>OW388292.1:16831571-18124071 GCA_936450465.1 Gibbula magus
GATGACATAATTGCTTCGTAGAAATGTGTTTCTATTTGCTCTTTTGTGTTCACTTGACTAGTTCAGAATGTATATATATCCTTTGAAAACAGTTGGCGCCAAGCGCCATATATATTGGAATATATATTGGATTCATGGTAAATGTAAAATCTAATGAAATTACATAAATCTATGACGTTGAAAGTGAGATCCGTAATGACATGTTATTCGTCAATATCATAATCTAAATGTACTTATATAATCAGATCGGAGCAGTGTTGGTATAAGATAGGCTGTTTCAGGTTGAGAGGGCTCGATGAGTGACGAGAAACCTTTAATAAAATGATCTGTTAACTGTTGAGCTTGCAGAAAAGCGATGCTATGGCCTGTAGGTTGTTCGGTTCAGTTTCGAGAGCTGGCGACGTGTGCCCACTGTCAGGAACTATGTTGTCACCTTTGACCTTCAAACAGTTTTAACTCACCCATGAACGGGTCATGTCGCTCTGATGCTCTCAATGTGTACGATCCGACCAGTATAGTTTAATCCATAAAATAGCTGCTTCCTTGATGATCAAGTTTTCCAGTATATCATGTCGAATGATGATGAAAGATCAAGCAAGTTAAATAGCGTGTATAGTTGTATACTGTCCATAGCACCAGGTGGTGGTGTTGTCGATACAGACCACAGCAGTCTCGATATTGGACTTCTATAGTGATAAACTGTCTCGAAAGCTATGACACCTTGATGAATAGAAGTGTATTTGTGTGTGTGTGTTTTGGGGGCTCTGTACGACTTCGAAAGGCAGTTACTTTTTACACAGTTATGCCTCTTGAATCGGTTAGGTGAACTAGGGGACAAGTTTTTTCGGAAACTAATTACACCAGGATGCATGGGACGTTTAGTGCAGATAATCTGAGTGGCGTTCTAAATCAAGTTCGAAAACCATTTCAGAAATTTTGTTATTATAATGTTTATTGTCATTTATTATGATATCATTTTAACGGATTTAATGGCATTGAATCTGTACTTAGTTTTCAGTAAACTATTACGTGAATGTAATTGTAGGGGGTGACAGTCTTGATCTAGTTCGCCAAACAGTTTTTGATGCAGATATGACCCTTGAATGTGTTATATTGTTCCAATGGAGATTCATTTTTATCCCACCGGTATGTAATACCGTGGGATATAGTCATCGCCCCGTCCGCCTGTCCGTCCGTCCGTCTGTCCGTCCGTCCGTCCGTCCGTAATCATTTCGTTTCCGGAGCAGAACTCGAAAACCATTCATGATATCTTTCTGAAACTTTGCATGTGTATTACTCACCAACTGAAGTGGTGCCTTTTGATATTTTCAGATTTCTGAAATTTTTTTTTTTTTCGTTTCCATAGAAACATGTTGAAGTTGGACTTTGTTCAGAGACAGGTTCGTTTCCGGAGCACAGCTCCAATACCGTTCATCATATCTTCCTGAAACTTTGCATGTGTATTACCCACTAACTGAAGTGGTGCCTTTTGATATTTTCAGATTTCTGAAAATTTTATTTTTTTTCGTTTCCATAGAAACATGTTGAAGTTGGACTTTGTTCAGAGACAGGTTCGTTTCCGGAGCACAGCTCCAAAACCGTTCATCATATCTTCCTGAAACTTTGCATGTGTATTACCCATTGACTGAAGTGGTGCCTTTTGATATTATCAGATTTTTTCTGAAAAATTTATTTTTTTCTGTTTCCATAGAAACATGAGAGGGATGTTGGTTGTTGTTGATTTTGTCTGCTTCTGGAGCAGAAGTCTAAAACCCTTAACATTCCTGAAACTCTGTAATACTCACTAACTGAAGTACGGTAGTAGATACACAAGTATCTGTAAAAGATGTGTTTTACAAATTTTGTGGAAACGGTGGGATATGTCATCTTCTGATGACTCTTGTCTCGTAAACTCTACACCTTGGAAAAAGAAATGTTGGTAATGTGATAAGCCAGGCTCTATGGAGAAATATTGATATGACCATTGGTATGACCATCCTCCCTACTGTAGTCAATTAAAGGAATCTAAAATTATTTCCTCAAAGTTAATAAGGTACTTTTTAATTTTGGATAGATTACAATAGCTATTGAATAAATGAAATAAAACAAATTAATGATTGATGAAACTTGATGAAAAGTGGACTTCGAAACCCAGATAATCAATTACCTTAACCTTTTTTATTGAGACTGAGAATCAAGAGTTGTGTTCTTTAAGGACGTGTATCTAATTATATTATAAATACTCACCCTGGCTTCAATGAAAGATAATAGCTGCTGTAACCGTCTAGGAAAATACAGTTATTTTTTTATTACGAAAGTCTTTATTCTAAATGCTCTTTAACCAAAATGTATATGATTTCCAATATATCAAACTCTTCACGATGATGTACCATTAACCTTTACTCGCAACATAAATATTATTATTATTAATTAATTAATTATTAATATTATTTACTTTAATGTAAGGAACATTCTTATTCAACGTGTTTCGTATATACGTCGAATATTCCTTTGATACGCATGTGTATAATGTATTTCGCATTAATGTACATGTTACGTATCACATTATGCATCAACTGGCCTTGAAAAATCAAACTGTTGAATGGAATTTGGCTGAAAGATACTAGAAGTAACTGATCTGATATAAATCTGAACAACCCAGTGTACATGAATCCCTAAGAATCGGTTTCCAAGTGCAGAATAACAACAAAACATTGCAATAAAATCTTCGTCTGTTTATGTGTGTGTTCCAGATAGGTAGGTAGAACCGTCAAACGTAAAGGCATGCCAAAGATTCCGTTATCTATTGAGACCAAACCTACAACAATTGAAACAAGACATTAATTCTCTATCTTCTTTATTCCAGATGGATAACAAGGATATTTCAGCGGCCCACAACGACCGGGCAGTGAGCCCGGGGCGAGGCTAGCCCCAGCCCCAGCATGCCTCCTCCCACCGATCTGCGGGTCCCATGTTCACCCCTCACTGTCACCACCGAGGCTATCAACGGCACCGCCCACACCGAGGACCTTAACTCTGACGACCTGAACGCTCTTCTCTACATTGTCGTGACGCTCCTCTTCTACTCGCTGGGGATCGTGGTCGGAATCATCACCTACCTCAAGCGGGAGAAGCGGGAGATGGAAGAGAGCAAGACGTTTGAAGTCTTCATGAGTCTAAAAAACGATCCATTCACTGCAACGAAGGTAAGACGGGTTCAGATTGTCACGGAGAAACTGGAGGCGTTGGAAAGAGTTCGACTTGCAAGAGAGATGTCGGAACATCGGGAGCGGGAGCGACTGATGAAAGGACAAGAGGAGACTGACTTGGAGGAAGGGGAGAGAGACGGAGATAATACCGATGATGACAACGAAACAAATCAACTTCCTGTGGACACTGATTCTAATTCGGAGAGACCTACTGACTTGGATGTTAGTGATTCAAGTTCTGAATCTAAGGACAATTCCAGGAGACTTCAACCAAAGAAGCAGGCTAATGTATTCCAAGTGTCTCCATCAGGAGAACCTATATCTAGTGTTGTAGCTAAGATATTTGACTCAGAACGACGTGGTGGTCTTCCTAATTCGCCCAAGGCTCTTCACCTGTTCAACAGTAGGGGCCGACTGAGCAGAGACCATTCTATAGACACGAGCAGAGGGCGCTCAAGCAGGGACGAGTCGGCAGACTCCTCCAGTAGAGAGAGGTTGAGCAGGGACCAGTCAGTGGAGAAAGTTGCTGAGAACACAACGGAGGATCTAAAGCCTCCTCTAGCAGAGCCAGAGGGCTGTCTCGTTACCAATGTGTAACGCTTCTACTCAATACGAGACCTTTCTTACGAGGCCAGTCACTACGCATTTAGTTACGTTCACATCTATGCAAAAGACATTCAAATGGACACGTCATTGATGCACGGTTTACTTGTTTACTCACACAGTTTGTACACATTTTCTTGACTATAACAGTTACACTTTTACGAATCATTAAAAATATTCACTGATGTCCGACGTCATTTCTCGCTTTAAAAATATTCCAGGTTTGGTTTCTTGTATTCCTATAAATGATGCAGATATTGACTGATCATGATAATGTCCTTTTGATAGACAACACGACGATGCATCATTCCACATCATCTGTCACCTACCCCTGGGACTTTCTATCAGAAAAATATGTACTGAAACTATTTGCTGTTGAGCCTTATTATGAAAACAGTAACTAATGAAAGAGCTCTAGATAAGGAAACGGTTTGCTTCGTAATGAAATCGTGAAAATCTGATTGGTCGAAACACCCAAAGTAAGAGCTTAAACGTCACTGACAAGCATAATTTTTAATCGATTGACAAAGGCCGGTTAAAAGTAGCATTTTCATTGGTCTAATCGACGGATAGGTCTTATATACTAATATATATATCATTGACATATGGGCCTAAATGGTACATGGTTTCCAGATGAAAAGTCCCAGACTCTCAGGCGAATATGTGTACAGTATCGTGACACCCATGCCTGGTGTCCCCAGTATGAACTACTCAAAGATCAAGAGATCGTGTTCACCTGTGTCCCAACTGAATATACGCATACTACCGTTTCTACTGCTTACAGACTTACCGTATTTCCTCTAATACAACCCCGGGGTTCTATTTCATTCAGCACCCCCTTACCCCCCGGGTTCTATTAGAGACACTGGTTGTATTGGAGGCCGGGTTATATTTCTTCAGACATGAAATGACATGTATAATCTTCTTGGGGTCAATTATTGTAAAAGGAAAATTAACTGAACAAGACGGATATTTGTTATCATGGACTTGCTGAATCTCACATGGCCACACAAATATTTTTTCTCAAAGTGTGTATAACTATTTTATATTGCAACACTGGGTATTCAATTGTTACGTAATACCCGGGTTCTAATAGAGACCCGGGTTCTATTGGAGACCCGGGTTGTATTTACCTCAGCACCTCTTAACCCCCGGGTTGTATTGGAGGCCCGGGTTCTATTAGAGGACATACTGTAATATCAACGGGGTATTGTTTTTGATGAAATTCAAGGGTATTATCCCGTCTGTGAATGTATACTATAAATTCATGATAACAAACATTACATTTGAGACAACTCACTGTGGATATTATTCTGATGAACATTAAAAGAATTATTGGTTTGTTATACCGTTTCAAACTGTACAGGTATGACAGTTGTCAAATGCATGGTCACTACTTAGTTTGCTTTGTCCCCGACTGATTCGAACAGTCTCTTTCGTTGGGCTATTTAAGTGATGTGTTTTCACTCTAGACATGGTCATGTTTGATGAATGCGGTGTTCATCCTTTACCAATGATATTGACTCATATCAATTGATTCGATCAATTTCGATATATTGGAATGACACAGTTTTAAGGTGATATACACATGTATACAATACATGTATAATAAAGAGGATTTAATGAGTACTCGTGCCATACACTTTTTACAGTACAATAACCTGTGGTGTTACCCGAGTGAGAACGAATGATTTGTAAACATAATGCGACATGATCACAAAATTTTTGTTAAATATATCATTCATTTATCCGCGAACATTTACATATGACCAAGTTAGAAATACTTGCCATTTAGATAGTGAAGAAATATAACATGGTTATATTTTGGATAACACTACCTTCGATAGTACAAATTCAAAGTCCCATGCGGAATTCGAACCCACGCCCTCAAGGCAAGTAATAGTAAGTAAAAATAGTAAGGCAACTATCGCCAGCATTGTCTGTACCAACAAGAATTTGTACTATCGAAGATAGTGTTATCCCAAATATAAGCATGTTATATGACCAGGTGTTCCCATATTTCTGTGAATGAGTATGTATATTAAATGGAAACTGTAAGAATATCTTAAAATGGAATATTTAATGGAATATAATATAAGATGTGTACACCCAAGGACAAAAGAAACGATACCATACAAAATGCAAGATATTTCAATGCACGAGCTATAGAGTTATACCATTTCTTCAGAAGCCAACTTAACTAAATTCGAAATTTCAAAACATCATCTGTTCATTTTTTTTTTAAATCGTCGTTATCGAGCTTCCTTAACTAGACAAGATAAGATAGTCAAAAGGGATTTTGGGCTTGTTTATGTATATACTTATATGTATTGTCATTATTGGCATTATCAAGACAATCTTGTACATTTACACTCCCACGTGGAAACTCTGCATTTACATTATATTGATACTAAACTATGAACATAGTAATTATGTCTAAACTATAGTGGACAAAATAGTTAGGGGTATAATTAAATTTATTAAAAGTTAATAATGGTCTGTTTACTCGTTTACACACTGACGATTTATCGATCATAAAACGTTCAATATCTCCAACTTTTTTGTCCAGTAGATACATATAAATAAAAAAGACATTGCCATACACCACGTGTGTGTGTTATATTGTTCTGTACACGTCCCTAGGCAAGGCATAACTCTTGCCAATCTCTAGAACTGGCTGATTTTAGCCTTAACGCTAGGACATCTGAGCCAACTATGCATTTCAGGGAAATACTGCAAGGTTTAAATCAGCCAGTATTTGGATACTGGTGCATTGTGAAGGGAAAAGTTTGATATTGAATTTGTTTATATATTTATATTATTATTTGAATCCAGACAATATCAGAAAAATCGTTTTCCAAAGTCAGATATGCCCTGTTTATGCGGCGAATTTTGCGCATATGCAATATTGCTTATGGTAGTAACATACACACGTGAGTAAAAGTTAATACTATGCGTTCATACATGTTCAGTATCTGCTTAAGCAAATGGGCTTCCAACTCTTTTAATATATGAATCGATCAGTCCTCAAACATGCCAATTAATAGTTATTAGATGAAAACTCAACATATGACATTAATTTATATATGTCAGCATTGGTTTGACCATATCGCCCTAATTATAATGAAAATCGGATAGTCAGATGGATTTCGAAGGTCATCGCGTGCAAGAAGGAAATTATACTGTATAGACAATATGAACAAGAATATTAACAGTTTCTAAAGTTCTCTCATATATTTTCTCAACCTGTGTGAAGTCACTATGTCTGTATACGACGATTGTCTTACTAGAATAGTGAAAATACCATATTTACTCAAGGTAGTAAACATTTGCACCTGTCCTTGACTTGGTGCAACTTTGCTTAGGGTAGCGCAAAATCTGCTTACGGTAGTAAAATTTGCATACGTGCAAATGCGTTCATACAGCGAGATTTGCTCATGTGAGCATATTTGCATATAGGCAACGATATACTCATATACGCTCGCCGCAAAAACAGGGCTTGATACTCTTTCACAGATGACCAAGACTCATATTTGGTTAAAATGTTTTTTAGAGCATTATCTTGCCTGAAGAGGAACACGAAGACAAACGCGACCATACAGGTACTTGTTATTATCACATGTTGGGATGCTACGATTCATTTATCGGCGTATCATCAGGTATTCCGATATTTTAGTGAATGAGTATATATAAAAATAGAGCCATTGGCTCTGTAGCTCATCAAACTTTAATTACTGATATAGTACGTTTTTGATTAAACGTAATTATTTATACTTACCCGTTGACTAGACCTACTATGCCTACCTCCTCTCTAGGTATGCTATTTCAACCTTAACACAGACGAAACTTGAACAGTGGAGTAAGGGATGCGTAAAATCCCTATCCAAGGGCGGTAATCTGCATGGTCTCGTGACGTCACTACCGGAATAAGCCACTCTCCGAAAGTCTCAAAAGGCAAGACAGACCAAGTGGGGAGGATGGGCGGGCCTAGCGCGTAGGTCTAGTCAACAGGTAAGTATAAATAATTACGTTTAATCAAAAACGTACTATTATTTAAATACCTATCTGTTGACTAGACCTTCTATGCCTAGAATCCCACTACATTGAGTCGGGTCAGTAGAGACGAGACCAGCAACAAGCCCTGAGTGTAAGCTAACCTACGAATCCTCCACCCTGTGATGAGGACAAGGCACAGCCCGGGAGATACTATCTCTACCGCTGAGCGGATCGAAGAGACAACCCAGCCACTCAGCTTTTGATCAACACACTGCCCCCAACCCCAACGGGGAGGGGGTGTTAAAGCGAAGCTAAAGAACAAACAACAGACAAGGAGCTAACAATGCAACCAAAGTGTATTACAATGAGCATCTAAGCTCCTAAGAGGGCTGACCCCTTCTTGGTCTGGTTGGGGGGACCACCTTCGTCTGAGCGAACACTCGGGACCCAGCTTAGAGATGCCTTCAAGATCTGCTGTAGAGACATCTCGTCGGTAATGGTTGGCGAAAACCTCTGAGAAACGCCAAAAACACCCCGCCATGACGTCCGAAACCGCGATGTTACAGTCGTAAGCCATCGTGGCTGAAACTGCACGGATCTCATGCGGGTTGGAACGCGAAGGAGGAGGCAGGTCAGCGGCCTTGTACGCATCAATGACCGCCGACCTCAGGTACACCCCCAACGCTCGCTTATCTAGCTCCTTGGTGCTCCTCGGCGAGTGAGGCAAGAACAGACGACGCCTGCCATCCCTCAGCCTGCGGGTATGCTGCACGTACACCCTCAAGGCCGTCACCGGACACAGAGAGAGATCCACCTCTCCTGAGTCAGAACCCAGAGCCGGAATAGAGAAAGTACGGCCAGCCTCATCAGCTGCCTGGTTTTTGCAGACAAAGTCGGGAGCTAAACCAAGTAAGGCTGATCCCCCCTCCCTGACCTCAAAGCGTAGAAGGTCCGCCTGCAAAGAATGGATCTCAGAAATCCGAGCTGCGGAGGCCACGGCCACCAGAAAAATTACCTTGATGGTGAGAGGGAGGAGGGATACGTCAGAGAGCGGTTGATACGTATCCGAGCGAAGATGGTTGAGCACAATTGCTAAGTCCCACTCAGGAGGACGAAGCCTTGTCCTGCCGTCCACAGAACGGAAGGTTTTAACGAGGGCCTTGAGGACCGACACATCTAACCCTGGCGACCTCTTCCTGAGAACGGAGAGGATAGCAGACATGTTGGTATTAATTGATGAAGCCTTAAGATTCCTGGTGTTGCGTAGGTACACTAAGTACTCCGCCACCTGAGGAACTGAGGCCTCTGCCGGGATTAAATCCCTCTGAGCACAGAAGGAGGCGAAGGCCTGCCACTAGAAATCATAGAGTTTTCTAGTGGTATTCCTATGAGAGGTAGCTATGGCATTGGCGACGCACCTTGAGTAACCACTGCTCCTTAGCCCTCTTTTAATAAAAGCCTGAGGGTTCTCTTGTAACCTTCCGCTTGGCCTGCTGAGGAGCAGATCTCTCCGTGGCTGAATCAGAACAGGTTCCTGATGACAGAGCCGCCGGAGAGGAACGAACCACGGTCAGGCTGGCCACCAAGGGGCGACCAGAAGAAGACGAAGAACCCGAGTTGTCCCTATCTTGGCTACCACTTGGGAGAGGATAGCCGGCGGCGGAAAAGCATAGGCGTACATCCCCTCTCACCCTAACGAGAGCGCGTCTAAGCCCATCGCTAGCGGGTCTAGTAATGGAGAGATATAGTTTGGCAATTGGTGATTGAGACATGTCGCGAACAGGTCTATTAGAGGGGTGCCGAACTGGAGACACAACCCCCTGAAGACTACCGGATTCAGTTGCCACTCCGTCGCGGGAGGGGCATCTGGTCGCGACAGCGCGTCCGCCTAGATGTTCTTGGCACCTGGAATGTGGACTGCTCGAATGTCCAGGTCCACCTCGTCCACCAGCTCGAAAAGCCAGAGCGACAAGAGTAGCAGAGACTCTGCCCTGGTGGACCCCTGCTTGTTAATTGACCAAGCAGCTGCTGAACTGTCCGTGTGGACTAGTAGACACTGACCTCGCAAGGGTGTCTGCCAGTGCTGAATGGCTAGACGTACTGCGTCCAACTCGAGGACGTTGATGTGTTGGTTCTGATCTGACAGAGACCAGACTCCCGCCACCTGCTCGTGACCCATATGCGCCCCCCACCCCTGGGTGGAGGCGTCTACAAACAGGTGAGCCGAGGGGGGACGAGGGCGAAGTGGAACCCCGGAGAACACACTCTCGTCCACCCGCCACCAAGCTAGGAACCGATGGAGATCTGGGGTCAAAGCTATGGCGTGACGGCACCCCGTCTCCCTGATGTGGGGATTCAGGAACACCTGTAACGGGCGGAGGAACAACCTCCCCCTGCGGGTCAGGTCCTGAGCTGACGTTAGCAACCCCAACACTCTTTGCCACTGACGTAGGGAGAGCGACACGTCGATCGTGCGATCCATTAGGGGATCGTAACAAGCCATCCGCTCCCTCGTGACGAACCCACGGAACAGCTGAGTGTCTAGGATGTCTAGGATAGCCCCTAAGAACTTCAGACGAGTCGCCGGAACCAAGTCCGACTTCTCTAAGTTCACTAACCACCCTAGACAACGGAATAGGTCTATTGTGAACCTGAGCTGTGCCTCGAGAACGACAGGAGAACGGTCGTGAGCGAGCCCATCGTCCAAATACATCAGAAACTGAATGTCGCATTGGTGCAAGAATTGGACGATGGGCTGAGTCACACGTGTGAATAGCCAGGGGGCAGATGAGATCCCGAACGGGAGGACGTTCCAGTGAAAGTGTCTCCCGTCCAGAATGAAGCGGAGGTACCTGCAATCCAGACAGTGAATCGGAACGTGCAGGTACGCATCCTGGAGATCGAGAGACACCATGCAGTCTGAGCGCTCCAGAGATCGCATCACAGAGGGAAGCGTCAAGAGTCGAAAATATTGCGGCCAAACGTGGTAGCAGCGGTTGAATACCTTCAAGTCGTGAATGAGCCACCATTTTTTCGAATTCCTTTTGGGCATGACGAACACTGGGGACTAAAACCCCGGAGTTAGATGCGTGGTCAGGACCTCCTGCAACTCCTGCAACTCCCCTGTTCCAAGGTCAATTGGAGCCGGTCCCTTGCCAAGGGACGCTCCCTTGGAGCACAGGTAAGAGGCGGAGGGGATGAGACGGGAATGCGGAATCCCTGACCCAGAATCCGACAAACGAAAGGGTCTAACCCTAACTGCACCCAGTTGCTGACAAAGGTTTGAAGCCGACCCCCCACCGAACCCTCCGACACCGTAACGAGTGAAGGAGGAATTTGAGGGGGTGACCAAGAGTCACTTCCTCCGCTTCTCCTTCTGAGGGGTACGACCTCCGGCGCCGGGACGGGTGGACTTGGGGGACTGACCAGTGGATCCGCGACCACGTCCTCTCCGCTGAAAGTCTGTCTTGGCTTTCTTGGGAGATGGTTGGTGAGGTCTTGCTGTTGAGCCTCCTGCCACGCCCTCAGAACCTCGGGGATACGACCCCCAAAAAGAGATTCAGAGTGGGCAGGGGCCTGACAGGTGAACGCCACGTTGTTGCCCAACCCTAACACTGTGCGAGCCTCTCTGTCGAGATGCGTAAGCTGCGCATCAGTAACGCGATGGGGCGGTTTGGGGGAAATCAAACGCGACGCACCCTGATCAAGAGCAGGCGGGACGAGTTGAAAAGGAGTCTGGTACAAAGGCAATTGACCCCGGCGCTTATCCGACACCACTAATGGAGGAAGCAGACGGTTTGGGACCGCAGCCGAGATGACCTGCTCCATATCCTCGGAGGCGTCCAGCAGGAGCCAATGCGGCGGAAGGGCAAGACGCGCGGGAGCTAAGTCTCCTTCAGGACAAAAGGAGATCCTGGCTGCCGACGAGCAAGGTCACGACACGCTGACCTGACTGAGTGGTACCTCCGAGAACGAGGCCACCTCCGACAGCATGGCGACTGAGTCGACAACCGGCGGATCCTTCGACAACCCCATACCCTCCCTACGCATACGATACTATATTGATGAACGGAGGGTCCGATACGTCAATGAAGCGGACGTCACGCTCCGCCGAGTCTAGGGGTGTGAGAAACGCGCGAGGAGGCAGCGGACCCGGAGGCCCTTAAGGACGTGGGACACGAACCCTGAGACAGGTAGTCCGCATTGGGTTCACGACCTAGCGTAGTAGCGGGGGTGATGTGACTAGGCAAAGTCAGCGGACCCAACCGAGCATCCAGCAACGAAGAGACCATGTCTTTAACGGACGCTAGAAGGAGGCCTGGATTGACCTTGTCAAACCTGGCCTTCTTGCTCTTCTTCTTCTTGCTCTTGGGCGTGGAGGGTCCGCCGACCTTAAGCCTAAGAGGCGACATACGCCTGTCTGGCGAAGGGGGAGAGGAAGTACGAGTCTGAGGACGAGAACGCGAACACGAAGGGGGAGAGAGCTAATCTCTCGAACCCCCAACGGATTCGGATAAGACCGGAGACTCCCGGTCGAACTCATCCGAATGACTGGCGAAGCGATTGACTATGGCGAAGCAAGACACTGGCGAAGCGAGTCACAGACGAAGCTAAACATTGGCGAGACGAGACGAATCACATATCAAGTAGATTCAAACCGAAGGCGAATAACTTGCGAAACGAAAGACTGGCGAAGCGAATGACAGGCAAAGCGAGTCACTGGCGAGACGATGCAAGTCAAGTCGAATCGAGTCTAATGCGAATGACTGGCGAATCGAGTCACTGGATAGACGATGCGAGTCAAGTAGAATCGAGCCTAAGGCGATAGACTGGCGAAGCGAGTTACTGGCGAAGCGAGTCACTGGCGAGACGATGCGAGTCAAGTAGAATCAAGCCTAAGGCGAATGACTGGCGAAGCGAGTCACTGGCAAGACGATGCGAGTCAAGTAGAATCAAACCTAAGGCGATAGACTGGCGAAGCAAGTGACTGGCGAAGCGAGTCACTGGCGAGACGATGCGAGTCAAATACCAACGGCGAGTGACAGCTCACAAAAGCGTAGACGACGAGACGCTTAAGCGAGGTCACTGATGAGTCGGAGGTGAAGCCAACCGAAGTAGACGACGAACTATCGGCAGATTCACCTGATCTAGAAGACAAAGGGACTGGCGGAAGGTACGACCTAACGCCGTGCGAACCGAGCAGTCACCCGACGAAGGTGAGAGAAAAACAAAAGACACGAATTGCACGTGCAAAGCATGCAGCCACCCGACAGGTAGCACACAGCTAGCACATGTCAACACCTACCTAAAACAGATTGTCTAAACAACCTGTTAACGACGAACGTAGATTAAGGCGTTGAAACTATCTCTTAAATAAATAAGAAATAGCTAGCAAGTTAGCAACAAAAGCGCTAAAAATACCCAGTCTCAGAGCAAAACATACACGACTGTCTTGCCTTGCAACTGAAAGGAGAGTGACATATTCCGGTAGTGACGTCACGAGATCATGCAGACTTACCGCCCTTGGATAGGGATTTTACGCATCCCTTACTCCACTGTTCAAGTTTCGTCTGTGGTAAGGTTGAAATAGCATACCTCGAGAGGAGGTAGGCATAGTAGGTCTAGTCAACAGATAGGTATTTAAATAATTAATATTTACTTAAATGAAATATGATAAAAGTTACAAAAAGACGGCCTTACAATGATAAATATTACAACGGGTTTTTTAGGTTATGACTTTGTGACGGACACAATGCCATGCCGTAAGCCCATCGATCCGTTCAGGTCTGATGAGCTAAAAAGGGAACTGTGTGAATATCTTAAAGATACATCCATTGTGTATCCTAAACATGTTATTTGGTTTCTATACATGACAACATACGATATGTGCTGATATTAGTTGATATAATTTCACTGAACTTGCATATTCATCCCCAATCGCGTATATAATAATTACTATTTCCAATTAAAAACGAGTAACATCATTAAAATTGTGCAGAAACCGAAACGACACGTTCCATTTACATGTACAGTAGTTATAAGACCTATTAAACATTATCAACTTAAAGTTTTCTTTTAGTCTGTTGTAAATAATTTTTCAAAATTACGTTTGACTAATTGATGCGCGCCACACGCGGTGCATTGTCTGGTTTTCGATCAGAAATCGGTAGTTTTATCTTTACATCGTCCGTATACTGAGTCTACTAGATCAAAATGATAATTTTCGGCAACAGTCAGTACTTCTCGATAACATTACACAATTTATAAAGTTTAGCATAAGTGACCCCAAACAACACAGTGGATGTACCTTTAAAATAAAACATTAAAACACTGTATATACAATATAAAAAAAAAGATTTCAAACACATTTCAATTAAAAGCGTTATTTACACTGTTTCATATTGTCAAGACATGAATATGTTTAATTAAAAACGTGAATAAATTCTTTAATCCTTGAACTATACAAACGAAAGGTTGACATGCACTTCTGAAGACTTAATAAATTATTTAAGAAATGTTACTTAAATGATAGACGACAAAGGGAAAAAATAATTGTTTCCAGTAAATCAATAACACTGATACAATATGCATGAGTGTGTTTACAAAGATAGAACCAACATCTAATTCCAAATCCGATGACTTGCAAGAACGAAAGAAGCAAAAAAATCGCATTAGTTGATTTTACACAGTTCGCGAAGTTTTCCAATCAAAATAAAAGTGATTTTTGCTGCCTGAAATGTCAATAATTGATAACAGTTCCAAATAACGACGCTTTTTACCGTGTTTTCAGCCAATCAGAATCGGGGAAAGAACCGTGGATTTCTCCTTTAAATGGTTATACCATCTAAAAACACATCAATGTATGGATAGGTCACATACTGAGGACAATAGTGTAAATGTGCAATAATATATGTTTAACATTGTTAACATTGTTACATTTGAAATAACAGTAATTTCAATATTACATTTTCTTGTACTTTTTCGGGCCGAGTCCCATGCAGGATTCGAACCCACATCCTCAGAGTGAGGCAATTATCACCAGCACTGACAGTACTAACAGCTTACCACACGACCACGGTGTGGTCTATTGTTTTCTATCCTCCCCCGACTGTAATGCAGATTTATACTATGAACAGCTGCTTGCATGTATCAAGTCATTGAAGGGCAATGAGAAGGTGAAAACATAAAGAAATCAAGATTTCCTGGATAAGTACTTCTTTATTGTGAATACATTCGCAGTAAATGTTGCTCCTCCTTCATTTCATTAGTAAAATAACAGCATATACTTCACAGCGTGAAGAATGAAGAACTATTTATGGATATACAATTTCTTTATTGCGTGAAGGCGACATTTAGACACTAGTATCTAACGTTGCCTACATAGAATAAAGCATTTAAGTTGTTTATCCATAAAATAGTTCTTCATTCTTCATCATCTCAACTCCTAGAATGCCTATCGAAGATGTTATTGCCTCATTGATATCGTCGACAGGGTACTGTAGCCTATTTCATTGTGACACTATGAACATGGTCAAACGAAACAAGATTGATATACAATTTGAGTTGACACGATCTGTATACAGATCTAGTACAGGTTGAGATAGTTTGTACTGGTGCAGACACCACAGTTTAGTCTTAAGTCCTGTTTATACGGCGAGCGTTTGCATATGAGTAAACCATTACATATATGCAAATTTGCTCATATGAGCAAAATTCGCCGTATGGACGCATTTGCACATATGTATATTTTACTACCGTAAGCAAATGTTTCACTACCGTAAGCAATTTTGCACCTAGTCAGGGGCAGGTGCAAATGTTTACTACCGTGAGTAAATATAGTATTTTCACTAATTTTTTCTAGTAAAGTTCGTCGTATACAGACATAGTGACTCTACATAGGTTGAGACATTATATGAAAGAACTTTAGAAACTCTTGATATTGTTTTTCAAATAATTCTCTTTATTGGATAATCTCCTTCTTGCACGAGATGACCTTCGAAATCCCTCTGACTATCCGATTTTCATTATAATTAAGGCGATATAGTCAAACCAATGTTGACAGATATAAATTAATGTCATTTATTTAGTTTACATCTAATAAATATTAATTGACATGTTTTAGGAATGATATATTCACATATCAAAAGAGTTGGAAGTCCATTTGCTTCGGCAGAAATTACACACGTATGAACGCATAGTAAGTTCACTTTTACTCACGTGTGTATATAACTACCATAAGCAATATTGCATATGTGCAAAGTACGCCGTATAAACAGGGCTCTAGAAACAACATTATATAATACACCGTCACAGACACAACAACAGTTTGTTCACTATCAATATGGCATAATGTGAAAGGTTCATGTTTAAAAAGAGGTGTTGAAGTTGCACGTTTGAAATAGAATTGCTAGTTACATAGAGTTAGATAAGATAGATAAAGGAATGGTATTTATTCCTTCTGAATTGAATTGTCCCGAGCATGAACTTACGAGTATATTTTGCATTGTATACTTTGTATAGTTAACAACAAACTATCTGAAATATTATACTGAGGGGGAAGTAACTGATCGCATCTTTCTTTGAGAATGTCACGTAATTACATAATTCAGCGAGTGTTCTGATGTACGTCGCGTCACGCACCATGATCAATAAGATAACGGTTCATGAAAATCGTGTTTTTGTCATCAATTGTCAGTTTAAAATGGTAACTTCGTTAGTTAGATTTATGCCCAGAGTTTGACAGACAGTTTAGGGACCGGGTTGGAGCCAGCGATACAGACTGTTCATTTATTCTGAGAAGTAATCTTGTTTGTAAGCTGGCAATGTACGCGGATCTTTTTTCCTTCTGTATATAACAAGATGAAGTGAACATGTCAATGAAAGGTGTTTCAATGTTCATGCAGTCTATAGGTTCAAAGTACCGAACACGTTGACAAGTCTGAGATTACATACGCATTGCAACTTAAGGTTGGTTGAGCGAAATTAAAAGTTTGTCTTTAATATATTATCAATGCATACTTCATGCGACATTTTGTAAAATATTCATTACCTACAGATACCTTGTTAGTAGTTAGAGTGAAGGAAAAACGTTGTCCATCCAACTGCAGAATCGGCAGTAACAAAAACTAAGATTGCGGGCACCTTCTGAGTGATTTTATGGCAGCTTCCTTTTCATACAGAACTGGGGGAAAGTTATGGGGTCTAAAGCTTTTCTCCCGAGTATCTCTCTTTGATCACTGAGCTAGAAGTGTGCAGCAAAAGTGTTATTTGTTGCTATACAACTGACATACTGTCAGTTAGTGAACTAGTTGGTTCTATAGTTGGTTCTGCAATGATTTACCAGTACTGTTGAACCCAACCTGACTGCATGTAGAACAGTTCTTTACTGCATAATAGGTTGACAATCCCCTGTCAGGATTCGATCTCAGACACTCTAAGTCTAAAGTCTTACCATACCCAAAGTTTGTATAAAGCCCCCAAAAATCAGCATTTAAAACAAAATGTTCAAAACATATCATCTTTGGATATCTACTTTTATAATATCAGCATGATATAAGATAAAAAGAATATCAAAGATGACAGACACAGGTTGTTTTGGTGAATCAGTGTATTATGATGACATGATGAGTCTGGTGGAATGTGAGTAAACACACACAGACATATCAACAACTACATTCCAGATACAACCTGCCACACAGAGACATTCGATACACTACTGACAAGGGTGAAAACATACACATTACGATTTACACATGGACGGATGGACATGTTCATCTACCGTTTGCATATTTAATCTCTAATATACATTCAATAATCATAACGGTTTCATACCTATCTATCTATGTATAGATGTAACACTCAACACTCAAGTTTCCACATTGCATGTCACTGAGGAGTCTGGAGTTGAAATGTATAAGCTCAACTTACATTTCATGCAGTTTTAGTTTTAGTCAGTATATCTTAACAATTTGAGATATTATGAATAAATCATAAACAGATATCTGAAACTGTTATATATATATATATTGCCAAGTCACTGGACACCTTATACTTTAATCATGCAACACATGCTCACATACAGTCATTTTCTCCATCAACTCCATGATATTTCTCACAAGTGACTAGATACATCTAACAGAGTGAACATACTAACAATATTCCCTTGTTCATTTTGAAAGTTAACTCATGAGAAAATTAGAACCCTTATAGAACGATTGTCTATTTGTTTGTTTCGTTTTTCAGTTGTTCACTCGTGGAAAGTGGTTAAAATGAATATTAATTTAAACTAAACACAACATCAACAAAAAAAGATATATTATATATCTCAATACATATGAACCAAATACCAAACAAAATGTGCCTCTAAAAATCAACAACAATAACATTTATGTTGAACTTACTTGATTAGAAAATCAATAAATAGAAATTGATTTTTTTTTGTTGAAATTTTTATAATAAAACAAGACTGATTTTGTATGTCTAAAAGTGATTGAAACAAAGTTCACAAACGTATCTAAAAGCAGAATAAAATTGTCAAATATTTCTGGCATTAAAACATACAAATCATTTAAAAATCAAACACCCTTGGAAATTGAAGTTGCAAGTTTCTTCTCATTACCGGCTATATTGAATGTGTACAAACTCTATTGTCCTACCAATGCAATAAAACTCATAATTCATCACTACCTTTCTGAAATGATATTAATCAACTTAAGATGTATGCTAGGTTTAAAACAATTTTTTTCATTGAAAATGTTTGAATAATAAGAAGTCTGAACATGTTAGGACCAGAAATGTTGTTCTGCAGCATCTAGTTCCTATCAAGAAGTAAATATAACCCATGATCACCAGGAACATTTTGGGATGTAACTGATAAGGATTCATTTGGACTGCAAGCTTTAATATTGAAACATTATTTATTTGATTCTTTGCTCAAAATATAAGGAAAGGAAAGAATGATAGAAAAATAGCTCCACACAGCTGTGTGTGTCCGTGACATTAGGAGCTCATCAACGAATGATTTGGAAAGCATTCAAAATGCCGAATTTTTTTTTAAAATGTGATTGATACACTAACGACTTGCGTCCAAACAGTGTCTACTCACACACTACTAATCAGACTCTGTAAAGGAACACTACTAATTATTTCATTGCACTGACTTTCAAATAATTTAATGTTTCATGTTTCATGAAGCCATTTCAACTGTTGTATATGTCAAAAAGGTTGATGATCACAATCTCTGATGACAAGACAAAGCAAAGAGTATAAAGACATAATGTTGATTTTCAAAAAAGTGCATAGATATGTGAATTCACACCAATTGAAGTTTTTTTTATCAGAAAAGTGCAATATATTTAGAAATGAAACCCAAACCATGAATAAAATAGAGGAAAAACAAAATACAAAAGTAAAAAGCATCAAATATTGATATTTTTTTTTATATAAAACATTTCCTGAGCCAAAATAGATATTGAATGTTTGAAATTCAGCAAAATGTTTTGTATGTTGAGGACAAAAAGACTCACAATGAACATGTACTATATGTCTGAATGATCTTTGGTCACAGGGAACAGTCTACATGTTTTGCCAGATATGGAATATCTATTGTCACATGCATCAACTAAACAATATAAATACAAAGAATCTACCTGCTAAGGAATCAATTTCATTCGTTGATATAAATAACTGCATATTTATTTCTTTTGATTAAACAGATAAATATTCAATTGCAAATTATGTAACCATATTCACACAGGTAAATGTTTAAGTTAATAAATAGAGATCAATTATACTATAAACAACCATAATTCCCTTTCATGAAATTAAATGACATCCTTTTACAAATGGGCAGTTGATGGGTTCCCAACAGTGAAATCAAACAGTTTTCATCAGATTAATTTTGAAGTTAATCATTTATTAATGTTAAACTGAATTGATAATACAATCAATATTTATGTAAATTTCTGTGGAGGAGCATTAAGAAAGCAGTTATATGACGAGTGTTTAAATTCTAAAAATTAATTATTTAAAGTTATCTCAATGAAGTTTACAATAATTGTTTAGGAAAATACAAATGTGTGGAATTTATTATATGACTAGCTTCAGAACAGTTGTTTTAAACTTATTTTAAAATAGTTATCACGTAAAAATTCATGAAAATTCAAAATGTAAAATAAACAGAGAGAATAGGGATGCTAAAACAAACTCTTGCATTCTGATAACATAAATCTGCAAATCACCTTCTAGGAATATTGATTCTTGACATGAATTTCATATTGCAGTAACGCAGTTACACGATGAAGTTGCACTTCAAAATGGTAATATCTATTGAATCTCAATGTGAATGGATCTACAATCTACAATGGTGGAAAAAATATAATCAGCAATTTCATATAAATCTAAAAACAAAACTTTGCATTTGTGTAAATCTTGTGCAACTTTGATCTGGCTTACAGATTAGCTCTTCAAACATCATTGTGTGTAATATAATGTGAACTATATGCAACTGTGGATTGGATTGTACTGAACGCATTTCTGTCCTTTCAGAAACAGTCAAAACATAGTAGGTGCACTCATCTCATGTTGAAGCTACCTCAAGATACAGCTCCAGTCCCATTGAAAGAAGTAATATTTTAGATCTACGCCAATGATCATTTCCTGGCCTGGGTGGTGTAAATTTCGTGAAATTAATGGCTTGAAGTTCTTGGCGTAAAGATCTTCTATGATGGACAAAGGACCTTGAAGAAAAAGATGTATTGATCTAATAAGAGATGTATATTTTGTGCCCTGCTGGCTGCCATGTTGGATGATCTGGTTGCACCACTTCACTATGAGTAACAGCCTCAACTAACTCTCGGAGCTCAGCACTGATTGGGCTCGTTTCTTCAGAATACTCACAGCAAACTTCTCAGCTAAAAGTGGCATGATCCCAGTGACGAATGGTTTTGTGAGAACGTTACCGTGACCATCCTGCAGTGTATCTAGGTACCAGTAGGACTGGATTGTTTTGATGATATCATAACTTGAATTAATGAAACACACACTCAGCAGTTGTGTAAACCACAAGGATCCAGGACAACAACACTTTCTACAAGTTGTTATCCTTTAGTTTAGTGAGCATTGGTAGTTGGTTTCTACATCTCTGGTTTGAGGGCAAACTTATGATCAGCCGAGTACAGGAATACACACTGTATCAGAATATTATATGAGATTGTTGATCAATTCCAAATATTTCCCAGGCACCTGGTGGGATGGTACTGTTTAAAGGACTATATCTCTTGAATGCAGTCTCCAAAATATGGTTAATGGTTTAAGGTAGCGGACATTCATTTATTTACCCACAGACCAGTGCAGCATGTCAGAGCACTTGACGATGTACTGCACAATGAATCTGTTTATCATATATAAGACAACATTCACATCTTTACTAAGAGAGAATCACTATCACCTGCAGCTGACCAACACGTGAGATCCGACCCTGCCCTCTGGTAGGTGTGTATGAAAGTATCGAGCGCACTGGCGGTACCCACTCAGCTGCAGCTGCTCCCCAACCACCGCCTGGAGGGGACTGAAGTAGATCAGATGGGAGGGCCACGACTGACCAGGGTTGGAGTATTCCTTCTTCAGCCACTTGACCGGGTCCTGGAAGAATCTCTCTGCTTCGTCTTTGTAGTTGTCCAGTTGATGAAGGTTCGGCTCACAGGTCAGGAACCTCATGCTGATGTTGCGATGAATGTAACTGCAACATAAAGTGATGGAATATTAGAACTCTTTGAATTTCGTTTGCATAATAATATATTGATTAAACTCAAATTCCATCTCTGAACTTATTTTTTATTAAAAGGTTTATGATCATTTTTCATCAAAACATGCCTCACAAAGTCATGGATGAAAAACAATGACACAGTCAGAAGGATTCTATCACAAACTCATTCACAGATTGCATGAAAGTAAGCTGCACAATAAGCAATCAATATTCTACACAAGACACACCATCCATCTCCAGAAACAACTTTATTCATTTCGTGTCATGAAGCTCCAGAAAAAAATATTTCTAATAATATATTTTAATTAACAGAATGAGCATGTTTTCAGTTACAAGTCCCTGGAAGATGTTCAGTAGTTTGAATCCTACTACTGACAAAGAAAGACTGAACACAAGACAAGAGTTAGTAGACAGCCCATGTACGCACCTGTAGTAGGGAGTGGAATGACAGGGCATGAGGAACATGACGTCCACATTCTTCTCCACGCTAGCATCATGTACAAACTTCATCACATCCACTGTGCCTCGCTGGTGGATCAGACAGAAGTACAGCGCCATTGGAATGTTGGTGATCAACAGGATGATAACGATCACCTTTGCCTTGGACAGGTTGGATTTGTGCTGCTGAACTCTTCGCACCTCTGGGTCCAGGTATTGAGATTTTGTGTCGGACTCGATGATTGGCTGTGTGTCTGTTGTATCGGAGGAATTGCTGTTGAAACTTTCGTTGAGTTCGTCGTTTGCCTGTTTTGGCTTTTTATGCTTTTTCTTCTGACTGGGTCGTTTGCATAGAGATTGGAGGTAGACCCCGCAGTAGTGCATAGACAGAGGGAGGATCGGCATCAGGAAGCGGAACTCCTTGTGGGATAGGAAACTGGAAAATATTACAGGAAAATGATTAGTGACAGCTTCAGTTTGGAAAGCAGGGAATGTTACTTCACATAGAAGAGTTCTCCACTGGTCCTCACTTATTAATTTCAATATTTATTGCATGTATTCATTTATCTCTCCCATTGTATATGTTCGGGGTCAAATGACATATAAATCAATCTTACATGCATGTAGAATCTCATGAAATTGAATTGGATATATTTCATAACAATTTTTAAAAAAACTAAAGTCTATTATCTTAATTATTATTATTATGCTAATCATGTATCAAAAATCATCTTCACCAAAAGCCCCTCATTACCTGTATATAAAGAGAGTCCACAATATCACAAACAGCAATACTTTGTTCTTGGCCTTCCATGCCCCCAGCAAGAAAGGAAGCATGTGTGTTGCCATGACGACTGGGTATCCCTGGGAAATGTACCAGTGCCAGGGGTGAGATCCATAGAATGACCCGCCCCCTTTCAGTACGTTGAACTGCAGGAACTTCAACTGGACCAGGATCCAGCGGTTGTAGAAGATGTGGTCGATCACCATGGAGAAGCCCAGCACACCCAGGCTGCAAGACGATTATAAGAATTATTGATTCATGTACTTTTACACTGATGATATTTTACATTTCTCGTCAAAATATCATGTTTATCTCATCAAGTGTAGTAGAAGATTATAATTTCACGAGTGTCTCAGCCACGTTTCTACTTCATGAGATAAGATATACTAATACAAAGTATTCGACAAGAAATGACAAATGTTAATTTAACAAATATGGATAGTTCATAAATTGCAGTCATTTTATGAACGCAGCATCACTTTGCTTTATCACAGTAATCATATATCATGTTTATCTCATCAAGTGTAGTAGAAGATTATAATTTCACGAGTGTCTCAGTCACGTTTCTACTTCATGAGATAAGATATACTAATACATAGTATTCGACAAGAAATGACAAATGTTAATTTAACAAATATGGATAGTTCATAAATTGCAGTCATTTTATGAACACAGCATCACTTTGCTTTATCACAGTAATCATATGTCATCCTAATGTTGTAAAGACATCATACGATTGAAAGTGTTATTTCACCGAGTAGAATAACATGTTATTTCACTATTTTAATCGACAAAAGTATTTCACCACAGAAAATATGTAAAATACCTAAATGGAGACAATTGATCAATGTGATATTTTGTATCATCAACATTGCATATTAAATGATGCTTTGTAACTGTATTAAAATGTCCTGAGAGGAACTTTAGAAGTTGGACTGACAATATAGTTAAATGATAAATATACAATATATGCATAACAACTTCTTTATTCCACTGATAATAAAGAAGTTGTTTTCCATATCTTTGTGGTCATCATTGAAGTACAATGATGAAACATATACAAATCAAATGTAATTCATTATCTTTAGAAACACATCAAGTAGCTTTACATTGTAAACATTAAAAACTTTCAAAGAAGGACAAGAACTCACAAGGAGATCAAACTGAAGGTCTTAACTTTTTATATACTTGATCTTCAACAAAAGAGCGTTGTTTCAAAAATAATAAATTCATTTGTATTGGTAAGACCATTTATACAATCACTGTAGGACCATGCATGCTTGCATAAATTGAGTTCAATATGGAGAATAAATAGAGGTTATCATGAGAGTGTGTTTTGGGATGGTCAATATCCTGCATTCGGAATAAACATTGTATTTTGCGAGCCTTGGCGAGCTAAATACATTGTGTTTATTCCTAATGCAGGATATTTACCATCCCAAAACACACGAGCATGATAACTTCTTTATCATACAATGTCATTCTTCATTCATTTTGCGCCAAACAGCATGACAACATTAATTTCAAAGTTGAACTTTACTGTAACTACGCGTATTGATATATGCAAATGAACTGCGTGCTATTCTCACAGTAAAATGACAAAAAATAACGCCTCCTAAATTATGCTTTCAGTGAAAATAATTGTTATTTTTGGCATGATCTTAATTTTCAATGTTTTAATACGTTTTAAAATACGTTTTTCAAATGAAAAAAAATTAACTTGAGGACAGCGAATTCGAACTCGCATCCTTTCGTGTAATCATGAGTGTAGGGGAGTCCATCGTGAAGGAGCGAGAGTTGCTTCCCTTCTGCCCGGTTGCAAATGGCGACTCACACATCACGCGGAGAGCTCAACTGAATGTTAGGCAGCGAATTCTAAAATCCCCTTTACAAAAGTCACGTTATGGAACAGTGAAGGTTGGCGTTTGATAAATGCATATGTGATTCAAACTGCCTTTGTTACCTGTGAGTATTTATAACGTGTTTACTCTGTAGTAGTTTTCAACTTGCGATGAACATGTTTTGGCACTGCTTGACCATAATATTTTTTTCCGTAATATGCATTGCACTATGTTTGTTTTGTCATTTCTCAAATTAATGTAGATCTATATGAAATGACGTATGTATATATACATGAAGCTATTACAACTGTTACGGT
This sequence comes from Gibbula magus, assembly GCA_936450465.1. Lineage (NCBI taxonomy): Eukaryota > Metazoa > Mollusca > Gastropoda > Trochida > Trochidae > Gibbula > Gibbula magus. The sequence continues at coordinate 16,856,525 of OW388292.1, forward strand.
TATTACAGGCGTTCGAAATGTTAATGCTTGTGACGTCATTTTCAAAAGAAGTTCCGTCACTTGACCTCTGTAATTTGCATCTTTATCCGTATATGACCCCAACGGATACCGAAAATATCCGTTGCCTTTATTCTGCCGAGAACACCAACCATTGTATGATAATAAAGGATATTTGGGTTTTCTTTTATGATAAGGCCAATATTTCATAAGTTGCACAACCACTAGTGAAACATACCCTAACCCTAGTCATAATAAGTCAAATAAGTCATAGTACACTGACTCACTGAAATTGTCAAATATTCTATTTAGCGTATGTTTCATTGTTTCAACAAAAAGCTAAATGCAGCAATATCTGGTGTTGTCATACCAATGTTGATAACTGTGGCAAAGCAATTGTCGATGACATACCTTTCATTGTCAGGATGTCCTGCTACTTGACAAGTGGACATATGTTTGGATATCCGTAAGATATTAATATTTGAAAAAACTTAGCATAGCTTAGCATATGTATACAATGACATTCTCAATATAGAATAGCGGCTCCATCTTACCCAATCTGAAAGTAACTCTTCAGCAGTGAAGGTAGAGTAGCAATGTTGAGCTGTATATGCCAACCACACAACAGAATCCACAGGATGGCTGCTGTCGGTCGAACAATCACGGACAGGGCGGCCAACATTAAAAATTTGTTAAGCGAAGATTTGCTGAAAAGAAACAATAATAACTTCCTTATTAGAATTATTTTTATCTTTTACAGACACCAAAATGTTTACTTTAACTGAAAAAAAAAAGTCTAAAACTTATCACATTATTTTTCTTGATAGTAAGTTAATCATTTAGGGTTGTTTGGAACATCTGAGCAAAAACAGGTTTAATGAGACCTTAAATATTTGTACAAGCTGAATTATTAACATCATTCATGATAACGAAAGGTGAGGTGAGATGAGATGAGTTGGGTTTAATGCCACTTTCAACAGTATTTCACTTATACTATGGCTGCTAGTATTATTGCAGGGTGGCTATGCATTGTTGTGAAACCTGCGAACATCAGCTGGAACTAGTGAACCCTGTACCTCTTGATCTGAAGCTCCAATGACAAAAAAGGTCATTCCGGACCAACAAGTGCCAAGTTTGTTAAATATCCGGGATGGCATGGTTAAAGATAAGTCCTTTAAAGAGTCTGAATGTCAGATATTTCCGAACGATTGTCGAGACACTGACAAGAAGGAGTGTAAGATATCGCACTACTCACTGTGAGTTGCCCGGCCAGGGGTAGTAATACAGCGCCATGGTAACGATGACAGCCTCCGTGGAGTTGGTGAGAGTACGGGTACTGCAGTACAGTGTGAACCAGGACACCGTCTGACAGAGCAGCGTCCACTGAGCGGTTGGTCGGTCACACAGAAGCCGTGACAAGCGGTACAGGTACAGGTCTCCGCACGCAGCTATCACTCCCTGCAGGATCCGTGGCAGCTTGATCTGGATGTACAGCCAGTGACATTAACATACAATACAGTTAAACTCCTCCTTCATCTTTCATAATCAGATATGATACACAGATCTGTGTATAAGTACATGTAAATAACAAATTGTCAGTATAGACATATTATTTGTTGTAACATGATATTTACATTTGGGTTTCGTTATATTATTCATCACAGTATCACAATCTCATTGATATCACATTCCTTGCCAGGACAGGTCAGATGCATCAGATGTGTCATGTTTATCTTTCACTAGTCAACAGTTTACAAAATTATTCAAGCTTCAGGTATAAACAAAAACAAACCAGTCTTTGAAATGTCGAAAAAAGAAAAAAAGTTGACATGTTCTTGAATTCTTATATCAAGAAGATGTGTTAGTTTATGAGATTGCATACACACTGCACTACCTACCAGCAGCACTCTGTTGTCGAGACCGAAGACGTGTAACACCTTATAGAGAAGAGCGAATGACAGGGGGTAGGTGTAGCCTCGGATACCCTCCCTCCACTCCCACGTCAAGTACCCGTAGCTTCACCCGTTAAAGATTCCAACATTCACAAACATTTCCTTGTATAAATATAAACTTATTTATCAACAGCTTATCTAATTTTATTAACAATTTCTTGTATAAATAGTATACATATATATATACATCAATTAAAATCATTAAGTTATTCATACATATCAATTTAACTCACTAAGTTATGTAATTGTATGCACTTAATTAAGTAAACAATTTTTCAACATAAACTTTCAATTGGTCACCTTTACTCAATGCACGATTAGTATTATAACTGCAGCAGAATATTTGATGAATAAACAAAATAAATAAATAAACATCATATTTTTAAAAGTTACTGACATAATCAGGGTATTTCTAATCCTTTAACCTCATGGCATTATAAATATTTGTAGACTCATAAAAGCCAAAAGTTACATAATCAACATTGTTTTTAAGAATCTGACAGGTGCATTACATATCCAATCCTTTATCTGAGGTCATAATTTCAGGTAAGTCCCATCCAATAATAAGATGCACTTTCAGACTGATGTAACAACAAAAGGATACTTGAAAACCATATTGTGCGCCACTTCAAGAGACTGCCAGTACTCATCTGGGACAAACGAAGTCTGAATGAGGAGTGAATTCACAAAACGGAGGGCTAAGAGGCCGAGAAATAGAGTCTTTTCAGATGCCATGATCTTCTTCACAATGAGCGGTCCTAGAACCTCGTCATCGAACATGTGGCAGTCTTCCTCTTCCTTACTTTCATCTTCGCTCTGAAAGGGTGAGTTCTGTCGACTTTCTCGTGCCCGCTGAAGTTCATCTTGTTTGGGTCGTAATTTTCTTCTCCGTATGGTGGCTGAACTTTTACTATCCTTGGTCATGCTGTCAATTCATTATATCTGTGTGGACGGTCTGATCATCATCTGATGGTTTAAAATGGGGAGAAAAGAAACTGCATACACTTTTAACTTTTATACATATTGTATTACAATCTACCTTCATCTATTTTTGATAAAACTATTGATGACTATCAGATAAGAAAAACTTGTCTATTAAAATTCATGTTGAACAACGATGGTGTTTTATTGAAGAACTAGTCAATAGTGAATCTTTTATATTGGCATATATTTCGTCTACATACATACAAGACTTATGTAGCCTTGAGTTATCTGTTTTCATGCATAAACTGTTTTTGTGGTATTTACATATGATACATGTCATTTCTCTCTAACAGCTCACTAGTTCCTACCAGTTGTCCTGCATGGATCCAAGCAGCAAATAATAATTATTTCATCAATCAGCTCACCAACACACTTCAGTAATGAAAATCAATGGTAATTTCATGATTTTCACATAATGCACTTTTGGGACAATCTTAATTGATATCAAAAATATATTCACTTCTTATACTTCTCATTGGTGATTTTCAGCAAAGCTGACATACCACTAATTCTCAATCACATGACCTGAAAAGGAAACCTCTGATCTATTTTTATATCTGTGGAATCATTGTTTAGTGTTTATTTCATATTTACATACATATATATTGTTGGCCCCTTTTGTAGCATTTCCCAGTGCAAAGCAAGCAATTTAACGCTTGTAGGGGTTCACGGTTTTGTTTCATTTTGGTTCTAACTTATAAACAGAAAATATACCCAACCGAGAGTTCTGTACCGCGATATACCTGTATTTAACCGAAAATCAAGTGTAACATTCCACCTGTTAACTGTTTATTTGGCATTTGAAATATGTTGTCCATAATTTTATGATGTTGAGTGGTGCTGAAGTTCATAGAAGAAGACAAGGAATTTATGGATAATCAACTTCTTATTAAAAGTTTGAGTTTCTTTCCTATTACTAGGTAACAGGTAACTCACGGTTATCATTTTCTAAAAAAATAACATGTAGCTTTAAATTTGTTTATCATTGTTAACTATTTTATAAGTTGGTATTTTTTTTAATTATGTAGTTCAGATAATCTAAACTTCAATGAAATTGCGATGAATGCACATCCGTAGGAAGACACCTAGCATGCTGAACTATGAATTACGCTGCAATGAAAACTTTAAATGTCTACTGTACCTGTCGCAATATAGATATTATTTGTGAACATGCCAACTCTGTGACTCACCAGTGTTTTCCGACGAAATGCATTATATTTTCAGATGCCCAGTCCTAAGTACTCTAAGAGATCAATTCACAGCAGCATATTCTTCAAATTGGCCAAATCCTTATAAAACTTTAATGAATGTGTCATACTTTATTAAATGCATTTTCACATGTATGTAATGTCATGTATAAACTACTGTTCAATGGTACCATGGTGTGCATGGGCAATATCATTAATTTCTCTCTGTCAAAATCGCTCTTAATCATAGAGGCCTACCACAGTTTGTGGTTTTAGAGAAAGAAAGAATCTTGAATCTTGTGAACATTTGTTGGTAAAGAAATTATTTGCAGATATATCAGAACAAGTAGGTCTAATCAAAATAAACTTACAAACATTGAATGAATTATAACTTGCTGTAATAAAGTCTGGTAATAACAATTTGAAATTTAACAGTTTATACATTTGACATAACTACATTACCTATCATTTTTCAAGATTGAACCGTTGATCAATATTGGATACTGGGCACGACTTGATTGGACGACTTCACTTATTCAGTCCAAACACCGCCGTTGCATGTTGTCCGAGATGTCAAAGAAAATTTAGCAAGAACACCCAAATGGGTACCTATATTACACCCATTCTGCGATATTCTGCATATTCATTGAATACGAAAATACACATGAAATGATTTAGTCTTTGACAGAGGTGAGAGCAAGCAGTGACCTGTATCGCGTCACATCCAGTAGACCCGACACGGCGTAAATAGAAATTGCGATCGATTTTCAACCGTCAGCATCGTTGGATACAACCAAACCGGAAATTGTGACTATGTAGATCACCACTACGAAAGATTTCACAAGGGAGTTAACTCTTGACCGGCTTGCGGTGTGCCGTATATTTGTTTGTAACAAATGCAGAGTGCGTAAATTGGCAATGCAGAACGTTTGTTGTTGTGTTTTTTTTAAATTATCATTATCATTATCCTTATGTGCACACGGAAGAGGTTGTAAAACGGATTACATCATCTATGAAAGTGACAGGTTTATTGACCTAAAAGGGACTGTGTTTGGGGAGTGTGTTAACACAGAAACAAAGTTGATAAATTAGTTAGTGACATTCCCACATCTACAGTTGAAGCAAGGACCAGGGGACAAAGTGACAATGAACTTTGGGTTAAAGCCAGAGAGTATAGAATTACAAATACAAGGAAACAAACAACTGACCCTACAGTGTTAGTCAACAAATTTACAGGTGGAAGTACTGAAGCTCCTGTACAGACTATGTCCATTATTTGGGGTCGTATAAATGAGTCCATTGCTTATGATGATTGCTAAGAAGAAATACATAGCCTATATGAAACTTAGAAACAGAGAACAGGTTACCGTAAGCAATTGTGGTATTTATTTAAGTGAGAACATGTGTTACTTAGGGGCCATTCCTGATGGATAACGATTGATAAGTTCTTTGAGAAGAAAATGTTTATTAGAGATCGAATGTCCATTCAAATGGGGAAATAGTATAGTGAGAGATGCATGTAAAGACAAGACCTTTTACTGTTACATCGATGATCAAGATAAAATACACCTGAAGAAAACACATAGATACTATACACAAGTTCAAGGCCAGATGTCGCTTAGCAAATATAGTTCATGTGAGTTTGGGGTTTATACAAAAGTTGATATCCATGTTATTTGTGTCGACTTTGACCAAGCATTTTGTACAGGCAGCACATTTTGCCAGTTGTATTGAGAAAGCCTGCTCATGATGAATAAACTTGAATTATGAGAAACACAACTGCTTTGTTCAATTTTTTTAAATTCTTTATCCACGGTATAATTACTTGTCAGCTACATCAGCAATATTGACATATGGAATTGTAGCAGGGCGACTTGGTCAAAGGAAAAACCAACGCGCTGGGTGAAAGTTCAGTGACGTTTTATTCCACAAAGAAATGTAGAAAAGTAGAAGAAGAAGACACCCTGCAACAATATATATATATACAAACAATAAGTAATGTGAATAATAATAAAACAATTGGTACATAAGGAATAAAACATAATTGCAGGATTACCCATAAATTAATAGATATGTTACTTAATTATATTGCAATACAGTATGAAATACACATTTCAACCAAACCATATGTATGATACTACAATGTGATAATATACAATTTACACATTTATAAATATAACACATCATACACATTACAACATAATATACTATGAAAGCATGATATGATAGAAATGTACATACATTATAATTGGGAAACATCAACATGAATACACATGATGATAATTATATAATACACACAAATAATACAAATATTAAATACTAATTAAAGGTACAATAACCTACCAAATATGTGGAATTTGGGTGAGGTGTTTCTTCTACCTACGAGGACACTCATGCCATCCTTATAAACCTAGAATAGTAAATTAACTAATGAAATACAAATAAAATACCTAAGACAATTGATAATAATATTACTTACATTACCGTACATAATTTATGCGTGATAAAAGTACATTGATAAATAAAACCAACTGATACTTAATATCAGTGTTAAAAAGCTAAATACTTATGCAATAGAATAGTTATAAATGATTTCCATAGCACATCATTACACGTGCCATGCCGATATATGTAAATATACAAATGAATAAACTATATACTGATTGAGATAAATGATAACTACATTTCTGCTTATAAAAATGTAACTTAGGATAACATACTAGCATACGATGAACATAAGATAGCATTTACACTACCTTACAAATATATGATAAAATACTTAACCTGTAATTATTATTAATAATATAGCAACTACATTATCAGATAATTACACATAGCTGTACACACTTACTTGTGCAATACTGAATGATATATGTACAAAGTTAAAATATAAAATATGGCTAACATAACACCTTTGTGTTATGTTCCCTAATAAAAACCACCAGATCACAATTACCTGATCTGCATACTATATTTACAGACACAATAGTTACATGTGCCAAATAATATGATTATGAAGAAGATTAGCCTAAGCGCTTACCAGCGCATAAACTACCATTTAAATACATTCATACATACATACATATAATAGTCTAGCCCTATTTCCTATGCATATTATTATTAATTAATGGATATAATGATAAAGTAAATATGAAATGGTTATTATTTAACTAACCTGTGTTTGAAAGACTTAATGAAAGAGAAGAACAGTCGTTTGGTCAAATGTCCCAGTTGTGAAACCGTGCTCTTCATAAGAAGTGAATTATTGCAGTGCACAGAAACTAATGTTGAGGTAACCTTTATAGATTTTGAGAGCATGCAAAGTGTTCTGTGCGCTTACCTAACAAAAGAGAACAATAGATAGAAGCTGGACTGGCTATGTAGTCACAGCACAGAACAAAAGAGAGGGATAGCAAGGTACATGGTTAAAGGCTTGCAATTTACAAGCTCTCAAGTATTTTACTGGGCTGCTACACTTAAAACACCTGAAATAAAATGATATATTAGTACATGGATATTTACAATTAAAACACACATAAATGCCATATATTACACTCTGCCACAGAATCATGTTTGGAAACTACATGTAAATACACATCAGTGATCACGTTAACATACTAGACATTAACACTTGGCTGCATAAATATATTTAATGAGCCGGTTCAAAACGATCCTTACTTTACTAAAGGCGGCAATAAGTTAGTGAATGCACTGCATACAAAGAAAATTTAATCAGAAACACTGCTGAGACTAATTGGCAATATACTTTGGAGAATTTTAAAGTTTTTAATTTGTTCCATTTTTCTTTCCAAGTGAATTCTCGCAGCAGCTACTCTTCGGGTACATTCAACCTCTGTCTTACTTTAATAATTGGGCTGAAGATGAAAGAAATGGTGGACAGTACAACTTTATGTTGTGTACCCCAAATTATATGGGGGGTCTACATCAGATATATTCATAACCCGTGAAAGTGGATTGCTGCAAATGTTAGAATCTGGTGATGCAGTAATGGTTGATAAAGGGGTACACCTACTTCTTTTGCAGTTTTTTTAGGGAGAAAAAGAGTTGGAACTGTGTGTTTCCATGTTCGACCATTCCCATCTGGGAAATGGTCAGAATAAATCTGGCCATGGGTGTAGGATGTCGGTTTGAAGTATTTCCGACTCACCGCTCGAAGCCACGCTGAACAGTGAACGTATGTACAGCCTTATTCTTAGGTAAATGATGAAGCTTGATTTTCTTTCCTATAGGGGTATTTCGCTTCTTTCGGTGACGTGTAAAATTTATAGTGATGTTCTAAATTTCCGTCTTTCTCGGTGGCTGGAGGATAATCAGTCTGATTATAAATCGACCTTGTTCCGAGGAATAAAATTTGCAAAATTTTGCATCTACCGGGATACGAACAGGTTCTGTAGATTCCTCGCCACAAGGTCTGACAACACCCCGTATAGGCGTGTGTTCAGAACCAGTTTAGTGCTACCAAAACCCAGTCAAATAGCTGACCAATCACATCATAGTATTTAAACGGTCGCTGTTTTGAAAGCATTCGGAACAGACAAAAGGATAGTTGTTTGGAGTTATCTGCCCCTAGCTTCTCGCACCGAAAGCATTTGTTGGGCATCTTTTGATTGGCTACCTGAATTGCGCTCGAACACGCGAGTCAACGGGCTGTAATCAGACGGTTTGGATTGGAACCTACGACTGATATGAGTTCGTATCCCGGTAGATGCACTATTTTGCAATTTTTATTCCACGGAAAAAACGTCGATTTTAATCAGACTGGAGGATAATAACATTTTGTGTGATGAACAGAATGGGTTTAGAAGAAATAGGGGAACTCAAGGTCATTTGTATACCCTTTATTCAGTATTACATAATAGGAAGAATCCAAACTGTAGTTTCTGTTCTCAAGAATTCGAGACACCAGTTCATTTATTTTGGACATGCAAATGTGTAAATGCAATCTGGCAACAACTCGAATCGTGGCTACGTCAGAAGGCTCTTATCCAAGTAAACATTACAAATAAACATGTTATGATTGGTTATCCGGATATGAATAACGATCCTCTGAACATCATCCTAATGATTATAAAATACCGTATATTTAAAAGCAAATTGAACAAAAGAATACCACCATTTCAAGTATTCCAAAACGAAATCCGTGACTATTATTTTCATACAAAATGTGCAGCGATCATTGAGTGTAATATTAGCCTATTCTATAAATTTTGGTCAACTTGCCATAATCTATTTACGTGATTTGTGTGTGTTAGCAATTGCCAAACTATATTCATGTGAAGTTTGTTTAGTACTGCTGTACCGGAATGTCTTCTGTTGAGTTTTAAATACACTGTTAAATGCTTTGAAAATAAAAATTTAAAAAAAAAAAAAAAAAAAAAAAAAAAAAGAATGCGAAACAATCAACGTTTGTTTGCTACATCGACGCTATGAAAGCCTTCGACAAAGTGGATAGAAATTCCTTGTGGTATAAACTTCAACTACTAGGAATAACCGGTAATTTCTATGAAGCTGTTAAATCAATGTACAATCAAACTTCTAGTCAAGTGGATATCAATGGCCTCCTAACGAGCCCGTTCAGTGTACAATCCGGAGTTAGGCAGGGTTGCGTGCTTTCCCCCACACTTTTCTCAATCTTCGTCAATGATCTTGCTTGTGAAATTAACAATCTTGGATGTGGAGTGAAAATTGGGAACCGTGATTTAAGTTTATTACTATATGCCGATGATATTGCCCTAATTGCGCCTGATGAAGCGAGTCTACAGCGTATGCTTGACGTGGTTGCTGAGTGGTGCTCGAAATGGAGAATGTTTATAAATATAGAGAAAACTAAAGTTGTTCATTATCGACCAAATCGGACACAATTAAGTGAAAGTACATTCCAAATTGGCAATGAAGAAATATCTTATGCAAATTCGTACAAGTATTTGGGATTGTGGTTCCAGGAACACTTGGATCTAAACTATAGGAGCTTGCTAAATCTGCCAGTCGGGCACTAGGCGTAATAATAAGCAAATTCAAATCCGTCGGTGGAATGCAATTAACTGTATTCAACACCCTGTATAGTAATCTTGTGCAACCTATCCTGTTATACGGGGCTGCCATTTGGGGGACGCGGGAATATAAATGCCTGATTAATATCCAACATCGTGCTTGCCGATTTTTCCTTGGAAATATAGCTGTAAGAGGTGAAATGGGCTGGCTGTCATCGGTCACTCTCCAGCGGATCGAGGTCGTGCGCATGTGGAAGAGGCTTTCTTACATCGATCATGATCGACTGGTCTATGCTGTGAACAACTGGTCTAAAGGTTTTCGCAAATCGCGGTATAACAATGTTCAGAACTGGATACAGTCCTTAAACTTAAACATCTTAGACATTTGCAACATATCATCAGGTGATTTTCTACTGATAAAAGATCGATTGTTATTGATTGACGCAGATGAATGGGTGAATAGTTATGGAATGACCGCGGTCTAACAAATGGGAATAAACTCCGTACATATAGACAGTTCAAGTACAGTCTGCACGCTGAGGCGTACCTGAGTAATGTATCAAACCGACGTCATCGAAGTGTATTAGCAAAACTGAGGTGTGGCACTCTCCCTCTGGAGATAAAACTCCGAAGATTTAGCCGTCCCCCTACTCCTCTCGAGAACAGAATATGTAAATGCTGTCATCTTGGTGAGATTGAAGATGAATTCCACTTTTTGGTGAAATGAAGCCTCAATGCAGAAATCCATTCGGATATGATTCATAAATTATATAACAATTCACTGTCGTTATTATCTCCACATGACCTGTTTATAGATATAATGCAGAACGACGCTAATGCTAAGGTTTTAGCCGCTTCTGTTAATAACATGTATAGTCCGGCAGAATGGTGCAGAAAATCAAGGCAATTGTGCACTTTGGGTGAAAAGAACCAAACTTGGCACAAAGATAGCTTGTGGTATTGTGATTAAATTTGGTCTGAGGGCCAAGTCAATTTCGATCCAAGATGGCCGCCAAATCCAAAATGGCTGCCACTGTTAAAACGTATCTGCTTTTACATGTTTCTGCATATTTAAATGATTCATTCATGTTATTTTATTGTTATTCATGCTAGCTTGGAACCCAATAAATACAAGGATTGATACTGTATTGATAAATCCATTGTGACGATGAAAACAACCAAAATGACAGTCAATTTTGTAATCTAAGGTGATGTATGTTTTTGTACGTTTCTACATCAAATTTGATTGTGAATCTTGCTTGTTTAGACTAGAAATACCATGACTAACAATTTATTGGTAATCCCGTTGTTGACAGTAGCAAACATAATCCAAAATGGCGGCCAATTTGTCACTGAAGGGCATCCTTCTATAACCTAGAATTGAATTGTTTTCCTTAATTTTATTACGTTTACATTTAGGTTGGTATTCTTAGCTTATGGTCTTCAAAAATAGATCTGGTCCAAGGGTTTAAATGATTTTCCTTCCAAGATGGCGGCCAAAATAAAAATCGCGGTCAACCTTATCTCTGTTGGAATATTTATGCATATTTAAATGATTCAATAACGCATTGTATTGTTATTCTGAAGATAATGGTCTGACCTTTATTTTGCAAATAATGATTGACTTTTTGCAAGGGAATTTCTTCTTACTATTTATCAAGATTGGTATATATAGTGTCAAAAATCCCTTCATAACATAGAACACAATCAATTAAAGCTATTCAATGAACTCAATGAAAGAAACTGCAAAATACCCATTTCATAGACATTCATAGACATGATATTCGCCAAATCTTTTCCACAGCCAAGTTATAGAACTAGTTCTATCAGATATAAAATAATGCACTAGGTTTGGGTCGAATACTGTAAACAGTGGTTCTTACAACAGACGAACAATACATGTATATTTAAAAACAACATTAATTGATTGCACTGTATAAGACTATAAGTTGTCTAGTTTGTTCCATTTCTTTTATTCGACTGTTACTTCTGTTACCTCTCTGGAAACACTGAACAAATGCATCATCTCGGGTTTCTCAGTTTCCAGCGTGTCTAGAACATTGTTACTGGTATCACGACTCTCACTCCAAGATACCATCACTTCACTCCTATTCAGACCTCCATTCACTGTCAGTGAAATACAGGATACACAATCTTTATCTGCAATCAATTCAGGATAAATACATATATAAGCTATCCCTCAGAAACCCATTATGCCTTTTGCCTACCAGTATCTGATGTAATGAGTTACCTCTCTATAAGCATCGTCAGTGCTCCCACAGGAACTTAATTGTCTGTCTTTCATGAGGGCAAACAGATATTGCAATTGTTTGCATTCATTCATTCATGATACCTTTTTTAAAAAGACAGTATCCCAAGAGTTGTAAAAAGCTTCTACAACGTCAGGGAAAAGTTTGCCTGCTTCAATGTTGTTATTTCATTTGTCGCAAAATAAGGTTAGATCACAACCGATATAGATATGAATCGTTTGAGACAATTTCTTACGATCCAAGGATCTTGGTAGCAGTATTTGCTGGTATGAATCTGTGATTGTTTCAGTAGCAAATGCTAGTCAGAGAGCAACGAGGATGGTTTGACTGAACAAGGGTACAGCCTAAGAACACAGAGAGCAGCATGATGCTCTGGTTTCATTGAGTAATGGAAGTGATTGCGTGCAGCAGTAGCCTGCTCTCAAATTATTCTAGGAGATATCACTATCAACAATTTCAACGTACCTAAACTAGAGCTAACATATGTTTACCATTGTACCTCCAAGCAATCGCTACGTTTTGATCAGTAAGGAAGGCAAACCCATATCTTGATGATATAAATGATATAAATCAAGTTCAGATAGAGTGTTTCAACATATAAGGAGATCAGTATATCAGGCAGGACAGACCTATTGAAATGTGGTTGTAGTAATTTAAACAGAGGATGTCATTGTGGATGCTTGTTTCAAACTTTCATCGTGCTTCAAAGTGTTCTCTCTGGAAGTATGAGCTATATGATGACTTAATCTGGTATGAAATCTATACTGAAAACAGAATGAAAACCTAAAAGAATGACAACAACATGAAAGAATAATATTACCTGAATAATCAAAGGATACACTTAAGGTGAATGTGGCATCTTAGCACTGTCAAGTTCACATTGTGTACTTTCAAATATTGTGTAGTAGTATAGTACTATGTATTATGTATGTATTTTAAAACAATTGAACTAAACGATATAGTGTCGGTTTACAATAAAGTTATTTAAGTTTCCTAGTCAACTGCCTGCCAAATATGAACAGACTATTATCTTCAAAGAATGCAAGAATACTAATAAAAATTGGGTTATTGAATCATTTAAAAATGTGTAAACATGCAAAAAGATATACATGTTGACAGTGGCGGCCATTTTGAATTTGGCCGCCATCTTGGAAGGAAATTAATTGGACTATATTTATTTGAAGACCATAAGCTAAGAATACCAACCTAAATGAATCGTAATAAGATTAAGGAAAACAATTCAATTCTAGGTTATAGAAGGATGCCCTTCAGTGACAAATTGGCCGCCATTTTGGATTATGTTTGCTACTGTCAACAACGGGATTACCAATAAATTGTCAGTCATGGTATTTCTAGTCTTAACAACAAGATTGACAATCTAATTTGATGATATAAACACATAGAAATGCACAAAAAGAAACATCGCCTTAGAACACAAAATTGGCTGCCATTTTGTTTTTTTCTTCTATTTATCATTTGTACCATGGTCAACAATGGATTAATCAATACAGTATCAATCCTTGTATTTCTGGGTTTCTAAGCTAGCATGAATAACAATAAAATAACATAAATGGATCATTTAGATATGCAGAAACATGTAAAAGCAGATACGTTTTAACAGTGGCGGCCATTTTGGATTTGGCGGCCATCTTGGATCGAAATTGACTTGGCCCTCAGACCAAATTTAATCACAATACCACAAGCTATCTTTGTGCCAAGTTTGGTACTTTTCACCCAAAGTGCACAATCATTTCACCATTCTGCCTGACTAGTATGACAAGCGACTAAAACACCGTACCTAAACTTCTATCAGTCGTGTATGTATTTTATCCATATGTCTTATATATATATATATTTGAATATTTTATATTGTATAATCGCGTCTCATAGGCCTGATTGGCCGGATATTTTCTCATTATCAACGTGCAATGAAAATGTGATATATTGTGTATGAAAATATGTGACACGAAAATAAAATAATTTTCTTCTTCTTCTTCTTGTCTCGTCTGTTCAGGGTCCAACGGAGAGCAGGCTTGGCCCAGCGTCCGCCATTCGCCTAACACACCTGGCCTTTTATCCAACATTATTACTTTGTCATCTTTTTCTTATCACACTTTTCTTAACGAGTCGGACAATAATGAAACGTTAAAGTTGTTGCGCAAAAAATGCACAAAGTTCCATCAAGTTAGAGATTGTGTGGCGACGTTCAATGAACTAGTTAAACTACGTAAATTAAAGTAAGTGTGACTGGGGCTTGAGTTACGACAATGTGGTTCTCACTACGTTCTACTCCGTCCAAAAATTATTGTAAAAAGACCTCGAACGGGACAGAAACGGGAAACCTTTAAGCATAACTTTCCATACTACGATCCAATACGTTTATAGACAGTTCTCAGGAAATCCATTTAGTCTTTATACACTGTCCTCTGACAGTTGGTACCACGTTTAGATGGGATAATATTGCCCGTTCATAACGTTTTCAGTCTGTTCAATCCCGTTATCAGTCAGTTTATATCAGTTCTCAACTAAATCTATCTCGACATCAAATATACACGTTGCGAGAAGAATCATTCATGTTGACAGTTTAGGTTATTAAATTATTATTATTGAAAACTGTTGTCGACACATGTTCAAATGGTAGATGCACGGGAAGCAGAATGAATAGTATAAGTATAATCTCAGTGATGTCTGTAAATGTGATTTCAAGGGATTAAAATAGTGGGTAATGTGAAAAGTTGGAATTCAAAGTGAATAAAGGTTTCAGATTTTTAGTTTCAATTATATATTTGGATGGATCGAATAATAAATATATTATCAATAAACTATCAGTAAGTAATTTTATATATAATAGGCATATTATCAGTATAGTATGTTGGATGAGATGAGTAACTACTTCAATTGATTGAATTCAAATAAAAAAGCAGATTCATACCTGTCCTGTTGTTTGTGTTTTTTTTAATGATTTGAAAAGTCTAAACTTACCACTTACTTATTTTAACCGTTGGGAAAAACAATTCACCGAACGCATGTATGCTTAGTCACTTAATTGTAGTTGCAAGTGAGAAGTATTTAATTCTGCGCTTGTGCTATTTCTAAGAAATGATGGACTGGTGAACATTTTCTCACTGGTATTTGTTGTGAAATTTCGTTCCATGGAAATGTTCAAGGTTCAAGCCCTACCCACGAAAGCCACACAACTTTCCAGCCACAATACTGTCCCGGCATTCGGTAAACATTATACTTTCTAAAGAACTAAGTCTTCCTTTTCATGTGATGCTTTCAGCACACGTAGCACTAAAGTACTGTCAACAATTCTAGACAACTTGTATCGATATCAAATAAGTCTAATCATATATCGAGATAAAGAAATATATGTCAACTCGTCCAACATCTAACTAATCTACTCTGTCGTGAATTGCACTGTAATATCACAAGAAACGTCTATACACAGTTAAAAATACTAAAAGTACTTACCTCTTAATCTTAGTGTCAGGGACATTACTTTCGGTAGGATCGGCAACAATTCAGTAGATGCAATTGTAATTTTTCCAAACTAATTAATTTTATTGATATATTCAAAATGTGTGTTAATAATTGTGTAGATATAACACTGTGTGTTAAAGGTTTTAATGCATTCTATCAATGGTATATGAATGAATGAATGAATGTCTTTATTTCCTCCGATATGGCGAAGATCACAAGGATGTATTTACATGGTCATAAACAAAGCATAGAAACAGGATTCATAAAACAAAATAGATATCAGAAACTGTACAAAAGAGATGATTTCAATGAATGAATGTACAAAGCAAAATGCAATATAACATTGTTTCTGTCTGATGTCGTTATTTCAGGTATGATATTTGCTCCACATAAAAAAGCTATTAAATTATCATCATCAATCATTTCAATACGAACATACAAGTCAATATCAAGTGTATCAATTAGAAAACTATAAAATGCGTTACGTTGCTTCATATAAGTTTTACAATGTAGAATGACATGACAGTCGTGATCAAAACATTGGGTTTTACAATTTATACATTCCCGTGAGGTTTTCCCTCGTGACATTACCTGTATTAAAAGTTTTATATAGGCTCTATAATCTGGATAGTTGTACATTAAGCTATATAAACTATGCATACGTAGTTGTTTGTGTATTCACAGGTGAAGTTTAGCGCAAATATGTTGCGCAACAGAGATGAACGACCAGTTTTCCCTATGCGCGAACGAAGTGAGCAAAGGTTGGCAACGTATTTCTCTCGACTCGAATCAAAATAATTTTCAACTATCCAAATTCATTGTCCCAAAAATTCAAACTCGACACCCATTTGAACACAGGGTCGTGCTCTCTTAATCCCAACCCCATATGTTACATTTACTCACGTAAAACATATACAATTAATTATTTTAAGCGCCCAGAGAGGCTTTTAAATTCGTTCTTCGGCACCATTCTCACTCGCAAACTTCCGCTATACGGAGCAAATGAAAAGGAATATTTTACATTAAGAAGAATTATAATATAACCCCATTTTGCATTAAACTTTTAAATCTTTATTTATGGGATGTTTTGTCGTATTCCTTGATTTTTTTAGAAGTTTAAAAGACGTTTATCGAAATATTGAAAACCAAGGGAAATAACTCTGTAATTAGCAGTGCAACTTTTCGATAGATTGGGTATTTGTGCTTCTGTAGAGATCGAGTAATTTCGGAGTTTTTGAACATTTTTCGATATTCAATCGCTGATGTTAGATTTGTTCTTTTCCGATTCGATTGATTTTTTGTTCTTGTATCTTGTATTAATATCGTTGGTTCTTAGCACTTAGTTGTCAAATTCAGGTAGGTTTTGTAGCCACATAGCCTTGTAGCTTTAAGGTACATTTCAAGCAACAGTGTTCGTCATACACATTAGAAATTTTAATAACTTTCGAGAAATATGATAATAAAACCATTTTATTATAATTGTGCAATATAGTATTTGTTTTATGATAAAGAGATATATTTTTTTAGTTTGCTCTATAAACTATTTAAAGTGAAAAAGGTCGTGTCGTACTAACAGTATTAGGAGTTAACTCCCCTGGTAATTCATTCGCTCCGTATAGCGGAAGTTTGCGAGTGAGAATGGTGCCGAAGAACGAATTTAGAAGCCTCTCTGTCCGCTTAAAATAATTAATTGTATATGTTTTACGTGAGTAAATGTAACATATGGGGTTGGGATTAAGAGAGCACGACCCTGTGTTCAAATGGGTGTCGAGTTTGAATTTTTGGGACAATGAATTTGGATAGTTGAAAATTATTTTGATTCGAGTCGAGAGAAATACGTTGCCAACCTTTGCTCACTTCGTTCGCACATAGAGAAAACTGGTCGTTCAACTCTGTTGCGCAACATATTTGCGCTAAACTTCACCTGTGGTGTATTTTAGCATATCTAACCATATCATGTCTGACAGATAGAGATAATTTCCACTGATTTTCCTCTGAGAATGTGATGGGTTTAATAACAATATTGCGCCATGTTGATTTTGGGGGGAAATAACCACAATGTACATAATCAATAATAAAATTTAGTAAATCATATTTTCTTGCCGTGCTTAAAAGACAGGTGCATATGTTTCGTGAGTTACGTATTTAATAATTTAATATTCAATGAAATGAATGCACAAAATAACATCTTTGTTGCTAAGTGGCATTGATTGTTGCACAGACGACCTAGAAAGAGTAATCTGCATTTATCAATATAACCTATCATTGTCCAAAGACCCAAATTAGCTATGACAGAACATGAAGAACTTCTTCTGTTAAGACCTTGAATACATCTTGCAAAAAATCGTTGAGTGGATTCAATTAAATCAATATCTTTGCCATGCAATTCAGGCAAAATTTCACATCCATAAAAACTGGTTGGTAGTATCATCCGCTTCCATATGTTAAGTGAAGTAAGTGGATGTAGATCGCTGTCATTTAAACCAAGTGATCTTAATGAATTTACAGTTTGTCTAGCCTTTTGACAACTAGTAAAGATTCTATCTTTACATGACATATCTGAGGAGATAAGGATACCACCATACTTAATAGAGTCAGTACTGGTTATAGTATTTTCGCCAAAGGAAAGTTCTAAATTTGGACATGGTTGTCTCCCTTTGCGAAATATGATTATTGCGCTCTTGGAGGCATTATATGTTAAACGCCATCTTGAAGCATAATTTATAACGACATTCAAAGAATCTTGAAGGCCGCATGGCGTGGTACTAATAATGGTAGTATCATCCGCTAATAAAACTGAGGGTACATCAATACTATACACACAAATACCAGTGTTTGCGAGCCTTAGCTCAGTTAAGAGATCGTTAATAAATATCAAGAAAAAAATGAGGATAATACTCTGCCTTGACCCACGCCTTGTTTGATAGGAAATAGGTCAGATGAGGTACCGTTATATTGTACAAAAGCTGAGCTACATGTATAATTGTGATAAAGTAATTTCCACATTTTTCCAGAAATGCCATGACTGTGCAGTTTTACAAATAATCCGTCGTGCCAAATACGGTCAAAGGCCTTTTCATTATCTAGAAAGGCAGTAAAGACCTGTGATCCTCGTTCTATGTAATATGAAATAGATTCAAGAAGCATGAACACAGCCATTATTGCACCATGTTCTTTCCGAAAACCAAATTGTAATGAATCGGGAAAGTTTCTATCAGTAGAAGCATAGAGTTCTAAACGTGTGAGAATTAATTTTTCAAAAAGTTTTCCCACACAAGATGTTAGTGTTATGTAGAGGGTAATGTCCGAGTAACTCTCCATTCCTTAAAAATAATGGAGCCGAAGCCCCGGAGGGGCCGAGGCCAATTATTTTTAAGGAACTGAGAGTTACGAGGATATTACCCTACTTAAATTACACTCAAAGTATTGCTCTTTTATCAAAATTGCTTTAAAAAGTTAAAGAAATTAAATTTCTACTTCAAAAATATGATGTGATGTGTACCACTCCATTACTGAAAAATAATGGAGTGAAAGAACAATGGGATGACGTCACAAGTGTAATTTAAGCCTCGGTAATTTTTGGGGTCACTTTTAGAGCCCTTACCCTTGTACATTGGAACAATCATACCCAGCCTGTACACCCGTGGGAAATAGACTGTCTGCATGATGGCATTAAATAATATACACAACTTATCCACTAAAATATTACCGCCATGAATAAGATGCTTATTATTAACGTAATCGGGACCAGGAGCCTTGTTACATTTGAGATTATGAATAATGTGTTTTACCTCTTGCGGTTCTATGTTAGTATATAAAACATTATCTTCAGCTGTACAATCAGATGAATGAGCAATGATATCTTCTAGCTTTGATTCCACAGAACATTTGAAATCGTTGTCAAAACTTTCAGATTCATAAGGTTTAGCAAGATCAGCATAGTAATTGCCCCATTGACGTTGTTGTAAACCAGTTCAGTTATATTTGATTTGGGGCGTCGTATTTTGCGAACGGCCTTACAAAATGTATTTATATCAGTTTCTGAGGATTTTTCCAAGTCATGATACGTTTCTTTACGTTGCTCACGTTATGAGTTACGATGTTTCCGCCGAAACTCGCGCCAGTGCTCTTGAATACATATGATATCTATATTATCTGGTAGGACAGATTTTATCTCCGTGGTATTTGAATGTAGCCCACGTACATTCCACGTTAGTAGACTAAGAGTCATCACAATAGTGTTCAAAAAGAAGAGTAACAATGGTATTTTCAGCATAATGATAGCAAACATCTTTCTTACTGTTGATATTGGTATCTATTATATGCGTCATCATGTTGTCCATGTTGTCGGGATTTGAACCGTGGCACATAGTCCTTACAGTAGATATCTGGCGGCCAGAAATCATCATTATTTGCAAGTCTAATATAGTCATCTGATGCGATGTTAACTTGCACAGTGTACGATTGAGTGCCATCGTAGTGTTGTCGCTGCCGCAACATACGAACAAATGTTACACGTACATGTCTCTGGTGGGCATAATCTGTTATCAAGTCTTTCACCTTGTCAAATGGCTTATCAGCATTTATGTTATAGAGTACAATTCGTTTGGTTCTTACTCGTGACACACCTTCCAGAATATAATACGACTTAGCAAGTGATTTGATATGCATAATATTTTATTATTCATTTTCTGCAAGTGTAGCCTACTTGTTCAAATTAATTTACTTATAAATAGTTTGTGTTCAATTCTTGCAAGGAAATTAATTTGCGTATTCAAACTAGATGAGCGTTTGCGGGACACCGCAAAAGCAGAGCAGCTCCGAAACTTTGGGTCTCGCCTTTCCCTGTTCCGCCTTCTCCTCAGCATAAATAAAATGGGAATTTGTTTTGACAAAAACTTGTTTATTATTCAAGTCATTCTAACAAGTTGAATCATCACTGTGGTCACTTTTCACAAGTTTGTTCTTAAAACCTAATTCTGATTTCAAAATTGGATCAAAGGATTAACATGGCCTTACCCAATATCTCATGACCTTGGCCTTTGATCTTCAAGGTCAGACCATATCAATGATTACTTTTCATTGTGTATAACAATCATGCAATGAATCAAAGTGTTCATTGTTAACATAAGGGATATTCACAATAGCATGCTAAAGTTGTGACCTTGCTGTGACCTTGACCTTTGACAGATTTTAGCGAAAACGTTTTCAAATCTTGGTCTTTCTCCATAGTTGACATGTACCAAATAAGAGCCTGACAGCACAAAAATGTTTGAAGTTATCGTGTTTACAAGGATTATTGTAGTGATTTAAGAACTCATGACCTTGACCTTTGACCATGAATGTTAACATGTCAAAATCATTCACCAGATTTATAAGAAAGAAGCTATGTCTATGACGTGTTAATACCTTCTTGGAAAAAAAGTTATTTAGAGATTTCAGAACTGGTTACCATGACCATATCTCGTGACCTTGACCTTTAAAATTCAAGGTCACACAGTCAATGATCACTTTTCATTGTGTACAACAATCATGTAATGATTCAAAGTGTTCATAGTTAAAATATGGCATGTTCGCAACTGCATGCTAAAGTTGTGACCTTGACCTTGAACATATTTTAGCGAAAACCTTTTCAAATCTCAAGTCTTTCTCTATAGATGATATACACCAAGTAAGGGCCTGATAGCACAGAAGTTGTTGAAGTTATAATGTTTACAAGGATTTTTGTAGTGATTTCAGAACTCATGACCTTGACCTTTGACCTTGAATGTGAGATTGTCAAAATAATTCCCCATACCAGGTGTACAAGAAAGAAGCTATATATATGAGGTGTTGATACCTTCATAGAAAAACGTTATTTAGTGATTTTAGAACTGGTGACCTTGACCCGATCTCGTCACCTTGACCTTTATAATTCAAGGTCACACAATCAGTGATCACTTTTCATTGTGTATCACAATCATGTAATGATTCAAAGTGTTAATAGTTGAAATAAGACATTTTCGCAAAGCATGCTTAAGTTGTGACCTCGCTTTGACCTTGACCTTTGACGGATGTTAGCGAAAACCTTTTCAAATCTTGGCCTTTCTCCATAGTTGATATACACTCAAAAATAACCTGATTGCACAAATATTTTTCAAGTTATTGTGTTTACAAGGATTTTTTTTAGCGATTTCAGAACTCGTGACCTTGACCTATGACCTTGAATGTGAACATGTCAAAAAAATTTCCCAGGGGCATAAGTAAGAAGTTGTGTATATGAGTTCTCAAAAACTGATAGCAGCTCCGACTAAGTCGGAGCTGCTAATAAATCTCTATCGATAAAGAAAGATGGAAGATATTATTACTCATAACTGCAAATTTAAATTTCGCTGGGATCAAACACGTGATACACAAATAGATTTAAATAAGTGCAAAGAACACAACAACCCATTTCATAACTAATTAATAGGGAGCAGCGCAACGCAGCGTATTGCTGTAGCTTGTACTTTCAGAAATAACGAACCCAGTTTGGAATCGGCCTTCACGTGGTATTTATGCCCCGACCCATCTCAGGTCAGTGACATAAATTTCTATCACAAAACTGACCTCACCACTGGAATTTTTCAACGTACAAATATATTTTTCGATCTCGTGGTGTGAACTGGCCAATGATATTCTTACAAATTTAAAAGAGGCATAATGGCATATGGTGGCTTGGCCTCGAGTGCTTATCGACTTTTGAAACCGGCTTCAGTTCTTAAAGTTCTTATCATAGCACAGTCACCAGACCCAATGGAGTGGTAACTATGTTTGTGTAATCATTAAGACAGACATAATTTTTACTTTATCAATAAGCATGTATTTACATTATACATTTATTTTTATTTTATTTTACCTTCACGTCTGTCATTAATTATTAATACTGATCTCTTGTCAATTGTTATGTAAAATAATAACTTTTTACAATTACTAGGTGTCTGTTTCAAAATGTGGTCTTTACTCATTATTTTAACGAAGAAAAGCTGTCGTTTTATAAAACACATTCCTGAAAACAAAGACATTGGCACGCAGGGGAAGCTTGGTTTTAAGACGATAAAGAACAACAGAGCACTTTTCTTTTAATTCAATTATGTTATTACGAACAATGTATACCAAATATAATACCCCAAATATGTATACACAATTATTTACATAGAAAATACAAGTATTGATTGATAAGTGAAGCAAGCACGTGCGTCTCCGGACGTGCAACAGCAAGAGCACCTGGTCCATTTCATGTTGCGTTTCAGTATATGTATTGAACACAGCTTTCAGTCCAGACATGATGATTAATGATGTCCATCTGAAATCTGGTCAATGTTAACTGTAAAGACCCCTCTAAAACAAAGAGAAGAGTTTAATTAACGGTTTGAACCTGAAAGCATAAAAATGCATTCATAAATTATGTGCGTTTTTACCAAAGTTGTCAATAATTTTTGAGAAAAAAGGATGATATTTCACCAACCATGCAGATTCTTCCTTATTTTGCAAGATAAAAGATGTTTTGATGTGTGAAAGTCAACTTGGTAAAACAAATTATGTTTTTGATATCTGAAACCTAAATTTTAATACGTAGGTTAATCACAAGGACAAAAGTTATTTTTGGTAAAATTGCAGTACCATTACAATTTCAGTCCTTATGTCTAGCAATTTTAATTTAAGTCATTGTTTTTAAAGAAAGCTGTCACAAAATCTACTTTTCTCATGTCAAGGGTGAATAAGTTAATCAAATTACGCTCCCACAGCGTCACAATTTAGTTTTCAATATTGGGGGGTGCTTAACTCTTTTCCATATGTATAGTTATAACAATTTCCTTTTCATAAACAATCGAATTTCTTATTCTAATGTCCCCACCTAAAATAAGGTTGACGGTAATTTGAAGCTTGTGAGGTTCATGAGCAAATGTCCCCCGGATAATGCAACACTAATGTGGTGTATAATATTAATTTCGATTATCAAATAAATTTTATGTCCAGCCAAATCTTTCGAAATAATGTCAGTGATCTATAGTTTTGAGTCTATACATTGTTTCCTTAACAGGTCCCACGTCTTGGCCGTGTTCGCAGCTTTACAATCAGGTAAAACCATATGCCCATTAGTGTAAATTGTCGTTTTATCATTAAGTGGAAAACGCAAAACTTGACGTCATATAACCTCTGCCCTCCTTGTTGTGTACTCAACTTCATCATAATCATAACTACGGATTATAATAATAATTATAATGATTACAATAATAACGATTATGAACTAGCAAAAAAACTTCAAAATAGAAAATTGAGAAAATATTTATTTTACGTCTTGCACTTCAGGATGTCTGGGCGACTTCAGTCCTCGACTCACGTAAGTCTTGCAGAGTAGGGCTGGCATGATAGCAAATACTCCGAATGTTCATACATCGCTGTACAAACCTTTTCACATGACGAGTCAGTGCCATCCTGGACTAAGGCAGATGATTTGAGTGTCCTTACACCTCTTTATGACTTCTCTTAATGTCGAATACTGATTTAAGTTATGAATCCGTAAATTCTATTCAATAACAAGCTCTTATCTTTCCACTCAAAGAATCACAGTTTTGTAACAGTATTTTGACAGATCATGCTGTTACTACACTTCTAATATATATAACCCCATGTTGAGTAGTCGTACCTCCAACAAACAAATCACAAATACCACCCTGAGTAATGGATAAGAAGAAGTGATTTCATTGTTCTGTCTAAATGACGTAGCCAGTATAATAACTAATGGAAATGTACGTAAAGTGACAACATTTGGTCAACCACCAGTTTGCAGGACCACCTGCATCTTGAACATCTTCCGGTGCCGCGTATGGCACTTCCGGCTGGGTTCAAGGCCAAATACGTGGGTGTTGGCGGGGTCATCAAGGACAGTAAACCTTTCACGGGGTACTACCTAGAGATAGGCGGCAGTCCAGGCTCCTCCGACAAGGCGGTGTATGAGGTAACATACTTCAACCTTGCGATACTTGATTAACATTCTGAATAAATGAACACATGAAGTGACAAAATTGGTATATAGAATGTGAATGCGTTACAGAAACTGCCTAGCACAGGGGCATGTATCGCTTAGAAACAGCGTTTGAAAGACATACCTATTTAGACCCTACCCTATTACTATATAAAAGGATAGGATATAGGGTCTAGATATATAGGTATATGTCTTTCAAACGCTGTTTCTAATCGATACATGCCCCCGTGGTGCAGACATCAAGTATTTGCTCACACAGTTAATATACAGGAACTCGATATCGTAATTAAAACGTAGGTATACTCTATGTTTTATAGGGGGTAGTTTTTTTTACCTACGTTTAACCTACGTTTTAATTACGATATCGAGTTCCTGTGCATGGTTCTACCTTACTGGTAGCACTTGGTAATCAAGTATGTCGGTAAAAAGTAGGTGTCACTTTGTCCGAGTTGAGAAACATGCTACACTGCATTGCATGAGATTCATCAGCCCTGTCTAACTAATCCTCTATATTGTGAATAACATGGCGGTTATACAACGCGTTAATGACACAGTACGGTTATGGTTTGATCTATTTATCGTTAGCCGGTTCAGCAGTAAAAATACGCCAAAATCGAAACAGGTCTTAGTGAGACGTTTTGTTATTACATAGAGACTATTACCCGAGGAAGTGTGCTATATGAATTTTACGAAACGAGTGTGAATGTTTGTTTTGCCCGAGCGAGAGCGAGGGTTATAAACAAATGTGTTTCGTAAAAGTCATATGGCACACATTCGAGTGTAATCATCTCTTTATTACTCATTCTATTCCATTTGAATAATAGTCAGGAGACTCTTGCGGCGGCGCGCTACAGAGACGACACAAACAAATGTTTTACAACGTCAGAGACGACGAACTAAGGGAAAACTATGGTTGCTAGGCAAACGTGATATGTGCACATGTGCCCACAACGAAAATATTAACTCTATTATTTTGAGTCATATGGGCAATGAAGTCTACTTTTACTTCAGTCTACAATTTAATATATTATGCTGATATGTATAATAGTAAGAGTTAGGCCGACTATTCTGATGCCCTCCACATCCCAGGCGGCCCTGATCGTGAGTCTGCAAGTCCGCCACATGCCAGCTAGTGTGTTCAACCCCCTCAGCCGGGGATCCATTGGTATCTTCAACAGACCGGAGAAGGTGACAGTCTATCCAGAGTACTACAACCTCAGGGACACGCCGGAATGCAAGGGTATGGTGGAGCTTTCTCTCCGTTCAAATTTTATAAAGGATCAAAACCGTGTCAGAGGTTTATTTTGTAGGTAAGCCCGTGGAGGAGAGGAATGGGGGAGGGCCGACAGGCTCGACCCCCTTTTCCGAGGCCTTCCGAAACAAGAACGAGGATCAGGTCAGCTTCAAGGGTGTCTAGGATCGAAAGCAGGCATGATCACTCTATTTTGTTAGTTTTCAAATTGGGATATATTATGATGGTATACAATAGGAGAACGATTTCATGTAATTATAAATTTTAAAAAAACGTTTGTAGCGTCCATTACAATTTCATAGGCATTCAAAAGATGCCCTTGACAATCGGGGCATTGGCGGATCCAGAAAAGTGGACTGGAAAAGTGCACCCCCTCCAACTCAAAAAGCTGTATCCGCACCTGCCGGGAAACTGAATACGGCGGTTTAATACCATGTAAAAGAAGAAGCCAACTGAACAATAGAGTGACGTTTCTAGTGGTTTATGATGATAGTATTAGACTATTAGTAGTTTCACAGATCAGGTAATGAACTGTTGAGGTTGGCTTAAGGCTTTACTGTTAATACCTTGAACAAGGATCTGATCACGTACACGATTGATGTATACATGATAAAGAACTTAAATCGTCACTGCAGCCGATGATGAATTTATTTGGAGACTTTGGAGACCCGTATCAACTCCCTCGCCTATACTTGTATCATTACTGGTTGATTTAAGGCTTGCCGTATTTCCTTAAAGTTTTAGTGCCAGGGAATCAGAGACCATTATGCTTTTCAGGTGCAGTGATTCACAATCTAAGCACGGAAAAGCGAAGGAAATACGGAAAGGCTTAAATCTACCAGTAATGGAGACTGGCAAGAGTTATGCCTTGCTGAGTAATGTTGGACCCGTACATAGAAACAAATGGCCACTTTCCAATGAATATATACTGTTCCTGAAATGTCAGTATCTCAAGATGAACATTGAACAAGTTTCGCTTGAACAGGTACCTGCTCGGGTAACTGCGCACACACGTGTACGTTTGACGGGCGGAAGTATGAGAATATCTCAGGGGTAAGCGGGACTCGCTCCATCATCCTGGAGGACAACGTCATGTGTACAGCCAACGACCCCTACGACCACCGTGATAACATAGTGGTCCACGAGTTCGGACATCTCGTCCAGATGTATGGACTCGACTCAGTTTATAATGCCAAGGTAAGCGTGCAAGTTTTCAATACAATAAAGAGGTAATCCGAAACTAGTGTAAATTAAGGAACGAAATTGGATTTGTGTTAATGATGTTTCCTTGAGAAATGTATTCATAATGAATATGAAGTAGGCTAATTTGATCAAGTTGAAGGCTCAAAGTACAAAAAAACATTGTTACGTTTGAGGAACGAGAGTAGCGTCTAGTTGTTCATCAGCGTTGCTTTGAATGTTTGGACGAATGTACATTTTATCCTTTTCAAATATCGATTACATAATCATTTTCAAAGGCTAGAGAAAAATCTTATATTGTTCCATATCCATTTTAAATTGATAAATGAATGAATGGACGGATGAATGAATGAATGAATGAATGATTAACCAGGGAAAGCGTGTATAATATATGTCTATATGACATGCCCACTCCACGCCCAGGTGGTGGCGGCCTACAACCACGCCAGGTCGGCCCACCTGTGGCATAACTCGGCCTATGCCATGGCCAACTACAAGGAGTACTTCGCCGAGGGTGCAGGGGCCTTCTTTAACGTGGAGAGACAGAGAACCAACGGGGGGATGAACAGGTACATAGTTGACCATCTCTCTGAAAACTCTCCCATGCTTCCCTTTTCATCAATCAGTCTACTGGATTCAATTCTCCAGTTTCTCAATCTAGTCAAAACTATAGTTGTAATAATATACTTCATGTTTACTTTTGACCATTCAGTAGATTCGTGTGATTTTGTTTCTAATTTACCATTAAAACCATAGTCAAATCAATGGTGCACCCCCTTTTGCGAGAGAGATGATGCATTTACGCCATACAAAAACAGAAGTTTGTTACACTTTGTGACATTCGGCATCAAGGAACAAGATTCTCCCCACCCCCTCTACTGAGAACAATTTTGGAGTCCTATAAAAGTGTATTCTTTCCTTAGAAGCCGTCACTAATGATGGTAACGTAACATTCTTATGTCATTTTATTTTCAAATAAGAAATTTTAATAGACAATATGCATTGTTAACAACCATTTCGTTGGCGAATACCTCATGTAATATCCATTTTCCATCTGAACAATTGTCTATATTGATTTATCCTTCAAAGATGAAAGTGCCAAAATAGAATGTTTAACTTATCCGGCAAAATGTTAAGTGAGATTTGGACCATATTGAATTCGGACACAAATGCAAAGTATAAAACAAGGTATATTACAAAATGCTCTACTGACAAAGCCCAAAAAATTTATACCTTTAAAAAAAAAGGTGAATTCACAAAAAAATTATTTGCAGAAAAGGTTGACACTGTCATAATGCCAATGTTGCGGATACCGACGATGATGTGCGGATGGTATAGGAGACATTTGTTTATGCGTACCTTTAATTATCATCTACGCCGTAGAGGGGCAAGAAGGAATAATACTAAATGTTCAATATAGGCTAACATTCGATTTTGAACATCTTTGTTGAGGATATATCTCGTAAAGAGATATAAAGCTGATTTCATGATGACAGTATGATATTTGTTCAACCACACATGGGGTGCTGAAAATGCTATTTCAAAGGGTTTTCCTTTTACATAATGTCTGGTATTTAAGTTTAAATTGTATGAAAGATGGAATCATGTACATTATGATGTCGTCATAATGTTCCTTCTTGGACTTTAAAATCAATGACGCATCATTACTGTATGATGACATAAAACAAACCAGAAAACCATATTTCATGAAGTCTCCTAGCTCTCCTGATTCAGAAGAGTTCAAAACAACGATTACAATTCTTTTTTTGTACAAATTCAGTTTAGTCGGCTTTATCCCTTGGATTACATTTTTGTTGGTTTATAGTTTCTTTGTCCCTGGGTGTAGAGTTGTCAGGCTCTTGTAGTTTTGTTCCATGTTTATAAACCGCGTCTTGAAAAGCACATATATAACTCAGATGACTTTATTATCTATAGAAAGGTGATCGCATTATAACGGTGTGCAAATGTGCATTATTTTATGCTGCATGGTAACATTTTGATTTTGCTCTGTGGTGTTAGATCTACTGAATGGTCAAAATAAATTAATATTCCCTGTGTACAAATATTTATTTGTTTTAAAGATATATCAGCTGTCCTATTGTGACATATTTTCGATTAGGTGTGAAAATATTGGTATTTTATGAAATGCTGTGACTTATGAGTTATGAATGAAAACTTTTGGATTGTTTTGTAATTGATTGGTGATCAAATACTGAGGTGAATTGCTTTTGAATGACTTTATTCAACAAAATAATGCCAAATTAAGCAATTTCCTGAATTTTTATTTGTATTGTATCTCTTCAAGCCTAGCATACATGGATTACAATAACTGTTGCCTTATGTAACACAGTATTTGCATTAAGAAAACAAGCTGGATGAATGGACGACATTTCCATCTCTGTACAAATGGTGATTGCCGTGAATATAACATTGCTAGTCAGTTATTTTCTGATGTAGTAAAATTTCATTAAAACAACAACATCCATGCCACGAGATTTTCCAATGAAGAAAAGCTTCTGCTTAAAAAAAACAGGTTCAGGGAAACATCTTTATCCAACTCGTAGATCAAACTGAACGAATCAAGCCAACTAACTTTCATTTTGTGATTTGAAATCATCTGTGACAATGAACAATTGTCCGTTACATGAATTTTTCTGTGACGCGTTAGAAAATGTTAAGGTCAATGATATATATGTTTTTGTTCTGATAAAACGCCGAATGCTTTTATAATGATAACATAGGATGAACCCTAATCGGAGCAACATGCATTGTTTATACAATTTTATATGCACCCGTTACTTACAATATACCGATAATTTATGAAAAACTATTAACTTTGTGGCAATCACTGTCTTCAATACATTATCAGTGGTTATTTGGTCATCATAAATTTAATTGTCACTTATGGGAATATGTGTTAACTAACTGTTATTTCAATTCTGAGGTGCATTTCGACGTCTGGAAAAACAAACATTGTATAATTACAATAGCATTATTCTGTCTGTTTTCATGACATTTCTCGTCCATTAGATGCAACCACGGTCCCCTCTGCGACACGGAGGCGCATGCGCGGGCTTGGTTGAAGCAACACGACCCGCAGTTATTCGAGATCCTGTCCTACGCGTACACAAACAACCACCCGGAACTACCCAGCCACATCAAGGTCTGCCAGTCGCTTTGATTCATGTGGAGCTAGATCTAGGAAATAAAAGTCAATTTAAAGTCAAAATTGGTTATTTTTATTAGATATCTTAAACCTTGGGGATAAAAGATTGTTCTTTTGGTCCTGATATACCTATTTTCATGATTAACATTCGTGTGTGTGTGCGTGCGTCTTTGTGGATGCCGATAAACGTTTTCCATAAGCATCATTTGTGACGTGTTTTGTAATTATCTCGATCACTTCACATCGCTCTTTCATACATGTAACCAAACACTTATAAGTCCGTTATGTAACCTCTAAAATTGGCGTTATTTAAATAGTAAGTGCCGACGTTAAAGATTAGATGTCATGCCACATGGTCACATTCGGATTCATTAAAATGGGATTTCAATTTCACCTCGATTTTAAATTTCATAATTCGGCCAAAAAATTACTTAGATAAGGCCTTTTGAAAAATCGCATAATTTAGTCCCTGAAAATCTTGAAACGATTCCTCCTGTGACGCTTCAAGAGGAATCTCATTATCGGCGATAGTCATAATTCAACGTGATTTCACAACATTTCGATCGTTAATTTCACAAACAAATACTCAATAAAGCAACTTAGATTTTCCATATGTCGAATGTTTAGATATCCAACGAGGTAATTTCACAGATGACAATTGCATCATTTTTGCATAAACATGTGTTTTTGGCGATTTAACACACCTCATTGTGGACAGACGACAGTGATAGCAAACAGGGAATTGAAATTGTATATATGATAGCAACGCGGATATTTTTTCCGTATTGTATAGGAATATTCTGTAAGATATTTGGTATCTTCAATTTCCTGTATGCCTGCGAGTCCAAAATACCCGAAATTCTTGAATAATCGCCTATAAAGCTATCGAAATAAATAATCCCCTGTGTTGAGTAATCGTCGAGTTACAAATGTAACAAACTTGTAATTATCTCCCTTCTTTGAATACGGCATGTAATCTTATGTTACATTCAATTCAATTGCATTGACAAGATCTTCTGTTACAATTTTCAATTATGTGATATTTGCTACATTGAATTCAATACACATGATAAGAAAATCTGATAATAAAGGCAATAACTAATTTTACCAAATAGCACACAAACATTATGGCTTCGAAAAGATAATCGCTTGCTTTGATTACTCACCAGGTCAAATCGGTGTTTGTATTAATAATCCCCGGGTGAGCATTCCAGCATCTACTGTAAATTATTAGTATGTTGAATATACGAAGCTGTCAAGTATACATGAACATTTTCCAAACAAAGGGTGAGGGGGCACCTCCCATCTCGGGATCGGCCACTGATTGTTTACTATTCAACCGTAATGGTATTTGATCATTGGCAATCACGAAACAATATAGAATAAGTTGAAACAGTCGGTGTGGGAAATAAGCCTGCAAGAAAATGTTACTTGTCAATTTTAATTGCAAAATTTAAGGAGCAAAACTAAGTAGACCAGCTAATACGTACTATAGTGGCGATCTTGATTTATTTAATATAACATCGAACTGGTGTAGTGGTTAGGAGGTACTTATGCATGGTGCACTATGCATTATGCACTTATTCCGGTCTTCAGTTCCCAATAGAATATTCAAATATATATATACTTCCGGTATCCATTCTATAGAATAGTGACATTGTGTAAAAGTACTGATGAAGAACAGACATTTATCGGCATCTTCAGAGTCTATGAATGACAGTGACAACTTATCTTCAACACAGACCATAACGTATCCGAATCCGATAGTGCTATGGGTTTTGTCTATGTTCTATATAGATATATTTTTAAGAAACACGATGATAAAGTTTTTTGTTTCTTACGTGAACATTGCATTTATGGGTATACGGTTATCATCTCCAGCTCAGAACTATAGCACTTAAATCACATGGGGAGAGTGGTTCTGTGCCACTTTCACTGCCACTCTAGGGTCGGTTCTATCTCTTCCGAACATCTCCATCACTGTCTTCCGGATCGGTTTGTACACGACAATGTAGAGCACTACCTTGAATCCATCATAGAAGAGACTCAAGAAGTAGGGGATCAAGGCGAGGTTCTCCACAATGGACACACTCTGCTGACCGTCTTCCATCTGGTACTTGACCTGTAGAGCACGGAGCAGGTGCCCGAGGGACCACAGGGTGATGTAGCAGCTGGATATACCGACCATAACCTTGGACAACAGGTACTTGTCATGGAAGTTGATGTTTGATGGAGTCTCAGCCCTGATCGACCGTGAATGGATCCAGATCTTGATGAAGGCAAGTGCCGTGGTGAGAGCCGGAAGTATGAAGATGATGGTGACGATGATCATCCAAGCGTACACCGAGGACCCCTCGTAACGCGCCAACATTATGAAACCGTCCGACACAAATATAGGATCCTCCAGTGCCAGAGGACACATACATAGCGAGAGGTTGAAGATCCAGCACACCGGAACAAATATCCTGACGTACCTGTTTGACATCCGAGTCCGATAGAGGGCGCTGTGACAGATAGCGAAGTAAAGGTTGAGACAGATGGCCGTCAGAGTATGAGACTTGATTCCTTTGAAGCCGGTCAACAATAAACGTAACACGTACCTCATCAGCCGCATGAAGTTACCTTCCTCCACGAAGTAGTAGGTGATGATTTGAAGGAGTGAGGAGAACTGGAGGAAGAAACTCGACATAATCTGACTGATGAATAGGTTTCCGGTGTAGGACTGCAGTGTCGGAGTCTTCTTGATGATGAATACTGTCAAAATGTCGTTCACCATGAACACCAAGAACAGAGCTGCGAAACACCAGCCTATTATTTTGGACACTTTGGGTTCGTCCTCAAAAAAGTGTTTTGTTGAGTTTGTTAATTCCATTCCGAAATAAATAAAACATGCAGCGTACACCAGATCCAATAGAACAATACAAGTCTCGCAGTTAAAGACCCACACGCCATGCAGAGACAACTCGAACAACCTTGACCAATATGCGAACTAAGCTTGTCCGTCGTCTACTAATTTCCGTAGTGCTTTGAGTAACTCATGCTCCCTGCGAGGTTCATACCGAACGACGGATGCTTTTTCAGATTTAATACGCCAAGAATTCTCATTCCGCGAGTAGTAGTTTCCGTACGGATCAGCGGTATCTGTTTTAGTAGATCCAATTAGTGTTCTCACTAAATAACCATGGAGTTTGCCCTAAGTAATGGCTTTAGTCACGTCTATCTATTTAGGTTAGGTGAGTAGTCAAGAGCCACAAGGACTGGACTCTCGTGATAGTTATTCTCTTCCCAAAGAGGTTACTCCCTCCAGATGTCATATACTAAGGGAGTATAACCTCTGTGGGGAGAGAATGATGACAGACGTGTAGTTTTAATTTCATTTAATTCTTATGACGCCTTAATTGAAACGTACTCAGTTTAAAAGAGAATAGATAGAATGTTTACGAATGTTTTGAATCTTGATCATTAAAATTATTTAAAGCAGTTAAATACATACAATGTTAAATAAATTTACATATACTATGGCATATTTCGAGGAAAACACATGACACGAGAAAACGTTTATATAACGTTTATCTTAGAATTATGACGTGTCATTAGCATATGTCACTTTTACAACGGCGTCGCTGATTGCACAACTAGATTCAAATGCAACCAATCATGATTCTCCCTTTTCTGCCGGCGAATTCAGGGCCGTGTTCAAGAGAGGTTTCAAAGTAATCGTTCAATTAGCGTTACTTTTAAACCTCTCTTCATCGCGATTGCTCAATGTAGCACTACGTAGCAAAGCGAGCGAACTTTGAGGTTTTGCACCGTATCGTTCAGGAAAGGATGAGCGCTACTTGAGCGCCACATTGAGCAATCACTGAGCGATTATAAGCGCTCGCTGTTATGGAACGGAACCCTGGGCCCCGTTCAGTAACAGCGAGCGCTTAAGTTGCTCATTGATTGCTCAATGTAGCGCTCAATGTAGCGCTCAAGTAGCGCTAATTCTCTCTTGAACGACACAGTGCAAATTCCTCGCAAATTTGCTCGCCTTGCTACGTAGCGCTACATTGAGCAATCGCGTTCAAGAGAGGTTTAAAAGTAATCGCTCATTCAGCGATTACTTTGAAACCTCTCTTGAACACGACCCTGGTGTAGTAGAACAGAGGTTAGGACATCTGAAGGGAGTAACCTCTGTGGGAAGAGAAATGTACCGGTACCGAGCATGTAGTACTCTCTGACCACCTCTCTGTGAAATGTTAATATCTCTTTTCTTCTTTTCTTTATTTTCTCTTCTCTACTGTTCAAACAATGGGGTTTTTTTGGATATGAGTATCAGACAGACAGATATTTTATTAAAGTCTCGCCTCGCGATCAATAAAATACAGATACAATATGTACATAAAAGTATGCGAGCCACCCAAAAATAGGTTATGAGAGACTATATACAGTTAAATGACAATTAAAAGAATACATAAAATTGCAATATAAATCCAATCACATAAACCAGGCGAGAAAATAGTGTACAAGTAAGCGTTATAAATAAGATACATCTTGAGTGTGCAGTACAATTAAAATGTAGTATATAAAACACAATAAATTCACAAAATATATACATATGTGTAAATGGTAAAATACTTAACTATGATATAAATAGGCAGTACTAGTAGGCAAAAATGCTGAATCAATGTCACGATTTAAGAAAGTAACTATTTGTGAAAGGATAATAAAATACTGTTTACACAAACAGCTATAGAAAATGAAGATGCTGTTTTAAACTGGTAATAGGTGTCTCATATGCCACTATGAAAACATCGAATTAGTTCAGAAGTCCATCTTCTATCGTCATTAATGCATATCAATTCACAAATTCATCAATGACTTATAGACTGTACCATTCTCCACAATAGGGGTTAGGAAGTGATCATGTGATTTAGTGTAGGCGATATGAGCGTTTTCGAGGTGTAGGCGATATTGGGTGAAGGCGATACGAGGGCAAGCCTATGATATCAAGGTACATTCAGAGTTTGAAAACAGGTTACAATTGCTTGGTTCATGAAATTGACAGTTAGCAGTATTTTTTCAGAAAAGATTATATTATGACATATGGATGGAATTATCATATTTGCACTCTGAGTAGGCGTTATTGCGAGCAACATAGTACATTGTTTTGATATCGTCTTTAAAGTGACTCAAATTTGGTTGTTTCATTTTGTATATATATATTGCATTTTACGATTGATATGATCAAGTTTAGAACATATATAGTTTTCTCTTTTCAAAATAAAACTAAATTAATGTTTTGTATCAGAAAATATTATTGTCGTTCCGTTTTTTTCATACCACTAAGCAATTTCTTTCCAGATATTCTCAATGATTTTACATTCATGAAATAAGTGTAATATTTATTCTGTTTCAGACATGCAAAATATGCATATATTAGAGTATTTATATTTAATTCTTGCTAGCAGGTCATTTGTGTCGACCTTTACTATCCCAACATACTCTGTTCTAACGTTGTTCAGAGTGTTTCCTAGTGTCATTTCTTTGTTATTGCAGAAAGACAGTTTCCTGCAGTATACAACTTCCCAATGCAATGCATAACTCTTGTCAGTCTCCATTACTGGCTGATTTAGGCCTTGCAGTATTTCCTTAAGAAATATGTGTTTAGAAATCCAGGCCCGCTATGCATTTCTAGTGCAGCGATTCACTATCTTGACACAACAAAGCAAGGGAAATACCGCAAGGGTTAAATCAGCCAGTAATGCAGACTGGCAAGAGATATGCCTTGCGTTTGGAAGTTGGCAGTATAAGGCAATGGACCTATTTTAAATTAATTTATTTGTGTATAGGCCTGTTTGGTGCTGGTACTCCAGAAACTGCCACACAAAGTTGGGCGAAGCGTCCGTAAAATATTATATTGAAGATATGGATCATTCATCATCTTCCTTGAGAACAATGTGTTCGAGAGGGTGGACATTATTTTGGTTTGACTATACCAAGGCAATATGCAGCAGGTGCATACAACTTAAAACTTTTCTGGGATACTAGTCCATATTTCGAATAAATAAATAAATGCACAGGGGTACGTAAGGTACAGAAAGGTTATATACAATCGATGGTCAAACCAATTTACATTTCCTATGACTTCTTTAGTAAAACGGATTGGTCGTCGACTGCCTATGCTTCTGGTCGTTGGTTTTCGACATTACATGCCCGTGACGAGATGGTGTAATAGCCAAAACAACAAACTATATTCATCATGATGTTTATTAATGAAAAGAGTAAAGAATGTGAAAAAGTAAACTAAACGGGTAAAAAATAAATTCTTGCATGGTACTTTATGATAATACTGAATGGTGTCGTTATGACTGAATCCATACGAATCTGTCATTTGAGCAAAGTCATTGAAAGTGAATTAAGAAAATACCCTACACATATAGGTATTTAATAAGATAACAAAATATGATAACATTCAACTAGAGAAATATAATTAATGTTTACCACAATATCATCATTACTAATGCCAACATATGTCGCCTATAGTAATATATTTATTTCTTAGTCATCTTCATTCCGTTTTTAACAAATCAGGCGAAGGAGTGCGCAGACCCAAACGTTGTGTATATGCACAATAAAGGAGTGGTTGCACAGAAAATCTCCTTTTCTTATGTAAATAGGCTGTTATATCGTGCTTCAAAATATCCAATAGGGAAATGTACGCTGCCTAAAATCTGGCGTATATCTTTGAATAACAGGTACGTACTGCATACTGCTATATCATAATGTTGCGTTTTGGTAGAAGGGTTTTTAAAAGGCTACTGAAATGAGAATTTTTCTTTAATTTTCTCCACCCTCTCCTTTCATATCATCTAAACTGAGCTAATAATGCTGTTCTTTAAATAATGTAACATGTGAACCTTAAGCTTAGTGCCAGTTATCTCATGATCATCCAGTTGTGTTTCTCGACGGCTTGCTTCCGGTCCAAACTTCCGTACATCGCCACTGTCAAATATATAAACATGGTTCAGTATAAGCCAAATGGTATGTTAGTTCAAGGAGTTGCGATAACGAATATATAACAACCGATTTCTAGTACAATAGTCAGATAAACGTTACCCCTTTATGTGTTATGTTGATAATAAATAATAACTCATTTCTGCAATACAACATTCCTGATATATTTAGTTACCTTCACCCGCAATATGCAACATCAAGCAAGAAAGATACCGTTTCTATCTTGCTCGCACTGGAAAGTGATTGCTACCAGAACTGACAATTGACATATAAAGTAAATTGTTCGGCCATTCTGTAGGAACGAAACCGTATCTGATAATCACAAGATACGATATAGAATATCTACTACTTACACTTAATGTTCGGTTGTGTGTCTTTCTTTCTCCTTATATCAGCGATCCATGCGTTCTTTCTCATCTCCTCTTGTCCAAAGTCTATGGGAGGCTCCCCCTCCCTCCCAACAATCAGCTCTCCCCCCGGGACCCCCTCCCGTCTATACTGGTCGTCTAGTGTCGTCCTCCCATCTACAAACACCGTCCTCTTCCCACCAGCCTGCATCACTTCCGTCACGTGACGCCAACTTCCGCCTTGCCGTCCATGACGTAATCTGAAAAAGGGGTTAAGGTATGAGCTTCCTTCTCACTCTGTAGTGCGCTTTGGCTGAAACTGTTTATAAATTTGTTAAAATCATTTGCTAAATATTCAATAAATATATCAAAGTACTCAATATTTCGTAAATAGCATATAAGACCCCGGACTTGAATTAAATTAAATTTACCTCCGTGATAGTACAGCTTCCTGTAAATTAAAATCCGTTTCGGTAAAGGTTTTGAGTAAATGTCTTATTTTACGTTCCGAAACCTATTACCTTATGATAAAAATCGGGGAGATTGTGATTGCAGATCCATTCGGTACAAATTAAAAAATGCGACGCTCGATATATAGTTGTAGAGGATCATTGTACTGGGGATCGTAGCAGAAGACTTGAGAACAAAATAGAACAGATTTTTTCCGTTTAGTGGGTGGCAACGTATCGCTGCAAACGCAGCAAGTTACTGCCGCGAAAGTTCAATATGCAAGCCGTCTTCTGTTTGGCCTATCCGATTACCCTGCAGTACGCCAAAATCTTAGCACAGAAAATGCGAGGGTTGAAGTCAAGGGCGGAGGGAGAAGATTTGGAAATCTTTTCGTTACGCCCGTGATGTAATGTAGATGAATATCATATGACTTTAACATGACAAGATTAATTTAAATTCCGAAAGTAATATCAACCTTGGGGGTCCGAATGTAGGGTAGCTAGCTGACGGCCACTGGTTGCTGATGGCTCGGAACGCTTTGTGGTAGTCGTCGTAACCCGCCGTGTTCTCGTGGCGGAGGTGTACTGGGACGTTACCGTCAATCTGTCAGTAGAAATGGAAGTTGGAGAAAAGTGTAACGTTAAGTTGACACACAGGACAACGATTTTGAACACGTCGACCTCAATATAGACATCATTCTTGACGATATAAGGACACTTCAGCGAGTTGGGGCCAGTCCTTCCAGTGACGTTTGAAGTTAACCCATTGAAAAACGGGGGACTATAACTACTATTGAGGAAGAACCGTTGGTGCATAATCACAAAACTGACGATGAACGGCACCTATTTACATAATCCGAAATAGTCTCATTAATCTCATTAAAACTAAGAGCGTACATGTAATATATTAAACAAACGTCGTTATCAAAAAGACTATAACAGGCTCGTTTCAAAAATGATGTTTTTAAACGTTGTTTAATTAAATTTAGTGAACACAATATAAATGTACTTCAATATGTAGATATGTAAACGTAATAAGAATAGGTTATTCTCAGAAGTAACACATCTCACC
Organism: Gibbula magus; assembly: GCA_936450465.1. Lineage (NCBI taxonomy): Eukaryota > Metazoa > Mollusca > Gastropoda > Trochida > Trochidae > Gibbula > Gibbula magus. Next base: position 16,895,901 of record OW388292.1, read on the forward strand.
GCTGCCTCCTGGGCGACTGTTGGTTGTTCTTGGTCTTGAACTTGCAGTGGGTTGGTTGGTTTGCCGTAGGGTTCTCGTTTCTTCGTGAAGACGGGAGACAGGTTGCCGTTACCGAAGTGGTTCACGCTGATACCGGATCGTACATACGGACCCTCCATAGCGTCCATCCACCGGGACATGTAACTGTAACTGGTCTTGCTGCAAATAGAACAATCGTCACGGAGTTATCATAAAGTGTGATGTGTGCAACATATCATGCAGTCTAAGTGCCAAACTATACAAGAGGGTAATTAACCACCCTCTGGCAGTGGCAGCAGCATGTTGAAAATGGAATTCACAATACATATGGAGGCTGCCAAAAGCAACATCATCAACAAGAACTGGCGCTAAAGAAAGTTGCAGGAAGTAATTTAAATCCGAAGATAAAAGCAAGTAATAAACCGCGATCTGACGACCCACCTGCTCATACCCCACCTTTCACATGATGAAGGCCGAGTAAGCATGCATATACTCCGACCCGTGTCTGTCAAAGTTGTTATGTTAAGGAGAAAACATGACTCCGAGGTCGTCTGCTCTGAGAATAACCTGAAGGGAGGGATAAAGCCCCGAGGGCGTTAGCCCGAGGGGCTATCCCGACCTTGAGGTTATTCTCAGAGCAGAAGACCGAGGAGGAGTGTTTTCTCTAGCTTATAAACCGTCAACTATCAAAATTTACGAGGTATAGTTTCGGACGCTCAAAGGGCCTAATTCCTCCGCTTAGACCATTTTAAAAGCAGAAGACGAAGGAGGAATGTTTTCTTCCTATTTATAAACGTCAAATGTAAAAATTTACATTTTATAATTTGTGATTCCCAAATCGTGTTTTTATAAAGGGTATGTCGCCCTCGGTTGCCTTATATCGAGGCAAAGACGGTATGATTATAAATGGAGTGATTCAACTCCACTTATCATCTCGGTCTGCATAGCCGAGCGGTCTAAGGCGCCAGTTTAGAGAGCGAAGGGTGCCAGGTTCGAATCCAGCTATTTCAACTTGGAAATTTTTAACTGTGTATAATTTTCGATAATAATTGCTGCTTGTTGGCTATTGCGTTGCAAGTCTGAAAAATTATTCTAAGTGCATTTCCAGGTCTTACTTTAAAAAAAACCTTAGGTTCAGGTCTTACTTTCAAAAAAACCTTAGGTTCAGGTCTTACTTTCAAAAGTAAAACCTCATACCGGGTTATTCTCGGAAGTAAGACCTCATTAGAGGTTATTCCAAGAAAAGAAGATACCTACAAAACAACAGACAGAATCCGACCTAGGTTTATAACAAGAAATCTTGGATTTTCAAAAAAGCATTCCACCTCTTAACGCCCATCATAGACTTAAACATATGAGTATGGCAGACAGACAAAAGTTCGACCGTCCCAGGGTCGCTCAAAATTCCGAAAGGACGGAGAGACTATAATATAGGTATTGCATCTATGAGAATAATATAAACTGCTATTTTTCGGTATCTTATAAAGGGTTTGTTGAATAAGTTTATTTCAGAATGTATCCTCCCTGTTTCTTGTGGTATCCATTTGTTTCGTAGGACATTACCCGTTGGTATGAAAAAGATTGATTACATGAATGATTAATTATCATATAAAGTGAAATCACAAGTTCATTAGATGGGGTTCTTTGTCGAGTGTTGAGGAATCGTGAATTACCAAATCATTCTCGACTTAGGCACGATTTGATTATAGGTTAATTTATATCCCGTCTAGACGGCCGATTAGAAACACCGTATCGACTCGCCCTGACTGGTATATCGTAACGAGCCGATAGAAGAGAGTTAGATCGGTTTTGCATTACGGCTTTGGTTCATCATTGCTACCATATCGACGGTAAAATGAAGAGACTTCCGGGTTAGGCTACACCTCTGGATTGACACTTTAAACACAGCTTATTGAACTGTTAGAATATGTATTGCAACTTTTTTTCATTCATTGTCTTAAATATAAAATTTAAAAAATCAATCCAATTGATATAATAAGGGAATATCGACTACGTGTCCATCAGGTGTTCACTGGCGCTATTACAAGATCAGAATGTACTGATATGTACTTTGTACTGACCATTTCATATTGAGCCTACTCAGCCTAGTGAATGGTTGTGAAACTCATGTGAATCATCTGTGGATGTACTGACCCTAATAGCAAAAGACGAGAGTTACAAGAGATCGGGGTATTTTTTAATACTTTGTATGATGTACTATAAATTAGGAGAAATTTTACATTAGATTAATGTCAAATATTTAAAAGAAACATTGTTAGCATTACAAATGGTAGAAACACTTACTGTTGAAACAGACGGCGGATGAATGTAACGAAAAGCTGCAGCAATAATAATCTAAATGTGAGATCGAATGAAATATAAGATGATACACAGATATGTAGTTTCTTTTGTTCTTTATGACATCAATATAAATGTTAAATGAAAAGCCATTTATCCTGTATCAACACATGAAACACATCAATAAAGATTTTGTCGCTTAGTTACTTTGCGGAAATTAATCTAACTTCGATATTTCATGATAAATAACTTCAACCTTTATCTTTTTGTTTTGAAAACAAAACATTGCAAAGTACCAAAAGGGCAAACATTACTTATTGTTTCATTTTTAAAACTATTTATGATTGATCATATCAATCGATATCAATATAAACATATTTGAATCGGTATATTGACAATAGCAACATTTTACACTCAAGATACTGACAAATCAAACATTAATAATAATTCAAGGTAGCGTCCTGAAATGTCCTATAGTTCCGAGAAAGATGTCATTACACCTATCATATTTCAGCTGAAAATGCACATTACATGTCCTACTCGTACTTTAAACACAAGATCTACAACATGTCCATACCTAGATCGTGGTGACACATTTCTCTCTTGTTTATAGACTGTTTTCAAGTAATCGAGAGCCATCCTATTTCCTTCCCACTGTCAGCCTGACTGAAGCCAAATCTACCTGGGAGACGTGGACTATACAGTACCTTACCTCGGAGGGGTGGCAGCTTTTTAAATCCACCGAAAATTATTTTCTTCTCTTTTTTTACAAATAAAAAACAATACATATCACAATATATTTAACCGTTTAGATATATCTTTATTCACTACTTTAATTCTAAAAGTTTTTATTTTGAAAAGGTTTGAATATAAGTTGTTCTTTGGAAGATCCGTACCCTAGCAACAAAGTAGACTCGCCCAGTCTGCCTGGTGATTGATCCTAAGGAGTATAGGGCAAAATTCATATACTCAATTACAAGCAGTGCAGTGTAATCGTATTACAGGGCCAGTGAAGCGTTGGATAGTTGGAGATAAGCAGTTGATATATCCTAACAGAGACTTTCAGACAATGTCGAGATTTATAACCTCAACTAGGATACTATTGAAGTTATTTAAAGCTTTTTGGTATTAAAGTTTAACCACCATTTGTCACATTTAGGTTTTATTACGCTTCGGCGTTATCGATTTCACCCGTCGTTCGTTGTCTGGTGTAACGTTGTAGTGGGTGGGTACTGGCCTAAGATAACATTGTGTTTTATAAATCTTAATATAGACTGGTTATGTAGACTTTTCAAATATTGGTTATATGTTTTTTGTAAATTTAAATTTTGGATTATTACACGTGATACATTTGAATATGAGTATTGTGTAACGTTGTGATTTTAAAAGGCGAACACAGGACCATGCTTTTTATTTTCAGAAGCTTAAATAATAACATGACATAATTATTACATTATGTAAAAACTATAAACTAGAAAAAATGAACTGAGGTACAAAAGAAAACTTACACTATACTTGGTTTTATCAAATGCAATTACATATATCTTATGTTTTCGACGTGGTACTCTAAAACTGAAAAGGGAAGGCGTTTATAAATTCTTTCAAAATAAATTGGATAAAACACAATGTTCATCGACATATAAGACATCTTCGTGAAAACTAATAAATGTGCCTCATTCTGTACACATTCACAACATTATAAACATGGTAGGGGTCATGTTGGTGTAAATTTCATTTCTTGCCCCTGTCTACATTAAACAAAGATATTCTAACTAAAAAAATAACCAGTCACCAATGTAATCCATTCAAACTACTGCCGCAAAGTGTTATTGTATCGTGCCATAATCAAATGCATCTAATTTCTTTTGAAATATTAAATTAATCGAAACCAACTTTCTTTTGTACTTCAGTTTATTTGTTTTATTGATTATATTGTCTTAACGCACGACGTTATATAAAGAAAACTATGTTTATCTTCAATAAAACAATGTTATAGTAATTAAATAAAATGTTTCGGGAGATATTGTTTTTTCTTCATTTTGGTACGTTACACATAAGTTATTAAATTACATGCTCGAACTTGAAGCGTTCGTAAAAGTAAACCTCACGCTGTGGTTTATCGTTGAACTACCAATGATAGAAAGTATAAATAGTGTCTGCTTGCGTAGAGTTGTGTAGACAGGGTATATGGTTCATAACTATTCTGAAATACGAAAGTATAATTTTGAAAGAAAAATCACGGAAACCAATGAAATTATTATCAATCCAATTCAATTCTTCATTCTCAAAAAACACCATGGCGGTATTAGAGCACAATCATACAATACACCAGTATAAACAATGAACACATAATGAAAGATGTGTAATATTTTTAACAAATTTACTCAAATCTTTTTTTGGCAGATGCAATATTTCTATAGGAGAATGCAAGAACATTTTTTAATTGCTTGCTACAAACATGGTTTTACGGTTGATATTACTACTTTTTGTTATTTTTCAGTATCTAAAATGCAATATTAGGATTTTCTGTTTACAAATTACATACTCAGAACGCCTAATAATTAAAAAAGAATTACTAGACGTAAAAACGTTCTACAATGAACGAAGCGGCCGTTAAATCACCTCTATTTGTGTCAGGAATAACAATTTGATGACTAACGCCATATATGGATTTTTAAAACTGGAATGTATGATTTATTCAACGTGTTGAAATATTTGTTTTTGCGAATATATTTCTAGGTTTCGGTAACATAGCGTAGTGAGGGAAAAAAAACAACAGATTCAGCGTTCAATAGCTGTCATGACTTAGTTTGAGATGCCAGATGTATGTATTGTACAGCAACTACAGTAACCGAGTTACTTTATTCTATGTGTATATAGTTTCTTGTGTATTTGTTTTTAAAGGTTGTTTAAAGGAATTTGTATTCTATCTCAGAACACTATTTAGGTTTCTTATCGGTGCTGGGAATGTCTACTTACAAGTAGATGTGGATGAGTTCTTTGAAGGTAACGACAGGTAAGATTTGAGTGGGTTTTATAAAATAAAATGGATGAAGCCATAATGTATAGGATTTTAACAATAATTTCTTTATGCAAACGGATTTGGTTTGCAAATCTTAGTAAACCAAAATGATGATCCGTTTTATAGCGCACAAAGTATGAGTTGGGGAAGCATGCTTTTGAATACACTTTTTCGGAAGAATTTTATTTTTTAGTTAAGCACGTTTCCTTGATCTTCAGCATTTTGCTAATATTGACTTATCTCAACATAAACTTCATTGTCATGAAACTTACTTCTTATAGTTAAGGCAACATACCTAGGTAAAGCTACTATTTGATCTTAGTACAGGAAATGTGTCGTGATCCCGGGGTCTTGTGCATTATATAAACGATGTATATATATACGCGACTCTCATACGATCGTATGTCTAAGGCGCTATGTTAATTGTATTAATTACAGCGTTATCCTTCCATCTAGACTATCGGTTATTCTTTGACATTAAAATATTGGACAGGAATATCCACATGATACAATGGAACTAGAATGAAAAAAACCTCTAGGATCTCAATTGTTGTTCTGTAAAAGAAGAGTTGCGTAAGAATATCTGTAAATAATGGATTTCTCTTGGTCTGCCTTCTCTTTTTTTTCTAAACACAAATAAAATTTCAAAACAGTTTTCAGCTCTATTCATATGGAGTTTTTTCTCTCGCCTATTCAGCACACGCCAAACATCCCCTGGTGATTTCACACCCCCTGTCAGTCCTATATTGTGTGCAGTGTTTGCATAATCGAATACCAAACCACACCGGCAACCATTATCGAGCAGATACGCTTTACAAACTACCGTCAACCACTGAACACACTGTGAACACACAGTTTTGCATGTGTCTATGTCCCTGTATAAACACAAGGAGTGGTCGATATACAGTTTGACTTCAATATTGGAGAAGTGGGCTGAATAATGAGAGCATGAATAGAGAAATAATTTCCACTTTTCTGTTTTCCTGATATTTACACTCTGATTCTGAGGAGCATTGTTCTTTGACAGTTATTGTTGATGGATATAAATTTCATATTAGGGTTATGTAAACAATGTCTGGTGTAGAAGTTATGGTTGTAGTAACACTTCATTATTGTAGAAACGCAATACATGTCATCAAATTATTAACGTTAACTATCATGGCTTTAATGTCGTATATTGTGTATAATGTGATATGTAAAACTTAAAATCAATTTGAAGATATATACAGAAAGGAGCGGCTCGTGCGGTGCATGGAAATAGTATACACGTATAGTATATGTCGGATATATCGGGTTATCGGGTATCATGTCAACACATACATTTACCATCGTATAATTTGTTTAAATTTGTTGAAAATGTCAAACCATAGCTATAATATGAAATATATTGTAATCTGTGTAACTTAATTATACTCGGTGATAAACCTATTAAATTTTATTAGACTCTTCCAGTTACATTTATTGTTATAAAAATCAAATCGCGCACATTATCTATATATCCACTACAACGTGCCTTAATGGTATCACAGGCCTATTTCATGAGTTTCTTTTCTATTGCCAAATACAACTGACATGTGAGTATAAGATAACTTGTCTGATAATGTCAAACATTTACGGAACATAGTCAACCAAATATTATATTAGCGTGTGTATTTGATCTCAATAACAATAATGTCGTAAATATATATATGGATAACAAATTCCTAATTTTCTCAGTGCGATGCATCGACACAGATTATTGTGTTGTTATCAAACAGTGCATATTGACAATGATATGTGTCGAAAAGACGCACACATGTGCTCCAGTTGACTAGTTCATACGACAAGCGTGTTCTCACAGTTCAACTTTACTACAGGTCGTATCTACAAGTCGCAACGTGAGACCGGGCCTCAACATGGTATCATATACCTATGACGAACTTCCAAGTGGGAATAGGTATAAATAACATTTCCTCACGTAGTTTTCGTTATGCTCAGTTATTTTCGTCACAACCGTAGTTGACGTTTTCGAAAAATTGTATGTTCAAATGATTACTCACTTTAAATACAACATTAAGGGGAAATGATGTAGTTGTACCCTGTCAGAATATCTTCCGTGTGTATATTCGTGGGAATTTCCGTCTCAACACTGTGTGATGTTATATGCTCAAATGAAAGCATGACAAGCTGGTTTAAGATAACTAAAAAAGAGCATCACAAATCATTAATATCCACTATTATTAGTAAAAGTGAATAAAACTCGGGTGTCGCGGCAAAAAAATTCAAACTGAACATGTTTATAATGAAATGAATATTTGAAGGTACACAACAGAAGTACTCAGTAACATTTAATGACAACAGAAACGTTCAAGAGTTATCATGTCTGAAGTAAAAGGATAATATCAAAATCAACATAACGAGTTGATAGTGTCCATAATGTGTTTTAGCCACATTAACTACCACGTTTGCGATTTTCTTAAAGATGCCTAGCTAATATTAAATCCAAATAAACGTTAGTTTCCATGCACACAATACGGTGTTCATTTTTCTAGTTCTAGAAAACTCCAACAGGAGGTGCATGGGTAAACTATTTAAATTCCATTGTTTGCAAGCAATTCGGTGAGCTTTTGCTCCCGTTGCTGACAAGGATTTCTACAAGTGTTCCCACCAAGTACAGCAATATGTTTACGGTGCCACCAGAAAGTACTGAGGTATGTTAGTGTCAAATACCAGCAGAATATCTCGGAAATCAACGTTCAGAGACATATAATATTCGAGACAATTAATTAAAGGACATTTTGAAAAAAAATCATTAAAGTAATTTAATTTTAATTTTGAAAGACTAAAATTTGAACGAAATGTAAAAACTGGTGTAATATACATGTATAGCCTTCTCATATATAGACAGTCTGCATTTGCTGTGTTTAGATAGACTCGCTTCGTCTCCAATGCTTTCTGTTACCGTTACTTTCACTGCAAGTGAGAGTCATTGCGATTGTGCAACTGAGACACCGAGATACTAAGAGCATCCCGGTTTCTCTGAATGTGTCTCTGCATTATTCACGCTTTCTCTGGTTAGTTCGAACTCTTATTCCTAATGTAGAATTGTATTATTTTGTCGTTTTTTCAAGTTTGTTTCTTGAATTAGTTTTCTAATTTGTTTTCATCTTGTGAATTCGCTGGCGTGATGAACACGAGTAACTTTTTCATTTAAATTCAATCAGTATTTGTGAATTCCATGAACTTTGAAATGTCTAGGATGCACTCTCACTAACAATTCTTTCGTAAACAATTTGTTTTTATAAAACACATCATATTTCATATTACATAACGTAAACAACAAAGCTACAACTATGTAAATATTTCCTGTTGCACGAAAGGCAAAACATGAAAAGGAAGTAAAACATACATTGTGGAATCTATGATCTATGAAAATACAACATACATTGATCGACTATGAACTATGAAAGTACAATATACAGTGATGCGTCCATGAACTATGAAAGTACAACATACATTGATGCAACCATGAATTATGAAAGAACAACATACATTGATGCATCCATGAACTATGAAGGTACAATAAACATTGATGCGTCCATGAACTATGAAAGTACAACATTGATTGATGCGTCCATGAATTATGAAAGTACAACATATATTGATGCATCCATGAATTATGAAAGAACAACATACATTGATTCATCCATGAATTATGAAAGAACAATATACATTGATACATCCATGAACTATGAAGGTACAATATACATTGATGCATCCATGTACTATGAAAGTACACTATGCATTGATGCATCCATTTAAAATGAGAGTACAACATACATTGATGCATCCATGAACAAGAAAGTACAATATACATTGATGCATCGATGAACTTTGAAGGTAAAATATACATTGATTCATCCATTAACTATGAAAGTACAATCTACATTGATGCATCCATGAACTATGAAGGTAAAATATACATTGATGCATCCATTAACTATGAAAGTACAATCTACGTTGATAAATCCATGTACTATGAAAGTACAACATACATTGATGCATCCATGTACTATGAGGGTACACTATACATTGATGCATCCATGAACTATGAAAGTACAACATACATTGATTCATCTATGAACTATGAAAGTACAACATACATTGATGCATCCATGAACTATAAAAGTACAATATACATGACTGCATTCATAAACTATGAAAGTACAACATACATTGATGCATCCATGAACTATGAAAGTACAATATACATGACTGCATTCATAAACTATGAAAATACAGTATACATTGATGCATCCATGTACTACGAAAGTACAACATACATTGATGCATCCATTAAATATGAGAGTACAACATACATTGATGCATCCATGAACTATGAAGGTACAACATACATTGATGCATCCATGAATTATGAAAGAACAACATACATTGATGCATCCATGAATTATGAAAGTACAATATACATTGATTCATCCATTAAATATGAGAGTACAGCATACACTGATGCATCCATGAACTATGGAAGTACAACATACATTGATGCATCCATGAACTATGGAAGTACAACATACATTGATGCATCCATGAACTATGAACGTACAATCGACGTTGATAAAGCCATGAACTATGAAAGTACAACATACATTGATTCATCTATGAACTATGAAAGTACAACATACATTGATGCATCCATGAACTATGAAAGTACAACATACATTGATGCATCCATGAACTATGAAAGTACAACATACATTGATTCATCTATGAACTATGAAAGTACAACATACATTGATGCATCCATGAACTATGAAAGTACAACATACATTGATGCATCCATGAACTATGAAAGCATAACATTCATTGATACATCAATGAACTATGAAAGTACAACATACATTGATGCATCCATGAACTATGAAAGTACAATATAAATTGATTCATCTATGAATTATGAAAGTACAACATACATTGATGCATCCATGTACTATGGAAGTACAAATTACATTGATGCATCCATGTACTACGAAAGTAATACATACATTGATGCATCCATGAACTATGAAAGTACAACATACATTGATGCATCCATGAACTATGAAAGCATAACATTCATTGATACATCAATGAACTATGAAAGTACAACATACATTGATGCATCCATGAACTATGAAAGTACAATATACATTGATGCATCCATGAACTATGAAAGTACAACATACATTGATGCATCCATGAACTATGAAAGTACAACATACATTGATGCATCCAGGAACTATGAAAGCATAACATTCATTGATACATCAATGAACTATGAAAGTACAACATACATTGATGCATCCATGAACTATGAAAGTACAATATACATTGATGCATCCATGAACTATGAAGGTACAACATACATTGATTCATCTATGAATTATGAAAGTACAACTTACATTGATGCATCCATGAACTATGAAAGTACAACATATATTGATGCATCCATGAACTATGAAAGTACAACATACATTGATGCATCCATGAACTATGAAGGTACAACATACATTGATGCATCCATGAATTATGAAAGAACAACATACATTGATGCATCCATGAACTATGAAAGTACAACATACATTGATTCATCCATTAAATATGAGAGTACAGCATACACTGATGCATCCATGAACTATGGAAGTACAACATACATTGATGCATCCATGAACTATGGAAGTACAACATACATTGATGCATCCATGAACTATGAACGTACAATCGACGTTGATAAATCCATGAACTATGAAAGTACAACATACATTGATTCATCTATGAACTATGAAAGTACAACATACATTGATGCATCCATGAACTATGAAAGTACAACATACATTGATGCATCCATGAACTATGAAAGTACAACATACATTGATTCATCTATGAACTATGAAAGTACAACATACATTGATGCATCCATGAACTATGAAAGTACAACATACATTGATGCATCCATGAACTATGAAAGCATAACATTCATTGATACATCAATGAACTATGAAAGTACAACATACATTGATGCATCCATGAACTATGAAAGTACAATATACATTGATGCATCCATGAACTATGAAGGTTCAACATACATTGATTCATCTATGAATTATGAAAGTACAACATACATTGATGCATCCATGAACTATGAAAGTACAACATACATTGATGCATCCATGAACTATGAAAGTACAACATACATTGATTCATCTATGAACTATGAAAGTACAACATACATTGATGCATCCATGAACTATGAAAGTACAACATACATTGATGCATCCATGAACTATGAAAGCATAACATTCATTGATACATCAATGAACTATGAAAGTACAACATACATTGATGCATCCATGAACTATGAAAGTACAATATACATTGATGCATCCATGAACTATGAAGGTTCAACATACATTGATTCATCTATGAATTATGAAAGTACAACATACGTTGATGCATCCATGTACTATGGAAGTACAAATTACATTGATGCATCCATGTACTACGAAAGTAATACATACATTGATGCATCCATGAACTATGAAAGTACAATATACATTGATGCATCCATGACCTATGAAAGCATAACATTCATTGATACATCAATGAACTATGAAAGTACAACATACATTGATGCATCCATGAACTATGAAAGTACAATATACATTGATGCATCCATGAACTATGAAAGTACAACATACATTGATGCATCCATGAACTATGAAAGTACAACATACATTGATGCATCCATGAACTATGAAAGCATAACATTCATTGATACATCAATGAACTATGAAAGTACAACATACATTGATGCATCCATGAACTATGAAAGTACAATATACATTGATGCATCCATGAACTATGAAGGTACAACATACATTGATTCATCTATGAATTATGAAAGTACAACATACATTGATGCATCCATGAACTATGAAAGTACAACATACATTGATGCATCCATGAACTATGAAAGTACAATATACATTGATGCATCCATGAACTATGAAAGTACAATATACATTGATGCATCCATGAACTATGAAAGTACAACATACATTGATGCATTCATGAATTATGAAAGTACAACATACATTGATGCATTCATGAACTATGAAAGTACAACATACATTGATGCATCCATGAACTATGAAAGTACAATATACATTGATGCATCCATGAACTATGAAAGTACAATATACATTGATGCATCCATGAACTATGAAAGTACAACATACATTGATGCATTCATGAATTATGAAAGTACAACATACATTGATGCATTCATGAACTATGAAAGTACAACATACATTGATGCATCCATGAACTATGAAAGTACAATATACATTGATGCATCCATGAACTATGAAAGTACAATATACATTGATGCATCCATGAACTATGAAAGTACAACATACATTGATGCATTCATGAATTATGAAAGTACAACATACATTGATTAATCCATGAACTATGAAAGTACAACATACATTGATGCATCCATGAACTATGAAAGCATAACATTCATTGATACATCAATGAACTATGAAAGTACAATATACATTGATGCATCCATTAAATATGAGAGTACAACATACATTGATGCATCCATGAACTATGAAAGTACAACATTCATTGATGCATCCATGAACTATGAAGGTACAACATACATTGATGCATCCATGAACTATGGAAGTACAACATACATTGATGCATCCATGAACTATGAACGTACAATCGACGTTGATAAATCCATGAACTATGAAAGTACAACATACATTGATTCATCTATGAACTATGAAAGTACAACATACATTGATGCATCCATGAACTATGAAAGTACAATATACATTGATGCATCCATGAACTATGAAGGTTCAACATACATTGATTCATCTATGAATTATGAAAGTACAACATACATTGATGCATCCATGAACTATGAAAGTACAACATACATTGATGCATCCATGAACTATGAAAGTACAACATACATTGATTCATCTATGAACTATGAAAGTACAACATACATTGATGCATCCATGAACTATGAAAGTACAACATACATTGATGCATCCATGAACTATGAAAGCATAACATTCATTGATACATCAATGAACTATGAAAGTACAACATACATTGATGCATCCATGAACTATGAAAGTACAATATACATTGATGCATCCATGAACTATGAAGGTTCAACATACATTGATTCATCTATGAATTATGAAAGTACAACATACGTTGATGCATCCATGTACTATGGAAGTACAAATTACATTGATGCATCCATGTACTACGAAAGTAATACATACATTGATGCATCCATGAACTATGAAAGTACAATATACATTGATGCATCCATGAACTATGAAAGCATAACATTCATTGATACATCAATGAACTATGAAAGTACAACATACATTGATGCATCCATGAACTATGAAAGTACAATATACATTGATGCATCCATGAACTATGAAAGTACAACATACATTGATGCATCCATGAACTATGAAAGTACAACATACATTGATGCATCCATGAACTATGAAAGCATAACATTCATTGATACATCAATGAACTATGAAAGTACAACATACATTGATGCATCCATGAACTATGAAAGTACAATATACATTGATGCATCCATGAACTATGAAGGTACAACATACATTGATTCATCTATGAATTATGAAAGTACAACATACATTGATGCATCCATGAACTATGAAAGTACAACATACATTGATGCATCCATGAACTATGAAAGTACAACATACATTGATGCATCCATGAACTATGAAAGCATAACATTCATTGATACATCAATGAACTATGAAAGTACAACATACATTGATGCATCCATGAACTATGGAAGTACAACATACATTGATGCATCCATGAACTATGAACGTACAATCGACGTTGATAAATCCATGAACTATGAAAGTACAACATACATTGATTCATCTATGAACTATGAAAGTACAACATACATTGATGCATCCATGAACTATGAAAGTACAACATACATTGATGCATCCATGAACTATGAAAGTACAACATACATTGATTCATCTATGAACTATGAAAGTACAACATACATTGATGCATCCATGAACTATGAAAGTACAACATACATTGATGCATCCATGAACTATGAAAGCATAACATTCATTGATACATCAATGAACTATGAAAGTACAACATACATTGATGCATCCATGAACTATGAAAGTACAATATACATTGATGCATCCATGAACTATGAAGGTTCAACATACATTGATTCATCTATGAATTATGAAAGTACAACATACATTGATGCATCCATGAACTATGAAAGTACAACATACATTGATGCATCCATGAACTATGAAAGTACAACATACATTGATTCATCTATGAACTATGAAAGTACAACATACATTGATGCATCCATGAACTATGAAAGTACAACATACATTGATGCATCCATGAACTATGAAAGCATAACATTCATTGATACATCAATGAACTATGAAAGTACAACATACATTGATGCATCCATGAACTATGAAAGTACAATATACATTGATGCATCCATGAACTATGAAGGTTCAACATACATTGATTCATCTATGAATTATGAAAGTACAACATACGTTGATGCATCCATGTACTATGGAAGTACAAATTACATTGATGCATCCATGTACTACGAAAGTAATACATACATTGATGCATCCATGAACTATGAAAGTACAATATACATTGATGCATCCATGAACTATGAAAGCATAACATTCATTGATACATCAATGAACTATGAAAGTACAACATACATTGATGCATCCATGAACTATGAAAGTACAATATACATTGATGCATCCATGAACTATGAAAGTACAACATACATTGATGCATCCATGAACTATGAAAGTACAACATACATTGATGCATCCATGAACTATGAAAGCATAACATTCATTGATACATCAATGAACTATGAAAGTACAACATACATTGATGCATCCATGAACTATGAAAGTACAATATACATTGATGCATCCATGAACTATGAAGGTACAACATACATTGATTCATCTATGAATTATGAAAGTACAACATACATTGATGCATCCATGAACTATGAAAGTACAACATACATTGATGCATCCATGAACTATGAAAGTACAATATACATTGATGCATCCATGAACTATGAAAGTACAATATACATTGATGCATCCATGAACTATGAAAGTACAACATACATTGATGCATTCATGAATTATAAAAGTACAACATACATTGATGCATTCATGAACTATGAAAGTACAACATACATTGATGCATCCATGAACTATGAAAGTACAATATACATTGATGCATCCATGAACTATGAAAGTACAATATACATTGATGCATCCATGAACTATGAAAGTACAACATACATTGATGCATTCATGAATTATGAAAGTACAACATACATTGATTAATCCATGAACTATGAAAGTACAACATACATTGATGCATCCATGAACTATGAAAGCATAACATTCATTGATACATCAATGAACTATGAAAGTACAATATACATTGATGCATCCATTAAATATGAGAGTACAACATACATTGATGCATCCATGAACTATGAAAGTACAACATTCATTGATGCATCCATGAACTATGAAGGTACAACATACATTGATGCATCCATTAAATATGAAAGTACAACATACATTGATGCATCCATGAACTATGAAAGCATAACATTCATTGATACATCAATGAACTATGAAAGTACAACATACATTGATGCATCCATGAACTATGAAAGTACAATATACATTACTGCATCCATAAACTATGAAAGTACAGTATACATTGACGCATCCATGTACTACGAAAGTACAATATACATTGATGCATCCATGAACTATGAAAGTACAACATACATTGATGCATCCATGAACTATGAAGGTACAACATACATTGATTCATCTATGAACTATGAAAGTACAACATACATTGATGCATTCATGAATTATGAAAGTACAACATACATTGATGCATTCATGAACTATGAATGTACAACATACATTGATTCATCCATGAACTATGAAAGTACAACATACATTGATGCATCCATGAATTATGAAAGTACAATATACATTGATGCATCCATTAAATATGAGAGTACAGCATACATTGATTCATCCATGAACTATGGAAGTACAACATACATTGATTCATCTATGAATTATGAAAGTACAACATACATTGATGCATCCATGAACTATGAACGTACAATCGACGTTGATAAATCCATGTACTATGAAAGTACAACATACATTGATGCATCCATGAACTATGAAGGTACAACATACATTGATTCATCTATGAATTATGAAAGTACAACATACATTGATGCATCCATGAACTATGAAAGTACAACATACATTGATTCATCCATGAACTATGAAAGTACAACATACATTGATGCATCCATGAACTATGAAAGTACAACATACATTGATTCATCTATGAACTATGAATGTACAATATACATTGATGCATCCATGAACTATGAAAGTACAACATACATTGATTCATCCATGAACTATGAAAGTACAATCTACGTTTATAAATCCATGTTCTATGAAAGTACAACATACATTGATTCATCCATGAACTATGAAAGCATAACATTCATTGATACATCAATGAACTATGAAAGTACAACATACATTGATTCATCTATGAACTATGAAAGTACAATATACATTGATGCATCCATGAACTATGAAGGTTCAACATACATTGATTCATCTATGAATTATGAAAGTACAACATACATTGATGCATCCATGTACTATGGAAGTACAAATTACATTGATGCATCCATGTACTACGAAAGTAATACATACATTGATGCATCTATGAACTATGAAAGTACAACATACATTGATGCATCCATGAACTATGAAAGCATAACATTCATTGATACATCAATGAACTATGAAAGTACAACATACATTGATGCATCCATGAACTATGAAAGCATAACATTCATTGATACATCAATGAACTATGAAAGTACAACATACATTGATGCATCCATGAACTATGAAAGTACAACATACATTGATGCATCAATGAACTATGAAAGCATAACATTCATTGATACATCAATGAACTATGAAAGTACAACATACATTGATGCATCCATTAAATATGAGAGTACAACATACATTGATGCGTCCGTGAACTATGAAGGTACAACATCCATTGATACATCCATTAAATATGAGAGTACAACATACATTGATGCATCCATGAACTATGAAAGTACAACATACATTGATGCATCCATTAACAAAAAAGTACAACATACATTGATGCATCCATGAACAAGAAAGTTAAAGCTACCCATAGCATGGTATCCTTTCAACGATTCAAGGGAACTAGAATCCAACAGAACTGATTCGATTTGGTTATTACATTATTACCATCTAACTTGACAGCGTGCAGGAGTTGAATGTTTATGATAGCCAGGATCGAGACGCTTTTGACATGTTGGACATTTTCTTTAAGAGCAGCACAAAAAAGATGAGTTATTACTTCGAAGAAGCATTTACTTACTTTCGATTTTGTCTCTCAAATATCAAATACCATGTTTCAAGATATTGTTACTTTTTAACGTTTTAATACCTGTTTTGGGCGGGGTGAATGATTACTTTTAGGCGTGTCGAGGAGCGTGCAGACATCTTGTCTCTTGCGTATGACAGCAATTTCCCTCGCTTTCATTTTGAATCGATAGTGTTGTCATATAATAATCAGATTTAAGCCGTATGACACATTTACTAAGCATTGGTCTCTGGCGAAATAGATATATATATATAATCTTAACTCTATAGTAAGCATCATACAAGTTAATGTTCTGTTTTATATATTGGTTCCAACTACGACATCGCCACTACGATTCGGATAACATACTTCGATAACTTTAAGGAATCTCGTCTAAGGCTAATAACTTTTAAAATATTCACGAAGCAAAGAATATATCAAGTTCGCCATTTTTCAGAATAAAAATAATTAGAAAGATAACAAGTTGCAAAACAAGGATAATTGTTACAATATTAGAGATATGCTGTTAGCGAGGTGAGTCTGCTATCGCTCCAGGGCGTAGTTAATGAGGAAAGAAGCAAAGATGATATTACAGCAGCACGTAGATTACCTAGAGACGGTTTTAGATTTAGATTCTAGAAAGGTTTTGTTCAAAAATCGTTCTCATCAAATAAGGTTGTTGTTTCCTCATGCTACACTGTTCTTCAGCCTGCTTTGTTTTAATTCTGATGCAGCATGTCCCCGCATATATTTATACTCGTTTTCACTTCATGATTATACTCTTAATGATTCTTCTGCTTTATGTTATTAGTCATTCTCATTAAAATCAGATTGAACGTAATACTCTGCTAGGCAGGGATCATTGGCTTGGAACATTTCACTCGAGTCAATCACAGACGAGACTAGGGATGTTTTGATATCTGAACTCGGATAAATTGTTTGAGTTTACGGAAGAATACAGGTCACAGACAAGGTCACATGACATGAACCCTGTCGTGCAGTACTCGGATCAAGAACGCACCAAGGTATGAATGATCTGATTTTAATGAGATTATGTTGTTAGTCAGAGGGACAGTACGCTGGGTGTCCTGCTACCTTTCCTCACCCACGTCGCTGCATGATTACTTTTGGTACGAAGACAATGACTGAAAACAAGGGCAGATAATCCGGGTGGATGTTTGATGGAAACGGAACTTGAGGGTATTTTGTTTTTGGATAAAACTATTCAAGTTTCTTGACCCTATCTTATTCATTAAATTCGGCATTTATTCAAACTGCTTCTCGGTTTCCTATTTCCCCGCTGATGAGTTTAAACAAGCAGCAATATGTTACTTTATCATTTGTTATAATGTTTTACCACTGTGTTCTTCATCCCATCTTATTTTCGTAAAATTCGTTATTTATTCAACTTTATTCTTCCTCATACTCCTCAACTTCATTACCATCTTACTAATGAGGCGAAACAATGACTAAGACATTAAGAGCAAATTACAGTATTTCAGTGTTCAAATGGATTGCTTTCGGTCCCACATTACAAATCACCCACCTGTCTGACATGAGTGATGGGAGTGCATTACAAGCTCTGCACACTGCGTTATACATTAGCGACATCGCCTGAAAGGAAAGAGCACATACAAGACGTTTAAAGTTTGCTGAGCGTGTAGGTAAAGGGGAAAACACTCACATCTTTTCAATCAATGTCATGCCATGGATTAAGAACTTCTCTAATAGTTGCGTGTACAAATGTTCAAGTTGGCATAGTTTGCGAGAAGTCTAGGCGTGGCTGAAGGTTTATTTAGTACTCGACATTTCGTATTTTCGTCTACTATCAATTCTGAAGGAACATTGTCACATGATACAGGGGGCGGATTAGTCATTGTTGCATGCCGACCCGATTTCTAAAGTCTATTGTCAACTTCAAGTTTCTTGCCTTTGTTGCTTCACAGAGTATGGTATGTGACTGTGATGCTGAAAATGGACGGCTTTTTTTAAATGTGACCGAAGTCTAAAACACAAAATATTGATATTTTCATTTGAAAAAGGACAATTTTCAATTTGAAGCTAATTCGTTGTTAAAATGAATCTGTAATAATAAGTTGATTACTCTCTCTCTACAATTGTATGATACTTTCTCTGTCATTTAACATAAACAAGATATGCATATATGTATTAAAAAATGGTCATTAAGAAGATCGAGTTCCCTCGGTCACATTACATATAGACGTATGTGGCCCCAATGACCTACTACCTACCTACATGTACCTACCTACCTACATATATTACCTATATACATACAAACATCTGACTTACTTATATCACAGAAGGGGCCGCGACGTCTGGACGAATGTGTACGAATGTGTCATTTGCTTGATTTGGTACACATGGTCGGTATGTTCGTAAGTAGAGTTACTTTCGTACAGAGAGTTTAATTGCATTATAAATGTTATTGTTACGCATATGTTTCGTGGCACGATGCTTTCACTGTGTCACCCCCAATCATCCGTACAGATCAAACCTGTCTGTATGTAACTATTCCTTATATACAAACCGATCAGTATCAGTCTGATGCTCTGCTGTAAGATTAGTATGATGAGATACATGTATGTTAAACCTCATATCAGATATCGTTGTCAGAGTGTTTGCAGTCCGAAGGGTTTATTTATCAAATTCTGTTACACATGTTCTGTACTGTATATAATTATTGCAGCAAACACCATTAGTGATGTATGTAGTTATGCAGTGTTTCCAACCCGAAGGGTTTATTTATCAAATTATGTGCCACTTGTTTTAATACTATATTTAATAATTGCAATAAAAGCCGTCAAGTGAGTCATACTTGGTAATACTTTTATTGATTGCCTTATGTAATAAATTATTTATATGAAAACATAAAAAAATACTGTCAACATATGAAATCTCTGTTATGTTCATATTGTAACTTATCATTTGATCAGCCGAATGTATTCTTGTCATATTACTGATGTAATTTCATTGGACAATTGTCTCTTTGTCTGAACATTTATTTTCATTGTTTCAACATATGTTTTGTATGACTTCAAAACATTTATCATTATCTTTTAAAAAAATGCTGAAACACCATGTGAACTCATTTAGAGAAACTGAGGAAACACCAATGTTCGAGACAGAAACGCTTCGGATGTTTATGCACGCTGAACATTTATGCCGATTTCATTCACACGTAAGTTGGAATGTACACAGTACATGTGCTGCATGTGCGCACTGGAATAATATACAGTGGTGACGCTGGATGTTGTTGATGCTAATGTTGTTGGTGTTTTTGCCTTGTTGCACTGCAAAACGGACATGGAACAAGCAACTGCAACTTTCTCTAACTATTCACAAATGTTATACACAGTTGGTAATACTCCGTGTCACGGTGTTTACAACGTTAACATATATATATGGTATGTGTTGAAATATACTATGTACGTCAGTTTAAATAAACGAATTACTTATATCTGGAATTACGAAAATCACGGTGGAAAGGCCATAAATAAAAGGTGAAATGTCTAAGTAAGAAAAAGTGTGATTGCACATTGTGATAATCAATCAAGTAATACGTAGAGAGGTCGTGGTGGTATCACTTCACTTTTAGTATTGTCATTATTGTAAACATTTCCGTAAACACGATTTGCAATTTTTAAAGAAAATTAGTTTTCAATCAATGACCTTTTGTTAATACAATATCTTAAAATATTTTAGTAGATGTGAATGTCTTGTAAGATATCATATCAGGAGAATAAAATGTTTTTCCACAACCATTATCCTGTTTAATGTTTATCTGAGTCTTGCTATATTGGAAGAGTAAACACTCAATATGCTAATTTGTAAATGCCACAGTACATCTCACACTGAAAAGGTCTGCTGCGTGAAGATAATGTAAGGTTTATAAGTTCTTCTTCACTTCCCCACAACATAAGTGTCACAATTAAAATGACGATGATTCACCTAAGTCGTCTTGCTGTAAATGTCAAAAAGATTGTATCTGGTTACAGCATTTCCAGCAACTCCAGTTGTGAGCGTCATCAGTTTTGCTAATTAATCTTGAAATACAATACACAAGAGAATTGCTTGGTATTATATACAGAGTAAACGATTTCTTTACTTCTCTGTTGTCAATGCGGGCATAATGTCGAGTGTATCAATACGATGTTCCTTATGTAGATACGTTCGTTTAGAAGTTCGACATCTGAAAACATTTCAGTGCTTTTATAAGGCTTTTATAAAAGATAAAAAAAAACGTATTTTGGAAAATTATGGTGTCTTTCATATTTATGTTCCTTTTGTAAATACGTTGTTTTGAAAGTTCATCCTCAACCCTTTGGACAAAGACGCTTTTCTATTGTTCTGATTATTTGAAGTTTTCTTTACACTCGTAGGTCTTATCAAACGGTATGTTAGACATATTTAGATTGGGCAGGATTTTAGGATTTTTTTCATTGACAATATACGTTTATTCATTAATGTAGATAAGAGCTATGTTGTTACATTCGGTTTATTCTATATTATAGTTTACCTTTATTTCATTACTAATACAATGTCAACGTTAATCGGATATATACAATTAGAAGTTTGAAGGTTTCGAAACGTATGTGGGTATGATCAGGTAAACTAATTATTGAAAATACATTTACTAAATATTTTTAGATGTATTACAACAGACAATTCCGTTGGAATAAATCATACATTTTCAAAAATAGCTGAGTCTTTATTGTGACATATTTAACTGCTGTACGATCCATAGTGCATAAACTCAATGTTTTCTACAATGTTCGTTGATATTCTTCTGAGTTTCTTCTTGCTTACAGCACAAAATCTTCTAATCTTGTTCACTAACAGACTGACAGACAATAAAACCAAAGTCTTATTTAGTAACATGTTAAATAGCTTTATGTAAACGAAAAGTAATGTACTGAACTTAAAACAGCATTAATCGGTAATAATTAATAATGCATACAGCTGCTTCATAAATACAACTAACAAAACTGATATAATTTACTTTTTGTGTGTCAATCAATGGAAAGAACAGTAAGGAAGCTAGCTCCAGTGTTAATAAGGCCAGGAGACGCAGATCTGCTGATAGCAACAACGCATACTGCAGTCAGAAGAAATCAGGGAGCACCTGCGTTATGTAGCATTGGTATGGGCGGGTGGGGTCTACACTGATGGCTTGGTACATACAGTCACAACTTGTACACTCACGTGGGGAGCTAAGCAAGGGCAATGACAATGATACCTTCTAAATTGTTTGGGATTGGGAATAATTCTTAAATGGTACTGAAATTTGACCAAGAATAACTATGTACTTAAACTAATCAATAAACTTACTTACGTTTCAGCTGTAAAACAATATTTTCAGACAAGTTATCATCACCACCATTTAATCATATCAGACAACTTGTTTTTAAAGACTTTATTTCTTCATTATTTCATTCATTCATTATGAGATATCCTTTACTTTAAATGTTTATTTATTTTTCACCTCTTTATGAATTTGTTTGTCAAAATGGCGATTGGCTACCTTATTTAGAAAATATTTTACGTCATTTGGGAATAAATGTATACAGTTGGCACCACATTGCAATAATCAATAATACGCTAAATTCTAACGAAATCTTTCGTTCATCGATTTAACACTGAACATTTAAGCTTCCAGCTGTAGATATGGTCTTACTCTCAGACTCTGAAAAAGGTCATTGTTCGTAAAATATCACCATTTTATATGACATATTGAAAAGGAACCTATGTGAAATAGGATCTGAAAGCAGAGGCTCCTTTTCAATATTTAGTAAAACGGTGATATTTTCAGAAGAAATACCATAGTCGAAGTGTTAGACTAGTGCGGATACTACGTGCTGGAAACTAGTAGCCTGTCGAGTTCTTCGGATATTTGTTCTTTCATTCATATTGTCATATTGTTATTCATTCCTCGTTTTAAATCCATAATTTGGTAACTTTAACAACTATGTAAAGAAAAACAAACAAATATAATAGGATGAATTGAATTCAATGGTATGATTTTTTCTAAAACTATTTTAATTTAGTGATAGGATTAATATTTGATCGCACGATGAAGAACCAAATCAAACAAGATGGTGACAATCCCTTTGTCCTCAGTGTATCAGCGACTGGTATTTCGGCGTGTGCCAGCTTAAGTCATAAATCTGTTTTACAACTATTACAGTTTAATTGGAACCACGACTATTAATTGAGTGAACAGGATTTTATTTCACAGTTGAGTGTTTGCACAAAATATCATATTACACTTGCAACAGATGGCTTGAGTTTCTTATCGAGAACGTGCCGGGGTGATAACCTGCCAAACAACATAGTTAGCACGTGCTTGCTGTGCGCACGCTCTGCACGTGCAAATTGATACGTGACCGTTAACTTGAAGATGGTACCTGAGGTTTATGACAGGTATTGTCAAATGTCCACCTGTCGAACTCTCACAGGTAAAGGTAAATACAATCTCGAGTATCTTTCAGGAGTGGTGTCGACTTGTGTTCCTCCTTTGCAGAATCAGGGTTGTGTCAAGTGAGGTTTTACACGTTTCCAGATTCCCATTGTGCACAGGTTGCTTTTGTTAAAAATATAACAATGAAAATCAATTATTTGAATCAATAGATCCAGTTTAATTGAAATATGAAAACGTTTTTTCCCAAGGTGCAATGGGGCAAATTGAGTTTGCGGCCGTGTTCCTGTGTTGGAAACAAGACAAATCGATCGATCTACTCTTTTTAGGAAATCTCTCTATGTCTTCTACTCTTTGTTGGGATTTTATTAAGGAGGTGGTTATAAATTACCGTATTGCCGTGAATATTGGCCTGAGTAGTTTTGTTTTGCATAAACTATTCATGATATAATAAAGCAAACTGTTTTGTTAATGAAAACCTCTTTATATAGTTTTAGTGTGGCGGGTACGTTACAAAACAGTTAATGAAGAGTTTTTAATGCTGTACAAATATCAAATACTCTGTGTAATCGATATGTACTCTAGTTTCACAAAGTGGTTTACAATCGCGAAAGCAGGGGCGTAAGATAAATGATTGAATAACGGAATAAATTATGAGTAGCTCTTTAGTGTCGGTTGTTGTTGTTGTTTTTTCAGATGATACATTAGTATACGTCCATGTAGGTACAGAGCGGTACTGTGAGTATGGTGTAGATCTAGTAACAGTATGGTCCTCAGTAGTGATTAAAGAACCATTGAGTGATACTGGAGTCACCTGTGTAAACGCGTTATAAATGGTTTCGTTTTATCGAGAAGTACTCACTGCTGCTGTTAAAGTTGTGATGGTAGTCGACTCAGTGAAGTAGTGATTTCTGATCGAAAACCGGGTAACGCACCGAGGTTGGCTCTCGTCAATTCGTCAATTTTGGAAATGTACAACAGAAATAAAGAGAAATATGGGTTGGTAATGTTAAATACGTCATATAACTACAGTGTAGGTGATGTAGCTCAGTTGGTAGAGTGTCCGCTCATCATCCGGAAGGTCGGGGTTCGAATCCCGGCCGCGTCATAGGGAGTCGTTGCTTCCTTGCGTGACACTCAGCACGATGAGGATAGAACAAGTCTTGAACTGGCGCTCTACTGTGGCTGCCAAGGGCACACAAAGAATTTCCAAATTTACAATGTAATGAGGATAATAAAGTGTTATTATTATAATTTATGTAATTGAGAGACTAGTTTCGGTTTCTGCGTTGTATAATGCTCTTGCTCGATTTTTATCGAAAGCGGTTAATTTGATAATACATTTGGCGATAGCGTATATACATATGTAAGTTGAGAGAAATTGTTTAACTTAAATCAGCATATGTGGCTGACACTATTTAGGCAGTATTAGTTACAGTAGAAGTATCAGGGGTGTAGTGAAAAGCAGAAGTGCTTGTATATGTATTCTCATAAAAATCATTTCATTATAATATTCATCTTGTCTTGAAAACTTATTGCAAAGAAAATTAATTGATTTGGATAACTCTGAGTTATGAATATAATAGAGTTTTGGTTACAAGTGTTCTTTCCCAACATTCTGGTATCCCACGACGATAATTTCTGTTGAATTTCCTCTCTTTGAAATATCACACTATTATTGATTTTGGAAGCGGGGCCCATTCTTCCGCAGGAGTAATTATTTCGCTATTCTCAAATGGGCAGAAAAGGCAACACGCGCCTGATGTTATGATAAAAGATCTCACAGATGACAATCGTAATTAGTGCTAATTACGTTTCTAATTACGCGGCTCTCAGGTGCATGTTCCGAGCAAATCTCTCAAACATTTCTCCATCAATCACCTCATGCACTTTTTTAACTGACGGTGTAAAAAATGGATCTGGAGATTTGTACATGCAGGACACTATAGAGGGGCGGGCAGTGTGGTTCATAACGAAGTTAATTTACACAGACATGTTTCCTTAATACAGAGTTTTATATACAAGTTGCAATGTTCGGGATGGAAAACTGCAATCAATAATAACTTTTGTGTTAACGTTTTAACAAATTAGTATCGAGTTTCAGTTTCATAATTAATGGCCATAAGGAAAATCTGCTCGTCATTATAATAGTTTAACATGATGACTTTTAGTTAGATCTTCCTTGTTTCAACGTCTACTGTAATTGACAGTGCACGACATTACATAATCTATTCTCCTCCCATCGGGATGCAGACCCCTCGCGATATCGTGTACTATGAATTACAGACTGAAACGTTAAGCAAAAGAAACGTCGGTCATAACTTCGGTATATATGTATGGTAGAAGTCTCCTGTTTAACAACCATGTTTATCATTGCGTACTAATACATCTAAAACTAGTTTACTTATATACATATGCAGGAAACAATATTATAAAACAAGCAACATTTGTATTTCAGGAAATAATAATGGGTGTGGTGAATTTCTTCTTTGGAAGATGTTACTCGATGTGCGTCGAACTCCACTAAGCATATGGCAAGTCACAGATTTACACGATTGGTTTATTTATAAAAGTGTGTGTGTGTGTGTGTTCGAATAGCTGCTAATTTCGTTTGGATTTTGAGGTTTCTCATTTTATAAAAAAAAAAAAAGAAGAAAAAAAAAAGATCTCAGTCGATAGCTTTGGTATAATTATTTTCTTTTCTGAGAAAATGTGTTGTTGATCGTTACCACTGCGATGACTCTATCGCCTGCAACGTTGACAAAGCCAATTGTTCTGTTGTCCAAATAACTCCCACGAACGCTCAGTGAATTGTAATGATTCAAACTCCACCCTCGTCATTAACAATTAGGATGTCAAACGCATTCTGCATCTTTGGAAAATGCATGCTTTAAACTGGAACCAGAACTCAGACAGGAAAGTGTTTTATACAAATCAGAATCAATAACGATGCTAAATTAATTTTAAAACACTTTTAAAAGGGACTGTCATGTAAGATATTAAAGAAATCAAACATCCGAGAGTTGAGGTCCGCAATGTAACTCAGTTAAAGACATTAAACATCTGAAAGTTTGGGACTGTCTTGTAAGATCACTTAAATAAATCAAACATATGAAAATAGAGGATTGTATCGTAAGAACACTTAAATACATCAAACATCTGAGAGTTGAGAACTGTATTGTAAGATCACTTAAAAACATCTAACATCTTTGAGTTGAGAACTGTATTGTAAGATCACTTAAAGACATCAAACATTTGAAAGTTGAGGACTGTATTGTAAGATCACTTAAAGACATCTAACATCTCAAAGTTGAGGACTGTATTGTAAGATCACTTAAAGACATCTAACATCTTAAGAGTTGAAGACTGTATTGTAAGATCACTTAAAGACATCAATCATCTCAAAGTTGAGGACTGTATTGTAACATCACTTAAAGACATCAAACATCTCAAAGTTGAGGACCGTATTGTAAGATCACTTAAAGACATCTAACATCTTAGAGTTGGGGACTGTATTGTAAGATCACTTAAAGACATCAAACATTTCATCAAAGTTGAGGACTGTATTGTAAGATCACTTAAAGACATCTAAAATCTTAGAGTTGAGAACTGTATTGTAAGATCACTTAAAGACATCTAACATCTTAGAGTTGAGGACTGTATTGTAAGATCACTTAAAGACATCTAAAATCTTAGAGTTGAAGACTGTATTGTAAGATCACTTAAAGACATCAAACATCTAAACGCTGAGGACTGTATTGTAAGATCACTTAAAGACATCAAACATTTCATCAAAGTTGAGGACTGTATTGTAAGATCACTTAAAGACATCTAAAATCTTAGAGTTGAGAACTGTATTGTAAGATCACTTAAAGACATCTAACATCTTAGAGTTGAGGACTGTATTGTAAGATCACTTAAAGACATCTAACATCTTAGAGTTGAGGACTGTATTGTAAGATCACTTAAAGACATCTAACATCTCAAAGTTGAGGACTGTATTGTAAGATCACTTAAAGACATCTAACATCTCAAAGTTGAGGACTGTATTGTAAGATCACTTAAATACATCTAACATCTTAGAGTTGAAGACTGTATTGTAAAAACACTTAAAGACATCTAACATCTTAGAGTTGAGGACTGTATTTTAAGATCACTTAAAGACTTCAAACTAGCTGCTGTAAGTGACGAGTGGCGACCTCTATGAGCTGTATTCAAGATACAGCATTGATCGTTATTACTAATCCGATGTCGTTACAGATCACTCACGTGGAAGAAATGAGATCTTTATATTGAGTTACGTCGCTAAACGTTCAGCCTCTTCATTTATTTACGACCTATTTCTAATTCGTATCCATTTCATAGATTTTAAGCACCACTTTGCTTCCAGGCATGACAATCACTGCTACAAGTAGCGTCAATATCTATAACGGACAAATCAAGTCAATGTCAGTAATTTAAGATGGCTGTACATATTGCATATATTAAAATTTAATTTCTTGATAATCGATTGTCATTTATCTGTGTGGTACCATTTCAAAAGTGCCAGTTATGCCTGTGTCCCGTTATGTCCCTTTAAGACAACAAAATACATATCTCTAACACTCTTTAACAGAAAGCCTCTTGTGCAGACATGCTCCAACATGTAGCCTCTAATGCTTGTGTTGTAAAAAAATAAAAAATAGAAAGGAGCCTCTGAGATGTGTTCATTTACACAACTGCCCTCTGTGATTTTGTTGTAGACTTGCCTAGGCTCTTAAAAACTAGTCTATAGACAGAGTAGTGCAAACCCTAATATCAAATACAACCAAAGCAAATCTATATACGTTTAGCATGTTTGGAATGTTCTGTGGATATCTTGAGAATTTCCTTTTTATGCATTTCATTACTATCTGACTGTAAATCATTCAGTTTGCATAGAGTGGTACTTAATAGTGTGTACGAATTCGTTTATCGCGTTTTTAAAAAACAGGCAAAATTGTATCACAGCTGTAAGGTTGTCGAGGTGACGTTTTCTCAAAGATGACAGTTTCTTTATACAACAGACCGGACTGTTGTGCATGTTGATATCGGGGGGATTTCATTTCCCATTTTAACAACAGTGGTTTTTAATTTAACATCTCTGCTCTACTTTCGGCTCTACTCAAACAACATTACTATGACCTTGGACCCCTATGTACTACTAACATCAACTTGGTGCCTATGTAATGAATGTATTAGTTATGGCAGCATAGGCGGAGACTCTATATATCTCTGATTCAAGACTTCCTGGTAATGGGAACTCGGATTTAATCAAATTTAATGAAAAAAGTACTTTTAAACATATATGGACTTTATAGGAGACTCGATTATATAAAGTGTTTCGAAATGTTCTTGTCACAGACAAAATGATCATATATGCTATCGTACTAATTAAATGGTTTAAATCATCAGGTCTGTTAAGGTAGAAACAAAAGACATGGTGATGTTATATACAGGATTCAGTACCTTTTTCGTAATTACGTTTAATATGTTATATAGCTTGTCATTGTCATGACATATTTAACCATTGAAACATACTACATATATAATCTATTTCATAAAACTGGACATCTAAAAAACCTTTTTAAAACGCCAAACAATTTATTTTAGATACATGTGTATTCAAAATAAGAGAAAATACTGTATACGATATGGGGTAGTTTAAACTATAAGGTCGACTAGGAAAGCAACGCGTTATCTACATGTACGTCTTTTGTTCCTGCTCTTCGTTCTCCTTCACGGCACGAAATTACAAGCAATTCTCAACGCTTACCTGAGCAAAGTTGATACAACGAAGCCACCTTCCCCCTCCCCCTCCCTTATATACCTGGCGCCCCACCCATCCCACCTCATGTCTTTGTCCAATACCCGCGGTCCCTAGTCCCGAAACAATGCCCCGAGCCGTACCCTGATCGCACATGATTATATTGCTGAATTGTCACTTTTCATGACAAGGAGGCGTGAAAACAGAATCCGACGATTATTCCCAAAATACATAGAATCTCGTATACCTTCTAGCTCCCGGCTAAAATAGTAAGAGCGACCGGTAAATCACCCGTAAGGACCTTGGTACAATGGCCGAGTTCATATTTTAGGAGATATCTGGGGAATCAAATCACCTGAACATCCTGACGGAAAGCGTTTGATGTATATTTGAAGTGAAATTTGAACTCATGGTATTTTGTCGTGTGTGAATTTGAAAATATATTTCTGTTCCATGATGATAATAGTAATACTCAACTGAAACACGCAAATTTGATCTTATATAATTATGTCAAACTTTATGCAAACTTTTTCACAAAGATAAGATCTTTAAAACAAACCTGTAAATCAAAACTTCATCATTTATTAACATTATTGTTTATTTAAATCTCTTATCAGCGTATAAAATTAAAAATGTAATATAATAATGCACGATATTGCATTTTCCATTTCAAATATTTCTATAAAACAATAACACAATTGATAGCACAGGATTGACGTCCCAGTCATAAGTTCCTGAATGATATCTATAGACACTGTCACATACCATCATGATGCTTATTTATATAGACTGTTCCTACTTCCTACCGGGAAATACTGCGAAACAGTAACAGTAAGGTTGAAAGTGTCCATTGTGATCGCTTCTTCAAATATTATATCTAAAGATCTACCTTTATCTTTAATCGTTTTCTTTGTGAATAAGCGAACTTCAACCCTAAACAATTCCCGTAATTAAGCTCCTATAAGTCGTTTAAGATTAAATACAAGCTCGCCAGAAAACAATGCAAATTCAATGTGATAACCACCCCCTTATCCCGACTGTAGAATCGCTCAGGGGGAGGGAGGAATGCTGTGATAATTCAACGCAAATGTGCCGTGACGTGAGTCCAAGCTACAACCTGCCACCCCCGCACGTAGTAGACTCGTCCCGTTAAGGTAAGGCACATTGCAGCATTCAGACTGTGTAGTGTATATTGACAATCTGGAAGTTGTGTCGTTTAGGGACAAGCCAAGCTTATATTCATGGGAGTGTGAACTAACAGTAAGCGCGCAGTAAACTGGATTGAGGAAAACTTTGGATATTATTGAGAGGTGTTGGACGTTGAGGAGTATTTGTTGAAAGCGGTCACCGAGTTTTGGTTCGCCTTCACTAATTTCAGGTAAGTGTCACCATTGTCGTTCACAGGTGGTGTAGGTGATTCTAAACTGATACCTACCTCAGTAGCGCAGGTGAAATGTACATGCTCGTGTTACTCGTGAAGTTGTTAAATCATTTAGGTGATTGTGAATTTAAACATTTGAGTCAGGAGAAAGGTTTAGGAAAACTTCAACTAACTCCTAAACACAGATGACGAAGGTTAGTAAACAGCGACCGTCATATTGTCGGTGACATACTTTTTACCTGTCCCAAACCCTTTGTAATATATTCATACCATTAGAGGGCTGTCTGGGTGTATGCCGCCTAAAGTAAATAACTGTTGATGTATGTTGGATATGTAAACATGACAACCAACGCGATGCGTCAAGTTTGAATTTCGTAATATATTATGACTTTATTCGCAAAGAAACAAACTCTCAGGATATGATGTTTCTGTGCACTGCATAGTTATCATATGTTTTTAGTTCGTGATTTTGAAAACTACATTGTAGACTAGATTTTCCTTTACTTATGATTTGAAAATATATATTTAAACCAACCACGTATGACCTTCAATGTATTGTAAACATTTGTCATGTACATATTTATTGTTTTCTCATGTAAAATACGGCTATGAATAAAATGTAATTAAAATTTAAAAATACTCCCTCAGATTTTAACTAATGAAAACAAGATGTCATTTTGACATGTGTTGACAAAGAGGATCTCCTATCAAAACACTTGAATTTCATGCTTGAATGCACAGTTCATACTTGTCAGGTTTTTAAAGGCGGTGATCCGAGACTTTTATAGTGCAAACAGGGTAAAGCAGTTGCTAAATATAAAGTATCACATAAACTAAAATGTGGTTATCTTGCATGGATAGTTTGTCCACGGGTTTCACATAAACATCTTTTTAATTTTACTATAGATCTTATTTAAATATCTATAATTTTAGACATACCATTTCATTTGATATGTCATTTTCAAATTTCAAATGAATGATTAATTTGAATTAATTTTTTGTTGTTGAAATTTGATAATAAACTCTATCATTATGGCATGGCTCTGCTCAAGAAAAGTGGTTACTTGTTTTTATGTCTGACGGTGTGAGATTTTTGCTCTACAATTGTGATTGTTCTTGAGGTACATACTCATGGCGTTAAATGTGAGTTATATTTAATTGTTCAATAATATGAGCAAAGGTTCTTTGGAATATAAAACCATTCTGGATTTACTAAAATATGTGCCAAGTCACCTAATTGACCAGTGGCAAAACCAGTTTGATCAGAAATGCAATAACATCAAGCCATTTTTGTTATCAAATGAATGGTGAGTCAAACTCGCAAGAATTCCTAAGATTGCTTTGCAACAAGTATTGTCATTCTGAAATTAACGTCTTTGCATTGATGACAGCTCAGTGTCTAGAACGAACAACACAATTAAAATGAACAATCTGGTCACTAAGGAGTTTCTATGCTTGACCACTAGTGACCAGTGCCTGAGGCCATATTGCCCATCAACACTCACTCTTGCAGCAAGCAACATGAATAGGAGTGTAATTACTACCTCACCAGTTTCCTGTCCTTCTAAACACAGAACTGGCAATCCTCAGCATGTACATCACATTGCACCTGTCATTTACACCTGTCCTTACCTGTAATTAACACCAGATTGCTCCCAGCTGGTTGTGGCTCTACACTGATGACCATTGGTCAGTCTGTAAACAGGTTGACTCTGGAAATTAGCAGCAACATGTCAGAGATAATTGGGTAATAAAGTAATTTGGTTTGAATTGAAGAATACAGAAGGCCTGCTTATGTTACTGCCTGTGTTCTACTGAGGTGTGAGATGTTGTAAGGGTCAAACAGATGGTGATTACACCTGACATAATCTTATGTAATGTCTATATAATGGATCTCAAGAAGGATGTTTGGTAACAAACTTTCAAACTGTGAAAAGGTATGTTTGACAAACATTTGGATTTGTACAAAAACTCTTTTAATGGTTTGTGGATCAAGGACTAAGTCTCTCAAGGTACTTGATTTGATTTCATCATATGTTGGCTGGAATCTTGATCTTATCCTTTGGAATCAAATGATAATATAAGTTTCGACTGTGACCTCTTAACTGTGACCTCTTTTAAGTGGAAGGATGACTGTTTAGCTCTGAACAAAATCTTGTTTATTTCGGTCACCTTTATTTCATTATAAACTTAAGCTATTGATTTAGCTTGACTAGTGGAGTAATTGCAATCTAAGTTGTCAGTTTACAGGAATCATTACTCTTCAGTAAAATTAATTATCCAAACTTTTTCTCTGTCCAAAGCTTGGCCACCCCCGAATATTTCAGTTCCAGCAATTAAATGGTAAATGTGCTATATATCTCATGATGAGAAAATGAATGATCAATTTATATTTGAAACTTTCTCTAAACAATTTTACATTTGAATCAAACTACTTCACTTATTAAATCACAGACACTCGTTGTTTGTAGTTATTGACATCCAGCATCATATGACACATATTTATCGTCATTTATGAGATTTTGAAAAGGTCAAACAAGGAAGCTAATCGGTGACGTCAAATTTCAAATAATGGAACTCTTGAACAAGTTTCACGATTTCCATTTCTGATATCAAATAAATGGTATGAACTCAGGAGCTTTGCAACCATTTTTTCAAATAGTTGTTACAAAATTCAAATTATATTATACATTCTTGTTACTGCAACTGAAAACTAATTTTTATTATCAAATATTCTATTCCTACGAGAAAAGTAAAATCAAGTTTCAAAGTCCTCACAAAAGAGTTAAATCAATACTTCACAAAACTCAAGAAGAGATTTATTCAGTGTTGTCAAGCACAGACATCCATGTCTGTTGGTGCATATTTTTATCCAGACATTTGTCTTTCTTCTTTTCTGTTTTTCATCAAAATAACTAGATAAGCGCTCCTACAATTCTATTCTCAATCAGTTTACAGTGCAAACGACTATCAGTAAATACAACAAATTGCTTTAGGACAGCCATTCAGCCGGTGTCCCTATGTAAACGGAGAGGAAGTCGTGACCTTATACACCAAACAAAATGTCAGAAGCGACACTGAATTCGGGATGAAGCTAAGCTTGATAGTCCCTATTTACTTCTTGGCCTTCTAAACAGAGGGGTGAAAAACCTGAACCTTGGCAGCTGGTTACCTGCCAAAACGCAGAACTGCAAAACGCAGAATCCCAATTAGCAGAAATGAAAAGTTCATTGTCAGGCTGGTCACACCTATTCAATTAAGTAATGGACTGGTCCACTCTGACAGTGAGTAGAGCGACACAGTCAAATTAGCAGATCACTGAATCAACAGGTCAATGTTCAACAGTATGAACCTCCCGGTATATGTTTATATGAAAATACTGAGTAGTCACACACTGTAACAATATATTCAGCACTCTATCAAAACATTGTTTAGAGTAAACAATTAAACTTTAATCTCATACTTCCTTCTCCGAAACAATCTTTGTCCACATATATAGGTGTTAGAAACATGGCATAGACATTCCAATTCCACAATGGCTGGGTTACGGAAAGTAGAATATGTGATGTCTCAGAAAGGTGCTCCACAAGTGTTACTTGACGGATACTTGTATGCTAAGAACAAGGATAAGGGGGACACTGTTTACTGGCGGTGTGTTGATAGGTCATGCACTGGCAAGTGTACCACGGTCACAGACTTCGTGAAGATAACAACTCAACACAACCATCCACCTAGTGACGAGCGGGCCCTGAAGTTTGTCAGCACGCTGAGGAAGAGAGCTAGAGAAGAAACGACGCCAATGCAGCAGATCTACAACAACGAGGTGAACCATCAGGAGGAAGATCTTCTAGCATTGTTGCTGCAGAGACTGTGTTCCCTCAGGCCACGTTAAAGGGATGCCTCTTCCACTTCTGTCAGGCAATATGGCGCAAGACGCAAGACCTAGGACTTGCGGTTGCCTACAAGGAAGATGCTGAGGTTAGGAAGTGGGTTCGCCGAGCTGCAGGTCTCCCGCTGCTTCCCCTGCTCCAGGTCCAGGATGCGTGGCTCGATGCTATGAACCACTGCCCAGACGTACTACAAGCTGATGCCTTCAACGACTACATCGTGGCGACGTGGGTGGATGACGATGCCAGGTTCCCACCCCGACTCTGGAACCACCATGGAACACAAGGACCCCGCACCAACAACAACCTTGAAGGGTTTCACTCCCGGATCGGCAAGACACTGCAGCACAGACACCCCAACGTCTACAGGTTCATTGAACTGATCAAGAACATTGAAAACGGAGAGAAGGCGAAGGTCATCCAGATCAACTTTGGAGCTGCTCCACCACCCAAGAAAGCAATCTACAAAGAGAAGGAGCAGCGCCTGTCTCGTCTGAAAGATCAGCTTCGCCGTGGTGAGAAGTCACCAATGCAGTTCCTGGATGCAGTCGGACCTCTCATGATGATGAAGATGTGAATGAAAGCACAGATTGAACAATGAACAATGATAAGCAATGTTGTAAATTATTGTTAATATGTTATTGTAAGTTATTGTACGTTATTAATATGATGAAGAGATACATCAACATCAATATCCAAGATGATGAAAGAATCCAACAATGGAAACATATGATTAAAAAACATGCACAATACATGTTTACACAACAAATTGTATTTTTGTCTTCATTTCATTTCCTATCGGGCCGTTCCATTATATTATGAGGGTTCAGGTGTGTGCAACCAACCATAAATGTTGTTGTTTTAGCAGTTCTGCGTTTTGCAGTTCTGCGTTTTGGCAGGATACCTGGCAGCTACATGATCTGTATTGTAATGTGCTTTTCAGCTGGTTCATGCAATGTGCAATATCTTTCTTCTTGAAATACAAATCTTGTTAAAGTTCATTTTACCTATATGAAACCAATTGTTGATGCAGGTCTTGATAGTCTTGTGCACGTATACACCAGGAATGTGATTTTATGGTGCAAACTAACAATTCATTGTGATTAGATCGTCAGTCTCTATGGGCCTTGGGTAATTTGTAGGCGTAATAATGTTTCTCATGTAAATCAAAGGTTTTCCTTTGTTTCGATTACTTTCAGACTTCTTTCTGTGTCCTTGTTGGAATTAATTGATTGTAGAAAGTTTTGCAAAACCTCGCTTACTTTTCATGAATAAAAAGTTACTGATAATCATCAAAGGAGGAACACCCACAAAATTATATTTAAAGTTTTAAAGTTTTAATGTACTTTTACTTACCAATTAATCTTAAAGATCTCTCTGAAAAATCAAGTTTGACATCTTTTTCAAACATTTTCTTAAAAGCTTCAAAAGTCAAAGGTTGTTATGTTCATAACAATGATTAATGTTTTTGTTAAAATATATCTAGTTCACATATTAAATGATAAATCAAATCTAAAAATGACTGAAGAATGTCATATAGAAGAACAGGAAAATGACTTTTGACTTATCACTCATAGCAAAAACCAGGAAAACTGTTATGAAATATAAATGGAGAAAATATGTAAGTAATTTGCATTCTTACTGCAGGGCTTTCACAACTCAGGACTTCATTAGGACTTCAAATTCAAATTGACTCACGATGCACTTTAGGGGTGTAACAATAAATCCAACTATCGATGGATCGCAATAGTTGGCTTGGCAATAGTACTATATCGATAGTATATACAAAAAACACTATCGCTATCGCAATAGTAAGGTTAACTATCGATACTATCGAAACTATTAAATTTCCCTTAATTATGAATGATTTACACAAGCCTCACTGCATTGAATTCAAGATTTTTCATTTTAGAATGTCAAAAGAGAAGAACTAGAGATAGGAAATAGCAAAATCACAAAAAGTCTTTTCATTTATGATTTCTTTAGTGATTTTGGTTTCATAGTCCTTACATCAATTAAACATTTCTACTAAAGCCAATAAGAAATCTAGCTGATTATTGCGTATGTGTACAAAAAACACTATCGCAATAGTTATTGCAAAAGTGAGTAACAATAGTCTATCGCTATCGCAATAGTAACTGGCAATAGACTATCGCTATCGCAATAGTCACCCCTAATGCACATGATATGTTTATTTTTCAGTTTTTGTTTTTCATTCGATTGCATTCATATCAACTAAATAATGATTGGAATTTATTTCCTATACATATTTCTGTATCCTGATTTATTTTAGAGCTAATTATCATTGATAAAACTCTTGTTCTCAAGCTCTTCTGAAGATAAAATTTGGGTACCTTGTATAAAATGACAGGTAATTCAGGTATGCAAGATTTAGTAGTTTCAGGTATGTAAGTGCTAGGTGTAGGATTTGTCTGGTCCATTGTTTAAACCCTTTCTCCTATGATATCAGTTTATTTCTTGTAACATAAATAGAGATAATTACCTGAGGAAGTGTGTCATATGACTTTAATGAAACATGTGTGAATTTTTGTATTACCCATATTATTAGAATACAGAGAAAGGTTAGTGGATGAGTGTAAATGTCTTGATATATCAGCCACGAGGTTGTACGGTATTGAAGAAGATCACAATACTTGCCCTTTTGCAGTCTTCATCATCATCTTGATCCACTTTCATTATGCCCTCCCCACCGACTGCATTCAGTGTTGCAAAAACAACTGTTACTGATAAGGAAAATTTAAAGTTTGTAATGAATTGTTTATGTGGCAAACATGTAAGGGACAGAGATTATAATTATTGAAGAGAAATAAAAAATATCTTATTTTTGGTAATAATGTGCAAGATTTTATTCATCATTTTCATTAAAAACTTAAAATTGACGTTTTGGAGTATGTAAAATTAACCTTAAAAATGAAAACAGTTTGAAGGAGTTTTTATTGCTAGAAAAAATGGTTTGTTAGAAATATTTAATTAGAAGGATATTTAACCTCTGAATAAATGCAATGTCTGTTAAAATTCCTCAGAGACAATTATATACAGCAAAACATGCTATAAAGAGAATTTGTCTTTGAAACCTGCTCCTGTCACTTGCTTTTTTAAATAAATTATTCACGTTGTTGTTGATCGCCAAGCTTCTGTAAAGGTTTTGTTGTACAATCTTGAGTTTTCTTTGTTGGAGATTACACAGGGGAAATACTGATGCCTTGTTATCACTCACTGGTGGTTTTAAAAAATCAATAAGCTAAAATGTCAACGTTAATGATGGCTTTAAAAAAAACGAAGTAAGATCCTCATCATTATCTTTCTGAAATAAGAGTATTAGAAAGTAGGAAGGTAATTGGAGAAAGATTTTGAATGATTGTTTTTTGTTATGTATTTTAATTTTGAATAAAGTGCTAAAATATGTGAATAAAACTTGTTACTTGGTATTTTATGGAGTTTATAAATTTTGAGTTAGACTTTGACATAAAAAACCTCTATAGTTCCTATGTAAAAATTAAATGAATAATTAGCACATAATATTTTAAATAATAATTAAGGATGAATATATGATCCATATTATAAGTTAACATGACCATGAACATTAATAAAATCATTTTTAGAATACAATACAACAGCAAGATGTATTGATTTTATCTTCTATCTTCATATAAATGATCTACTATGTTGTCAAAACTTATGCAATGTTAAATAAAAAAACTTGCTTTCAAATCGATATGATATTAGTGTGTAAAACTGATGTACATCATCCCTTGTGACGTATGTCACTGGATGGGATGTAATATTACAGCAGCTGCTTGGCCTGATGCACATATTGTTTTCTAACGATAAAATTGCCTGATTTATGTTTTTTGCTGTGATATGGCCTTGTGAAACTTGTTGAAATGTACACGATAAAATCAGAACAATTTGACATTGATTTGACATCAAATACTATTGTTCCATAGTAGCACAGATTTGAGATATTCACGCTTTGGGGAGCATGACAATTGTTCGTGTTTTTACCTGCGATGTGTCTTTATCATGCTTATTAGGTCTGTTTGTATGCAGGTGTGTGTTGGATAATACAACCAACAACCTTGCTATTTGTTAAAGCTTCCTCAGTAGTTGATTTCAATTGATTGCAAACAATGAATGGTTTTCAATGTTTTGAGAAGATGTTTGTGTTTTATTGTAATGGCACGATGTACAAGGACAAACGACCCCCATTGTAAATACTAATGGGAATTACCTGTATGAATTAACAGAATTATGGATATTCATGATAATTATTCAATTTCTCTGCTGCTTAATTTTATGGATTGTGTTCTTTCTTACACATTTCTAAGGCAACAACTTAAATTAATTTGAGTTCTTTCACGTTAAGTGTCAATGGCTTTTAAATATCATGGTAATAGAAGGTGTTGAAAATTTAAATCAAAATTAGTGGTTAATAAGCATTTCATAATTTTCAATTTAATTATTGTGATAAACATGATTTACACAATGTAGAATTGATAATTTAAATTTTTATATCCGGTTTCATTATTTTATTGTTAAAATTAAATGATACAAGATACTTTGTTGATGACATATACTTTCATGATTTATGAATGTTTTGATAACATGTATGAAACAGGGCTTGTTAAAATACTGATGGAGAGCTTGCACTCTAGCCCCATGTTAATTAATACCTCCCCTCCCCCTACAGGGGCTGGCTGCGTTCACGACTCTAAAGGAAACACATGGACACAGTCTCGGTCAAAATAAAAATTAATTGTCAAAATAAAAGCCAGACAGGAAGCAAAATTGACATAAAAGATGACATTGTTTGGTCACCTTTGACAAATAAATCATTATTTTTCATATAAACTGAAGCGGTGGATGTTTGGTACAGTGTTACCCAGAACCAATTAGAGGGGGTTTGTACAAACTGGCTCAAATGTTTGTCTGCATGTTTGTGCTTGACCACTCGGCCACTGTCCAGTAAACGCTGCTGAAATGGATTAGTACTTGTTGATTCTGCAGTATTGAATGTCTTGTTAATTGCTTGTAAATATACACTATGGAAATTCAGTGTATCTTGCCGTCCCCTGAACTGGCACTTTTTGTAGGTTGTTGACTCTCAAATACAGAAATAATAACTGTGTCGTTGTATTGGTACTTCCTGAAGATGATACGTGACTGATTCCTGTGAAAGAAGATTCACCAGATGTATGTTTCACAGAAATAATGTCGGCCTATAGTTGTGATTTACAGCTACAACTAATTTCAAAGTGACTAGATTGTGATAAGTGAACTTTTTACTTTAGCTAATCACTTTAATATGTATCTGTAGCAACAATAATCGTAATATATTATATATAAATACAGCTGCGTACAAGTTTGTTCACCTACGTGTGAATCTTAGTGCAAATATCATGTAACGTCAATAAAATTACATCGCATACAATTACATTGAATCATCATACCTCCATGATGAGTACAGTAAAACAATCACTCTTAGACGTTAATTACATCGCATACAATTACATTGAATCATCATACCTCCATGAGTACAGTAAAACAATCATTCTTAGACGTATCCTATGATCGCCACAGCAGTGGTATATGTTTTTGAAATTTGGCATAATGAAAAAGACAGAAGGGGTCAAATTTGGAAAATTCAAATTTCATTAATTTTCGATTTAAAGTTATCAGATTGACTAAATGAGAAAAAATGCATCACAAATACATTGCATGAGTATAAGAGGAAGTATATGATGTATGTTAGACTCAGTTGATCACTTACTGAATATTTCACAGAAGAAAATAAAAACTCTAGTTTTGAAAAGATTGACACTTTACACGGATTATGTTATGGAACATTCAACTGTTGTTTTATAATGTGGAAATGTAAAATGATTGGTCTTGATTTTGCGTTGATACGATGTTTCAAAGACATGCCAAAGTATATGATATTTGCACTAAAATACATCACCAGGGGAACAAACTTTCGGTACGCAGCTGTATTATATGGTATGTAAAAGTGAATTTACCAAAATAAATGTTTTTTGTTTCCATAGATATTACAGCTACATTAATGTTAACTTCACATTTTATACCACAACTCTTTCATATTACCTCATGAAAATTGGATCTTTATTTTGGTTCAAAGAGATGAATGTCTGCACAATTCTTTGTAGTTTAAATATCAATTGAATTAGTAAAACTTCTCTTCATTGAAGTGATAATTGTGAGAGAAAAATACTGACTTTTCTCTTTATAATTACTTCAGGCTGAAATCAAAGGATATCATTATCAGGATCTTTTTATAAAGCTAATGATATCACAATGGGTTCATCCTGACAGATATTTACAGATATTCTACCTTTGTAATCTTCCTTATTTGCCCCATTCTGGATTGTTCCTTGGTTTAAGATGTTGTGGAGGACATATTTTCACGAAATCAATAACCTCGCTGAAGACATGTGCTACCAAACCCAGTTTACGTCATGTTTGAAGTTGTCCTGCAGAGTTTGCCAACTCAACTTGGCAATGTTGCCATGCCGCATTACCAAGGAAATGCATTCGAAGAGACGAGTACTTGTTTTCCCTGTGAAAGAATGTGAAATAGGACAGATGACAAATTGTGAGGATTTTCTCTGTTGCCATGCTACAGCGCAAATTCGAGATATTTTGGAAAGTTTATGATGTCAGATGTTGACCAGAAGAGATGATGAATGAGCCAGCTATAGAGTTCAACAAGCAGCCATGACAGCCAACTTGTAAAGAACAATATCAACCCGTATTAATTACACAATTCTTACAGACTTTATTGTCCTTGCGATTACTCCTGATAACAGCATAATAAATCATGTTTTTTAATTAAAAAGTCAGGATTTCTTGATACAGGTCAACAACATTGCTAATTTGTAGAAGATAATTTCCCAGATGCCCCACAATACAGACAAGAATTTCCTTGACAATCAATAGGCTGTAAACACCATATGGTGCATACAAACTTGATATTAGCTCTATTACTCAAATCATAAATACAAATAAAGAGACATTAAATTCAAGATTACTAGTAATCATTACTCCATGTATTGACACACACGGCATGGCAGACATGACCTTTTCACCACAACGACAATTCAAATATGATTTTAAAATTCTCTTATTATCCTGTCCAGTGAAGGATAAAATTTGGTTAGAGGGAGCCGATTCTGACCAATCAGATGACCACATCCCTCGGATACGACCATTAAGACATGGTCCTAGAACTCCTAATTATCCCTTCATTATTGGGGCTCCCTAAAAGCTTAGCCTAAATCCTTCTGACCCTTGACCTTTCCATTGGTCAGTGAGCATGCGTGAGGGTTCTGTTGACCGGTGACCCCGGTGGAAGAGTATGCACTGATGTTGGTCATTGTCGATAAGGAAGTATTATCGGAGCGATCAGCTGACCGATCGTGTGCCGACTGATGGCTATTTCACACCTGCCAATCACCTGGATATAACTATTGGGATTCTAATAGGACGTGTCACAGAAGGTAGATTGTACCTGTTTGTATTCTTCCTTAGGTGGATCTGTATTTTCTGCTAAAAGTTTTATTGTAATAGATATACAGCGTGGATATATACAACTGTTGGGATTTAAAGTGATACTTGTCCCTCGGGGTAGACTGGTCGTGATCAAACTAGGTAGTGAGAAGGTAAGTCATATATTTGTCTCAGGCTTTTATTGTCACATGTCATTTAGGTTTGTTGCAGGAGATAATCTAGTTCTCTAATTCATTAAGTCTAGTTAATCTAGTTAATCTAGATCACAATAAGTCGATCTTAAATGTTCGTTGTATTACCAATGTTGTGTTAATTGAGGAAAATGTGCCAAAATCTACTTTTTAATGTAACCTGGCTACAATCTGACACCATACTTATAAAGCAAACTAACTGAGGAAATGTTATGTTACAGCCGTGTTTGTGATGTGTCACCATGACTGAGTGATATTTGTCTGAATTATTTTTATGTTATCCGTAACTATTTATCTCAACTTTATTACCACGTAACAGACAATCTCTGTAGACGTGAAGAAATGTGCTCTTATATTCCTTGTCATCGCAGCTATAGTGTTATATTATTTGATGATATCTCTCACAATCTTATGTTAGAGAAAAAGATCAACAGATTAGATATAAAAAAAATATTTGTAGTAAATTTTGAAGTAATTCAATAATGTAACAATGAAAACTGAAATTCGACCCAGATTGAAAAACAAATGCAAAAATATCAGTTCATAATTCAAAGAGAATCAATTCCTTTGTTTTATGCCCATACAAACATTGGTTGTATGTTATTAGATTTATTAAGAAGGCACAGCTTCTATTATATTGATGTCAATATTGAAGATGGAAATTACTCTCCGTTGATGAAGTGGCTTGAGCAACTGACGACCACCTGTGTACCTGCCAATCAATACCAGAAAGGACAGGTGGTAATTAAAGGTGATCTGATCTGCTTTTACTTCCAGGTAGATTTCTGGTAGAAACATGCTTCAGGCTATTGTTAAAATACAGGTAAACTGTCCTAAAAGGGTTTGTCTTTCAGAAGGAAGTTAATCACAGAAAATTGCTGGGTGTAATTTGAATAGGGTTTTTGATGTTTCCGTGTTAGTTGTAAAAATGGACTCTAGCATACAGTTCAAAAGTTTACTGAAGAACAGAAGGAATTATTAATGTTGGAAAATTGACAGGTATAATCTACCTGGCATGTGACCTGGAAGAATTGTTGTGAGCACTGAGAGATGGAAGGATTAATAATTCATATGCTCTAAATATCATAAAGGATGGCGTGTGTCAGAGATAGAT
This sequence comes from Gibbula magus, assembly GCA_936450465.1. NCBI lineage: Eukaryota > Metazoa > Mollusca > Gastropoda > Trochida > Trochidae > Gibbula > Gibbula magus. The sequence goes on from OW388292.1 coordinate 16,940,232, forward strand.
GTACGCTTTACTCGTGAATTTGTTTATTGATTATAAAACAATTGTCTTGTGCAAACTTATAGTATCAATAGATTTCAGTTATATAGTTTCATCTTCATAAATAAAATTTTAAAATCTCTTATGCAATGTTTACTGTATCGGCTTTGATTTTCAACTCCTTAATATTTGAATTATTGTCATATTAAGTAACGTTTCTCATTTTCTGACACTAGTTATAAATCTTGCCTATAAAGGCATAAATTGCTGTTTATTTATATTCCGAGCAGGCAGAGATGCAACCAGTATATAATAAGGACTTGGATCAACAGATTTTATAAAATATTTTGTTTATCCAAAGTTCCAGATAATAAAGATTAAAGTGGTTCTTACAACAGGTATAACCAGTCCATTACATGCAGTGACATAAACCTAGTGAGACACCAGATTTACCTGTCGTCTCCGTGCTCGACAGGTAACAACAGGTGCAACAAGCGTCTGACCTACTTTCTAAAGAAGCAACTTACGTCATTTTCAAGTTTATGGGCACATGTCATTCTTTTTTCACTTAAAATAAACTTATTTCATTTAAAGTTGTGACTATTTGCATTTATATTGTCCCTCCGTTGATGCCCATTGTTCCTCCCACGCAGGCAGGTGTTTGTCTGGGACACATTTACCTGGACCAGGTTCAGGCTGTGTTTGATTATAACAGGAGTCACATACCTGGTGGATATCATTGTGGTGACTCACAGATCAGCTCCTTACTTGCTTCAGTTTACTGTATATTCTCTAATAAGTGCCGGATCTCTCATATTCTCATTCTGTCGAACGTCAATGTCAAAGTCAATAAGCGTTGAGTATCTAATAACATAAGAGCCTGCTGGATTTGTAAGTACATGGACATTTATTAGATACAATACTGTCTATATCTATGTATATACACCATGTATTGATACACTGTCGTATATTCACTGCCTCCTTCTGCAGTCAGCCTGAACCAATTGTCAATATTAACTTATTTATTATAGTTGGTGATACATATTCACAATATACACGCTAAGGTTTTAATCAAAGGTGAGAAGGTTGTCATGGTTACTCAGATTGTTTATGAGGTAAACACTCTTAAAGCTGATCAAATATTTGTCTGGAAAAGTTTAGGATTTGCATCATGTATGCTGTTCTCCAAAAATGTTCTGATTTTATTAGAATCCTACTTCTAAAGATATGGTGTCAAAAATAAAACTATAGGTCGTTATGACTAGACTGGTGATAAACTCTCGTATCCTTCAGTTATATCAATAATATGGAGAGGATCATTACTTGTGAATATTCTATGAGCCCTACGCAATGTGGATTTCATGGCCAGATTATGTGAAGTAGGGTAGGAGTCTGGCAGTTGATGATTGTCAAGCTGAGTTTGCCGACTCCGCAGGCTCCTAGTCATATTGTGTTGATGTATCATAGCGTATGGAAATATTCATTAGCTCCATATACCTAGAAATAGTGCTTGTGGCAAAATTTGGTGTCTGAATTTGATATTTTATCATATAATCCATTCAAAACATCTCATAAATATTTAATTGTAACAAGTCGGTAAATTAGACTTGTCAAGAAAATTTAATTAGGTAAATAGGAGTGGTAAAAACAGTAAGGTTTTGATTTATTTGTCGTGGGCATGATTTAACATTGCAACTGCAGATTATGTTTAGAAATAATCAATTTTAAAATGTGTATTCAAGGTAATATTTCATTATTCTCTGTTTCTGTCTGGGTTTGCATTTCATATTCAGATGAATCTGAATTTATAACATCAAAACCATTGCAAGACCCTTACATTTCAATACACACTGATGGTACATGACCAAAGCAATCAGTACCTATCAACTTTATATCAAATTCTAATCCTCGGAGTGCAATTAGGCCTACTTGGGTATCACAAGAAAGTTTACCTAAGATCTCTGCAGGCTACCCAAGTTCCAATAAATGAGAGCCTTGAATTATTCTCCAGGTAACCCTATTCTCCTAAAGGGGCTGCGCTTGACCTTTGAGTCTTGTCGAGCCTAATAAAACCAACTCGCTCAACTGAGTTTTATCGGTCAGCAGATCCTTTTTAAGGGTTCGTCATGATCTGACTCATAGTTGTCTAATTGCTTGTCTAGGTCACATATATGTTTATGTTTTCTAAACGTTAATGACGTTTCAAAATATAATCTTTGCAAGAAAAATACTCAATATATTACATATGAAAATCCTTTTCCTTAATAAACTACATTTTATATAAAGTTTGGTAGTGATCACCAAGAAGAGAAGATATAAGGTGAAATTGAACTATCAAAACGATGAGAGAAAAAAACAGGGTGCTAAAAGGCATCCTTGTCAAACCCACATATCAAATTTCAGTAACTAGGAGGGGAAAATGTGCTTCAGGAAAAAGGTAGTCACTCTTGTCAGTGGACAGGTATCACTTGCCTGGCAAACAAAGCATTACATATTTCACCTATGAAAGGAAACCAATGTTCATCTCAGATAAAGGGTGTCTTTAACAAGAAACAATACATAAGATCATACATAGGACAAAGAAAATGACAATGTTTTTCATGAAAGTTGACATGAAAAAGTATGAGCCTTTATGTTTTTCAATTATGAAGAATATCAAAATAAAGTGAAATCCTAAGGTTACCTATTTCAATGGTTAAAGTGCTGTTTTAGTATTAATTCCTGACTTGTCACAGAAAGGACAAGCTTTTGCAGTCATGAAAAGAATAGCAGTTTCAAGCGATGATTAGAAAAAGAATGATAAAACTTAAGGCATTCCAATAAAGAGAACTATTTTATTTCTCAAATTGTATTTTGTATGAATAAATTGACTTAAAGTGGACAATATATTAATTCTTTGGATATATATATATGTTTTATATTCTACTTGGTTGAGACTGTATCATGTGTCTAGCATTTAATGTCCTCTTGCATTTAAAAGATTGGTAGATTTAAGAAGACAATAAAACTTAAGAATTTGCTTTTGGAAAATATAAATGTTGCAAAGGAGAAATGATAAAACCATTTGTACGACATTTGGTATAATGTCCTCAATTACAACCATGATCCCAGAAATTGGAAAAAGCTTTAGGGAAAAGATGATACCTTAGAAAGTTCAATCAAGTATCGTCTGAGGAAAAAATGTGAGAGTTGACAACGTCAATACGGATGAAGTTTCTTTGAAGTAGGTTGTAGTTCTGGCACGGAGGGAAATGTTCTCAAGAAGCGATATTAAAGCAATCTAAAACTGAGCAGAGTGTTGCCCTAGGCTGGAACATGAATCTAAATGGTTCGTTATCACTTGGCTGGGGAAACGATTCGATCTTTAGGGTCATGTTTGCAAAGCGTTTCATCAAAATCTGAAATGGATGGTCTGCAAATGAATCAAAGATAACTTGAATGATTTGTTCTGTAAACGTTTTAGTGTCCATCCTGTTGGTGATCCTCCAGTAAGTGACCACAGTCTCACCGTGCATTTAGCAAATGGTCAGCAAGAATCTTGACCAGTGCTTGACATCAATGGAATGGTAATGGGTCACATTACAAGCCTTGGGAAGGAAGCGTGTGGCAATCTACGAGATTGGTATTCATGATAACTGTGTAGAGTAGGTGCTGCTATTGATTCCACTGTTAAGGAGACGTGTTTGTCTGATGATAACGATTTATTGTTGTCAATATGGTTATAGGATTCATTTCTATGATAATATTTAATGGATTTTGAAATTATATCTGGGTTTGATTTATGTTTTAATGTTGTTGTTAATTGCAATTTCAGCAATATTTGTGTTGAGTATACTTTAAATTTCTGTTTCTGATGAATAAAATTTTATTGTAAGTTGATTAATCTTTCATTTAACAAAGCTTTTGTCATTTCTGAAATCATCTATTAAATTTAATGTATATAAATATTGATACGTACAAAAGAATGGTACACACTGTAGATGTTTGCAATTCAGTTTTTATTAATCCTTTCATGAAATCTTGCTGGAGATGCTGAAACATAGATCAATATGCATGTTATTGGTAAAGATTTTACCGATAAAAATGATGCATGGGAAATTATGTATTTAATGATTTTAAAATTTACTCCATCTACATCTAAGGTAGGTAAGAACAGCATGAAGTAAGGTGAAATTTACACAGTTTTAATATTGAAAATACACATTTATCTTGTCAAGTTTCAATTATCAGCCAGACTTAGAGACAGAGGCAAACAGTGTCACATTTCAAAATGGACGGTGATGTTTCTTTGTCTGCGTCATGTCCTGGGCTCACTGCACTAATCAGATGCTTCCTCTCCGCAATTAGACGCCCCTAAATATCGACTGGGGAATCTTGGACGATAGCCTGATCATCTTATCTGATTAATTTCTCTGATTGCGCTGTCCACTGTCTGATTGAGTTGCTGAATTGATCACATGGCCCAAGTCACTCTGCCCAGTGGTCAGTTAATGTGTCCAAGCGATGACATAATGCAGGTGGATGGAGACATGTCACTCTGACCTGAGGCGTTATCTCGCTAATCTCCATGTGTTGTCCGTCTCATTAGTGATATTGTTACTAGCATAACTGAGATATTACAGATTTCTTTCCAAAGCTGTTTGATAATCATTATTTATATCTTCTTCATTAGAGATGATTCTGGCTATATCAAATCTATGATGTAGAAAAGAAATAATCATATTTTTTCATCTTAGCTACTGCTAACAGGTATTGATATATATTTGAGATCATTTTGTCAGATTCATTTTTGAGCAGAAAACATCTTTAAAGCTCTAAACATTCAAAGCGGTTAAACATAATCAAACAAGTTTATTTCATACATTCAAACCCTACTTTTCTGCAAAATGCTTTTTTTGTAAAATTTATCAATATCAAAGAAAACATTTTGCAGAAAGTATGTAATAGTACAATAAATACAGTTTCTGACCACAAAGCCATTTTATTATCAATATATCCATTTTCTAGATATAAGGTGATTTTGCCCTGTCTAAGCCTCATGTAAAAATATTCCAATTGCCAGTCTGTAAAAAATTCAATTGCATACAATTTTGTTACCTGTAACTCAAATTATTTTAATATCTAAGCTAGTTTGACATTATCTTTAGTTTCATTTCTATTCGTGAAATAATTTGATATTGTCTATTGATTTTTCTAAACTGTATCCTTTGAGCTTTCTTGGGAGTGGAATGTATTCATCGAAAACTGAGATGTATTGAAAAGAAGGAATGGCCACATAATTCCTTTAGCCATAACATTTTATCACCCTTTAATCCACCAATAACCTTTGTCAGCTTTATTTCCGTGATTATATGCCACACGTCCATGTCACAATAGGTGCTCGTCCTCTTGGCTGTCACTGTCAGAATGAGCCTGCAATGTACACTGGCGTCGTCCCCTGCTTGAGTAATCAGATTTGAAGCATCTGAATCTGACGAGGTTGTGGTTATGTTGTTAGGCTTCCAGCGTTGTAGGGTTTGGAGTGTTAAGCTAGCAACTCTGTTTGAGGGATATTTACCTTTGTCAATTGCTGTCAGTTCCACCATGGTTTAAGGCATCACAGGAAGTTTCTGAGGTGAGCGGTATTTACGTTTCTTCAAATTGGTTCAAAGTCTTGTGGTATGACAAGCGAAGATTTATACATCTTTTAATTGGTTTACATGATGAATACTTCGATCAAAGTTGTCATTTTGACGATGGATGTTTATAACAGGAAGTAAATAACTCAATTGTCCAAAATCATTTTTAAAAACAAAGAATATTTTCTAGAGATCTGTTTTCACGACAGGTTGTCGTTCCAACTACCTATTCATCTTCAACTATTTCAATCTTAAGTCACTGGTTTTTTAAATCATGCTTTTTGGTAACATATAAGATTCTTTGTCCAGCAAGCAACACCATTGTTCTTAAACTTATATCATATATATTACATTATAATCAACATTAATGTATTGGAATTAATCAGAGAAATAGATATAGTAAGTAGTTACAGCATCTTTTTTTTTTCACTGGCCAATAGCCACAACTTCTGTCAACTTTGTTAAAAAAAAATCAAGTTTACTTTGTTATATAAAAGTGTTTTTTATTCAGTATCATTGGTAAACTTACGTCACAAATAGAATACTTAAAAAAAGGTTGTCAATTACTGTGGTTTATTTCCTCTCGTGAAATGTAAATTTTACCCTTTACACTCGATGAAGAAAACCCTTTTTTATGACAATCTCTCTTTTAGCTTTTGTACCTGAAACATATTTATTCCTACTTTACAGATTTGTTCTTTATGCTTAACCTATCGTGTATATCAGTATTTAAAAAATGGCTTCAATATTTAAAAAGTTATGTATCTGCTTGACTTTTAACTGCTTAAATATTAATGATGGAATGTTTTCGGTTAGTACTCTAACTGGTATGCTAGTGATTATTATACACAATACAAGATACAAGTTTTCTATGGTGTAGTCACACAGTGATAAGATCAGGTTTGACGGCCACAAAAGTAACTCATTTCAAGTGACGGTCATGTAATTCATAGTCACAATAGGTCAAAATTGGCTGACATTTACTGTTGAAATGACCTCATTTAAAATAGGATTGCCTAGCCATCACCTATGGAAGTAACTTCAAGTAAGTCACTGAAATGTACAAGCGCAATAGACGAGCTATAAATACCAATAGCTGGAGCCTCTAATCTATTGTTTCCACTTGTTAATAGATATGTACAAGATGTACCTTCCAGGAATGTGTGATGTCTCCCTGTCCCCGATAAGGATTATTATGATTGGTGTACCATTTGACCTATCGAAACTGACATTTATAATGTACATAACTGTCATGCTAATTTCACGGCTATGAACAACAGTATAGCAATACCTTCCTGGTATAACATATTGATGACTCAAGCTGCACAGTTACACTAGGATACATACAACACTGGTGTGTTATAGTGTCATAGTCATTGTCCTCATTTGTAGAGAAATTCTTATAAGTTAGATAAATGTAACAATACATTTGAATTTAGATATGAAAACAAAATTCTATTCTGACTTACTGGAAATCCCAATCTTGCTGTAGGCGAATTGAATAATTACGTATTGTAAGTTTTAATTTTCACAAGTTTGATGCTTGCTAAATGTTTTAGTTTGATTTCAAGTTTGATGTCAAAAACATACATTAGCATTTGTTGCTTTTCAAGCTATTTTATACCTTTATACATCAATATATATATATATAAACTTTCTCTTATTAGCAGCAACATTTTGCTTACTTGCTTCCTGTGACACCCACAACTCTCAAGCAAGTATTTTAACTTTCATCTTCATATTCGATGTGGACCTTTCACTTGCTGATTTATTTCCCATGCTAACTCTTCCTTCCTCACTGAGCGGCTGCAGCAGGTAGTAGGTTAAAGTAAATGTTGCACAGATAGTGACTCACTTGAGTGGGATAGTTAGAAAACACACAAGGAGAGTGAGTAAGATAGAACAGTACAGGGTTAACAACAGACTGGTCTGGCTTGTTTAGCATGTAGCAGGATATAAAGCTGATAGGGCTGAATGTCATGTTATCGAGAGATACGCTCACCTCACCTGCAAACAAACAACATGGCAGATTTAGAGTGGCCGCATTAGCTCCAGTGATTAATCTGTCTCGGGGAGGTTTATGTATCGTGTATGTAATTATAAACTGATTAATTGTCCGCTCAGGTTTATCATATCACTGAGCGGTACAGGACCAGTTTCACATCACTGTGTGGCCAGCTCCTCTCTACATGCCTCCAGCTCTATCACCTTCTTGAAATCCACTCCCTGCTGCAGGCAATTCATCTTGCCCACTGTATACATTTCAGAATAATTCAATAGTTACTAAAAAGATGTGATACATTTCCCACAAGATAATTTTGGAGCTTTTTCCCAAAACAATACCGAGCCCAAGTAATTGTTCACAATAAATGTCAAATATTATGTTATATTTACTAATTCATGAAAGTTCGACCAAGTTAATAGATAATTTTAAAGTTAGCGCTAAAACCTGTATCTCATGAAAATCAAGTTTTATTACTCTAAAGTATGTAAGTTTAACTGCAATGACAGGTATAGTTAAACATTACACTTGAATGGTACCTCTTGAAAATCTCTTTGATTACATTATGTTGTAACATTAATTATGCCGTAACATGAAAGTTATGTTGGTGAGGTAGAGAAGAATCGTTTCCTTTACGGAATGCGAATCTCATTATCAGAGAACAAGTATGATAAAAAATTGATTGGAATGTTGTAGAAATATTTATGTACCGGTTTATGTAAGTACTTACGGATTTATGTTGTCATTTGTTCAACAAACATGTCAAATGAAATATTAAGTTACTTGTGTCTTGTTAATTTAAATAGGTGTTATATCATGATAAGTTAAGTACTGTTTCCATGATATATTAAACATAGAAAGCAAAGGGTAAATCTGATGTTTCAGTTCCAACTTACTTGATAGGAATGTTAACAAGGCAAGAGATTCTGGATGGACATATCTGCTACAGAATAATTATTTCATCTCATTTGCATTTCCAATTTGTCATATTTATTTTGTTGTATTTTTTTTGTGTGAATATTTAATTTGAATTGATTTAGACCAATTTTTGGACAGACACATGAAATAAGAAACACACAAAAATATACGTTTAAACTATGAGGGAAATCATTCTTGCAATCAGGGATAAGTAACAAATATGTAATTTAAACTATATGAGACAAGATTTTGCCCCCCTCAAAATGTTTTCGCATTAAGTAGGTATTTTTTAGTATGCAACAAAATAGATAGTGCTTTAACTCCTTTGTCACTTGATACCAACCAATGTAGGGTTTGAGAGGGGTATTAGTCAAGAATGTAACATATAATCACTGACGTAACATGACAAGCAATTGTCTATTTGCAAGGAAGCGTGTATATACTATATGACAAGTGTCATTTACACATTGTGTACATTGCTGTTTTCTCAGGAAGACATTGGCACTCATGTTTAGAACCGGACCGGTAGTGTGCAACTCTGACAACACATACTTGTATAATGCCTATTGTTTGCAAGAGGAAATTACCATAGTCCTTTTACCTACATTTTGAAATTATGGATGTCAACAATAGTTTAAAGGGACACCGCGTCGAGGATAAATATGAGATAAGATTTATCTACCTATGCTGATTAACATGTCTGGTAATGAGTCACAGACCCCCAATTTCAGACAATTGAAGTAATAAGTAATAAAACTACTGCATGTAGACAGTGAAGCGAAGCGTAACTCGTTAGCAGACACGTTAACCAGAAAAAACCCCAGATAAAAGTGATCTCATTTTTATCCTCGACGCAGTGTCCCTTTAATCTGTTATTTTAAGAATTACTTAGAAATGAGAACTCTATTTTATTTTTTTTTTAAATTTTCCACATCAGGACCTTAGTCATCAGCTGATTGTGTACTATAAAACTGTTCCATGCACTCCGGCCGGTGGTGGAAATGTCATGGATCAAATCTGATGTATACCAGCAGTTGACAGCTTGCAATTTGATGCTGTATGTCTGTATGTCTGTATGTGACCAGAATGTGCTGCTTGTGCGTCAGGTTTCCTAGAACAAAATAGTATACAAAGAGTAGATATATACATTATATACCACCAGTGTAATAGGCAGTATCTACATTGTTATTCTTATATCACTGTTCCAGATATGTGTTAATTACATTGTACAACCTTGTAATAATGTTTAGAATATGCTTCTTGTTGTTGGGTTCAGTATAAAAAGAAGTGCACATAAAAAGTAAATATATGTCTATACATACATGTATATACATAGTCAATTACATAGTGTGATACATAGTATTCATGTTTAGGATGCTTATATCCTACTGCATGGGATATTCTATAACAATGTTGTACACATACTTGTAGGGTTGCTTGGATTGTGTTGCTAGTCACTGTAAATTGCCCTGTGTAATATATAACCAGGTATTTATGTTATTGTGGTTACAGCCCTTCAGGGTTGTAACATATTAAACACCTGTAAATGTTATTTGAACATTTGAAATCAAAATGTGTTTCTAAGCCATTTAGTTTCAAGAGTAATTACATATAGGCCTATTACTGATTTTACATAATATCATATTGATATGGAAAAGGATTGCTCTTATCTTAAATGTGATATGTATATAAGAATGATTAAATATCTATGGAATATTTAAAAAACAATAAGATTATTAATTAATATTAATTATTTAAATGATCCAAAAGAAGTTTGTAATTAGTGTGTAGAAATGGAAACCAGAGTCCAAATTTGGATTACTGATCTACAGGAACGAAGAAGATCACTCGCAACATAGACAGTCCTCAGAAAAATCTCATTTCCTCTAAACGGCAGTGAATAAGCCTGAAGTAAACCGAGCAGTTAAAGAACTATGAGTCCAAGAGTCACGTGATATTTACACCCCATGTACATCACAGTACATTCTGGGGAGAGTGTGATATGTAATCTATGTACAAGGGCGTCCATTTCCTGATTGCTGATCACAAATTACACATCGAGTGCTTGCTAATCCCAGGCTATAGACGTCCTCATGACAACCCGTTTTCTATCCTTGATACCAGACAGCTGGCTAATGAAATGTACGAATTATGCAGATTTCAAATTGGGTTTGTGCTATCAAGCAGTTGGTTCTTGACTTTCAACCATTATTTAGTAACGGGGATGGTTTCAGGGAATGCTATTTCCATTTTCTTGTCATGTTATTTGTTGATGGATTATGCATTGATGTTATGTGGAATTGGTGTCATTATTTGAAGTTACGGAAAGCAGAGCTCGGTTTTAAATCTATTGATTGGTGTGAATAAGATGCTATATTTCACACCTGAATGAAGTATTGACATAATGATTTGTGACAATCAATGTCAGCTGCTGGATACAGAACAAGTTGTGAATTCAACAACTTCTCATACTACAACTACATCTTGATAATTTGTTGAATATCAAAGCATTGAAGAATAAAGAGGATTACTTAAAATGTAAAAAAAGACATTAAACTTATTCAATTGGAATTATTCAAATATGAAAATTGTTCAAATCATTTATGTCAAACTGCAAATGTGGTTGAATATATTGAACAGGACACAAACCAGTCTCATGTAAATTTCTTATTTTCCATGTTTGCCCATATGCTAATTGTTAAAACCCAGCTTTCTAAATATGTCCACTCTCATGTTTTTCTTCACATGAGAGGGCGCCACTTGTCTTCCCTTTGTATTTCCGATATCAAAGAGCAGAAGAAAATTTGCCTCAAAATGTGTTGCACATGAGTTTGTGTCTGCAGCCAATCAGATCCTTTGTTTGTTTTCAAACTCGATTCAGAGGGAGAAACTTTTGAACTTTGAAATATAAATGTTATGATAATTTTGAAACTTAGATTTGAAATATGTTTCCTTTTTAGTCAGTTTATATCAATACCAATTACATACGAGTTTGGAAAAAGGAAATATATGTTTATCCATATTTTCACATAAATTGGCTTCAATTATTTCATGTAATATGTTCTTGCCTTAAATGACAGAAGATTCACTCGAAATTGTAGTATTTCTGAAATGAATATTTCAATGAAATATTAAAATAAGAATAGTAAAAGAATTTTTATTGGGCTAGCAATTTATCCTATCAAATAATTTTTAGGTAATTTGCAAAACCTAAAATAAAAATTCAAACTAAGAATAAATTGCAATAATAGGGCTGACATGGCATTGCTGTCTTACTTGACTGCACGGTTGCTTGTATTCAAGATATTTCACACACAGAGGCACATGTTGAAATTTAGCTAATGAATTTATAAAATCATGGGTAAGTAATAGATTAATGTATGGTCTGCAAAATAGTTTAGGATCACATCAAATTTCAATATGTATATTTGTTTTATATCATAACGAATACTTATATATCGAGTATCTGGGTGAGCAATAACTTGGTTAATGTGTAAGTTATTTGTAAGACATTTTCAATGAAACATTTCAGTAAGTTGTATTTAAATGATAATATCTGCATGTTGCTGACCTTTGCCCTCTACATTCCCATATTGGTGTATTGGTGGCTTTCCACATGGCACATATTTCAGCCATTGTGTCTGATTTGGCTTCAGATGGTTTGCATGCGCAGCCCCAGTTGGAACCAATCGACTCGTCTGGATTTGGCATGTTCCTGCCTCGGAGAACGGCTGTACTTGTGGTTCCCTACCTCACCTGTTCCTGTCATAGCAATACACTTGAGGAAAATATGCACATATTGCATTTACCATACACCTTTCATTCAGATAGAGTTGGGTTTCATTTGTCGTGGTATTTAGCATGTTCGTGGCATTTGCTGATTTTTCATCTTGTTTGATACAAAATTACCTTTTTTTTATTTTTATAAATCTTCAAATTTAATTTGAAGAAATATTTTTTTTAAATCGTTTTGAACAGACAAACACACTCAAATGTCATATGAAGATTTATCATAAGGACTTTTTAATCTGTTTGAATTCTTTGCCCATTTCTTCACATGACACTGCTTTCAAATGATTTATAAAAAGACTTTCTGTTGCCATAGTCACGCTCCAACTCCAATAACGAAAGGTTCAATCTGTGAGGAATGATTGAAACATGATGCCTTTGTAATTATTTTATCCATTGGAAAATCAGACAATTTATATAATGAAATCAAGCAAGGTAGTTTTTCCCTAATTCTTATTAAGATAATGTTGTAATTCTACGTTTAATGACTTTGTTCTTGGGGGCACTAACAAATGTCGGAGTGTGGTTTCATACCAATTGTATTGCTGTCAATGTAACCACGGAAATAAATGAAGATGATAAAAACCATCATGCTGAAGATAAAATTGAGTGACTAGAAAGCACACCTTGTATATAGTCCTTCATGAAAGGAGTTTATTGTCCGGATTCACATCAAATATATAGATGATGGAAGGAAATGTTGGACTAGTCGTCTGCATTGGAAATAATTCCTGCATTGATCGGACATCTGACTTGCCACCTGATTGGACAGACACTTTATCACTAAAGCACTAATGCTCATTAATAAATCTTACGTCAGCCTCAGACAAAAATATTCTTGAAATCCTGTCATCATCTCCCAACAAAAACATGAAAGAATTCTTTCTCCTTATCAGATTGAATGGTAGTGTCAGAGCCGGTTATGATGAATGAGTGTTGTAAATATCATTTGACATAATACCCAAATTGCGTCTAACAGGGAGGGGAAAAAGAGAAAACTATGTGTCGAATTCACATGTTGCGGTGTCAGTATCAGCGAGCTCCTTGAAGAAGATACTTCTGTTTTTATGGCAAATAGCTGCCGAAAGAGCAGAAAATGAGGTAACAGATTTCGTGTAGAAAGAAATATACATATGTCAATTTCAGCGTGGAAACATATGGGGGATGTATCAATGCAGTCGATTGTTACTTCTAGACTATATCAACAGTAGATATAGATCATGCTTCCCTGTTTTACGGGAATACAATTAGGTAGCATGTTGGGAGGGAGGTTTCTTCTACATAGGTTGCAGTACAGCTGATGATGAGCTCTTACGCTACAGCTATGTGTAACTTGTGCATGAAGAAACGGCAAAACAACTATTTCTTGAGATATATATATTTGAATCTTTTAAGATGTTTTTAACTATTTTTCTATGAATACTAATTAAATACAGCTATCTATCATATGTTTTCTCTATGACTGAAAATCCTTGCAACTTTTGAACAGAAATAATTATGCTAAAAAGTTTGATCACTTACAAAATGATTACTACAATGATTTTTTTATTCTGAGTTATATTGATAATCAAATATTCATTGACACCTTATATGAAAATCAAGATGATTGTGTTCAAAATTGATATTTATTAATATTTTACAGTTTACTTTGAAAACAAAATTCAGTATTATGAAAATTTAAAGCTTTATTTTGAAATACCGGTAGTTGAATTTAACAAATGATCTTAATGTTCTTCAACATGTGCAGATAATTGATATAAAGAGCATTATCAGATTTAACTCCGATATCAGAGACATTATCACATTTCATTAAGATGGCAGGCAGTGTGTGCCCCAATCATGTCAATGTTTTCTTCCTCGGTCATCTGTCTCCACCAATCAGAAGCAAGAGAATAACACACAGGGAAATATGGAATTAATATTGCATAAGACTATTGAAAGTCCCATGTCCAGCTCTGATTGTCTGATGCATTTATGTAACAGTGAAATTGATTTATCTGGAACCTGACAAAGGACTCTTAATTATAGCAGTTTAGGAACATGTAATGTTCTCTTATCATGTCATCATAATTAGTGTTGACCAGTGGCAGGACTCAAGAACTGACCATAACATTGATTAAGTGTAAATGGAAGCCATTCGAGGTATGGTCAGTGTAAATGTGATGCAGAAAGATGGTACTTTATTGTGCTTTTCGTAACATATTTTCGAAAACCAAAATACTGTGTTCAACAGAACTTCTTGATTTTGTTTGTTGAAGCAATTATTTTCTAAAAAATTGTTGCTAATTGTTAATCTTTGCGTTTCTATTTCAATTTAAAGATGTGATTGTATTTTAGATATTACATTTGCTATATCTCTTCAATGCAAAGAAATAACTATATAAAGGAGCATTAAAATGAGGACATTTGTAAACATTCCAATTTTGTACTTTCTTTCTGACCATTTCTCAGTTGACTCATTAGATATTGAGTTATATTAGTTCCATACAAAGTAGAGTCACTTTATCATAATATCATCTTATCTCTTCTAATGGAGTGATTCCTCTTTATGAGTATCTTGCTTTCCCACAGTGTGAGATTCACTCAAATGTTCTCCATGTGGGATACAGTAATGTAACCCTAGGGAGAAGACAACCTTGCAGTACTCCAACTCCTAATGATCCGAGCTCTGACAGATTTCACTGCTTCGTTGTGTTGCCACAGCTTGCTGCTATTGTTTTTGGCTGGACCTGCACTGGCTAAGCATGCCGATACTGCGGTTCGGGTAGTTGTCTGAGAATGGAGTTGTCAAGCTTTCTATCTCAGGCGTGAGGAAATGGATTAATCAAAACAAACACAATTTTCTGAGGGTGCTTCTCTTGGAAGTGATTTATTTGTGCAGTGATGTGAGTAATATTTGAGTTTTTTGGTGACTTTTGGTTGGAGTTTCATTTGGTTGGGATTTATGTTGTTTATATTAGCAATAAATTGTTTTCCTTGATGAACTATTTTGCTTGATGAGACGGTTTAGTTGACTCTTAAACTATGTTCATATTCCAGATTATTGGTGAGAAATTTAGTAGGGTTCAGAGTTTGGTTTTAGACATATGATCCAGCCCTGAATCTATAAGGCGACAACAACAAAGTGTTTACTTTCTCTGTTACAATGCCACAACAACCAAGTTTATCATTGAATGAATGAGGCAGATAATAACACTGATAAATAAACATTTTAGAAGGGTTGTATTCTTTAGTTTTGTTTTATCAAATTCAAATTGTTTATGGAAATCATTGAAGAATTTTTATGCCATGCATTTTTCTTACATCATTAGTATGTTATACATAGAATTTTTGTTTCGGGAAACTGTAAACAAATTTCAAAGTAAAGTTTTAATTGAATGACTGATTGATTCAACTTGATGATTTATTTGAAAGTCTAATTTGTCAATAACAGCTGTAAATATTTCTATTTGAAATCTATGTATAGAAACTGGTGTATTGATTGTGTGTAACATGAAGGGCAGACCATCTGAGTTAACTGAACAATCTGACAGATGAGATGAAAGTGAACATTTAATGTTGCTGGTAAAAGGCAGGGATCAAGGGTCATATAAATGTGGAGTGGTTGTCTTTGATCAAAGATGGAGTGGCATGTTTAAATCAGGTATCATGTATATGGCTATGTAAAACTGATAACAATTTATTCAAAATTCATGGAAATTATAAGTCTTTTTGTTTTCTTCATCTTTGATATGAAAATTTGTATATTTGAAATAATATTTGTTGAATTTGTGAAAAAATAAAAATCTTAAACACGTAAAACTTTTTTAGTACATTGTTTGTTTTGGTTTCATGTTCTAAGTTTGACATTTTAAGTAATCTTACTCTTGTATTCTGAGTATGAATCAAGACTCTGAAATTTTTATTATCGCTTTGAGAATTTTAATTTTAAAATTGTTCAAGCTTATATCAATAGTCTCACAGTTGATAAGTTTTGAAAACACACAAACATAGTCAGTTTCTAAAATTATTGTTTTATTTTCAATCTCTCATTAAAAATGTCCATAAATGAAGAAGTTTAAACAAAGCAGACAGTAAAGTAAATGTGTAGGTGTAATGTATACATGATGATTGACCTCTGTATGTCTGTGAGCATTGTATATTTATATACTTTCCAGAACATGCGTGATGGTGCATTGATATAATCTGCACTAGAATAGAAAACAGGTTGACAAATTATCCATGATGTCTGCAAGAGACTCACCTTTAGCTTGAAACTGAAGAATTAAGTGTTCTTTATGGGATATCAATCAATACTTAACACACTTGAACATGGAAGTGGGAATTGTGTAATCAAGGTACGGGATCAATGTATATAATTGATTGATCAGTTTTTTTTAAGTTTAAAACATAATCATTTTAATATTGTCATTTGTCAGGTGATTTAGAAGTAGAATAGATAAGAAAAGCAAGTATAACAGCTTCTTTAATGCTGTGAAACAGGTTTAGGGTATATATACACTTACTTACATCAGGTTTATGATCTCACTAGGAAGAAATTTACCAAGAAATTTCACAAGCTCTTATGTAGAAATCTTGTTTCACTCTTTACACAAGAAATGCTAACAGATATTTCTGAAGTCTAAATGTTTTTTGATATCATGTCAGTTTGGTTCTGTTTTTAAAGTCTGCTTTAGTCCAAGTAGAAGTACGGGTAAGATAATACCGGTATGTAATTCAGGTGTTTTAGGTACAATTTTATCAATTGAACGA
The DNA here is from genome assembly GCA_936450465.1 of Gibbula magus. Lineage (NCBI taxonomy): Eukaryota > Metazoa > Mollusca > Gastropoda > Trochida > Trochidae > Gibbula > Gibbula magus. The sequence goes on from OW388292.1 coordinate 16,957,287, forward strand.
TGAGGGATGCATTTTCATAAAATGTTTCTCAGCTTTGTTGAACCAGTGTATCATTAGATGCGTATTTTGGAGCTAATTAAGTTGATAAGGCATTCCTACTACAAAGACTGACATTTTAATGCATCTATTATCTGAGTGAAGCTATAGATGAGACGAGGAGTCTGGCAGGGGGCAGCCGGGATGCCTGGTTATACCGGGCTTGTATTGATCCCCGGTGAGAGCCGGTCCTCTCCTCCAGCTGAATTCACCCCAAACACATTGACCATTGTTTACAGTGACCACTCGCACCCCCAGATTGCTGACCAGTGTTTTAAGTTCTAGACCAGTATACAGTGGTCAGTTCAGATATGCTCTTGGTTCAGTTGGAGGGACATTCTAGTTCTGTTTGGAGATACTTTCAAGTTTGATTCAGTTTGGATGTCAGTTTCAGTTGAAATGTGCAAGGTATGTGTCTCTGACAAGCTGCTATGTTTTGTATATTTCTTCATCTACTCTTACTGTTAACATCTTTTATGCTATGCTGAGGTATGTCATTGTAAAGTTCCTGTTTGAATAGACACTTCTGTCTGTACATGCTTTGCATATTTCACTGTATGTATAAATGGTTGGAATATTGTCATACTTGTTTTCATTTAAATGTACCTAATTGACACACCTGTGTTGTACATGGTGAGTTTATAATACTTAGTTATCATATAGGATTAGAATCATCTGAATTTAGTATGTCTCTTAGAATTGTTAGGTTCCAGATTATTTTTGTCATTTGAATTACACAAGATGTGAGTTAAATTGGCTTGGGTTGTGAATTATGTGACCATATTATATATACAATGAATGTACCACACATCTACAGATTTTATTTGTTGCCAGTTTTGCATTGTTTGAGTTCTGTTAATAATATACATCATAATATACATACTTGGGTAATGTAAACTACTGTCCTCTTGGTAAATCTGTCCATTACATTCCAATGACAACGTGTTATAGCTTACCCATGAACAGTGGTGTAAATTCTGCAACATGCAATTTTCACTATTCTCAGTTTCGAACATTACATTTTACTAGTGAAATATGGTATGTCTTTATATTATGGTCGGAGAATATCTATTGCAGTATGTATCACGTGTTTGCCTTGATCTATAGCCACACTATCAGTTGTTCTACCTGGGTGTTTCTCTAATGATACTAAAGGCATGTGTCTGCAGGGTGGCAAGTGGTGCTTATGGAAGCTTCACAGTCATTTCTGTCATGTCAGCGTGGTTATAGCATGTTATATAGCAATGTCTATCATGTCAATAACTACTTAAGGATTCCTCAACATGTTTTCTGTTTGCTTTATGCTTTTTGATGAAGGACGAGTGGTTGTTTATACATGCCTTGAGAGCAATGGCTGTTTTTGCCCTCGTATTTGATGTGTGGAAGAGCTTGAGAGGGTTGGGATGGCCGGTAAAGGTCAGAGTTAAAATGTAGATGTCAGCTGTAGGTATGTGAGGTGAAAAGTATGTTTCTGACACGTGGACCACTCTAGGCCACTTAGCGGACACAGAGAGAAGATAGGACTGCAGGCAAATGGGAAACAGAGTCAATAAATTTTGTAGGACAGATTAATGAACCAACACAGTGAATGATAGAACAAATATGGTAGTATAACAAGGATGTAGAATCTTTGAGGAAACAAAAGTTTGAAAGTGGACTGATCTGAGAGAGAAATGAAAGTTATCAATCAATCAACAACTCCACTTTTAGAAATATGTAATATAAGTATGTGATACTCAATGAGAGTAGTTCAAATTTATTTAGTTGATTTGGAATAAGTTCCCTGATAACTCCACCTACTTCTGTGTCTCATTGATAAAACATGGACACATATTTCACCACATAAATAATTTAGTTATCCTGCAAGATGAAAATAAGAATAAAGATCAAATCATTTTGTTCAATTTCAAAAGATGGACCAATAAATCTCTAAATCTGCGATATCAACTCTTTTGGACAATAGAGTGAGAAATATCACAGTATCTTGTTTCCATATTGATATCATTACCTGTGATTTGATCGGTAAAGTGCTTTCTTTTCTTTTATGTTCTTTCCCTTGTTAGAGCACAGTTTGATGAGACAGTTAGGAGAGACAGCTCAGGTTAAGGTTTTACAGCACAAACTCCCATTTCAGATTTCATGTAGTTTGTAAAGTAATAAATCACATGTTTAATGTGCACAATACAGACATAAAAGGTCTGTAAAATTAACACTATAAACATGAATATAAGGTTGCATTAGATTTCCAAAAATTATTAAGAAATATTCCATATTGATGTATATAACATGTAATGGTAAGCCTTATGTAAGGTACTAAATAATTCAGAATCTAAGATGTAATTTTAGGAAATTTAATGTTTTGTTTAAAATGTTTCTATGAAATGGCATTCAAAAGTTAGAAAGGATGTTTACTTAAATCATCTGCAAATAATCATAACAATTAAAGGATATATTTCCATGAAATCCAAATACTTAAAATGAAATGGTTGTGATACATATTTTATGAATGAAGAGCTTTTATTGACGATCAACCTCTTCATAAGATGATAAGTCATCTTTCAGTATAAATCTTTGTGCCATTTTCAAACAAATCTGAAGGAAAATGTAATGAGATGATAGTCAGTTATATTATTGATGATTCTATAAAATAGTATCTCAAGGAAACTGAAATGAACTTATATTCAATATCTAATGACTTCCCTGCCAACTCTGCCCAAGACCTGGTATTGTCTGACCCTCCACGGTGTAAAGGGCACCTCTGCCAACTCTCCCCAAGACCTGGTATTGTCTGACCCTCCACGGTGTAAAGGGCACCTCTGCCAACTCTCCCCAAGACCTGGTATTGTCTGACCCTCCACGGTGTAAAGGGCACCCCTGCCAACTCTCCCCAAGACCTGGTATTGTCTGACCCTCCACGGTGTAAAGGGCACCTCTGCCAACTCTCCCCAAGACCTGGTATTGTCTGACCCTCCACGGTGTAAAGGGCACCTCTGCCAACTCTCCCCAAGACCTGGTATTGTCTGACCCTCCACGGTGTAAAGGGCACCCCTGCCAACTCTCCCCAAGACCTGGTATTGTCTGACCCTCCACGGTGTAAAGGGCACCTCTGCCAACTCTCCCCAAGACCTGGTATTGTCTGACCCTCCACGGTGTAAAGGGCACCTCTGCCAACTCTCCCCAAGACCTGGTATTGTCTGACCCTCCACGGTGTAAAGGGCACCTCTGCCAACTCTCCCCAAGACCTGGTATTGTCTGACCCTCCACGGTGTAAAGGGCACCTCTGCCAACTCTCCCCAAGACCTGGTATTGTCTGACCCTCCACGGTGTAAAGGGCACCTCCGCCAACTCTCCCCAAGACCTGGTATTGTCTGACCCTCCACGGTGTAAAGGGCACCTCCGCCAACTCTCCCCAAGACCTGGTATTGTCTGACCCTCCACCGTGTAAAGGGCACCTCTGCCAACTCTCCCCAAGACCTGGTATTGTCTGACCCTCCACGGTGTAAAGGGCACCTGTTCCATAGTCTGACTGCAAATATTACTTTCTTCATTTAATTACACGTTGTTGTTTTAAAAAACTTTGTAATTAAATGTATATGTTTTTTCTTCCAGAATCTAATCCAAGGTCTGGTATGGCCTGATCCTGGGTGTAATGGGCACCTTGTGATAGTGGAGACATAACACACCAACCAGTAGGATGACCGGTCAGGTGGGGAGAATATTGGGGATCGAATGGGGGGTGCTGGTCATCATACTGCTGACCATAGGCCACCTCTCTGCAAAACCAGGTATGATACAATTTCGGTTGATAAATTTGTATCCAAAAAAAATTTAGTCCATCGATATTTGTGTGTTTCTCAAAATCTCCATTACGCACCTTTATGCAAACATGACTCTACTTAATAATGAGCTACAGAAAACTGCTGGTGTGATAGAACCATCTTCTTTAATCATTATTGATGTCATTCCTTCCTGGCATGAAGTTTGGGCAAATTTGAAAATGCAGTAAAATACCTTTCATAGGGACCCATAAATTCTTATTACTACCCCGTTCAAAGACTCATCTATCAGATTTATGTATGATCGAATTGTTGAGTCCATGTGTACAGACTTTCCCGTGTCTAGTCATGAAAGAGAAAATTTCCCTCAATTCTATTCATCAAAAGGATTCAGTAAAAGGGGTAAAAACATGGAATCATTGCTTGAGCATTCACAGGATTACTTGAACATAAATCCCTCCTGTCACTTGAAAGGAAAAGATCTTATTTGCTGCAAAGTTTTACCATTAGTATAAATAAGGTTGTCATATCTATCAAAATAATTAATGCAATGGGTTAACACTTTAGCTCCTTAGCCCTTAACTTGCGAATCCCGGCATAGTCCGGGATGGCCATAAACAATTCCTAGGTGCCTCATTCCGGGTCACGGACACTAGACTTATATTTATTTGCGGATGTCTACCATTTAGCTAGTACTCAACTAGCCCTGTCCACGATCTGCGAGTCGAGTTGTCTCCATAAAAACGTTTGTATTATGCCTCGCAGTTCGCCACGATAACGAGACTTTGTCAATGTCCAGTTGAAATGTCCAGCAAAAATCACACCAAATTGTGTGTGCATTGTTGACTCGTAACGTATTGATAATAAGCTTTACAAAAGGCCAATTTTGTCGGGCTTCGCCCCTAAGCCTAATCTCCCTAGGGGCTAATTATCACCCACGTGTTTGCATTGCCTCGGGGTTGCATTGCATGTACATGCTATCTGCCTCGCATCTAGCGGGACGGGGAAAAAAATTGGTAACTTGCCTTACTCCCGCACTTCATATCATGTGAACGAATTGTTTGTTTTAAAAAAAAAATTACGGCAAAATAAAGGGGAAAGAATAGACTACAATCCCATATAAAATTTGCAAAGGTCAAAAAAATAATAAAGACACAGCAAGCGCCGTGAAAAAGGTCATGTTTACACTTCATAAATTTTGAAACAACTTCTCACACAATTTATCACTGCTAAACTACTGAATGCATTTTCATAATTTATATATCACAATAAACCGAAAAGAATAATCTTTTATTCTATATAAAATGCGCATATTTATTCACAGAAGTAGAGATACAATTTTACCTTTCTGAGAGGCATGTAAAACCAAACGACACACAAAACATATTTTCATCCGTTATGGTTCGAGGTTAGCATTTATTTGAAAGGTCAAACAACATAACCATATTTGGGTTGACATGTGCTTATTTTTTAACTGGGTCGAGATTATGATTTCTTGGAAAAGTGAGATGAACGACCGTTTGCAATGCCACATACATGTAAGTATTTACGATTTTATAGGTGGAAATAAAGACAAACTTTACGTAGCTATAGAATTATAACCAAAGGTCGCATTCTGATAATTTTTATATCATTGAATTTTTTCTTTTTTGTATTTATGATATTATGAGGCCCGAATTAAAGACAATCTTTCGAAAGTGATAGAATAAAAACGAAAAATCGAATAGAAAATTCATCCAAAGTCGCGGATATGAATCAGCCATTTGTGTACGGGTGCCGCGACTTGAATTTGTATTGAACGCCCATATATAGTCCGTATTCCCGATGTGGATGCGATATATTTCGTAAAAACGGTACCAGAATCGCCGCCTGGAAATTCCGCCACCAGAGCTAATTTGTGCCTAAGCCAAAATACTGCTGCGAGCTGGAGGGTCTGTAAATTCCGCCACAGGGGCTAAAATGGGTAAAATAGAAATACGCAACGTAAGGGTTAATTTAGAGTCAAGTCATTCTGAAAAGCCCATTTACAGCAATCACAAGTTAACAAAGGAAATAATCAATGAATTGCCATAAGCCATCCTTGAATATTACAAAAACCCACAGGTATAGGTTACCGGTAAGTCTAACTATCTGTTACACACTTCACTTTTTAAAAGATTGTATAGTTTCCAGAAATGCTGTAACTATCAATAGTGTAATAAAATAGTGCCATTTTTTTCAAGTAACAAATTCAAAACTGAAATGTTTTTAGTTTAGTACAAGAATATATTGCACTACTGTTTTGATTGGACCATATTTTAAAGAAGTACCAATTTATAAATTTTGGAAATAAAAGTTATGGAATGAAATCGTTTTTGAAGACAATTTAAAGAAATATTAGGACATTACTATAAACTGAGTTTAATTTGCCTTATTTAATATCATTCCAATAAAATTTAAGTAAGGTACGAGTAAGGTGAGAGTTATTTAAAAATGTATAATCTGCTGGGCTAGTGTTTCTTTGAATGCAAAGCTAAGAGTTAAATATTTTTCATTTATAATGATATGTATTTTACCTTAATGCTAAAATTGTCCATAAAAAGTGGAGTATGAAAGTATAGTGTGACATAGACACAAATATGATATCCTGTTTATTACCAAAGTCATGAAATTAATGACAATACGCTAAAATACTCTTTTAACCGTGGCTGGCGACCTGCCATCAAAGCATTTAGAACACAACATCATAGACAAAACATGACATCGTAACTTTGTTACATCACCATAATAAAGTGATTTTTTGTCCTAGGACATTTTATGAAAAATATGAACCCTGATAAGATTGCCCTCGTACGTAATAAAATTCATTATTACTAGTTAATATTATTGATATGAGAACATGTGCACATATCACGTTTGCCTACCAACCATTGTTTCACCGTGACCTACCGTATTTTGTCGTATGTGACGTCATACAACTATTGTTTGTGACGTCACTGTAGCTTGCAGTCTCAAGAGGAGTGGGCCGTTTCCTGGCTATTTTACGCGAAGCAGAGGGAATAAAATTGGTAATAAAGAAATTATAACACTCGAAAGTGTGTCATATGACTTTTACGAAACTCGTGCAAATTTGTGTATAACCCTCGCTCTCGTAATACAAAGATTCACACTTGTTTCGTAAAAGTCATATGACACACTTCCTCGGGTAATAATCTCTATATATGTCTGTTTTTATGATGTATACCATGTAAGGTAGTGAAGGGAAGTATAAGTTGGTTTAGATGAGTAGAACTGGAGCACCACTCTCTGTTGTTCTGTTTCTGGCTCTACATCAAGCTATCGGTTACCTTCATTGCCTTTGAAATATAATTTAACACCAGAGTTAGTGTAACGTATCTTCAACCATTTTATAATAATGAACTGGATGGTTATATTTATCATCCTTGTATGTTAGATGAAAGAAATTTGACCTTTATGTGATTTAGATGAAGAGGATTTCACACATCTTTAGCAAAGATTATTATATGTGAAGACTATTGTAGATTTCAAAATCTACAAGGATTGACTTCTTGTTGGTAAAATATCAAGAGGCTTTGAGTCTATTTTAGATTGATATTTTGCAGTTATTTATTCTGTTTTGAAAGATGGAAGGGTGATTTGTAAATTTTAAGAAAATAATTTTATTGAATGGGTAGGCAAAATAAAAGAAGGTTTATGTATATGTAAATGTTTGGTTAACAGATTATGTATTTATAATATAATTATATATTGAAATAAGAAAAGGAAATCTTCTAATGATCTTTTATTAAGAGATAATGTGTAGTATATAAACTGACTTGATGCCGTGGCTTGTGATTTAATCAGTACTCGATCTCCAAAATGTTGTTTGTTTATGGAGAATTTGATCGTAGCAAATGGGCAATTCTTTGTCAAACATTTGATATATTTTGAAGATAAAGCTGAACAAAATCAGATTCTACTTCTTTTTCAACTTTGAGACCTATGTTTAGCGTTGATGTTTTTTTGAAGTCTTGTTTGCATCACCAGAATATTGATCTGGTGTCCATAGCAACGACAGAAAGAAATTCTCCCTTTCAAACTTTTGAATTGAATTTAAAAGAATTCTAGGATGAAGTCAGACATACAAAAATGGAATAATTCAAGCTTATGATGTGCATCTTTATGTTGTCATGGCAGTTTTTACCAAGGAATATGTCATATTGTTTACACTTAGCAAAATGTATTACTGGTAATGATTATACTGAAAACATAACATTGTCAAAAATGTGAATACCTTTGATATGCCATATTAACATTGTGCTTATGTTGTTTTCTTAAACAAACTAAAACTTACTTTAAGATGTAGAAAATGTTTTTCAAAAAATCTCAGAGATATTTAATGGCTAAACATGTGAAGTTGCTCCAAGCATGATGCGATGATTTCAAGTCAGGCTGATGATAAGTGAAGTGAGAAAAATTGTGGCATTTCAGGCTTATTACTGACCTGCTAATGTTCAACAAAGGTATTGATTTTACAATCTGACACTCCTTCTGAGATTTGGTCACTTTTTATCACACGGAATCCGCAAATTAACATCTGATGCTATCTCTTGCAAGGAATATTTTCGATAATTTGGGTTTTTGATGAATCAAGAGGTGGTGAAATTGGGATAAAATTACTGCTTGAGTCTGTGAGAGTTTTTATAAAAGAGTTGTAATTAGCACAACTGGCTATTTCCTCAGACATCAAATTTTAGGACTAGTGATCTTCTACTTCTGCTTGATGTAGCTACGCCCCATTTCTAAATTGTCTCAATGCTGTGGTATAATTTTGCAATTTTATTTTCATTAATGCCATATGTTCTTTTCTCTGGTTTGTAATCCAAAACTGAAATTTTAATATTTTTTTCCCCGTTAGATTAATGTTTATGTTTAACTTGTTAAGACGTTGCTGAATGATTTTATGTTATGATAGATTTGAAACTTTAAAATTTTTGTCATACCAGTATTCATGATATCTTTAAAATTTACCTGAAGTTATTTGCTTATTATCAAAGTGAAATTATCTGTATTCAAATGAGTTTCTAAGTTTCAAGGCGCAATAATTAACTTTTCATAACACCTTTTCATATTGATTTAATGAATACTTAGTTTTGCCCCTAGAGTTCATTTTCACCAATTGATACTTATTAGTAAATTACCGGAAAATATATATCTAAACACTGATAAATAAATAAGTGCTTGTTAAAGGTGCTGGACTCTTAGGGTATGACTTCGAATCCAGCAATGGACATGACCAGAAAAAGAGTTCTATGTTCGTTCTATTGCAGATGAGTGAGTAAGATCACAAATGTAGCAATATTTCTCATAATCTAGAATCATGTTTTGCAATTTCAGGAACATTTTTTGGCCGAGAGAGCCTGCCCCCGAGATCGTCATGGAAGACGGCGTACGCCTGTGAGAACAGCAAGCTGGTGGTGTCTTGTAGTGATCAAGAAGTGATCCGTGTGATGCTTGCTAACTACGGGCGATACAGCATCTCTGTCTGTAACAGATTTGGCATCACAGAGGGATGGAACTTACAGTGCATCTCTGTCCTCTCCTTCACAGTGGTTTCCGAAAGGTATGCAGTCAATTGTTTAGATTCTCTCTAATGTCCTTTGTGGTATTTTGATATAAAATATATCCAATACCTATCTTTACAAGCTCTCTGAATTTTGATTTACATCTATATAGATCTTTTAAAACGCATCTCCAAATTTATATGTCTTACCTATTAATACAAACGTTATAATGTTTCTCAAAATAAGGATAGTTTACAATTTGTTTTATGTTCATATCTTCATCATTGTTATTTTATAACTAATTTTGTTGAATTAAAAACGAAATGAAAAACGTGGACAAAAGGAAAATCAAATTACTTCCGGAAACATAAATTAAGTGATTTTATTACTAACAAATAAATAGTACAAGTATTTGCAGATTCTATGGATACATTTTACTACCATTGGATAAAGAGTCACTGCATGTGGCAGTAGTAGGATGCATAAATGGTATAAAGTCACTGCATGTGGCAGTAGTAGGATGCATAAATGGTATAAAGTCACTGCATGTGGCAGGAGTAGGATGCATAAATGGTATGAAGTCACTGCATGTGGCAGTAGTAGGATGCATAAATGGTATGAAGTCACTGCATGTGGCAGTAGTAGGATGCATAAATGGTATAAAGTCACTGCATGTGGCAGTAGTAGGATGCATAAATGGTATCTACCAAAACAAAATTATTGTTCAGAAAATGTTGAGGCTTGATTTTCTATTTAATTCTAAAAAATCATACACTTTTTACCCTTTTGAAAAAATAAAGTCATTTTGACATAATCTTATGAAGGAGATAGCAATGATAACGATGAAATTCACAAGAGACAATTATTCATCATTTCTATGAATATTTAAAACAACTTTTTACTTTTTGTCAACATCCTGTTTGATCTGCAGATAACAGGAATAGCAATGTTTTGAGAACTGAAACAAAGATATTCAAATGTCCCTCAATGTTTAATAACAAAAATTTCAGTAATACAAATGAAGATAATGTATGAATTATAATGTACTTCTTTCATCTGTATAGGAGACATTTCATTGTAGAGTCTTCATTGTAGAGTCTATTTTGTTATGTACCCATCATTTTTTACCACATCATTTCATATCAACTTTTGAAATACCAATGAAATAAATTTCATTTTACAAATTAAAGTTAACAGGTATGAAATGGTTTTAATTGTTTTACCTCACCTCTTGTATGATAAAGAAGTAGATAACAATACCCTTTGTACAAAAACTCACTTTATAATACAAAAAAAATGTTTATAATTTGAAACAAGGTCAAGCTATGATTCATTGTCAAGTTAAAACAACAATGTAGCGCCATGCTAAAATAACATGAATTCATAACAAAGAGTACGTGGTTGTCAGGGTTTGTGGAGGGCAGGACAACTTCATGTGTTGACATTGTTAGTGTAAACAGGCACAGTCATCACTTGATATGAATACAAATCCTTTAGTTTGGGTGCAGTTCTATTAGTTGCAGATTCAATTATCATTTCAAAATCATTGGTAGGTACAGGAGAAATTAATGCTTGAGTCTAAAAGGCAAGTTTCATAAAAATATAACATTTGTGTAATACAAGATATGTTGTTCAAAAATACTAATTTGTAACATTTTGTTAAACAATGAAACTATTAATGAATAATATGAAAATATTGACTATAGATTGTACTGCAGTACAGTATTTATCCTCTTGTGTTTGGTATACCTAAATGTAATAAATGTCATTGATGTTGATATTCATACTATAATCTTATTATGTACATCCTTCTGTCTCGTTAATGGTTGACTGGGAGCTCTATTCAATTAACTAGTAAAATTAACTTGATTAGACCATGATTAGCTTTGGCGACAGAACAAGTTTATTTGAAATGTGTAAAATTGTTATTATTAATGTGTTCACTACAATTTTATCACATTATATGTTTTAACCAATGCTTTCTTTTATGAAATGAATTAATGGAAATATGAAATTCTAAATTCAAAATTATCTTTTCTAAATGCAAGTATAGTTTTGTTCTCCTGCTGTAAATAAAATCTTTTTTGGATTTTATTGGTTGTTAATTTTTATCCTCTAAGTCAATGGTTTTATGCTTCTCTTTGATATCTCAATGTGTTCTTACAGTATCTTACTCAAAATCTTTTCTTCTGTATATTACTTTCCTTTCATGTTCAGGGTGTTTATTCTTTTGCATTTATTTCACATTAAAACTTCTATGAGGTCATGTGTTTGTTTCAGGTGTGATGGACGACACACGTGCGAGATGATGGCAAGTAACCGTGTGTTCGGAGACCCGTGTCCAGACACAAGCAAATACGCGGAGGTCAAATACTATTGTCAACCAGGTGAGATTGAATATTTTTTCGACTACAAAGTTATTAAAAAATATTCATTTTGAGATGTTTTGGAAGTTCTGTATCTTTGTTTAAGTGGTGTTCGAACAAGAAGTTAGAAATTTTGTATTTAAGAACAAACTTTTCTTCGTTAGTACCAGGTATTTGTGTATATTATATGTTAGGGCATGACATGGAGGAGGGTTAAAACCGAGAGTTTAATGAATGCCTTTTGCAACAAAAGCATGATTGTCAAGTAGATAGATGAATGAGTAGACAATGAGAATGCTAGTGAATGCTGTTGGTGTTTTGAAGAGAGGAGTAGCCTCCCCTTAATGCAAAGGAATGCAGTCAATTCAATTCAACCATGAAAATTTTCAAAAGTGTTGACTAAAAATCTCAATAAGATATAGTTTATATTTTACTAATTTGTAGATTATGTTTACTAAATCAGATAGATCTATTTTCTTAAATTCCATAACCATTTGTAGTTGTGTTTAGTTTTTGGCATCCAAGGATAAAAATGCTGATTTCTGTGTTTTATCCTTTGTTCCTTTATTATTGTAGTGCTTCTTCATGTTCAATTGTGAATAATTCCAAACCAATGTCACAAATCAGTTTTTGGAAGTATTTTAATGGAGCATACTTTCTGACTGACATATAACATCTACTTTAAGAGTCATTTTGTAGGTTGTAGAGATGAAGGAAAATCAAATTCTTTGGATAGTCAACCTCTCTTTTATTCTATAACTTCTGTAGATATTTAACATTTATTTTCACAAATTACTGACGATAAGTTTCATGTAAGTTGTGACGCATGTCTGCATGTTTCTGTTTTAATGGTCTTTCAGTGGAGACCTCCACCTCCCTTAAACCTTCTCCTACATCAACAACAACAACAACAACAACTTCTTCATCATCCACAGCAAGCACAACAACTACCAGCCTCAAACACACCGAGACAAGCAGTGAGTATATATCCTACCTGGTGAATAGACCTGTACAGTCAACATCTAGCTTAGGTGAACTGCGGTACAGTGCTGTGTATTACTTATATATAACATGCACAGTGATGTTTCTGGGAACATCTGCAAGAGTACCAATATTGTAGGGTCGTACATTGATTTGAGATACATTTTGGAGTTATTAAATTTCTAAAAGTAAATGCAATATTTAAGCAGGATAAATCCATTGCAGAATTTGAAAAGAGATGTTGCTTGATCTTTGTAAAACCTATCAACTGATAGTACAATCTCAAATATGACGAAGTTACACTTGTGAGTGCCATTACTTAAAAAGGAAGTCACTATCTATATATATATTGATCATTAGAACATTTTTAAGTATTATGCATGTTGTAATATAATACAAAATGAATGTACATGAGAAAACTACTCATAGGTGAGTTAGAATTCAACATGCAATGTATTTAAGTCATTTTATTTATAAATGTCTTTGATATTGTTCTGCAATATTGTAATGTACAAGTGTAATTGTTACACATATTGAAATACATTTTGAAATAATGAATTGAAAGAATTAGTTCAGGAAGTGATTGTGTTTTTGCATGTTACCTTAATATTTCTTCCATCTACATCATGTATAAACACATAGTTTTCATTGCAATCATAATTCATAAAAAAATATGACTTAATCATAGCTAAAGATCATTCTCCAAATTTGACAGTGATATATTTTGAAGAGAAGCACACCATTGTTAAATTCAATTTTATATGGTTTTTTTTTTATCACATATGAAAATTGGACCCAAAATGAGAAATGTTTTGATCCATTCTTTCAGCAACGACTACAACTTCCACTACAACAACAGCAATGCCCCTTACTACCCCATCCCTCAAAACCCCAGTGCCCCCGTACCTCCACACCCCCTCTAAGACCCCAAATCCTATGACCCAGTCTTCATCAGCATACCCCAGTAAGTGTATACTAACTCAATGTTCAATACTAAATTGTCTCTCCATGTTCGTTCCCTAGAGTATGCGTCCTTCTTCTCCCACTAACGTCATGTTCTTTTATTGTCCATAGCTGCATGCTTTTTACTGCATTTTGCTTAAAAGAAAATTGCTTGAGTTTTGATTTGAAACATTTGTCAATATGTTTTCATTATACTATCACATAAAAAAGAACTTTGAAAATATTGAGAATTTTTTTGTGATAACATCCATGATTGCATATCAAGTGTTTTTTTAATTTGTTTCAAATTTGTCAGAAAAATATATTTTTAATAATAAATGTATTGATTATTCAGTCCAAAGTTTATTTAGTAAAATAAATTTAAATTTTTGCCTCATTACCAATGAATTAACAAACAATGCATTTTTTAACTTAACAAATTTGGGGGAACAGTTCACTCATGCCTGAATGTTTTCTAGTGTCTGCATGCCTGTGTGATTGTTTGCTTTGTGTTTTTCTGTCTACATTAAACTATAATTATATGGATGTTATATGTTATTTTTCCTATAGTCAAGGGTTTATGTTTTGTAGAATTATATTTTATTGTACCGGGTATATAGCATTATAAGTGTCTATTAATATGTTTATGTATCTTTGGTATTTATGCAAAGAAAGACCATCTTTTTTTCCCTTTTGGTTCACGTATATTGTACATACTTTGTTAAAATATGTACTTTTACTCCCTTGTTGGGAACCATTGTTGTCTGAATTTAGTAACATCTTTATCAACAGATTTATTGACATTTTGTCCATTAATAATAATAAATTTTGAAACTTTTCCTGACATTAAATCCCTTAAGAAGATTTAAAAGTAGAAATTCACATAATTTAGAAAATAAAACAAAATCATTAAAAAAGTAAAAAAATTTTTTTAAGGAAGTTAATAATTAAACACAAATAAAAACTTATTCCATTATTAAACCACAAATAAAAAATTGATTTATCTATTCTTAGCCTTAAGTGAATATCTTGTTCCCCACAAACAAGGTTTAGGGGGTCTATGAAAGCAGAGGTACATATAATAAGCTATTTTCTTCCAGGAAATGTTACAACAAAGGCCACTCTACCTCCAGCAGAGATGAGCAGTAGAAAGATAACAAACATTCCTCCCAAACCCAGAACAACATACAGACCGTATGTGCCCATGTGCACCAAGGTGATGGCGGAGGGGGTCAATTGGGGGAACACTCAGAGGGGCAGGTGGTCAGTGGCCGCATGTCCCGGGGAACTCACAGGTAGGAGTAAAACTGATTCCCAGGTTATCGGATGTAATAGAACAGAACACTGTAACACTTTAACAACATTTCATAACTGCTGGCTGCTATAGAGGTAGGAATAAAACAGATTCCCAGGTTGTCGGATGTAATAGAACAGAACACTGTAAAACTTTAATAACATTTCATTACTGCTGGCTGCTATAGAGGTAGGAATAACACTGTTTCCCAGAATATTAGATGTGATCTAACCCTTAGGTTAAATAAAATCCCTAACATTTAATGAGTGTTGGTCGACACATAGCTAGAGGTTATTTCACTGTTGTCATCGTGCTCATTGTTTAGCTAAGAGGTAGAAATATATAAGATATTTTTTAATTAGTAATAATCTTTAGTAGCTAATAATATTTGAAATATTGACTAAAGAGCATTATATTTTAAGACTTGGCATCATTACCGTAAGTCCATGTCTTCTAGAGTATGTAGTACCTCTGTTGATTATCAGTTTACCAGTAGAATATAAATATATAGATCATTCTGACTTGCCATGCAACAGGAATGAGGACCCACAGGGTACAATCTGGGAATGTCATTGCCTAGCCTGCAATATTCCCTGACGCACAGGTTATGGCTTTATTACTAGATTTATTTTGCATAAATGTATCCAAGCTTCAAAACCATAAAATGTAGCGTCTCCTTGCATAATGCATGATGTATAAGTGCAGTTTATTTATTCATTCAAGCAAATTTTTTTACACGTCTTGAGAACCCTCATCCAGTCAGAATCTAGTATAACAAACGATTCTATATTGATATGTACGTGACTGCAGGTGAAGCCCGGTGGCTGTGTGGGATGCAGGGGTGGGTGGGAGCCCCGGACCTCTCCGACTGTATCTCTCCCTGGGTTGTGGACATTGATAATGGCATCGATGAAGTGGTGAGTCAAGCTATACAGAAAGCAGTAACACTCATTAATATTCACTTTAGATAAATGTTGCTTGCAATAACTTCCTGTCACAATTCAAAATGTCAAATCCTTATAATATATATCTTCGAATGCCATGATCAAACTACTTTTTCTTCAATACTGAACTCTTTTGATACAACATGTAAGTTTCTCAAATGTGAATACTAAATATGTGAATATGTGAATGTTATGTGAAACGTGTGTTTGGTTCATTTTCATTATTGATATGGTTAAATTTCCTTGTTCTAGCTACAAGGGGACGGATCCTCCGAGAGAGTGATGACAGAGTTAGAGAGTCTGACAGGAAGTGAAATCAACGCAGGTGACTTGAAGCGGACGACCCAGAAACTGCTGCCCAAGTTACAGCAGGCTCTCACCACAGAACTCAACAAGTCAGGGGAAGACAAACAGAAGAAGAGGAAACGTGTTCAGAAATTTACAAAGGTTTGAATAAGTTTAATTATCAGTTTTGTTAAGAAGTTGACAGTTCACTTTCAATAAAGCTGACATATAGAAGTATGAAGTCTGAAGTATTAGCACCTTGAAGATTTCTCTGATTCTTCTGTAACAGACAGACAGACCATTCTCTTCTTGGTACTGTTAGTTCAAAACAAGGATACAGAGTTGATCAACATTTCAAATAACAAATGTGCAATCCACAATGTGTGAGAAACTGAACAACAATGTTTTAACAACGTATTTGCGTCCAGAATGATCCAAAGCAGTAATAAATATCAGTTTTCCATATGTATTTAACCCCATGAGTGCTCCAAGTCCAGGCTGACACATTCCTAGTTAACTCAGCAGCTTTCAGGAATGTTTGGCAAGAATCAAATTAGATGATAAAACGATAGTACCATCTCGCCCTTCTTTGGAAAGATATTCTCATTTGCTAATTCATGTAAATTAATGTTCATCAATAATCAAAATAACATTCTAACCAATATGTATCAAATAGTCAGTGTTTTAATCACTCATTAAGAGACAGTGACTATCTTCAAATTTATTGTTCTCTTGTTGTTTCTCTTAATGTTGTTCCAGAATCAGTACAGCGTTAATATAGATTAAAATATTAGAGATAAACTGTGTCCATATTTCCTTGAAATCAATTAAATGGAAGTATAATGACTAATTTGATGCCACACATGTGTGAATCATGACAAGTTATAGCATAAACATGTTTCACAACTTATGAAATTGACATTTGAAAGTCCGATAAGGACATTTGTAGGTATTGAATATTTCATCTGTATGTGTGAAAACAGAAACTGTCACTCTTATCAGTAATGTAATTATGATTTGAAATTCTAGCAACGTTGAAGAGAGGTGTACATTTATCTTTGTATGGTTGAATACTGTATGAGGTTTGAAGGTCAAGATGTCAACATATCTGAAAATATGTTCTTATCATGGAAATTACTTAACTAATATTACATTTTATGAGATTGTTATTTGCAAAATAATAACGAAAATATATGTTATGAGTCATATTAATCAAAATATTTTTATATAATACACTTTCAAAGAATATGATAGAAATTATTTAAACAGGAAATTCAAGTGTTTATTTTTAAAAAAAAAAACAGTTTCATATCCATCTTGAAGCTCAAATTATTTGATAATGATTGAAAGATGGAAATCGATTTAGATATGACTATCATTCATTTATGTTTACAAATCTGTTTTCAAACAGTCCTTTGTGAAGACAACAAGTAACCTACTGGACAGGAAACAGAAGCGCTCTTGGGACAAACTGCCTCACTCTCAGACCGAGGAGGCCGCGACCTCTCTCATCGTCAGTGTCGAGAAGTCCGCCTTCTTCGTCACCGATCTGTTGGATGTTGGCGAAGGAGACAATGTTATCAGTGAAAATTTAGGTAAAATGTTTGATATTTGTTCAAATTGTTCATTTCATCTGTGTAAAGTATAAATGTGCTGTAATGCTGTTACTCCTGCAGTACACTAGGTTGTCCTTGCCTATGTTCCATAAATCATCGTTTTACCTCAGTCTCAACAGGAAGCTCTACCTAATAAATTAAATGGAGTATTCAGTGGAAGAGGAAAATTATAATTAATTTATGAACAATCGTGCATATGTAAATCAGTCCTCCTTCTTTCACATCTGTACAGTCATACCTCACAATCAACAGTGAAATGTCGATGATAAGTTCCTTCTATAATCTACAATGATGATGTGATTGTTCCAGTGATGGAGGTAAGCGTGAGGAACGTGATGGGCGGTATCGAGGATATGAGCTTCCCATCGCCGTCTCTCGTACGGGACTCGCCCTGGAACAGGAAGTCTGATTCTATCTCCATCTCTGCTAGAAGTCTCGTCAACGCTGCTAACGGTGGTATGTCTTTTTCTCATTATCATAGATTTATGTCATCATGGACTACCAATCCAATTTATTCAAGTGTGAGTGAAGAATGAATTTCATCTTTCTGCAGTTAAGGGATATCAGATTAAATAACTTTCCAAACTAACTTATTATATTCGTTTCATTTATTTATTTCATCCTCAAAATTTAATATCGGTGTTCCAGTCTCTATGTACAAAGTATATATCTATGATCGTGTTGTGTAGGTGTTGTGAAGGTAATCTTCGTGGTGTACAACAACCTGGAACAGTTTCTACAGCCCCGGATCTCTCTCGACCCCTTCGGGCACGGGTCGTCCACCGTCACAACAACCAGTCGACCCCAGATGTCTAACGAGATCATCGTTGACCTTGATGTAAAGGAGCGAGAGGAAGAGAAAGAGAAGGAGCGCATCGTCAACTCCAACATCATCTCCGCTGCCCTCAACAACCGAGAGGAGACGACCAACCTTGTGGAACCAGTGGAGTTCACCCTTCAGCATCTCAATGTGAGTCTCTTTGCTGTTCTCTGAAAGAGATATGTTCCACTGGGTTCTCATTGTAATTTAGTCTCCAGTTGAAAATGGAATGAAAGCTGTAAGACATTATAATGTCCTGGATCTAACTAGGAATTAATTCATGTAATAGATCTTGGTATGGCTATTTATCTTTGATCCTGTTGCTCTTTTACTGTTATAAATGCTGCAATGAATCAATTTATTTACTGTAAGTGAGATTGTTCCAATGGCAGTATGAATAAATATCTGGATGAGAAAATGGTGATAGAATTACATTATTATAAACTTGACACTAATTGCTTCTATTGGTGACATATCATCTTGAAGGGATTTTCACAGTTGGTTAAATGGTTGCAAACAAACCTTTTCTTGAATGAATAAACCATGTTCCAAGCCTATTTGAATCATGTTTAATTATATATATATATCGATATTATCATGTTTCAGGTTCATCAGAGAAGCAACCCTGTGTGTTCCTACTGGGATATGAGTGGAAGGTACAGTCATATTACATTACCTTGAATTCTTTAATAATCGCCTATCTTGAATTATCGCCAGGTCTAAGCTGTCTTTGAAATAATAATCGCTGGGTTAAATGTATAGGTTATGTAAATAAACTAATGTCTATTTTCTTTTTAAAATATTTTCGGCATAAGCATATTTATGCAAAGTTTGACCTTATAATATTCATAATTTAAAACATACTGCAATGCTGTTTTTGTTATGATATTTTAAAATTGGATGATATATTATGGTTTTGAAATAAATAATTGCCTACCTCGACAGTTGGGGGAGAGGAGGGGGGTTTCTGTACGGATACACAATTGAAGTGGATATGACTGTTTGTACAGATATACATTATTCTTACATGATAAAAAACATTCCAATTGAAACACATTACCTAGAGTGTTGATTTGGTGTATTTTAGGAGATAATTATACATATTCATTCTAAAAGAAAAAACATAAGCTTGAAAACCATTATCCAATCCTATGATTGTGTAACAATGTGACATTTGTCAGTTTGAAAATACACTGTTGATTGATCTAATGGTTCATCAATTCATACATTGGTGAATGTTGTTTTAAAAATGTGCTTAATTATCAATAATTTGTTAGATCTGTTGTTTGCTGACAAAACTGTCATGCCTCCCTCAAACTGTCCCCTTAAGATTAAGAAGTAAGACAAAATGTCAGTATCAATCTTTAAAAATTATTTATCATTATAGTTATTTGTATCTTTTGTAACACAGGTGTTTGATCAGTATCTTCTCTGGTTGATATGTTACATATTTCCATATTGCACATCAACTCCATATCATAAGTATGAGGTTCTTTATAGATACATGTATATATAAATGTAAGTATAGTATGTAATATTTAAATATTAATTTTGAACAAAGAGGCGGGAAGTGGTCCCAAGAGGGCTGCCGACTGAAGGAGACGAACTCGACCCACACGACCTGCCAGTGTAACCACCTCACCAACTTTGCCGTGTTGATGGACGTCACTGGGACCAAGGTAGCTGTCTCACAATAACCACTCACAAATAATTACTGATACACAGTACTACAAATGTGACGCTTTGTATCGGTTAAGAGTTTGTATTTCAAAATTCATAAAATTCAGCATGAAAAATAATACATAATAAATATGTTAGTTACTGGTCACTAGATCTCAAAAATCTAGATCTTTCAAGATGATCAGTATAGTATTGATATTGCTCTACCACTACATTTCATCCAAACTCTTACTGTGATAGGTGGCCAGTTGGTAGTCTTAACATGTAAGATCTATGTTGCATTTTGTTATTACTGAATTTGAAATAGAAGACTTCCTCCTTGGAGTGTGTGTAATATGTTACAATTGTATATGTTGTGTTTTAGGCTTGAACGAAATTGTACACTATAAAGAAATTTAAGTTCCTATTTCAGCTATTTTCAGTATATATAATACATCAGTTGTATTGAATTTTTTTTAGAGTGTAATGAAATACCCAGTTGTAATAGATGTTTTAGCTTTGCAAGAAATACATTCATTAGCCAAGATTATAATTCAGCTATTTCAGAGACATGATTTAATTAATAAACAAATGTTTGTCCCCAGCTGTCGGAGGGCCACGAGTTGTCTCTACGGATCATCACGTACGTGGGCTGTATCATCTCCATCATCTGTCTCCTACTCAGCTGGATCACCTTCGTCGCCTTCAAGTGAGTCTCGTAATGTCTCCTACAGGCTCCTACAGTCTGTTATAGTCTCGTACAGTCTTATACAGTCTCATTCTGAAATTATTGTTGATTTAGATAGTCAGAACTGAAGACCTGAAGCCTGAATGACCTTGGCTGATGGGGATTAGAAATTGCAGATTTTATGACCCTGAGACCCCACATGAACCACACACTAAAACCTATTTTAGTTGACTTCTGAAGAATAAAAATTTATTAGAGCTGAAATCTTAGATACATATTCTTTGGCTGATAGGGATAAGAAATTATTGTAGATTTGGTGACTCTGTGATCCACAGTGACCGAACATTGAAACCTATCAATAACTATAAACTCAAGAGAATTACAATTTGTGTATACAAATTCCTTATTCAATGTCATTTATTGCTTGAAGATCTAGTGACCCTATGGCCTCAAATAAGGACCACAGGGCAGTTATAAGGCAGTTAAAGAGAGGGTTCGGGATACTTTCCGCGCACCAAGAGGGAAAATGACCAGGAGCTATTATTATAAGCATACCTAAAATATTACTGAATTTGAAGGGAACATTTTGCAGTAAGTCCTTTTATTCAAAGGGAGAATAGAGATGCAGATGTTATTATTACCGTTTTTTATTTTCAGAAACTTGCAGTGCGATCGCACAACAATACACAAACATCTTGTGTACAGTCTCATGTTGGCCGAGATCATCTTCCTTGTTGGAATAGGACGAACTGAGTTTATGGTAAACTATATTTCATATTTCATCAATTCTTCAACTTCAATTACTTCAGTTTGAAATAGTGAGCCTTGAAATGTTTTAAGAATGGTTCATGAAACGGGACAGACCAACCATCGCATGGACGTAATTACTTACAATCAATTCAGAGTTTCAATGGACAGTTTTCTATAATCTACTTTACTCATGTTTTCAGATCCTGTGTTCGATCATCGCGGGTCTGCTTCACTTCCTGTTCCTGGTGGCGTTCGCCTGGATGTGTCTGGAGGGGGTGCAGCTCTACGTGATGCTGATAGAGGTCTTCGAGACGGAGCGGTCGCGCCTCAAGTTCTACTACCTCTTCGGTTATGGTCAGTGCAATCTTCCCACACTACAGTTGATGCTGGGACAATTCTATTTGAAATAACATTTGCTGCTGTTGACATCGTGCAATGATACATTTTAAGACGTTTTTAGTAGAACAAAGATTTAATTCCTTATTTTGCCGAAAACATTTTGCTTTTCAAATGGTGATGATCTCCATTGATCCGACCATCGCAGTATTCCTGACTGCATTCGGATTTCAAGCATTTAATGTTTTAGAATTTGAAACAAGCAGTAGAGATTTCTCATTTTCTTTCAAGAAAAGTTTCATTTCATTTTGTCTACACAAGTTTATATATGCAAGAAATTAGTTGATGCTCCCACCTGTATTGTCACTGGTTTGCTCTCTGTTCCAGGCGTCCCTCTCGCCATTGTTGGAATATCTGCCGCAGTCTACCACCAAGGATATGGGACAGAAAACTAGTGAGTCCAACTCCTAACAGTAACACTATATAGTGCTGTAACTTCATAAGTGCCATTGAAATTATTCTTGTTTCTCATCACTTGTTTAAAGATATCAGGGTCAATTGGGTCCATTTATATTATCTTCATTCACCCTTCATTTTGTTTTAGATTGAAATAAAACTTTGTGGATATTTTAAGGTTGCTATTATCTAATAGTTGATTAAAATTTGAAGACTACTATGTGGCGTAATGATAATGTACAATGCTTATTTTACATTAATGTATTAACAATTTCTTGAACTCAGACTATGCCCACATGGATTGTGTACAATGATGTATTTACAATGATGTTTTTACAAACTATTGTAAACTTTTTGTTATATTTCACAATGTTTCTTGAACCTAGCCTCTGTCCACTGCTACAGGGCATAGAACTCTACCCCTCCATTAGTGTTATTGCTGACTTCACAGTGATGATTGAGAGGTTAAAGTTCATGGATATAAAAGTGTCACTTCTTCTTTACAGTTGTTGGTTGAGCACGGAGAAACATTTCATTTTGAGTTTTGTTGGACCAGCTATCTTTGTCATGCTGGTAAGTTGTTTGAAGAAATAATGTATTTACTTCCCATTTTAGAGCAAAGTAGTTCTCAACAGGGTGGATTAACAACACAACGTATTGAATAATAATTGAACACTCTTGATATTAAACATCCTCGGTTACCAATGGTTTTAAATATGTTCCGTTACTCTCCACTATATCACCCATGGGAAACTCTATCATAGAAATCTGTACTAAAACTACCTGTCCTTGGCCGGCTTGATGAAGTCAGTAACCAAAGAAAATGCTCAATAGGATAAGACCAAAATGGTCAAGGGAGATAACCGGTGACGGTTTGCTAACAAAATGACCCCACATGCTTTGCAACGAAGTGATATGAATTGTCATTGGTTCGCAGGTCCAAGCTGCGTAGCAGTTTGATTGGCTCACGCCGGCCAAGGGCGGGTAATTTTAGTACAGATTTCTCTGATAGAGTTTCCCATGGGTGATATAGTGGAGAGTAACGGAGCATATATAAACCATGGGTAACTGAGGATGGATATTAAAATGAGAAATTTGATTTGAATACAATGTGTGAGTGATAAATTTGGAAAAATCATTATTTGATAAGTAGAAGCAAATTTAAAGTTATGTTTACTGATATATTATATGGTTGATATAGTTACATTCTTATATATAAACAGAGAGATTATTGTAATTTACTGAACTGAAAATATTCCTCTTAAATGAAAATACATTAAGACTTGTAACATTATCTGTATTTTGATTTTTACCAGGTAAATCTAGCAATGTTGAGCATGGCAATCTACATGATGTGTCGTCATGCCAACATGGCCAACTCGCTCAAAGAAAAGTCAAAGTTGCAGAAATTGAGGTAAGAAATTGTGCTTTCTCTGTTTTGCTTTAAATAAATTGAAAATTCAAATTTTTAAAAGATCATTTTGAATTTTAAACTCTTTTAAAAAGCCTTAGCCTTAGGAAAGTGACTGTCTTTATAATAATAATAACAAACAATTGAAGTAATAAAAACATTCAGTGCCATTTGAACGTAAAGTACAAATGGAGTCAAGTTTATAATTATTAGTGATGTAAGCCTTTCTCTGAAGCACCATGGAAAGTGTCAAACATTTTAGCTAGATCTCGTACCTTGGTTACATAACGAGAATGCTTAGATAGATGTATTGTAAAAAGTTCCAGTGCAGTGTTGTGAAATGTTAGCGTATCTTTGAGATGACAGTATATTTACGTATGGTTTTGTTTTTGTGCGTACATTGTTGGACATGGTATAGTGTGTATGAAAGTGACGCATCAGTTGCTACCGGACAAGCTACTTTGCCTAAAGTTCTAGTGGAGCTGCCGTAAGACATTGTATTGTGTATCTCCTCCTTCCTTACTTCAGTTCATTCCCTTTAATTTGGTGGCATGTTATTTTCTTGTGCATAAAATATAATCATACTTCTGAATGAAGTAGTTTTACAAAACCTCTTGTTTTTAGATTCATGAACTTTTTTTTTATTTAGTGTGATTTCTTTTTTCTTAGAATACAAATTTCACTTTATCTCTTTGGTTGAAGTTTGGTTTCATTTTTTTATATTTTATATATTATGATAGGTACTGTTATCTTTTATAATGCATTCTAGTGTATGTAATTTGAAACAAATTTCTCAATTTAATTGAATGTTTTGCTTTTGTTTATATTTTATATACTTGACATATATACATAATGAATGCTGTCTGCAATCCAGTCTTATTAAAATCAACCGTTTTCCGAGGAATAAAAGATGCAAAATAGTGCATCTACTGGGATACAAACTCACATCATTCAGAGTTTCCTCCACAAACCGTCTGATAACAGTCTGTAAACTCGCATGTTCGTATGCTATTCAGGTAGCCAATCACAGAATGTCCAACAGAAGCTTTCCGTGAGAAAAGCTAGGGGCAGGTAACTCCCAACAGCCATACTTTCATCGATTTCCGTCACATGAGGAAAGTGTAAACGAATGATTCAGAATACTTTCAAAGCGGCAACTTTTAAAAACCATGTGATTGGTCAACTATATGACTGGGTTTTGGCTGCACTAAACTGGTACAGGACACCCACATATATGGGGTGTTCTCAGACCTTGTGGAGAGGAAGCTATGGTATCTCTGTAAGCTGTTCGTATCTCGGTAGATGCATTATTTTGCAAATTTCATTCCTCAGAACAGGGAAGATTTTTAATCAGACTGTCTGCAATCTATTGTTTAATCTCGATTCCAGCATTATATCATTTACAAAATCATTTTTATCTAAAGCAAAAATCAACCATCTCATAATCTCATCATAATTTTACTTTAAACATTGTGTAGCAAATGCTTTAAAGAATGACAAAAGCATTATGTTTGCATCCTAAAAAGATTTATAACATTCTACTTTAATCTGATCTAGAATTAACAAAAAACTAATATTGCATAAAGTGTGATCCCAAATTAAAAAAATTGTTACATTTGTTCACAGACTAAATAGCCTGTATTTCTATAGTAATTATGCTTTCGTGTGTCTACTAAGTTAATTAATTAACTGAATAATATCTTCCTAAATGATAGTAAAGTGAAACTGACAGAGCTCTTATTCCCTCCAATGCTGCACTATCCAGTGATGTTGTACAGACCATGTCTGGTTCTACAACAAGGGAGAGGTTGTCTCCCTTTATTAACTCTTCTAAACAAATGGAAATAATGTGAGATCAACTCGCTATTGTCACGTTACTCTATCGCACTTCTTCAAATCTTTGCTGCAATAAGGGTTTTTTTTCTTCTGAAAAATCATTTTCCAAGAAAAAGAAATTTTAATTTTTGTAACAGCTTGACTATTCTGTTGCAAAACCATGGTGTTGTAATCAAATTTTTATTGAAAAATAAACTATTCTGTTGCCAATTTATTTCAGTGCATCTTCAATACAATCCATATTGTACTCTTAACAAGACACTTTCTGGACAAATTAATTTGATGGTTTTTTTTAAATGTAGCCCTGTAACTAATGTTTTCAACAATATTGGTTCTAACTGTTGCTCTATTCAAACCACATTGTGTTTCAATGCACGGCAAACTAAATTGTGTATCACTGTTGTTTTTTTCTGCTTCCTGTAATATGCATTCATCACAATACAGTGTTATCATTCAACATTTAAAAACTCAATCTTGTACTGTTTTCCCAGTTTTTTAAAGTAGATTAATTGTTATAATGTTGGTTCATTGTAAGTTGGGATACTTGTAAATGGAAGTTTTGCATGAATCATGCTTTTTATTGATGTTCACAAACTTTAAAGTTATTTCCATGGTATATGGTGTGCTAGTGCCAAAATTGGTTATTCTCTGTACCAACCAATATGCCCGAGTCAGGCCACATACAGATTGTGTCCTTTGTTAACGAGTTTAGTATCCCAAATTAATTAGCATCCATTCAGGAATAGGTTCAGCAGGTAAAGGCTAGAATCCTGTTTCAAAAGGGTTAAAATCCCTCAGTAAACCGAGGTACTCGTCATGAGCAATAACCCTCTGAGTTACCTCCTTTATAGTACAAGTGGTTACCTCCCCTTGTAACAGAGTTATCTGCCCATGTTGCAGAGCGTGGATCAAGGGGGCGCTGGTGCTGGTAGTGCTGCTGGGTCTGACGTGGGCGTTCGGCCTGCTCTACCTCAACCAGGAGACCGTTGCTATGGCGTACGTCTTCACCATACTCAACTCTCTCCAAGGAGTCTTCATCTTCGTCTTCCACTGCATCATGAACGAGAAGGTAAGGAATCTGGATAACATGTTGCTGCTTTATTGATACTTCAAACCATTTTATAGTTTTGAAATAAACAGAAAAAGTATGTAAGTGATTATTTGTTAACAAAACCATTTGCCCATAAAAAAAGGTATGTCAATAGAAAGAATCTAAATATTGAATAATGAAGGGTATAGTTTGTGAATAACAGCGAACTCTTCAACTTGGTAGGTTCAGAAGGAATACAGGAAGATAGCTAGAAGAACAACATGGCTGCCCAACTGTATCCGAGTGAACTATGGAGGCTTCAATGGAACCATGTCCAGCTCTCCAAACCAGTCCACTGGCTCTGGACACAACGTAAGATATATGTACTAAGAATTTTGTATGGATCTGAGCTCAGTGTGTGTCACAAGTGTGTCATGAAACATTTAATCATTTAATGAAATTTATTAATCTCTTATATATATTCATAATGATAATATATGGATTTACAACTTCTTTATTGCATGAATGTAAATCCATAGAACTCATTCATCTCACCAAATTTTAAAGACCTCTAAAAGAAAATATATTCATGATGTTCACTATAATAAACTTGGTAATGACATTGAATAACAATATTTGACTTTGCAGCGTGTGAAAATTGTCAATCCTCAATTTTGTATCATGTTTTACAAACATGTATTCAGTGTTCTCTCCTGTCTTGATTTCCAGTACTTCTCGAGACTATTTCCAGGACGACGAAGACACAGATCCCCCTCAGCATCAACCAACAGCTCCACCAAACCCTTCTTGTCCTCTAGGGGTAAGCTTAGAAACTATGTTATAATCATGTAACTGCTGATGCCACAGATGTCACAGTAGAGATAAGGTGATGGACAAGTGTTTGAGACTTTGACCCTTTGAAAATCTGAAATATAAGACCAGTCTATGTGGACATAAGCAAAGTACTAAAATCGCAAATGTGATAATATGAAAACATGAAAGAAAAAAGAAAATACCATGAAATAGCCATTTTCTTTAACCTCTTAAAACAAGTCATAGAATTTTGTTTCTAAATATACCTTTTCCCATGTTAAAAGTTTGATAAAGTTTGTATAAGAATCTCAGCTCTCTGACCACCATGTCTGTTCCCTTCAGGGCATCGTCGTAGCGACATCATGGACAGCTCCACCAGTAGAGAAAGTAGTCTGTACCCATCAACCATCAACGGATATGTGTACACCGCTAACAACAATGATCCCCACAAGTCGCCCAAACTGAATGGAAATGGGTTCGCAGCCCTTGCTCCTTGTTTCGAGAACGGTGGAATCGCTGGTGACCTTTCGGAGGTTATCGATTGCTCTGTGATCGACAGTGAGGCTGTGACAGAGTATTGTCACAACAATCTTCGTGTCCGAGACGAACCAAAACGTTATTCATCAGGATCAGAAGACTTCAAACCCGACGAGGAACCTGATAACGATCGTCTGTCTGCTCTATCTTACGAGTCAATTACCAAACATAGGAATTCCTTCTTGTCAGACACCGATGACGACCAACATAGCGTCACAGGATACAGGAAGGGAGACTCGGAGCGCAATCTCATCAACAACATTATGTACGCTGCCGAACAAAAAATGAATGGAGTTTCCAATGTGAAAAGACAATCTCCATCCCTGGGAAATGTGAGCGGTGAGAGAGACAAGCAGTCCGAGGACAAGCTGAACACCAGCACTCCCAACCTCAAGTTCAAGGCTGCAGGGAAGAAACCTGAACAAGCTGAACCCCGGCACACGGTTCAAGTGAGTATGCCGGATCTGAGCCCCAAAATGTCACCGGAGGCTCGTACAAACGGACATCATGATCAGTTAGCATTCGTGAACAAGTCCAGAATCAAACGTCTCAGTTCGGACATACAAATCAGGTTTGATCCTCATCGGTATGACCTGTCATCAACTGACTGCTGAAAACTGTGAATCCTAAAATGGTCGATGATTTTAGAACTGATTATCAATAGACTATTGTATTGATAACCAGGTTATCTTTTATACATGTATTTTCAAATTTCTTGATCTTGTTACTTCAAAGCATTCAAATTCTTTTCAAATGTTAACCGAATATAAAAAGTATTTTCCTAGTTATGAAGAAATTGACACCTGTTGATTTCATGAATGTATATCTTGCCAAGATCTTGATCATATGAACTCGACACGGTTCGTGTTGGTCCTCCTCCTGAAGTGATTCAGTATTAACCATTCCGTACGTAATTATATATGCAAGGTTGTGTTTCTAATGAATGTCTTGATGACGTTGATTATTTCCGGAGGATTGTGGTTATTACATACAGGTGTGCCTTAGGATGAAATCTACATGTACTGATGAGGGTGACAACAGCTATATTTTATTTATCACTCACAGCCATCATGCTTGAATTCACATTACCAAAAGACAATTCCACATATCATTTGTGTTGTGCATTTATGGACTTGGAAAGTGTAGAGAAATATCATGCTTGTTTGCAGAATGTGAACACTTTGTTGTATATTGTTTGTTTTCATTATATTTATACAAGTTTTGTAAAAACAGTTTGAAATCAGTGAAAATCAAAGTATCTCAAAATCAATTTTGAAGTTCATCTACTTGAATGGTTAATGAATCAAGTAATTGCTCTGTTGCTAACACCGATTCCTTGTTAATTATTTTATTATAAAGTTCATTCATATTTTCCATCTTTCTAAAGAAAATTTTATAAAAAGATTATATTTCAAATTTTATTGTTTTTACATGTTTCTACCTATAATGACTGTCACATAATCTTTCTTTTTGTTTTATTTCTTTTTTTAAAAATCCTTCTGTCTCATCTCCATTTGCTTTCGCTTCAATTTCACTGCATTTCGGTACAAGACATCTTGCTTATATTTTGTTAACTATTAAAGCTTTGTTTTTATGTTCACCTTTGTTTTAGTGCTATACATTATTACCAGACTTTGTTATCCAAGGATTGGTAGCAAATACCAACCGACTCAGTTTCATTATTTCACTGTATGAAAAATATCAAAATTTTGGTATATGTTTTTGTTTGAATGGTTATTAAGGGTAAGATATTACTATTTATGGTGATAAACACATCACAGTCTTTGAACAAAAAACTTGATGTTTTCATGGGACCAAACCATACACAGACTAGAACAGATATTGCACTGCTTTGTTTATAGTTCATTCATAATTAACAGTTTACAACAGTTGAGAGAAAGTTTATGCTAAAAAAGATATGAGTTCAAGATATCTCATTTCTATCGGTTTTATCTTATTTTTCATGTTCAATCTATCAAGATTTAATTAGAACTTTCTAAAACATAACTATTATTTAAGTCAAAACTGTTTGTAAGAAAAATGAGTGGATTAGTTGTTTATCATTTCATGGTAATACAAATACACAAGCTTTTTTATTGTAAATTATTTACTTACATCTTTTGAGTGCTTTTACCATTAAATGGTGCTACCGTGTAAATAAAGTAAAGGAGCCATTTGTCACATGTATATATATCTAAAATTGATACTTGTGAAACGCCTTTGTTCACAGCATGTAATTTCCCTTTTAATTTGTACAAAACAGAGATTTCTTTCAATATAAGAATCTTATTTCTTTAATATTTTCATTTCTTTCAATATAAGAATCTTATTTCTTTAATATTTTCATTTCTTTCTATGCAGTCAGACCTCATTTATTTGGACAATTAAATCATGTTACAGGCGAAAATTGTGCGGACATCAAGTCAAGCTGTTATCTGAATAAGTCAAGTTTCTATCCAAAACATAAAAAATATATTGTTTGAAAATTTATACCATCACATATATTTATCAAGTGTATAGTCTTCATAGAAAAGATATTGATAAAATACGACAGGTCACCGTTTCTCCCACGTGTATGGACGGTTCTTCAGGGAGAATCCTTACATTGTCTGAACCTCAGTTCTCATAACATATCAAATAACAAGATGGAGTCTTCATACTTCTATAACAAACAAGATATGCATTTCCTCAATCAAACTCACACACATCATCTATCAACAAGGGATTAATCAAATCCTTAATCAGATGACTGACTTGTGTATACTATTAGAAATACATACCATTTAGATCATGAACAAATCTAAAATTATTACTTTTGGGATAACACTATCTTCAATAGTACAAATTCTTGATCTATTTCAAGCCGAGTCACTTGCGGGATTCGAACCCACACCCTCAGAGTAAAGCAACTATCGCCAGCACTGACTGTACTAACATCTTACCATATGACCATGGACCTTCAACAAAAATCAAGGTCCAACAATCGGTAGTTAATCTATTTTTACATTTAGTACCCCTCTGATAACCACCGTGTTAACTAATTAAGAAGATTAGTGGTAAAATCACAAGTGACACATGTGTATGCGACTTGCTTGCTGTGCAGTGTCTTGATATTCAAGTCATATTTTGTGTAGAAATGCATTGAGGGGGTGTGAAACACAATCATATCTTGTATAGAAATGTATGAAACATAACGGTGCTTGAGCAGAAAAACAGGGTCCAGATAGGTGAGTGCAGTTTGATAATATTTGTTTCACTTGAAAGTCATGTAGATGGCAGGGTTTACATACTGTACCTATATACATACAGCTTCATGTAACTGGGGTCTGACTGTTCTTTAAAATTGTTATCTATTCAATAATTAATGACAATCATGTCAAAATAAGTACTTAAGATTTAGTTAACAAAATTAATAATTTTGAATAAATCAAAAAATTATTAACTTTATCCAAATCATGTTTTGTCTTCCCATAATAATATATTTTTCACAATTTATAATGATGATCTAAGAATTCATTCATCAAGAGTATTCTAAGTTCTTGACAGTTTCTTTTATATGTAATATAATAGACGATTTATTTTGACAATTTGAACAGAACAAATAGAGAAAGCACATTACCATAATCCTTCCATAATCATGTTTACAGTAGTTTTTAAATTCTGTTTATTGAGTCATTCTTTTAACAGTAAGAAAATAAGTGCTTTCCTTTTTGAAATCTGAAAATACTTTTAAATGTAATATGAATTTTTTAAAATTTGATTCAAGGTTTCAATTTTATTTTCGTTTATGGATTCAATGGTATGAAAATACATTGTTGAAAATATGCTTGATGTTGTGTGTGGTGTAATGGACCAGCGAGCAGCCAAACCAAACCAAACTGAGACTGTATTGACAATTGTAAATACCGGTATAAGAAATGTGACTGATTACATAGGAATAGACATTTCAAGGTGTAAAATATTTCCACTTGATTTTTGTATGAAATGTCAATAAAATCAAAATTAATCACCAAATGTTTTGTTTTATCTTTTATTTATATATGCTTTTCTTGTGACCCTCAACCCTGATGAACTTGTATGAATATCTGACTGCTTTGTGATTTGTGCTTTGTGCTGTCCATCAAAAGATTTAATTATTCGTGAATGCCCTGGGGAGTATGTATACTAACATCGAGAATCATAAGAATAATAAACGAGTTGCGAGGAATTACGGATTATCTGTCCCGAGTTAATTATTGTGATAAACTCCGAGCTTTAGCGAGGAGTTTGACATAATAATTCACAGGGGAAAGATAATTTGTAATTCCGAGCACCGAGTTGGTTATTCTTTTTCTTACCCAAGATCATTTTAATGCATAAAAATCGAAAAACAAGACGCGAATTCACGATCTTTGATTAGACTTCAAAATACGAAATGTCCTCATACGCCATTCATAAACCCTCTCACACCTTCAAGATGCGCACATCTAAATAGTTTACAACTTGCGCTCTTTTTTCCAGAAAGATTCTAAAGTAACTGTTGAATTTTATTCCCGAAATGGTTTACTGACGTAGTAAACAACTCATTAATATCGTAAACAATGTCGCAGAATGACAGAAAATTTGTGAAAACGTGAATTGATAATCGCTCTGTTGGAATGCAAGACAGGAGTGTAGTTACGTCACCAATATATATATAATATATATATATATATATATAAATAAATAAAAATGAGTCGTTTCTCACGTGAAGTAAGGTTATATATAGAAAAGAGTAAACAGATTGGTTTGACTGGATCAATCTTCTTGAATACGATGAGCTCATTTCGACCAGCATATCGGTCTTTTCAAGTATGTCAAGTATTTCAACACATACTTGAAAAGACAGATATACTGGTCGAATTGATCTCATCGTATTCAAGAAGATTGATCCAGTCAAACCCATCTGATGTTTACACACACACACACACACACACACACACACACACACACACACACATTCTCTCTCTCTCTCTCTCTCTCTCTCTCTCTCTCTCTCTCTCTCTCTCTCTTCTCTCTCTCTCTCTCTCTCTCTCTCATTCTTTCTCTCTCTCTTCAAAGATAGTTGGGATTGATGATTCAAAACTTTAGTTAATAAATTTCATATAGAACTCTAACAACTCTTGCTTTAGGTGAAGACCATTACTCCTAACCAATGGACCAATGGCTATGCTACATAAAAC
This sequence comes from Gibbula magus, assembly GCA_936450465.1. Lineage (NCBI taxonomy): Eukaryota > Metazoa > Mollusca > Gastropoda > Trochida > Trochidae > Gibbula > Gibbula magus. The sequence continues at coordinate 16,990,607 of OW388292.1, forward strand.
GGTTACAGCCCTTAATAGCCACATTTAAGAAAATGAGGTTAAAACGGCGTTGCTCTCCCGGAGGTGTAGGTGATTAGGTAATCCTATATATGTGACTCTCCTGGCGGTGGACATAACCACTGATCCATGTTACCGATTATAATAAACTGAATAGGCGATTTTATATAAAACTGTAAGTAAATAAAGGACAAATACATTGCCGTGGTGGTTCCTTGAATTATTGTATAAATCGTTCATTCTTCCCTTTTTCATTACTGTTCAAATTTATGGGACAATTGTACTATGCATGAAGCAAAATTCAGACATTGAAATGTCCTGTAATTTTATATTTTAGAAGATCATTAAAATAACACTGTCTGATATTGACTTATATTTACAATACTTGCCTGAAAAGTATCTATTCAATCTATTACACTTTAGACTGTCCAATTATCAATGGAGTGACGCTTATTTGAGAAACGGTAATCAGTCAGTAATTAATTACGGCTTTCAAGGCAATGAGAACTCTACATGAAATGTTGCTTTCGCGGCAGACCATATTTCTCAAATTTGGCTTTTACGGGTGGACACCCATAAAACAGTAATATTTGAGATCAGTTCTTACACTACTAATCACCATTGTCCCTTATGTCGGAGTGGAGTAGAAGCGTATTCGTGTTACCCTGAGACAGGATGGGTTGTTGGGGTTCGAGCTGAACTCGTCACGCACTTCAATTCAAAACGCATTTGCTTCAGTCGTCTACTGACATTATATTTCAAGTGTTTTATTTTCAAGATGTAGTAATGAATAAATCAGCGTCTTGATGTTTTGTGGAAAGCATCAACTTGCCAAAAATGTAAATCAGACAGAAGTTTAAAATGTTAACAGCTAATGAAGATATGCAGGAAAACTGTTTGCTTCAGAAATAAAGGACATTATTGCTCTGTCGACATATCAGGTGCATTAATAACGTCTTTAACATGACATTTCTTTTAAAGCATGCTGATATCAGACGCTGTGTCTGGAAATAACGACGAAGTAGCTGAATCTATGAAATGTCTTTCACATCGAGTAGGACGAGTTGCTTTTGGAAGTTCACTTAAATTCAAATCACATTGACTATATAGTTATGTTTCAAAATTATTTGTTCCAACATATGTAAATCGCTTTAATCCTTTCATCTACAACGTGGCATATGATAAATAACGAGGACGATAAAATTAATCTTGAAATTTATACTCTGATTTTTAGCTCATCTGGCCTGAAAGGCCCGATGGGCTTATGGCATGGGATGGCGTCCGTCCATCCGTCCGTCCGCTCTAACGAGAGGTATGTCCTGGGTTGCACTGTCAGTACCAATAACAATTGTGGGTTGATTTTCGATTTATGGGTTGCAACCCACAAAGTTTTCCCCAATTCGTCTCTAAAGTCGTATGAAAATAACTTCTGTGCACACCCCAGAAATATAATCGGACAAAATCCGTTCTAAAAATATCCGTCAACTCCCACACTAGTGACACCACAACTTTATTTTAATATTCGGAATACATCGGCAATTTCCGGCACCTTTCGACTTTGCAGCGATTACTGCGCATGCGCACTATACCCAATGGAGTTGCAACCCGGAGAAGCGGGGGAAACGTAAACTTTGACGGACGTGCCGAGCTAGTCTGTCATCCAGACCCTAGAGCAAAATATTCAATTGACGACCAACCCAGTCTAGAAAATTATACCAATCTAGATTACTCAGCTCTAGGATTAATCTTTAGGGCTCCATTTTATACATATATTTGAATTGTTTGTAAAATGGTGTTTTCGTGACAAAAAAATTTTTCTGAGACTATATGTTAGTCTAGTGCCGAGCGTGAGTCAAGTCTCATTTTGACAGAAATGGAGGGAAAGCGTAAAAGAAAAAGGCAAGTTTCAACAAAAGTTTATCATACAAATCACTTACTACTTTCATTGCACTTTTTAATCTGATAAATATCAAGTTTATTGCCTGTAGATTTCTCAAAATTCCGGGGTGACTATGTGACTGCAAATTCTGAGGTGCAAACGCGGGTTTGACTGACAGTGACATTCTGCATTGAAATGATTTTCTTCTCTTAATCTATTCTGTATGTTTATGTAAATATTAATCACAACATAGGTACATATCAAAATACCGCTAATGGCTGCAATACTGCCGAAGCGGCGTTAAACAATAACTCACTCACTCACTCACTCATATCAAAATATTTGTTAAATTAACCAAATTCGCTGGACGTTTGGAGGCCTTGATGTCTCGACGGACATTGTTGTGAGGTGCAGGTAACATTGTCTTACATTAGGCTATCTAATTCTTTGTAAAGATATGAGGACATTCCTTATGTATTGACAGGGCTATTTTAATTTTCATGTGATTTGAAGTGTTACGATACATCGATTCGCTAAGATCACAATCGCTTGTTTTCAATTTTGTTACTGATTTATTTAAATTAAAAACGAGGGTTTTCACCTTAGTTGCCATGGAAACCTTGATTATTGTCAAAATATTCTAACTTTTTAGGACTCTGCAGTCATTCTTTGACCTGATATTTCAAAAGTCAATTATATTCTAAAATTATGAAAAATATTGCAGTCATTTCAACTTCAAGTAAGGATAATAAATTATTTTTATACAGGGCCATAGATTAAAATTGCAACAATAACGTTTTTCGTTTTATTTCAATACAGGACTCAATCAAATGCTATGCAGTAATTTACAATAACAAATATATTATAATAATTTAGGTTATATTCTTGAACTTTGAAGAAAGAAAGCTTGATATTTAATTTTAATATTTAATCAATATGTAATAACAATCAATATATATAGTAAGAATTAAATGTGTTTGAAATGAATTTGTCATAAAACATAAAATAAGAATATGTTCAATGAATTTATATTTGAATCGAAAGGGAAAGTTGGTGAATCGAATTGAATCATCTTAGAACTGAAACCTCATACCTATGTATTGATATCTGTTTCATTATTTTATTATTTTTACAGAAAGGAGCCAAATCAACCTGATATTCAGTCCGACTTCTTCTGGACCAAACTCCCCAGTTACAAAGTCATATGGACGATGCAAAAGGGGCAACTCGCCTTGTATTGTAAGAGTGATAAAGCTGAGTGAGTGTTTACAAGATGTCTGTTTACAATAAATAGAAACACACTACCTTTGAAAGTAAAGTAAGGGCAGTTCACTTCCCCAAAAATGAGAAGTATCGGCTGTTTCAACATTGTATTTTAACGGTTGAAATGTATTTTATCTTTTATTACCCCTTGGGTGGGGCGGGAGGGGGCACCTTGTACAATCTTATCACTTGCAATTTATCATTTCGTGGCTTCCCAATCCAATCTTCTCTTCATTCACACTTTTAGTCAAATGTTGTTGAAATTAAACATAGTATATTGTTCTAAGACCATGTGCTAATTTTTATTGTGTAGGTTTACAGTTTTGGAGTCACGAACTTCCAACTTTTTGGCAGCGTATGAAGCATTGAGAAACCAAGGCATTGGTACCCAAATTTAAACTTGAAAATTAAATGTTCCAGTTTCTTTGCAGTTTAGCTCATCAGGCTTATGTCATTGCTCGTCATTCGGCGTCCATCATCCCTAAACTTTTTACATTGATTTTTGAAGCTGAAAATCCGGAAAAGCATTCTAGTTACATGAAGACTGACGTTTGTTCCTGAGAAGCTACAGAACATGCTTTTATTCTTTTGGCATTTTGGCTTGCATGTATGCTTCATATTACATTTATCTGTTTCATGTTTCTGTTATGTTCATGTTAATGTTGCATGTATTTCAATATTTTTTCTTCATCTTTAAAATCATAGAATAAGTTAGATTTTACTTTAACTCTAACATTGAAACCTTAAAATCTGATGACACTATTGAGTTACAGAAAGTTTTGCCCCCTGACAAAGGTTCGATCAACCCACAACTATTTAGAATATCAACTCACAAATTCTAATCACATAATAAGTTTACCTAAATGAAATATGATATAGTTTTATGTTGCATCTCACAATTTAGACGCAACCAAGAATTTTGTCGCAACTCACAATATAATTTGAAGTTACTAATTGATTTTAAAGGTAGTTAATGAAAGATTTGATTAATGTAGGGAGTTTTCTTTCAGTAGCTGGTGCAGAGATGACAAATGCTACCGATTTGCTGCCAGATGCTACCGAATTTCTGCCAGATGAACAATTCGACACTAGTGTGTTACAGAAAGCTTTGCCCCCTGACAAAGGTATGCATGACTTGCTTACAACCCACAACTATTTTTAGAATATCAACTCAAAATTCTAATCTCCAAATAATTTTACCTAAACGAAATAAGATATAGTTATTTGTTGCAACACACAATTTAGATGCAACCCAGAACTCACAATTTATACACACCCAAGAATTTTGCCCCCTGACAAAGGTGTGTGCATCCCACAACTATTTTTAGAATATCAACTCACAAATTCTAATCTCCAAATACGTTTACCTAAACGAAATAAGATATAGTTATATGTTGCAACTCACAATTTAGACGTAACCCAGAACTCACAATTTAGACACACCCCAGATTCTTTTTCAGAAGGGATCCTCCTTGGGGTACTTATTGCATAAAATCCTTGATTTTTGATATATGACAGGTTGTAACTATATTTTCCACTTAAAATTAGTTAAAAAACTAAAAAACCGTACTTTGGGTCACCCCTTTCGAGCCCCACCCCTTACGGTTGTCATGCAACCAGGGGCGGATAACTCTAATCTCACCACTTTTCTTCCTGTCATTGAACTGACAAGTCGCACGAAGTTTTCAAGAAGTTTTTCTGAGTTACGTACAATCGCAAAGAAAATGGCCCAAAACAAAGCTGTATGTGTGGTAACTTCTACCTTTTCTACAGTAGGGTCGAATGGCTTTTCGGTTTTTGTACTAGATTTCGTGTATTTGTAACTTGCTTTCTCGCGTAGGGCGGGAAAGTCGACCCAAGATGGCGGCCATTTTTTCTCGATCGATTTGTTTTGATCGTGGAATTTGGTTAGATCTGGGCTTTCCACATGTTTATTTTATCATATTTGGGTTCTAGATTCGTTTTCGGTGAGTATTTCGAATCGCCCACTGGCCTGCAAGCAAATTAGTCATATTTCATGTTCTATTTGTTTCAGTGATGTTAGGGGTGTGGCCATGCTTGTTTACATTTTTACTTCGCATTTTGCCATTCGCCTCTGCTCATGTTTTTACATGCATGTTTACAACAACATTTACATTCCAATTCCCCCATGTATTTAGTATATATATATTTTAAAAATATTTATATATATACACATGTTGCATGTGCACGTCTTGATTTGGCTATTTTGATTCTAGCCTTTCAAGCCTTGTGCCCAATGTAAGGGGCCGGTGTCGATCACCGACGCTCATGACGAGTGCCTCAAGTGTTTGGCCTCTGATTTCCACCACCCACTAGACTGTGGGATATGTCAGGCCTTCACCCCCAAGGCCAGATCTAGGAGGGATGTTGACCTAAAGTTCTTCTCCGAGGCCTTGGAGAGCGGGAGGGACATCACCAAGCTTGACCCCCCGTCTAAGGCAAAGAAGGTGAAAAAGTCACCAATTAAGAAATTAAGTGGTAAGAAGGTTAAGGCTTCGGCCTCCGCGACGGTGTCCTCGGCCAGGTCGGGTCTCGATGATTCGTCATCCGAGCCCGACTCGGTCGAGGACCAGCGGGGGTCCTCAGCCGGGGATTTCACCCACCCTCCCTCCCCTCAACAACCTAACCCACAAACCACTCATTTTAACCCTGTTGATATGACGCAATTCACGCACATCATCACACAGCAAATGAAGGTCATGATTGACTCGGCGGTCTCGGGGCTCCGTACGGAGTTCCGGACCTCGAGTCATGAAACTGATGCAGCTCATGGTACGGGGCACATGGCACGGGGTCTCCTCGGGGCGCTCAGCTTCCGGCTCGCGAGCTGCGGAGTATGGAGCCCCAGGTTACCATTACACAAATACACCAGCCCCCTCAGACACCTGGCTTCGGGCAGGTCTCGTCTGGGGGATCGCTGGCCCCGCCGAACCTGGTGCCGCTCGTTGGAGTAGGTTCCCAGGGTAAGGCTTCAAACCCAGGTTACGAGGCGCCGCCTGTGCTCCAGGTGCAGCGTCCTCGGACACCTGCCCCGTGCTCCGAGACCGTCGTCCCAGTGACGATGCAGTCCGGGCCGCACGCGGGACCCACGAGCTCCCTCGAGACCCAGGTCTCGGGGGGCCCACTCGAGGTCGATCCTCGGGCTGGGGGCTCGGGACAGCCAGTGGTAGCTGACGTCTTCTCTCGCTCTCTTGTCCACGCCCGTGACTCTTTCCTAGACGACTCCGAGTTGGCTTCACGCCTCTCGGGGAGATCCGGGATCGAGTCCATGGACGTGGATGAGGTTCGGGAGAATTCGGGCCCTTTATCGGCTGCCACTGCCATCAGGGATCTTCGCGGCTTAATTGCCGAGGCTATTCCTGGTGTTGCTGCCCCGGTCCCCGAGCCAGAGGAATCGGACTACCGCTTGTCGGGGGAGGCCTTCGCTCGAAGCAAGGCTCCCGTAGTGGGGCTCCGCATTCTCCCATCACTGGTCGATGATCTGATCGCTCCGCTCCTAGCTGATACTCATTCACTTGCCGATCTAGGCTTCTTATCCAGGAGATATCAGCTGGGGGAGGAAGGTCTTTTCGACATTCCGGTGGTGGGAGACTGTGTATATACCGCGGTTTCCTTGCAGCGACCGAAGGTTTCACCTTCGGTCGGGCGACAAGGTCGGCGGCTGCCTCCCTTCACTGCTGGTGCAGCTGATCTAAAGTCCTCGTATCGGTCCTTCGAGGACCAGTACCGAAATGCGGGACAACAGCTTCAGCTTGCAATCCACCAGGCGTATCTGGCCTCCATGCAGGTCCAGTTAACGCAGAAGGTGGAGATCCCTGGAGATTCCTCCTCGGAGCTCCTCGGGCAGCTAACCGCGGTTGGTGGTCATTTGGCGCGGGACTCTATCAGGAGTGCCGCTAACCAAATGATGAGCGCAGTTGTGGGAATGCGCCGGCTGTGGTTGTCGGTGTCCACTTGGATGCCTTCAACACAGCAGTCCCTGCTGAACCTACCCTTTCGGATTGGCCCAGTGCTTTTCCCAGGGGCTCAGCAGGTACTGAAGGACACTGCGGATGTCGTCACGACCTGCCGGGAGACCTCTAGGGTTCTTACCGTGCAGGATCCAGACATCAAGCGCGCACGCATGTCCAACCCTCCTCCTGCTCGTTCCTCCGCGCCGACGGGGAAGGCAGCCTGGATGTCAGCTAGTCTGCATCAGGCTGGGAGCAGGGGCAAGGGTCCCAAAAAGCGAGGCGGGAAATTCCAGCAGCCTTCGGGCAAGCAGGGGTTTCGGGGACGCGGGAAACCAAACCAGGGTTCCTAGCTCCTCCCGTACCGCTAGGGGTGTCCAAAAATCCGGGGGCCGGAGTGCCGCCGGAGACGGACATCTTTTGCTTGTTGGGGCAGATCCCTGTAGGCGGCCGATTGACAAGGTTCATAGACGCTTGGGCGAAAGCCACGTCGAACACCTGGGTCCTGTCCATTCTCAGGGACGGCCATATGCCTCAGTGGAAGCGCGGTCCGCCTTCATTTACCGGGGTGCGGCACACGAACGTGCCCTCCGCGCCGGAGAAGGCGGACATCCTCCGCTCAGAAATCAAAGCGTTGCTGAGCAAGGCTGCGATAGAGCTAGTGCCTGTGGGCCAGGAAGAGAGCGGATACTATTCCACATACTTCCTGGTGACCAAGAAGGGCGGAGGGTTCAGACCCATCTTGAATTTAAAGATCATGAACAAACTGATAGAGGTCCCATCGTTCAAGATGGAGACTCTAAGGTCTGTGATCTCGTCAGTGCAGGTCGGAGAATGGCTATCCTCCATCGACCTCAAAGACGCTTACCTTCATGTTCCGATGCACCCAGAATTCAGACAATTTCTGAGGTTTGCATTCGACGGGAAGTGTTACCAATTCAGGGTGTTACCCTTCGGAATCTCAACGGCTCCGAGGGTATTCACCAAGCTTATGCTGGTAGCGGCTCAGATCGCCAGGTCTCAGGGCAGGTGTTGTCATCCCTACCTGGACGACTGGCTCATCAGAGCGCTGTCCCAGCTTCAGAACCACGAATCCACCCAGGCCATACTACACACGTTAGTTTCGCTGGGTTGGATCGTGAACCTCAAAAAGTCGGAGCTGGCCCCGTCACGGGACCTAGTCTTCCTGGGCTCCAGGTTTCGGACGGAGCCGGGGATCGTATCCCTGGCCCCGGACCGGGTCCCGAAGATACTGGGGGCTGTGAACTCGTTTCTCAGTGCTCCATGCCACACGGCTCGAGTCTGGCTCCAGCTCTTAGGAGTCATGGCAGCGACCGTAGACGTGGTTTGGAGGTCTCGGCTCCGCATGAGGCCCGTCCAACAAGCCTTGGCGGGTCTTTGGTCCACCGGGTCTTGCCACACCTGTTATGGTGGACCAATGTCGATCACCTGACTCGGGGTTACCCCCTGCAGCCTCCGGTGCCGACCCTGACGATCCAGACCGACGCCTCCCTTACGGGATGGGGCGGGGTTCTGGGATCTCTTACGGTCTCAGGCCTGTGGTCACAAGCCGAGTCTCAATTACATATCAATGTGTTGGAACTCAGGGCGGCCAGGTTGGTTCTGCAACATCTGAGGGATCAGGTGAAGGGTCAGGTGGTCCGGCTCCAAATGGACAACAGGACCGCCATGACTTACATTCTCAAACAGGGTGGGACGGTTTCCCCGTCCCTCCTGGAGGAGACATGGCAGTTCTTCCTCTGGTGCGACGAAGTCGACACCCAGGTCCTGCCAGTGTACTTGCCAGGGGTGGACAATGTCCGAGCAGACGCGCTGTCTCGCCGGATCCTTGCCCCCCACGAGTGGCTACTGGATCGAGAGATATTCGAGATTATCTCCCAGTTATACGGGTCATTCCAGGTGGATCTGTTTGCGTCAGGGACGAACTTTCAGATACCCCAGTTTTGCTCCAGGATACCCGACACTCGGGCTCTATCCCAGGATGCATTCGAACTGGACTGGACAGACAGAGTTCTGTGGGCCTTCCCACCAGTGCCTCTGATCTCCAAGGTCCTAGCCCGTCTAGCCACTCATCCTCCGCGTCTGCTGGTGCTAATCACACCTCTGTGGGCAGCGCAAACTTGGTTTCCACAGGTACTCAGGTCTCTGGCTATGCCACCTGCTCTGTTACCGTGTCGGCCGGGACTTCTGTCCCAGGACGGAGCCCCCCACCCCAACCCCAGGGTGCAGTGGGTGGCCTGGCCTCTGTCCGGAATCGCCTCCAAAACAGCGGTATTCCTGCACGAGTTGCAGACACAATACTGGCTTCGAGGAGGGATTCAACGAACATTCAATATGAGGATAGATGGGCCTGCTATTCGCGCTGGTGTGCAGATAGGGACGTTCTCGATCCCTTTTCTGCAGATCTAGTGTTTGTCTTGGAGTTCCTGCAGTCTAGATTAGATGCTGGCTTGGCCGCATCTACTGTCAGGGGTTACTCCACGGCTATTTCAGCCTTTCATGTGCCAGTGGACGGCGCCCTTTTGGGGGTACTTCCTCTGGTTCAGCGCTTTTTAGCAGGCGTGGACAGGATCCGACCTCCTGTGAGGCGGTCCAGCCCGGTTTGGGACCTTTCGATAGTCCTGGATTGGCTCTCGGGTCCGCAATTTAGGGATTTATCATCAGTATCACTGCAACTGCTTACTTGGAAGGCAGTTTTTCTAGTGGCGGTGGCGTCTGGCAGACGGGTAGGAGACATACATGCTATGTCCTCCAATCCCGAGCTTACAGTCTTCCACAGGGACAGAGTCAGCATTAGACTGCCAGACTCCTACCGACCAAAAGTGGCCCACTCATTCCATGTCTCGGCCCCAATAGAGTTACCGGCTCTGAGACAACCGGCTGCATCAGGGTCTCAGGCCTCGCACGCACACATTCTGGACGTGCGCAGGACGCTGAGAGCCTATCTCAAAAGAACGGCCTCCATCCGTAGAGATGAGCAACTCTTTTGTTGTTATGGGGGAGGTAAGCAGGGCTTGCCCGCTTCTACGCAGACCATATCAAGATGGATTGTCTCGACAATCTGTCTTGCATATGTTCATAAGGGCCGTGAGCCCCCGGGTAACCTCAAGGCTCATTCGGTTAGGGCAGTTGCGACGTCTAAGGCGTACGCAGCGGCCCTGCCCATCGAAGAGATCTGCTCCGCTGCTATCTGGAGCCAGCCTAGCACGTTCATTCGTCACTACCAACTCGACAGGCTCTCGGCGGAGCGTGCTCGGTTTGGTCAGACAGTTCTCTCCGGTGGGCAGAGTCGTCAACCCCCTAGCTGAATGAGCAGAGGAGGGTTGTGCGTTCTGTTTTTAAATGTTACTAATGCCACTAATATCACGTTGATACTAAGGGCCCAAGTCCTTTTTTCCCAAGGTGACCTCCCTGGCTGAGGTCCCCCGCGGGGAGTTTATATGGTACCTTTTTTGCCCTCGTTCTCTCTTTTCAAAAAAAAAAGGGGGGGGGGGGGGGGGGCGGGGTATTTTGACCAGTAAGGCGACTGCGAGTGCGCCAGGTAATCCCCAGGTCAATGTTGGTCTCCTCCATGGTGGATTCGCAAGGTACTTTGGGTGAGTTAACTTTGTATATTCGTATATTCTGTGCGCCTTTGGGTGCAGTCTGAATGCCACTGCCTTAGATTCAATCTTTGGGAGTCTGTCTTATGCAATAAGTACCCCAAGGAGGATCCCTTCTGAAAAAGAATCGAACTAACCTGTATAGGTTTCAGATTCTTTGAAGAGGATCCTCCTTGGGGTAGGGCCACCCACCTCCCCTTCATTCAGCCTGCATGACTGGATGGAAAAGTGGTGAGATTAGAGTTATCCGCCCCTGGTTGCATGACAACCGTAAGGGGTGGGGCTCGAAAGGGGTGACCCAAAGTACGGTTTTTTAGTTTTTTAACTAATTTTAAGTGGAAAATATAGTTACAACCTGTCATATATCAAAAATCAAGGATTTTATGCAATAAGTACCCCAAGGAGGATCCTCTTCAAAGAATCTGAAACCTATACAGGTTAGTTCGAATTTTGCCCCCTGACAAAGGTATGTGCAACCCACAACTATTTTTAGAATATCAACTCGCAAATTCTAATCTCCAAATAATTTTACCTTAATGAAATATAATATAGTTTTATGTTGCAACTCACAATTTAGACGCAACCCAGAACTTGCAATTTAGTCACACCCCAGAATTTTGCCCCCTGACAAAGGTATACGCAACCCACAACTATTTTTAGAATATCAACTCACAAATTCTAATCTCCAAATAATTTTACCTAAATGAAATATGATATAGTTTTATGTTGCAACTCACAATTTAGACGCAACCCAGAACTCACAATTTAGTCACACCCCAGAATTTTGCCCCCTGACAAAGGTATGTGCAACCCACAACTATTTTTAGAATATCAACTCTCAAATTCTAATCTCCAAATAACTTTACCTAAATGAAATATGATATAGTTTTATGTTGCAACTCACAATTTAGACGCAACCCAGAACTTGCAATTTAGTCACACCCCAGAATTTTGCCCCCTGACAAAGGTATGTGCAACCCACAACTATTTTTAGAATATCAACTCACAAATTCTAATCACATTATAAGTTTACTTAAATGAAATATGATATAGTTTTATGTTGCAACTCACAATTTAGACGCAACCCAGAATTTTGTCGCAACTCACAACATAGTTTGAAATTACTAATTGATTTTAAAGGTACTAAAAGATAAATTTGATTAATGTAGTGAGTTTTCTTTCATTTGCTGGTGCAGAGATGCAAGATAGGATTCACAGTTTCTAAAGCCTTATTTTGAAGCTATTTGATAAATTTTCACCACATTTAATACAAATCCTCTCTTTTTGGGGTCTGATTTATTTTTTGTGTGTTTTCATGGAAACAATTTGACTTGGTCGTTTTTACTTGTTGGGTTCATTACTCTGAAACATGACTAATCTTCAACAAATTTAGTATAATGAAACTCCATAGTATCTAATTGTTAATTTTGGTTTTATGAGCCAGTTAACAGACATAGTAAATACAGCTATTTGGAGCTGATGAAAAATATGAACTATGACCTAACAAACATGAAATAGACAAATTAATGTATTGATGTTTCTAGATGGGGAAGGGGGGAGGAGGGACATATGTTTTTATGAATAATAAGTACTCAAATGAGGAAATACATAGCAACTATCACTCAGGTAAATTTCTGAAAATATCTGTGAGTATGTTCCTTGATTAAAGCATTGTTGGTCAGTGTTTGTCACTGCTTGTTGGTATATATGTAATGTAATTCGCAGGCTCGTACATACACACAGTTTTTTACTTACCAATATAAGCACACTATCTAAAGTATCATTGCGCAAACCTGGGGCTTGGAATTTCAGAGCAGTTGCAGTAATTTATGCGCTTTACATGAACATGTCTATACATTTTGGCACTTATCATAATTTTGGAATAAGGCACTCAAACTGAAAAGAGGTTTTTACACAAAGCTGCCAAGGTCTTTCATCAGTAGGGGCGGGGGACATTGCCACCTTTAATAGTGGTAAAACAATATATTGTTAATATAATATTCTGGATATTGAATCTATAAGATTTAATGGAAATCTGAAAGTGTCCCTTGAACAAATTTCATTTTGTTAATGGGTTGTTGTGTTCGACTTTATCCTTGCTATCTTGGTATCTAAGCATCTGCTCCTTTTTTCACATTCTTTGTTAAGTCGTGACGTGTTATAAAATTAAGGGCATATATTATAGTAGGGCTCGTCAAATGGCACTTTAAAAATAGCTATAATCATTTAAAATGTTTCAGGTCCTGGACTTGGGTCATACCTTGGACATTCACAAGATCCATTACAGAGCTACGGGTGATGTAATTGAGCGGACCCAAGTTGCAAAGATCCTCTTGATACAAGGCCATTCCAGGATAAAAGAATTCGCAAACAGAACACTGGATGACATTTAGATGAACGACCTTGTTCACCAGGATCCAGAGGAGGATTTATCTGAAGTCCCAGTCAGAGAAGTTTGAGTCTGAACATTCAGAGGATGGATTATGAGACAAAGAAAGCCAGGGCACATTTGACACGAAGATCATCATCACATCGTAAATTTTAAATCATGTTTTGAAAGGTTAGGACGCCCAAGTGTCAAAGAAGTTGAGAAATGCATCAGGAAAAGTAAAAGAAAAGGAACAGATCTTCACCTGCGTTCAAAATCAACTCTTAAAAAAAAGATTTTCAGAATGATAGATTAAGCAACAAAAAATTATGACTGACTTTACATGCAAAGCAAAAGCATATTTGTTTATTCATGTTGTCGAAATGATGCAGTGCCTTAACTCTTTAAGTTAATGTACCATTTTAAATTTTTTATTTATTATCTTGTCAGTTTTGAAAACTTAATGAGTTGTATGGTTTACAGTCATGTTCTATTAGATGGTTGATAATTTGTTTTTTTTGCAAGACTATATCAACACTTTCTTCTGAACAATATACCAATATTCATGTCACATTTTCTAATGTTTCATAGTTGCATGTGTCAGAAAAGAAAAAAGGTAATCAAAACAATGGAAATAATTCATGTACATTTACATATATGGCATTAACACTGTACAAGTACACTGGCAAGATTGAAAGATCAATATTCCTTTTAGTCACCAATCTTGAGTGCAGTCATTGCCATATAAGTGTAAAAGTGTATAAGCAAAATGTAATAATTCACTTATATTGATTTCTAAACACTGCTTCCATGTTTGACCATTGTGACATTCTTTTTTCATATTTTTGTATCAGATTTAGATTTACATCAAAGCATATACAGATTTTCTCATACCGGTACACATTAATGTCGGATATAAATCTAATATTTCTTTTTATTTTGAGGTTAAGGGTTAACCATAATAATTCATTTTACAAACATTCTATCAAAATTTGATTTAGAACATTTCATCTGAAGTTCATGTATATATTTTCTGAAGTTTTTCACAATATGTGTTTGGCAAGATTAGGAATTGTGCATCAGATATGGAGAACTCTTCTTTTGTATGTTGTAACCCCTTTTGGGTTTATAATATGCTATTGTGACTTTAACCAAAGTTAAGTATGCAAGGCAATATCACAGGTTTATACATTTATTTTATGTATTGTTTTTGATGATCTTTATCACTTTTAGCTGAGCAGACCAGAAAGTTTGATGTGTTTAAAACATGTTGATTTGTGTTTCATAAAATTCATTTGTAATTTTTTTTAGCTAATCAGGACTGTAGCGCCAGATGGGCTTATGGCATGATTCAGCGTCTGTGAACTCTTGAAATTTTGTTTCTGCACCCTCTTGATACTCCCTTAAATGCTAGACAACCCTTGTAAATATGATTCTTGATGGACATAGACTAAGGTTTGTTAAACATCAACATAAGGATTCTTTCCAAAGAGCACCCCTTTTTAGAATATGATCCTTTCACAGAATGACATTTGCAAATTCATTTCATTCCAAATGAGAATGTTTCAACATTATCTAATTATATCCCCGCTAATACGCTACATTTGATTGCAGGAACGCAATCTCTAACTACAACCGGCTAGACTCTACTGTTCGAGCGTAGGGAGTATCATGTTAGGTTAACTTAGACTGCCTCATAGAGAGGATATCTTGGATTATGTATTAATCATAGACCATCTGAGCTGCAGAGCCAATTATTCTAGTTTTGTTATGATAAACACAGTTGTGTGTTGCAACCCAGATATACTGTTGAGACTTTGTTCTACATGTGTGGGTTCAAGGAATTGTGGGTAATATTAATGGCTACCAGTGATACACTCAGGATGGGACAGTGCCACAGTAAGAAGTCAAAATTGCATGTCTTTGATGAGAACATTGACAGAATTGACTGCAGGATGCAGATCATTTCTAGGGACATTGATAAACTGTATTGCTATGTGGAATGTCCAAAACATTGTTGTTTTGAAGAAAGGTTATCAAGACTAGAAACTGAAGTGAAGAGACTTAGGTCACGCCCCCCAGCACTTCCACCACGCAAACTTCAACTATCACCGAGGATACCGTTGGCACCCCACCCGACACCAAATACTTCGGTTAGCAGCAAGCGTGATTCCTATATTGATATGCAGTCTCCACAAACTTCATCCACACCAGCATCATCAAGTCTCAACACCTAGGACACTATTCAGGGATCAACCCAATGCTACCACTTCATACAATGCAGGCGTTGGTATGTGAATAAACTTTGTAAGAACCCATTGGACAGTATGTAAGAAAGAAATAAAACTATTACACATGAATATTTCAAGTTGTTTGTGTTTTGTATATATATATTTATATTTATTCTGTAATATTTAAATACTTACATACCAAGTAAAATAACCAAATTTGGCATACATTCTCTCCATATGAGGTAGATGTGTCTGCGTTTAAAGGGTTTAAACTTAATTGTTTGTGTGGTTTCCATGCAACAGTTTGAACTTAGTCATTTTGAACAGTAGGGGTCGTTTCCTGAGTAAATAAAATGCTCAAATGATAGTGAACTTGAACGTGAATTTATCTTGATACAATGATGATCTTCACTTTTGCAAACTCTTATAATTTTGACATTGGACCTGGGAATAACTTTACATCGCGGATATGTTAGCATGAACTTTCATAACGTGATGTCTTGCATTGTTGCACAACTTACGGAAAAAGTCCCACAAATAATGGTCACCTATCTATTTATGGTAACACCTTTAAAGACATTCCGAATGTAAACCTCACAATTCATAAACGGATATTCAACTCATAAATGATATTCATACTGGTTACCTGCACCTCACAAACTTGTTTCGGACACAACACAAGTTACTTCTGTACTGTTTTGCACCCCACAAACAATTATCCCCACAAGTGGTCCTCGTGGGTACGTCCGTCCGTCCGTCCGTCCGTCCGTAAACTTTTCGCTTTTTCGACTTCTTCTCCAGAACCAATGACTCCAGAGAGCTGAAATTTAATGTACAGACTCCTTGGCTGAAGGGGATACTAAATTGTAAATTTGGTGACCCTTTGACCCCAAATGTGGGTCACAGGGGTCATAACCTTAAAAGCTATGTTCATCTTCTTCTCCAGAACCAATGACTCCAGAGAGCTGAAATTTTATGTACAGACTCCTTGGCTGAAAGGGATTCTAAATTGTAGATTTGGTGACCCTGTGACCCCAAGTGTGGCTCACAGGGGTCATTACCTAAAAAAAACTATTTTAATCTTCTTCTCCAGTCCCAATGAACGTAGAGAGCTGAAATTTTATGTACATACTCCTTGACTGAAGGGGATTCTAAATTGTAAATTTGGTGACAGGGAGACCCCAAATATTGGGTCACAGAGGCAATGACCTAAAATGCTATTTTCATCTTCATCGCCAGTCCCAATGGCTCTAGCGAGCTGAAATTTTATGTACAGACTCCTTGGCTGTAAGGGATTCTAAATTGTAAATTTGGTGAGTCTGTGACCCCAAATATGGGTCACAGGGATCATAACCTAAAAGCCTATTTCAGTTTACAGCATCTTTCTGAGATTATATGTGCACTTCAATCAGTAAAGTAGGTAAGGGAGGTAATTTTAAAGAAAACAGCTGAGTTAAAGGCATTTCATCTTTCTGATGTGAGAGTTCTAACATGTGCTTTGAGAATATAATATGTCTGATGAAAAAGAGATATTGAGAATTAAAAACTTAGAATTGGAGGTCTAACAAAAATTATAAGTCATATTTTATCTTTGTCTCACATTTCACATATGAGTAATTATTTGTATTTTGCAAGTGAATTTGCTGATAAAGGTACACAAGTCTAAAAGTATTCTAAAGACTTAATACAGAATCTTTTATTAAATCTAATATAATGTTCTTTGTAATTTAAGAGTAAATAATGGAGTTTTTTAATATCTCATGATATTGTGTAATTATTTGGAGAATTAATTAATTAATTAATGAGAATTTCCAGTACGAGTCAATTTGGTATACCTTATTTATATCATATTTTATACTTTATAACTGATTTAGTTTTCTATTAACTTTGCAGTTAATTTTATTCAATAGGAACAAGAAATGAGATAGATGTCTACATCATGGACATGTTTAATGTGAATCTATTTGAAATGAGAACTATTGAATAATGAATACCCTTTGAAGGAATAACTTGAAGAGGAATTAAATGTTTTCATTTTACATGAGATATGTGAACTGAATATGACTAGTGATGACTGGTGATAACATAGGACTATAAAAGAAGTAGCTACATGAGATTGTGACATCACACCTATTTTCATCATCTTCTCCAGTACAGAAAAAATAATTAATTGTAGGAAAAACTGCATCTAACATATAAATTTTACTGGCTGTGAGTCCAGTGTCTGCATGTTATGTAATTGCATTGTGTTGACCTCTTCCTGGCAGAAGGATGAAAACTGATAGTTACACAGAGGTTTCAGGTTACTTCAAACTACTGTGCAGCACTGTGTTATCATAGACTGTGCGTGAGACTGCTTTAGTCTTCCACTGACTCTAAAAAAGAATTTATTCATAGAATATCACCATTTTATCAAATATTGAAAGGGAGCCTATAAGAAATGGTGAAAAAGAATTTACTAAAAAAAAATTCACCAATTTATGAAGTATTGAAATGGAGCCTATGAGAAATGGGATTTTCAAAAACTGAGGCTCCTATTCATTATGTAATAAATGTTGGTATTGCCATAATGCAATTAAGAATTAAAACAATATAATACAAAGGTGTATGATATTCATAACGAATGTTGATTTATGTGTAACCAATTTTGATAATAATTAGCAGGGGTCATGACCTAAAAAGGTTTTTTTCATTTTCATCTACAGCCCCAGGCCATTATTGCAATAGCTGACAGTGGTGAATTGTATGCAAAGAATTGTACCCGGGGTATTCATTATTATATAATGTGTGTACGATCTTAGAAAATAGTATGATCTCTCCACCACATTATTATATGTTTGATACCAGCATTTTATTTCCAAGCTTTGCGTTGCTCTTTCAACACATATATATAGCAGATTGGCAAAGTTATGGTAACAAAATATTTTTAAACCGCTTTAATCGTTTCACTACCTAGATTCTTATTACTACATTCCATTATCTGACCATTGCTATAAAGTCCACTCCATAACATACCCCACTTATTATCTCCTGATGAGCTACAGAGGCCATGGCTCTATTTTTTAAAAATCCGGCTTATTGTGTTCACCATCCAAATGGCATGTATTTCTTCTGCATTCCGTCTTGGGAGATGTACCGCGGCCTTACATCATCATTAGAAGGTATGCAATGTGTATCTTCATTAACTGTAGCATGTTAGACTTTGTTTTATTGTCGAAGTGGCTAAGTGGATATTAACTATTGGGACAATCATTGATGACGATTTGTGCAGAACTCAGGGAAATCCCGCTATGGACTCGATCTCAAAAACAAACACAAGAATGGTAACTATTGGAGATATAAACATAACAATGTTTCCTCTGTTCGCTATCTAAATGCCATATTTTTCTAACTCAACATAGTGTTAGGGACTGGCTTAGGGTGAAATGACATCAGCTGTTAAAGGTACATCCACTGTGTTGTTGGGGGGTCACATATTACAAACGTTATAAATGGTGTTACTTTATCTCGAAGTGCCGACTGTTACCGAAAACTACCATTTTGTTGATAGTAGACTTGGCATATTGACGATATGAAGGTAAAAGTAGTGATTTCTGATCGAAAACCGGACAATGCACAGCGTGTGGCGCGCGTCAATGAGTCAATCGTAATTTTGGAATCTTATTTATAACAGACAAAAAGACAAATTTGAGTTGATAATGTTTAATAGGTCACATAACTACTGTGCATGTAAATGGGACGTGCAGTTTCGGTTTCTGCACATGCATTATGATGTTACTCAATTTTAATTGAAAACTAGTAATTATGATATTTGGCGATTGGGGATAAATATGAAAGCTGGGTGAATCTATGTGTATTGTAGACAGCAGATGTTGTGAGTTGGAACGTATTAAAGCCAAATGAAATATCATGAAACACAATGGATGCACCTTTTAGTATCACAATTGAGATTAAACTTGTGCTATCAAAAAGTAATGCGTCAATAATTCAAATGTTATAAAACCAAGTCAAAGTGACTTAGACGATGACTTGTTAAGAGAACAAATAATCGTTTCCATGTGATTCTCAAAGAAGGCTTGGGAAAACTGAGGTAGGACTTCTGTTTGCTTTCTGTTTTGCGTGCTCGCATGCCATCGTTTGGTTTCATATTAACATACATAAACACTACTCAGATGGCCGCTTACATTAACATTTTGTCAAAACAGTATTCGTGATTTGATTGTGTTTTCTCTTTCGCTCTCACCAGAAAATAATTTTCACGCCTGATTGAGATATATTGATAAAATGAATCCGTAAAATAAGTAATTATTTTTGTATGTCCTTATTTTCATGTTAAACGTAAAAAATACGTCTTACTCGTACACGGAATATATATCATCAACGTTGTCTGCTTCTGTAACTCTGGAAGGAGGGTGTGTGATGAGGGAAGTCTTTGTACAAATGTTGTTTTTGTATTCCTCGTCTGTTGTCATGAAACGTGACTAAGATGTAATAGCTTTATATTTAATTTAAGTCACAACATGCGTTATGTGGTGTTCTTCTACACGACTTAATTTTGCTGAAAATTACTTGTTTAGCAGTGATCTTTCAATTTTGAATGTCAAATATTATTACGTCATATTATTAAAGGGGCAGTAGCACGTTTTTTCGCTGAAATAAGTCGATGACATATATTTGAAAAATAATGTCACCAATAGTAAAACACCTTTCTCTCTAAGGAAAATCAAGTTAAAAAATTAATGTACACTGTTCCGTAAAGCTATAGGAATGGTTTTAGTCATTCAAAATAATAAATTGTGTTCACAATAAAATGGCCGCCATGCAATTTTTGCATTATAGGCAACATTGCTATTTTCACTGCGGATAATTGTTTTGTGTAATAAGATGTGTTTTACCATCTAAAGTAAATAAAAATGACATAAACTATCATTATAAATGGGAAATTTAAAAAAAATAAAATTTTTGCAAAAAACGTGCTACTGCCACTTTAAGTCAAATGATTATTTTAAAGCACTACCTCTTTTGATGAATTCATTGTCATGATTATGCTTCGAGAGAACCAATGAATATATTATTTTTAACACGGCAACATTTTATGAAGTTAGCACTCTTTGTGAAATTGACTCATTTACATGTAAATCACTTTAGTTTGTTGTACATACGTACTTGTGTTTTAAAATATCATTAAAAGAACGAGCAAGAGTTTTTCTCACTGATTATTCATTCTGAAAGTTGGAATTCCATACAAACTTGTACAATAGAACGACATAAGAATCTATCTCGAAATACATGAAATAACTAGAATCGTTCATTCTCTTTCATCATATTTGAAATCCGAAAGATAACGTTAGAAGAAAGCCTTATTTAGATGACCAAGAACTGCAAGGAGAATGTTTAGCCTACATGTACTACTCGGCCTGCTGGCTGTACGACTGGGGGGTACGAGTATATGCAACAGTCCTTGTCCAACTGGACCCTGCCACTTCTACTGCTTGCTGCAGTCTACTTTCTGGTGTTGTGTAACCAACAACAGACATCGCACATCACACGGTCATTCACAGAACATGAAGGTATGTATTTTATAATATAAGATACCAACGCAATCAAACACAGGCGGTCAATGGGACCGACAGCGTGCTTTATGAGACAATAAAACATGCTCGTGATTTCAGATGTCAGGTAGAGCGTCGCTTAGCAAATGACGTCATATTTTACGTCACGTTGATTGTTCAATGCTAGCAAATGTGTTCTACGACGGGAGACATTAATATTTTTAAAACATAGTTTTTAGAAACAAACTTTCTCCACGTTTTTTTTTTATATAAAAGCGAGTAGATATCTAAGGGCATCTCATATAAGAAATAGAAGACTCGTTGTTGTGCTTTATCGTAGAATAAAACATAGCAGAGAGCATAAAAACACTCAGGGCTGGGCCCTTCGTGTTTTATGCTCCCTGCTATGTTTTATTCAACGATAAAGCACGCCAACTCGTCTTCTATTTCGTAAATTTATAAACCTCCAGTGACGTCACACCACTATACTGCTTATAAGATTATTAGATTAGCGCGCTTGTGTGTAGATTTATCGGAACAATAGCGCTGGATTATCGAGGATGTTTGTTACCCTACTGCCTTTCACCAAAAGGTTGATATTTTACGGACGACTCCTTTACTTTTTCGCACTATCAATTAGAATAGATTAAACATAAAATTTAACCACGAGGTCGGTTTGTAAGCTTGATAACGTGACACGTGTTTATCCCTCTGGTTGCGGGTTTTAAATCTCATAAACACCCTTTGGCATGTTTTATCCTATACATCAAATGATATCCATAACAAATGTTTACTGTATTAATCCGATAGTTCAATAATGCTTTCATAAGATAGGAAATGGTGTGTTAAATGGAATGTAAAACCAAAATGAAAACAATTAGAAGATATGAAAACTGTATAGAAGCGGTGACACGCGGTCATATTGAAAGAGGTTATCTGTGCAGTTCAGCAACAACAAACGAGGTGAATCATCTGAACGGGTTGCTACTTAAAGGTGTAATTATCCGAGTCCGGAGAGTTGTTCCCTCTCTCTGTCACTGTAATGAAGGGAGAGACATATTCAAAAGGAGACTTTTCTGAAAATTCTATTTCTTACAGTCTCCTTTTCAATATTTGAAAAAAAATTGATATTTTCAGAATAAAGACTTAGTTCAGAGTCTGGGCGTAAGACTAGGAGAATACAGTGTGGCAGTGTCATGACCCTCAAGCGTCATGCATGATGACATAATTTCTAAAAACATACTGTAAAATATATTGTTTGTTACAGATTGCACCAGATTCGTCAGGGGATACATTAAAATATATCGATGGTTTGACATCCTCTATCCACTGTAGATATGGTAAGCATTCATTTACATAGTTACTTTCATCACCTGTCCTTCTGTCCAACGTTTTTTTTTACCTATAATCTAATGGGAGCGAACTGTAACAGTGCAAGAATCATTGTATATCTTGGGTTTAGTCTATACGGTTATTGGATGCAGCCGTTAAAGATACAATTATATCATTGTATCCCTTAGGTTTCATTCATAAGCACGATGTATCAGGCACTTTGACAAAAAATTTGGCGTTTGAAGTTTTGTATTATATAAGCACATTGGATGATAAATGATGTAAATCGTGATGAACTACAAATCAAAAGGCTCTAATTTCTCTATCTGTGTGATACCACCATTCTGTTCTGAGGCATCGTTCCTGAGAATGGTTGTCCTGACGTTTATGTATTGGACCTACATGTATTGGTTGCAGCTGCATGCCGAGATGGGAAGGGCTGGATATTCCAAGGTTCCTGTTACCTGTTGATTGGGAAATCTTTAACTTGGGCCCGCGCTAAGGTAATTTCTCTAGATCCCTTGTATTGATTTAGTTTTAAAGAATATTTTATTTCGCGGAACACTTGTTTACAATAACATATTAAATCAAATATAACTGTAGACAATAGATCTTTAATTCTATATTTTATAAAGTTTAAACTGAAATGTAAACCCTTATTTCCAAAACCCCTCTTGAAATAGCGATTTCAGAACCTCATCGGTGTTTGGGGAGATGTAAAAAATATATTAACAAATCACACCATAATAAGTGAAATTTTTGCGAGATATATTCCTATCAAACATTCAAGACATATTTTGTCAGATGGCAGTATTTGTTTTTGACTGTTTTTGTTGTGGATACCCACTGTAAATGGTTCTGTACATAGTTCTAGTGAATGGATCTTAAACCAGAAATAGATGAACAGGATCTTAAACATCTTAAACATGTTCGATGTTTCAATATAATATATAGTCCAGCTTCAGGACTGTAAATAAAAAGGAGCCTTTAATACAGTCTAGGTTCTCCTTCAGCAAGTCTAGGCTAAAGCAATTTACATTTTATGAAATGAGACCTAGAAATAAAAATGTTGAAAAGAATGTAATTATTTATTTCAAAAATTATATATTTCATAGACTAAATTTTAGTCTGTATAATATACTGTACGTTGAATTTCTATGAATCATGATCAGACAAGCTGCAGACGGATGGGAATGCGTCTGGCAGACATCACAAGTGAGGAGGAGAACGTGTTCATTATTAGCCTCCTCTCCTACCGGAAAGGTCAGTATATCTCACGTAACTACAGTTTACATTAGTTAAATATATACATATCATTACCCATCCGTTGAAATTCTTATTGCTGTTCAATAAAGCTTAACGTCACAATGTCTATGTGTCCTACCAAAGACGTATATCACATCTAATCTAATTCCTTGGTCCTACTTACAAGTGAGCGACATTTCAACGATTTTCCTGCAATTTAGCTTGATTTAAATTAGCAGTAATAGATGAAATAACAAACTCGGAATCTCTTTATACTTTTCTGTTTATGGTACATATTTAAAACCATCCACTCGTTTCATATAAATGGTATTAAACGCAACCTCGTTTAGTATATACTATTCTCGAGATTTATGTGTAATACATAATCATGATAACTACTTTTGATGTGAGTTTATTCGAGCTTTCCATATTTATTTTCACTATGAGTACATGTCGAAGGGGAAATTCCGGACAATATTGTAAAGTTACTATTTGAAATGAAAGTTTGAATATGTAAAGAACTCTACTACGAAATGTTTGGAAAGGTTCTCTTGGGAAAATAGTTCGATCAATCTTTAGAGGAAATATAGATGACCGTAGTAATTTCTTGATTTAATCAGTTATAATAAAACTCAATGTTCGGTTTTGAGAATATGTCTTATGTCAACGTGATTTTCTCTTACTTCATATTCCAGAAATAAGAAAAGTTGTTATTGTTAATAACAATGTATCTCGGCTGTTACTGGCTCTCTTGGCTCAGAAATAGAAAAAGTGTCACAATGCCACATTGTTTTAAACATTGGGCACTGGACAATAAACTATTAAAAACTGCACGTTTTCAAAGTTCAAATTATTTTACGGTACACAGCATTGTTTAAACCGCACAATGTTTTAAACCGCACATTGTTTTAAACTCGTTTACAGGTATACTATGTAATTGTTTTGCGACGTACATTAGTTAATTGAGTTTAAGTGTACACTTCAAGTGTGAAATGTTTTCGATTTGTTAAAGTAAGGCAAAAAGTAGTGTTCGGCTTGAACGACAAGAGGAAAGAAGGAAGATGGATGTGGGCTGGGATTGGGAGGAGAGTCAAGTATTCCTACTGGGGTCCAGGTGAACCAAACGGAAATACAGCCACACTACTAAAGAGGAAAAATGAGGACTGCGGGGTCATCAACAGCATACACCAATTTAAATGGGTGGACGTCAATTGTGGTAAAACATATGGATACCACTTATGTGAAGAAAATGTAAATTAAGTACGCAAGTAATGAATTCTGGTAAAGGACTCGAACAGTGATGGATCCAGAGGAATAGGCTACTCTCGCCTTTATATCATTAATGTCTTCTCAAAACGACAACACAATTCTTAACTTATCCCTTTTTATTAAACAAAGTATGAAACTAAGAACTGAACTATTACGTGATGGAAACTCGCCCTGATAGCAAAAACATTATTTTAGAATTGCCTGTCATGTTATTCAAGTGGTGTTCTCTATCGTTTGTACTGATATAACATTTGTATTGTATATGTATATTTTGTATGTGGGCCGGAGGCCTTAAAGGGGCAGTAGCACGTTTTTTCAAATTTTATTTTTTCAAATTTCCCATTCATAATGATAGTGTATGTCATTTATATTTACTTTAGGGGGTACAATATCTTCTTAAACAAACCAAATTCCCGTAGTGGTAAAAACAGAGTTGCATATAAAACAAAAATTGCATGGCGGCCATTTTATTGTGAACACAATTT
This sequence comes from Gibbula magus, assembly GCA_936450465.1. NCBI lineage: Eukaryota > Metazoa > Mollusca > Gastropoda > Trochida > Trochidae > Gibbula > Gibbula magus. Next base: position 17,015,822 of record OW388292.1, read on the forward strand.
ATTATTTCGAATGACAAAAAACGATTCCCATGGCTTTACGGAACCATGTACACTCATTTTTTAGCTTGATTTTCCGAAGAGGGAATGGTGTTTTACTGCTGGTGACATTATTTTTCATTTCATTTCATCTACTTATTTCACCGGAAAAACGTGCTACTGCCCCTTTAAATACAATAAACAATTTTGACTTTTGACTTTGACTTGAATACAGGTCATAATCTTAGGATCCTTAGTGAATCAAGACAAGGAAGGTGGGTTTACGAAGCGAGAAACGATCAGCGTTATTTTACTCATTGTTGTGACGTTCATAGGACGTACATTGTACAGAGAGTAACTGTTCCACATTTATGAATTTTTAAGATTTTCTTTAGGCATGCAATTTGTCACGATATGAAATGAAGTAAAGATAAAGTAAAACTACCCTGGTGTATATGTGATTTGTTGACGACACAAATGGCTAACTTTAATTTACGACGCGGTCCTGGTCACAAGTTTCTGGGTTATTGGTATTCACACATTAAAACGCACACAGAGAAAAACAGACAAACTACGAGATGACACCTAGGGGGTTCCTGGAGCATGTGACGAGGTTTCTAGTGCTGTTCAAACATCCCAAAACAGTACAGGGTTAATTTATCTTATCTATCAGAAGGAAGAACCTCTCAAATTCAAGGGAGAATTAAAACCAGCGTACGCACCAATTAATAAAGTTAATAAATTCATCATGACTTCGAAGTTAACCTGAACCAGTAATCGTACACTTTTCAAATTCATCTTCAAATTGGACAAATTTGACAAGGTTCTGTTTAGTACATTCAATATAAACTCTATACCGGCCAAGGCCTTTATCGAGTTTGTGTAGTAGAAATTGGTACACGAAATAGTCTAGTTATGGGGTGAACTAGGTTCTATTTTACCTGTATCTATGTTTGGCTATTAAAATGATTTATAGCATTTTACTGTTGTATTTTATGCATAAGATTATATGATAAGAATTATGTGGTCTATGTTGTGTATTTTAGCAGGAGAGTAATTGCTTAGCATCACTTGGGCAATATTTACTTCCATCACTAACTAAGCACAGTGGTAACCATAGTTACCTGCTCTGTGACAGGAGGCGCTGGTCTCCACTGCAGTTGCTGAGTGAGCAGGATTTGAACCCAGACATCATGATCAGACACAACATGTAAACATTCAACAACACCAGGTAGGAAGGAACCCATTCAAAACATTATGGAAACCTTCTAGTTCAATTGACAAGCAACACTTTTACACAAATACAATTTATTAACAATTATTTAAAATAAACAAAGTATACATATTCTACAGTCCTAGAGAGTACCTGAGTAGGAGCTAGCTCACAGATCACTTCCAATCGTTGACAATCACTTCCAATCTTTGACAATTTTTTCTTTTAATCTTTGTAATATTCTATTTACGAATCATAAAGATATGTCAAATTGATGATGAAACTCTGATCTATCACACATTTATCTCTGCAGGGCTAGTATTCTTCTATAGTTAACTATATTGTTAGACAAATCATATAGGAATATGTATTCATTGGCTTTGTGAGAGTGTATAGGTTAGTTATATACACATACTTGCATTGAATATGCTAACACAGAAACATGGTTAATTTGTCTACAACTTGAAACGATTGTTTCGAAATACATACAGAAAAAAGTTTATCTTTATTCTATTTCATCAATATTTAATATAATATTTCTGTTCCTTCAAAATGACAAGAGCATATTCTTCTCAGATATATAACTTTGAAATAATCATAAAATTACACACAAACTTACTTGTAGCACCATCAGGAAGAAAGAAACACAAGGAATGAAAACAACAACTGGTAGAAAAACACATTGACATTGAAACAGACAAAACTTGCTTTCTACTTGTTCATTTTGGTAAGACAATAGGTTGGATAGGTATGAAATTAGATTAGACATTAGACAGTCGTTTGAATCTTTGACTGACATTCTAAGAGGTAGGGATGATGGAAGGTGAAGAATATTGTCATAGTTGTACAACTTCTTTATTCTGTAGAGGCAATATTTCAACATACATTCTAACGTTGTGGTCAAGCAAGTCATTTTCAAGTTACATGTTCGTCAGCGAAATTATCTAACCGTTGTAGAGACGTCACCTCTGCTGAATAAAAAGTTGTATATCCATACAAAATTTGTTCATAACAATCATAGATCTTAATTAACATTTAGTTAATAACAGAGGTTGAGTTCAAATGTTACTATTTAGTTAATATATTGGGTAGATGGAGAAATGAGAGAAGCAATGGTGTGAGAATCTGTAGAATGATGAACACAAGTAACAAGTAACAACGAAGTAACACTCAGAGATGACGATGCTCATGTTACTAATGAAGACTGGCACAGCTTGAACGATGTCACTTCATCCAGATCTAAACTAGAATTATGCTTTTATATGACATATACACATATATAAAAACATATAAAAATCATTATTTTCAAAAGTAAAATTAAACACAGATAAAAATAAATAGCTCGAAATTATTTAAATTGAAGTCTAAAGATAACTAAAAAGCATTTGACATAACCCTTCATTTTAAAATTCACCTTTTTCGAAAAGTTCTAAAATGTGATAAACATAAAATATATTTAAAATTAGTTGCAGTGAAGCTAATGGCTGTTCATGTATAGAATATAATGATGAATTTAAGAAACAATAAGGAGTAGCTTGTCCACAGTACGAACAGTGTCTTCCTTGATTCATTAGGTCTGGCTGATAACTATATTAATCTAAAATAGTTGACAGAATATAATGATAAAAAATATTAAGTTAAGGATGAAACAGTTCACAACTTTAATACTTCAACCAAATATTTTGCTTTCAGTTTCATTCACTGTGCATCATAGTTTTTGATATAAACGAAATATCAGTTAAGGTATACTATTAATGGTTGTCATACATGTCTATTTCTTGTTTTTAGATTTGTGTTAACACGGTGTATTGCTGTGATTTGAGTTTTTCTTTGTACTTTACGGAACTGAACATGTACAGAACTCTGGATTCTGTACTTCAATGTGTACCGAACCAAGCTGTGTACCGTTTCAGCCAATATTAAGTACAGATATGCTGAACTATAATGAGTGATGATTGTAAGTACTTGAGCTGCAGAAGACAACATGATGGACAGACAGATGGACAGACAAGTGAGAATAATCAACAATATATTAACAAGATAGGATGATATGCTTAAGTACAAACAAACAGACATCTAACAACTCTCTGTATAAAAGTAAGACGTCCATATCTCTATCATCTCCACAACGCCCCAAAGTTACTTTCCAACATAATCAACATAAAAAATCATTCTTTCTTTTTCTCAATACGTCTCATTGCAGACAGAGGAATATAAATTCTGATACAGAAATATAAAATTAGAAAAAAGGTCATCATCTGAATTCAGTAGAATTATTTCACAATTTCCATTATTTTGCCGACCCCTGTGTGGGGAATGAGGGGGACATGATGGTATGAAGAGGACGAGAACCATACCATGGAGAGTCTACAGAGCACTCTAGCTAGTTCATGCATACAGTGTATGTACAATTCTATAAACAATATAAATAAAATACTTCAACGATTCAGCTATTTCACACAAATCATAATTGACATGAAAAAGAAGTCAACATTTGGAGTCCCCACGTATCAGCCTACCAAATTATGGTTTAACAAACTAAACAAAGTAGCAAAACTAAACATTGAATGTTCTGATTGTATGTTTTCTTATACAAATTTATTTATTGCTCGCAAGTAGTTTATTCAAATATGCATAATGTTAAACAATAAGTTAGATGCAAATAAATACATATGTACTTTGTGTCTGTTTATTATTTTCAAACAATTTGTATATTTGAAAAATAAACTAATCAAATTACATTGATCAACTTTTCAGATTGTCATTTATTTTGTTAAATGAATTATTGCATTTGTAATCAATGCATCATCATTTATGTTTAGATATTCAAATCATGTTAATAATCATTACAGTTAATCATATTCTGATATGTAAAAGTCTTATAACTCCTCATGGGAGTGACATTATCAAGTAATATGATCAATATAACATAGACTGTTTGGTAGATATCAATACACTTGAGATATGGATTTTGATATTTCGTTACATCACGTTTTATGTAAACTTTGATTACATGTTTAATTGAACATCATTTTTGTTAAAATATTTTTAATCAACCCAATAAGTGCCCGGACAACAAATGTAAGCACGTAGAGCACCCCAAATCCCTCCACAAACTTGGAAGTGACAGCCAATCATAAGCCATGTGTGTGTTCCTTGACCCAAAGCCAGTTTTACAACCATTTTGCAAACATAAAACCTGGGTACTGTTCGACTGCACACCCTAAAAGATTGTGTAGCTCAGAGCCTGGAGTACTCATTGGGTAGATTATGGTACAAATTGTTTACCCCAATTCCAGTTCACAGAACTGAATTCACATCCACTATCCTATTTCTCTTTTCAAGGCACTTAAGGAAATCATTGGCTTATTATTTTTATTTGTCGATGGCTAACAAGAACATTTGATTTTACTGTATCAACTTTATTTCTAAGACTCATATATATATATTACTTGACAATTGAAATTTGTCTATTTTTGGCGTTCATTAATAAGAAGATATGTCTTAATGATTTGGAGCTAAGGTCTTCAAACAATATCACATATTAGATATTTTCCTCTTCATTATAGCCCATAAATAATAAATTTAAATTAAAGATTTAAGTTAGTTTTGTCAATTAGTTAATGATACAATCAGATCTAATTTTATTATATAAATATATATTCCAAGACACGTTTCATATTTAAGTTTTAGTCTCCACAACTTTTCTCTATTTTTGTCCATCAGCTAACAATATAGCCACAACATGTGTTTCACCAATATTCCTTTGAAGATACTTTATCACATTGAGAGATCAAGTGTCCAAAGGCTCCAAGTAATACAGTGGACCACTAGAAGGTGGGGCACACTGTAATACAGTGGACCACTAGAAGGTGGGGCACGCTGTAATACAGTGGACCACTAGAAGGCGGGGCACGCTGTAATACAGTGGACCACTAGAAGGCGGGGCACGCTGTCCTCCTGATTCCTCTCATATGTATCAGCTTGTACCAGTCCACCGGCGTATTGTCGATCTTCAGGTTCCGGATACAACCTTTAAAACCCTTTGTTGTCGAGGCTGCTGCTTGAGGGAAGGTTTCTGAAATATATCAGTAATGTCATTAAAGGGACATTCAACAATATCATCAATCTATTTAAATAGTAAACATTTTGCAATTTAAAAAAACTTTAAGTACTGCTATCACTGGTGGGTGGAATCTTAAATATTGTGAATTGCCCTGAACGTGTCATTCAATACTAGATGTCTGTATGTGTTAAGAGGAATGACTCACATTCAATACTAGATGTCTGTATGTGTTAAGAGGAATGACTCACATTCAATACTAGATGTCTGTATGTGTTAAGAGGAATGTCTCACATTCAATACTAGATGTACGTATGTGTTAACAGGAATGTCTCACATTCAATACTGGATGTCTGCATGTGTTAAGAGGAATGTCTCACATTCAATACTAGATGTCTGTATGTGTTAAGAGGAATGTCTCACATTCAATACTGGATGTCTGCATGTGTTAAGAGGAATGTCTCACATTCAATACTAGATGTCTGTATGTGTTAAGAGGAATGTCTCACATTCAATACTAGATGTCTGTATGTGTTAAGAGGAATGTCTCACATTCAATACTAGATGACTGTATGTGTTAAGAGGAATGTCTCACATTCAATACTAGATGTCTGTATGTGTTAAGAGGAATGTCTCACATTCAATACTAGATGTCTGTTCGGTTAAGAGGAATGTCTCACATTCAATACTAGATGTCTGTTGTGTTTAGAGGAATGTCTAAGAAAAACTATCTGCTGAGAAACTAAATGCCACTGAAACATTTTTAACTTACTAACGAGGAGGTCATCCTGATTCAGAAAGAGGGCGCTGTTTAGCACACCTGCATTACACACAAATCTAAATAATCTTAATTGTATGCCTACTGAATCAACAATTAAACTGCTGAATCAACTGGTGCCAAACCAGTCCACAAGTTAGAATAGAGACAATAGTTATACTCCAAGCCTCACCCATGGTTCCCCCGATGAAGAGTGGATTGTCTGTGGTGGTGTGTCGCAGTACACCCGGACTCGGTCCGTAATCCGTCTCCCAGTCGTCCACCGTGATCTGCACCACGTTGCGTATAACATCGGCTCGTACTTTGTGCCAGTTGTGATCACACACTTTGTATGGATTTTGGTTTTTGGACACTGCTGTGAATTTGCTTTCCCCATTTTTGACAGTGAACTTCACCTGTTGAAGATGATAACAATATTTATAATTCATTAAATGCATTTGTTATGCCATACTCAACAAAGTTGTTTTTAAGTAATTTGATTTAAAGATTAATTTCAAAGGAATCTGGAAGATAATTCATTATTAAAATTCAGACACAAGTTATGAATAATTATTATCATCTTTGATCGGTATTCAAGTTTAAAGTTAGTTTAATGTTGTCATCACTTGCTTGAAAACAATCATAGAATCTATGTAAAAATGTCACCTATACATAAAAATAATCATAACTTTTCTGGATAATTGATGTGTCTGAAAATGAATGATTTATGAGTTATTGTTTCGTAATGCTGGGCAGTATTCAAACCAATATAATCCTTCTGAAACTGAAATGTATGACTAGTTAAATCATGTGAGTTTACCCTCTAGTTCTTAAATAAAGGGTTAATGATAGACCTTAAAGTTTCTGAATTACCTTTTCCAAGTGTAGCTCGAGTGTCAAGTTTTATAATAAATTTCTAATCTGGATTACCTTTCCCAAGTGCAGCTTAAGTGTCACATTTTATAATAAACTTCTAATCTGATTTACCTTTCCCAAGTGCAGCTTAAGTGTCACGTTTTATAATAAACTTCTAATCTGAATTACCTTTCCCAAGTGCAGCTCGAGTGTCACATTTTATAATAAATTTCTAATCTGAATTACCTTTCCCAAGTGCAGCTCGAGTGTCATGCCAACATCTCCATCTTCACTGCTGATAGTGACCAGAATTCCGTCAAGCTCATTGGTCCGGAACTCCAAGCTAATTTCCAGGAACTGTCCTATGTGAAATGCTTGCACTAAAAGAGAGACAAACCGGGTCTGTTAGTTTTGTTAAGTATTTTGTTTGAGAACTCTCACAGTTCCAACAAGCACTGAAAAAAGAATACACAATCCCTCAACATCCGTCCTTAATTATGTGAATTACAAGGTCTGACATTATTTGCATATTGTTTTATATATCTCTTTAATATACTTTTCATTTTTCATTAGGATTACTTTCTTAAAAAACATTTATTTCATATTTTGTATCATGCAATGAACTCCGATAGATCACTTTGCAACAAAAACTATCATCCAAACCCAACTCAATTGCCTGGAAGAAACAAAAGCTGCATGCGCAAATAGAGAAAATTTACCTTTTACCAAAAAGCAGAAACCTGATTTTCAATAAACACTGAGCACGTTGGAAAGAGTTTGTAAAAGACACCGTTAATTTGTTCCATATTTGTCTTTTTCTAAACTGATGAGTTAATTAATTTCATTATAAAAATAGTGTATTTTACAAAACAATAATTGTCGGAAATGTTACTGTCAGGAAATGAATATAGATGTGCATATAAAAAAAAGAAACATATTTGATTACTGTGCAAATTAAGAGGACACGCGTGTATGTTTTAATCTGTAATTAAAAATAATTTGTTCTTAAACTATGCGAACTCTTGATGCTGTTATTAACATACTATGTTGATGTTACTAAATAAACCAAGAACATTATTTAAACCAACCAAATTTTGCAATGCTGATTTCAAATAAATTAAAAGTTTAGTGTAAAAATCCTTTCAAGAAACATTTATAATTTGAAATATTTCAAAATGTCTTTAAATATTTTCTTCATCCTCATATACCTTTATATGTTGATACTTCTAATATGATGTTTAATATTTAAGTTTTTAAACAAAATTTAACAGCAAAAGACAAATCACACAACAAAGTGACAACAACAAAAAAGTGAAATCAATATAAAATATACATTCAAAAAGAAGTAACTCTAAGAGTACAATGTTAGTAACATAGTGTCTTGAAGTTCATGAGTTGCCCTGACACCGCACCCACTAACCCACAAGAAACAGCACCAGATTACCATTGATCTACTGCAAGTGTCATCAACAATCAAATTTTCCAAAAGCAGAGGCTAAAAGTGAAAAAAGCTCTGAAAAGTATGAAACCATGGCAGTGTAGTGACGTGAACACCTTCAACTTACACTTGTCATTGGGTCCCGGGGGAATCGCTACAACAAACAGTTTAGTGAGATATAGGTGACATACAAGTGAATATACCTTGTTAGCGCATTCTTGGCTTACGGATTTAAAGGCATTTAACAAAGCTACTTTTCAAACTATTATTCCTTTGTAGAAAGGTGAGGTGAATTTACATTGAAATAGGGATTCAAACAGATCTCCTGATTATAGGTCAAAAGAGCTCACCGATATGCTATCACCTCCTCCCTTAATTAAGAAATTAATTATAAAATAAAGATCCAAATGTTAAAAGGATTTTGAGTGTAAAATTCCGATAACTAGCCTCATGAAGACATCTTAAAGATTTGTTGATACTCAGGGCAAACAAAATTACTCGTTTGATGAATCTTTTTTAACAAAATATGTTCAGGCAGAGAAATAACAATAACTTTGGTCTCGTGTAAATGAAGCTTTGCCTCAAAGTAACGAAAACAGGCACAACAAATAATAAGATTTCACTATGTTTTTAACTTGTTTTGCAATATTGTCAAAGTCATGAGAGATTCCATAAAACAAAATCATGTTTTTTTCGTTTTACTTGTGTAAAATTTATATAATTATTTTAAATTCACCGTGAGATGGGGTTTTTTAAATTTCACACACAATTTCACATTGGTTTATCATTTAAACAGAGACAAATCTGTAAACCAAGAAAGTTTTTGTGATTATTATATTTTCATGCATGATCTTGTCAAGAAAAGGATGGACATTAAAAACAAGTTCAACACAAGATGATGGCACTGTTCTAGGATACAGACAAAACAAATCGCATGGTTCTTTACAATACACACAAACTGGAAATGAAAAAACAATTCAATTGTTTTACAACTTGTCTTTTTGAAATTATAAATGAAAGTTTCTTGTAAAAAAAAATTCCGATACTGAAGGGGTGATATAATTTCAGATATGACACATATTCCCTTAATTCAATCAGACATCAATTTGAGATCTCAAGAGTTTGAAATATGATCTATGTCTAAAAAGATAAAATATGCAATATCAAATCACAATTATATTGAAGAATTATATTGACATACTATATTGCCTTCTGTGTATGTTAATTGTCTCTATTATTCATATCAATTAACAATTATTGATATACAGTAATAGGATATTAAAAATAGTTTCTATCATGTAAGGGTATAGATAGTACAGGGGAAATTGGATTAATTATATATCAACATGATTAGTTGTATTTCAAATGTGAGAATAATACATGAATAATAATATAAGACCAGATTCACGAGTAAACTGTCAACGCGAGAGTTTGGGATCCAAAGTTAAGTAAATAGTAACCTATAGGTCCTGTTACTGTGACTAAAACTATAAATATACCACCTACTAACTTCATAAGCTCTGACGTTTTTGTTAGTAGACGAAAGAATTATTTCTGACAAAACATTATCTGTATTTGAAACATTGACAATGCTTATTTTACAAGCCTATTCACACGAAACATCACACAAATACAGATTAAAATGAAAGACTAAACGAAGACTAAACAATTATAACTTTAACAGTACATACACAAATGAAATTCAAATGATGCTAGTTTGAGAATTACAAAATGAAGATTAAACAATACTAGCTTTAAGAGTACACTAATGAAATTCAAATGACATTAGTTTGAGCAATACAAAGATGAAGATTAAAATGAGGCTAACTTGTACGCTGCGTAACTCATGTAAAGCACAAGCCCCTACTGAAGTACAATGTTAAAACTCTTACCGAATATGCCCCAAGAGTTTCCGTTGAAGTATGCCCCTGGCTCCACATTTTTGGTACACGGCCCAGTCCCGCTGATTGACTTGGTGTTGCCGATAGCAACCATTTCATTATTGATGGTGAAGTTACGTAAACATCCTCGTATACTGTGGGGAACCTGCAATAGTCAATAAGTATCAGAAAGGAATCTGTTGTTGTGGGGATCGATAAATGAAAATTCTTATATTTTAGATCATACTTACTGCAATAATACAGATTCTTTTACTTTAATATCTAAAGAAATAGAGCCAATGGTTCGGTGGCACATCAGGGTAACAGGCTTTAAACAATTAACTAAAATAAATTCCAAAATCTATCAGTTGTGACCCCTCTGACCCATATTTGGGGTCACAGGGTCAGCAAAACTAAAATTTAGAATCCCTTTTGGCCAAGGAGTCTGTACACAACATTTCAGCTTTCTAGAGCTTTCTGTACTGAGAAGAAGATGACTATAGTTTTTAAAGGTCATAAACCAAGTTACAGATAGTGTTACACACAGAGACATATATATATAACAATATCAAAAGCGACATTTGTTATCAAACTTTGAAACAACTCACCAGATTTTTCACCTCGCTAGGATAGTCTCCTGGGAGACCGCCCACGTACATTGGAGCGGTGACGTCGAGACGACGAGCGATGTTCTCCTTTATACTTCTTCCTTCAACTTTCAGGAAGATTCTGCGACTTCCTTTGTTTACAATAACCTGCAAGTGTTGAAATTCTCCTGTTAGTAAATCTTACTCAAATGTGTTGATACTAGAAATAAGGGAGGTAACTACATGCTGAGATTAATTGTAATAAAAGACAATCATTATTCACTTCTCATTGGATTTCTTGGTTTCTTTTTATATAATCAAAACCAATTATGAATATAATCAAACTGGTGCAAGTTATAAATCATGTAATATCCTCACGGAATGCCACTGCCCGTCTCCGAGGCGGCGTCCAGTCCTGATACTCTTGTGGTCCCCCTTGTGACTGTAGGACAGCACCACCTCCCCGTTCTGTAGCTGAACAACGAGGTAGTCCGTCCGTTTTGGGTTCGTCAGGAGAAAGAACAGGCCATCCGCATAGAATGTACGGAAATCAAATGAGATGTTGAACCTAGAAGAGAAGACATTTTCCATTAGTAGAAAATAAAAACATCAAACCAATTGATAAATCACATTACTGCTAAATTAATTTATTAAAATGACGGATTGGCCAAAGTTGATTCTTATTAGTTTTCCTGGAATGGTAAGGACAATATTGACATAGTATTGTATCAGTGTTTTCATATCACAATTTGTATCAGCACAAGAGCCATAGCTGATACAGGTTGTGATCTGGAAAGACATATCATACTATGTTTATCAAATATTTCACCAACAATTCCAGCTTCAAGTCAACAATTGATATGGATTTTTGTCCTTGACAACGGATTGATACAGGTTATATGCCCTTGACTATGAACTGATATAAGTTATCTGCCCTTGACAACGGACTGATACAGGATGCTATCATGCATACACAATCAGTGTATCATTATAAGTAGGACCTATATACAACAATTATTTAAACGATGAGTGAATGGTGAAATGCATTCTATTTTATTGATATGTGCTAACATAAGTACTTTCACTATGTCTCTCAAACATAAAATACAACAGCCGTATCGAAAATTAAAATTAAAATGATATGATATATTGCAAACTGTATTATATTTTACAATCATCATCTCAACTTCTAGATTTTCTATCAAGGAGGCTATACCATTCTGTGTTAATTAAAACACAATTTTAAGTGTACAATTCTACTTAGAAACCATAAATGAAAAGAAACTTACGTTTTTCTAACTTCCTTTTTCTTAAATTTAATTTGTGCAAAACTTTTATCATCATTGCCGAACACGTAGGCCCCATATTCCATATCATTGGGTTCAGTCCGGGCACAGTCTTGTGGTTCCGGGGAGGTGGCCAGGGCCAGTTCCGTTGTCTCTTCTCCAGGTGTCTGCAGTGGTGTTGTTGTCTCTTGTCTCCTAGTTGTTGGACGTCTTGTTGTTGTTGTTGTAGTTGTTGTTGTAGTAGTTGTTGTTGTGGTTGTTGTTGTTGTGGTTGGATCAGGAGGTGGAGCTAGAAAATCATTCGTATCACGAGCAACAATACCTGCACTCCCAAGTAAACCAAAACTATTGTTGAAACTGAAGAGACTGTTCAGATCGTAAGGACAGCGACCAATATCAGCTTTCATATACTGGACTGGTAAGTTGAAGTTTAGAAGTCTGAAAAAAAACGGTAAATAATTAATAAATGACAGAAAATATTTCTTTGGATGCTAGGTTCTAAAGAAATTGTTTGGAATACTGATCTTATTGAATATACATGTACATACAACAAGAGAATTAGTGAGCACAGCTCACTCATGAAACCCCCGCTTTTAACATTGGTCAAAGAAAATTTTTTTGAAATAACAAAAGGGCATCAATGTTTAAACTTTTGTATTAACAGACCATTATGTATAAGTATTATTAAAGCAGAGTAAGTATTACACTTGTAAGCATGTTTTAGAAGTGAAAGTCGAAAAATTTGAAAAATGGCATTAAATATGCAAATGAGGGTATGAAACATACAAATATGCAAATGAGGGTATGCAATATAAAAATGACAGATGTACACATCGGTGGTTTTGAAACATTTGAACAATTAGTGTCTGAGTTATGAGTGGAACAAAAAGTGAATGGTTAAGTCGAAAACGGAGAAAATTTGCATAAATTATGCAAATGAGGGTATGAAACATACAAAAGGCCGATGTACACATCATGGTGATTGTACATATCAAGTTTCCTAACATTTGAACAACTGGTTTCAGAGTTATGAGTGGAACAAAAAGTGTGAATGGTTAAGTCGAAAACAGAGAAAATTTGCATAAATTATGCAAATGAGGGTATGAAACATACAAAAGGCAGATGTACACATCGTGATGATTATATGTATCAAGTTACAAGACATTTGAACAATTAGTATTTGAGTCATGAGTGGAACAAAAAGTGAATGGTTAAGTCGAAAAACGGAGAAAATTTGCATAAATTATGCAAATGAGGGTATGAAACATACAAAAGGCAGATGTACACATCGTGATGATTATATGTATAAAGTTACAAGACATTTGAACAATTAGTATTTGATATATGAGTGGAACAAAAACTGTGAATGGCAAAGTCGAAAAATCGAGAAAATTTGCATAAATTATGCAAATGAGGATATGAAACATACAAAAGGCAGATGTACACATCATGGTGATTGTACATATCAAGTTTCGTTAAATTTGAGCAACTGGTTTCAGAATTATGAGCGGAACAAAAACCGGACGGACGCACGGACGGACGGACGTGCTGACCACTAAATACCCACGACTACTTTGTAGCGGGGGTATAATAAAATTTATATACATAAATATGACACCACGATGTCAGCTTGATTGATGCAAGATAAGACTGTTCATCAAAGACTTGTTTTAAACACGCAACCACTACCCAGGAGTCATGTGACCAAGAGGAGGCTACTTGGGAGGGAAACTGCAAACTGTTAATGGCAATGATGGATATAATACTCTAATTTTTCTCACTTTCTCTGTATTTATCTCAGACAGTAAAAAAATGAACACCACAACTGAGAGCAAAAACTTACACTAATAATCATAGCTTCTTCAGAGACATTACAAGACTTCACTATTCTCCAGAAAAGAAGAAAACCACTTACTTTCCATTGACAATGATATCACTGGTACAGCCATCAAGCCCAGCACTAGATGCAACTTTATCATCCACATTGAAGCCATCAGGAACACCTCCGATATACAGTCTTCCTGTATTCACGTCCATAGGGATTGAGTCGACCCCGATCGGGAGGTCAGTTTCATCCCCTAACTGGTCATCAACATACATCGTTAATCTGAAAACATACAAGTATATTTTAATATGAATAAATAATTTCCATTTCGGCTGATTGAAAGGTAATGATTAATCGACTTGATGATTGAAGGATGAAATGATTAGCTGAGTTATTCAATAAATGACTGGTTGACTGAATGAATGGTTGAAAGGCTGAGTGACTGAATGTTTCAGTCAACACTTACTTTTGTCCTGTCTTGACAACAGCAATATTATGCAGCATTTCATCGTTATATCTATCATCAGTTATAACATGCACTGGTTTTCCATTGGCACCGAATCTTCCTTCAATGCGTCCACCATTAAGTGCAAGCGAATAGTAGTTCTGAAACATCAGACAGTAGGCTTTCAAAAGTGGTATCAACTGTGTGCATATGTATTAAGCAATATTAATAATCAATACTTTATGAGCATAGTTTTAATTGTGGAGTTTCTCACATGGATTGAAAGGGCTAATAAATCATTTTTACAGAATGAAAATTATAATGTACTATATCCATTAGACCAAATAACACATAAACCAGTACAGTTCTACATGTCACAAAAAACACTTCATTACAAAGGAACACCAAAGAAATTAACCAAACATGAACGGTCCTGTAAATTGATCCATCAGAATAGTGAGGCACTAAAAAATTTCGGTGATACAAACTATTTGAAATTACACATACATCTTTTGTATCCATAGCTAGTAGCAACATGGCGTCCGTCTGTTTTGTGATGAAAGAGACGGACACATCTGCTTCCTTTCCTTCCAGACCACTGGCGCTGAATATGGCGTAACCCATGCCATAGAAACCAGCTTTACGGATTCCCTGATGAGAAGGACATAACAATTAATTAACATGTTACTATTGTAAATCAGTTGAGGAAGGCAATTAACCAACAGTATTTTACCTTATCATTATATTTCTCACCCACTCACGCAGGAAGCAAGTTTGAGGCGTAGGTTCTAACACGGGGTGACGTGAGTTGGGGTTTAAAGCCGCTTTCGAAAGTATTTCACTTATATCATGGCAGCTAGTATTATTGCAGGGAGAAAGCCTGAAATGCCATGCGGCT
The DNA here is from genome assembly GCA_936450465.1 of Gibbula magus. Lineage (NCBI taxonomy): Eukaryota > Metazoa > Mollusca > Gastropoda > Trochida > Trochidae > Gibbula > Gibbula magus. Next base: position 17,031,045 of record OW388292.1, read on the forward strand.
ATGCAATGTGAGCATCGGCTTGAACTAGCGAAACATGGATGGTACTATTCTGAATTCAGTGCAACATTGCACCCAAACTAAAGTTGCCAAAACCCTGGCTGGATTCGAACCCCAGACCAAGGTTCTAACACAAATATAATATTATTAAAATTAAATCAATTAAGATATTCCAGTTGTAACTAAAATTAGATATACTAATATATTCAGTAAAACTAAAGTCACCTGATGCAATTATTTAAGCAGAGTATATATAAATGTGTTCTAGTTGACCCTCACCGAGTCCCTGCATCCAGCTGATATACCGACAACAGTTCCACTGAAGAGATTCTGGATATCCCGACCAATAAAGATATCCTTCATGCACCCCAGGAAGTTGTTCGTCTCCAAACTGCTTCTGTAGCAACAAAGCAGAACATAAAGATTAAAAAGTGACACAAAATAATTTCTTTGAAGCAAACATGGTAACTCCACATTCCACCTGATGAAGGAGTAACCATATCCTCTGCAATGTCATGTATTTTCACATCAAAGAAGTTGTTATCCAGAAAAATCTTCCTTTTTTATGGCAATTCCAGTTATAGTCCTTACATACAGTTCATATTTCTTTCTCATCATCAATAACTCAATACAATTCACAATTGATTTTAAGACTTTTAAAAACAAATCTCCAACTTCTTGACTTTGTACAAATACAGATGCTTGATTTAACAAGTTTCTTGATAATACATAAATATCTTACATTTTCTTGAATGTTGTAAGGTCCAAGCTGGCCGGTATGCCACCGAAATAAAATGGATGATTTTTAAGATCGAGACCCCTGTTTCCGCTCGGTGCACTCAAAAGTTTTTTTTCATCATTGACGGTGAGAGCAGCTGAAACAAACAAGAGCTTCATTACAAATAACATCTTCCAAGGTGTGGGCGATATCTATCTATAATGTGAAGCATGCATACATCCCCTTGCCATGTTTCAAGCGAAAACCTGTGCCTCGACAGATTTCTTTCAGACACCGTAGCAGCCAAATATATTCTTCAAGTAACAGTTCACAGAAATGTATTGAATTGATCATTGACACAACTCTGTAGAACATTATAGAAAGATGAGGTAGAAAAGTTTATATAATTTACATATCATATCATATCATATCATATCATATGTAACCTATCTTAGATTCTGCAGTTTACCAACTAGACAAACAGTCCACCCATAATGTAATATTAAAAAATCATTAATGTGTTCATTTATTCTAACGTTGAAGGGTTTGTAAACATCTGCTCCTCACCTTTAAGAAACCTCTTGTCTATAGAAACTTTGGTCCACTTGTTGTTATTGTACTTGTTGTCAGTGATATTCCAGGCGTGACTTGTTCCTCCGTTGTTGAACTGAAACATCACCTTCCCTTCACGCAACTCAACCGAGATGAAGTCTCCCTGTGGACAGAGAAACACTGATCAGTTTCGATATTTTAGTTCAAGATATTAAAGTTTTTAAGAAACTAAATGCAATATCTCGATGATGTACGTGGTTCAACCACGAAGTTACTCAATACTGAATTGCGTAAAAACATAAGACATATCCAATATGTTTTTCTCTAAAGTATTTTGAATAACTTTAATGACATTAAGAAGTTTTTTAGATGAAGGAGAACGAGTTCTATGGATATATACACATATCTATGTAGTAAAATTTAACATTTCATTCATAATGTGTATGTGTGACTCATATAGAGAAGAATCTGCACTACCCATAATGCACAACTTGAGTCGTTCTCGCAAAATTTGAGAGTATGTTCTAGCTTGACTCTAAGAGTTGAGTTGATTTGCATTTGTTTTGCAAGACGAGTCACCGATATGATCAGAACCTTCCCTTATACAGAAATCGAGTGTCACCATCTAGTTGAGGTGAACGCTGCTTTCAAGAGTATTTCACTTATATCACAGCTGACAGTATTATTGTAGGGAGAAAGGCTGCTACACCATGTGGATATGCATTGTGGTGAAACCTGCGAGCATCGGCTGGAACTAGCAAACCATGTGTGGTATGGCACTGAAATTCAGTGTTGCATTGCACCCAAACCTTACTGCATGTAAAATAGTTCTCTACTGCAGAAAAAGTTGCAGGGCCCCTGGGAGATCCGAACCATATACCTCTTGATTTCAAAGCCGAAAGCGCTAACCACTTGCTATCCTGTCCCATTTACCATCTAGTTGATAGCTCAGAAACAACTGCCCCAGTGCTCTCACGCCCATTTTATTTCCCCCAATGGGAATACTTAGGTGGGAGGACAGTTGTTGAGCCACCATCAGGCCTCCCATCACATGTTTGAGCCCATCCACGACAGGAGGACACCAAACTTAATCTGAACTGATAACTTAGTTTACTACTATCCTGACAACTGATAATACTTACAGACACCTGATCTCCAGAGAAGTGGAGTAAAGCATTTTCCCAGTATGTCTTGAAAGAGAATGAGATTCTTGTTTTATCACTCCGGTACCCGGAACCACGATCTTTCTGTGCATATCCTGTTCCGTCGAAGGAGTATTCATTGGTGCTGACGGGTTTGCTTGGACTGAATGTAACCAAAATCAATCTTCTTATAGGGAGCAACATGTTAGTAATTTTCATCTGACAAATAACATTAGTACTAAACTGCGCATGTATAACTCATTTACTTATTATTATTGTTATTTGCCAAAATAACATGTAATTCATATACTATTTATATATATATATATTCATTATATTCAACCAAAAAGACACAATATTAATCTTCAGTCAGAAACAATGCTACATCACAATATTCAGTTTTGTCCTGTTGACTGAAATATTCCTGCTGTGAAAGTAACTTACATTTCATTTGAGGCATTACATGACGCAGACGTATTCTTGAAGTTGAACATTCCGATGGGCTTCCCGTCGATGATCATATCTCCAATGCTGCCCGTCATGTTTCTTCTGCTGATGCCAGGGGGGGACTGAAGGGCAAATAATCTTATCCTCAGTTTCTTCACAGGTTTACAAACAAGTTAATTGTAAATAAAGCTCTATAGTTACATAAACACATTACTAGTTAAGAAAGTAATATTCTTATAAAATGATATCATAGATTATTATATAAAAGACATTTTTGTTCCTAGTTCTCACATTAAACACTCAATATTTTAGTTGCCATTAAACTACAACTCAATAGAAATGAATTTATATTACCGGTATGCACAAACCAATACATGCCATCTTGAGCACAGCTCCTGTTCAATAGCACAGAACATGTTTGCGGGTCACATCATTGATAGAAATCAAGTTGAGATCCTGTGTCTGACAATGTTATCTGACAACTGGGAGGAATGGTTCCAGTGGTAAGCACACTTATCAACACTTATCATAATCAATCACGTAAGGAGTTACATATTACTTCTACATAGAGGTGACACATGTCTCTTAAGAATCTGGAAACTTGAAGGAATAGACATTTGGTTCCAGGAGCAAGGAACTTTATCATAATGAAAGGAGACATGTCCTACCTCCACATTAGCGTTGACACCTCCAAAGTAGACATCTGAGGTCTGGTCCAGTTTGAGGACGGAGTATCCCCCTGGAGATGTTCCACTCAGTTCCAGTGCCTTGCTCTCGGACTTGTCCACTCCGTACACCTTCAGCAGACCGATCCTCCCGATCCTGAAGGGCATTAAGACACCTCGTCATGAAGCACTTCAACTCTCCATTAAAACTAGAACTAGATAAACTGTGTACAAAGACACAGATGTCAATCTATCCTACTTGTATACATTCTTCATCAGTAGTCCAGAAAGAAAAGAAACTTACAGACATTCTCAGTGGCAGAACATTCTTGCACCTGTCCTCCATAAAGTTAAAAAGAATGGATAATAAGGACATGTGCAAGCTCGTAGCATTCTGTTTTGGGTTTTTATTATGACAAAAGAGGGTGAGGTGGACAGGTGAAGAGCAATTCATGGCAAAAAACAGGGAACCATCTCATAAAGTATATGCTAGCACAGTGCTAAAGCCCTTTGATGTGTTATGTATTGATGGACAGGCAGGCATGTAAACCAAGAGATACTTCTCTTAAATAAAATGCAAATATTTAATATGAGCTTTACATTACACTACCAGTACTTGATTTGGGGTACAGTCTAAATAACAACATTCCTTTGATATTTGAAACGATTGTTGGCACAAATTAGAAACATCGTGGTGGTGAGGGACAGATTGTTATCTCTGAGGGACAGATTGTTATCTTTGAGGGACAGATTGTTTTCTCTGAGGGACAGATTGTTACTTCTGAGGGACAGATTGTTACCTCTGAGCACGAACTCTGTACCACTTCTTTTCTTCCGGGTCATCTGGCAACCTCAGTTCAATGGTCATGTTGTGGGTCACCGACCCCTGACCTCCACCATTATCCCACGTGAAGCGAACCTGATTCTTTACAAGCTCCAAGGCTAGAAACTCCTGTACAGTAATTGGAAATCAAACGTAATGAAATTGTATAGTGCTAATTTTCATATAGTTTCATAGCATAACACTTGAATTTAGAAAAGATAAAAATACACGTTGACGAATCATATAATTCCATTAAACACAATAAAGGTTTACAATCAGATTTTCTAGTTGAACTACATGGTAAAATAGCACAAGTACCTGGTCATTTTACACTACAATTATCACACAAAACTGACAACAAACTCACCGAGCTTGACTTCTGAAGCAGTACGAGTAACATGTTATCCCTTGTGTCGTTACGTTTGAAGCCGAAACTGATCTCATTGGTTGCTCCAGGCTGACTGTGAGATCGATACGACCGCACACACTTTCCGTCCCCCTTCATCGACAGCTTCATCTGCAACACAGACACTACCAGGTGAACCCACAGGTCTTGTACTAGTCTGGCTACTTCATTTGGTTTGAAGCTTGCCATAATCAGGAGATTACAAAGATAAGGCAACAACACAGACAAAAAGCTCTAAAAAAAAACAAGTCAACAATGATACATCCCACCTTCATATGCATTAATGTAAGACCAAGATCTTACCCATCAACTTAACAGTCATAGATCATTATATGCAGAGATCAAGAACAGTCAAATTATATTTTTAAAGAAATATATGCAGTTTGACGTTTTCTGTAGATTATAACAGGGAAACAAAGATAACAAAGACATTTTATGTCTGCTTCAGTCTTTTGTGACAGATGCAGTATATTACCAAAAAATTATTGATCATATACAGTCTATATGATTGATATAGAACCATAATCTATCCCTTAACTATCGGGGGGGGGGGGGGAAGTAAGATTTCAAGCATTGCATGATGGTCTTATTTCCCTCTTTCATGTCTTACCCCCTTTCAATAACCTCGGAGTTATACTTTATCCTAGTTACAAAACAGAATGTCTTCCACCTTACAAGGTGATTTGTTGAAAGCTAATAACTGAGAAGCTAATGACATACATTGTTGGCCAGTTCCCGCGCCTGTCTGATGTTCTCCTTGAGCTGTACGATGTTGTATGTGATGTTCTGACTGAGTTGTTTTGCTCGTCCAGCCTGGGCGCCTACGTCTCCGATAATTCCCTTGATCTTGTTCACATGGTCTCGGGCCACCTTTGCTGTGAACAGCCGAACACAAGTGGTTACAGAAACTGGTTTGATCTGTATATTTTGTTTTATGGAAAAGTAAAAAGAAAGTGACTATGATAATGTGTGCTGTCGCAAAAACTAGAAGAGAAGTAGTCCAGTGTTTCCTGCAATATCGATATAATAGAGAGTCTGAAAAGTGGTCTCTGCCTGGTTTGTCCCTATGTTCGCTGTCACCAAAAAGTCAAAAGTCATGAAATATATCAATTCATGATCACCAAGCCGAAGGGAATCAGCATAATCCTCAAACGTATCCAGGCTGTATCCAAATTTGAAGATGTGGTCATTGAAGACTTTAATATTTGAAGAGAACTTAATTGTAAAAGTTGTAAGGAAGGACATACAAATATCTGAATATCAAACATAAAACTTCTGGAAAGAGTGTTTATCAAAATGGCATTTCTTCATGTGCATACCAATTTTCATGGAGAACACGTCTAAAGCTCATTTCTTTCTTGATATTCACAAATAAACACTTTACTGGCGTAAATTGAAGAAATTCATTTTAAAAATCCTAAATAAAACCTCATAAACTTAAACATTCACTAGAGAATTACAGGATGCTTAAACAATTTATTATTAAAGGTTTAAAAAAGCAAAAGTCAAAACCAAGCTGAGAAAACATTTGTGAACCTGAATGAGGATCTAGATGATACTAATTTCATTCAACTTAGAATAATAAATAGAACACAAGGACACAATCTCAAAGTTACTGATCAACTTACTTTTATATCCAATATCATACATGTCTGTACCAACAGTTCTGCCGAGGTCATCAATTTTTGGCCTCAGTTCATTGTTCATTTTGTCAATAATGTTATCAACTTTCTTCTTTGTCCTTCTTGCTTTCCGACCAGTTCTGTCCAGTTCATCCTCTACAGCATCCAGTCGATTCCTCAGGTCTGAAGAACAATAAATATATTCCTCAGACCTGAAGAACAATAAATATATTCCTCAGGTCTGAAATACAATAAATATATTCCTCAGGTCTGAAGAACAATAAATATATTCCTCGGGTCTGAAGAACAATAAATATATTCCTCAGGTCTGAAGAACAATAAATATTCCATTCTCAATGTTTGTTACTTACAAATTGAATTAATCAACTTTGAGATTTCTCTCTTTTGACTTTATGCCAAAACTTTGTGACAAAAGATTTTTCTTTGGAAAATTACCATTAACTACATCTATATTAGTGTCTTGCACCATTTAATCTTCAAAAGACTTAAAGATATTCAATAGATTGCCATCATTACTGGCTTCACTAAACTCTTTCCAGTGCATTATTTTTATCTTGAGTTGATTGTTCAAGATGCAACAGCTGTTTATTCCATGAAGAACACAGAGTCTCACTGGCAGGGAGTAGAACAATCCATTGTTCAACATTATGAAGCAATATTTATCATTTATCAATGTCGGTGTATGACAAAAGGACCGTCCGACAGCCTGACAACTTTTTTGTCTGGGCTGGAAACTTTTGAGTTTTTTATTTTTATTTGGCATTTAAAATTGACTGAATAACACTTTTATGTTAGCTAATGTCAAGCTCATTTTATACACTGCCAATTCTGTACTTCAACACGAAATGAAGTCGACAAGACCACTGAAGCCGACCTGAAGGAAGTCGAGCCATGCCCCGGTTGAGGTCGTCGAGGTCGTCCTGGTTCTTGTTGTGGAGTCTCCCCACTTTGTCCACGTCGCCCTGCACGAAGTTCAGGTCATCCTCCAGGTTAGCTACGTCACTGTCCAGCAACTTGTCCGCCTGACGCTGCAGCTCCCGGCTTCTTCGTATGGAAGCATCTACATCATCTTTGATCCGATCCACCCCAGCCTAGAATCAAAGGAATAAGTCAAAGGTAGGAGTTAATAATAATAACTCGTTATTATCTGCAATATAAAGGTACATAGGAAATTGTTTTTGTGCAATTTTCACCCAGCAGCTGCAATACAGCACCTTTCTGTTCTTATAATGCTAACTGTGAAGTAAAGAAGCAACAACTCCCGTCTTTAAACATGTTTTGATATAAAGCGACCATGAATCAAACCCCTTTCTTCTGGGTGATGAGCAGACACTACCAACTGAGCTATACATCCCTGGTTTGGTACAGTTCTTCTTTGCAGTTATCGAAATGCTATCTTTTCAAAGATGTGGTTACAGAAGCATTTGAAGTACTAAAATATATATATCATTTTATTTTTAAAGTTTCAAATATAGCCATTGAGTGTTTCCATATGTCCTGCTAGTCACTACCTATCAGTATCATGATAATGGACAAGATACAATGGTTAACAGAATACTTCTGGACTCACTATTCGCACAGCATCCTTAGCGTTCCTGAGGGCATCATTAGCGGCTTCCTCTGCTTCCTTGATTGCCTTCACAATGTCCTGGTAGACTTTAGCAGCCTTCACTGGGTCCTTTGCATCAGCACGGGTCTTGGCAAACAGTCTGGGATAGAGAAGGTCAGTCAAAGGTAGGCTTACTTGTCTCATGAAAGGAAGTGACATCTTGGAGGTACAGGATCACTTACATAAAGCTCATTTACAACTATTCCTTGTGACGAGATAGAAAGTTTATATGAGTTGGTAGAGTATACAGATCAGATTTAGTGGTACAGAACTTTGACTTAAGTGAGGTTGAAACAGTATTCATGGTTTCATAGAATAATTAAGAAGTTCAGTCCACATGTTAAGAAACACAACAACTACAGAGAAGGCAATGACAACATGAAGACCATGTGAGTCTAGAGCAGCCTACTGGTCAAGCTTCTTGGCGTATTTGGCCAGCTCCCGTGCATGTCTCCAGGCCTGCTTGACCTTGTCCTCAGTGACCGGAAGTGCCCGGTTCAAATCATCGAAGATGTCGGCCAGTCTATCTGTTATGGCATCCAGAGTGGTGTAGCGGCGGTCAAGGGTCTGCAAACAGAACCAAAATCTTTCATTGATTTTGGAATCTTTCAATGTTCTTAGATCATGAAACTTAACTTGAGTGAGGTGATTTCGTTGACCGTTGTTTTCAAGAGTATTTCACATTAAGACGGCTGATAGTATTATTGCAGGGAGAAAGCCCATAATACAATTGTTGCATCACGTTGAAACTTGAGAATATCAGCTGGAACTAGAGAACCATGGGTGGTACTGCACTGAAATTCAGTTATGCATTGCAAACCTTACTGCTTGTAGAACAGCTTCCTGCAGCAGGCAAATCCCTGGTGGGATTCAAACTTTGGACCACTTGACCCGAAAGCCACACACACTTACCATTGTGCTATTCAGCCCCAATAAATACATGAGACAAGACCAGCAACATCTTACATCACAAGCCTCAAAAAAATGTAAGGGTTTTATGTGAGGGAAGCTTCTAATTCTGAGAATAGTGTGATTAATTATTTTGATATTTCATAACTAATAAATGAATGAAATGTTAATTGATTATGATACTCACATCCAGATTTTCTATCAACCTATCCAGGAAAGACTTTGCATCATCAATGAAGTCCTTTCCTTCTGTCAGGATGTCGTCTGCTTCCTCTGCGCGGTCCTCGATGTCTTTATGCTTGTCCTGTAAACAAAATGCTTTTCAAATAAACTGAAATGTTCAATTCAATTTAGTCATTTATTGTTTATCTTTATCACGCATAAACACTTAAGAGATGTTGTGAAATGAACTCGAAATGAATGATCAGAATATACGTACAACATTTCTACACTCAGACTGCATGCCCTTATGAAGTAGACTATTAATATTAGAAGCAAGATATATGTTTCAAACTGTTCAACTCACCAGAAGATCTGCTAACTGAGCGGCGAGAGCCAGTGCCTCCTCATCCATGACCTTGTTGGCGAGATCCTTGGCATTCTCGGACCGGTCTCGGAGGTCCTGCAGCGCCGCCAGAACTCCTTCCAGTCTCTTGTCAACCTCGCTGGTGTTGACGTTCTTAGCGTTCAGTCGCTGTACTCGCCTCATCAACTTGTCTGCCAATCTACATTAGAGACGCAGTGAGTCCATTATAGAAAGATGGTTTCAGAATGAACTCATCAGTGACCTTATATCTTTTAAAACTGATTTAGTTACGACAGTACCGTAAGACTATCGAAGTGTTAAGAGAGATCCTCATTGATACAGCTAGCGTCATAAGCTTCAAACTTCTGTTATGTCAAAGTTCTATTTAATTGAGAAATTAAACAAGCCTTACTTGTAAGGTGAAGTTTGATTGTAATTCTGTCGAGCTATAGAGAGTACGTAGGGATCACGTGAGAAGTGCGAGTGACAACGAGGATCATTGTTTAAAGTACAATTGTTCAATATCACGATTTGGGATGGGCTCCCAGGATTATAGGGTGGGACGTGATCCCTACGTACTCTCTATAGCTCGACAGAATTACAATCAAACTTCACCTTACAAGTAAGGCTTGTTTAATTTCTCAATTCTGTCTCGCTATATCGAGGTACTCGAGATCACGTGAGACTTCAAAGCATTGAACAATTGTATGCTATCCAAGAGAGTAGTTCTCCAATCTCCTTACACTATAAGAAGAAATAACACAATTCAAAATGTTCATCAGGTGTTTATTCAATAAACCCAACACATCACTGATTAAGGATGCTAAGTGCAAACTTCTCTTTGTTGCAAATTGGTTTCTTATAAAACCGAGCAAATGTAGACTCATTTGACCAACCAGCCGTCTTCATGATCACATGTACAGGAACGCCTGCCACATGAGCAGCGCTAGTTGAAGCTGACCTCGTTGAGTGAGGTGTGTACACAGACATATCTACTCCGGCAAAAACTAAGACAGTTCTAATCCACCTAGCAATGGTACTTCTACTCACTGGTTTGTGAGGCTTAACAAAACTAATGAATAACTGAGTACAGTCCTGTCTCAGCAACTGGGTACGTGCTACATATTCTCGCAGCGCCGTGACGATACATAACCGCCTATTTGGCGGGTAACCAGGAAGCACAATATCCTCCATGTGTTTACCTGGTCTTGAGGTTTTAATAATATCTCCAATACTGAATATATATTTGCCTTCAGTCTCTTTCATGTTCCTTATATCCAATAAATGTAAACTCTGGACTCTTTGCCCTGATAATAAAGCAATCAAAGTTACTACTTTAAAACTTAAACTTTTCAAAGACAGTTTCTTTACTGGAGAAAGTTTCTTTAAATAATTCAAAACGCTGTTTGTATCCCAAGTCATTTCTCCCCTGGGAAATGATGGTCTACGATTAAACACACCTTTGAGAAATCTCACAACAAGGGGGTGAGAACCAACACTCTGTCCGTTGATAAACACACATGTGGAAAGAGCACATCTTGCAGTATTAATAGTACTATAGCCTAAATTCTGCTCAAACAAATCAGTAAGAAAGTTTAATACCACTCCCACAGATGGTGAAAGTGGATCTTGACATTTTCCACGGCAAAACTCAAACCATTTCCTAAGATAGGGTCTGTATTGCTTCTTTGTTGATCCTCGCCATGAGGACATGATGATTTCCGCAGCTTTCCCAGAAATTGCTTGGCTTTGGAGATATCGCCCGAAACCTGGCAGACTATCAGTCTCATCTTGGGCAGAGAATGGTTCTTCTTCTGAGCCGGCCCGGTCCAAATGAGAGTATCCTTCCCCCTGGGGAGAAGAAAAGGGCAGTTTGTAAGCATTGACGTTAGTCTAGAGAACCATGTCTGCGTTGGCCAGTATGGCACTATCAATATACCTTCTGCTTTTGTTTCAATGATGTTTTGTAAACATCTTGAAATGAGATTAAATGGCGGAAATGCATAGAAAAACATATCACACCACGACAAGGCTAGAGCATCAATTGCTATCGCACCAGGATCTTTTTTCCATGAAACATATCTCTCAATTTGAAAATTATTCTTTGAAGCAAATAAATCTATGCATGGTTCCCCAAAAATTGAAACTATTTGTTTGAACAATTTTGTGTTGAGTTTCCATTCGGAACAGCTATTATCTAATCTAGATAATCTATCTGCCTCTACATTTTGTTTCCCTGGAATATGTGTTGCGGTTAACCATATTGATTTCCCTGAACACCAAAACCATATTCTACGAGCAATTTGGTTGCACTGTTTTTTCCTGCCTCCCATGTGATTGATATAAGCAACTGCACTTGAATTATCAGTTTGAACTTTTATGTGCTTTCCATTCATATTTCCACATAATGAGATCAAGCCCAACTCTATTGCCTTAAAGCTCTAGTGGGTTAATATGCAAATCTGCATCCTCTACTGACCAATGACCACCTGAGGATTCTTGGTCACATACCGCCCCCCACCCTTTTTTGGATGCATCTGTTTGTAGGACTATATCTGGACTTTTTCTCAATATTGGCTTACACTGTTTGTCTATGTTATTTATCCACCAATCAAGGTCTTGCTTACCTTGTTGTGAAATCTGCATGGTCTTGTCAAAATCTCCTCGCCTCAGAGATAACCAATTGGACTTCTCATTGTCCAGTACTCTGTAAAATAGAGGAGCATATGTAATGGCAGGAAAAGATGCAACAAACTTTCCAAGCAATTTTGCTACGTCTCTTATAACCGGGTTTACAGTTTCCACTATTTCTTTTGCTAGAGCTTTAATTTCATTAGCTTTTTCATCAGTTAACCTGACATTCATTTTAACAGAATTAATGATGAAGCCTAGATATCTCACTTCCTGTTTAGGACTGAGATTAGATTTCTCTTTGTTTATTGTAAACCCAGCATTTTGGAATATGTCTACTGAATCATTGACATTGTGTTCACAAGAATAGAGAGTATCTCCACACAGAAAAGAATCATCCATATAACCTGATATCATATGACCAGCTTGTCTCAATGTAGAATATATTGGCTTGGTAATTTTAACAAACACTCTCGGACTGGTAGAAAGTCCCATTGGCAATGATGTAAACTGATACAATTGATTTCTCCACTGGAATTTGAGATATTGTCTATGTTCTTTCAGAACTGGAACTGAATAATAGGCATTTTTCAGATCCATGACTGCCATATAGGCATTAGGTTTAATTAAACAAAGCGCATCTCCAAAATTCTCCATTTTGAAATGATGATAGGTAACATGTTGATTAAAAGCTTTTAAATTGAAAATCACTCTGTGACTACCATCTTTTTTAGGTCTGATGAAAATATTAGAAATGAATTCTCCATGTGAATGAGTACATTCCTCGATGATTCCACATTCACGAAATTGTTCTATTTGAATGTCAATGCTTTGAGATTCAGCTTCATTAAAAAGGATGGGTTTAGGAACAAATTTTTGTTCAGGTATTGTATCTAATTCTATATGATAACCCTGAATAGTTTGTAAAACCCATTCATCAGAGGTCAGTGATTTCCAGAAATCAACATGATTTGCTAGATTACCAGCAGAAAAATCAATATTTGTATTTACCTTTTCTGAGTTTACATCTTGTCTTTGACATTCTCGTGTCTGGTCTGGGGCCTCCAGCCTTGACCTCTGCCGGACCCTCTTCGGCCTAAAAAAGGCCTGCGGTATGGCGCAAATCGGCTTCTCCCTCTGCCTCTGCCTCTGAAGTTGCCTCCACTGGAATAACCTTGTCCTACTCTGTTCCCGATTCTGTTGGACTCGCTGATGTCCTTGATACTCTTGGTGAGATCATCGCCGAAGAGCTTGCTTGTTACTGTCGTATTCGAACAGAGTTGACGGTACTTGTTGTTGAGATTGGGACGGATGAGATCGCGTCGTCTTTGACTCAGTTCATTGTTAGCACAGATGAGCAGAGCAATCATATCAAACACCATTTTGAACTGCAGACCTGGATCCATAGCCGCTAGGTCAACTTCCTTGTTCTGTAATTTGAGGAACAATTCAGCAAGGTTTACTGCTGGAGTGAGTGACTTAACAAGTCTGGTCTGTATTTTCTGCATCTTAATGTCTCTAGACTTGGTTTCTGAATCAATCAAATCCCACACTTCTTTGTTCACTGCTGGTGTTGTGAAATCTATGTTCTCAGGTTGTTTGTACTTCTCCAAAATTGCTTTCATTTTCTCATCAGGCATCTTCTTCTCAGTCATGTTATTAATGATTTCGGCCATTTTCTGAGAAACCTTGGGGCCTTTATCCCCGCCAAGTTGGAAATCTTCTTCAATGAAGTCAAGCATAGAAGGGGCCACATTCGGTCGTTCTTCGTTATTGTCGTTACCCAACAAAGCGTCGAGTTGAGCTTCCACATCGGCAATGTTATCCGAATTGTCAGGAACCTGTTGGCTTGGCTCAATGCGTTCATCTTCGCTCTCGCATTCGAACATTTGAGACATGTTCTGGTTCATACAAATTAATTGCTCAAGTATTAAGTTCATATTGTTCGAATTGTTCTGCGAAGTATCATTGTCGTTGGCCTTAGAGGTCGACGGGACTGGTTGCGAAACGCTGGCAGTCACAGGCACTGTACCTTGTGTCGGAGATTTCTCTGCGTTGACCGTTGTTGTTTTGGCCCGGTTTTCATTTTCGATATTACTTTTCTTCGTGCTCTTCCCTTTGGAAGCCATTTTGAAAGGAGGGAATAATTTATCAGCAAAGTTGAATTCTCGTTCCATGTAACCCGTTAGCAGCTGTTAACCGGTTAGAAACACGTGTTCTGACTATTTAGTCACGATGTACCCGTGGAATTGAAAGTTCTCAGTCGGGCATGCGCAGTCAATCGTACACTATTTCCGCTGTCGCTTATGACATTGATGTCGCTTACAACAAACTAAAATTATTTAGTAAGTATTTTTGTAAATCTTTGTGATTATTTGTTATTGTTATAGATAAAATTGAATTTTCAATTTGGTAAAATGTTACAACGCGGCGAATTGTCGCCGTGTAACTGTTCGGAGCGTGATTGCACGCTACCTTCCTCGTGCGAGTCAAACCACACAATGATCCTCGTTGTCACTCGCACTTCTCACGTGATCTCGAGTACCTCGATATAGCGAGACAGAACTGTGTTTAACCAAAATCCTGAAAGCAGTTCACATTAATGTGACAAACTTATTTTATAACATACAAAACAAGTTTAGCCCAAATACCTAAAAGCTGATGACATGATCCAGCCTGAAAAATCTTTTCCATTCTGTTTGCATTTCACCTCATCTCAGCTGTATTACGTTTAAGTTATTTAATTTCAAGTTAAACATGCATTATATTCACACCTTTTTTCATTTTTCACTGCTCTATCCTTTCTGGAGAAATCTCGCCCCAAGATTTCGTCCAGAATACGCTGAGCCTCGGCAAATGCAGCAGTGATATTGACGCCGGCCTGGTTGTTGAACAACTTCTCAGTAAGTGCCTCCAGACTGTCAATGTCACCTGTAATACAAGCATATTGGCAGTCATATTCACTGTAATTTATATTTACATTGCAAATGATTAATTAATTGGAACTATGACCTATACAATAAATTTGTTTGCAATTCATTATTTAGACCAAGTTTTTTTGGTCATTCTTCAGGTAATTAAATGAAGTCTGAAAAAAATTTACTTTTAATATCTTGAAACACTTTCGTCACATTTCTCTCAAGTGCTGTAGCACTGTTCTGCAGTTGTGAGGCCATCATGTCAGTCTTCGCTATTCGCTTTTGAGTTCGATCTACCTGTGGTAGAAAAAAAACTTACATAAATTATAATTTTTTATTTTTAATCATCATTAAAGCTGGAGCAAGAATAAAAAGTTAAAGAACAAAACTTTAGGTCTAAATGCTGCTTTTATGTTTGACAAGTTTAAAGAAACATTTTTAAAACGTTCTTATTTTACCATTAAGAAAACATTAGTGCTACATGTTCTAAGATAAACAGATGATCTTTACCCTTTCCATCAATCGATCTGCCACGTCATCGAAGAAGTCTGTCTGATTTTTGTAGTCGAGAATATCAGTCAAACTAGCAGCCTTCGATCTGTCCACAAGTTCCTGAAAAAAAAAAAAAAAAAAAAATATCGGGAAGCATGTATTCTTTATGTTATAATATCCAGATTTAAAAAAACACACGGAACATAGAATTGATGAACTATTGAGGGATGTGTGTGATCATGTAATGGGAAGATAATTTGATGAAACTTTATACTGACAGTCTTAATGCCAGACAGGTCAAACATATCAGTATTTTGTCGGGGGAAGTAACCTTAGCACAATTGGAAATGAAAAATAAAATACGCATTTCCACTAATTTCACACATAAGTAATAATAAAACATTTTCCCCCCTGATCATAGTGTCAGTTGATGCATTCACTGATCAATGTTT
This sequence comes from Gibbula magus, assembly GCA_936450465.1. Classification (NCBI taxonomy): domain Eukaryota; kingdom Metazoa; phylum Mollusca; class Gastropoda; order Trochida; family Trochidae; genus Gibbula; species Gibbula magus. The sequence continues at coordinate 17,046,975 of OW388292.1, forward strand.
TTCCTTTTTTAAATAAAAGCAAAATTCGAACCAACCTGCAGAGGTTGCAGATTCTTTGAAGGGATCCTCCTTGGGGTACATATAGCATAAAAATCCTTATTTTTAACTTGATGACAGATTGTAACTTAATTTTTATAAATAACAGTAAAAATAAGTTCAAAAAACACAAAATAAGTGTTTTCCGAACGTGTGACCACCCTGCGTAGAGCCCCATCCCGGTGCAAACCAAGGGACGTAACTCTAATCTCACCACTTATCAATCTAACCCAGTCAGACAGAATAAGGGGAGGTGGGTGGCCGTACCCCAAGGAGGATCCCTTCAAAGAATCTGCAACCTCTGCAGGTTGGTTCGATTCTTTTTCAGAAGGGATCCTCCTTGGGGTACATATAGCATAAGGCAGACTCCCAAAGAAGACTTAGGATGTGGATTCTGTCTGTACACTAAAATCCCCCTAACAGTGCTCTACTCAATCCAAGAAAGGTGTCACACTTACCAGATCACGTGACCTCCCGCGCCGAGGGCTGAGGATGGGTGATCCCTTGGGGACTAACCAAATTGGCTAACCAGCCTAATTTACCGTTATCCAGGCCAAATCCCCCCCCCCCCCTCTTTTTTTTTTTCCAAAAAGACTATTGGGGAATAATAGGAGGAAGTACTTCCCAAACAAGGCAGTGACCTAGGGACACCTGCTGTAAGGGATAAAAAATGCCCAAAACAGTGACATAACTGGTTATTAAAAATGAACAATTGTTAGTTAGTTAGCTTTCAAACAGCAACTGAACTGAACCAAACTGAACATAACTTGTAACAACAACAAGTAACTCGAAAGCTCAATCAGCTAGAGAGTTTCAACTCTGCCCACCGGAGAGAACCAACTGACCAAACCGAGCGCGCTCCCTAGAGTGCCTGTCTAGTTGGTAATGTCGAATGAACGTGCTCGGCCGGCTCCAGATAGCGGCGGAGCAGATCTCCTCGATGGGCAGAGCCGCAGCGAACGCCTTAGACGTCGCAACTGCTCTAACCGAGTGAGCCTTCAACTGACCTGGGGCTTCCAAGCCCTTGTGAACGTAGCCCATGACAATTGCAGACACTATCCACCTGGATATTGACTGCTTCGATGCCGGCAAACCAGGCTTGCTACCTCCGTAACAACAGAAAAGTTGCTGATCTTTACGGATAGCCCTGGTACGTTTGATATATATCTTAACCCTTACGTTGCGTATATATATTTTACCCTTTTTAGCCCCTGTGGCGGAATTTACAGGCTCGCAGCTCGCAGCAGTAGTTTGAGCTTAGGCACTAACGAGCTCTGCTGGCGGAATTTCCAGGCGGCGATTCCGGTACCGTTTTTACGAAATATACCGCATCTACATGGCGAATACGGGCTATATACGGGCGTTGAATACAAATTCAAGTCGCGGCACCCGTACACAAATGGTTGCTTTATACCCGCATCTTCGAATTATTTTTTTACGATTTTTCTTTACTTTTCTATTACTTTGTAAAGATTGTCTTTAATTCGGGCCTTATAACATCATGAATTTGGAGCGCGCTACTGAAATGTTTATATGGACTTGAAGACCAGATGTTTGTCTTTACAATGATATAAAAAATATTAGAATGCGACCTATGGTTATAATTCTATTGTCATCTAAAGTTTGTCTTTATTTCCAGCTTCATGAAATCAAAACTCCTGAGCGCGCATATTGCGAAATTTATATGTGCTTGTAGATAGTTTATTCCTCTTTACAATGACATAAAAATTATTAGAATACGACTTATGGTTCAGAAAATATAACCAACCAAAGGAGAGTGACGCTACCCCGACAGTACCACGTGAATGGTCCCGACGCGCACCAATTTACTGGCACTGCTTGGTCCCCCCGGGACTGTGCTAATTACAGTACCGTTACCTCCTCGAGACCTCCTCGAGGGTGCCAGAGCCGAGCGCGCGTGGAACTAATGGGTACTAATGAGCACAGCATACACTAATCACCGCGGCGAACGCAATACATGTTGCGCGGTGTAAAGTTTGTCTTTATTTCCAGCTTTATAAAATCGTAAATTATTTCGCGCGCATGCGAAACACGTATGTACTTGAAGACAATTTATTCCTCTTTACAATGATATAAAAATTATTGGAATACGTCAAATGGTTCGCAATATATGAAGAGCGTAAGGAAGGCACCCCCAGTACTTAGAAAATTCATTTTTGAAAAACTAACTTTTTGCGACATCTGGCGCATCATTTGACGCATGTTTATTTTTCGCTGCGCATATACATATGATACATGGAATTGAAGACAATTTATTGCTCTTTACGATGATGTAAAAAGAAAAAAAATGCGCAACTTCGTTCGGAAGCTATAGCGTGCCAAATGAAGGTACCCTCGGTACTTTGAGGCAACTTTTTGACTATCGCGCATATCGGGGCACGTGCCGCAACTTTAGTTTTTCGTGCGCATGTATAAATTTTATATTGAATCAAAGCCGAATCTTTCCTCTTTACCCCATGTAAGTTTTATGAAAATCGGCCACCCGGTTCAGCATTTATGGGTGTTTTTTTATGATGCGGTTCTGGCTGAACTTCCAATGAAAGCTCGCATTCACTTTCTCTGTCTCTTTGATAAAATAAAGAATATTTTATTTGCAATGACATGTATTACAATGAAATTACAATGCATTTATGTACAAATATACACAATATTTACCTGCGGTTGTGCGCAGAACAGCTTTAGGGACCTAACAAGGTATGTATATAATGTGTATATACTAGTCCACACTTCGGCTCTCTTTACTTTCAATTTTCTTCTTCTTCATTCCCTTCTTCATTTCTTTCTTTTTCCGTGGCAGTGATGTAAGCCCTGGAATAGTCAGTGGCGGTGTGGTACAGTTTGAAGCATGGTGCGGCGCACAGAGAAACATTACAATCTGTACATTCATAAGAAGACTCTCTGCCTACTCGTTTTTTCTTCCTTGCTGGCCCATTGCCTTCTTCAATCTGTTTTGCGAGGACGGCGCGTTTTGCCTTAGAGCATACCACACACATCCTTGTGACGTTTTTCTTCCTTCCGACAGGCTCAATCTTCGTCGGAAAGTGACGTCCATGAAGACGAGTGACACTCTCGTCGCTCGTGCTCGGCCGACCACGGGGACGTCTGCAAAGTGATGGAACTTGTTCCTTGTCCGCAAATGTTACTATATGTTGCGCCAAAGCCTTCCTGTATTCCCGACTTGTTTTTAGAGGTTTATCTTTGCTATATTCTTTATAAACGATGTAAGAGTTCAACATGGCAACGTTGAGAACGTGAAACCAAACCCGTTTCCACCACTTCAGGGTCTTCACTCGGAACGGCGTGTACGACAACATCTGGTCGGCCCGATCAACACCTCCCATGTACTTGTTGTACGTTGTTACAATGCGCGGCTTGAGAACTGGTTCCCCTGTTGCCCGGTTCTTCTTCCCTGTTTGTTCAAGTTGTGTATCTTCAACAGTAGACATGAGAAGCACTGATTTTCTATCTTCGTAGCGAAGAACGAGTAGGCCATGGTTGTGAGAAACTGTCATGTCCCCTTGCTTGGCTTTCTTTTTAGGTTTCTTGACTGAATCAGGAAGTCCCTTTCGATTGGCTCTCAACGTCCCCGTGGCACCTATTCCCCGCTCCCACAAATTTATGTACAGATTTGTGGACGAATAGTAGTTGTCCATAAAGATGTGATGCCCCTGTCCAACGTAGTCGTTCACCAAGTCCATGACTACATCATAAGTTTTGCCACCTTCAGAAACCGGTTCATTCGTTTTTCCAGTGTAGAGTTTGAACTTGCAAACGTATCCGTTGTGCGAGTCACACAACATGAAAGCCTTTATCCCATACTTCTTAGGCTTGTCGGGAAGATAAACTTTGAAAGATAAGTTACCTTTCCAGGGCACCATGCCCTCGTCGACTGAAATGTTTTGATGCGGTTTATACACTCTTGAAAAACGGTGAACTATCCGGTTATACAAGTGTCCCAGTTTATTTATTGGTGAAAAGCACGGGGTGTTACGGCCCGGCATCCTCCTGTTGTCAGCCAAGTGTAGGTAGGTTATAAGAAGCCAAAACCTGTCTCGGGGCATGCACTTGGCGAAGAAAGGCGTTGAGGTAACATCACTTGTTGACCAGTAATCAGCAAAGTTTCTCTGCACAACCAATGACATGGCAATTGTCATGGCTACAAATACCTTCATCTCTTCTGCATTAGTGTCTTGCCACTGTTGCATTCTTGAACGGGGTCTTAGAATTTTGTCCTCCATTGCTTGTTTGAAATATCTATTGGTTTCCGTTGCCATATCCTCATAGTCATCATTATGTATAAACAAATTGAAAAAGTCAATAGGTTCAGGGTTCTCAGGAAGTTCTATGAACTGGCGCAACCCAGTTTGACCAGTGAAAGGCAAGTTTACACGTGGCCGCGGACCATCCACCCACTCATCAAACGTCTGTGAATTATCATGATTATATTGTGGTATTTCGGCAAACTCCTCCTCAAAACCACTAAAGTCTTCTTCGGTGGAATTACCGGCGGCTAGAATCTTTCTGGCAATCTCTGTCTCTATATCACTCAGAGCATCTGTGTCACCATGTTCACTATCTATTACAGTGTCCCGATCATATGCATCATCACTGTCTAAACCACTGCTACCATCACTGTCAGTTGACTCCATATCAGAGGCTTCATCAGCATGGATCTCGTTGATGAAGTCGTCGTCGCTTGTAACGGCTTCAAAGCTGCATGTCCTAGTATGCAACGTCCTAGGCCGTCGCAGGGCCTTGCGTCCACGTCCGCGCAGCATTCTGCTTCAACCTGTAAATGATTGAAAATGCGTTAGATGTATGCAACATATAACATGTGATTAGAGACAATAAACATACAGAGATAATGAATGTGAGCTTCATGGACTTTCAGTTGCCAGTTTCAGAACCTCCCGGCGCATCTAGGACGACTGCGCCGCAAGCGCCGACGGCGCCGACGGCTTCTGACATCGCGCCGATTTTTCCGACGCATATGTCAAACGGACCATTTTCTGATTTCCTCGGCCACGTGTAGCACCGGGCGCGAGGCCCGGAAAATAAACTACTATGTCAGGGAAGCTCGGGTTGTCAGTTGCCGAATGACTTCTCTTTTCGAGAAGCAGAGCATCCAAGGAGCGGTCTCTCGAGGCGGAGCCCGGACCCATGGGAGCATACTCCCATGCTCTCCGGGAATTCCCGTCCCCGTCTTCCGCGGCGGACCCCGGATTCAATCGCGGGACAGGTTTCCCATGTTCTCTTTTGAGAACGAGAGACTCCGAGGAACAATCCTATGGGACGAACCCCGGATTCTATTGGGAATGGGTTCCCATGCCCTCTCGACATATATAGCAGAAACCTTCATACCTCGGAATGACACGAACCTTTATTTCAAAGTAGAAACAAAAAAATAATTTGCACAAAAAGTTTGGGGGGTGGCGACCAAAAGCGGGGGGGTCCGCGCACCCCCCGGTAGATATTTATACTTGTGGGTCGGTCCCGAAGATGACGGACCACGCCCATGTTCATGGGAATTTTTTCTCATTATGTCATGGCGAATCCCGTCGGAAATTCCCCTGCTCACGAAAAAACTAATACCTAAAAAAGTAATTGTGATACAAAAGAACTTTGGTAATAAAAGTGGTGAGGAATCAAATTCTCCATCTGCTCAGTTCAGTCCGCTACACATATAAATAATTCTTCAAATCTTATTGAATGAAACGTCTTTTATTCAATAATGTAAAAGATAAAATAATAAATTCAATTCAAATGGTTTGGAAAGGTGCGCCCTCGCATTTGAATTTTAGAAATAAAAACCTTTCGCAAATGGCATCAGTAACAAAAATGTTCACGCATTTTTAGAAACTCCGAAAAGTGAAATATTTTCCTGAGAAAATATTCCCACGAAAAGGCTTTTCCCCGAGCGGCTGGTCCCGTACTCAAATATATTTTCACTTTTATGTTATAATTTTTTTTCCAAAACTGGAAACAAAATTCCGTCATGACAGTTGTTCATCGTTTATAAAGCTCTATATTTGCGTATCAAAAGAACAGTATTTTAGTTATATATTATCATACTTCTTCACTTATGCGTACATCAATATTGCGGCTCTTCGCGCATGCATAGTTCTTCCCAAAAACATGCGCATTATATCTGGAATTAAAGACAATGTTTTTCTCTTTACAATGATGTAAAAATTATAAAAATCGGACTTGCGGTTCAAAAGTTATGAAGTGCGAAAATTATACCTTTTGGCGCGGCGCTTTGCGCATGCATAGTTCTTCCCAAAAACATGCGCATTATATCTGGAATTAAAGACAATGTTTTTCTCTTTACAATGATGTAAAAATTATAAAAATCGGACTTGCGGTTCACAAGTTATAAAGCCCGTAATGATGGTATATGCTAAGAGCGCCACTTATTCAAAGCCGAATATCACCTTCTGCGCGACACCTGGCGCATCAAAAGTTATTGCCGAAAATACACGTATTTTATATGGAATTGAAGACAATTCTTTTATCTATATACTGATAAAAAAATTATGAAAATATCCCAAGTAGTTTCTTAGAAATAGAGCGCCGAGGCATGTTGGGGTAAATGCGCCACATGTATCAAAATTCAAAAGTGCGAAAGTCGGCTATCTCTGTGCGATTGCTGTATTTTCAGTTATGTTAGCGCAATTGCTATTTTTATATGGGAATAAAGGCCATTCTTTCCTCTTTATTTTGGTATAAAAAAAATGAAAACAACCAATTGGTTCATATGATACGAAGTGCGAGAGAAAGGTAGCTTATCGCAATATCTTCCCGTAATTAGAAGCTATCTGCCCATGTGGCGAGATGCGAGACAGATAAGCATAGGCTATCTGCCCATGTGGCGGGATGCGAGACAGATAAGCCTGTACGGGCCTATCTCACCCCGGGGCAGTGCAGACACTTAGGTGCTAATTAGCCGCCGGGCAGTGTAGCCATCGGAGCGAAGCAGGACAAAATTGGCCTTTTGTAAAGCTAATTATCGATGCGTTACGGGTCAACAATGCACACGCAAATTGGTGTGAATTTTGCTGGACGTTCTGACCAGACACTGAAGAAAGTTTTATTCTCATTGCGGGCTGCGAGGCATAAATACAGCCATTCTCATGCAGCGAGTCGCGGAAACAATCGACTCGGGACCCGGTATGGAGGCTAGCCCAGTACATAGACAGGCGTGAATTCTTCTAAGTAAGCGATCCGGGATCCGTACTGGAGTACCTACGAATCGCTTATAGCCCGCCCGGATTATTCCGTCGCCCGCATGTTAAGGGTTAAGAACCTTGCGCACATCCAAAATGTGCGCCTGGTTCCCAGTGGACCCCGAAGAGGCCGGCTGCATAAGAGTCGGCAGTTCGATAGGAGCCGTCACATGGAACGAGTGGTCGACCTTGGGACGATAGCTGTCGGGCAGCCTGATACTGACCCTGTCTCTATGAAAGACAGTCAGTTCGGGATCAGCAGACATCGCATGAATATCGCCTACCCGCCTGCCCGACGCCAGAGCCACCAAAAAGGCGGTCTTCCACGTCAAAAGCTGTAGTGACAGTGAATTCAAATCTCTGAACCCCGGACCTGAGAGCCAATCTAAAACAATAGAAAGGTCCCAGGTAGGGCTGATACGCCGGACAACCGGACGTATTCTGTCCACACCTGCTAGGAAACGCTGTACCAGTGGATGCGATCCCAAAAGAGCACCGTCCACCGGTATGTGGAAAGCAGAAATAGCCGTAGAGTATCCCCTGACGGTCGATGCGGCTAAACCAGCATCTAACCTGGACTGGAGGAACTCCAAAACAGTGACTAGATCTGTAGAAAAGGGATCGAGAAGCCCTCTATCGCCACACCAGCGCGCATAACAGGCCCATCGATCTTCATATTGAAGGTTTGTCGAATCCCTCCTCGAAGCCAGTATTGTGTCTGCAACTCGTGCAGGAATACCGCTCTCCTGGAGGCGATTCCGGACAGTGGCCAAGCCACCCACTGAATCCTGGGATTCGGGTGTGGTGCCCCTTCCTGAAATAGTATGTCTCGTCTCGAGGGTAACAGTACAGGAGGCTGCACGAGAAACCTGAGAACGGACGGGAACCAGCTCTGAGCCGTCCAAAGTGGCGCCACAAGCACTAGGAGGCGAGCTGGTTGATTGGTCAACTGAGAAAGAACCCTGGGGATCAGAGGTACCGGAGGGAACGCCCACAGTACTCTGTCCGACCAGTCGATCGCGAAGGCGTCTCTGGCTAGAGCCCTTGGATCTGGTATTCTTGAGCAGAACACAGGTATCTGATTCGTCATCCCTGACGCAAACAGATCCACCTGGAACGACCCGAACAACAGGGAGATAGTTCCGAATATCCCCCGGTCGAGCATCCACTCGTGAGGTGTTAGGATGCGCCGAGACAAGGCGTCCGCACGGACGTTGTCCACTCCCGGGAGATAAACAGGAACCACCTGAATGCTGAACTGGTCGCACCACAGTAGGAACTGCCACGACTCCTGAAGGAGAGATGGAGACACTGTGCCGCCCTGTTTCAGAATGTAGGATAGGGCTGTCTGGTTGTCCATTTCTAGACGCACGACAAGCCCCCTGATCCGCTCCTTGAAGCACTCGAACACACGTCGAACTGCTCTGAGCTCCAGCACGTTGATGTGCAATTTCGACTCCTCCTGCGACCAAAGGCCCGAGGCTGTCTGGTCGTCCAGGACTCCCCCCCAGCCTGATAGGGAAGCGTCTGTCTGGACTATGACCGAAGGCTTTGGAGGCTCTAGCGATAGACCCTTGAGAAGGTTGCTTTCGGAGACCCACCACCGAAGGTGCTCTAGCACCCAAACCGGTGTGGTCAGAACCTTCTCGAAGCTGTCCGAGTGTGACCACATTCGTGCCAGCGCTTGCTGAACAGGTCTCATTCTCAAGCGAGCTCTCCAAACCACGTCCACTGTCGCCGCCATATGACCCAACAACTGCAGCCAAGTCCTGGCTGTATGGGTGGGCGACTGAAGGAACAAGTGGACTGCCCCGATCACCCTGGACACCCTGTCCGGGGCCAGGGATACAGAACCGGAGGCCGTATCGAACCTTGCGCCCAGAAAGACCAGGTCCTGCCTGGGGGCGATGTCTGACTTCTTCAGGTTGATGATCCAACCCAGCTTGAGCAAGATGTCTAACACCTGCTGGGTGGCTTCCTGATTTAGTTCTTGAGACAAGGCTCTGATCAGCCAGTCGTCTAGGTACGGGTGACAACACCTGCCCTGCGACCTGGCGGCCTGTGCCGGTACCAACATCAGCTTGGTGAATACCCTCGGAGCAGTCGAAATGCCGAAGGGTAACACCCGGAACTGGTAGCACGTCCCGTCGAAGGAGAACCGAAGAAACTCCTTGAAGTCGGGGTGCATTGGAACATGCAGATAAGCATCCTTGAGGTCTATTGACGACAGCCAATCCCCCCTCTCTACTGATGCTATCACCGTCCTCAGGGTTTCCATCTTGAACGTTGGAACCTGAAAACTGCGATTGAGATACTTCAAATTGAGGATAGGTCTGAACCCTCCGTCCTTCTTGGGTACCAGGAAGTAGGTTGAATAGTAACCGCTCAATTCCTGACCCTGTGGTACTACCTCGATGGCTGCTTTGTCTAGCAAAGCCTGCACCTCGGCACGAAGGACTTCCGCCTTCTCGGGCAACTCGGGCACCTTCGTGTGCCGTATCCCGGAGAAAGTCGGTGGGTCGTACTTCCAAAGTGGTAAGTGGCCCTCCCTGAGTGTGGACAGGACCCAGGTATTCGAGGTGACTTTCTCCCATTCTGAGACGAAGTGAGATAGTCTGCCCCCCACTGGAAGATCTCTGGAAAGACAGTGTACCCCCGTCTCCGGCAGCATTCGAGCTGCTGGACTTTTGGGTGGTGACACGGGCTTCGGAGAACCTAGGTTTGCTTGTTTTGCCTGCCTCGGTTCCGAAAATTCCGCTGGCCCTTTTGGCCCCCACGGAAGTGCCCTTTCTTTCCCTTCCCCTTGTACTTCTTCTTGTTACCCATAGGAGCGTTCCAAGAAGCCTGGCTCGCACCCCCCGGCGCGGGGTAGAGACCATCAAGGGGGGAAGGCCGCGCTCGCTTTTCTTGCGGAGCAGGGTCCTCGAGGAGCACCTTAGAGTCCTCGAAGGCAACCTTTTGCTCGGCGGCTTCCTTAACTACAGCCTGCGATCCAGGGAAGAGGGTGGACCCCAACCTGAAAGGCAGGTTCTGCAGTGTGAGGCGTGTGGACTGTGAGTACTTCGACGTCGACAGCCACAGCCGGCGCATCCCCATAACTGCGCCCATTATCTGGCTCGCGGCACTCCGAATTGAGTCCCGGGCCAGATAGCTAGAAACTTCTGCCAGCTGCTTCTGGAACGTGGTCACCTTAGTGCCCAGTTCCTGCATCTCCGCCTGGTCCTTAGCCTGCATAGCAGCAAGGTAGGCCCCGTGCACCGCCACCTTAAGTTGTTGGGCTCCGTTCCTGAACGTGTCCTCATGGGCACGGAACTCGGCCTTGAACATGGCAGCTTGCACCGGAAATGGAGGCAGTCGCCGGCCCTGCTTGCCTAGAGAAGGCTGCGCCTGAGCGCTAGACAGGGTGACAGAAGTTAGGACGCATTCGTCAATAACCGGAAGATCGAAGAGACCCTCCTCCCCCAACTGGTACCTCTTATTCAGTTCAGGCAGATCAGCCTTCGTACGGGAACCAGATAGGAGAGGATTGATCGCCTCAACCAACAAGCTATCAATTATGCGGAGCCTTGTCGCCGGAGGCTTGCTGAGAGCGAAAGCCTCCCCCGGAAGACGGAATTCCTCGGTGACCTGCTCCGGGACGGGAACAAGCGTCTGAGGGATAGCGATCGCTATGCGATCCCGCGTCTCCCTCAGAAGCTCGGCGAGCGATACTGAACGACCGGATTCCTCATCCTCCTCGGACAAATCGGAGCCATCCTCTGACCGATCCCCGTCACCGGAGCCACTCAATAGCAACGCGGTGTCTAGAGACCGATCACGGACAGCCCGTTTGAGAGGGATGCGAAACCCGGTACCACCCACCGGTGCTCGTTCCCCAACCGGAGCCGGCCCACGAGGCAGCGACTGCACCGACGCCGAAGCGCCGGCGCCCTTACCCTTGGGGTTACCGGTGCCCCTCGACGTGCTCGGTACCGGAGTGCCTTGCACCGACGAGGGGGCTTTGTTTACCTGAGTACGAGGCAGAGCCGGAGCAGTCTCGCGGATGCCTTCGTCGGGTACCGCTACCTTGCCGGGGCCTGCGCCCGGTTCAGTAACGGTCCCGGAGTCTTTACCAACACTAGTGCCGGCCGACCCTGGAGCATCAGGTTCAGGCAGGGCGACGACAGACAACTCCTTACGGAGCTGCGCCATCATCGTCCCCACTATCCCCGTCATTTGCCCCTGGATGAGAGCTGAGATAGTCTCTGCATCCAAATTAGGATTAGTTTTAGTAGAAGTGCGAACAGGTGTGTGAGTTTGTGGTGAAAGAACTGGGGGGCGTGATGTATCCCCCACAGCAGGTGATCCCACCTCCATATCCACCTCCTCTGATGACGAAGAGGGGATAGGAGAGGAACTCACCCTTTTTTTACCTTTACCCTTGCCCTTACCACCCTTCCTCTTTTCTTTAGAGGGAGGGATCGAACCCTTAAGTTCCTGGCCCGCCTTCTGGAGGTTCCTGTAGAACAGGGTATCCATACCCCTTTCCTTCCTGGCTCTAGGCGTGAAGTTGAGACACAAATCGCAGGCCTGGTCGTCATGCTCATCCTCGACGAGGCAAACCAAACAACGATCGTGCTTGTCGGCCGGGGGCAACCGGGCCTTACACCCCGTACATTCGGTGAATGACTGCAAGTCAAACACAGAATGTTAGGGGAATGCATGTGTGTAAGTGCAATGTTTATGTTTCATAAAAGTGCATCATACAAACAAAACGCAGAGGCGATACTATAATAACTAAGCACTAGGCAAGTAATAAATAGTAAGCCACTGAAAGAAATAAAGCATGAATATACCTAGTACATCTTGCCGACTGAGACGATGACCCCGAGAATGAAAAATTCAAACAGGGAGAAATCCTCGTCAGTAAAGTGCTGCCCTACAATGCGAAGCACGATAAAGAACCTTCAAAACAAACAAATCTCAATACAAGAATAGCAAAGTACTAACACATTGCATTTTGTTTGAGATCCGCCATTTTGAGCGTTTTCCATCTGCCATTACTCGTTCAATTCAAAGCACGTGCGAATTGAAAAACGAAGTTACAACGCGACAAAAACCATATAAGTAACCTAAACATTCGCCTCTACGAATAAAAAGGGGTTACCACACATACAGTATTCTTAGTCTTGTCCATTTTCGTCAGAAATAGCGAAGTCAAGTCAAAAGGTCTCTCAAACAAAAACCACGTCTTGTCTGGTCAATGACAGATTGATAAGTGGTGAGATTAGAGTTACGTCCCTTGGTTTGCACCGGGATGGGGCTCTACGCAGGGTGGTCACACGTTCGGAAAACACTTATTTTGTGTTTTTTGAACTTATTTTTACTGTTATTTATAAAAATTAAGTTACAATCTGTCATCAAGTTAAAAATAAGGATTTTTATGCTATATGTACCCCAAGGAGGATCCCTTCTGAAAAAGAATGTCAATACTAAATTGACCACACTAACATCTTGGGTCCCCTTTCACAAAGCATATTGTAACTCACTGAAATAACTTTAGTGTACTTATGCTGCAAATGAACTGTGTTTAAAATGTTTTCAAACAGAACTATTCCCTCGAATCCTGTCTCAACAACTCCCATGACTCCCTGTAAAACCAAGAAGAGATCCATGCAACTCTACCTGGAGATCCTTTGTTTCATTGCGAATCCTCAGTAGCTCGTTCCACGGCAGTGGTATAGAAATATTACGAATCTTCAAAGGAACAGACATGTTGGCAAGATCTGTCAACAAAACTCCTGTACAGCCATCGAAGCAGGCTGGAATCAAACACAAAATAAGGTAAATTGTTTGTCTAAATGATTCTTGGTTAGCAATCCATGGTAAGTATTCATTCACTGTCTCTATTTCATCTTAGACAGTGTATCACATAACGCCTGTCCTGGAGCAAAAAACACTCTTAAATTGTTTGATGATAGTTTCGGGCTGGTTATTTTCAGACTTATCTCACACACTGCTTTAAAGTACAAGAAAAGATCACCGGTAACATGTGAAAATTATTTAAAGTCACTCAAAACATGTCGATCTGTTCCAATATTAGCATTTTTTTTCAAAATATTGATAGGAATATTTTATCAATTATTTACGTCATTGTAAAGGAAATTATGAGCTAATCAGTTCATCATATGTGTATATGCTTTCATGCAATAAATACATTACATATCACTACATTTAAAAATACGTTTGAAAAGGATGTAACATTCAAAGATGAAAGACTACTTCATGGATATGCAACTACCAGGACGATTACAATGATAATTGATATAGTGAGAACTCTACTGTGCTCAGAATGGATACTTGGAGAGAAAAGTAAATATGAGGAAATATTCATAATTGAGTAAAATATTATTTAACTTCTTCATTGATATCATGCTCTTTTCTTACCAAACTATTAACACTCAAAGAAAAGTATGCACTGCTTACATTAAAAACACAAAGTATATTCGGATTAGAAATATGTGCCATTAGGCAGTGAATAAATTTAACTTTGTTACATTTGCTTATTTAAATACCTTAATTTGAATAACATTGTATCCAAAATATAACAATGTTACAGAACATATAAAGTGACAAACATTCAAATATTACCGTGGATAGGGGCATGAACCTGGTATTTAATTTAGAAATCAACAGTTATATTATTATTTCAAATATAGTAATTATCAAAAATAACTTAAAATAAAGGAGGAGACAGCAAAATTAGCTGCAATCCAAATGACTTTTTTGGGGGTGAAACTGGTGAACCAATAATCAACCCTTGTGAAGTTTAAATCCAGGATATCCATCTCACTGTTGTATCACACTAGTAGTTATAAGATCTACTAGCTACAAGGCAATACATACAGACACAACTGCCATTCTGTACAGCAAAGCCATAGTCATCGCACGCGTCGCATTTAAAACCATCAATACCAGGACGACAGTCGCACCGGCCGGTGTTGAAGTCGCAGGCGGTGCTCAGAGAACCCTCCGGGTTGCAGTTACACAGCTTGCACCGGTCTCCTATCTTTATTGGGTTACCATAGTAACCAGGTAAACACCTGAAATAAGTGTATTAAATTCATTTGATATTCGTAGCTTTATAAATTCAAATTATTATTTGATACCAAACGTGGAACTAGATAGGAGTTAAAATGTTACATCTGGTAATCTTTTGAATGTGGTACATTTTAATCAACAAACCTTATTATATCACTGTTAAATAAATATGAAATGTTATTATACATTGTGTTACAGCATTACATGCTGCTATTTCATCTGACGTCATATTCTATAGATTCAATGTCACAATGTTAATGACACGGCCATAGAGCGAGTTTCATGTAAGTTAGTTGATTAAAATCAAAATGAGATACTAAAGTTGGTTTACATTGAATGGTATTGGTTCTTCACATGTTTATTATTATGTATTCTCTACATCAAATCATTCACCAAAGCACTGAACAATATATATATATATATATATATAAATGCAATACTTTCTACATCAGCATGCAGAAAAAACCCATATCAACTGATTTTAACTGTAATATTAATTGTAAGTGTTATCTGAGACATTATAACAACTCATGAAACCGACTAAAGCAGCTGATGACTCACCTCTCACACCTGGTGCCTGTGTGACCCTCGCTACAGTTGGTACACGTCAACATACCTGACTGGTCGTCACAGGTCGTGCTGAAACTGATACGGGTCTACGTTCATTAAACTGTCAGATTCTAGAACTAGATGATTTTTCAAGAGGAATGATTTTACTTTTCTGTTTTTACATGAATTACAACTGTCACATGCAACAATGATGTATTCTCAGATTTCGGATTTCAAGTTTGTTCTCAGGGTTAGATGAATCAACTAACAGCAGAACTGAGGAGTTTCATCTTGTCTCACTAACCACGCATGTGATGTTGATTTCAGGCATTTGTTCACAAACTTTGATCAGTTTTGACAATTTTTCACCATATATATATCAAAATCTCTAGATACTAAATATACACCTGAACTTAATTTACATGAATAAAATAACATAAATTAGCATTACAACATTAAAGACAAATTATCGAGACATAATACAACACCAGTTTTGGTATAAGCATCATTGGAGTTCCCAGTAAACCATTACCTGTTGGATGGTTCGGGGTGGGGACAGGCACACGGGGCACAGTCCCAGGGGGAACCTCTGGTCGCGACACCGTAATACCCTGGACCACACTCGTCACATTGCGCACCGGTGGTGTTGTGCTTGCAATTCTGTCAACAATATACACATAGTTTAAACTGACATGTAAACATCTTGGAACAGGTTTCAATTAATATTTTCCAAACAAGGAACCGCAAAAGATTGGAACTTTTCTTTGAGTACTCTTGAGATGCCACATGCTACATCCGTGATAAAAAAAATTCAAAGCTCTTAGATAGACATACACTACCGGGCAAAAGAAACGACTAGCCTAAGTTTGTGTCGATTAATTCAATATTTAAAAGAAATCAGATGTATTTGACTATGGCACGATACAACAGCACCTGTCGGCAAACGTTTGAATGACTTAATTTGGTGACTATTTTATTTTTTAACTAAACTATCATTAGTTAAAGTAGACAGGGGTAAGAAATAAAATTTACACCAACATGACCCCTACCATGTTCAAAATGTTGTAAATGCGTGCAGGACGAAGCACATTTATTGATTTTCACACAGAGTATGTGTTATATGTCGATGAAATTAATTTGGGGGGATTTCAAAATTTAAATTTTTAATTTTAATTTTAAAAAATTTAAACCGCTTAGAGGTATTATTTGACTGATTTAATGTTTTGGACTAATTTCCCAATCTAGCCCATTTTTGAATACGACGTCGAAAACTCGAGATATTTGCAATTGAAAATCATAAATATGATAAAATCAACTGAGGTGAGTCGTTTCTTTTGCCCGGTAGTGTATGTCAGTGAAAATGCATGGAACTTATGAGACATCTTACGACTGAGAAAGCTTGGACCTATGGTTGAGAACTACAAACTAGACATTACCTCATTATAAACACAGCATTATAATCCCAAGTTGAAAGATAGATTGAGCATTAAAGCAATAATGATGATTAATATCTCGACCTGAGTAGTTCCCTCACCATACACATTCCAGTCTCCCGATCACAAGAGTCACTGTGACCGTGACAGCGACACCTCCTCACCCGACCAATCGCTATTTCAGGCTGAGATAGATCATTTGTACCGTTCTGCTTCTCTCGGAAGTAGCCGTCTCCGGGATTCTGGAATAAATCAGTGGGAATTGTTCTATCAGTGACATGAAATGTTTCAGGTATTCCTGGTGCAAGGAAATCAAACTTACACCAGAATACTCAAATGTAAACCATCATTGCTCGGAACACGGAGAAAACGAATAATGTAGTCATTGTTTGTAGGCAAATAAAGAATCACTGATCAGAGGGTCCATTGAACGTAAGGTTACATTAAAATATTTTTCAAATGGCCCCTACCTGACAGCTTGTACCAGTGTATCTGTCAGGACAATCACACATCTCTACACCGAGGGCTGTCTCCCCCGCAGTCCCCCTCTCCGCCGGCTCCGCTATCTGCAGGCTCATGGGGCCCAGTCTGGGGACATAGTAACAACATTAAGTCCCCCCTGGATATCTGGATTCAGCAAAATAGCCTTCAGGAAAAAGCGTTTTGATGCAGAAAAATGACTGGTTCCAGAAAGGTTTCATGCAGAAACACCACATAAATTTCCATTTTTGGGCTATATATTTACTTTTTCAAAACGTTGAATCAACAATGATCATATTGGAATTAAAAAGTAAAGTTCTATATCAAAATTATTAATGGCACTGAAACTATGACATTACGTATCAGCTGAAAATCTGCCAACTTTACCCGCGTACTCACTCAGCATAGTTGGCGTATCCATCGTTTGTTGCCTTGACCAGGATTGCTTCCACATTCTGCAGCACAACCATCAGGAGGCTCCGGGATACCGGGGAGCTTCGTCCGGGAATACGCCAGAAGTTCTGATAGCAGGATCAAATACAGTGCCCACTCAATGAGAGGTGGTAGACAATTCTGCCTTCTCTACAGAATACTTTTAAATTTGATATTACATTCACATTTTTCATAAACCATTCATATTGAAATTCTGTAAGGGAATTTATACTAATAATCATCATTACCTCAATTAATCCTGCGATATCTTATACTCAAATACATGATTACTGAGATATTCATCGATGAAATGAAACACTTGACACTCAAACACTTAGTATAGTCTAGTTAATGACACCATCTGACCCTTGTGGGTCCTAGAAAATTAAAGAATACCTAGTGGCCAAAAACTAATTATTTGATGAGTTGTGATTCCCGTAAATTTGCCACCCACAATGGTTTGGTCAGGCTCTAAGATTCTTACCTCATGTAAGCGAGCAGTGTAGGTGCCAGCTTGTCTCGGTTCCAGTGCTCTGCTGTTGTTGTAGTTCAGGATAAAGCCGTTACCAATCAACACTACCAAGGGAGATAACTGATCTTCAGTAGTAGGACTGCCACCAGAAAAAGCATTATCAGCTTCGTAATAATGCACGAAATCCAAACGACCATTGTAAGAGAGAATCTGCAAAGAAATGCCCATAAATTCATGACGAACAAGAATATGAAAATAAGGAAAGGTGTTCTTCCTATCTCTTTTTGTATTAGAATATCAATATTCTAATGTAAAAATTCCCTTTTCATCAATTCTGCCTTTTTTTCAGAATACATTTGAAATTTATACATTTAAAATACCTTACATAAAAGAATGAATAGTTTATACAAAATAGACAATCAAAACATGTGCAAAATTACTCAATGGTGAAGTAGAATTCAATCAATTGATGTGTTATCACATAAATGCCACACCTTATCCCCGAGCAGGTCGGATGGGAGGGACCAGTAGAGAGCTTTGTCTGACCGGGAGTCTGGCACGGTGGCACGATCCCCGCCCCCTGGGAGCACATGGTACCCATACATGTCCTCAATCACATCGGCACCACGCTGGGAGATCGTCTTCCTCATTGTCTCTGCAGATATCTGGAGGCGAAAAGTTGTATGTTGTTTTGGAATGTTAGCAGTTCAAAGATAGGAAATATTCCTTTTAAATAAATATTTTTAGTCCATTTTTATCATTAGAATAATGAGGATAAAAATGTATTTGTATCATGTTATTTCATGTTCATGTTTCATGTTTCAAATATAATTTTTATTTTAAAAAAAAAAGATCTTTGAAGGATTACCAATCTACTACATCATTATATTTATTATTTTTGTAACAACAAACTCCCACATTTTAAAACGAAATTCAACATCCTTATTTAGGTTTAACATAATTTACGGATAATTTTTGCGTAACTCCTAGATCAGCCATGTACAGACTACATGAAGCAGTAAATTTTCCATCAGATCCTTTTCCCAATGCTATAAATGATTACATTACTGTTACATGAACATAAAGTGAACAATGACACTGTACGAGGTATGTACGATACTCACTGTGATCCACACATAGGGAGCCTGGGAGCAGGTGCGACTCCTACCAAAACAGTAGCATGCTGTACAGCCATTAGGGTTGTCCACGTCCAGACTAAATGTGTTCCTACGACACTTCTCACACTTCGGACCCTCCACGTTTCTCTGTGATGAAATATTTGATTGAATTAAGCAACTGAGTTTTAAATAAATATTCTAATAATAACTTACTTGATATTTAAAATTCATTTTGATTTCCATTTCAAAATGATGTGCCATCATTGTCATTTATTACGATTATGAATGAAACATTTTTTTAAAATAAAGATAACTTTGCATTAATCCATTCTTTCAATAAAACTGGTTTCAATTTCTGAGTTTCTTTTTGGAAGTTGATTCCTACGTCTTTGGCGGTACATAAAGCTAAACTAACTAAACTACACGTCATGCACTCTACTAGTAACCATGCAGTGAGAGACATTGATAACAAGTAGAGCAACTGCTCAGCCGTTGTATAACCATGCTTCATACAACAAGCCAAACATGCAGAGAGGGATGGTTCATGATCGAGCTAATTATTGTCATTTTTAATTAGTTAGCCTAATGAACTGGGTCAATTGAAATGATGTCTGAAAAGAATGAAACAAAATCAATGACAAAGGTTTATTTGATTGGAAGTTAGTAGTAAACATATAATTAATGTGAGTGCAAAGCGAATTGAATAAAGATTAGTAATGTTATTTTAATTAGTATGTTAGTAACAAAAGTGTTACAAAATTTTAAAACAACTTCAGCCACATTATTTTCGAAACTATTTTTTCTATGATTCTCACAAAATGAAAGTTATTTTAATTTAAATAATTCATAAAACAGAAAGGAATGAAAGATTTGAATTGTTAAAATATTAAGATAAAGAATGGCTGAAGTTATTCCAATAGCGCTTCACAAACCTTGCACTTGCACATGCCCCTTCGATCGCAGCGACACTTATCGTCATTACGGCAAGTGTCCGCAATGGTGCCGTTAGTATTACACATGCATTCGCCACACGTGGGAAAGTCATAAAAACCAAACAGACATTTATTGCAACTGTAGCCTTCAAAGTCCGGCAAACAATTGCACGAACCATCATCAGCGTCACATTGCAACGACACTGAGCCTGTGGAACTACAGTTACATCGCTGAAACATAAGACAAGGGATTCTGGGATGTACGCACATAAACATGGACACTTACAACAACATAGGGACAAATAATGGGACAAAACATCTACAGTTTGTTGTTACATTATCAGTCATGTTGATACGATACAAGCCCAATATCTATTATTTATGATATCATAATTTCACTATATATTTACTATCAATTCCAATATCAGTGGAGTATGTAAAACAATCTTTTAATATTGAATTTCATTTCAACATATTCCTGAAAATCATATCTCATGACCGGTGATTATAAACTTGCTCAATGACCGACTAAACTTTGGGAGGAATTTGCATTTATGGACTCAAAACATAGATTCATATTGATAGTGATGTGCATTTCTATTTGTGAAAGAATGGATTTCTCCCAAATCCATGATTGCAACGTATGTATATGTATGTATGCTGTATACGTGCAGTGAACCTATTGATATATCTATGTGTCTTATATGTGCAAACAGTAGGTATAAGTAAGGTGTCTAGCTCATCGATAAAATAACACCTATACTTATACCTACTGCAAACATATCTGTGCTACTTTACTGTGCTAATTTACAGTGCATTACAAATATATTGTATTGATAAATAATACAAAACTACAAATCTACATAACAATTCATATGTTTCTAGATAAGAAGATAAACCAGGAGTTGTACATGTATATGAAACATTCAACGCAAAAAGTCTACTGTACACATTTTACCAACAGGACATATTAGTGACTGACATGACAAAACAATTCACATTTTACAACACAAATAATTTATCATGCCACATATATATTCCCACTTATTACCTAGCATGCAAATTAATATCAAAACATTAACTTGAATCATCAATTGAGTTCAATATTCAATTCTATAATGCTTAACTTTAACTTTATTGAATTGCAAACTAAACTCGTGGAGAAGCAAAATTAAGCAAAATTCAGTTAGTGCATTCTTGCAATTTGAAAAAAGCAAAACATCTATGATCAAAATTTTATAAATTGCAAAAAAGCAATAGATAACAAATGACAAAATTACATTAAAGGATAATAACAAAATTAAAAGAAGAGTTAAATTTTGGAACAAAATGTAAAGAAGTTCATATGGATAGATAGCTTTAATGGAAAAACATAAACCTCTTATGAATTTACTGAGTGATATTTACTTCACATAAAGCTGCTATGTAGACGTACCTTACAGCCGGTGGTTTTGTTGAATCCCCAGGAGTTGTCGATACACTCCTCGCAGCGCAGCCCCTTCGTGTTGGGGGGGCACACACACCTGCCTGTCCTCGGGTCACAGATGTGACCAGGTAAATCACACAGTTCACATCCTGTTGAACAGAGGCGGTAAACATAATCTTTGTTAAAGTTTTGTCATTATTTTGGCATTTAAAATTTTGTTGGCTTCATCCTGTCAAGAACTCCATCTATTGTATGATAATATGGATACAAGAACAAGTTCAGTGTGCACCAAATATAAAGTACAAACATTTACTTTATAAGCTTAATTCATATCTAAGCCAGGACTTAGTTCACCTAGCCCATGAACCGTGACTGTCAACAATTCAGAAATAGTCCTACATGTATCGTTAGTAAGAACACTGACAGCTATCAGTGTTGTGCAGACCAGTGTAAGAACATTGTGACGCTTAACTAAAGAATGATGGTCAGTACAATGATCAGACTAGCTACCGTTCTACTGACTGACTACATAACAAATCATGGCAGTCACATTTGGGCCATTTAGACATATTTTTAGGGATAATTCATCAAGCGCTCATTCTACATCAGACTTACGTTTACACCCATCATAGTTGAACCCATAGAATCCCGGGAGGCATTGGTCGCAGTTCTTGCCGCCGACGTTCTCTCTACACGCGCACTGTCCGTCCACCACATCACACTGGAGCTGCGTAGAGCCGATACGGTCACAGTCACAGGGGAGACAACCCATACCGGAGTTCAGTCCCCAGTACCCGTCCTGTAAGTGAACAAGAGGACTGACCAGGTGAACGGTAGACTACAATGTAGCTCGGTATACGTTAACTGTAGAAACACAAAAATACAATTTATTTTTATTCTAAGTATCATATAATATAGTTTTATTTGACAAACATCAGTAAGATTGAAAAATTTCTATCTAAAAACAAATTATTTCATAATATACCATGACATATTTCTACTTTACAAATATTAAATATGGGAATAAAAAACAAACAAATGTAAACAAGAGCCATCAGGAGAGAGGCCGTATACAAAATTTGTGAGGATGCGTCAAGAAGTTTTAGAGATCTGCAATGGAAACAAACTCTACACTTCAAATAGACAAAGTCCAACTTGTTACCATGGAAAAAAAAAAAAACAAACTTTTCCCCGAAAAGGCACATCTACATGATATTAGGAGGCAGTATACCAAATTTGGTGAGGATTGGCTAGGGGGGAAGGGTTAATTTTTTTTTAAAAAGTTAATTTGATCAGCTCACCTCACACGTGCTACATTTACGTCCACTGACGTGGGGATGACACTGACACTGTCCATTGTTCTCGTCACACTGGTTACTGCCCTTCGTCCCTCGCTCGTAACACTCACAATCTGAAGATAACCATCATGATTTTTTATGAATCAACACAGCTAGATTTCAATCATTAAATTCAAACATCAGCTCAAGTTATTACAGATTTCACATCACACTGACTTGATGTCAGTTGTTACATTTTATAATTGCAGTTTAGATAGAGAGGGTTTAAAATGATCGTAAACAGTACTGGTTGGAAGGATTTTTAGGTAAATTTCTGTTTTCACATTTACAAGTTCTGTCACATTTCAGCCACTTGGACAGATTAGAGTGTCATGCAGTGATTCCACACACTCAACTGACCTTTACATCTGCCCTGGTTGAAGCCATACATGCCCTGTCTGCACTGGTCACAGTGGGGTCCACCAATACCTGGCCGGCAGGGACACTGACCAGTCACCACGTTGCACCGCAGGTCAGTTGAACCAATCCGACTGCACTGACACTGGGGGCAGCCATTTGCAATGCCTCCATATCCTGGCTGTGAGAGGAGGAGGAAAATGTTTGGATTGAATCAGAAACATTGCGTCTCATTAGAACAAAAAACATAATTATCACATCTACATGACAATTGCCAATAAACTATTTTGAAAATATTTTCTTGCATACTTTCAAACATTTCCTGATTAAAAATCTTTCCTCTTTAATTGTTTGAGAGAAAGTTTGTTCTTTACACATCAAATTGTTTCAGATCATGTTAATCTCTGGCTTATTGCAGATTAAATGGCCTGTGTGTAACTAAATGCTATTTGATGGATATTCCTGATGACCTTATACCAAGAATATCAAGTCAATGTATTTATCTGAAGTAATACTAAGTTTTAAATAAGGTCGAGTCATTAGCCTACATACCTGGCAGGTGTTGCACTGTCTACCTGAGTAACGAGGTTTACACCGACACTGTCCGCTTCTCTGGTCACACTCTTCAGAGTACGAACCATTCAGGTAGCAGTTGCACTCTGTAACAGTTACATTGCTTTATTCTTCATTCAGAAATAAATTGAATATTGATGAGATTTTGCATTATGAAATGAAATGGTATGAGAGGTCTTAAATCTATGTGTAAAAACCTTTGTATGTTCTCACAGTTCTTGGAGTTCTTTTTGTAGGAAATGTAGCATTCTTTTGTCTCGAGTCAAAGTTAAAACCCTCAAATAGTAAAAAAAACTCTACTTCACTGCTTGTTTCATGTTTTATGGTAATATCTTAGTTCATGCAAAAAAATCCAAAATACACTAATGAACACATGGATCTGGTTTCTCTTCTATCGTTTCTATATAAGTACAAATATTGAAATGTCCCGAACGAAGGTTTGACTGCTCACCTCTACAGTTGCCCTGCTGGGCTGACCCGTAGAACCCCTCGCGGCAATGCTGGCAGTACTCCCCACGCGTGTTGTTGCTGCACTCCAGACACGCGCCCGTCACCGGGTCACATGACCTTGGGTTGGTCATGTCAATGTTCCCGCTACAGTAGCAAGGTCGGCATGACCCACCTGTTCTCTCGGGGTCGCCATAGTAACCAGGTGCACACCTGAAAAATTACAATACATAAATGAGAATTGAAAATCGAACAACATTAATACAAGTTTTGTTTACTCTGAAAATATTAACATCAGCGTGCTGCTATTGCACATATTCAGCTTCTACATTGACATGATAGTCAGTCACATGTTGTGTGCTATATTGACAACAAGTTTCAGCTTTCAGTCATTGCTTTAAGAAATGGATGTTTTGAAGTGCTACAGTGAATTTCACAGGTCCAAAAAATACATATAGAAGAATAAGAATGATATTAACAATTACTCACTTGTCACAGTGTCTGCCGGTCTGACCCTCAGGACAGGTGAGGCAGTGGTAGTCGTCTCTGTTCCCTGGGGTGGGGCTGTACTCACACCTGTGCAGCATGTTGTCACTTGTTGCTTGGTGTGGACACGCACACAGCTTGCAGTCCTCTGGGGTGCCACGTCTTGGGTCGCCATAGTAACCAGGGAAACATTGGTTACACTGTGCACCCATCGTGTTGTGTTGACATTCCTACAGTGTTGATGATGAAAGTGAGTGTGTTAAATGAGAACATTTATTGTCCCCAATTATGTATTTTTGAAATCTGTATATTTCAATAATCATTCATGATTTCAATACCAAGATGTCAAATAAGTTGCATGATTACCGGTAGGCCTACATTCAGTTTAATGAAACAAAAAACGTAGATCTCAATGACATATTCAATAAACATAACAATTAACCCATGCACATGATATTTCCTAAAATAGAATGCATTTTCGTTAGTATACATTAAGAGGATGTGTTAACCTAGGTGCATGTTTTCAGGAATAGATTCGTTGTTTGTGGCAGGTCTCTTGTCCTTAACACTGAGTGTCAGATCATCTAGATAAAGTTTGTCACTGTCAAATAACAATACATAAATGATAATTGAAAATCAAACAACATTAATACAAGTTTGGTTTACTCTGAAAATATTAAGAGGATGTGTTAACCTAGGTGCATGTTTTCAGGAATAGATTCGTTGTTTGTGGCAGGTCTCTTGTCCTTAACACTGAGTGTCAGATCATCTAGATAAAGTTTGTCACTGTCAAACACAGGACTGCTTTTCTATTATGTTTGCAAATAGATGATTCATGACCAATATGATAGTCTCAAAGATGGCATGTTTCACCTACCAGACACTTCCCGTCTACCGGGTCACAGTGCATGGCGTGGTTGAAGCAGTTACACCGGAGACACTCCCCCTCGTACAGGGTGTTGTTCAGGCGGCGGTACCCAGGCGCACAGCTCTGGTCAAAGAGAGAGAGAGAGATGTTTATCAAACTGTCATCATTTATGCATACATAAACATTGGTAAACAGCATATTAAAAGTATAACATACAGCCATCTTTGACCTGTTGGACACTATAAAATCATCAGATAAATCTATAATACATATGTTAAAAAAAATAATATCCACACCAAGTTAATGACATATACACATCATACAATCACAGTTGCATACCATACCAAGACATTGATATAAATCTTATGGACAGTATTAATTTAAATTCTTATATCATATGAAAACATCTATTCACAACATTATTAATTAACTATCAATGTTGTGTCACTAATACAGTATTCACGGCTTAGACCAGTTGATTCGACAACTGGGCCAATTCGGGGAAACTGGGCCAATACAGGAAAAACAGGGCGAATACGAGACAAACTGGGCCAATATGAGTCTTAGCATGCGCAGTCGCACATTTGGTGAAAGTCTGAAGCTATCGCTTCACAACTTCGACAGATAATATTTATTCACCAATCTTGGTTATAATCATTATTTCATATAAATGACGTGTTTAGTGTTGTGCAAATAGAATGAAAAAAGATTAATTAATAAAAAATTTATTTATTAAGAATTTCTGTATTGGCAGAGTTACAGGTCCTCGGTCCGTTGTATGTGCCTTCAACCTTAATTGTCTCGTGCCAATACCACAAACCTCAGACCTGCAACTGGGCCAATATGGAAATATTTAATTAATAACATTATAATACAAAGATCTTTCATAGAAACTATATGCTTTTAAGTCAATTCAACGTCAAATGTATAATATCATCATAAAAGGCATCATCTTCTCTCACAGATGAGTTCCTTGAAAAAGATTCTGTAAATAATTACATAAAATAGAAGTTTTCAATAAATTATATTTCAAAATGTTCTATGATAAGACCTACCTCACAACTGAGTCCAGCGTAGCCCATAGGACAGACACACTGTTCCACGGAGGGTAGAGTCAGGTTCGTCTCCGCTATCGGGCTCACTGTGTCCAGGGTCACGTCTCGTATTCTAGAGAGACAAAGTGAGGTATTTTATTTCTTGGTATTATTAAGTCTAAAATCATAATTAATTCCAGGAAGACATGTGTTAAGTTAACCATGTAAATGTAGTTTAAATACATCCAATGTCATTTGATAAAAGCTGTCTCTTGCATAATGAAACGAGACCAACAGTCGGTTTTAGAAATGCATTATTGCTTAACAACAATTTTGAGAACACCAAACAATTTAACAATAAACTCACATTTTATAATAGAGTCTTAATTCCTCTGAATGATACAGTTATTAAACCATTTAATTGACTCTAACTTAGATGCTTTTCAGAGCTTGTAGACAACATGTAAGAAGAGCGTCAGTGACGTACAGGACGGTATCCTGGGCAGTGTGGTAGCTGGCACGGATCATGATTCCCATCAGGCCTTGCAACATAAACATGAACTCTTCCTTCGTAACCGGCTCCTCTCGCTGGTTGTTGCCCACGCCAACCAGTTTCTTGAAGTCAGCTTCGTGCAGCCTGACCATCATCATGTTCTCTTCCATCTCTCGCAGATACTTCTTACCGCTGACAACAGTGATGCCGTTTCCCTGCAAGTATCGATCCACATTCAGTGATGATATTGTCATTGTGCAGGAAATGATAGGCCACAAGCCATCCAACTAAGAAAAGCATCCTCCCAAATTGGGAAGAAACATCAAAATGACACTTTAAAGCCTTCGAAATTAATTAGTGCTAAACCATTGTGGCTAATTTACAGGAATTACAACTTATTACAACTCATTACCAAAGCAAAATATTTGTGATTGAACACTTAGAAAGTAAAGGGTTATTGTGGACTATTGAGACCAACACATAAAGGTTTAAACTATGGTTAATATGATATGCAGATTGTGCTGCTTAGAGTAGACCTTCACAGATGAAACAGGGCACTGTCAAGCTATATAAGTACTTTGCTTGATTCCATTGAATGAATATATTTGCATGTCTAGTGTATTGTTCTCACATCATAAGTTTCAGCATCAGAGATACAACAAATACTTGTCATATTTCATTTCTGTGTAATTCCAAATTATTTAAAAAAGACCTTGGACATTGGCAACCACAATGATAAACATAGATGAATATACCTTCCAGACATTGAACAATCCCATCATTTAGAAAATACCTGAATGATGACGTCTGGTTCCTGTAAGTGGTACTTCAGATCCAGGTCGTTGTCAATGGTGTATTTGATGGTGTAGGACAACTTCCCTCCGTATGATGTAAGCTGAAATAAACAAACACACAAAATAGTGTTATAAATACAAAATAGCCTGTGAAATTTCAAAGTGAGAGAATACTGATAAAAAAAATAATTTTTAAAAAGATAATAAATCCTAGATGACTTCATGCATTACACATCATGCATAAGTTTCTCAATAAGTTAATTCTCTCAGGAATGTATTAAATTTAGTCCTAGTTTTAAAAAAAACAACATGTTAAGTATAACAATAAAACTGAACGTACCCTGTTCCCAAGGAACATCATGGGCGCAACCCAGTAGAGGATGTCGGCTTTAGGTACCGGCCAGCCGCTGCCCCCGCTCCCCCCTCCGTTCAGTAGATAGGTCTTAGCCTCCAGCCAGGTGCCGATCATACGGGGGAGGAGGGTGAGACCCCCGGGGTCTCGGGTAGACAGCACCCACCCCATCATGTCGTTCACCTGTAGGAGGAAGCACATTGATCAACTAAAATAATTTCTTTGGATATTTTGGTAACACTAACATTTAAAATTTCAAATTTCATAATGTATTCAGCTCTATGTCAGAAAAATTTTAACTTCTTTTTTTTTTACAAGTTTCACGTAACAGTTGTTAATTCTTGTCCCCTGAGCAATAACGACATTTCTGATCATGACAAATGTCAACAAACTGGCCAACCACAAACACCAGCACTGAAAGTGTATGAAGCACCATAAAATCTCCAGAACATATGTCAGACAGGAAGAATTGTATTGACATAACTAAAAGATTCACATCAGGTCTGTATGTATATTTCATCTTAAATTATCCAAGCTCACATGCACACAGATGCAACTGAGTGGAAATTTTACTTGACGCTACTGGGCTCTTGGTTGTTCATAGATATCTAAGATAATTTGCAATCAGGTTGATCTGCCTCACCTTAGAAAGGCCCCAGTCAGTTGACTTGCACACCATGGAGACACCGTGACAGTAACACTGTGTGCAGCCGTCCGGGTTGTCACGGTCCAGGTTGTAGAAGCCGGCCTTACACTGGTCACAGTGCTGTCCCTCCACGTTGGTCTGGGGTACAGAGAGTGTACAGTTGTATGGACTGGTGTAAATATACTCAGGAACAAGTCTTAAGCACCATCCAAACATTTGATATAAAATATTATATGGGTGAAAATAAGAACCATCAAATACTCTGCAACTAAAATTCAGGGTTATTTTTACCTGTTTTGATGAGTGTGTATACATGTAAACTTTATAGGAAGGGTGCTTAAATAAGATAATTTTTACAGTGTAACTAAAATATATCCATATATAATTTATTAAATGAAAAGTCAAATATTGCACTTCCTTCAAGAAGAAATCTCTACTTACCACGATGTAATAAATCCTTCAAATGTTGCAATAAAACAAATACATTCTATTTACAATCAAAGCAAACTCTAATTTAAATACAATTTTGAATATCAACGAAATACTCCTGTAAATACAATTCCCATGAGGATTAAAGCATTGTTCAACATAATTACACTATCATTCATTTCATTTCAACTCCATCAACATATATGAAAGATTTTAAAACAAGACAGTCTAGAAGGGGAGACATGCTTTACTGAAATCAACATCAAAGGAGACATTGCATCATTTTAAAACACAAGTATTTGTTGATATTTCAGTGTCCGATCAAATGTAATGAAAGGTGGTTAATCATCAACAATCTATCACACTGCCTCCTACTTCAAACTAGGACAGATCACTTTCAAAGTTTCGCTTCCTACAAGCAACCTTACCACTACTATCAAGATATGACCAATGTTGTATGGGCAAGAGTGTCGAGATACATTTACAGGAGTACTGCTTGAGGAATGGACGATCAGTTGAATTACATGCAATCAGAGACAAACAAACCACCCACCTTGCATCTACAGCGGCGCCGACAGTCCTCTGGGTTGGCGCTACCGGCGGGGTTGCAGGGACAGATGCGACAGTTGGGGAACCCGTAGTAGCCAAACTCACACTTGTTGCAGTCTCGTCCTGCGTACCCTGGCTTACAGATACAGTCTCCCGGGTTCTGTAATTAGTTTGGACAATACCTCAGTGAGCTAACAAACCCCAACAGCTTGTTTGTTGAATATGGTAGCGTTTGAAATCAAGATTAAAAGGAATAATTATGAACATAAACATAGTAATTGCTCTATTTATTTAAAACTACAGAAAGTGAAGAATGAATTCCTAATACATATATATACAATGCAGTATTATTGGCACCTATAGATTTGATATTTTTTTAAATTGATTTAATAGCAGAACAGTTTTTGAGGCTTGTTTCAGAATAAAGTTATGGATAATTTGCCATTGAATTTTTCATGTAAAGTTTCTCAAATTGTCTAATTGTCCCAACTACTCCTATACCCCAGACAGTGTTGTATCTACTACTCAGTTGTGACACGCACCATGCCCTCAGAGACCAGACTGGTGTCGGGGACACACATAGACGTGGATGTGCGCGTCTCCTGGCAACTGCACCGTCGGCAGGGAAACGAGTCAGTGGGGGACATGCTCCGAGGGCGGTAGTACCCACTGATACACTTCTCACAGTTCACCCCGGTTGTGTACTCCTGAAAGGAAATATTTAAACATTATCAACTATATATCTTGGAAAACCAAAATCATCTTAATACTTGGACCAATCTCTAAAGAAATATAATATGACGATATACATTTAACATGATGATCATGGTTACGAAAGTAACATAATGAGCATGAAGAAACTATGGATGTTTCAGAGTAGACTCACCCTGCAGTTGAGGTAGACCCCGCCCCCCTCATACATCCCCTCCATGTTAAGATACTCACCCTGCAGTTGAAATAGACCCCGTCCCCCTCATACATCCCCCATGTTAAGATACTCACCCTGCAGTTGAAATAGACCCCTCCCCCTCATACATCCCCCCATGTTGAGATACTCACCCTGCAGTTGAAATAGACCCCTCACCCCTCATACATCCCCCATGTTAAGATACTCACCCTGCAGTTGAAATAGACCCCGTCCCCCTCATACATCCCCCATGTTAAGATACTCACCCTGCAGTTGAAATAGACCCCTTACCCCTCATACATCCCCCATGTTAAGATACTCACCCTGCAGTTGAAATAGACCCCTCCCCCCTCATACATCCCCTCCGTGTTTAGATAGTCACCCTGCAGTTGAAATAGACCCTGCCCCCCCTCATACATCCCCCATGTTAAGATACTCACCCTGCAGTTGAAATAGACCCCGTCCCCCTCATATATCCCCTCCATGTTGAGATACTCACCCTGCAGTTGAAATAGACCCCGTCCCCCTCATACATCCCCTCCATGTTGAGATACTCACCCTGCAGTTGAAATAGACCCCGCCCCCCTAATACATCCCCCATGTTAAGATACTCACCCTGCAGTTGAGATAGACCCCATCCCCCTCATACATCCCCTCCATGTTAAGATACTCACCCTGCAGTTGAGACAAACCCCTCCCCCCTCATACATCCCCTCCATGTTGAGATACTCACCCTGCAGTTGAGATAGACCCCGCCCCCCTCATACATCCCCCATGTTAAGATACTCACCCTGCAGTTGAGATAGACCCCATCCCCCTCATACATCCCCTCCATGTTAAGATACTCACCCTGCAGTTGAGACAAACCCTCCCCCCTCATACATCCCCCATGTTAAGATACTCACCCTGCAGTTGAAATAGACCCCTCCCCCCTCATACATCCCCTCCATGTTGAGATACTCACCCTGCAGTTGAAATAGACCCCATCCCCCTCATACATCCCCTCCATGTTAAGATACTCACCCTGCAGTTGAAATAGACCCCGTCCCCCTCATACATCCCCCATGTTAAGATACTCACCCTGCAGTTGAAATAGACCCCTCCCCCTCATACATCCCCCCATGTTGAGATACTCACCCTGCAGTTGAAATAGACCCCTCACCCCTCATACATCCCCCATGTTAAGATACTCACCCTGCAGTTGAAATAGACCCCGTCCCCCTCATACATCCCCCATGTTAAGATACTCACCCTGCAGTTGAAATAGACCCCTTACCCCTCATACATCCCCCATGTTAAGATACTCACCCTGCAGTTGAAATAGACCCCTCCCCCCTCATACATTCCCTCCGTGTTTAGATAGTCACCCTGCAGTTGAAATAGACCCCGCCCCCCTCATACATCCCACATGTTAAGATACTCACCCTGCAGTTGAAATAGACCCCTCCCCCCTCATACATCCCCTCCATGTTGAGATACTCACCCTGCAGTTGAAATAGACCCCGCCCCCCTCATACATTCCCTCCGTGTTTAGATAGTCACCCTGCAGTTGAAATAGACCCCTCCCCCCTCATACATCCCCTCCATGTTAAGATACTCACCCTGCAGTTGAAATAGACCCCTCCCCCCTCATACATTCCCTCCGTGTTTAGATAGTCACCCTGCAGTTGAAATAGACCCCGCCCCCCTCATACATCCCCCATGTTAAGATACTCACCCTGCAGTTGAAATAGACCCCTCCCCCCCTCATACATCCCCTCCATGTTGATATACTCACCCTGCAGTTGAAATAGACCCCTCACCCCTCATACATCCCCTCCATGTTAAGATACTCACCCTGCAGTTGTAATAGACCCCGCCCCCCCTCATACATCCCCTCCATGTTGATATACTCACCCTGCAGTTGAAATAGACCCCGCCCCCTCATACATCCCCCATGTTAAGATACTCACCCTGCAGTTGAAATAGACCCCGCCCCCCTCATACATCCCCTACATGTTAAGATACTCAC
Source organism: Gibbula magus (assembly GCA_936450465.1). Lineage (NCBI taxonomy): Eukaryota > Metazoa > Mollusca > Gastropoda > Trochida > Trochidae > Gibbula > Gibbula magus. The sequence continues at coordinate 17,079,463 of OW388292.1, forward strand.
CCTGCAGTTGAAATAGACCCCTCCCCCTCATACATCCCCTCCATGTTGAGATACTCACCCTGCAGTTGAAATAGACCCCGCCCCCCCTCATACATCACTTCCATGTTGAGATACTCACCCTGCAGTTGAAATAGACCCCTCCCCCCTCCATGTTAAGATACTCACCCTGCAGTTGAAATAGACCCCTCACCCCTCATACATCCCCTCCATGTTGAGATACTCACCCTGCAGTTGAAATAGACCCCGTCCCCCTCATACATCCCCTCCATGTTGAGATACTCACCCTGCAGTTGAGATAGACCCCGCCCCCCTCATACATCCCCCATGTTAAGATACTCACCCTGCAGTTGAGATAGACCCCATCCCCCTCATACATCCCCTCCATGTTAAGATACTCACCCTGCAGTTGAGACAAACCCCTCCCCCCTCATACATCCCCTCCATGTTGAGATACTCACCCTGCAGTTGAGATAGACCCCATCCCCCTCATACATCCCCTCCATGTTAAGATACTCACCCTGCAGTTGAGATAGACCCCATCCCCCTCATACATCCCCTCCATGTTGAGATACTCACCCTGCAGTTGAGATAGACCCCGCCCCCCTCATACATCCCCCATGTTAAGATACTCACCCTGCAGTTGAGATAGACCCCATCCCCCTCATACATCCCCTCCATGTTAAGATACTCACCCTGCAGTTGAGACAAACCCCTCCCCCCTCATACATCCCCCATGTTAAGATACTCACCCTGCAGTTGAAATAGACCCCTCCCCCCTCATACATCCCCTCCATATTAAGATACTCACCCTGCAGTTGAGACAACCCCCCCCCCCCCCCCCCCCCATACATTCCCTCCATGTTGAGATACTCACCCTGCAGTTGAGACAAACCCCGCCCCCCTCATACACCCCCTCCATGTTGAGGGACTGACCGAGGGCCTGTACTGTAGAATTGAACACACACTCCTCCGCTTTACCGTGGCAGTTACACGCTGCAACAGATGAAATCAACCTTCAAGATTAATACGAATTCAACAAAAATACCTTAATTAAATAATTTGTATACAAATTGAAATTACTCAACTTTCTTTTAAAATCATGATCAATCAAAAAATCTTTGAAAATGATTTACATTGAAAAAATGGTTTAACATAATGATGAGTCATTATATAACTATGTAGATTTCCTGGAACTTATATATATATATATATATATATGTTGTAGAACAAGAATTAACATAGACGTTATCAAAGCTTGATCTAATATAGAGATCCATTCCATGCTTACGTTCACAGACATGTTTCTTTCCGTTGTGAGCATTATTCCAGGCTTTTTGATGGTATCCCGGACAGCACATCTCACAATTGTCTCCGCATGTGTTGTCCTCGCACTGACACTTCAGTCTCTGTATACATGAATCACATGCTTATCAATCTTCTGTACAGGACGTGTATGACAGGACTTTACGGACGATCAACTTCTTTATAGCAATGTTTGGGTGTAGATCATGATACAGTCTTTAAGCAGGAAGCTTGAATACCCACAGAGACTTATACAGTGTACATGCCACTTGTAGAAGCCTCTGTAACAATTCATACATACAGCAGCTTGACATCTTTACATAGCAAATACCAATATTGAATAGAGTGACATTAAGTATAAAATAAAGATATATCTGTTTAATTGTATTTTAATTTTAATTCTTCATAAATAACTGTCAAATTGTATATCTTTTTACAGCATTAATGTCTTACACAGAATGTGATTACTGAAAAATATTCTAAAATGACTGTTATATTCATAGGGCCATATTCAGATTGAATTTAAAATTCTAATTGGGGTTGAAAAACTCACATTAGCATCTCTGTCATGCCTACCACAGAACTGAGCATGCCCATAGCAAATACAGTGTCCACCAATAGAAATGTCCTTGATTGAATAGTAATACTGAAACAAGGAAACAGCCTCTTGTATTGTATTGCTCCCAGAGACATAAAAACCATCTCACTTTACAGAATAACAAGATATCGTATGGAAGTGTATCATGACAGTAACAGTAATTGAAAATCATAAAAGTTAGAAGTCATAATTCTTATGAAATAAAAAGAAAGCCACTGGAAAATCTATTAAAAACATACTTCCATTGACTAAAATGCATACATTTTGAGAATTCAATTAAAAACATTTACAAAAATTATATTATTTTGTAACATCCCTTTCAAATATATACATACCCGTCTTGTGACAGAGGGGTCAATATTCTTGAGGTTATCTGAAAGTTGAAAGGTCATGAGGTCTGCATTGAGTGTGCGTATCCTCTGGAATCTCATCTGGATAAATCTGGCTGAGGTGAAATCCTGCAAATATGTATACGAAGAAACTATTTACATATTGAGAGAAACATTTAAAAGTTGATCCTTTTTAAAACACCGAAGTTGCTGAATTGATTAGCACAAAACATGATCCTTAGACACCAGTTTACAGGAATTAAAATGGGTTAGAAAGATAGTACTTTCTTTGAGTTGTGTTTTAGTAATCAAAATGATGAAAATTAAGAGAAATTATATCGATAACAACTTCTTTATTCACTATATTTGACATTTCAAGATTGATATTTTTTTCAAGCATATAATGAAGTTATTATCCATAGATTTCCTTCATTCTCAACAAACTTAGTTATCTGTTGAACTTGGTAAATATAGGCTACCACAGAATATTCAATAATCCACAAATAAAGGATCAAGGAAGGTTGGCTGTTATCAAGGATAGCAAGTCCAGGGAAAAAAATTAGGATAGAGGATTACCGTAGGACTAATTCTTCAAATACTTTAGACATAGTTTTTTCACACAATCAATGTAAACTTGTTGCCAAACAATTTTCCACTTCTCTTTACTTTGGTTTGCAAATATGCATATTATGATAATCTAGCTAAGGTTAATTAAATCCTGTAAATAAAACCTTGGAGATATAATTGATTTCAGCATTTGGTAAAAGTAGTAAAAGGTAAACAAATTGTTCATGATATGAATAATGTATAAAATGCTTTAGTCGCATCATTAACATAAAAAAGTGCATAGAGAAAATGCTCTGTGATTTGAATATGTAGCATTTCATAAGAACACTTATTATTATTTCATTATTTCTGAATAATGTTGATTCATGTTGTTTTTTTCAACAAATATTGTAAGCAACACATGAACACTTGTTTGCTTATATCATGCAAGAGAGATATAACAAGAAATGAGAGGTAGTGTAAAGAGAGGAAAAGATTTATGTGAATATACTCATCAGGGTAGTTGATGAAATGACAGAATGATATGAACCACTGCAGGAGTATGTAAAGAAGCAAATATTGAGAAGAACATACCAGTAGCACCTGGCTGGGCTGGTCTATACCTGGCCGCCCGTTGACTAGAGAAATTAGTATCTGGAAAACAATTACTTTGCATCGTAAATCTCATTTTATCATTATATCTCAGGTTATGTCACTTATTAGTATAACAGAAAGTTATCTTTGAATTATTTGCAACAATTTGGGGTAATAATGTCATTGATATTCTTATGACATCAAACAAAATACACTCAAGGCAACATTTATTCAGAAAATTGTAAGCTTGTATTTAATTTTTGTCCAAATTCACAATTTGTTATATTTTCTTTTTCATTTGTATTTTTTGTTTATTTGGAAAAAAACCATTTGAGACTGAAATGACATATGCATATTAAAATCATATGCATTGGTGGGGCAACAAATACTTACTTCACCATTTTCTAGAGGTAGGAGTTGTGAGTATCGAGTGGTACATATCACTTGGTCGTCTTGGAGAGCTGTGGGTACGCCATACGTAGGTTCGAGACCATACTCGCTCATACACTCTCGTCCTGTGGTCGCGAAATACTGCCATGGTTCGTAGTTGCTCCCATCAAGTGAGCGCTCCAGGATCCAGTTGCCGGGCCGCGGGGAGTTGGCGGCCTTCAGTATCACATAGGCTACTTGGTATACCTGTCCACGAAATTGTGAAGTTCATGTAAGACTTGCAGGGGTTCAAATGTCATGTCATCCAATAGAGGTCAAAACAAGACAATAAATTTTGATGAAAATATCTCAAGAGGTTCATTTTTATTTCAAATTAATTTTTCAATTTTTTTAATTTTTTTCCAGAATTTTTTTTATTTCAAAGACTGATTGTTGAAGTGATGTTGGAGCCTTACTTTTAGTTTCAATTTCCTTATTTGAATTTTCTATTTCTAATTCAGAGCCTAACAGCAAGTCTAGGGTTTATGCTTTACTTTCAACTTATCCATTAAGATTGCCACAACATGTCCGACAAAGAAGTACATTTTGTTTCAATTTTTAATTTTTGGAGGTCTTTTCTGAAATTTTTATTTCGATGACTAAACAAAAGTCTAAAGTTAACCATCTACATCCAGCTTATTTGTTGTGGCTATTTGGACTTTGGACATGTCCAACAATGTTTTACATTGATAATCTGGTACACCTGTGAAACAGTTGCAAACTTAATCATTTAAATAAAGTATTGCACAAAAGTTCATTATCAAGATATTATTACCTTATGTTCTTGTATTCCAAATGTATTTTTTTTTTTATGTAGACATATTCTTTCAATAAATATTGTGTGAAAACAGCTGATACATATCATATTTCTTAGACTTAAAAACATTATACATTTAAGGAACAGTAATTCATTTGAATATTTTCATTGATAAACGTATCTTCACTCTTTTTACTTCACTAAAGACAATAAGTAGTTCCATTATTACAGATTTTGAAACAAAACATTCCAAAGCATCCAGGCATCAACATGCAAGAACTTAGAACTTCAAAGAGATTTTAACTTACAAATATTTGACACTGTCTATATATACTGACTATAAATCCTATGTATCATAAGATTTTTTAAAACATCAGTTTAGTTAAAAACACCCAAGATAACATGTGCGTGAGGAGCTATTCACCCACAGGAAAAAGGTATTAAGAGCCAGGATTGACACAGGTGGTTCAGGTATGGTTGTGTTTTTACAGGTCATTGATAACAGGGTAGGAGAGAGAAGGTTTCCATGCACTGTGCCTTTTACATCTGGTGGTGTTTTCTTGATAAATATTACTAAATAAGATCCATTCTCTTTTCTCTTTTCATACATTAAAGAAAACCAAGACAGGGAAGTCATGATTTACTTATATACACATAATAACATTATCTTCATTGGTAAATATTGTTTTAACATTAAGACACAGAGACAGAATCTTTTTCTGTTTATCTCAAACTCAATTGAACAACGATACAGATTGAATCGTCTTTAACACAATTTTCTTTCTACAAACATATTATCACTACCATCATTCACCCAGTTTGAAAATAATACTGGGTATTTGATTATTTGTTTTACCAATACATAAACAATGACCTTCAAATATCATTATCAAAATCACATTGATGTAATTTTACTATGCAATCATATTATGTACATTTATAAAAAACCAAATGTCAATATAAATTTTTTAAAAACAAATTGCGGTCACATGCTCTTTTTAACATACACATTACAAAACTATGTATTACAATTCGAATATTATATTGTTGCTATCGGTGGAGTACAAGGCTTCCGGAAGAATGCAACCACTATTAAAGGTGGTATGACAAATGTTGTGTGGTTTGTTTGCAGAGTGTAACACCACACCCCTCCCTCCCAGGATCAATTAGCAGGTAGGGTGCTGTGTGACACACGACAATGCCCAGGGATAACCCTTGTAATTGACGATCATGTCACTCTCAGCCACACACAGTCACAAGCTAGTTAAAGAAACACTGCTGGTTTGTGAGAGGATTGCAGCCACAAAAACCACAACATCCCTCCCTCCTGACTTGCTTCACGGACATATGTTCCAGTGAACCCCGGCCATTAAAGGGACAGTCCTACCATGGTAATTCTTGTTTCAAGGAGATACTCTATTGGTTCAATTAAAGAGAGAGTTCTATCATAGTATAGATACTACCCTTTTGTTTTTGTGCATTACATGAAATGGGAAAATGCTGTGTTTGTTTAATAGTAACTTTACAACTTTTTGATAACCCCTTCCCTACCAGATATAACATCACCTCACATCAAAACCCACTTGACACAGACAAGACTTTCAAATGGGTTATATCAGATATATCATCACCTCACATCAATACACACTTGACACAGACAAGACTATCAAGTGGGAAACTTTAAAAGCATAATCCCTATCATCAATGCAATATCAGCACACTATATCATATGGCAAAATTGACAAGGGCTGATCTGTTCAGTTAACACAGAACAAGTGAGAAGTTTATCTACTGCTCTGGATCGCAATATATTTCCTCCGCCATAAAGAATGTCTCGTAGAGAGCCCCATTGTGCAATGTGACATCCCAATGTGACCCCTGACCTCGATAATACCGGCAGAGTAGCATTACCACACGCAGTCGATGACAGTCACACAGACCATTAGAAAGACACTGACGTTAATTTCTCAATGAACAGAACTATAAAATTCTTCTATCATGTGATTGACGGCAGGTGTCATGTTTTTTATTTCTTTGTATGCTTCATAGGCGGTGAAATGTACATTGTAATTGTAATGAATCTAATATCATTGATATAAAGCCATTACATATGTGACTTAAGGATTATATCTTCTATTTGTACAGCTCCAATCACCTTTGGTTTTGATTAGAAGTATGTTGGTAAATCCTCCTGGAGTGAAGAGATTTACATGAATTTAACCATGTGTATAAATTGTTACACAAAAGAACCAAAATGAATAGCTGGTTTCTTCATAAGAAGACATTTAGAGGTTCTATTGTCACAAAATGGTGAAAACATTTGAAAATGCTGAAAACATTCTTAATGCAAAAGTTGACAAAGTGAAATTTTTTACACATCCAACATCAGTTTCAGTCATTTTAAGTATCAATGCTATTCCATATCTAACCTTTACCAAAAGTTTATTGATAGTATTTCAGAAACCTTTACCTAAGCTTCATGGAATATCCTGGGATAACTTATTTGAAATGTTTATCAAAGGTTCATGGAATATCCCGGAATAGCCCATCATAAACTTTTACCAAAGGTTCATGGAATATCCTGCGGAAAGCCTTTGAAACCCTTTACCAAAGGTTCATGGAATATCCCGGGATAGTCTATCAGAAACCTTTACCAAAGGATCATGAAATATCCAGCAGAAAGTCTATCTGAAACCTTTACCAAAGGATCATGAAATATCCAGGAGATAGTTTATATTATAACCATTACCAAAGGTTCATGGAATATCCCGGGATAGTCTATCAGAAACCTTTACCAAAGGATCATGAAATATCCAGCAGATAGTCTATCAGAAACCTTTACCAAAGGTTCATGAAATATCCAGCAGATAGTCTATCAGAAACCTTTACCAAAGGTTCATGGAATATCCTGGGATAGTCTATCTGAAACCTTTACCAAAGGATCATGAAATATCCAGAAGATAGTTTATATTTTAACCTTTACCAAAGCTTCATGGAATATCCTGGGATAGTCTATATGAAACCTTTACCAAAGCTTCATGGAATATCCTGGGATAGTCTATATGAAACCTTTACCAAAGCTTCATGGAATATCCTGGGATAGTCTATCTGAAACCTTTACCAAAGCTTCATGAAATATCCTGGGATAGTCTATCTGAAACCTTTACCAAAGGTTCATGGAATATCCTGGGATAGTCTATCTGAAACCTTTACCAAAGCTTCATGGAATATCCTTGGATAGTCTATCTGAAACCTTTACCAAAGCTTCATGGAATATCCTTGGATAGTCTATCTGAAACCTTTACCAAAGGTTCATGGAATATCCTAGATAGTCTATCTGAAACCTTTACCAAAGGATCATGAAATATCCAGAAGATAGTTTATCTTTTAACCTTTACCAAAGGTTCATGGAATATCCTAGATAGTCTATCTGAAACCATTACCAAAGCTTCATGGAATATCCTGGGATAGTCTATCTGAAACCTTTACCAAAGGTTCATGTGATATCCTGCAATAACCTCTTTGAATCCTGGAGTAGAAAGCAACATTTTAAAAAATATTTATAGTATGTAAAGGGTTAAAACAGTGTCAAGTCTTGGATTTTTTAATTGGTTAATAAGTTGTGATACCTGTTAATTTGATGTTTGGTACTAATATATACTAAGTCGACTATCATCAAAATGGTAATTTCTGTAACAGTCGGTAATTCTCGATAAAGTAACACCATTTATAACGTTTGGAATATGTGACCCCCAACAACACAATGGATGGACCTTTAAGTGTAGCAAATAATATCAATCATTTCAACTTGAAGCAAGGTAAATGGACTATATCTGTATCTGGTTTGGAGTGATTGAGGTGCTCTGAAATTGTTGCAATCATGTGTTGTAAGACACATTGATAGAAAATGATTAGAAAATGTTATGAAATGTTTTTACAAATTTACAGCTTTCAAATTTAGTCATACAATAGATGTAATTTCTAACACAATCATTAAGTAAACATTTAAATTATCCGTTAGATTGAAAATATACTTCCGAAAATATATTTGATATAATGATGAGCCTAATTCTGTCAGAAAATGTCCCGAAGCATGACTGCTCTCCAATTTTAAACCATCAATAGCAATCAGATTTAAACTACATTTTTAAAATTCGAATTCACAATCTAACTCATTCATCTCATCTTCATCTTCATCAAATCTGTTGATTAAAGTGCTATGAAGCTATGAAGCTATGAAGCTATGAAATCGCAACATGCTAGAGTCCACGCACCAAACAGCAAGTAGCTGTCTTCAGCTGAAACACATGTTCTGTTTGTCAAGGGGATGTTCAGCAGCCTTAGATACACAAGCAAAACCTTTTAAGCTTTCAAATGTTGATTTAAAACTTTTCAGACAGAGCACATGTTGCCTTAAGTAGATATTTTTAAAGAATTTAGTTAGAGGCCAAGCTCTTAATGTTTGAATTTGATGAGCCATATTTATCAAGAGAACGGATACACAAACTTCTACAAGTCATCGTGGTGTTATCAGTTGTGACAGCTCGTTGACAAGTTTATCAAATAGGTATATATATAAGTGTGATATATGCTTGTATCATCTCTAAATATGCTAGGAAGCATTTTGCCTAAAGTATAATGTGGCCAGGGGTTTATGTATTTTGTAAACATGTTGACAGCTATGGACAGGTTTATCGTTAAAGATTGTTACTTGTCGACAAGGTATAGGCCCTCACTCTCAAAGAGAATTCTCAATTTAGCTTTCTAACGATGGTTCAAGTTGATTTACGACTACAATAGTGTTTTCATCTTTCTTTACAAATCAGTAAATTTGAAAGTTTTTTATGTTTAAGGGTTGACATAATGTTATCATTTGTTTACAATTTATCAAAAGTATGACCATGTTGGAGCAAATGTTTTATCCATTTTACTCTGCATAAAAAAGTTAAGGTCTTTTTGGGCATATTTTGTAAGTAATGAGGGTGGTAGGACTTTCTTTTTATCTTTTGTTGGAGGGGGAGTACATTTGTTTTTTTCATTCAAAATATAGTATACAAAACTAAAAGCACATCTGTTCCTACAAACCAATATATTTGGTCGACAAATGGATTTTGGGGCTTAGCAAAAATGATTCAGCAAATTTGTCATTTATTTTTTAAAGACAATTTTAAAAATCCACAAAAATAAAAATGATACGCTGATGCCAAAGAAACATTTCTTTTTTTTTTACAGAAATATAAACAACACTCACATCAATACCTAATCCTTATTAATATTACAATTACATCCACTAGACTGTATATATGCAATTGAAAATAATCCCGTTATGATTACCATGACATGATCCATATACAAATACTAAATATTGCTATACACTAGAGTTAAGTGAAATCCAATGGAATACTAAATACTCATCAATGTCTTAGCCCAGGCTGCCATAACTTGATCCTTACAAAACATTAAATATTGATCTTCTGCAGAGTTTTAGTAAAATCCAGATGATCATTGAATACCTGTAAAGCCCTAACCCCAGATTACATACTAGCGGATAACAACAACAACCTGGGGCTGTGATTCATTCACACCTTTCATACTGCTACACCTGCTTACCTGGCCAAGCTTGTTACAGGTACGCTCCGACATAGAGATTATGGAGTACTGATGGGGACATAGTCTCACACGACAAACACTGGCTAAGATGTGCATTTCCAAGTTGAGGTCATACACAAATTGTAAGTGCTGAACATGCTGATTTCAGAAAGACAGAATTACAGAATGTTTTCACATTATAAAAGTTTGAATATGTAGAAGTTTGGTATGATAATAATACATGAAAGTTTCATGACATTAGGTACCCGGTAATGAGTTTAGACAATCACATTTTGAAATTCAGAAGACCTCATCAACCATATATATTTATACGCCAATTTCTGTATATAGTCTCTTTTGCTAAAAGTTGTTAATTTGTTAACAAAATAAAAGCTATACATATTGGCTCAAACTGGCATTCTTAAGCGGAACCTAAACCTGCTGTTGTATCTCTTCACCACTTTACCATATTTCCTAAAGTACTTGTACAAATGTGGCCTCTAATACAACCCGAGCCTGTAATACAACCAAGGATATAACCAGGATCTCACATACAATCACGGCCTCGAATAAAACCATGCCTCTGATACAACCTTGCCTCTAATACAACATTGCCTCTAATACAACCGTGCCTCTAATACAACCATCCCCTGATACAACTTTGCCTCTGATACATCCTTGCCTCTAATACAACCGTGCCTCTAATACAATTATGCTCTAATACAACCATGTCCCTGATACAACTTTGCCTCTGATACATCCTTGCCTCTAATACAACCGTGCCTCTAATACAATTATGCTCTAATACAACCGTGCCTCTGATACAACCTTGCCTCTAATACAGTGAGCAATATCGCAGCCATTAGCGGCGAGGCCTCTAATACAACTATGCTCTAATACAACCATGCCTCTAATACAACCATGCCCCTGATACAACTATGCCTCTGATACATCCTTGCCTCTGATACAACCGTGCCTCTAATACAATTATGCTCTAATACAACCATGCCTCTGATACAACCTTGCCTCTAATACAGTGAGCAATATCGCAGCCATTAGCGGCGAGGCCTCTAATACAACCATGCCTCTAATACAACCATGCCCCTGATACAACTATGCCTCTGATACATCCTTGCCTCTGATACAACCTTGCCTCTAATACAGTGACCAATATCGCAGCCATTAGCGGCGAGGCCTCTAATACAACCGTGCCTCTAATACAACCATGTCCCTGATACAACTATGCCTCTGATACAACCTTGCCTCTAATACAGTGAGCAATATCGCAGCCATTAGCGGCGAGGCCTCTAATACAACCATGCCTCTAATACAACCATGTCCCTGATACAATTATGCTCTAATACAACCGTGCCTCTAATACAACCATGTCCCTGATACAACTATGCCTCTGATACATCCTTGCCTCTGATACAACCTTGCCTCTAATACAGTGACCAATATCGCAGCCATTAGCGGCGAGGCCTCTAATACAACCGTGCCTCTAATACAACCATGTCCCTGATACAATTATGCTCTAATACAACCGTGCCTCTAATACAACCATGTCCCTGATACAACTATGCCTCTGATACATCCTTGCCTCTGATACAACCTTGCCTCTAATACAGTGAGCAATATCACAGCCATTAGCGGCGAGGCCTCTTATACAACCGTGCCTCTAATACAACTATGCTCTAATACAACCATGCCTCTAATACAACCATCCTCTGATACATCCTTGCCTCTAATACAACCGTGCCTCTAATACAATTATGCTCTAATACAACCATGTCCCTGATACAACTATGCCTCTGATACAACCTTGCCTCTAATACAGTGAGCAATATCGCAGCCATTAGCGGCGAGGCCTCTAATACAACCGTGCCTCTAATACAACCATGTCCCTGATACAACTATGCCTCTGATACATCCTTGCCTCTGATACATCCTTGCCTCTGATACAACCTTGCCTCTAATACAGTGAGCAATATCACAGCCATTAGCGGCGAGGCCTCTTATACAACCGTGCCTCTAATACAACTATGCTCTAATACAACCATGCCTTTAATACATTTGAACCTTCACTGCAACCAGTTGTGAAAAGGTGTGCTAAAGGAGGACTAATATAACCCAGGACACTCAGCCTCAAAGAGAACTCCAAGGTTTCATAGGGATGCTGAATGAAATAGAATCTGGGGGTTGTATTCAAGGAATATGGCATGGTAGTTGTTGAGCATTGCACCAGATTCCTTATGAAATAAAGACAAAATAAATTGTGAAATTAAAATGACCATTACCTGGCCAAGGTCAAGTGTGATGGTCACATAGTTGTACCCCTTTCCATTGGTCAGTGTCGGACTCTGCCACCATCGGTTGCTGCCGTCGATGGCGTTCTGGATCGGATGACGCTGGGCAGGAATCAAACTCCTCGCATCACATATATCGCAGTGTCGGTTCTCAGCAGGGAATATCCGAACATGCTCCACTAACTTACAGAATACTTCTCCTTTTGTTTCTCCACACGTAGCATTCACCTTGATTTGGGCTTGGGAGGCAAGATTGAACACAACCGGGAACAAGTCTGCAATAAGAAGACAATTTTATTTTCAAGGTGGCTATTTTATGAGAATGTATTTTTCTTTAACCAATATTAAAAGAGTAATATTAGTTGTTTTGGGGTCACAAAAGAATTAGTTAGGCTCACTAGGATTTGAATTCCACCTTGTGTCAGTGATAGCACTTGTACTTGCTCCATGGAGTTAGCTCCCTTCCCTTCTCATTTCCGGTTTGAGGATGTTTCTGGTGTTTTCTTGAGTGTATACAGACAATGATGTTTAATCTAAGGGAAGCTTCTTTCACTTTCTAGAGACAGTTTAAGTATAAATAGGACTGTTCATGAAAAGGACTAGCATTCTATACTTTGGATTCCAGACTTTGGACACTATTCGATTTTACCTTGGTGCCAAAGGCCTATCACTATATCTATCACTATATAGGTCAACACTACGCTCATCGGATATATTAACATAAAGATCAACGACTTCAGCTTCTGGTGATTAAACTGAGACATTTGTAACTTTTAAAATATATTTTTGACCCTACTGTATCTCTATTGTATCTTACTTGTAAATCTGTATTGTTAATCTGATTCCTTGCATTGTGTGTTTTATTCATTACAATTTGAATGATATAATAACTGTTTGTTTTCATTAGCTGGTTTCCTCTAGCTGGTAACTTCAGTATCTAATTTGTTAACCTTAACAGATGTTAAAAGTTTTAGAAGTTAAGACTAAGTAATGCTTTGTTAGGTATGATCTTGATGTTCAACATTTTTGAAAGTTCAAATTCAAACAAAAATTATTTTAACAAAATGTGCTTTTAAAAATATAATCTATAAAAGTTGTACAATCAACACAAATTTATTGTTAATATTTCCAAAAGATCTTTAAAAAATACCCCCTGGCATTGCAAAATGTATTGTACATTGAACTAGGCTAGCGTGCAAATTGCACAGTCATGTTGCATAATATGTGTCTTTGCTGTTTCTATGCATTTAAAAAGTTTATGAAATACATCAAGTGCAGTGACAACACAAATATGTCAAGTTCTTCAAGTGTCAAAGGAGTTCTAAATCCTAGTCAAACAATGTTTATGAGCCTTTGAAAAGGAGTAGCTGTAAATTCTACAACTTTAAAATTGCTTTTCAGCATAAGAGATTTGCTATTTTTAATAAGGCAATAAATAAACTTTAAAATCAGAATTAAAAGATTTGCATTTATCAAATGACATACCATTGAAAGATGGACCAACTGAATGAAATTTTCAGGTAAAAAGGTTCAACAAATATACAATCAAGTGCAATGCATGTAGGTCAATGACATGTATTTGCATTTGCTAAACACACATGAATAGAGTGAATTGCCTTGACTTACTCCACTATTGAGACACGGGGGTATAAAACAGGATCTAAACAAAGCAATGTAGTGCATTGGAAAGTATGAATGAGTATTCACCACTTTGCTTTTTTTGTACGATGATCTACTCTGGTGTTTTCAGCAATGATTGCTAACTATTACTGTCCTTCATTTAAACCTATCATGGATTCCATCTATTGTTTTGTAGTTTACTTTTCCCCAAAAATATTGTCTTAAGATGTTTTTATATGAAACAGACATTCTAAAATCACTATACCGTAGTTAAAATTGCTGTTATCATTATTATTTGAATTTCATTTGAAATATATCACAAGTCTCTAAATTAAACATTGTAACAATAAATCTAGAGGACAAATTACAATTCCACTATAGTCACCTCTCCTTTGGCTCAATATAATGTTACTGTAGACAGATCATTTATAATGCTAGATTTGGGAATTCAAAAACTATGAAAGCTATTGACATATGATGGTTAATAAGTGAGATAAAACACTCCCTCTGGGTCTTTGTTGTTTAAGAAAATCCCCTTCCTTCAATTAGGTGTTTCTTATACATGGCAAACTTTAGAGTTGTTGATATATTCCTTCACATGGGAATTTGTGTTTAAATTTCTGATTGTTACTGATGGCATTTAACATCAGGTTTTTTGTATTCATGACTAGTAGACTAGCATATTGTTACAAGAGTTACATCAAACATTTCGCTCATTTGTCTGCAGTCCTTCATCTATTGATTGAGACATTTCAAACAGTCATTGTTTACGAAATTATTTCATGTAATATATTTAAGCCTCATACAAAACTAAATTGTCAGATAACAAAAACAAGATACATATCTAAGATGGTTATATTGGGTTATCCCAGATATAACCATGTTATATTTCTTCACTATCTAAATGGCAAGTACTTCTACAGATACATATCCTTCTTGACCTTTCAAAAGTACTGCTTGACATTCTTTGATAACAGGTGTGATATAACTCCTCAATGTGCAGAAAGCACATATCATTTCTTTGTCATCGAGAAGACCAAAGAGAAAGCAAAGAACAAAGTTATGATAAATATAAACATGACAATATTGCACGTACTCTATCCATCACATGACAGTAACCTTCAAACATCTGTAGACTGTTTTGATCCACGTTTGTATACCTGTATACATCAGCATGTTTCTACCCCAGGTCGACACAGGTATTTGGGATGTGTATTAACAAAGGTTTTGCGGTCTGCAGTGAGTCACCCACACCCATTAGCAGCTATTAATGCTATTATTATCCTTCTTCAAATTGAGGTTATAAGATCAAGATACTCGGCTAAAGAAGTGAAAGAAATGTGAAACCTCTTTGCAGGGTTCACCATAAGGGTTATCATGTTAATGACAAAATCATTGGCAGGTTTAATACCTTGTTATACATTATTGGATAAGGACTTGCATACCCCGTGCACCTTCACTCTAGTCTATGGAGCTTTATTCCTCTTAGAGTATTGTGAATGTTCCCATGCCCTGGTTGATCTCACCCTGTCTCCCACTAGATCCACTGCACACAGGCCAATCAATTACCGATAAACATGTCAAAGTGGAAGCTGACTTATAATCAAGTGGATACATACATGCGAAAGTTAATTATTCTATTGTTTATATTCGTTTTTGTTATTCATTATTTAAAATGTTGAAATTAAATTTCTTTAAAATGAAATGATTGTATACATGGGTTATCTTTCCTGATTGTTTGTCAGAATTCATTGAGAAGTTCCTGTTAATCAATTCATGCCAGAGCAAGTTTAAACATTTACAATTAATTATGAATTAATCATATTTGAAGATAAAACCAAAACATATTATTTTATGACAATATTCTAGTACTATTTGGACCAAGAGGGATATCAGAAAGTTGAGAAACAAGTTTGAAATATGAAAGAAGTTCAAATTATTTGAAAATAACAAGGATCAATCCTTTTCTAAATATCTAATTATAAAAATGTCAAGTTTGAAACAATATAATTATCTCACAGGTATTAGATCAGTTGAGATGACTTACTAATCATCTGATATGTTTATCTCAATTTCATAGAATAAACATAAGCTCACTTCCTACCCAGACATGAGTGTTGAGACAAAGTAGAAAATAATGTCCAAATTTATGAAATGAATCGATTAGATCTTCACAATTTGTCAAACTTAATATGCCATGGTTGCCTTCAAAAATCATTTGTGCCATCTTTCATTATTAAACTTCTATCATAAAATTCATCATCTGGAAACTTCATATCATTCAATCTTAGTTTGAGCCATAAAATTAGTTGAAACCCTCCCTCACCGGAAGAGAGGGTATATTATTTACAGCTGTAAGACTGGAATGATGAAGGAGTAAGCATATATATACTCTAATATGTCGTCTTGATTTTCTCCACTTCTTTATACCCAAAGACTTATAGACAATATACAGGTGGTTTAGTGCTTTGATTTCTTCTTAAATTACCATTTCATTTGTTTTGTTTATGGGTTTATCTAAAATTCTCTTCTTCTTGCTAATCATATAAAGCATTTCAATACTGATCCATTTTGTGGCTTTTGAAGGCTAAAACACCTCAAACTTGAGTCAATGTAGAAATCATTCCTTAAGTCATTGCATCAGCTTCAAATTCAACCAATGTTTCCTCTGAGTTTTTAGGCACAAACTAAACTATCAAAGATGAATTGAATGAACCCTTGAGCTACAGTATAGTTTTATACAAAACCCTTCTGAGTGATCACTTTACAGGAAATGTAAACCCTTGAATTCCTCCAATTTGGTGAGAAATGCTGTAGCTCTGGTACAGAAGCAGGAGTTAAAAGGAGGTACATAGTTTATGTGTTCAGGGAACACAGAGTAAGCTAAAACACATGTCAAGATATGGATAGGGACTAATCAACACTGAATACAAACACATGTCAAGATATGGATAGGGACTAATCAACACTGAATACAAACACATGTCAGATATGTATAGGGACTTATCAACACTGAATACAAACACATGTCAAGATATGGATAGGGACTAATCAACACTGAATACAAACACATGTCAAGATATGGATAGGGACTAATCAACACTGAATACAAACACATGTCAAGATATGGATAGGGACTAATCAACACTGAATACAAACACATGTCAAGATATGGATAGGGACTAATCAACACTGAACACAAACACATGTCAACATATGGATAGGGACTAATCAACACTGAATACAAACACATGTCAACATATGGATAGGGACTAATCAACACTGAATACAAACACATGTCAAGATACGGATAGGGACTAATCAACACTGAATACAAACACATGTCAAGATACGGATAGGGACTAATCAACACTGAATACAAACACATGTCAAGATACGGATAGGGACTAATCAACACTGAACACAAACACATGTCAACATATGGATAGGGACTAATCAACACTGAATACAAACACATGTCAAGATACGGATAGGGACTAATCAACACTGAATACAAACACATGTCAAGATATGGATAGGGACTAATCAACACTGAACACAAACACATGTCAACATATGGATAGGGACTAATCAACACTGAATACAAACACATGTCAACATATGGATAGGGACTAATCAACACTGAATACAAACACATGTCAAGATATGGATAGGGACTAATCAACACTGAATACAAACACATGTCAAGATATGGATAGGGACTAATCAACACTGAACACAAACACATGTCAACATATGGATAGGGACTAATCAACACTGAATACAAACACATGTCAACATATGGATAGGGACTAATCAACAATGAATACAAACACATGTCAAGATATGGATAGGGACTAATCAACACTGAATACAAACACATGTCAAGATATGGATAGGGACTAATCAACACTGAATACAAACACATGTCAAGATATGGATAGGGACTAATCAACACTGAATACAAACACATGTCAAGATATGGATAGGGACTAATCAACACTGAATACAAACACATGTCAAGATATGGATAGGGACTAATCAACACTGAACACAAACACATGCTTAGTACAGTCAAACAACCACTTGTTTGATTTACAAGATTAATGTCATGTTTTGACAAATTTTGAAAAACCAAATGAACATGTCACAGAACATTAGCTATGGGACGGATATTCTATAAAAGTTGTTGTCAATTTGTGAATATTCTCAAACTCTTTATTCTCTAGATACTTGATAATGATTTGGGTTATTTCAGGAAGACACTTGATTCCTTTTTTCCTCCCCATTATAACCTCGACACCAGCTGTATGATACACATAAAGAAACAGGTGCTGAAACCATCACATCTTCCTTAATATCAAAGGTCTGAGTTCGAATCCCATATGAAACCAATCTACTGAGGAAGGAACACCTGAGTACGAGAGATAAGACATTGACACATGAAAGATATGATACTTCTGTCAGAGCCAATTACCGTTAAATACCACCACATGTAAAAACATATAGCTTATAAACTTTCAAAGAAAATTCAATAAGCAAATTACTTTACAAGAACCCCTAAAGAGAAGGAAAGCAAGAACCGAGCCCACTCGACGTCCTTTTCCCCATTCGCCTGCAGTTTCCTGTTTATAGATAGAACACATGTAATGTAGATCTCGTCAGCTTCAAGTGGGTTGAATAGCGAGGGGCTCATCACTGATGTAATGAACAGAAGTACAGGTAATCATGCTGACAGGAAACTGAGGAAACTAATCAACCTTCATTTAGCAAGCGTCCCACCAGGAAGTGCCACATGGGATAATGTCAGACCAGTGCAAACTTGATGATGCTGTTTTTTGTGCTGATTAAGCAAAATTAGAGCCATTGGCTCTGAAGCTTATCATGTTTTAAACCATAAACTAAATAAATGTAAATTTTCTAGGAGAATCCATCACAAGTATAACAATTTGAAGTACTTGAGAAAAAGATGAAAATAAGGGTTTTTTTAGGTTTTGACCCCTATGACCCTATTTGGTGTCTAGGGGTCACCAAATCTACAATTTAGAATCTCCATTGGCCAAGGAGTCTGCACAATACATTTCAGCTTTCTCGAGTCATTGGTTCTGGAGAAGAAGAGTAAAATAGGTTTTCAAGGTCATGACTCCAGTGACCCTATTTGGGAGATAATAATTAGAAATAATACAACCAGTGACAACAAAAGTTTTTGCTTTCTTGTTTGGCTTAGTACAATATGTAAATTTATAACATTTATTGATTGTTACTTTTTTGTTTTCATGTATGACCCCCTTTCACTAATAAGATTTACTTGCCATAAAGGTATAATTCATAATGATTGACATTAACCCTTGATATGAGGGTTCCAGAATATTCAGGGATAACCAGCTCAGATTTGTTCTATTGTCAACAATTTTTGGTTCTCATAATTGGTTACATAGAATAATTTGGCATTGGTTAATTCAGCAGCTAATCTATTAAGTGACAAGACACTAGAATGACCACTACGACAGTCCCCTACATTAAAGCATCTCACATCACAAACATCATCCTATTCTAGTCTTCCCTGTGCACCAACACTAAGCAGGATTACAATGTACATGAAATCAACAAGCCAGCACAACACTATCTTCTTGTTTATAACAGACATGCTTGGTGTTTTTCTGTTTGTTTTCAGACAAGTAGGTTTCTCATTTCCACCCCTTTGACACCCTGTATTGTGGGGAGAGACTTGAAGGATGTTGGTCAAACATGCAACGTATGTACCTTACAACATGAAGACATTGAGCTTGTAACTTGCACGTATGTTTCTTAACTTTAGGTGAAGGACATGTGAACTGAATGTAAGTAAATGTTGATGTTACTACTTATGAATAACATACATACAACACTTTTACATCTTTGTTTAAGATATGAGAAAAGAAAAGTGGTGGCTTATTCAGTTCAGTGACATATGACATGATGAAATAGTAAATTACTTAAACATTCTAAAACATATAAATACATATTTCATATTGCTTTACTCTATCTATTGTAAAATATATATATATTAAAACAAATATCAATTTTTCAAGAAATTTGAAGGAATGACATCAAGTCTTGATTTGAAGTTGATTGTGAAACATAATGTGATCATAACATCATAGTTGATAGAGGTTTATAACACTGTCCGAATATCGAACTTGTAGTTTATACATGAGCACTAGAAAAGAATATGATTTTCTCCGAAAGTAGGAAACAGAAAGTTCAGAGATTTAATAAATGTCAACAGGTAAGAAACACAGGTAGCAATCGAATCAGCACATATATGATGCCAATGGCCCCATTTTACTAATAACTTTACAACAATTGGGTCACATCTCTATTACTCTTACAAAATATTGTATTTCAAGTATAACACAGATACAGAAGACTCAAGTGTTCATCTAATATTTCACACAAACCTAAAGCAGCTTTTTGCATAAAGAAGACAAATATTTTATGGATGATCAACTTCGCGTCGCTATTGTTAATAAAGAAGTTGATCATCCATAAAATATTTGTCTCCTTCATCACACCAACTTCTAGAATGCCTCTCAAACAGTTTAGCCTTTTGCATGTCAAGTGAATGAGTGATTGTGTTATTGTTTGACGCCACTTGGGCAATATTGCAGCCATTGGAAGTGATTTGCATATCAAGATGAGTATTACAAGTTATATTTCAAATATGATACTCAATAAAACACTACAGAGAGACACAGATACCTCAAAAGTGAGACATACTGGGGCCAACTGTATGACCCAATGACATGCAGTTATTGACGTGTGTACATTTCATGCAAATAAGGGTTTCACCACGTCCATATCACTGTAAACACCTTGATCCGATTAGGTTCCATGTCAGACCACATATCTGAGAGAGGAAAGCCATGTACATAGCACCACTACAATGTGGGCCGGCTTCATGTTTGAACACTTATATCAACAGTGCTTTACCATATTTACTGTCGTGTTTACTTTGGTATTGTAGATCATCATTGTGTGACAACTGCGGTTAGAACAAAAGGAGATATCATAATTCACTTCAATGTTTTTATGGCATGCTCTTTCAGCTTATGTAGGTATGTAATTATATAACTAGGACTTTCAAAACCCTATAGCTGAAAATTTTTCTAAATAAATCTCTTTCCAATAAACATCTCTATCAGTAGTAGACAAACATAACTTAACCCATTCTGTCAAAAGAAACGCATGACTATACGTAACAGAAGACCCATTCCTTATGTAATCAAAAACACAAATATTATTGTCAGCAATTCTGAAGGTCTCACATGCACATATCTTACATTTGATGCTAACAACACTCAACTAAACATAAACTGCTGAGTTCGTATAATTGTAATCATCAAAATACTATGCAAGGTATCTCCCGGAAATGAAAACAAAAACATCAGCAAAAATTATTTGTGAAATGAACATTCCGACCTGGGATATAGACCTGACAACCTAACGAGCCAGGTAAGCATGCTCAAGGACAGGTGAGAAGAAGAGCTCGGTATGGTCACAGTGTATTGTCTCTCTCCCCCCTCATAGTTATATGGTTAAATAACTCCCCATCATAACTCTAGGGGGGCTATTACTACTGCAAAAGCAAAGCATATTCCACATACGCCCTGCTGTGTAGCCTTGACATTGTTGGACATTCTTTAGAACTCTGATATGTCAGGTACTCTCTTTCTCTCTCACAGGCTTTGTTTGTTTACATAATATAACCAGTGTCTTTTGAGGCTTAGATGAAGAAAATATGTTATAATCATAAGCACTTCTCCTGGACAAAGGATGTGCCAAAACTGTATTCATTTTATACATTTTGGTGTTTTATACATACTGTTTTAATTTTCTTATTTCAATTCTCAACTAAGGATGTTTTGTTTATCAAAAACTTACAAGTTCCATGCATATTAGAGTATCTAAAAGAATGAAGGTAACCTTTCCATTTTTTTTATCTTTTAATAAAATATTATGCTTCTATCACTGCTTATCCTTTGAATTGACTATTGATCACAAATGACAAGTTCTCCATACATCATTCCACGTGCTGTTGTCGACCTAATATTTGCCCTCTACCACACATTCATACACCCATACAACGCCCCCTTCCCTCCTTATAAACCTTATTCATAATGAAGGAATGCTGTTCAACATAGGTACGGTAATACAACCTTTGATATCCACTTACATAGCTCCCGTCAGAAGGGGTATCCTAATTTGTCCCCACTTTGAGTATTTTTAAGTTAGCTTATTAGGTAAATAATCGTAATAACATTTCACTTTCATCTCCTCCAGATCATCATTTCCTCTGTGATTTGTAACTTTCAACACTGCAGACATCAATCTTATCAGCCTTTCATATTATGTAAGAGGACGGTTTGAAATGTAACATGTATACACATTGAAGTTAGAACATTTACATGGTAGGTATGTTATTGGCTTCAAATATAGATTATCAATCTCAACATTTTATATCTCTATTCAAACTTTAACAGCGATTTTAATCTTATCATAATTTATTAGGTATGGACTTCAAAAGTTGATGGAGTTATGACATGATTGAATTAATAACATTTTGGTATCTCACTCCATTGATGATCTCACTAAATTCTCTTTGGTGAATAAACTATTACCACTGATATCAAGTTTATCAGCTCAAAACCAAAATATGCCTAAGATAATTTTTATGGTTGAAGTAATGGGTAGGTATGAACATTTTCATTATGCTTCTATCACTAATTAACTTTCAACACCTATTATCATCATCTAAATATTTGTGGACAAAACAAAGAGAATGTATCCCATCTAAGTACTTTAAGTGCCAAGATAATCTTCCCCTGGGACACTAAGCTGCTCTCAGTGATTAAACTTTCACCACTGGTTACCATCATCAGAAATTACGAGGTCTAGACAGATAAGACACTGTCCTATCGGACCAAACTTTCACCTCTGATTATAAGTGAGAATTAAAAAATATTACCTCTAGACAAGGATGGTTATACCATTTAAGAATTTAGACGAGTTTCATGAGTATCTTCCCACTTTAACCAAGATCCTTTTATTGATGAACTCTCAAGTTTACGAGGTCTAGACTATTGTGACACTTTCATGTCAATAGCATTGAGAGGACGTCAGTTGTCAATCAAATGAACACATTGATCAATTGCAAGTGTGTTATTGGTCTTCATCTCATGCAGTGGCATCTATTTCATGCTTTATTATGATAGGGTCTCCATCAACAAACCTCTCAAACACTGGCTTCCACACAGCCTGTCCTTAAGGTTTAAAACAAAGTTGAACAAATCGGCAAATGTTAACAGTATGTGCGGAGGCAAGTTAGACATGCGTTCTATCAACACAGCTTGGGTCAGTGGTCGAAGGTCGGAGGTCAAGGGTGCCATGGACAGATGTATACTTGCTGTGAAGTGTTTAGGTGTGATAGCCGCTAATATAATGGCTGATGCAGAAGGTGACTAAATATACACCAGACAAAATATCATTCAATTGTCTATAGTTGAAATAAAAGAAAAATATATCTTGAGATGGGAGTCAAATTCATTGCAATCAAATGTTAAAGAAAATGTATATATTGCTCTTTTTAAAATACAAAAGATATTCACTGGAAATATTGTTGTAACATTTGGGTAGTCACAAATAATAACTTCACAGCAGGTGAAAAAATGTCAACATTGTTCTTTTCCTTGTGATGTCGACGTCAGTTGTCGCATTCACACCAAACCAGCAAAATCATCTGCAGTATAAATATTACGGCAAATATAAAACAGTAAACATTACACAACTGTTGTATAAAAAGTTATAGTTACCAGGCAAATCATAAACTGCAATGAAGGATTTCATTTTATTTACTCAATCTAGAGGAATTCTAGGTTAATCCCAGCTGGCATCTGCTGCAGAAGGGATACAAACTGTATTTGTCCTCTCTAGACTGTATACAGGCGATTGTGGGTCTATACTGTTCAAGAGATAGGGTGATATGGAATTTAACACCATTTTCAAAACTATTTCACTAATATCAAGGCAGCTAGCATTAGAAGAGGAAGAAACCTCCCCTGGAGAGAATACACAATGTACTACATATAAGTACATGCTTTGCTGGAGAAAACGTGTTTTGCTTGACAGTCGTGTTGAAGAATGCCTCAGGGTGCACTGTAAATCTTATTACCTTAAAATGCCAGATATGTACTTCTGAAAATTTGTTTAAGTTGAATAAAATTACAACACTAAAATAATCTACAAGGAACTTGGATAAAGTCAACTTTAAACACAATACCTTCCTATTAAACTTTATGTCACAGGGGCATGACCTGTTTCACTGAGTATTGTCATTCTGTGAAATTCTTTCTTCATTAAACCATACACACAACGTGAACCCCGCCACAGTGCACAAACTGCCTCGCTGCACTGTACCAATAACACATGCACAATTATTTCTCAACTCCGTGGAATATTCCATGCTGCAAACTAACAGATTCAACCATTGTAGCAGTCTCTTAAGACAGGTATTTCAGAATTTCAATTTTAGGATTGAACATAAAGTTTTGTATGGTCCACAGTAAAATAGAGCCATAAATTGTATAACATATTTGCTAATGTCCATTATTCCTTTCGATACACATACATTGTCGTAAAATTTATTCATATTAAAAATAGAATCGAGATAAAATTTGTGTCACCTTTGGAATGTTATTGTTAATTCTTTGTAAAAAAATATTTCATTAACAAAACAGGATTCAGAAAGATTATAATATTCCCCATTAACAGGAAACAATCTTTGTAGCCTACGTATCTTATTGTTCATTCCCTTGTAGACAAAACTGTTACAGCACAAGAAGAGAGTATTATAGTATAGACACCGCCCAAACACCTGCCCACAGTTTGTACAAACAGCGTTACAAAGAGCTGAACTGTATTATCCTGTATTGGGGCCCACAGGTGGAGGTAAATTTGCAGATCATGTGACGGTAAAGTGCCAAGGAGGTGATCGCAATTTGCTGAGGTGAAAAATGAAACTGTGATCCAATTCTTCTTGCATTAAAGAGGAGGTTCTTATCACATTTACTTACAGTTCATACCTAGAAGAAATATCATAATACTGGTAGGGGGGTCCAGAAAGTTTAGAGTAGAGGCTCACATAGTTCACACCCCTTGAATGATTTCTTAATGATTAATGAGTTATTGCGTTCGGCTTCAGATCAAGAGGTCTGGGGTTCGAATCCTGCCAATGGCCAATGCCAACTGTTCTACTTGCAGCAAGGTTTGGGTGCAATAATACACTGAATTTCAGAGTAGTAGTAGGACCTGTTCGCTAGTTACCGACAGTGCTTGCAGGTTTCACCACAATGCATAACCACAATAGTGATGCAGGCTTTCTCAATGCAATCATACTAGTAGCCGTGATATAAGCAAACTGCTCTTCAAAACAGTGTCACCTCACTTTAATGAGTTATGATTTCTAAAAGTCAGTTATTAAAGAACTATTTTGCATTATAAAGGGTTAATATTCATTAATCAACAACTCAGCATTCAAACATTTTTTCTTCATTAGAAGGGCTCAAAAATTGCTTTTAGGGAGCAACCTGCCACATTGCCGCACTCTCTCAAATCTTATATATCTTCTAAAGTGC
The DNA here is from genome assembly GCA_936450465.1 of Gibbula magus. Taxonomy (NCBI): domain Eukaryota; kingdom Metazoa; phylum Mollusca; class Gastropoda; order Trochida; family Trochidae; genus Gibbula; species Gibbula magus. The sequence continues at coordinate 17,105,205 of OW388292.1, forward strand.
TAAATGTATCCAAAAGCAGATGAAAATAATGTTGAAAAAAGCCAAACATAATGTTTTACCCTTGTTAAGATAAGGTCAATCTTAGTCTCTATCCAATATATTACCAAAACTTTTACTTTTACTGGTTTCTGGATAAAATTCAAAATAATGTTCAAGGTAGAGCACCGTGCTATGCCCTTATTTGTGGTTACAGACTTTCTGAACTGTTGGCCTAGATGAGCTCAAAACTACAGTGATAATGAATTTTCATTAAAATCTACAATAAACAATTTCCTCTACTCTCTTCACAAATTAAACCATTTAAACCCAAACTAAATACCTATATATCTACACTGAAATCTCTTTCAGTGTGAGGATGTGAAAACAGTTGACCCCGAAGCCCCTGGATACCTTATCTTAAGTGGCTGCCTGGAAACCAATGACAAAATGAGGGCCAATAATTTGCACTTGTGAACATTTGTGCATGCCTCCTTATCAGCTGGCTAGATTTCCTCTAATAAATCCATGTAATATCGGGCCACTAATCTTCCGGTCAATGAGGCACAAACTGAAGCTCATTCCAGCTTTCCTCATAAAAATGTCAGTGGTCAGTTCATATTAAAGACTCGGCTTAAAGAGGTTGACCATCGGTCTTCTGTCTGGGGTCAGCCAGTCTAGTGTTGGCTTCTTTGTGTTTTCAGCATGCAAAGCTACACTTAAATTATGAAACATGCAATTTTATACAATCATTGTATCACTTTCTTAATTTTACAACAAAATTATCGATTAAGATTAAGTATCAAGGAGGAAGAGTTTTTTTTTATTTTCAAAATATTATTCAAAGGTGCCTTACAAGAAAATATAATTGAGTTCTCATTTTATTTTCTTGATTTTTTCCACAGCGTAATGCATAACGCTATCAGCATACTATCTATATCCAAGCCTTTCACCAGCGAGTGTATTTGGGATGTCAGAAAGGACTCAAGTGTATTTGGGATGTCTGAAAGGACTCAAGTGTATTTGGGATGTCTGAAAGGACTCAAGTGTATTTGGGATGTCAGAAAGGACTCAAGTGTATTTGGGATGTCTGAAAGGACTCAAGTGTATTTGGGATGTCAGAAAGGACTCAAGTGTATTTGGGATGTCTGAAAGGACTCAAGTGTATTTGGGATGTCAGAAAGGACTCAAGTGTATTTGGGATGTCTGAAAGGACTCAAGTGTATTTGGGATGTCAGAAAGGACTCAAGTGTATTTGGGATGTCAGAAAGGACTCAAGTGTATTTGGGATGTCTGAAAGGACTCAAGTGTATTTGGGATGTCAGAAAGGACTCAAGTGTATTTGGGATGTCTGAAAGGACTCAAGTGTATTTGGGATGTCAGAAAGGACTCAAGTGTATTTGGGATGTCAGAAAGGACTCAAGTGTATTTGGGATGACTGAAAGGACTCAAGTGTATTTGGGATGTCAGAAAGGACTCAAGTGTATTTGGGATGTCAGAAAGGACTCAAGTGTATTTGGGATGTCAGAAAGGACTCAAGTGTATTTGGGATGTCAGAAAGGACTCAAGTGTATTTGGGATGTCAGAAAGGACTCAAGTGTATTTGGGATGTCAGAAAGGACTCAAGTGTATTTGGGATGTCAGAAAGGACTCAAGTGTATTTGGGATGTCTGAAAGGACTCAAGTGCATTTGGGATGTCAGAAAGGACTCAAGTGCATTTGGGATGTCAGAAAGGACTCAAGTGTATTTGGGATGTCTGAAAGGACTCAAGTGCATTTGGGATGTCAGAAAGGACTCAAGTGTATTTGGGATGTCAGAAAGGACTCAAGTGTATTTGGGATGTCTGAAAGGACTCAAGTGTATTTGGGATGTCAGAAAGGACTCAAGTGTATTAGACCATCCATCCTACAGATAACATCTGGTGATATGCCTGCGAAAGATCTCTCGGTAATTCAAATAACAAAACAAACCACAATGGTTATTGGTCGTTAGTTTAAAAGCTTTTCTTCAAGTGGTATAGCATATCATAATAGCTTATGAGTTATTGTTCACAGACAGCAGAGAGCATAAACAGTGAATTTTAGATTCTTAATGGACATTGAAAGAAATGAAAATATAGCATGGATTGGTGAGGTGAGGTGAGTTGGGGTTTAACGCCGCTTTCAAGAGTATTTCACTTATATTGGGCTGCTAGTATTACGGCAGGGAGAAAGCCCGCAACGCCATGTGGCTATGCATAGCATGGATTGGTATGAATGGATTAAGAATTGAATATCAATGGAATATCAATGAAATATCAATGGAATATCAATGAAATATCAATGAAATATCAATGGAATATCAATGAAATACCAATTGAATATCAATGGAATATCAATGGAATATCAACGGGATATAAATGGAATACCAATGGAATATCAATGAAATACCAATGGAATACCAATGAAATATCAATGTGATATCAATGGAATATCAATGGAATATCAATGGAATATCAATGGAATATCAATGAAATATCAATGGCAAATATTAATTGAGTATCAAAGCATTACATCAAGGTTTTATATATTACAGACTGAGTGACCTAACCTGGATGTAGGTACCTTGATAAGCTCTGTGCTATGTGGTGCATATTGAAACCGACACGCTCAGGTCCCCTTACAGCACTTGTAATACTATATCAGTGCGTTGACATAGGCAATAGGCAACGTGTTTTCAGGTTCGTATATAAAGAGAAATGAATTAAAAATTATGTGTTTTATAAATATTCTAAAGAGACGAAAGCATGGAAACTATACGGCTTGATTCATTGATATCTATTCAAACATGAGTCAGATTTAAAGTATTTATCTAGTGGTTTAATGTTGTCCTCTTGACACGATAGCAAACAGCGACAGAAATAAAACCAGAAATCTCTTGCACATGCTTTCTAAAGGCATTGAATTTGACACCTACATGATAAAATTGTCTCTGTCGATCTCTTTCTATTCTAGGACAAAGTTCTACTTTTTTAACAATTAAAATTATAGAATTCATTAATTAGTTTAATCAGTTCAGTTTAATAATTAAAATCTTAATTCAAAATTGCTTAGACCATGCAATTAATTTATTACAAAAACACCAGTGAGAGAAGAGGAGAAGACAGTTTTGTACAAATCGTAAGTCACTAAGGTTCCTTTAGTGTTACATAATGTAAATCTTGCATAACCCTAGTATTCTAAAGGAAGATAACCTTAGTATTCTAATGGGAGATAACCTTAGTATTCTAATGGGAGATAACCTTAGTATTCTAATGAGAGATAACCCTACTATTCTAATGGAGATAACCCTAGTATTCTGAAGGGAGATAACCTTAGTATTCTAATGAGAGTTAACCTTAGTATTCTAATGAGAGATAACCTTAGTATTCTAATGGAAATAACCCTAGTAGTCTTAAGGGTGATAACCTTAGTATTTTAATGGGAGATAACCTCAGTATTCTGATGTGAAATAACCTTAGTATTCTAATGGGAGATAACCTTAGTATTCCAAGGAGAAATAACCTTAGTATTCTAATGGGAGATAACCTTAATAAAGCTAACCATATTAATCTAACCTTAATAAAGTAAACTTTCGTAAAGGTTGCCGTTTTCCAATAGTTTACTTTTTTCCAATCCTCCTTCTTGTAAGGCATTTATATATAGCTTTGGTACTATCAATAAAGTCTTAACACCATGAACAATACGGTGGCCATGAATATACCACAAAGAGCCAAAGAAAAACTAAACATATTTGGTAGGTTTTGATTCCACCAGCTTTAAGAATGTTCAGGTCTGCTTTCTAAACCCTAGGATTCCAGTTCTGATAATGCCACATTTCAATAGCAGATCTTTATTTCAGCATCAAACTTGTCCTTTGCATTGGTCAGTGTCCACCTGTCCCTGCAGGTGAACCATCCATGTGGTCAGTGTCCTCGCTACAACCTCTGGTCATTCACTGTCTGGTCAATACTTTAATACTCGCCCCAATCCAGTGTTTGGTCAAGAATAATATCGGCTCATGTTATCATCTGTGGATTTGAATATTTTAGTTGATACAGTGCACGTTCTCCAGAACACTGAGAGAGGCATGACCACAACACTGGTTTATAATATAGATCTCACTAATTAATTTTTCAGTGAAGGGAAATGTATGAATACATGTTTTTTTATCAATAAACCATGGGATAGACAGATAGATGCAAAACAAATTAATTTCAAAATGGGTACTTTTAGTATTTTTGCAAGGAGAAAGTCAGCAACACCATTCTGGCTATGCAATACAGTGAAACTTGCAAGAAGCAGCTGGAACTAGCAAAACAGGGATGGGACTGTGCTGAAATTTTGTGTATTATTGCACCCAAATCAACTGTGTGTAGAACAGTTCTTTTCAACAGACTAAGTTGCCAAGCCCCTAGCAGGAATTTAACTTAGGAAATCAATGTAAAAGCCCAACAATCTTTGACACAACCAAGCATATAATCTCTCAATCAATATAATCAAGCACAATATCTTTAAGTAGGATAAATTCCTGTCTAAAATCATTAAGCACAACATTCACAGATAAAATCTTCAAGTACGACAATCAGATATAGGATCTTGGCCGTTTGCTGATCACATCTATGATACAATGGTCGTGAATTCTCTCAGGAGAAGCCTGCATACAAATATTATAAGCTGGCCGAACTGACCACAGTGTCCGCTGACCACACAACAAGGTGTCAGGGTCTCATGAGGTATATGAAGCGAAACGAGGAAAGCTCTTTGATTGAGAAACAATGAGCGAGCTGGGTTGCAGAAAGTCAAGGGGCTAAACTGGTGCACTTGGGAGTGGTCCATTAGCTGCGGACAATTGCTGTCCAGGTGAATGGTCAGTTTGTGAGTGAACCTCAATGGAAGCATGACCCCAGCCACTCATTAAAGTCTAATAACAGGATTATTTGCTTTACAGGAGACATCTGTTTAAACTGTCATGCTTGGAGGAAGCTGTGTACACTTGGTGGAGTTTCAGGGGGCGCTGAATACCCTTGTTACTTACAGAATACCCTTGTTACTTACAGAATACTCTTGTTACTTACAGAATACTCTTGTTACTCACAGAATACCCTTGTTACTTACAGAATACCCTTGTTACTTACAGAATACCCTTGATACTTACAGAATAGCCTTCTTTTCTAGAGAATACCCTTGTTACATACAAAATACTCTTGTTACAAACAGAATACCATTGTTAAACACAGAATACCCTTGTTACATACAGAATACCCTTGTTACAAACAGAATACCCTAGTTACATACAGAATACCCTTGTTACAAACAGAATACCCTTGTCGACACTGTCCAGGATGATCCATTCTCCTAGGAAGTATACATCTGAAATCCTGGGAAATAAAAACTAACCTTATGTTAAGGATCAAACTCAACCGCGGGGGAGGTTTTTATCTAACTTATGAACCGACCAAGACCATGATTCAATGATATTTACTATTATTTTGTCAAGAAAAGGGAGCACAGCCACGATCTGCACATGCTACACGCCTGCAACACATGCCGTGCATGGAAGTTGCACCCGCTACCCGTCTCATGTATAACACCAAGGTCCATACTGACAAACACTCAGCTCTGATATCATGATCCAACATTGCTCAGTTGGTAAAAGCGTTTGGCAAGCAAAGGGTCCAGAGATTGAAACCAGGCATGGCCACAAGGAATTGTGTTCAAGTTGTGATATTTTTACATTAGTACATTTAGTATACATTTTTAAAAAATCATATAATCGGAAGTCTTTATAAAATGTTTAATTTAATAGCCATACAAAACATATAAGCACTGTGCATTTCTACACAAAGTCTAGCTTTCTCCTAAAGATATGGTCTTTATGATAAATATAATGTCAAGTTTTATTTTCTTTAACAGTGCTATAAAACATGGCAAAATGTCCAGATGTCACTGTCTTAATTTACTTCAAACAACTATTTCGTGGGGGAAAATGCAAGGTCACACTGGAAACAGATTATCATATTCAAGATAAATCTGACATCAAGTTTTACTTTTAACAGTTTTTACTTTTGTAACAGAGTATGTAGACATGGGTTATGCTCTTATATGTGGTGATATATGCACTGATGACTCATCAGTCCGTGTTGATATGTTGATTATATATATATATATATATATAATCCAACTATCTGGTGTCATAAGCTTAAGGTAACTGTATATCACTCCTAAACTATATTCCATCATTCAATAAACTTTAATGGTACTTTATCCTGAGGTTAGTTGTCAACTTGAAGTGTTATGTTGAGATGGTATTCTTAATTTGTGGCGTCATCCAAATACAACTATCAATTCCTTTAACAAAGCATTGACATTTTTATCTACATTCTGTAGAACAAGTGAACGATTAAATATAAATCCATGTGTATTGGATGACACAATCTTCATACACATAATATTATTCCTAATCTAAGCTGTCTTCAGCTCTTTAAACGCACATAAATCTATCAGCGTTATAACACAGAGACTACTGTAAGCAGAAGGGAATGTGTAAACTGCGATGTATGCCCCTAGGAAATTGCATTCTACTTGAATTAAATGCTGAATATGTACATAATAGCTTACTGCACACATGCCCTGAAGAAAGTAGATTATGAATTATTCATGGAACTAATTCCCAAAGAATGAATAGCTACTCCATGTGGCATACCACATGCAATAAAACCATGGATTGTCATGATAATGATGCATTTTGATGCATACATAGTATTCCGTTTCATAATAAATTATATTTCTACATTTAAGCATAAGTGAAAGGATCTATCACATAAAACACTTCAAGTCATGACAGACCAGTCAGTATTGTCGTGTAATGAGACTGCGTTATGCCGTTGCATGTTTACAATATTTTTCCTTTCAGACTGAAGAATTAAACACATCAGTAGTACATTCAACCACAAGACTGTTAGAGCAAACCGATTTGCTTTCACAAACTTGTATCAAGCTTCTTTAAGTGGATAAAACTGCTTACTTTTCATTTCACATACATTATGAAAGTGGGTCAGTGCGCTTATAATGGCTATAACTACATGAGCATGTATTGAAATATAAAACTGATGGGGAAGATTGTCTATTTCAGCTCAGTGAATATCTTTTGTCACAAAATTCATTCTTTGAAGTACAGATAACACACTGAAAAGGGACATAATAGAAGAAACCAAGCTTTGAAATAGAATACTGTTGTCAATAACATGAAAATGTATTCAACCCTGCTTATCTCATCTTGAAATACTCAATGAAATCTGCCATGGAATTATGAAATGTCATGCTTAACATATTCTCGGTAACACCTTCTTATGGAAGGAGTGTAATGAACTGTATATTACTGTGTACATCTCACACGTTCCACATTCTCTAACTGGGATATAAGAGGGCACATGTGTGTCGAAATTTATTTGAATTTTACAACCATTGCAACAAAAAGTATTTTATTTTTGCAGTTGAATTTATTTCTGCAAAACCATTCTGAATCGTCGACTAACAAACATTGCCACTCATAAACAATAAACATACTGGTAATTACAATTGACCATTAAGGAATGATATGCTATTGCAGAATATTTACTGACAATAAAGAGTTAGTTTCTCACAGGTAAAACATCTTGATATGATTAATATAAATCAAAAAAACTTTTTCATGGTAAGTTTTTCTTCATTTGAAACAAACTATTACTGTACTGTTCACAGAAAATATTCACTGTTGAATGCATTTGCTATTAAGTTGATTACAAATCTAAATAATCTTGCCATTTTTAAAAGAATAAAAGTGTGCAATGAAGAATAAACTATGGTATATTTAACTTTTTTTTTTTTATTTCATCATAAACAACTTGTGTAGTCAAAATGCTCATGAACATTTGATCCTGTAGACATATTATACAACATGCCATTATGATCATAACTAACTTTACCATAGTATTTCATACTCATCCTCAAAATGTATTGAAATCTTTTTAATTTGATTTTAATGTAAAAACTAATGCATTTGTTATTTAAATTTAAGAATATTTTATAACAGTTAAATGCTAATCAATTTCCATCTGCAAATTCACAGTTGATCTTCCAATAATTCAAAAGACACGGAACCTTCAAATAATCATTGATTGGATCCTTTGATGCCAGTTTCCGAACAGGACAACCACTCACATTATGAACGCTAAAATTGACCGTTTCAGCTATAGAGCATTCCAACTGCTCCTGTAGATATCAGATATATACATTTCCATGGTGTTGATACTTTTATTCAACGGAGAGGAATTGAAGAGAAAACAAGGACTGAAAGCAACTTGCTGGACGTAGGTTGTCCATTGCAAGCAACATGACCTTACAATGTAACTGTAACTGCTTATTATAGTTTCGTTAACATCACTCTCTTTTACATGTAATGTGTAACGTTACAACCAACATCCAGGACGATACTTCCTCTGACAGTGTGATAGTACTGAACCTAAGTCACATGAAATCTCTATCTATAACACTAACTCAGTAACAGCTCCTTGGATCATGACACTGTACTCAGATGGTACAAATTTAGCTTTTTTATTAACAAAACTTTTTAAAATATAAATGATGTTAGATTTCCAAGTTATGCATTGTTATTGATTTTTTTCATTAGTAAATATGTTTCATACATATTATAACAGGGCCAATTTGTTTCCATTTAGTTATATATGATATTGATAAAGCATTTACTTGCAAAAATAATTCATTGAAAAATACTTTCCTTTCTTGAAATAAAGAAATAAGACAGAATAAGCCAATAGTTTTTTTAAGCTCCGGTTATATATATTCCTGGTCAGGTACATTGAGTTATGTGAGGAATGTGTAGTGAAATATACACTTGTCATTGTTAGTGCTGAAACAGTGACTTGTAAAAAAACTACCGTATATCTCTTACATCATATCTCACATAAAAATGTACAAAGAGTAGATCCTGCCTAATATAAAATATTTTCGTTGATTTAAATACATGTTTATTTTTATCTGGAAATGTGACGCTAACAATGAGTGGCTATGAAAGCAAATATTGTCATGCTTGATTTGACAAAATTGTGCTTTAGAGAAAAGAATATACCGAGGGGTAAAGTATGATCTATTTGGAGTTGCACTGAATGTTTGAGTGGTATTCTAGAATTTGGTGCTGTATTGGAGCCAGAGAATTAAAGAAGAAGATACAAGCACTGAATGTTTGAGTGGTATTCTAGAAGTTGGTGGTGTATTGGAGCCAGAGAATTAAAGAAGAAGATACAAGCACTGAATGTTTGAGTGGTATTCTAGAATTTGGTGGTGTATTGGAGCCAGAGAATTAAAGAAGAAGATACAAGCACTGAATGTTTGAGTGGTATTCTAGAATTTGGTGGTGTATTGGAGCCAGAGAATTAAAGAAGAACATACAAGCACTGAATGTTTGAGTGGTATTCTAGAAGTTGGTGCTGTATTGGAGACTGAGAATTAAAGAAGAAGATACAAGCACTGAATGTTTGAGTGGTATTCTAGAAGTTGGTGCTGTATTGGAGCCTGAGAATTAAAGAAGAAGATACAAGCACTGAATGTTTGAGTGGTATTCTAGAAGTTGGTGCTGTATTGGAGCCAGAGAATTAAAGAAGAAGATACAAGCACTGAATGTTTGAGTGTTATTCTAGAAGTTGGTGCTGTATTGGAGCCTGAGAATTAAAGAAGAAGATACAAGCACTGAATGTTTGAGTGGTATTCTAGAAGTTGGTGCTGTATTGGAGCCAGAGAATTAAAGAAGAAGATACAAGCACTGAATGTTTGAGTGTTATTCTAGAAGTTGGTGCTGTATTGGAGCCTGAGAATTAAAGAAGAAGATACAAGCACTGAATGTTTGAGTGGTATTCTAGAAGTTGGTGCTGTATTGGAGCCAGAGAATTTAAGAAGAAGATACAAGCACTGAATGTTTGAGTGGTATTCTAGAAGTTGGTGCTGTATTGGAGCCAGAGAATTAAAGAAGAAGATACAAGCACTGAATGTTTGAGTGGTATTCTAGAAGTTGGTGCTGTATTGGAGCCAGAGAATTAAAGAAGAAGATACAAGCACTGAATGTTTGAGTGGTATTCTAGAAGTTGGTGCTGTATTGGAGCCAGAGAATTAAAGAAGAAGATACAAGCACTGAATGTTTGAGTGGTATTCTAGAAGTTGGTGCTGTATTGGAGCCAGAGAATTAAAGAAGAACATACAAGCACTGAATGTTTGAGTGGTATTCTAGAAGTTGGTGGTGTATTGGAGCCAGAGAATTAAAGAAGAACATACAAGCACTGATTTGATTCTATGAAAATTAAAATATATGCTCCTGGACAAAGTTGAGATACAGATAGATTTAAACACTAACATAAATGTCCGTACTTCACGTCACCTACATTATTTGAAGCCTAAATGATCCAAGAATATTTATGATGGTGAATTTTCTAACTGAAAAGTAATCAGGAGGCTTATGAAAAGCTTACACTGACATTGAGAAACATTTGGACCATCTAAATTTGCTAATAAAGCTGCCTTAATCTAGGGTGTTCTACATTGCTCCATTTACATAGGGAATTTATTGTTCCTCTTAGTGGCAGCCTGTCAGCCTGAGTGGGCTGAAATAAACATCTGACCCTGCGAAAGAGACGTAACATTTATCACATGTCGCCTACACAGTACTAATATGTCTCTTCAGAGGCAGGTGAAATGAACGAGATGAGAAACATGGACTTGTAATCACTGAAGTGATAAAATAATACTGATGAAACAATTTCTATGAAGGGTCTTATTATTATAGAAGTAAATAGAGCCTGTTTGAAGTTCACACATTATTTACTACCGAGATCACAGAGCGATCATTCTACAATTTGCAGATATCACTTAGACATCAGATTTAAAATCGTCACTTTTACAAAGTTTAAAATCTTTTTTTTTAACCATCTTGTGGAAAAGTCTGCAATTTCTTTAATTATCATAATTAAAATATAAATTAAAATTCTGTAATGATAATAATAGTCCACTTGTTAACGATAAGCACATTCTCCACACTTAGTTTGCTCATAGCACTGGAGGATGAAAGTAGAAGATGTACAATGCCTGATTATTTCTCATATTAAAAAGCATTCACCTGGATTTATATGCAAAGGTGACATAATTCTCTTTGTCAATGCATAATCAGTTTATTTCACATTCCCGTTTATGATGTTAGCATGGTGTGAATATATTTGCAAGAGGAAACAAAGACCATTAACAGAGTATGACATCAGCTTGAAACTAGCCAGTATTTTAATGAGAAGTCACAATTATACCTTGTTTATACTAACTCTCTTCTTGTTTCAGGTCATAATAAATTAGAGTATTCAATATTGGATGGTAAGAAGGCTTAGAAACTAATGACCAGATTACACATTTTCTAAAATTGTTAATGAATCTTGGGCTAATTCAAACAGAAGAGACATTGTTGAAATTCCAAATTGTTTCCACTATTTAATAGTAAATTCATGGGCTAATAAACTACAGGGTCCTGGTTCTATTTCCTCAATTTCCTGCTTAATAGCATCTGTGATTAACAACAGGATTGCGGTTGATATCTACGTGCCATAAGCGAGCCTCGTCTTCACCTCGACAGGTGTCTGTTTCACCTGCCCAAGCTCCTCACACTGCTGATTTCACTGCTAGGAGCATCCCTTGATATACAGCCAGACTTGAGTGATAGGTATTCCTCCAGTGAATACACAGGCATATTCAGCATTCTCTTCACACTTGTTACATAAGTGGAATACTTCGTTGTCACAACTTGTTAATGGCCGAGTTATCATGGTTATGATTGTGTTTTTCTATTTACTGTAAGTTATGTTTTCAATGTTTTTAATTCAATATTCATTTGTCTTTAGCAAAATACATGAGCATATTCATCTTTCACTCCACACTTTTCACATGCTTGCTATAATTTGATATTCAACAAGTACAGTATTGATATTCAACAATTACAATATTGATATTCAACAAGTACAGTATTTGATATTCAACAAGTACAGTATTGATATTCAACAAGTACAGTATTGATATTCAACAAGTACAGTATTTGATATTCAACAAGTACAGTATTTGATATTCAACAAGTACAGTATTGATATTCAACAAGTACAGTATTTGATATTCAACAAGTACAGTATTTGATATTCAACAAGTACAGTATTGATATTAAACAAGTACAGTATTTGATATTCAACAAGTACAGTATTTGATATTCAACAAGTACAGTATTTGATATTCAACAAGTACAGTATTGATATTCAACAAGTACAGTATTGATATTCAACAAGTACAGTATTGATATTCAACAAGTACAGTAATTGATATTCAACAAGTACAGTATTTAATATTCAACAAGTACAGTATTGATATTCAACAAGTACAGTATTGATATTCAACAAGTACAGTATTGACATTCAACAAGTACAGTATTTGATATTCAACAAGTACAGTATTTGATATTCAACAAGTACAGTATTTGATATTCAACAAGGACAGTATTGATATTCAACAAGTACAGTATTTGATATTCAACAAGTACAGAATTTGATATTCAACAAGTACAGTATTTGATATTCAACAAGTACAGTATTTGATATTCAACAAGTACAGTATTTGATATTCAACAAGTACAGTATTGATATTCAACAAGTGATATTCAACAAGTACAGTATTGATATTCAACAAGTACAGAATTTGATATTCAACAAGTACAGTATTTGATATTCAACAAGTGAGTGAGTGAGTAAGTTATTTTTTAACGCCGCTTCGGCAGTATTGCAGCCATTAGCGGCGTATTCAACAAGTACAGTATTTGATATTCAACAAGTACAGTATTTGACATTGCTATCCAAGTTTAAAACTCACAAGAATCTTCTGTAAACACATGACTTAGAAGCAGAGTTCATTTTACACATAAAATATACTTTAGTTATACCCGACTTTGAAGGGCATTTTGATGGCATTGAATTATACAGATGTATCTAGTAGTTGTTCTATCTGTTGACCATTTATATGGCATCATTGCTGTCGAATTTAATAGTCAAACAATTCTGAATGCTAATTTACAGGAGTCACAACCTGCTTGACAAAGTAAATAGCTAAAAGTAGGTGACTGAAATATACCGGGACCCACAAGAGTAAAACATGTGTGATGTGAGTTATTCTATAGAAAAGCGATGGCCTTCCAGGTACATAACGATACAAGAGCAGTGGAATAAGTGTGGAGGATGAACATTTTTGTAACATTCTTAAATCAAGGTAAGTGTGTAGAATTGTTTTAGATAAATTTGAGTGCCTGTTTAGATTCATCGTTATATATAATATAACCAAAGTGACAAAACTAACTAGATCGATTTCAAATTCCAAATCTAACACAAGATGATTCTGTGTTCAACAACAAACGTTCTTTATTAATTTAGAACTGTCTTGTTATCATATCAGTAATAAACTTAGGGAAACTCCCGTCAACCCCTACGTGTCTTTTTGTTAAAAAGTTTGTCTCAGCAAAAAGTATAAGAAAGAAGCCCTTCCCAGAGAGTGTACACCCCATTACCTGCCGTCAATAGAGGGAACTGCATACACTCATTTCATTCTCTAGCTTTGTTATTTCCAGTGAATCTTCATTGTTATGTGGAGAAATAACTATAGCATGACATTTCCACCTTGAGACATATAATTATTTCGTGAACCCAGGTAGCGGTGCAATTTGCTGACTTTGCACTTAAAAAAGTCAGATTCATGACAATGCATAAGTTGTGATTGAATCTAGACGAATACGAAATTAACACTGTTAGGGTCTTGCAGTACTCAGCAGCAAGTGAAAAAGAATTTTAATTTAAATTTGTTTAAGGGGCAGTTCATGAAGCCAGTATATTAACGTTTTCAAAAGATTCGAAGGAATGACAGAATGAACTTTATCCAAACTTTTTAAAATGGAGATGAGGTAATAAAATGAAATTGTGCAAATCATTTTAGTGATGAGGACAAATATTTTTCAAACCGTAATTGAAAATCAACCGCCCAAATCAAACACATTGCTATTCACCTATTCACATACTGAGTTGGAGATTTCATGCTACTGCTATGAATCCCAGCGTTCGAGGTGTGAACATATTCACCAGACATTTTCCAAGCAAAACCAAATGGAGGCTTGATAGCTGTTGTCAATGGCAATCCATCAAGTACTTGAAGAGTGACCGATAGCCTCCAGCCACCCCTGGCCAACCAAACACTCACTGGACAAGAGTGACCATCAGCAAACACAATCAGTAAATCACAGGTAGATACCAACACTCGTCTCTTGACCCTTCTCAGGGGTCACTGGACGGAGGAGTGGACTTTATAGCTGGACACTCCCATGTTGGGACACTTCTTTATCATACATGGTCTTACATAGTTCTTTCAATCTCAAATACCATGGTCTTTAGTTCTGTCAATCTCACATACAATGGTCTTTAGTTCTGTCAATCTCAAATCCCATGATCTTTAGTTCTGTCAATCTCAAATACCATGGTCTTTAGTTCTTTCAATCTCAAATACCATGGTGTTTTGTTCTACTATCATTCTAACATACCATGGTATTTAGTTCTATTATTCTGATATAACATGTTCATTTTGTTCTTCGATCATTCTAACACACTATGGTGTTTAGTTCTTCCTCAAATACCATGATATTTAGTTCTATTATTCATATATACCACAGTCTTTAATTCTCCTATCACACCATTGTCAAGTTCTGTAATCTTCAAAACCAGGATCTTAAGTTCTATAACTCCATGGTCATTTCTATTATTCCTTTATAACATGATCTTTCATTTCTATCATTTAGTTTAGATCTTGGATCTTACTGATATACCTAATATAGTAAGGTGTTTAGTTTTTCTGATAAAATAAGGTCTTAATTTAGTTCTTGTATCTTTCTGATATAGCGAGGTCATTAGTTCTTGTATCTTGTACCACAGACATAATGTTATGAAGTTCAGTTTTATTTATGTTCTTTTTTTACTTTTAAAAGTTCATCAAGTAAAGGACTTTTCATTTTCTCAGAAACTATGAGCCTCAAATCTGAACAGAAACACCAAGGTCAATTCATCAACTTTTGAGGTCTTAGAATTGAAAAATATAGATTAACAAAGTTATGTTCAACTTCAGAACTTTCCAAAGTGGTACATAAAGTAGAGAAATGAAAGCAAATGAATTCAAATTCTATTCATAATCTAAACACAATTCAGTCATTACCACATTTCATCAAATACACCTAAATTATCAAAAATGCACACAAAAGGTCGTAAATCAACTTCTTCACATTATCTAATGATGGGTGTCCTGGATCAGAATGAATGGTATCTCCAACCAAGACAAGAAACAACATGAGATCATCTCATTAATCACTTATAATAATTCTGAGTGGACATGAAAACACTCCAGTCTGAATATCCCGAGAAACCTACGGTACTACCCCACTGTGTAGCTGTTTAAGAGACGAGATTTTGACACAAGAAAAGTATCCTGACATACTCTTCAAACAATCCTGCCAACTTATACCAGTGGATTCCATTAGAAAATCTGACACAAAACGACCTCTCAAAAATATATCTTTCAGCCTGAGGAGAGTTCAGCAATGGTGGATGAGCTTTTTGAACCACCTGTTGGGATTTTCAAGCAAAGACTGACAAACCCTATATAAAACTATTGTGTGTGATTTGAACAGTGTGAATGATAGGAACATCAGGGGGGAGGGAGTTGTAAATGATCAGAGGGGAAGAATACAGAACTACAATCATCTCCTGGGTTGACGTGCAAATAATTGTTTCCGATTTATTAAAATTGCTGATGGATGGTAGTATTTTACAGGGTTATAGGTCCGGGTCACTTCAAGGATAAACATCAGGGTTTGGGGAAGGGAAATGTTCAGGTGAATGATCAAGGTAATCAAGCTTGAGATGACACCTGTAAGTAATACCTGGCAGGTTGTTTGAAGTTTACAAAATCTGTTTTCAATCCCAAGGTCGGGCTAGACATGTAATTATTAACTTGTTGAAGCTTGTACTGAAGGAATGGTTATTTAAAGATTCAATATGATTTGAATTTCGATTTAACTTAATCAATTAATATTTACTTTGACAGTCACAGAAACATATTCCTTACTCCAGGAATTATCAACGCAAAGCATTTACCTGCAGGTTCTGAATATTTCTAGTGTCGGGTCCCAGTTATTTCCTTTGTTAATGAAATGGAATTAGAATTTCAATGAAAATTGGCACTAACACATTCTGCAGCTAAAGACATTGCACCCAAAGAATCCATGTGTGTGATAACCAAACTTAGTGCCTGTCTTTGCAATCCCATTCAGATTAGCAATTTTCCAGTACCTTCTTGGAAATAAATGAGATTTAATCGAATTGTCAGCAGAAAAAGTGTTTAATCAACATAGTAAGAAACAGAAATGGACAAAAGAATAGATTCATTATCATAAATGTTTCAAAGATATTTTACCAATTAACAAAAAAGCATAAAGAATATTAGAATAATCAACCAAATCATGTAAGCATGTAACAAATCCCTAATTGTCATTACAAATTAATTGTTTAATTGTCACACACAGCTCATCAAACTGTTTGCTCTATTTCTTCTCAAATATAATGATACGTGAAGATACTAACGCTTGTACTTATGAGCAACAAGCAGAAGACTTCAAAATATTATCATAAGGTAAAATGAATAAGTTTGTCTAGAAGTGTTCATGTATATCAGCAATAGACAACACATGCTGAACTGGGCGATGCTCTATTTCACTCTGACAATGTCCCCAGTATAACATACAAGGTAAGTGGGGACCAAACTGGGAGAACGAGGGATTAGATTTCCCACAAAGACCGCTCCTGACAAGGACACAATCACACCACAGACGGGAGCCTATAAAAGTAACTTACATTTGAAGCTTGGATATAAAACCTCAACAAAATTCAAAGTATTGTTATCATGTCTGTGAAGGTGAAATTGCTTTGTGTGGATTTCTTGCCATTTCTTGCCATTTCTTGCCTTGATGAGTGACAGCTGGGGAGACATTCTTCGGGATTTAATATCAGTTTGATATCAGCTGGGCGAAATGTACAACCTTCCAAGATGACACTTACAAACAATATCTTTGTCTCTTTACTGAACCAGGGGGAATAAAAACATATGTAGGAGCGTGATCAAAGCTTTAAAAGATCCTTGGTAAAACATGATCTGTAGAAAATTGCATTATGAAAGGAATATAAAACAACTGATATGGCTATAAAAAATATTGAGAAAATCGAATATATTTAGAACATTTTAAGTTTTACAACAGTATAAAATAGTAAAAACAAAGAAGATTTCTGTGCCTTGTCAGTTGATGTTAAATGTATATGAATTATCAGTCTGAAGAAAGGGGAGAGTTTAAAAGATATTACTTTTAGAATCCTCCTATAAATATAAAAAGATAGAAATTTAAAAAAAATCATAATCATACTATTTTAAAACATTCTAAAATGATAATAAAATGTAAAGTTAAAGTAATGAGTCAGCAATATGTTGGTGAAGTGCATTGCATGTAGTAAGACGAAATCTAGAGACTTCTATAGCTTTCAGAAATGGAAGAAATGTTAATCTGAAACAATGATATTACTATCCAGATCTAAAGTAAATAATATATACAATCATATCAGCGATCATGTCTCAGACACAAAGCAAAGAAATGATTTCTCATGTTATATATATTTTCAGGAAAATATTTCCAAAAAAAGAAAAAGTTAGAAGAAAGCTTCAATAGCTCAACAAGAGAAGTTTCACAGATTTCTTGAAGAAAATTTTCAACCATTGAAAGTGATCTCCAAATGAAGGCCATTGTTCAAACAAATACACCATTAAGTAGGATGATTATGAAGTGCCTAGAGTCTCAATTATATTAAGAGTAAGCATCGAGTCCCTCCTGCATTATACTCTAAGCACATAGCTTAAGCTGTCACTTCAGAATCTCTTACTTAGCATAAGTAAAGTCTATAGTTGAAAGCAGGGTATGGCAGTTTCATATCATTCCAGCAGTAAGAGGTTTATGTGAAATTTACAATGCTTCGTAGCGGTATGATCATGTATATTTCATAATGCAGGATTAAAGAATTCATAGGTCAGCATGAGCTCAAACAGGTCGTAAAATATGAAAGCTGTGAATAGTAAATAGATTTGTTAGCTAGACTTTCTCGCAGGCTCTACTATCTTCATTCAAGTTTGATTTCACACTTGGCATTAACTTCAGACTTCTTTCACGTCCAAAAGGGTTATTTTTTAATTTAAATGGCAAAATTAAAGAAAAACCTCAAAATGTTAACAGCTCAGACAAAATTTACCAGGTTTGCTGGTTGACAGGTCACTGTTTTCTTGAATATTGTGAAAATTCACATACTGCTGTTCCAAGATAAGTGGAATATGCTGGATATACCGTACATGGATTAGCTGATATATTCCTGGTAAGCTGCCACTAAGGTGTGTGTGTGTTAGGATTTTCAAATTTGTCAATAGGAAGTTAACAGAACAGAATTATGTTTTCCTGATATATGGATAGCATAAACAGAATACTGAAAGACTCCTACTCAGATATAAGATATAGAAGATGAGAAATGAAGCACAACCATAAGCAACATCACCTTGATAGTTTATTTAGACAATGAATGATAATTTAATGTGTAAGAAATACATTTGGAACATGACATATAATTTTACTTATAACTCACATGAAAAACAATACAAATTTGACTGTTTTTACTATTGTTAAAAGGATGAGAAGTTTGACACTGTTCTGTCATATGAAATGTTCCTTTCTCTCATTTTAAAGAATATCTCCAAGCTCTGTTGTTAATTCCATGGATGGTCTGAAACAATAAAGTATCAACTTTAACCTGACAGTTTAGAAAAACTCCTTTTTGTCAAATAACAATAACTAAAACAGATCTGAGATTGCCACTGATAAAAATTCAGCACAATTTGAAAATGAATGCAAATGTATCATGAATACCCACCAAGCAAAAAATAACATCTTAACATTTTTTACTATTCACCACTCGACTGCTTCTATAAGTGGTCAGACTCCCTGTGGTTCCAATAATTCTCCACTCTTTAGAAAAAAACAGGAAATTCATCTTGTATGATTTGAAATTTTACCCCGAGGACCCTTTATAGGGGTTGTGGCCAGCTCTCCAGATATAAAGCATTATTGTTTCTTCCATATGGTTGGTATTATCCCAAACAAAACTGCAAACAATGAATAGTAGTCGTGCTGATTATATATACATGTAGACGATTAGCTGCTTCAGACCACAGGCTACCTCAAGTACTGAGGCATTCGGAGAGCTGCATGTGTTATCCATTTCCATTGAAATGTATAGGAAAGATATAGTATACTATTCATGTGGTAGATATATTTGGTCTATTAGTTGAATTAGGTTTATGGAAGACTACAACATGTGATTTATTTATTTTGCAACAAAACATTGTCTAAAAAATAGGGCACATGATTGCAAAAATGATTGGACATTTGATTTTATGTTATTTTCTTTTTTTATCCATTGTTGTTTATATCATTTCATGACAAAAATATTGGAAGTTAACTTTTACAATTAAAAACGTCTTATTGCAATTTCATTTACTGGTTTCCTATTAAAAACAATATTCTATTGTAACACTTATTTCTTACTACTCCATATAAAATACAATCATAATCAATATTGACCAGAATATACCTAAGAACTACATTCTATCAATGTCAAGTTGTCATTTCACGATGCATGTATGTATCCCCAACACCATTATCTTGTTCGTTTGACAACACTTGCATCCTATAATGTTCCTATCAGAGTCCACAATGTCCATTTCACAAGGCTAAATCAAAATGTAAAGGACAGGAAAATCCTGCTATAAGCCTCAGCCTGTAACAGAATACCAGAAACTCACACCTATGTTGTCAGTTTCACCATCTATGTTGGTAACTAAGCATTGCCCATTCACCATGCTATTGTCACTGAAACCAAGAGCCTTGGATCCAAGGGAACACCTACACCTTATCCGTATCTGATTACTTTAATATACATTACTTCCACATCAGAATACAGGTGTCTCTTTCAGGGGTCGGGTAATTGAAGACATGGTTCAGTATGTCCTTGGAAGCTTGCTTATTACAGGATACTACATGGTCTCTGTAAATTGGGTGGATTTAACCCGGATTGAAGTTTTCATCGGAAACTAGCCTTGTTCATTGTCCTCTCTCTAATCCGCATAACCAGGAACATGGTCCATGGTAATGTCATACTGATCATCATTTACCAGCTGTTGATCTGGATTGACTTCAATGACCTCGATGAAACTAGCAGTATTTCTTCTCAGAAAATATGGACAAGTACTTTACAAAGTACAAATAAAAAGGTTAAGCCCATTTACTGGTACTTATCAAAGTATGTATAAAAAGTTGAAGTCCATTAAAATCAGAAACCAGTCTTATGAATTTTTTAAACATCAAATGGTCACTAAGGTCTGTACATATACTTTTCCTTCATAAACTTATTATTATTTTGAAACATGAGAAGAAAAACAGGAGAACTAAATGGAATTCTAATTGTCAAAAGCACAAAGAATAGAGTCCAAAAATTTCAGGAATCTGAACAAATGGCATTTTTTTTTAGATATGCATGAACAGCAATGGAAGAAGTTATTCACCTTGCCATACACCACATGATACAAAATGTCACAATTCTTTTCCTTGTTTTCTCTTGGTGTAATAAAATGGATACAAGTACCCCAGGGAGGGTGAAACACTACCCGGGTCATCCTCCCCGGGGGATGTATTTCTCAGGTCACCCTCCCTCGGGTGAGAATTAATTGGGGACGCCCTTTATACCTTTGTTCTTTGTATTCTCTGAATATTTTACTACTCAGTCTACCGGACAACCTTAGGTTTACATTTCAGTTTAAAACATCCAGCTGATATTTATGTAAATTATCATTGAATTAAAACGTTATGATAAGTATAAAATGAACTTACCGGTAATAAATTTTCATAATAAGAAAACGTGAAAGAGCACAAAAAAGGTTTAAGATGTCGAAATAGCTTTTACGGGTAACACTTTTAAAAACTGGCCAAGTGTAGGACCTTTGGAGTAATTATTCAAGGTAGCTTGCAATTATGTACACAGGTGGGGCAGCCTAGGTCTGAAGGACTTTTAGCCACTGTGAATGAACATCTGCATTTCAAGTCAAGCATGTTAAAAAGCATGACCTTTGAATCACATAGGTATTTGCTGTTAACAGTATGATGCTAATTCTAATGAAAGAGTCAAAAACGTAGAGTTGAGTTGAGTTTTTGTGGAAAAAGATTCAGTCCTTTTTCAAACTCTGACTCTTATTATTATTTTGTTAAATATTTTGCACCATATTACTTCCAAATTGATATGATTTCTGTCATTGGGAATGTTGTTCTTCCATTTTCAGAATAGAGAATTTGTACTTTTGAAGGTAGTGTTATCCCAAATGTAACACTGTTATATTAGCAAATGATGTTGAAATGGTACTGGGATATTTTCTTCAATATAACTATGAAAGCCCTGTTAATATAGAGCAAGCCCACCAACGCTCTCATATCCAATTTGATGTCTCTTCATACCAAATTCAAGGTTCTTTATACCAGTGTTGAGTACCAGGCGTACACAAAGGTATCATATACCAACACAGCGTCAAACATATAAGTAATTCATCTAACATAATAGCTATTAAATAAGCATAAAATTACAAACATGATAAGTTCTCTTTGAAGGAAACTCATATCCATTGTATAGAATCTTCTGCTTCATACTTCAAACTACCTCAAGTGTTTGTCTTGCTTAGGCGGATCTCGGGAAATCAAAGTTCACTGACATTTTAGTGTGTTAAGCAACATTCTTGCGTCACATAAATCCATTGATACAGAGTATACACAGAAAGGTCTCTAGCCTGGTGCTGATCAGAATTTCAATTGGTTACTAAGCTTATCTGCTTGCAGGGATCGTGACTGCTGTATTACATAGGACAGACACCCAGGTCTACCTGAGAAGTGAACTTGAAGACAGATCCTTACGTATTGTACAAAGAAACAAGTAATTTTGGTAATTATTAATAATTTCAAAATGAAATTAATTGTATCCTTACCCTACAAATTAACAAACTTACAATTTTATTTTACAAATGATCAACACTAGTTCTGTTTTTAAGTTTGAAATATTTTAGTACAAAATTAAAACATTACTCAAACTAATTGTTTCATCATCTTTTTTTATTACGGATAAGCAATCACATGCAAATACTTTTTTCAGAAAAAAAAGCTTTTAAAGACAGAATCTTTACAGCAAGATTGAAAATAAATTGATAAGGTGGAAATTAAGATTCAGATCTACCTCTTAATTTGATAACAACACATAAATCTTATTCCTGAAATTGGCACAGACATTGAAGAAGTCTTTAAGAGACATCTAAAAAAATGTATAACAAACTTTAACTGACTTTTATGACAATTTGCAAGTCTCCCAACTGACATATGGTAAGTTTTCAACATATTTATATGAAAATAACAAACATTTGATTTAGTGCTCATGATCTCTTTGATGACCACCATTCTGCTGATAAATCAACCAGGTTTTGTGAGAAAATGAGCAAATCTAAGAGCAACCAATCACCACCTGGCTTTTATGACAAGCAACAGACGTTGCTAGTGATACCTGGGTGTATTTCAAAGGGAGGCCAGACCCAGGGGAACACCCAGCCATTTCCTGCAATGAAACCATACACCTCCCTGAGATAACTTTCCAAACAGTGTAAGCCAAGGCTCAAACAAGCCAAACCACCCCCAAATGTTAAAGAGAAATCCTTTGACCACCTAAACATACATTGCAATATCCTCTGACCACTGACCAATACATTCTTCTCTGGCTTATGTTGTTTGCAAAGAAGCACACGTCTGATATCTCATTGTCGTGGAGCTCTGAAGGTGTTGCTATAGGAGAATGAGTGGGGCTGAAATATGTTCATGTATATTTCAATAGGTGTCAATATCGATGTGCTTGACAGAGATATGAACATTGGTAGGTTTCATTGTTTATTTGGCATTGTCAAGTGCCCTGGGAGATTAGGAATATGTTTTATGTCTGATGACCTCCGTGATAGAAGGAAAGAACACCCATTGTTCAGATTTGACAAATATTGTATATGCAAGGAATGAGGAACCATGATGAAAGTCTGAAAATTAAAAGTTTTATCAGTTTCACTCAGATATCCAAACCAACAATGCAGTCAATGAGTGGTCAATATAGAATTAACAAGAAAATAATTTTAATAGAGAAGTCATCAATGAAGACAATATTCAGTCCAAAAGTATGGTCCACAGGAGACATCACTCAGGTGAGATTAAATGATTTTTCTGATGAGATATTGATTTAACAGTAGATATGAACAATGAGTGAGTGAGTGAGTTGGGGTTTAACGCCGCTTTCAAGAGTATTTCACTTATATTGCGGCTGTTAGTATTATGGCAGGAAGAAAGCCCGCAACGCCATGTGGCTATGCACTGCGGTGAAACTAGCGAACCATGGGTGGTACTACGCTGCAATTCAGTGTAGCATTGCACCCATCAATCAAATGACATCATAATATATTTACACCATCAAGTATGCTTTGATGTCAAAACATGACATCACATTGCACTGACATCATAAACCTGATGACATCACAATGCTATGAATGCAGTTAAAGTGACACTACTATCAAAAATGATTTTGGAAGAAAAATGAAATCTTACTTTTGTGTCTTATGATATCAAACATATCAACCACTTTGATAAAATAAAATAAAATCCTTGGTGGCCTGATTATTTGAAACTTGTACCAACTCATGTTGATATGTTTGATATGAGAAGACTCTTGGGTGAGATCCATTACCTGGGTTTACTGCCTCAAGCAACAGTAGCATCATTGTCTCTGCAAGGCCTGAGGCTGAAGTTAATGAATTACATGCCTAATGTAAGGTTAACTATTTCAACAACTGTAATGTAAGCAGAGAAGTTTCTATTTACAACTGTTATGACATGAACATAAATATGAAATGCACACTAGTAGGTCATAAATTTCCTATGGACTAGAATTGCTTGTCATTGTTATAGTATGGAACAGAGAAGACGCAAACTAAACGATGTAAGACTTGTAATGGTATTTGCATTTATCATAATTTTTCTTCACGGAAGAATGAATATGAGAAATATGAATGATGTAATTAATTTGCTATGGACTAAAATTGCTTGTCATTTCTACAGTATATAAATGATAGATTGTGACTGACATACACGACTTGTACTGGGTCTAATGAATTTTCTACATCAAAGAAAGGTTATGAGACAAAACTACAAATTAGTTGGAGCATTTAACCATGAAATTAACTTTCCATAACTATTAAGACCTCAAGAGGGAATTCCATATAGCTTCATTCCATCATAGATATTTGTCCTTTCAAGAGGTTTATACAATATTACAAATTCTCAATCTTTTTAAAAATCATTTCTGCATGAATATGCCAACACAACGCAACATTGATAAATGACTTTTTAATTTGTGACATGACTGAAACATTAACGAGTTAAAACTTTATTGAAGGGATGCAGCAGTAACAGAAAGTCAGTCAGTTCTACTGGTCTAGGGTGAACGTCTTCACAACTACATGTCAACACACAACATTGCTACAATATTAATCCTATTATGGCATCCGAACATCGGAATGTTACATTTGGCAGAAATTTCATTCTATCAACAGCGTTGGCTCTGTAGAATCCCCGGTGAAGTCCCAACTGGCACAGTTCTGTATTGGCTTGGTACACACTGGACTGCCGGCAAGCACCGTGGGGAGAAAGGTCAGGGGGCTCAGCTTCAATGGGGCTGCTAATGCCCAGATATGCTGATATAGCTACCCCTTAATCACTGGAGAACACTTGTTACACTTAAACATTACGTCATTACTTTGGAGATTAACATTTCATGAAATTTACAATTATACTCATAGTTTTGTTTGTTTGAATAATCCTTGTTTTGAGGGAAAATTAAACTATTTCATGTCTGAATGTAACTTTACTTTAATTGAGTTTTAGAACCTTGAATATTTGGTAAACAAGCATAAGTAGTATGCTAGTGGAAACAAATATTCACACATCCGACAAAATGTTTCAAGCAATGTTTACATAATGATTTGAGTAATAATATACATAGGTTCAAAGTAAAACACACCTTTAGAAACATAACCTATATTCTCAACATAAAATATGACTGCAGTTAATTCAGATTTTTTTGATTTTTTTCTATCAGTCATGTCATGGGCCCCCTCTCTGAAGTATAAAAGAAATGTACTGTACTGTTTATATATTCACAACTGACATATATTCAATGAATCAGCAAGACCCCTTATCCAGCCAATGTCATGAGGCTTGTTGTACTCGACTGCTCCCATTTATATATAACATTCAATTGAAATAGTCAATGAAGGATATTTCTCTGACTAAACAAGAGATATCAGTTACTGACTCCCGGGACCATGACGAAACTGAATAGGAAATAAGTGCAGTGCAACTACACAAAAAACCTCACTAGATATTTCTACCCAAACTGTGCCTTGAACCCAGGCCTTTGTCCAGAGCTTTAGCAACTAACATCAATTTCACAAGACAACACCTAGGAGGAGATTTTTTTCTTCATAATATTACTGGCTCAAAAGAATAAGTAGAAAGATACCAACATAAAATGCTAACTGATTTGATCCGTGAAAATTGGATACTGTTTCCGCTCAATTTGCTGAGGTTCTGGTCACCGGAGGAAAACAGAAGGTCTTTCTATGACAGTCGCCAACATAAAACATTGTATAGCAGGTTATAAAGTTAGTGGCAATGTATAAACACAGGTATGTTGGGACCCCACATCAATCAGTTCTTCTTCTCACCTGTCCAGGTGGGTGATTGCTTTGTTCATGGAGAATAGTGTCTGCGGTTATTATAATACAGAATGCATTAGAGTATATTTCTATTCCTTCATGGTTGAAAGTGTTAACTCGCTTTTTCTCTAGTCATCAGTGACCTATATACTTGTGAGTCATACTCTTAAAGAATTATGATTTTAAAAAATTACTTTCATTTTCGTAGGTACAGTTCTATACCTTATTGATTATTGTGTATGCCAACACTTAAGCATTTTGTATATTTGGTATTTAGTTGTATACTTGATGTGAATCTTGGTGTATTATATATGATAAAGGTAAATATATAACTACAGGTGGTTAAGCAATTAATCCTCTTTGATGTTTGCCGCAATGTGTACATTGGTCTAAAGGTATCAGTAACGCTAATCGGGAGATGTTTACGTTTAGAAACTTATCAAACGATCTTTTTAATGTTTGATATAAAGAGCCAAGGCAGTAAACAGGTAAAAGTGGATCAAACTCTTGCCAGACGGATAATCTCCTTATAAAAATACCTGTCGCAGGTAAAATATGCCGACAGGGTGACTCATTTGTGCAAATAACAAAGTTACACGACTCGATACACTGTGCAACAAAGTTGCAACGTCGCTTTTGCCAAGGGGTTAATACGAGATGTAATTACCAGCGAGCAGGGACTATCGTTCCCCCTTCACACCTGTGTCTCCGCTGTCAGGTAGTACAGCACGGGCCAGGTAAAAGTTGTAGATAGCTGTCTAATGTCCACAGTGCAATATACACTTACCTTCATCTTGTCCGTATGCAATCGACATACAGGTAATATACAAAACTCCAAAGAATAATCCACCTCCCATAGTTAGGTAAAATCGGGGCTTATAAGCCCGTCCACTCTCCGATATGTCTATCTTTCACATACATGTGAAACCCACTGCATTGAAATTTCCCGGCTCGTATGAGAGCGTGCGTTGTGTTGACACCCAGCCAGCCTCAGCGCGCTACCACTGTGTATGGAGGCCCGGCCCGGCCATCAAACGATGCAAGGTGGTTGGTTTTCTGCGTGCGGGACGGAAAGCGTGGCTAATATCTACTTAACTGTAAATGACTCGGTCATGCCTTTAAAGATCAGTGCAACTGCATTAGTGCATTCATTTCATGAACGATTTCACAACAGCAAAGCATGAATAGGGCGAGTTTATATTCATGGGTAATTTTTCCTCTTCTTTTATGATTCATGTCGTAATAAGTTGATACCCACTTGCTACTGTTTTTGAACGTTTTTGAACTATAACAAACACTTTTATCTTAACGTTTTTTAAGTCACTAAAAGCTCTTTCCCATTCAGAAGAAAACCTATTTCATCACGATTACATGTGCATGTTTATAATGTAAACGTGCATAAATTCGTTAATGCCTTTTATCCCTTTTTCGGTTCAAGTAAATAAAGGAGAAACGCCCAAATTTCACACATTTTACAAATAAAAATAAAATTAGAAATACTTTATACGGTTGTCCAGCCACATTACAATGATGAAGTCGTTAACTCTAAACAAATAACACAATGAGTGTCTACTTTGATGATTATAGATAGTGCATGACACCTAAAACCTCGTAAGCAACGATAATTGCATCCCATTCGAGAATTTGATAACACAATTATGTTATCCCTTATCGTAACACATTGGCATTAAGTGAATCTAACAATCTCTGTTTAATCAATATCTAAAAGTATATTTAGTATTCTCTGTGGGTTTTTCTCAAAAGTAGCTCTAGCATATATAACTTTTTGTTATGAAAGATGAAGTATGTTGCATACTCATGTCGTACAAATTTGAATAAATAACGAAGTTCAATTCACGTATAAAAGTAATGATAAATTGACTCAGAAGGTCAAGTTTAACTTTTAGATTAAAACGTCTAACCAAGGATTTATAGATATTTCCTTGATCTAACCTATCTCAATATATCAAAAGTCATGTTAAACTAGGTGTTAAACTTAGACTTACACTCCAACTTTATTAAATATTAGAGAAGACTAGAAGAAATTGAATTTTCAGAAAAAAAAGGCTCCTTTTCACTATTTCGTTCAATATCTTTTATTCAGATATAAAATGATTTTTTCAGAGTCTAAGTGTTAGACTAACTTTAGTACATAATTCAAAACCAAGATGAATTTACGAGTAGAGCTAACCAATTGCTCTGTAAGCAGCCTGCTTATAAATCAAGGTAACATTTCAGGAATTCCTCGTCTGAAGCACTACCGGTACGGGGCACCACCTCTGTCTGTCATTAGAATTATACCCCAAGACGTCTCTAATTAGATGCGCGTGTATTGCTCCACTCTCCATAACACGTGTGTTTCTGTCCAGAGCGAGTCGGCACCAGCGTACGAATGAATATAAGCAGTTCTGCTTCACTGTTCCTTCAGACTGATATGAACTGTATGCACATTCTGTCTTCTATTGGTTCACGTATTTATAACTTTTTATATATCCTCCAGTAAAGCAAATCTAGATTTAACATGACAACACAGTCTCTTAAGTTCTCATTTGTTTGAGGTTCAGTTGAACATTCTTATGAATTACTTCTTTTACTTTTTAATGGATTAAATTAATGTGATTTTCAGAGACTTCGTATTCAATCTATTGTCGGCCTGCAGTGGAATGATTTACATATGGCCAGCATATTGGCATCTGTTTTGTTCATTGTTGTTTTAAGTGGCAGTCTGTATGCACGCCATGTGGAAAGCGATAGTTGCTTTATGAGTCGGTAAACATGCAAGCTATCATTTGATTATTTGAAGACATGCTTCAGAGAAACTTAAACTTCACCGATGTAACCGAAAGCGCAACATCCAACTTCTGGTATTGCTACCTTGTGGACGATCGTTTCACCTTTACCTTGCTCAGTCTGTAGCTGTTTCCTCCACTTTATGGTATCAGCTAACATTGGCCGAAATACATGTCATTCAACGATAAACACTCGCGGGAGGAGAGGGTATACACACGGAACACGTGCTTCATAATAAAGAAAATTGAATACAAAACTTTAAACAAGAACAGGAAGGATTTCTGAATAACAACTTCTTTAATGTGAAAATACACGACATGCTTACTCCTTCGTCAGGTGGAATGTAAGGAAATAACAAAATGTTATACATTTATATATATAGCAAACAAAATAACGGTGAGGTCCTTTCACACTGAAGAAGTTGTTATCCAGAAAATCCTTCCTGTTCTTATGTATGCCATTTCTAAATGTCCTTCAATGACCTAATATACTTTAAACGTTCTCATTAATTCCATTTCAGAATGATTTGCAAAGACACAATGCAGTGACATCAGATATACCATTTACATGGCAATGTTGAAAGTTGGTTGATGTTATCTCACCTAATATAGTTGTATTACTAACTTAGAAATGCACAGATCATTCAAGCAATGGTGAGATATACTACGGTGTTTATATCTGAGATGTATATACCCCAACATCTCTGAACACTATCATCACAGATCAACTATATACTGTTATATACTATATACTATATAATGTTTCCAG
The DNA here is from genome assembly GCA_936450465.1 of Gibbula magus. Taxonomy (NCBI): domain Eukaryota; kingdom Metazoa; phylum Mollusca; class Gastropoda; order Trochida; family Trochidae; genus Gibbula; species Gibbula magus. The sequence continues at coordinate 17,134,833 of OW388292.1, forward strand.
GGGGAGAGGTTTATGTTATATTTACAAACGCATGTTCCATCATGTATAAATCATTATAAAAACACATTGCGTATACGTACATTTAAAACATAATTGTCAGGTACGATATTTAATGTGCAGCACATATATGGGCTCTTTTTCATAAAGAACCGTTAGTGATGTGAGCAACTATAACACGGAGTTCAGATCAACTAGCTTATATAGGATGAGAAGACTGAACGAGCTAGACAAGTCAGTTCGGTTCTGGTAGAATAGGGTATGTAATGTTGTGGCTGTCAGGAGTCGATGCAGCATTTGGACCAAACGAACAGCACCATGATATCATATGTTAATTATATATAGTGAGGCGATCGTAAACTGCTTTTGATTTCTAGCCCCTTGTATTTTCTACAGAGACACCCTGGTATAAGGTACGGGATCGCACGCACCTCCCACAAGCCGACACTTCACATCTATTTTCTCTCAGTACAGGATGAATGTATTCATATTTTACATTCCTCACAGTGACGGATATGCTTTCCTGACAATTTCAAATTAGATTTACAATTTCCTTGTTCGAAGTAATTTTAGAATTTTAAAATATGTATATATACTCTATGTTTATTCAATGTTGATAGATTAACTATTTGACCTCTATATACATATAGCTATCACGATACATATGCATATGGTAATAAGGTACTGAAATGTCAAATCATTTGCCCAATATGAAACCGTTTTGAAATTCACAGTGTTAGGAGGACAACGTCATGAAACAGGTTTCAATTCTGAAATGGTAAATACATCAAATATTGAACATGTTTAGAAGAGAGAGTTTCTCACAGTCCTCATATATATACAATGAACATGTATACTGTGTTTCTGAGTCAGGTCCTCTGTCGAGAGGGTTCAACGTCCCCGGGTACTCTTTCAATAGGTAAATATATTTCTTTCTCCACCTGAATGCTGCAGTAATGTGAATGATCGTTCACACGGAAGGAACTAACTCGGTATAGAAAGCTAGAGACTACAGGTTAATACAGGGACCGCGGGTAGAGGCGCTCTGAGTGGAGCTATTCAGCTAACAGGCTGGGTCTTCATTCAGAAATTGTCTCGACGGGAGTGCGGTTTGCCGCAACTATCTACCTGTAAACTAATTATAAATCCCCTTTCAGCAAGTCGTCAGGTGAACCCATGGCCAGTTGGGCTCACCAACACGACCGAACTGAGATTAAGGTAGACCCCGGACAAATATTTGTCAGGAGGGGAGTGAAACATCTGCCAATATGCGCGTGGCTTGTCCAGGGAGCGTGCGCCGTGTTTCCTTCAGTTAATCCGATAATCCATTTGTCAGCTTCACCCATACCTGTCCCCAAGTTTCCCCATTTGCAGATGCACTGGAACATCGGTGTGAACAGTTGAAAAGTACTTGGCCCAAGTTCGCCAGCTAAATATGGAGCTGTGTTTGCATAAGTAGAATTGGTGTGGCCACACTTGTTGATTTATGGAAATTGCAATAAACCCGCCTTGTGTCAGTCAAGGTCCTGGACATAACGCGGAGATTACGTGTCCTTCCAACTTTTTAGTTCAATCCCGAACAATTCGTTTTATTTCAGGGAAATATCAAACAAATATTGGCTATAGTTTATCAACAAGTCATCCAGTTTACGAACCGTTAACGTTAGACGCTACTGATCTTTCTTTGTGTAACCAGTACAATATGTACATTGCATATGAACACTGTTAGTATAAACACATTGTATGGTATATTTCATCATTTACTTATTAAGAAAATATTTAGATTGTTTTCTTACTACACGGAATAAGTAACTGTGAGCATGACAGTATCAATTAAATTCTATGGATTCTTAGAATTATATATACTTGCTCCCGGGAATTGCTGAATGAGAAATCAGGATATACATAATAAATATATATACTTATTTATGAAATAGTTATGGCACTAAACTTGTTAATCATGACATTGTATGGATTTAAAATTTTACAACTACAAATTAATTCTACCATCTAAAAGTCTACTTTTTTCAACCCAAACATCTGACGGCCTCATAGATCAAGGATTAAACTATGAGTGATAAGCAGAGTCTCCAACATGAATGTTTCACCACCTCTATCTCTTTAAATGACAGCGACGTTTAAAATCCTCCTCTGACTATGTATCCTGTCTTGACCAATCCCTTGGAGACGAGAATGATGTTTTCTTGATATAAGGGTTTACCATGCATGTGCTTTATGTACATTTACAGTTAGCTTACTTAAACAAAATATTTTGATACATATTTCATTATTTGTAAATAAAGCAGAACTTGAACCATTTTCTTAATCGGTATAAATTAAAAGGAGATATTTACCATTAAAAGAAGAGTAATCATCAGATTTTTTCACTGGATCGATCTTCTTTAATACGATGAACTCATTTCGACCTTAGTTTGGTTTTTCAAGTATATATAACTGGCTCCAACATTAAATAGCACTTGTGTGAAATCGAGCCATATTTCATTAGTCTCTATGTGCGAGATAGCTGGCAGTATGTGCACAATTAGGTTCGGATCGTTAAGTATTTATATATTTCAAAATCTCGACTTGGATATTGTTAATTAAGAATGAAATAAACAAGAAGAAGCTACCGTTATACTCAATGGATTACTTATTTCTATCTTACTAACACCTATTAATATCACTCATTGAAAAATGCACTGCTACGCTATATCCAGTTGATTTATCTTTTACCATTTCTTTTACATTTACGTAAACCTTCATCTTTTATTTTCAATATTGTTAAGAGTTCTATACATCAAACTTATGAATGATACATAAGTGTGTCATCCCTTGATTGTTAGAAGCCAGAGCTTAAGTTTTCGAACAATTGTGCCACTGTTGATGTTCATGTTCGTTTTGGCCGAATTCAGTCTCTCACTGGACCTGTGCTCCTTCGTTGTTTCAGTTAGCAACATATCAACTTGGCGCACTTTGACGTAGAGGTGCAGCGCGCTACTTCGCTAGCACAGGAAAGGTAACAGAATACAGCAAGACTTAAGTTAGGCAATGGTGGAGACTGGCGCGATTATGATTTGTGACGGAAGTTGCCGAAATATATGGTCTGGAAAGTATAATGTATTAGTGTAAAAAATGTATACTCTTTATACTACACAGACATGGTGAACGGCGAGCTGTATCATAAGCAGTCGATCTTTATAAAATAGCAATACGAGTAGTCTGTCGTCCATACCCTTTATATTAAGTAAAGTCAAAGAAGGCAATCACTTTTAAGTTTCAAGTCTAGAAAGTTGAATATAAGAGCCTCCATATAAGAGATCCCACAAACTACTTCCCACTTCTTCAAAACAAAACAATCTTACGTTAGACATTTTTTTCATCTCCAATTATCATAGGCTCAATATTAGACCCTGTCACATACAGATTAGTGGAGCTAGTTACGGCAGGAGTGATAGGAAGGCGATGATTACCCCGGCCTGGCATCTGTCGATCTGGGAGATGATAGGAGAGAGGGCAGCAGTATTTGTAGAGAGCTTGTGCATTCAATCACTCAGTCCTCAAATAAACTGGCACCTGTTGGACTTTACTTAGGCAGAAAATTACCCTATCTTTGAGGAGTTTCCTTCTGGTTCTGTGCAACAACCTTTACAAGCTCATGGGTCTAGATTTTCGAAGCACTCTTAGCGCTGATATGGTAGTATTTAAAGCCAACTTTATTATCTGGCATTTAAAGTTTTAAAAAGTAAAATGAATTGAAAGGGAACCTTTTTGATATTTTCATGTTCCGATTAGTTTATAAGGAACCTTCTGTATGTGCTATAATGTGATTTGCATGGCGTTTGTTGGACATCAGGGTTTCGGACAGACTCTTGGTTCGAGACTGAGAAGCAAGATTCGATGTACACGCCCGCATCCTGTAACAGTCTCAAACATATAATTTCCAGCTACCTATAACGTGTAGATAATCACAGAGAACACACTTCGGATCCTGGGTTCTTCAGCTGATCAAAAGTAAAATAACGTCTGCTCGACTGGACCAATTGTCGTCTGCTTGCTTGACCAATTGTCGTCTGCTTGGTCAGATCTCGTGAATAAGTCAGCTTTACTCGACTGACTTCATTAAACTTCTTACAGATGACACCTGGTGGAAGAATCAAGATGGTTTCTTAAAGAAGAGGATGTGTTTAATATTGGATATATTAGACATATTAGTTATTAATGTGTCAGCATGAAGTTCTCACGACTAAAATAAAACAATGAACGAGTTGGGCTCCACTACAACATCAGAGAGGAAACGCAGCGGTTAGCGCTTTTGGCCTTTGTCCGGGGTTCGAACAACCCATGATTTGCATTTTCCATCTGTTGCTCACAGGTTTCACCCCAATGCATAGCCACAATAGTGGTACGGGCTTTCTCCCTGCCATAATCCTAGCAGCCGTGATATAAATGAACTATAGTACTCTTCTTGAAAGCGGAGATAAACCCAGAATTACCTCACCTTAGATGTACGTCAACTTTGATACAAACATCTGACACATCTCTCATTTTGTAGGTTCCCCCGTTATGTTTTCCCCGTCACAAGAACCAATCGTAGTGGGTCCACGTAACACGTTATAACGGCTGGGGACACATCTTTGGGTCCACGAAATATGACAACTTTCAAGGAAACATCTTGATCCACATACATGTAGCACATCAACCTTTGATGAAACATCTTTAATAAGTTGCGTTTTAAGTGAAAAGTGTGTGCCTGGCGAACAAAGGAAAGCTGTATTTGTTTATAGGCATACAAGCAATTTGTCATTCGTCTGATCATCAGAAGCAGGTTTGTGTGTACACATTGGAAGTGAGTGCGAAGTGGGGCTAAAGTATTAATACCTATTTTGACACTTCTCTGTTTGTTGAATGACAATGTTCACAGGAGAGTTAATATAGGAATGAATATATTATAACACATTTTTTTAGGAATCATTCTCAAAGCAGCATTACATTCACAAAATAACTAGAAAGCTAAACGATTATTGATTTTTAGGTTTCTATCTATAATTATTCATGTTAAGCATAGTATATTTAATTCTTACACCTAAAATCAGTGTATGAATGTAAGCTTGAAAATAATAGCCAGCCCCAAAGTATTTTTTTTATCAAATTAAATAGCAAAATGGAAGAACAAACTCAAACAGTTAGCAGCACGGACTTATAGTTACAGGTTCCGAGACGGCGGTTGGCCTTATTTCATACACCGCTAATATTTAGTTATTACGTGCATGTGTCAAGTCTAATGAATTTCCAGGAGATATATTTGTAAAAGTATGTGTATCGAAGACAGAGGTGCATGTCTTTAGTGACAGTGTTTTAAACTTACGGGTCCAAAAATCTCTGGACAGGAAATGAGTTGTTTTACAATGACGTGTTTAACCTTACCGAGAGAGGTTGTCTGAAGCAGGAGATGTGGGCGGTGTGTTAATGTGACTGCAGCCAGGAAACCTGTAGTTGATATCTCACTTACAGGTTAGAGCGTCCTAACTCACACGTGTGTCAACCTGAGCGTCCTAACTCACACGTGTGTCAACTTTTGTCATTGTCATTTAACAGGTTTTAGGAAATTCCACTTTTCCACGTCACGACAGACATATTCTTTTTCTTTTTTTTTCTTGCGAATTATAAACAGTATACCGCCTTAAATGATTCAGACATTCAATTATGTTATATTTATCCCTTTCTTTGAGCTATGTTACAGGCAAACATGCATATAAAGATAAAACAAATTCTCCTAATTTTGAGTACATTTTCATACAATTGAAAACAACAACAAACTTAAATATTTGGTTTCACATTTTGTTTAAATTGCTTCTGTAGAACATTGATTTTATCATAATAATAATTGCGTTTTTAGGGTTATTTAATTACCCTGGAATCCAAAACATATTCTTTTAATTGAGGTCAATACTTCATTCTGAATAATTAGGAAGTCATTCTGAAAGTTGTCTGAATATTTACAAGCAACACATGTATATGTGAAATGGTTTCCACTTGATCATTACATAAACAATAGAAACATTTCATCATATTACTGATGTTAGATAATGATGGTAACAGAAATCCACAAAGGGTTGACGCATTAAACGAAATAATATATTTGATACAAACAACGATTGAGTTTTGTCATCTTCTAATTTACAGTGTCATACTTTTAACCTCCACATTTGTGAGTAAAATATAAATGTTCAACAGTACAGGATAACAACGTTATAATGTTATAGGTTCTTATCTAATATCTTCGAGACCGTTTCACCAACGAAACGAGGACGTTCAAAGGAAAATATATTAACCGGAATATTTTGATAATACTTTATGGTTAGTGTCCCTGTTTACCGTCTACTTCACACCACCCAGGTATGCTTCATTTAGCGAGTATCGGGTGGCTGGCACATAACGCTGCTTTTATGACTTCGTGTCACTGTAAGAAGATTAACAGGGTGTTTTATCAGAAGGTCGAATCTGTTACGGGTATAAAAAAAACGAAGAACACCATGCCCACCGAGGACATTAATTCTTGTACGGAGATGGAGTTCTCAAAACATATATTTTATTGATCATTTTAATGTGTCTCTTGACAACGTCCGCTTGGAGTGATTAAATTCTCTGACTAACAGACCACACTGTCTGAGTGTTGACGCGTGACGGAGTCTGTTTCTACATTGTATAGTTCCAGTCGCATGATAGACCATACAATAAGCAGTATAACCTCCGTATACCAGCCAGCATGCGTCCATAGGGTGTACAGAAGATGTTATAATAATACTCATAAAAATATCTTTTGAACTTCTTGTGCTATTTAAAAACTGAAGAAATGATCAAACACGCATTATTAATATTATAATCGTTCACTGGCAGGAACGGATAACATATTTCCATCTATGGGGAGTAGGTTGGGTGGGAGTAGGGGATGGGGGGAATATGTAGAGCGGACGGACCAGGGCCACAAAGTAACCGTTTCTAAGGTTAACAGTAACTCCAATTTTTAAAACATTGCACTTAGATTAACTTATAGTGACTTACGATCCCTTTAGTGCTTTGTGGAAGGAGGCTCAGAATTTCTGAAATTATTACGCTGTAATCAGGAACTCATATACACGCGGCATGTTGTATGTAATGTGTAGTAGTATGAAGTACCCCCTCCCCTCTCCTCCCCCCTCAACCCTCCTCCCCCTACTCCCATCCCACACACATACACACATCCTCGTTCCCCTAGGTCCATACCACTTTTGGTATTTCTTTATGTGGTAGGCTACGCTGTGCACGGTAATACTTACACTGGAGCATTAGTAACCTGGTTAAACTCTTAGGTTGGCTCAAGTGAGATATCGGCTTATGTAGTAATCGCATAAGACTGAATATCTCACTTGAACGCTGATTTGTGACTGGTTAAGCTGGTTATATGTACTGTTACTTGTACTTTTAATACCTGATTAGTTCTAGGATAACATGCAAGCTTTACCTCTTATATTCCTTTTTTAGCTGGAATCTGTTGAAAATTATTTCATTCACTAAAATGTTCATCGTCAAGGTTTTAATTTAAGCTTATTTGGTTGAACGATTTTTGTCATGGAACCACTGTCTATCCGCAGATCATTTCTTCCCGCGTCCTCACTGTTTGAATTAAGCCATATTATCCATCTTCTTGCAAAATCCCTAGTTGTGAAAATATGCATAAAGAATATCGTCGTCATCGCTATTCCATCTAAAACATAGTGTATGTGTGTACAGGGCCGGAGAATGATTTCTAGCCTGCGAGGCGGTTACCTAACAGACCTAATGAATTAATATTTGGAAACAATGTCGCTGATTGCTGGACTAACTGCAACCAATCAAGAAATAAAAGGTTACATATGCAGAAATGACTTAAGTAACTTCTGTAGGGAGAGAACCACGTGGAACATGTGTGTAACTTGGCTCTTTTGGACATCTTGTTATGACACATGGTACAATACACGAGGTATACGTACTTATAGATGTCATTAAAATCTTGAACAAGTCATCAATATCCACCAATGTAACTTTCTACAGATATATATATACTTAATCTTACTCAGATATGTTACCCTAGAAGAACATTTTCCTCAGAGACCTTTTATAAAATATTTCGTATGTATCGTCCTTCTATAGAATGTCCACTGTAACATGAATAAGGAAAGCACAATGACATCAAAGTCAACTTTTGTAAGCGTACATCTAACTTCTCCACACTCTGACCGCTTTCTATCCTTGACAATGTTCTGACCACTGTCCGTGACTTGGCCGTATTGTCCACTGTCCACGTTGTATACGAGCCCAGTCCTCTATTCATCACTGAGACATACCACATCACACATACCTGGCAAAAACTCTCTATATGTAGGTAAACATGTAGATATGTAGGTACTGACACCTTGATGGCGTCCCCAGCTTTGTTAGGACCTCCCCTGGGCTGTTTACCTTGTATGATAAATTGATAAGATATACGTTTTTCCTACTTATTTCTGTATCATCGCATCAGCAGGTAATTTACTTAGTGTCGTCCGGTCAGAGAAGGTGAACTCGTGTCCTTATCTAAGTGTCATGGAGTTGTTTCTCGTACTGAGGAAAACAACAATATAGTCGACTTGAACATCGCTTTGCACTGCAATACAGTGTGGGGCAGGCTCGAGAATACATCATTTATTCAACCTCGTCCGTTAAGAATACATTTGTCTAGAATACTCTCTCAAATATATATTGCAATAACAAAATGTCTGATGGTACGATCTGATATGATTTTATTGGTCTTATTGGAAAGTATATGCAATTCAGACATGTTTTCTCTCAGGCGTGTCACTTTTTTGGCTCTAATGAAAGCACACGTCTAGGTTGCGTTTCTTAAAATTTGGTCAACAGTTAGTGTTTGTCTGAACCACTTTACGTTCCATGCGTTATCAGCATCACGTATCGTATTATATTATTTAGCCACAGACAAATGTATTTTACCTTAGGATAACGTGATGGTTATTGGTAAATTATGTTCCAGTGATAACAAAGTTAATTTCAACATAGTAAGAGCAGGGTACTGTTATACACGTATACAGATCCAGACACAGAGCGCGACATTATCAGAAACACTTTAGATACAAGGACGATATCTGTATTATCATGCAGTAACACGCTAAGTGTCTCGTCCTCATCATCACATACCGCACTGGACAGGGGGAGCCGGACAACTGACCAGGGGTCAAGCTATGTGGCCTTGACGATCTTATCTGTACTTGGTCACTCACGATACTAGAACTTGGTCATCTTTGCATATAGTCTGTCATCCAGCACCCTTAAAGAGCCGAGGCAAGTCTACAACGAGGCAAGTCTACACAGCTCAGAAAGTCAGAAAATGAACACATCTCAGAGGCTCCTTTTTTATTTTATTTTTATTTTATTCAAATTTAAAAACTCAGAATCTAAATGTTAGACTAATCTTTGCATCGTGTGGTTGACTACATCCTTGCTGACAATGGCAGATTGTCGAAACGCCATGTGCGCAAACATTCTTACACTTGTTAATAACACCATATTCATAGATTCATGAGTAACTTATTTTAGAGGCATTGAGAAGTTTGAGAAGCCCAGTTCCGGCTTAGACGCTACTCAATCGGTCACCATTTGCTTGATAACGGTGTAAGCATCTAGACCGAGTCATTGCATTCTTGGAAGCAATAACGATGTTGTAAATACAGAGCACTTGGTTTTCAGTATCCAGCAGTAAAATAAGAAACAGTACAGATAGAATGAATACATTATACAGATACACGTTTTATAATTTTTATGTGTGAAATTGGTTAGAAGTAACACAAGTATCCAAAATGTTGAAAAAGGAAAAACATTTTTCTAAACCAATTACATACCCAGAATGTTTTGTTTGAGCAGAGAGACGTTGTTATAAATATCATCTACGGGTATTCACTGCTCAGATGAGTGATATCAGTGTTATCTACTGCCTTTATTATTACTCCTGGCTCGCACATGTCACAGTTATGAATAATACTCCTATGAAAATAATTGTCCAGATAATCTTCAAACAATTTCGAATCAGACGTAAACTTTTTATGCCGAACTATGTAAACTATTTATGAAAATTATGCTCTACTAACAATGAATAAACAAATACAATGAAAGTTTGTTTGTTTTGTAATTAATTTGCTTAATATATATTTGTTTAATCAAAGATAAACATCTTTCTTTAAACATTAGATTGTAAATTGTCAGAAGGCAAAGCTGAATAAATAAAGCACTAATTTGTCATCAAATAACGCTATGGACGTGGTGTCTAGATGGTAGAATGGTGCTACGAAGTGAAGAAACGTTGTGTTGAGGTAATTGGGGTTTAATTGGAATGAAAGGGTACCTCATCTCGGTTAACGATGTATAAAATAAAAACCGCAGATATTCATTCAGTAAGTATGTATCTTGAAATCAAAATATTTCTATATCGGAACCTTTATTGCAGTAATGAAATTTCAACAAGATCTCGGTGTCAAAGTTTATCTCAACTAAATCTAAACATCACGAACAAGTTTATCTACAGAAACTTTCTTAGAATTTTCTTGTAAGGATAACACTATTGGAAATGTTAAACGAAACTTTATGATATTATCATCAAAGAAATAAAACCAATTTGAATCATGTATCAATAAATCTTCCAGTATCATTTTGCTGGAGAAATAAATAAGAATTCCTTTGAAATGTAGTAGAAGGAAATGAATCAAAGCGTCCATAAACGAATGCTCGGGATTTTTAACTTTCTCACCTCGGCGATAACAATCTTTGATGATTTAGTAAAGGTGAGTCTACCTGGCTAATTCAGGTGTGGTAGAGGTTTACATTTGGGTCAGGTGAAGGTGTGGTGGCAGGTGCAAAGTACAGCGTTATGTTTGAATGATATCCAGACTCTGAGATTGACTAGCTGGTTTTATACTCGATCTCAAAATGATGATAATTGTTACTTTTAGCTGGACTTGGTAGATGGTTTGTTTAATTCAAAAGCACGAGTGCACAACACTTCCTCTAAAATAAATGAAATGAAAGTCAATCATACATAAACATGTAATAGCCAACAACCTTAACAAGGTTATCAATCACATCAGTTGCTTCTAAATATGGGCACGTATTGATAAGCATCAACACTAAGTTCGTAACAATAAAAACAATTAACGGGACATACGCATGGACTACGAAGTTAGTTAATTGATTTGAAATACAACATAGAGTACGAAAAACGGCATAATTCAAAAACGTTAGTGACTCTTTGGTCTGACATCTGTAGTTGCTGTTCACTGCAGTTGCTGTTGTAAATAAGATCGTTTTCAAAAGTAATTGTGTTATTCCACTGGAGGCGAAAATGAATCTTATCTTATGTGATATGCATTATATTTCAAAGTGCAATATCTGTTCCGTTCAAAATGACATTTACCAAAACTGCAGGTCATTAATATCTCATTTTACTCTACAGGAGGCCATTCATCTTACAAAGTTTTCAAATAAACCTTTTCCTTTTTAGATATGGTAATTCTTTGGCTTTGAAACACCATGAGATTGGTAGAGATACAATACAAAGGTCACATTTATACCTGGTTAATTCACAAAATACAACCAATCCTGGATTTTACTAGTTCAGTGAACCACAAACACATGAATGAGCTTCTGTTCCCCCTGACAGATAGAACTCCCATCATCCCTCCACACTCGGCACAACATGTAAAGGTTTCCAGATCCATGCGACATAAAACCCAATCATTTTTTGTTTATCCATGCAGATCTCCATGGTTCGCCTGCTACAAAACGTACACGTAAATCATAAATCGAGCCCCTTATTCATTTACATAGGTACCGTTTTACCTTCACTGCAATACATTACATATGAAGTGATACATTACCTGTAACAAAACCTGTCAATTTATTTGTAGGGAGATTATCCAGTGTAAAAAGCCAATGTAAGGTCAGTTTCGGTCATGCGATCATAACCAATTCGTACAATGCGCTCCTGTAGGTCTGAACGCTGGTGCACCTGCGTAAAGGTAATTAATTACTTGTAATACCTGGGACAGTTACTCGGGTAAACTGATCTCTCACCTGCCCCAGGTGTTTCAACACGTGTTTGAACTGAGAGGAAGACACGCGTGCAGGAATGATGCACTCAGGTGAACATGGGAGGGGTTCGGGGAAGAGGGTCACTGAATGGTTTTGTTGAATATATTCATAGTATAACTATTACAATACATATTAGGTATAACTGTTGATATGTTAACTGGTAAGCAAGGGCAATGTACGTCCCCTACATATGCTAACACTTGCATTGCACGTGAACCTCATGCATTGTCTAGCTTGTGAAGAAAACAATGTTCATTCTGACAAACAATTACCTATATACGTCATCGTGAGGGTTCAGATATCATGAGCAGGGAGGCATATTATACTGTGAGCTTTCCAATTTGTTATATGTATGGTCCTTCAAAACACGCATAACTACCATTCTTATTCAATAACCATTCTGCGATACGAAAGGCACAGTCCAATTAAAATCGATCTTGTTCCGAGGAATAAAATTTGCAAAATTATGCATGTTACCGGGATACGAACAGGTTCTGTAGATTCCTCTCAAGTTGAACCTACGACTGATATGAGTTCGTATCCCAGTATCCAACTATTTTGCAATTTTTATTCTTCGGAAAACCGTCAATTTTAATCAGACTGCGAAAGCCATCTCTGGACATTCCTAGAAAATGCGCTGAAAACTGACTATACTCTGTAAAAAAAAACCAATGGAACTATAGAGTGACGTCACTATAGGTTAGACTGTGATTTGTCACTTACTACTTTATGTTAATTTTATAACCGTCAAAGAAAGTGTCTTTTCCCACTTCCTTTACATGACAACGCTGGCCGCATCTATACAAACCATGCAGTTGATGGTTGTTGCAGTGTGGTATACACGTATCTTAAATATGCCTAACAAATAGTTCTTGCAAAATACTTTTGTTTATCTATTACTATGGTATTTCACATGATTTAGAACAGTTAGTGTGAGGTATGCATGCGGGAATTAAAGCAACACATTAATATAATATATACCGTTTATTAGTGCAGTTATTGTTACTAATCCATTCGAGACTTTACATTTGTAAAACATTTGATGAAGATAATAACGAGTTTTGCTGCAAACCGGCGGCAACCTTAAAGTTGAAATAATTATAGAACCTCTTTTCACTAAAACCAAAGTCCAAAAACAAAAAGCTCACTGATTGTTGTGGGGAGAGCTGGAGGAGAGACATGTGATATACTTATTCTTACTGACAGATGGCATCTGGAGGTATGGGAGTGTAAACACAATAAAGATCGCTTATATCAGAGGGCGTGTACACACTGCAGACATCGGACACTGACCTCAAGGGTGTACTCTGTACGTACAGACTATAACACGACATCACGAACTATTAGCTTAACGTACAGTTATGTTAGTTGTTGAAAGTGAAGTAGATTATACTCTAAGAGAGTGAGAAGGTATTCTCGGCGGACATGTACCTCTCTGTCCACCACAAATATCGGTCAGTCACCAGAGGGTGTAATGTACGTGTGTGTACAGACTATAGTACGACATCACGAACTATTAGCTAAACGTACAATTTTAGTTGCTAAGGTGAAGTAGATTTTACCCTTTAGAAAGTGAGGTAGTATTCTCGGTGGACATGTTCCTCCCTGTCCACCACAAATATCGGTCAGTCACCAGAGGGTTTCACATACATGTGTGTACAGACATCAAGAACTCTTGTCTTTCGGAGCGAGTGTATATAGTTTTGTGAAAGTACATGTATATATATGTATAAATTCACCTGATGAGAACCGTAATGGTCGAATGCATGCCTGTCGATATAAATAAATCATCGTGATTTCTTAACAAATTGTATTTTTTTCTATATGAGACCTGAGATCCGAAAGAAGTTTTAAACTATACGATTATATCGGTATTCATGGCAGACCCGTGTCACCACAGCAGTGACTTCAGATAGTGTACCTTGTTGGCTTAAACAGATTGTATTCACAGAGACAAGGGTAATGAACAAGTCACTAACTTAGAATACTTTCTGCGTGGTATGTACGGATTTACAGTTTTTTTTACAACCAGAGATGACATAAAATGTATTCGTATATACAGCCAAAATTTCGAAGGTGTTATGTGTTGTGTTAAACAAACATGTGAAAGTATAGCAGTATTGATATTAAATCAGTATGTCATCAACCATTGAAGAGATCCGAAATAATATCTTGTACGTTCGGACCTTTCCTAGTTGCTGACAGAAATATAATTTTAATTTTGTTGGAAACATGTTTGAGATGCAGACATTGCAATTCGTTATGGAGTACCGGAACAGTTTGGCATGTACCTAGCAGATATATTCACGTCTAACCTCATCTTCATAAGTACTCGCCAGTTTCCACCACTGACTTATTTAAACCTTGCTGCATTACCTTAAAGTTTCTGTGCTAACGTAGCTGTGCGTTGCACCTGGACTTCATAGTTGGCTCTGCTACGCTAGAACAGAAAAGGTAAGGAAATGCAGCATTGCTTAAATTAGTCAGTGATGGACACTGGTGGGAGATATACTGGCGAGGAACGATGGTCTGACCTGGACGCATCCTTTCTTTCAGAACAATTGCCTACCATACTTCTTGTTAAGGTTTCCCTACTAAGACATTCTCCAGCACCCACAAACATTTAAGACGAAGAAATAGAGACATGGTGATTTTTAGTGTATCAACCTGTTGGCAGATCGGATATCTGTCAGAGATTTAGGTACATGTGGTTTTATATTGAAATATAAGAAGCTTTAATTTCCTTTTCATATTATTTGTTTTCCACTATTAACCACAAACCTTCATTCCTGAGACATCATGTCAATCTCCACCATTTCATCACATACAAGTTCTTGTAAAACCAACTCATATTCCAGTTGTACATAACATTTGATAGATATTCAGATATAATCATAAGACATTTACTTGTAAATCCTCACAGTTAATACTTCAATAATTATCTAGGTAGAGTTTACACCAAAATTGCTACATTTGAGTTATACCCCAGCTAGCCTCATTTTGTAAGTTCCCTGAGTATGTGTTAAGAAAGTGTTAATCATAGCATAGCTCTTTATAGCGTACCAGAACGTGACGACCAATACTGAACACCCAGACAGGAAGTGGTCGTGTGACTCCACATAAAGTAGCTTAGATATACATCTTAGGTCATAGTCTATCTGAATTCTTTACTTGCACATATCAATTGGGCGTTTTGGACAAGGATTAAACTTTATATTGGTAGTCTAACATTACATGCTAATTGTTATTTTTGCGAAGTTACTGCGAGACGTTCATCAGTATTGCGAGTACTTTAACTAAATGGGAGCACATTTGACTAGCACATCTTCGTTTTCAAATATAACTAGCCTTGATATAGAACGGGGTGTCGTTATCTGGAGACGTTACTACCATAAACGTTTCGGCTGTGTGATACATTGTGCACAATAACACATGCTTGGTAATAAAGAATAGCTTATAATATCTTCTAATGATGTTCATTCATTTCATATTTAAAAAAAAGTTATTTAAACGATTTAAGCTTGCCTATTTACATGTTGGGATGGTATTTATTCAAATTTCTATTGAATGAATTTTATTTCTGTAAGGAGGCCATTGGCCCGTGTACAAAACCATACAAAGTGAAAATATATTTCAGACAATATGGTAGTGACTATTTACATTTATTTACATGAATATAAATATATAAACATATTTCCGCTAACATTTGGTAGAATTCCTTTTACATAATGCATGTTTAATAAATAGCGATATTTGTATGAGTACATTCCTTTCTTTACATGTAAACAACTTGTGATATTTATTTAAAGCGGTTGGACAATTGCAATCTGGAAGGTATAAAGCTCTTAAATGTGCATATGCGTCACAAACAAATAAAAAATGTAATGCATCTTCAAAAGTATATTACGGTTACACATTGTACATATTTTAGCTATTTCCCTGTCATCCTTACATCGTACATTCCATAGCAGAGGTAGCTGTTGGATACGTTGTAAGCATAAATAACGGCGGTACTCCTTTACATGTACATTAGAAATATAGTATTCAATCTTTATTTGGTACTCAAGAGGCCTCAGGCCTATAGTACATTATACATAATATTGCTTCAACATAAATTATTTATGAAACAATCTGTTTTCTCTGTACAAATGCGTAGAAAATATACATGGACAGGTTTTCAATTTCTTTAGTATTTGAGCTGTTTAAAAGTTGCGCAAACGTACTTTTGTTTGGATAAGTATAATATTTTTCTTTTATATATTTACTTCGAATGTTATTATAACAAGGGCAAATCAAGAGGAAATGATATTCATCTTCAACTACATTTGAGTGACATAATTGACAAGTCCTTTGCTCTCGTGCCATATTTACATATCTACCTTTCTCGATTAGGAGTTCGTGAGATGAGCATCGGAATCGTGCAAGACTAATTCTATATATATAATATAGTATTCAACATCTAATAGTTCTATTTCAACCTACATGTTCATGAAATAGATGGTCATTATTTATGCAAGTTTCGGTTTCTGTATGTATAGGTCGTTCCCCGTTTAGGATTCAAAATATAAAACAATCAACACCGTTATATTTTTACATCTGTGGTAAACTGAGCTGATTGTGTTCATCCTCCCCTCCCTAAAGAAGAAACCTTTGATTCCAAACTGTCATATCGGTGAAACTGAAATACTTCCTCCACCAGAGGTTTCCAGACTTGGTACTGTTTTCCATACTGCCCTCAGCATGGTTTGAGACACTCGTGTTTCCACCTGCACAACATTGGTGTAATCCTTCGATACCTGGACGTAACATCCCGCTTGGACTCTTCATTGATAGTGTGCCTAATCAAGTCCTCCACAGGCTACAGAAAGTACAGAACTCAGCCACGCGATTGATCTGTCAAAGGAAAATACTGAACATTAATCTTCATCTGTTAAAACTCTTCACTGGCGTCGTTTACTAAATCATGTTACTTGTATAGAAAATACCTTGAAATTCCTAATATTATATCATATGAACCTGCCAGATCATTGCATGTAAGTGACCAGTACCTCATTGAAATACCTATCACTTACAAGAACAAAATCACATGGTGACCGATCATTCTCCAGAACTGGACCTTCCTCTGGAACAGCCTACAATCCAGTCTTAGAGCTGAAGTTGAGCTGTCAAGCTTTAAGGACAATCTCAACAGCTACTTGTTCACATGTGAATTTGCATAACTGGGACCCAGACAGCGCCTTTGAATAATTATATTATATATATTTATATTATATATGATCCGAAATATAACACTGTAACATTTACTCACTATCTCAAAAGCATTATTTAAAAAAATAATTTCTATATCAACTCAAGATACTTGAAGATTCGATACCCGAACCCAGTGAGATTAAAGCGCCGTTTTTTTTAAAGATCAGCTACAGGCTATCAAACGTTATCATAGCGAAGTCCCCTTTCAACAAATTGAACTCAATTCGGCCTGCAATGTATAAATGTTTATCAAGTTGTCGACGGGAAGCTAATGCAGGGATTAGCACCCACGTGTTACAAGAACCCATTTCCATCACGTCACAAATCAACCGTTCCAACATGCGCTGCTTAAACTATCCACCTGGCAGAGCCTGATTTTGAAGTCAAGCCGAGGATTAGAATATACATGGAGGCTTCTCAAACGACTATAGCAGAAGTTGAAAGAGGTTAACCTCCATGGTTAATTATTGCATTAATCTCTGTTAAGGTGAATGCTGGGCTTGATTACCCTCTGACCGGCGTTAACACCTTTGATGTCCCCATGGCAACCAGGTGTGAATCCTGCACTGTTTGAAGGCGTAATGAGGCATGGAAGTGAATGGGAAACATTGGAACTTTGGTCTTGAGTGAAGGCAAACACCCTCATCTTTACTTAGGCTCGCTTTACATCTTTGTGGCTGGATGGATGTACAATGACAATGCCTGGATTATAAGTTTCTCGCCTTTGGGATTTAGCCTAAGTATGGATTTGTAATTTTAACCATTTGGGTATCATTAAGAAGGACATTCTTAGCGCTCTTCACTTCAATTGGTCGACAGATAGCCTTGATAAAAGAGTCAGGACCCATATCGTATCAAGAGATCGTTTAGAGATAAAATCGGACCCATATCGTATCTGATGGTCGTTTCAGAGATAAATCCCGTCTAGACAAATCCGGGTAGGTCCATGAATGAGTTCATTGTCCCTAATTGATAGTATTTTAAATTGTATATTACAATGACTCGGCCATGGGCAGGGTTAAAGCACTGAAACCCATTTGAGGACATTATGAGATGGACAGTGTAGAAGCCGACGACTCTCTATTAAATACAGTTGGCCAGCGTTAAACAGTTAGTAAATATGCTTAAAGTGAAATCTAACGGACTATATATTTTTTTAAAAAACAACTACATTGTTTCCATATAATATATTCCATCAAATGCTTAAAATAACATCCAAAAGGTATTGCCTGGCATTGTAAGGTTAGTTAAGGTAGTGCAATACACGATCAATCATACTAACATTATCCTTACAGGTAATTTTTGTTCTGTGTAACGATCCTGTGGATTATATATAGTCCAGATTATCTGTCCATCCTCCATATCGATCAGCTGGTCCACAAATTGACAAGTTTTGAAACTGAAGCAGGACGCTGTTACTCAGAGAGGCACTGGTCAGTTGGGCGGGGCAGATGAGTGGTCAATGCGGAGTTGATCCCTGGTCAAATGCCTAGCGTCCACTCTGATGAGGAACATGTACGTATCAACATAACCCGCGTGTCTGCATGCTGCTCAAAGTGTGTGAAAACATGTGGCACGGAGACAGGACAGACAGTTGGACCAATTACAGCCAGATTCTGGAATACGGACACGGTAGACAGCTAGACCAATTGCAGGACGATTCTGGAGTACGGACATGGCAGACAGTTAGATCAATTATAGGACGATTCTGGTAGGCAAGTTACCTGCAAGTTATCTGCGGGTATTTCAACAGTCCAGGAACCAATGTATGTGCTTTTATATAGGCACATATTTTCCTTCACATGATAAAAATAATGACGATAAAAACAACAGCTTAGCATTATAAGATGAAGTCTGCACAATATTATGAGAGGAACCAGTGATTGTTTGTCTCTTGACACTAAAGGTATTGATTTTTTCTTGTTCGAAAGGTCGATTCCTATTTCGCGTTAACTCCACCATCAGACCAGACAAGCAATTGATGTTACGCTGGGAGGACATCGGAAATCTGAAGGGAGTAACCTCTGTGGGAAGAGAATGCGAAGATCCTTGCTGGACGCCATCTGTCGGTGTTCAAACAGTTGCACAGAACCACATTCCCCCACACTGTCTGTCAGTGCCTCGTTGTTTTCATGAACATTACTAGATCCGACTGGAAACTGTGCATAACACCACAATGGTACTGTCATAAAGAAACAGGATTTCGTCAGAAGAGACACAATAACCCTATTAAGGTAACGATACAGAAGGTCGACCCTACATTGACGCCATGAGCTTCAGGAACGCATTGTATTACCCTCAATACTATTTGTTCTCTTCCTGTGTTGTATCAGTGACTACTAGTTTTGTTCTGCACCTGACGTGAGCTTTAGTATTGCTTGCTTATCCTTGGGTAAACTTTCATTAATTTGTACTCGACGCCGATCGTCTCTCGACAATTATTCGTTATTTGTCTTTGTTTAGAAGGCAAACACTCCCTTGTAACGTGTATATTAGTATCAGATACCGTGTGGTAGTTCCTCAGGTTTGCAGATACAGTTTGACGGTGTATGGCAGTCGTGATTAATGTAAGTGAACAGTTTTGGACTGGTTAACTATTTAACTAGTTAACTATTTAACTACAGAGAAGACCAAATGTGATCGTTCAACCAACACTCTCGCTTACTTACTCTCCGTTACTCCGCTTGGTCTGACGAGTTCGCGCTGAACTGAACCGGTCACTTCACTGGCTACAAATCCTAGCCCATCCCCTCTGGTGTAGTACACTGTACCTGGTTACCGTATCTACTTCTTTTACCTAATCAACTAATTAACTAATTAAAAATTCGTCATCTACCATCACTCGAGGAACGCCGTAACACGTAAACGACAACACGGGAATTCGTACTTTTTAACGCCTTAAGTATGATAAATCACGTATCATAAAATATATGTATCAGTTCTTTAATTAAGTAAGTGTCACTACATGTATGTTTTAAATTAAATCAACAACCACATAATGACTGTATGTAACCTTTACATCTGTTATAATTACACTGCATTCTGATTAACGTGTTACATCTGGGTTTTAAAAAATTTAAATTCACTTCAAGATTATGATATCACTTGAGAGTTGTATGCCTATCACCGTAGCATACAAAGTGTAGGTATATGGTGGATCAAATGTCATATAGGTATATAGACATCTCGTGTGTCAGGTGATGGAGATAGGAGCCCACACGGACCTGATTGACAACAACCAGAGCGTGACAAGGCTATCACATCACATGTGTGTCAATCACCCTTTTTATTCCTTTATTTGGCATCTGATGCTTTATGCCTTCCGCCATAAACTTATAAATATCTCAAAAGTAATCCATATAGTTACATTGTACATGTATGTCAGGCGGACATGATGTGAAGATATGAGGTATTTCAACATAAAGATCAGTGTAGATATCGGTGCATATTACAAATTGTTAGTTAAATGGATACTTGAAATTTACATGACATATATTAATCTCTAAAAATATTTTACATTGAAAGTTGAAATTCAAAATGAAAATTGCTTATAAGTATTAGCAGAAGTTAAAAGAAATGTTTCAGCGTATCAGAGGTGAATATTTCTTGATTTGTTTGCATCTTGTCTCCATGTTTGTGCAGATATAGACTATATTCGTATTTATGGGGTTTGTATGAACTATGACAATACAACATTGATAAGCGTTCTGGTATAAACGCTGACAATAAGGGATTGTGGTGACGGAAATTGAATGAAGCACTCGTAAATGCAAGCACTTTTGTTTATTTAATCGTTTTTTTAAAATTCCGTTTATTAACACCAGTTTCAGGATATTTTTATTAAAAATGCGTTGCGTTGCGTTGCGTTGCTGGTTAGTCTGATCTAAGTTATATCACTAAATTACTGCCTTTTGATCGCAACTTAAAGGTGCATCCATTGTGTTTCATACACTTTTATTTGGCTTTAATACGTTCCAACACAATATATGTGGTTTTACAATACAAACAAATTCACTAAGCTTGCATATTCAACCCCAATCGCCAAATATAATTTTTCATAATTACTAGTTTCCAATTAAAATCGAGTAACATCATTATAAACTGACAGGCAAAAGAAAGTATACACTTTTTAAAATTAAATTATGGAAACTGGATATTATTGATGTTGACTGTAAGCATCGGGTACACAGGGCCTAAACATTAACGTTTTATTTTAAAAGTTGAACTTAAACCAGATTAACACATTTGGAGAAAATTGGAAAATATAGATAACCACGTGACCTTTATACTGGTGTAAAGTCACGTGACACATAGGTAAAATTGCTACACATTATTAATGTTGGCCATCCCATCTGTGAAAAACACACCTAAAACCCGTCAAAAGTAACACTAGAAACACTCGAATAACTTCTGAAATTTGACGAAAGTTGGGCAATGGATACCAAAGCTACTAGAATCGCCGTTGTTCCTGCACTTCTAATGTAAATGTGTTGTCAAATTACAGCCGAGTTGGGGAGACATTTGACAATCCCAGAACACACAAAACAATGGTCTTTTTGTCCCATCTGTTTGCGTTAGACCGCCGCCAACGCTATCTCTGAGTGACGTCATTGACGACGACCACCATAGATCGGCGTGTCACTATGCACACGTGCACCAGAAGACCTTGAACTGGTAGAGTCGAAGTTTTTCGACAACTCAATAGACAGGTACTGACCCCTGAACTTTGATGTATGGCTAAGGTCATTATTGCTGTGACAACGTCGGTTTGACTTGCAACGTTACAGCTTTACAATAATTTCTATTTTCTCAAGACTTGTCGCTGATTGGACAACTGTCAGACGGTCCACAATTGCGTGTTAGAATCAAACCATTCCCTCCAGTTAATGAACACAGAAACAGCTGTCAGGTGACGTCATAAGACATTTTTAATTCTCGATCAGACAGTGCATTTCATAATGCCTGACACACGAATCGACCACATTTGACACCCATTTGACACATTTTACAAATTGAACAACTTAAGGGATAGAAAGAATTAAAATTTACGTGTTTTGGTTGTATTTTTTACCCCTACATCTTTTGGATTTTTGTGTGTGCCAAACTGGCTAATTAAACATTAAAGTTTAAGATTTTGACGTTTCCCGAAATGAATGAACTGTCCAACGTACCTTATCTCAAACTTCTACCATATTTAGTTTTTTAATTATAGTGATTTAAAAGAGGTGTTCACTTTCTTTTGCCTGCCAGTTTATATGTGCAGAAACCGAAAGTGCATGTCCTATTTACACGCACAGTAGTTATATGACCTATTAAACATTATCAACCCAATTTTTGTATTATCTGGTTTAAATAAGATTCCAAAATTACGTTTGACTCATTGGCGCGCGCCACACGCGGTGCTTTGTCCGGTTTTCGATCAGAAATCCACTTTACCTTCATATCGTCAATATGTCGAGTATCATCAAAATGGTAGTTTTCGGTAACAGTTGGTACTTTTCGATAAAGTAAGACCATTTATAACGTTTGGCATATTTGACCCCCAACAACACAATGGATGTACCTTTAAAAGCACGCATCCTGAATCTGTGTCGGAAAGGGAATAAATTATACAGCAATTTAGTTCAACGAAACTTGAGACCAGAATAACAAAAGGTTCAAATATGTCAAATAAAAGAACGATATAGTTGTTAGACAAATACCCCAGACGAAACAACATCCTTTAAAATATATTGTCATATATTGTTTATCAACATAGTCAAAGAGAATTTGATAGTGCCGATCGAGAGAACACACAAATGTCAATTTCAATATTTCTACTCGAGTAATTATCGGCCTGTAGACGGGCGTATTGAACCTGTATCGTACATTGAAGGCAAAGCGGACGGAACCCGAACCTTCAGTCACTGTGTAGCAAACAGTCAACACTTTCCATCTGAGGGAATAGTGTCAACTCAGCACTTTAATCATTTAGGGATCCCCAAGCAATGTAATTCCTGAATCTCAACACAGCCCCAGGCTGTATGTTTAAATCAGTATAGCGCGACTCGCTCTACCCCTGGTTGAACTCGGGGAGACAGAGCATAGATCACTTTCCTCTCTCCCTCGGGCCACGGGTATCTCTGTCCCTGGCACCCGCGGCTCTGTCATCTCTACAATTTAAGGGGTGGGAGATGAGGAAGGTTTCTGTGAACTTGGGGAGTTGGGTAGGAGAGGGGAGGTACGTGGGTTCCAGGGGCGGGAGAGGGGATTGGTCTGTCAATCCGTGACTTTCAGGACTTGAAAGAGGTGAAAGATCGGGACAATTCGAGTGGGAGGTGGATATTTTGAGGACAGGAGGGTGGGGTAGCCGGCTGTCATTTTCAGAGCAGGTGAGGGGAAATGTAGAGGTCGGAGTGAAAGAGAAATAGGTAGTCTAGATAGAAATTTAGAAGATGAGGTTTATTTATAAAATTTAAATTAAATGTATTATTCATATTCAATATATTATATATGGAACAGACTTTCGTGGAATTATCCATAATGCGTTAGTCAATTTAGCGGAAGTAGAAGACCTATAGTAATTTTTCCATAAGAGAGAAACCTGTTTGTCTGTACCATGTAGTAGATAGAAACATCAAACACTTCTACGAGTGCAGTTCAATAAAAAGCTTACAAAAATCTGCGCTGAACAAACTTGTCGTTGAACAAACAGATATGTAGCGTCGTACTGTTCCTTAACACCAGAGCTATATTTAGTGCTATACATGAATATACCTACACCGCTATAGAGAACGAACAGATGTGCACACAACCTCATTTACACATCTACACAGGTGCCATTAGGGTACTGAGATTGTAAGCCGCTATAATTCTTTATATTAACTAAACTGAAATAAAAAGTAATAAACAAAAGTTCAAAAAGGGAAATATCATTTGTCAATAGTTTTAATCATTTGAATATCGGAACCATAAACCCCAATACATATTTAAACCTTTTTACATTGCAGTGAACATAAGTATATATGTACCGTTCACAGCGACGTGAATTTAACGCTTTCTTCAAAAGACAAGGCGCTCAAATTTGTCACCAACATTCTTTCATACAGCGTGTGATCTTAGAGGCGACTGTTTGGTTTATTTGCAGGTATATAAAAGAGGTGAGTTTGTGAGAAGTGGTGTCATCCGCGCTGATTTATGGCCGGTTAGCCCCGCTCTAACAAACAAACTCTCCTAAAGATACCTTACCAAATAAATATCTCCGGAAGACCTATGTGATTCGCCCAACTTGAAAGTAAACGAAAGCGCGTCTTTTCGTCGCTGCGAGGAGATCTATATGGCCTGTAAGTGACAATGACAGAAAGGGTAGTAAACCTGATATAACCACACAGACTCCCAACAATGTTAGTGCTTTATCTTATAGTCGTATTAAGGACGCAGAAGTCCTTGTCTTCGTTCAAGTACGTTTTGATAATTTTTTAAGATTATTTCATAAAACATTAAGTTATTGAATCGAACGGAATGCAGAAAGTAAAACTTGATGCTATAAGTTCATTGGTAATGGCTGTGAAGCACACATAATGATTAAATTGATATATATTTGAATTTATTCATCATATAGCAATACTTATACGTAGTTTAGCCTTGAAAGTTTAAATGAAATTAGCAAATGTGTCTAACCTTAACTTTGTTTCGGAAGGTCTATTAATTTAGAGGGGTGATATGCAAACATGATTGATTATTAAACGTTTTCAATTTTCAAATGACAAATGAATATTATCTTTTACAAAAGGTTTCAGATAAAACAAAATTACTATATAAGTCTCAGTTCAAGTAAATGGATAAGTCGAATGATCTTCAGTGACCTGTATTATTCACGTTTCAGGAGCAAATCCGAGATTTTATGAATATTTTATAGACGCTTCAATAGATTTAATTGTCACACAGAATACGAAATCAAAGTTTTACAAGCAGAGAGAGTCGGCTATATCCCCCGCCAAGTGGGAAAAGTTTGAAATATTTTGAAAATGATTATGGAGCTTTATTATTTAATAAATTATTAACCAACCACATTTTTTTATGAGCTATTCAAATCATTAGTAATAATTTTATGCCAATAGTGCTATCCTTTCCAAGCCCTCAGCCATACAGTTTTCATGGTCTGTTCTGAAATGAAGTGAAATTGTCAATTACATTTATATGGAAAAAGCTAAAAAAGTATTTTGGAATAATTTTTCCTGAGGCAGTTGTAAAATGAGCTCGTTATGAAGGGAACAGGTTGAATCGATTATTGATCAATCCCTGGAAAAGCTACACTGCAGCGGTGTCTGCATACTGATCTTCACGTTGGAAATAGTTGATTTGGTGTGGACATAAACTTTGGAGTACACTAATACCGGAACTAGAAATGGTCAGCAGTCTCTTGCAGTGTTGCAGGCGTGAGGGTGGGTCACAACCCTGCAGATATATATCTATCTGAAGCCAAATCTACATAACCTTCCCATCCTCCGTTTATTGGTGCAATAAATACATCTGATATGATAATCCTTCACTGCGCCCATGAATGAACTAAACGATTGAAGAAGATTGTAAATCAAGAATTTGATTATGAGAAAGTTGATTGTATGTATTTCACTGTTGTCGCACCAGGGGAGTAATATTATTCTTCTTCCTGGCGATAGTTATCACTCAATGAATAATGGATGTTTTATTCAAACCTTCAACATTTATGAAACATGCTATGAACGTACAGAGTTGTGATCCGCCTCGAGGTAGATGATGTCGTAATGGTGCTGATAGTAGTGTTGATAACGTATATGTAATAAACCCTTTTGAAGATTCTGTTTTCTAGTTTTGTAAGTTCTAAAACATATGAAACAATCTAGGTAATAACGTTATATGCGACATCAAACATATTTGACGACACAATTAAAATGGTCACTCTTCATTTAACGTGTAGAGTACTGACTTTAAAGGATTAGGCCTCATGCACACGTGTAGACGTATACAACTACATGTACATGTGCAATCTATATTTATTATGCTAGCGGCTAACCAAGATAGACCTATTACTATACGCAAACGCAAACAGCGGCAACGAATATGTATACATCTATCGATTTTTCCAGATACTCGAAATATTAGAAACAACTGTTCTGAATATACACCCTTAATTCATTTACGTAATGAGCATAGGCGTAACCTAAAACATATAGGTAGGAAGGTATATGTAATATATGTATATTTAGGGTCTGGCACCTACGGTAATGATCAATATATCGAGAAATACGTAAATGAGAGATTTTACAGGCGAATCGAATTTTTAAGGGGAGATTACTCGACCGGTCCTAGTTTCTGTGTCACAGTCGCGCAGAATAAAGGTACCGTATTTCCTCGAATAGACACCGGCTCGAATAGACGCTGGGGTTTGACTGTTTGAAAGAAAAACAAGGCGTGTTTCGAATAGACGCCGAGTGATAAGATGAGTAAAGCTTTTAAAATGCACTGTGTGTTCATATATAGCAGATATAATTAAATAATTAATGAATATTAACCAAAACCAAATTCATATTAGAGAAAGTTCTTTATGGTTACATTTCTATATGTTTACGATTTATATTACCAAAAAACCCACCAGTGTCCAATAGATGCCGGGGCTGTAGGAGGTCTGAAAACATAGAGGAAGGGGTTACAGAGGAAGGGGTTACATATAGTGCGTGTCCGGACAGTTTAAGCCATTTCATATATCCCCCCCCCTCCTCCCCCCCAAACACCTTTTTATGAAAAGTATGAGCAACTGACGCTTTGAGAAATGTTACTATTTTAAACTTAATAATTAAAATTTATGTAAATACCAATCGTTTATGGCTCATTGTAAAGGAACACGTATTTGTTTTGAACTGATCTGAAATTGTAGGCGATAATGACTTGCCTTTATTTCTTGTTTTAGAATAAGTGACTTGGCCGTTGACTGCATATGTTTTATATAAAAATACATTGTACATCTCTCCTCTCTTGTTAGAACGTACCATGTCGCTATTCAACTTCCAAATGCAAGGCATAACTCTTGCCAGTCTGCATTACTGGCTGATTTAACCCTTGCGGTATTTCCCTCACTTTGTTGTGTCAAGACAGTGAATCGCTGCACCAGAAATGCATAGCGGGCCTGGATTTCTAAACACAGATTTCTTAAGGAAATACTGCAAGGCCTAAATCAGCCAGTAATGGAGACTGGCAAGAGTTATGTCTTGCATTGGGAAGTTGGTCGCTATTTAGATTTCGCCTGTCTGTTGTTTTGAATCAAAGTTTGTATTTGTATTATATCATATCTTGTTTATGCTCTGGTACCACCAGGGTGGTTTTTGGAGAATAAAGAATTGTAATCCCTGTATTTCAACCGCATGTCCTAAATGCCATATAACTATAACTTCTTACGGTAACGAATTACATCGAATCCAAATATAGAAGTCAACCATTACGACTTGTTTTCCTTTATGCAGATCTTTTGAAATATCCATAAAAGGATACTTTTAAGTTTATCTTACCATCAACCTGTGAACGTCTATCAAATTGAGTATGATATTTTCATAAATTTAAAACGTCGTCACCACATTTTACTTTGTGTGCTCATATAGAATAGTTTCTCACAACACGCCGATTTGAATCAATAAAAAATCATCCCAACAGCATATAACATTTTTCAACAGTTTCCCCTTTCGGCGAAACGTTTGGTTTTGCCATGTCAGCAGTTTAGAAAGGTTGAGGAAGGGAATGCGGTTAGCAGGTGTCACGTGATCAACATTCTCCCCAGGTGCAATGGGTGACATTTACATCGACTGACATCCCCTTCACCTGTGTGGCGTGCAGTACACTTGTCTCTGTAGCAGATGCATCACCTGTAGTAACCTAATGTTCAACACCTTCAGGACTTTAACAATTTGTAGTTTTAAAGTAATATTGTTGAACACGTTGAATGTACGAATACTTTTAAAAAATAAGCTATTAATGTATATATTTTAATCTTCATTCTGCTTAAAACGAAGGTATTGAGGCGAACTGCGCCACGCTGGGCTCACGTCACAAAGGGCATTCGAACATTTCAGTCAAAATAATAATACGACGTGGGTATCGCTATTTTGTGATTACGGTATATGTTTCATGTTCTTTATCTTAGAACAGTAAAACATATAAATACTGTTAGAATATCTACTTATGTTAACAACATATTTATTAGACTGGTTTATGATTTCTTGTCATCCGCAGCCAAACTTTCAGTCTTTCATGGTCGTATAGCGCCGATATAAACATGGCTTCACATCGCGTTTTTCGTCATATCAATTATTCTTATCAAATTGTCAAAACTAAACTCACAAAACAACATCCTTTTCCATATTGTTCCAATGAATTATTTGATGATACCATATACAAAACAATCCCCTCGAATTCCGTCTCCAAGCAGCTATCCCTTCCAAGGTGACCATATAACCGACGGCAGGAATCGGTAGGACTATACGGCTTCCAATCAGTACTAAAGTACTTCAAGACGTCCCGCTCTGATCCCGCAATCTCTTTTAGACCAAGCATTCATCCAGAAGACCTTGAAATGTGAGTTCTGTACCTCGTGGACATTACGAGCCTAACTATCAACTTTTAATCTGGATAATCAACATATTTTGTTTTATTAAAAATGTACATGTACATGTATAGTTCAATAACTCTTGCTACAAACCTTATTGTTGTTCTGCTTGGAACATGAATAGGAGGATAAACCATATGCACGGGATGCATCTTTAACGGATTCTCATTTAATTCTACTATCTCCTCTTTCATGAATTATTTACGTCGTCATCAATGCTACTCAACAAAAAATAAATAGAAAAACAGTTTATACACTTTATTATACAATTTATATTTAATATTATATTTACTATGAGTTTTCCGACCACCCCTCATTATTTCCATGTCTGATATCTACAGTAACGGATACAGCGGGTGGAGCGGATACACCTTTATCTCCAATCCGTCCTCACCTGGTTACCAGGTAACTGTATACTGTAGTTGGTTCTACCTTGAGATAGATTGTACAGTACTCGTTGACAAGTTCAACTTGTTTGTCAGTCTCAGTCAATGGTGTTCTTCTTCGCGACTGTATACGCCTATATTTTTCCTTGAGGAATTTTGTTTTCAAATACACATATATCTAAGAAATTGTAAAAATCTTTTTTTTTCAACGGACAAGGGTGTCAATCATCGATGTGGAAACGAACTCATAAAATGTATAAAAAGTAAATATAATGGATCATATAGCTGAATTGTATCAATCCATGATTTCACATTTTATCGTGTTAATGGATTCATGTTCACGAATTCATTGATAAGGTTTCATCTATAAACAATGGCCCTTGCATTTAATTCGTAAAAGTAATTGTGAAAGTTTTAAAGAATGAATATCGTTCTATTTTGGAATACCATAAAAAGATATTACAAATGTGACATTTTGCTTTTAGCGTTTGTATGGCTTGTGTTGAAACTTCCAGTTGATTAATGAGTGTTATTTGCAATGTACATCCTTACAATATAATTGTAATTTCAAAGTAATTTAGAATCTGTCACGCTTAATCCAACACATTTTGTCATCTTGCTGTAAATGTTATGTTTGTTTCACACAACTCATTTATAGTACTGCCTTAGACGGTCAGAATATTCGAATACATATATAGGTATAAATAAACTTGTTCTTCCTATCTTATATAATGCCAAAAATAAAACTTTATACACGAAATGATATAAGATAGAGAAAAATGGAATTGCACGTCATGTCCAAGATAAAAACAAATAATGTGTCTTTAATTTGGCTTCGTGTAGTAATAACATTCTTTCAAACTTACGATACGGATATTATACATTTAAAAATTCACTGTCTGTCATTTCATCCAATTCAAAACCGAAAGTAAATCAATGTCCTTAATTTAATATTCCCAAAACATTTCAAATGAAATAACTTTCTTCATTAATCACTCTCAAATCCAATTTCCCGTCAACTGACATATTTTCGATGTGAATTATGACATACCTAAACCCACTTAGAAGTCGATTTCAATCAAAGATATTTATCAAGTGACAGTTGTGAAATGTACACCACTAAAACAATACTTGACCTTTTAATACACATAACCGGGAGGTGGTATTACTGTTCTATACCCGCTTACCCTTGGGGTCAAGCATATGATAGGCTCCATTACACCTATAGGCATGAAGACATTGATGCGAGCCGAAACCCACACCTAATCCTAACACCCTTGATGCGGATTACCAAATAATTACCAATATAAACCCCTCTGGCTGTTTCTCACATTATTCCGCTACCACTCTAACCACAAGAAGCGATTACTGGTCAACTTTGTGTCAACCATATGAACGCTGTTAACTTTTTATATACCACCGCTTCATGTACATATCGACAGTTAATACCAACATGGTCGGGCAACTCGAACACCTGCAGTATAAAATGTCTATCTTAAACCATATCGTGTGTCTTTAACTTTAACTGAAGTTCATTTCGTTTGTTGAATTTTTTGTATTATCTGTACTAATGTCAAAGTCATATATGTTAGTGACATAATCGCTCCCCCCCCCCCCCCCCCCCCCCCCCCCCCCCCCCCATCAATACATCATTAAGACTAAACGCTTTGATAACGTACCTAAGATCAATGTAGCTGTATCGTTTATGAACTGGAACTGCAAGAATGTTCATAAGCAACAGTCATGTACACATGATATCATTATGCTTTAGTGTGTCGTTTATGTCCAGATCTTGTGTGTTCGTTATGTACTGGTAAGGTATTGATATAAGCAAAATGTTGCTTGTTTACCAAACCAGATTCTCTATTGAATAAAAATATGTTTAAACCAAATGTGTTAATTGTATTTCAGACCTCCAGCCATTATTTCAAGTTTACTGTTCTGATGACAGATTGCTTCTTGGAATAACAGCATGTGCTTAATTACGCACTACGTTTTCAATTTCTGAAGACAAAAATGGAAACAAAGGCAGTTGAAGGTGATGTTAGTTATGGTTACACTTTCATTTTATACCTAATATGTCGTAATAAAGTTCTCTTCTGTTCAAGAATATATATTGCTTTCTTAAATCGATTCCTATAAAATGTAATATAATTACAATCGCTAAGCTAAAAATAAAGTGCATTGTTTGTTGTAAATGCTTCAAGATAACAAATGAATAACTTGAAAACTGAATGCACTAAACTTCTGGAATGGTGTAACTTCAACAAATTAAAGGTTTTGACTAATTTAGTACTTAACAACGTCTCCACATTGCCCATATTTGGTTCTGGGACACCTGCAGATAGAAATCACCGGTGTTTTTAAATGACTTCATAGGTGCTCAATGTTAAAGCCAGCGGGGCAAAGAATGTCTCTTAAATTTATATTCACCTCAGATTTTTTTAAAAAGGAAAGTCAATAAATCGACAAACTTGGCGAAGAAGCAACTGTCAGTCAAAAGGGGAGTTAACTCTTGTTGACTCAAGTCCACCTTCAGGCTTCGCTGATGTAAGTCTCTCCCACGGTCTCTCATTCACTTTGTGTTCCTCAGCCAAAATATGCTGTTAAATTTCAAATCGATCCTAGATTTACTATCATTTCATATGAAGGATGCCGGGGCTCTTAAAGATTCATAACCGTATATATATAGCCTTGGTGGTAATTTTATAGAAATATCCAGGAGATTAAGAGAAAGTCTATTGCTAGCGGTGGAATTACGTGTTTAATTTAACGATCAGTGCGCCTTGTCAAACGATAACAGCATGTCATTTTGACAATATACCAGGCGCCTCTCTATAGAGATTGTGCTTCAACTGTTTATGCTAACAAGTGCTTAATCAAAGCTTGTATCCCGGATACCAGTAACATCGTCTCGTAGTGGACTGTATGCACTTATTGACAGTCTACCTGCTTCAACATTCATCAACTTTTTAAAAAACTATTTGAAATGAGTGATCTCTTTCCTTTATGATTTGCTGCAGGTAACCGGTTCAGCTCAGTTAAGTCAAGGATAGTTTTTTAAAATGTTTAATTTTCTCCGCACGCATGAAGGTGTTTAAATTCACACTTTTATAATCACATTTAACGAGTTAATAACTTGCCTTGATATACTTGATATAGTATATTAAATTTATCTCTCTAGAAAATATGAGAGCAATAAATATTCAAGAATATTGTACTATTTTTAATTTAGAATTTAGAAAAAATTTAACTTTTCGGTCAGATATAAAATCAATGGAACACAATTAAAAGATGAAAGCACAAGTTACAAATCATCGAAAGGAATTTCAAAGGTATTCACATCCATATGTAATGTTGAAGCATTTTTATCCATGTGGTCGGTCACACAGGTCATTCAGTATACAGATCATCCAATCATTAACCACCATTAGTTAATTCAGTCTTGTCTTGATAAACACTTTGAAAAGAATATCTTACTTCTGAAACAACAGAAATCAACCTGGAAGAAAAACAAAATCCCCAGGGACCATGGTTGATGCACGGTGAGTAAAGGTTGCCCGAGTTTAGCCCACCTACTAATGATTTAATACGAAGGGTTGATAGGAGAGCGGCGATAGTGGCGAGTTTATTACTCTGTGTATTCCTACAGCACTAACTAATGTTGTTTTGATCGGGTGTGTTGTTGCAGGGAGCACTTCAATATCTAATCTGTGTACTCCTGTCCAAACCTGCTCCCCGCGACAACACAGGTCTATCTTTATATACACACTTTTCATAGCCAATATAGAACATACTCCTTATTTTCCTCGGTCTATTGTCAATAAATACTCTCTCTGCAAATATCATGTTTTATTGGGTTTGATATGTTATTGTTTAGGGCCTACTGCAGTAGTTGTGATAGTAGTTGGTTGTGATAAATCATCTGCAAGGTTTGTAAAGGTCGGAGGTGATATCAGTCTTCTACTCTTCTCAGTGGGCGTATTCGGCATCATCAACTATCAATTGTGGAGTACATAAATAAATAATTTACAAATATCGTTTAAGGTGAACCGATTATCCAGTTAAAGGTAGACAGTTGCATCAAGAGGCTGCTGGAGCCGGCGGCTAGTTTCAGCTAAGAGGAGAGAACTAACATCGCTGCGTTTCCCTTGTGTCGGCTGTCGTCCGTGGATCGCTTTCAGTCAATACCGAATCGCTGAGCGAGACGGTCGACTTTTTCAGTGACTCGAATTTGGAGAGGTGAGGAGAGTTGGGGGAAAGTTTCTTGTCACCTCCCGTCAGTATACCTGGCCGTTGATTGAGGGCCACATCAGGTGATCAGAAACAACCCCGCCTTGCAGAGTTATTCAATTGTGCAGAAGCAGACGACAGCTTTAGGAAGGTGGGAGCGTGTCTCCTGAGTCGGTTTAAGAGGAGGGTTCACCGGCGATTGAAAACACTTAACATGACGTCACAGTAGCAGTGTCAAGCGGACTATTGAGGGTATATTTGGACTTGGCGACACAACGCCTTTTGTATTACACCTTGGTGTGTTGGTGTGTAGGTAAAACAGAGTGATTCACAATCTACTCGCCTCGTGGATGGGCCGGCCAGACAGATCTTAACTTGATGCTGTGGATTGTCTAACTCGGTGATATGAACATCAACATCAACATATCCTGGATACGAGAAAAAACAGTTCACGGATTTTCAGTATATTGAACTACAGTGACAGACCGGCGAGGGACACGTTGTGTATATATATATTTGTATGTATGTATATATTACCCAATCTTGGATCTATGTTCAACAAAGACTGCTACATGCGGTATGGTATACAGCGCAGCTTATCTGAATGTTATTGAAATCAGTGGCATACCTGGCATATTTGCTACCGATTCTATCAGTACCTCGTTTAATTAATTATTTACCTGCGTAGATTCCCGAAGACTGAGCACCAGGTTTCAGGTAGGGGGTACCTGGCTCAGTGAGAACGCCAGGTGATCAGCTGACCCGAACTGGGCACTACACTATTGATGGGCTTCCACTCATAACTCGCTCTCTTTACGTGGCAGAGGAAATTAACGTTTTAAAAACTTGGCACGTATTGTCTTGAGGAGACGACAGCTGCAAATCTGTTGAGGTTGTTTCTTTGTTGAGGAGATTTTGACTTGACAAAGTTTCAGGTTCACTTGTTTTAGGAATAAGCACCAGTGAAGGATAAACCAGGAGGACAGAAGACAGTGTTTGACATAGGACATTCATCAGTGAGATCGGCCACTGTTCACATATATCACACCAATGCAACATCGATTTGCCTGCCATGCATATATCACAACAACAGTCACTGTTAACTATTCTTATGCTTAACAAGCACCTTGGCCATTGATGTGAGTGTACGACGATGACAAAAATAAGAGCAAAATAACGAGGAGGTCACAATGACAACAGGGATGACTAGAGAACAGACGAGAGATCTGACCCCAAGGGGCGGTGCTCCATCCTCTCAGGGTTCTAACCCACCCACCCAGCGCACTGCCCCACCCTCCCAGGTTCCCATAATGAGACGGAGCCGGTCCCTAAGCGAGCTCCCCGGGAGTGTGCGGGTACCCATCCTGAAGCGGACTGATAACGAGAGGATGAGGGCGAGGCTGGAGGCTGGGTACCAGGGTCTGCAGGAACTCAAGTTGTTACGTGAACAGCAACAGAAACAGATGGAGGACATGAGGACCACAGCGCTGCAGAAGAAACCAGTCTCCTCTCAGGGTGCCCGCTTCTCACAGAGCCAGCCTCAGGTTCGTTGATGTTCATTTCATATACGTCTTTGGTAGAAATACATGCCATTTACATACTGAACACATGTGACAGTACTAGTGTTATATTTTTATGATTCCAAATATAACAATGTTACAATGTCTTTTGTTTGACAGTTTCACAATTCTGAGGTTTTTACCACTATAGCACTTTACACATGCACATTATCAATACACAGACAGATATGATACATATTTGATCTCCTAGACATATGCACTTTCTGATATATTAAATAGTGAAGTATAGATCTTTATTCGTCATGATGTATGTCATTTTAAACGTAAATGGTAACTATTGAATACCGTCACGCTACACATTGATACCATATACAGATAACTTATAACATTAAGAAATTATAACTGAACAACATCAGATTGTGTAAAACTGAGACGTATCCCAGAAACCACAACACAATAAAGTTTGGAACAGCCTCCCCCAACCACAAATAAGATAACGCTTAGTACCCCCACATACGATAACACTAAACCTATATACTAGAAGTTGGAACGCGAGCGGATCAAAGCACATTTGCTCATTTGAATAGTGTAGCCTACTTGAGATCCCTCATCAAATCACAGCATGCGTCCCTAATATCGCTTCATACTCTACCAAGCATTACTTCACCATTGTCACATGGTGACCGCTTGACCCTCCATACCTGCAGGCTTCAGGTACCGCAACATCTCACCTTTTGTAATTAGCAGCTTAACGCTACTTTTGTTTCCACCCAGGTGTTGTAATACCTCAATGTATAAGACACCTTAATGGCTTTCTAGTGTTTTATTGTGCGTGTTTAACGCCATGCAGGGGTGTATTGTTTTCCACACAAAAGGTGGCAATTGTATCAGGTGGTAAGGTCTAACCCCCGGCGGTGCAATGTTCCAGTCCGTATGGCGGTTGGCGGACGCATTCTGTATCAGTTTACAAACATGTATGATATGGTTCTAAGGTTAATGCAGTAATGTTAATAGGACCTTTTCCTTTTTTGCTGGAGAACATTCACCGAAGTTCAATGTATTTTGAAGCATGCAACTTCATTCTGATATACCGTTTTGTTGAAAGGGTCTGAAGATCGTGCGTTCATCAACATAGGATTCAGTGATACCATGCTATATATATCATAGGAGTATGTTGGCAACTGATCGCCTTATCTGAACGTTTGTTTATATCAACGTTTACCCGCACATAGTATGCAGACTCCACCAGTATGCATTGCAAGAAAATGGATAAGTAGGCGTAGAGATCAACCATAAGGTGAAGAATGCCTTTACAAATGAAACATGTTTTGTGAGCATGTCATGTCATTGAATAACTCGCGTGCAAATAAGGCGTGGAAACACGTCACTTGCAGCCTATATTATGCAATAGACACTGGGTTTCCCTGTAGATTCGTCGTAAGATAATGGAAATGTTGACTAGTAAGCAGGTGAATGAGACGAAAACACGTCTATGAATGCTGCACTTTAAAAACTCCCACTAACATACTGTAAAGAGGAGCAGTCCTTTGAACGAGATACAGAACATAGTTTGTATTGCCAAGCGTCTATGTGGGTAACACATGCTGTCACGTCATACCTGCAGTCACAGGGACCATCTCTGTAAGGTTTTGTTAACCAAAAAAGAAGCGTTACGTGCTTTGAGAGAAGGTAATATTAGTTTGAACAGGTTAAAAAGGTCCGTTTGCTCAGGTTCGTCTGTGACAAGCAGAGAAACAGTTCTCGAACCGGTAAAATACCGTGTTGTTGCGTATTGCGCGCTTCAGTCCAGTGGATTTACAGCTTTGACAAGTATGTTGGATATGCTAGCGTATTGGTGCAAAACCCGGCCAGTATTAGACGAGGATTTAACCAAACCGGCCCTTGCCAGGAAGTTTTTACGCCGTGCTGTTACCAAGCCAGATAGTCAACTCAAAAAGCAATCACCAGCATCAAGAATCCACCGAGGCTTTGGAGGATTTAGGACACTGTTTGAGATAGGAGAGCGGGCAGAATACAGAGACCTGCCTAATCTTTGGTCACTATAGATGATAAAAAGATTGGTTACCTCTAACCTGTCGTCTGAATCGTTTAAACCATTGTATGCTTATATTTCTCCTTCACGAGCAGGCATCTTGGGGTTGCTGGCTTCTGCAAGGTGTTTATTGTGTTTGTTAGGGTTATATCTGTTTGAAGGAGTTAATCCTCACAAGGAGAAACAAGTATTTTAGAGATTACATTGGCCGCCAGTCGGCTCCTTCTAGCAAATGATAGGATACTTTGTCTCTAGTTTTTGCAATTTCGTCAAATAAAAATGAAGAAAAACAGCTTCGTTGTTTAATGAACAAACCGGAGTTACTCGGTATATAGTTTTAGTTCAACTTACGTGTTTGTGAGACGTTACATTCTTTGAATTTCTAGATTTGTTCATAGTTTGCTGTCACCGACAAGTGAATTAGGTGATGCGTGGGGTTGAAATATGGAGAGCAAGTTAGAATTCCCTTAACTATTTCTAAGATGAAACATTGCATATGCTTACGTTTACTTAATGTCTGAACAGCATTTCGCATTTAAGGTAACCCAGAGAATAAAGGAAAAGAACAGAAACAACAGATTAAACATTGGAGATATGAAATTTCGGCCGATAAACTTATTATCCACCAATAACTCCTACTTCCCAGTTATCTCTTGTCCATTTTGTTAACATTCTACTAGTATATTTTGATGGGAATTCTCGTCGTATTTCTTAAGTTAACACTTCTTATGAAAGCGCAGCTCGAAATTCGAAGTGAAGAACATCAAGTTAAGAATAAATACTTTGACATCCAAATCTTGCTTTTATTAAGTATTCCACTAAAGTATTCTACTTTTAAACACATATCTCTTGTTGATGTTGCTAATGTTGAAAAGTTTGACGAGGTAGATCTGGTCGAGTGTTTGTACATGTTGACTGCGAATGCATAGCACCTGACCTCAGATACAAGTGACACTGATCACAATGTCAATGCGTCGGATCACCGTACCTCATCCCACAAGGGACAGTTACGTGTGACCACCTCTTCACTGAAATAATTGAAAGAATCCAAATACATCCCGAGGTTTGTTGATACTGACAAATACCTGTGACAGCGTAATACCCACCTCATTGGGATAACGTGACCCTAGCTAACTGGGTGGTCAAGCTGATGAGCTGTCC
The DNA here is from genome assembly GCA_936450465.1 of Gibbula magus. Classification (NCBI taxonomy): domain Eukaryota; kingdom Metazoa; phylum Mollusca; class Gastropoda; order Trochida; family Trochidae; genus Gibbula; species Gibbula magus. Next base: position 17,173,200 of record OW388292.1, read on the forward strand.
GATAGTAGACCTAGTACGTAACTGGAATCGTACTCGTTTCAACTTGCCTTTCATTGCTTAATACTTAATAATTCAAGGCTATTTGGTAATAGTATTTCTGTTGTCATTGTTGAGATACTTTTCAGGGTTCTATATAGTAAAAAAAAGTTTATAAAAAAGAGTATAAAGCATGTTTTTAAAACAATTCCTTCGCCAAGAAGTTGCTTTGGGTGTCTTTGTTTTAGTAACCAAGTTTCGTCTGTAAACTCATATTAACACATATGTATGCTACTAAATGTACAATTATAAGATACAAGAATGCTGTCTACGATTACTGCTGAGACATGTGACCATCTAATATATCATATGAGTAGGTCTTCACCAGGGCTGTCTTTTCAGTCATGTTGGCTTTAGTAAATTTGGTGAAGCTTTTCAAGATCTCATGTAAGTATGAGATATATTCAAAATTTCACGCAGATTGCAACGTTAAAATGCCTACTTTACATCAAATATCCACGCATTGAGGACTGTGATTCATTAGCTTTGAATGCACATTCTGTGGCTTGTACATTCAGTGAACACATACATGTTGCACATAAAATCTGATTCTATGCTTTTAAGGAAGTCTTATGTTGATCACCATCGTGGATACTGTGGTATTTCAATGTAGATAATGCTTATATAAGGTACAGTTGACCGACCGGGAGGGAGGTGGTCAGTGTGAGGTCAAATGGTCACGTATAGACTGGGATTAATCTCAGTGGAACCTCTCCACATGGTACCAGTCCAGCTGATTAGAACAGATGAAACACGCACTGCTCCTGTAAGCCCTCTCTTATCAGTGCGAATGTGATCTACCTATATATGTATTCTTTACCTGAATAGGGACTATCAATCACTTTCATTACACATGTTCATTACGAAGATATCATGGAAACGTTGCCATGCACATGCCTGACTAGAGTAATGTGGACTAGATGGCTAAAACAACTGCTCTTAAATGCTGACATTTGAAGTTTCCATCAAAACATTAACTAGAATGACCAACCTTACACAACGATATCAATTGGCATGGCGCTATAAGTTATTTTTCATAATTATACCTTGCAAATTGCAAATCGAGATCATTTTTCCCATTACTACTTATAACGTTGCTGGTTGTGTGCTTGTTATCCACTTTTACGTAAGGTGCAACCATTCAATCACAGGGTATATCGTGTTGCACCTAATCATATTTCGTGACCATGTTAAGTAAATCGTTGCGTTTTCTATTGTCAGGCGACTTTGCAGTATTTCTGCCGAATAAACAGCTCTTGCATTAGTAATAGTAAGCTCATTATCACATATGAGCTCCTATAGTCGTACATCTGACACGGCGTGATGTGATGTGACGTGACGTGATGTTGCGTGACGTGGAATATCGCTAATTACTTTCAAGGTCGTATTATCTGAAAAACTACTCGGTGTCTATAAGGCTTGCATTTCCTTTTACTTTCCTTTCTATGTTATCCGCTTATAGTTTTATACTCGACATGATGACGCAACTGTAAGGAATGGGATCTGATTGTTCCCAGTGTCACTTTAATATTGTCAATTTGAGGAAAATGTGTTATGATAATATATGCTCATTTATGACACGCTAACACGTTTGCAGTGTTATGTTATGACCATTTCTTCTTGAAAGCTTTTTCATGTAGGGGCAATATTATGAATCTTTACTCGGTAGTTACACAACTAAGCTTTTATGGTGTTAATGTCAATATACCCATAATCTGTTGTTGCTAATGTGATGGGTATCAGGGAAATGTACACTGCTTTTACGAGATAATTATATTATATGACAATATAGTGATATCTCCTTGATGGGACAGTAAGATACGTATCATAATTGCCTTGTTTAAAGGTGCCGCCGTCAAGCTAATGCAAATTTTATATCAAAATGAGCTTTTCCCCTCTTATAATATGATGATGATATCTGTCTATTCTAAAAGGACTTTAACCTGTCGTAGTCAATGTAATGTCATGTAATAAACATCTGTTGAAGAGGACGCTAAGATAAATCACACACCAGCTTCAATTGAGCTATTATGCAAAATGTCACATCTCACCGTGGTTTCTACTGGGATTGTTAGCTCATCTCACACCTGTGATTTCACAGTGGCACTTGATGCAGCGAACCAGGATGTCAATAGCGGTTATGTCACAAATCTAGTTTTCAAATCCATCAGCCCAAAAATTGGCAATTTTCAAGGTAACTGTTCAATTACAGACACCTGTTCTTTTAACGTTGCTGTGCATATTACGTCACCAATCAATTATAACCAATTGCATTGCCTTTACGTGACACGATGTAAGGCGTCCTTGACTAGTTTCAAGGAGTAATTCAAGTCCTCTTAAACTTTTAGTGTTTGTATATTCGGATTGACAAGCAGATGGATGCCACTGTTACATCAACATACTAGTAATTGTTTCTATGGTTACTTGTTTACAGAAATACACTACTGTTATCATCTACCTGTCCGTTTCCATTCTCTCTATGAAGTGATATCGACAACCTGGTGTATTATCATATCCAAACTACCAAAACATTATTTTAAGGGCGACTAAAATAATTCGAGGCAATAAACGTCTTGAAAATAGCAAAAACGAATAGAAAATGGGAAACAAAGACGGTCAATTACGTTACAAATATCCACCCTAAGTGATCATGAATATCGCTGCAAGGTATAGATGAGATATACACCCCCTGCTGTATATTTAAGGAAGTGCTCCGTTGTTTTTACACGATTGCCCTCATTATGTACACGTTATGAAATATTCATCATCACGAAGTCACCGGAGAACACTAAGCGATACGGAAATGTTTGAAACCTCGGAAACAATATATCAAATCTTGTAACCGGAAACAATATGATTGGTTGAATCTGTTTGATCGTTAGAAGATTGATGTCAAATTTCCTTTTATGAGTAATTTTTTTATCCTGTTTTTGTAGTATTTCTGTCAATGGCTTGTAGATATATTTTTGCAAACAGAGGCTCACTTTCATTGATGGACATGACTGTGAAAAGCTGGAAATGTCATAATAATATATTTATTTTTATCTTTCGTAGTGTATGTTGTTGATATGTTGTAATATTTTTAAGACTATTATTTCATATAAATTCTAATGTATTGTGTTTCATTTGTTTCTGAATAGGTAACATTATTACACAATTCGCTATTTGAATGACGTAAATTTTACCAAATATAAGCGAAACCTGTAACTTAAACTTAAACTTAAAATAATTGTGATGTGTTAGTGCAACTGTTATACTTTCAACATTAGTAGAAACGTAAATATATTTACAGAATTTGATTTTTGATGACTTTGAGAAGTTTAACTATGGCCTCTCATATACCATTGTTTTTCATACATAAATATTTTAAAAATTATTTCTCTTGTACATTCATCAGACAACTTCCCATATACTGTAAGGTAATTCAAGTCACTATTACCGAGTGGAGCACTATATAATCATCATTCACCAGCAGGAACCATCAGACCCTCAAGCTATAGATCAAACCATTAGAACAATCAGTACCAAATTAAACGTGTCTGTTTGCTCTGCACTCCGCACATTACGATCAATACGCAGCTGTATTTCTTTACGAGTTCGATCACGAAATGTTATACCACCTATCACTAGTCAACGTATTAGTGTCACGTTCCTCCTTTACCCCATTGCGTCAAGTTGTCAATATCATAAACTGTCTGAGAGGTACGGGAGGTCAGCTGGAGACACACGTTTGACAGGTGGTATGCAGGGAGCTATATCACCCCCTATTCTTTTATACACAATTCAGATTTTTATTATAAGCAATTGTTCCAGTGTGATAAAGCCACGTGGGATATTTGTAACTAAGATAGGCCGATAGCATTATAATAAGCTATTTATTTCTGGTCGTTGATAAATTGATCATTGACATGTTTGACATATTGGCACTATAAGCATTTTTTAGTTTAATATTGTTTTAAACTTAGAGAAAGAAATATTTCGAAGCTTAAGGAACAAGTCTTTATCCAGTAACGCAGTGGTCTTATCATCATTTAGACACGATAAGTCAACTGAATGAAAAAATAATGACTGTCCATTGATCGTAGTTAATCGTAGTGACGTGCATCTGTGATGTGTTCAATTTATTATGACCCAGGTTATAAATTAGCTTTTAGGTTAATTACCTGTTCTTAATATAGTACTAAGGGCGATTTGATAGTTTATTAATCTCTCAATTGTTTGTTTCATTCAGCCAAGGAACTCAAAATCATCGTTTAATGATAATTTGATATGCATTAAACATTATTGTTTCTTATTCTTGAACCTAAACCTCACAAAGATGATTATAAAACATATGATATATATTTAAAATGTTTCGTTTAAACGTCTACATTTATTGATAATCTCTTAATGTTTTTAAATATGCCTTCACAATTTATCCTAATTGATGATTAGGCGTATTAAATAGTTATATTTGAGGTTCAATCTGATAAGCTAATGCTTACTTCTTCAATATCATTTTGCAACTTAACTCTTGCTTCTTTAATATTTTATACTGGTAACCATCATAAACTATGTGATGATATTGTTCGACCAACCATTTATATGACAACATACCACTGTTGGTACATTGTACAATATGAGTGTTAAACGTTTTTCAATACTAGGACAAATTAAGGCTTACACATTAATAGATCACACGAGTCTTGAAATGTATTGATGTGTTTAGTCCATAGTATATTATCCTTTAAGAATGTGAAAAAACGAGCAGCTAAAAGTCCTGACGTCAAAGAACGGTAAAGAAGAATGAAGCTCTGGGAGGACATTTCACCGCAGCCGAATGTAAATTTACCTGTCAAATATATTCTATAAGGAGAAATCCGTGATCCAGGTTTATATACAAAGTTCAAACGGCATGTTACAGCCTTCATAATCCAAATATGACAAGGACCTGTTAAGGAAGGCATGAAATTCCACACATGAGGGCATATATCCAAACACTGAAAAGCATATTTACCAATAGGCTGGCAATAATTGCTTCCCGAGATCTATAAATTCCCCATTTCAAGTTAAACCCTTTCTTTTCACCAGTAAAAATGTTCCTATTCATTGAACAAGATTGGGGTGATTCTTGCGCATGTTTACTCCTCCAAGGCAGACTGTGAGCCCGACAGACTAACCAAATACAGATGTGTGTTTAGGTAGTACAATTGACAGCGTTCCGAAGGGTTCAAGAACATAATTTTAGATTATCTTTGGACAGATAGTTCATTATACTGTACGAGGGTAGACGTAGACAGCTTTGTTAGTTCCCAGTAGGGGCTGGAGGTACTGGTGAAGTGTAACATCAGCAAGACGGATGGACCGCCGACCCCTACTGGAGTTGATACTGGAAACTAATCGAGACTGAGCCAACACTTCACCCTGTCACACCCCTAAGTCGGGGATCAGCCCTTTAACCTGATTGATGCTGTCATTGTATAGCAATACGTTTGTACTCGACTGGACAAGGGTATATATGCATATTTGTAGGAAGGTTTACGGTCGTTAATACTTTTTACTTTGATTGATTGTTTTCAGTAAGTTAGCATTCCGTGGCATTTATTTGAACTCCACCTATGAATATTTGAAATGATGGTTTTGATTTAAGGATATAAACGTACAATGGTGTGAGGGATTTAGAACAAGTCTGTTACGACTGATAAAGAATCTGCCACAGATAAAATCAAAAGTTAACCAACATGTTTTGATAAGGACAGTTATAAGATTTAAATACTACATGATATCGCCACATGATACAATTATTTGTATGTTAAAGTGTGTTTTGAATAAAATGTCTAGAATTCAAAGGTTTTATGCAATAATACTTTCATGTTTCATTATGTGGGAAGGAGTTAAATGAATGATGATAGATCTATGTTCGTTAAAAACGTGACATTCTTTTAACAACGTCTGATGTCTTTCAGCCTTTATACATAAAACATGAAATTAGTCTTACAGAAGTAATTTTCAATTATATCTCATTGAAACACATGACTGAAGTTTCTTAGGTTGAATGACTTTGAATTATTTTGTTTTTACTTCCATATTTAGATGCCATTGTTAATTTTATGAAGACGTCATTTACATGAATAATAATGGTTAGTGACCTCGGTTTGATTACTATCAGATCAGCAAATATGAATCATAGAACTATCAATTCGTATTTAATGAATATTTTAATGACCGGGGAAAAGACGGTTAGTTGTTAAGCGAACATCGTACACTGATATTGATACTTCTACGTAGTGTCTCCTTTCAATCAGTAATCAAATAGACAGTGATTGATGCATTACAAATATTATATTTACATACTTTATTTCTCAAAACCTTTTCGAATCAATCATCTCAATATCTAATGTTTTAATTTACTGCAAGGACTGTGGATACTGTTGAATTAAATAACGCTACACACATTTTAAAAGTAGATTTTATTCAAGCGGATTTTAACATCAAAATTAAAAAGATATATTTTAAAGAAAAAACATGTAAGAACTAAAACAAGTTAACTCCAATATAACTGTGAATTTAGTTTAACAACATTTCCTTTAAATATCGTAAATATTTTTTCAATGTAAGTTATTCGACATTTTAGATATAGCAGGAGTATATATATTTTATTCACGTACATACCTAACTTGGTACAATATACTCTTGTGAAATATATTTATGTCAAAGATCGAATAGCAGGAAAACTACAACAAATACTTATTGATATGTATACATGATGGCATATTTGAAATTTGAATTTTGAAATTCATTTTCTTGACATAAATAAATGATCTATAAAAATCAATAACAAGGCTATGTAGTGTTATGCGTTATTTCATTACATCGTGAACGAAAAATGTATATTTTTTATTATGACGTGTATTTAATTACTCCTAGCATCCTAGCATAGTTACCCAGTGTCTGGTTGCCAGCGTCTTCTTGTTGTACACCTCAGAGTCTGCAAGGAATAATTCATACTGGACGAAGTTGCCATCGAGAATATTGCCTTGTACATATACAATTTATCTATACTGATGTTGAAATCAATAAATGAACATTAATTCATTAAGATATCTACTGCCAGAATGCAAATACTATTGCAAACAATCATAGTGTAGGTAATTTGACGATTTAAAAAAATTATTTCAGTTTCTGGCCTCCTCAATGTAGGTGATCTTCTAAGTGTCGTGTTCTTGTGGTTAGTTGCGGTCAGTCGTGTCCATGCTGTGGTCAATACACCATGTAACTAAGAGCGGTGCCGTGTAGTACTGAGTGGTCCACTTGATAAGTCAAACAAAACGAGCTTACACAGATATTAAGCCAATATTTATGAGCCACAAAGCCAATTTGTGTTGTATTTGACAAACAGAGCAGAAATAGTAAGAAGTGTTTTTCTAACATAAGGCCTGCTTAATTTTCGATTATGAATCGGCGAGACGATGTAGCCTACCTGCTGAAGTCGTAAACGGGTCACCTACTGGTTAAAATAAACCTTTTTACTGATAAATATGAAACGTATTTACTAGATATAAATGAAAGTGTGTTTATCGAGCACGTTTTGGTAACTGTTTCTACTGCCCTGAGTGAGATGGACGGTTTGAACCTGAAACAATGTCTACATTCACTCATAACAGAGGCAATCAGTTGACATCCCATAGAACTACTATTAGCAAGTTCACTTTAAACGTTGAGAAAGGAATAATTATTGAACAAAACTCCACCAGACAGTACACATGTTCACTTTTTAAAAACATCACCATTCCTAGACGATCTCGTACAATACCACATAAACAGTATACCCTGATTGTAAGTATTTCACACAGACGTGAGAATAATCTTTCCTGGTCAGATGGCAAAAGTATGAATCAATGTTTGTGACGACAAGGTGACATTTAAAACGGTTATAATTGAACTTATATTCGTGAACATATGAACTCAAGTAAAAGAAAGGAGCGCTAATTTCAGTAATTTGAACTTTTTGAAATTATGAAATCAAGTTTATAACAAGACAGAAGCTCTAATTTGAACTCTCAGATTCGCGAAAGTATGACATAAAGAGTGTACCGACTGTCAGGCTATGCGCTCGCACATTCCGAGGCGATGTTCAGATGTGCCCTACAAGACAAGCCACACGTCGTGGTATACAAAGGGGCTGTGTTCACACTGGCGTGATTTCTAAGTGAAATTAGTCAGGTGAATCAGGCGACATCATCTGAATGTAGTATCAGATGACCCGACCGTCAGACCTATTATCTGACAAAGCCGAGTTTAACAAGATTTACGATTCTAACGGCTCCATACTCCAACCGAGGTTTCTCCTTCTTATGGTCCACGGTTGTACAGGCTATAAGACGTGGTGGTTGTTTTAGGGGTTAACGTATTAAGGAAGAAGGATGGCATCTTTTTGTTGATAAGCGGAAGGCGACACCTGAGGAAGGGGGGAAGGTGGAGTAGATTTCATGGATTATAGGCTTGAAAGTTGGTTATCAGATTTAGGATTTGTGTGAATTTGTGTGAAATGGAAACGTTTTGAAAGATTCTTTTGATTTAATATGTTCCATGTTAGTGTATCCTATCTTTGACGTACAATGGAATTTCAATAAATCGTCTAGGCATCTCATTTGAAACCAATAAAAACATGCCAAATTTGGAAAAGCAAATAAATATGTACCGAAAAATAATGTGAACGTGATTGCACTGATCACTATCTATCTATTCAAATCTATACAGTGTATTAAGTCGTGCCTTACATTTCAGAGTAAAACATAACCAGGGAATTCACTTTGTTTTCTTTGAATGACTCCCTTAAGATAGATGCAGTATGTTGAAATTCAACTACAGCTAATGAGAAAGAAACGCCTTGTCGAAAGTAAATAGTGTTTCAAAACCAGTTTCCACGCATCTACCTGGCCCACCAATTTGGAAGGCAATCTGACCTCGTGAAGACGTGAACAGTAACATGACGCCGTGCACTCCGAGGACGTTGTTTACCAAGAGCACGGAGAATACAGAAGGTGTTGTGTTTGTTTCCCCATCAACACCCTCGCAAAGAAGAGATTTATAGGATGAAGTGGAGCATGTACAACTTGGAATCCACCCCAAGTTAGATAGACAAACCTCCACCCCTTCAATGGGATTTCAGGTCCACTGTGGCAACACAGGGATATTCAGGGTATTGTTTACCCAAATTGTAAGTGTATACTGAGAAATGTCGTGTTTTTCCTTTTTGTTGGAAGATATTTGACACGTCCATTACCTTTCCAGAGTCAGTCGAGAATTCCACAATTCCCCCAAAATGAATACTTTCGATTCGGCCATTGATTCGGCCAATGATTCGGCCAAACACTTTGTTAACATCACATTTTTTCCGTTTAAGTTTCAAGAATAGGCTGCGTTTGTTTATACATTAAAATTGCATTTCTTTCAAATTTTTAGGAATTTCTTTCAACATTTGATTTATTTCTACCATTACTTCAGAATACTTGACTTTTGATCGTTGCACCAATTTCTCCTATTTGAGAGGTTTAATTTTGTCATTATCTCGAGTCGATACCTTACTTCATGTCGACGTTGAACTGTTTGATTCTATAAATGATAAAGTATTCACTTCACCATGATGCACACTGAATAATGTATCAGTATGGTATTTATTCATACAGCAGTGTACTTCATAAAACCTCTCGGGGTAATGTCAAGTTTACACGAAAGTTACTGTGTGTTTTCCCAAAAGCATGAATCTCTCACGTAGCCGTGATGTGTTTTATTGCACGAATCGCAATAGATCGCCCCTTTGGCGTCAAACTATTGCCGACAAAAAGGCTTTATCCCTGTTTACCCATTAAGATTGTTCCCTGTAAACTATTTATGTGCATTTCAGAATGTCAGTCGGCGTCGATATGAACACTGAACAGACGTGTACAATACACCGTTACGCTTGGCTGGGTTAAGTATTAGCAACACAGTTTCTGATTAAGAGTAGAAAATGATGGCCTAATTGCATGAACAATCTCTAGGATCTAAATTACTGTAGAATGATATAATATTTAAAAACAGATTCGTTTGAAAATGATGAAATGAAATCACGTAAACCCAATCGGCTCGTCATGCCTGCCAGCTACCGCTTCAAGAAATGATGAATAAACATATTATACCTCGATGAGTACTTGACCCTGACAGGAAACGAAGTGTTAGCGTGATTGATTCTACACCTTTACAGCTTTACCTACCAGTGTACCTCTAGACACATACATAGACTCGTATAACACGGCGGTATCCTATAACATAAAATATGCCAATTCACCAAACCGCACACATCAATCACAACCAGCAGTAGTTGTCAGCGGAGGAGCTACTGCATCTACAGACATATATATGAATTAATTCCTGCTGATAGCGACCAGTTAGGAGTGACTTTATGACATTCTCTAACCACAATGACCATTGGATGACCATTAAGCTGTACCTCCCACTAGGTAGGGAGTCAGGCACACGACCCCCGTGTTTCAGCTGACCAGGGTCTGACATGCCAGTCCCATCAGATAGCCAATAGATGATCCGGGGAGCAGGAAGAACTACTAATGACTGATGAGTGAATGTGGAATGAGAACGCTAGGCTATGTTAACTACTGAGCGTATCATACGAGGATTATGCACCCTGCTTTATTGTGATGTATACAGTTTATGTCTTGGCATCTCGAGTTAAAGGTTGACATGTAAATCCATCGGCTTTTTGGCTTAACATGAAGCTTAATGGCTTCTATCTGATGCTTCGGACATGTTGATGATGCTCTTTGCTACCCGAGCTCGTTCTTTCCTGGTAGAGGCTACTCTAGTCACGTCTTCCGTTATATTGGAGGGGAGAAAATCACCCAAGCTAATAGTTCTGCGTTTTTTTTCTCGAACAAAAATGATTTGAAAATATTCATTGTTGGTTGTAAGTCGTAACACTCCACGAGAGATTAAACGATTTCGTCATAATTGTTTATAACATTCTGTACATTTATCGATGATACAATCAACATCCACGAAGCACAGGTTCTCATGACATATCTCTTTCTCTATGTAAATGTGCAGCCATTAGTTCTGACTCACTTCATATAAATCACGTAGAGCATTCACAGACTGTTTTTCGACTGAATAATAAAACTGTCTCTACACGACTCAATAAATCATTTAAGCATGTAGGTCGACTAAGCAAGCATCGATACATGGTTACTTTATACGTGTTTTGTTACTCAACAGATTAGGGAGTCAAGCAAAGTGATTAATTGCTGAACACGTGTGTGGCTGTATTCATACTAGTAGTCAATTTCCTTATCAAAATGTATCTACCGGACAGACCAATTTGTATGAAAGGAACAGTGGTGCTACCTACTTAACTAACACAGTTAATCAGTATTTCTCTATACAATTAATAATACTTCACATTTTGGTTTTATTTTCTTAAGACAGAAATGTAATAAAATATTGTCGTCTGAAGTGGCAATTAATACGATATAAATTTGTGTTATATATATTTTGATTGCCATTCTTGAAGTTGATGTGATGCAGAATGAGGACAAGTTGATACGTATACAATTTCTATCTCGACGACATCTTTGTCGAGGAATTGAGAACAACAGTAGAATCTATTAACGTCTCCTATACAGAATAAAGAAGCTACATATCCATCAATTTGACTAAATTTTCAGTTTCAAGCTTTCCATTTTTGTTTGTCAGACTGGAGTTTTGGATGCAGTTATCAGTCGCTTTAAACGGTAGTCATGATAACATACCTTTCTATTAATGATCACTTCATGACTGTAGTCACACGCTACAACTTCTGAACACATAGCTGGCTGATAACCATAACTGATGAAAGTGCTGTACCGGACTGATAACATATATCACCTGCTGTATAGCAGCTGACAGTGACCTTGTATACCACCTGTACATACCATATCTTCTACCTGTTGTCAGTTACACACCTCCAATCAACTGTTATCTCCATAAGCGCATATACCGGTATGGAACGGTTCAGCGTGCTTGTCCTGTGACAGACTAAGTTGAGCTTTGTTCGATGGACAGTCACGATCTTGTAGCGTAACTGACGTGTGTATATGTAACACTCGTTGACACGATAACAACCTACCTTCACATGCCAGTATTCAAAGAGTTCTCATAAAGTATCATCTAAAGGTTAGAATGTGTCACATTCTTGTAAATATGTCTATTGAATGTTGTTCACAAGTATCTCTATATGTGCATGTATAATTATGTATACAAAGAACAAACATTGGGCTTTGGTTATTTACACAAATCTTCGTTTTGAAAACCAAGCCGATTGTACATGCTACAAACGTTAATTAACAACCCAAAATTAACTATACGTAATGCCATTAAAATACTTCTTTGGTAGAAATCATATCCTTTTTTTCCAACAAACTTTCAAGAATACCAAAATTGGGTATTTTGAATATCTAAGAGACATTGGGTTGCTCGGAAACAAGAATATCAGTGAACTAGTGACTCATGCCACTCTTCGTTCAACTCACGTAATCAACTAACCGGACTTTTTGCACCTGAACTAACACACAAATCTAAACAGAGAAAGTACTCAAAGTAAACTTTGACAGGCCTAAGCAACAGAGCTGCCATTAACGCCTTTAGCATTAAATTCCAGGAAGTACCGGTAGCTCTATGCAATTAAGCACGCAATTTGTATACGAAATTATTTTGTTCATACATGTATTTGAATGTTGGCAATGTTCTAAAATTTGTTAAATTTCAGTGAAATATTTATCACCAAATGGTAAATATATTTTCCAGTGATCATATACTAGTACCTGTTAGGAAACATAACCATGTTATACCGTCGTCGAATGATTACCACATTTGAACTGTATGCATCTTGGGTCACGACAATGAGTTGCTCTATGTCCAGTCTGTTTTACTATGTTTGTGGAATTACATTGCGTAAAAATAAAAAAACAAACAAGAAAACCTTTTAAATATAATATTAAACTTATCGATTACAATTGATCCACCACTAGGAATTGATGTTATGCCTTAACTATAATCAATATAACCACCTGTTGATGAAAATCAAGTGCTGGTAAACCTTTTAATATTACCCATACGGGTGAGAAGACACAGGTGATTATTTTTGTGATATTTGCACATGTGCTTTCAAGTGATTCTCAACGTTGATTGGTCGGTTACCCGGAAAAAGATTGACTATGACGTCATAAAACAATGGTCTGACGCGACGAATTATCTTATGACGTCACAATGTTACTGTGGCGATGGGTCCTTCACAGCGGCCGCCAAACATGAAAATGTAATAAGCAAGCGTAATTTGGTCACTTTAATTGCATAATGGGTAATATATAGAATAACCAACTCGGTACGAGTGATTACGGGAAATATCCACTCGTCTAAATAATGTTCAGAGCCACTCGCTAAAGCTCGTGGCTGAACATTATTTAGACTCATGGATATTTCCCGTAATCACTCGTACCTCGTTGGTTATTCTCTAAGTCTTGCATGTCATTCGACAACATATGAAAGAGGAGTCAAGTTTGCATTTTAATTATTATCCTACTTTGTTATTTGAGTCTAATCACGTGCTTTGCTATTTACACTTTGGTATTTCCTTCGACCTTTCACAAGTACATATATACGCCTACGCACATAACCATGTACATGATTATTTAATTATATGGTTGATATAGCAATGTATGCATAAAGGTTCCAACAACCGGGAATGTCACTAAATCAAGCATCAGCTTTAATCAGGATTGGTAAATTGCACTGAAAAAAAAAGTTCAAATCATCCTCACCGTTCAGTAGCTGATTTTGTTATGTCTTTCCATTCACTAAGAGCATAAGGAGAGAACAGTGTTGCAATCTTTGTTTCTGGACATAAGATAACACCCATTTTGCACACAATACATCATACAAAACATCGTAAGGTAATGCTCGCTGTCAATTCAGTATTGTCCGCATTATACAATACGTTAAGAATCTGTTTTGTGTAATTCAAAACATCATTCCCTTTCAACCTGAACGTTCCTTTAGATATTCGAAGGAGGTTGTTTTGTAAGAATGGTCCAGAAAGGTTTCTCCATGGTTAATTCTGATGAATCCCGGCACATACACTCCTGGCGGGACATCCTCTTCCTTTGATCTCGCCTCCTATTAGCCAGATGAAAGAATGCCCTGAGTACCTTTACCTAAAGTTAAGTGAATGTCCCTTTAGATACCTTTACTTGAAAGTACTTCCAAATGAATCTGATTATACAAGAACTGACTTTGACTACATTATGTAGACAGGAATACGGCGGTATATATGTTCAGGGGAAGATGTATCGTTGTACTCTGGTGTCTTTGGACCTGGCATTTCTTATTTTGTAATCTTGTTCATTATTAAATGAATGTGACACTACAGTCAACCGCAAAAGGAAAACTCACCACATTTTCAACAGTGTAAAAAACGAAATACTGCTGCCAGAGAAAGTAATTTTAAATACTTTTTATAGGGACATGATTTGTAAAGAAGTACCAGAAAGTTACTACCTTAGAATACATGTATAATACTTTTTTGTTTTAATTCTTTTTAATTACATTTTGGGCGTTGAAATCGCTTTTTGGCCAGAATATTTTGTATTTAACTTAAAAATTCATAGAATGGAGAATGTTAATCAATAAAAGATGTTGTCAACAAAATTCACCTTTTTTACTTAATTTTTATACGTCTTCACCGTAGGACGCCATAAAACAGACCAAAAAAGACATTTTGTGTCTCCTGTCTCGTCTAGTACTAGAGATTCGAAAAGGACGGTTTTTAAAATGTGTCTTTCTCAGAAATATGAACGTTTGCAGTTGAGTGTATGCATCACCAATGCCCTTGTACCATATTGTATTGTGTCTGACTAGCACGACTAAAAACCAAAATAAAAACGGCCATTGGGCAAGTCTTGTTTGCGGATGTACAGTTTGTTTTAACATGTCAATTGAAATCTAAATTTAAACCGTAATGAGATTGACGCTCACTACGTCCTGTAGAAACCCAACACGAAGGTAAACACTGGACCGGAAAAGTTTTTGTAACTCTTCGTTTCAGTTGAAATATTGACAGTAAAGCGGCCACGTGACGTGTTTGAGATAGGAGATTTGTTTTTTTCTAAAATATTTCATTGCATTATAGTTACAAAATGTTGTCCTATAGTGAATAATTGACCCTGACACCAGATGCATCAAACTACGACACGTTGTGCATTTTAAAAATATTTTATCCAAAAGCGGTGTATAAAATAATCTTGAAAAAGCCAACCCGTGTTATTTTGTCAATTTAGGTTGCAAAATTAAAGAAAACCTCAGTCTGAAAGTTACCGGGCTGACGGACAGACCTTATTTCATGCACTGCCAATAAAGAAATAAAATTTCCTTATTTTAAAACACTAATTTGCTGAAACATTTCTTTAGCGTCACATGTCAGAACCGAGCTTGACATCAGAAGCACTTAACGCGAGTAATCAGGTGTGACAATGCGTTTACAAGAAATTGAAAAGTCGTCTTCCGCCAAGCCACAATGGACAGTAGCTCCCTGTGACCAACCTATTATCCAGTTTTATTGCATTTAATGGCCCATGGAGTCATTAGACGAATATAATTGCTTTTGCCCTCGGCCTATCAACGTACAGGAGGGTCCTAAACAGATCCCACAGAGGAAACACGCCTTAATTATCACACTGAATGCTTATTTTAGCCTTGTCGCCACTGTTTGATTCGCCCGGGACTAAATCATTTGCGTCAAATATTCCAATAATACATATGAATGTCGCGGCCCGATACGCATGACCTAAATCAGTACGGGGAATCGACTTATAAATAGCAGAAATACTAGTTTTTGCAAAAGATTTCTTGCTCATGTTTTCTTTCGTTAGTCCTTTATTTGTTACGACAAACATTAAACAACATTATACAATATGATTGATAATAATAAGATAATGTTATTTAACCCCATCCAAGAAGTAGATGCTACGAAGATTACTCGATCATCATGTTTACCATAGAATGAAATTCGTCAATGTTACCATGTTCCTTTTTATAGTTACACCTAATAATGGATGAATCTGAGCGACATGCAAGATGATTAGTTTCGTGAACAGTGACATTCACCTTCCTGTTGCAACACTAACCTGTATGTTCCCCCATTACGTCTCATTACGAGTCGGTGTGGGGGACTCGAGCCTAAATACCTGCACTTTGTCTAGCGGTAAACTGACGTGACCTTGAGTCAACACGTCGTGACCCCGACACGGTCACCGTGTCCCCTGGGCTCGCCTCCTTGATTACATTCTAACACCCCCACACTGTGTAGACGCCGCATGCGCAACCATATCTTCAATACATTGTATGGGATGGTGCATGTTTGAACTTTACTTTCAATACATTGTATGGGGTGGCGCATGTATGAACGTTACCTACACTACATTATACGGGATAGTGCATGAGTGAATGTTAACTCCTACTTCGAGATGAATCTGTGGTACCTTTTTCGAACGCAGACAGAAGTAGATTGGCAAGGACAAGATGACAAAGTAATATAATTGTAGAAAATAATAAATGCAACAGACACAGGTTCCCAGGACGCGCAGTACTGAAACTGTTTCAAACATGAAAACAAGCACTGATGACACCCGACTTGTAGTTCACATTGGGGAAATGTCATTATCAAAAGATGTCATCATAAAATAATGCCTAAAAATATGTTGCATCTTTGTCTTTAGAGTGGATTTGTTCGACACTTCTTTGTGTGGTATATAAGAGAATAAACGCACTTATATAGGTGCCTGGAGACAGGGTGTTGCCAAATAAACATGTCTGGTATAATGGCCTCGATACTTTTCTCTTTTCAAAGGTGTTTGTTGAAATGGGTAACTTTGTATTTTCGTTGATGTATCTTTTTGGGGAGAATGTATCGACCAGGCGATGTGTAGTTTCCTTGATACAGGCAAACCCATGGATTTCTCCACAAGGGGTATTTGACACAAGCGTAAGAAAACTGCATTCCTTGGATGTTAAACTTTAAAAAATATTTTTAAATCAACTTCAACTACACGCTGATTTTATTCTACAAAATAGTTTTATGTTGGCGTTCACACGGTAACCCAAAGTTACTGTTAGTCTCTCAGGAACGATTATTGATTCTTTTCTTTTTTAAATGACGTTTTCCTTTCTTTTTTTGCTGACGCGTTTTTAAGTAGAATTTGCTCAATGATTAAACTGTTTCGGTTTCCTTGCAACCGATTCACTGATACATTCCACGCGATGAAGCTGGTTACATTCCTGATTGTGACATTTACTCACAAGTCAGTGTGATAACTACAGAATCTGCAGGCAGGTCGTCTGTATTTGTCATCAGATCGCGCGGAGAACATCGCTCACCCTACTTCTTTAGCAGGAAATAATTCCCGTAACATTTACACTAAAATAACACATTTATACATCTTATATGATCAAAGTCGCGACCTAAATTTACCCACCATTATGCCCATATATATCCTGCGAAACTGACACGTTTGCACAGAATAAATGTACATTTTTGAGTTATGGTTAACAAAATGAAACTAAACTCCGGGTGAGACAAGGTGAGATTCTTAACCGGTTTTATTTTCGTTGTGTCAACTCCCGAAGTTCCAAAGCAAATTCCGAATGTAACGAATAGGCATATTTCGTCGTGTCTGTGTTGAGACAAGCACCTGTTATAATCTGAAATTCAATCAAGATGCCGCTGTGAAGAATTCGATAACGAATTTATCCAAATGTTTGCTAGCCGGTTCATCTCCTTGCTGACAAGTGCTTTAGGGGTTAGCTCGAGTTGTCAGAATATTTTCAATCTACAATTGGGATTATCTAATTCTGGACTAGCACACGTTGACATTAAGAAATCCGGAAGGTCATCGGAAGGTGAAACGGTGTTTTCTGTATTGGTTCATTTACGGAATGCTGAAAATTTTTGCTGACCCGGAATAGTCGATATTAGACTTCCTTCATGTTTCATAAGTATATTTTGTTCAACCATCGGAAGTTTTCATATCTTTGTGTTTATCCCCATATTGATCTATCTAAAGATCTCTTATGTATTGTTTTTACGAACATTCCCATCATAACTAAGCTTACACATTGAATGAAAGAAATAAGGTCTTTTCACAGACACACGTTAAAAAATACGCTAAGTGGCAGTTCACAAGGAAAAAATCATATTTCACTCAAATATTATGATATGGTTTTGAAATGAACATTGTTGACACTGATTGACGTCTCACATGATATTTCAAATTTAGTTATTGTCATGGATAATAATACCCTTAAGAAAATTTTACATATTTCCTATCCATGATTGTCACAAATTGAGCAGTACTGGAAGACGTGACCCACATTTAAATAGGATCCCGTGTATCATTATATGACTTCGCAAATCTTATTCACGCTCATCACAGAACCGTGACCCGTGTGTACGCTGCAATGTCTTCATAAATAATGGCCTGAATCTCAACACAGTTTCAGTAAGCAATGTATCTGTTATTATTCCGAGGGACGCCATGTGTCTGTTCATGCATAACCCACACAGTACGTGTAAGATAGAACCATTGTTATATAGAGGGCACCTATACTTACATGCAAATACGTGCTGCAATTTGAGAGCCACTCGACTCGTATGATGTATTTGAGTTGATTTTAGTAGAGTCGTGACTATATCGCGAGATGGATACCCCCGGTAGCAGAGATCGATTTATATGTAATTACTTATCGTTATGACATTAATTACCTTCTGGTTACCTATGAGTTACAGGTGCAAATGATACACCTGTGTGTTGCTAGGTGCATCCAGGAACTATTTTATGTGATTATACACGAATGGGCTTGATTATGTATTGAAGTATTGTCAGAAGCAATGCCTGTCTACTTACAGGCTAGAATGTTTTATCTGTCTTTATGAATCATCACAGAAGACGATCACCTTCTTTATTTCACGTATTGTGAAACTATAATTTCACAGTAACTTTACAGATATCTAGTCGTACACTATCGTACATACATGTATGACTGTGTCCTTCATACATGTACATATCAATCATACTTACAAAACACACCATATTTTCTCCAATATATTTTAGTTGAGCCTTATTATCATCGTACAATGATCAACGATAAGTTGTGGCCTGTTGATCGCACTCACAGCTATAAGTCGATTCTGATGGCAACACTAAGCTTAAGTCAGCTTCTATCAGTGATACATGCATCATCCAGTAAGCCCTGGCCCTCATTTGTGGAATATATACCCAGCTACCCCGACTTAATACAACCCTAATGTCTCATTATTGTCGGATGGGAGAATAGATCCCTGTTAGAGCGAGTGCTAATGATGCAGTACCTCGTTACCTGTTGAAGGACGCCCGGTGTTCCCCAGCAGCAACTACCTACCTGGGCGGTGTCTATAACTACAGTCACATCGTCTTCATCTTATAAAACATCATTACGCATTAAGGGCCCTGTCATGTTGAGGAGAGGGCGTCACGCCTTGCCCTTTCTGTTGTGAGTGTTTTCAGTCATTATTGTGTTGTAATGGTAACCTTGCAGGCATAATGCTCTTATCGTCAGAAATAAGACCTGATTCATTGGCAGACGGAGACGATGCATTTGGATGTGCACTAACATATACTATACTAGACAGGTTGTTTGTAATTGTATAA
The DNA here is from genome assembly GCA_936450465.1 of Gibbula magus. Lineage (NCBI taxonomy): Eukaryota > Metazoa > Mollusca > Gastropoda > Trochida > Trochidae > Gibbula > Gibbula magus. Next base: position 17,192,984 of record OW388292.1, read on the forward strand.
GCAGTTTATTTGGTGCTCTAAAGTACTCATGTACGGACGTAAATTTGAATAAGTTATTTTCTATTTTCAATTATAATGTTATAAGCCTAATCTAAAAAAAATCGATGTTTTATGTAAGTTCTTTAAAATTTTACGTTTTTCTCTTAATTTGAAAACCAACAGCGTTGCTATCAACTCTTTAAATGGAGAGTCACGTATGCGGTGTTGTAAAGAGGGCCACAGTTACATAACAGTTACAAACAGTTTTTTTCCTCAAAATCATATAAATATCGCCTTCAGACAAACTCTTGTGAGATATAAATAAAAAAGCGTGACCTAACACCAATAACATAACGAGATGAGATGCATGGCTGCAAGCGCTGACTGTGCATTACTGCACTCTAAGAACTAAGTAACCCAATATCATATATCCATTCTTTCACAGAGAATCGTTTTCACTTGATCATATTTTTCCAACAATCGCTTTGCTCTACTCAAGTCACCTATAGAAATGCATTACCACATGGGGTGTTGACGCATAAAGCGGAGTATTTAAACGGCGCTTCCTGAGCTATTATGTACCATCGTAGAAAGAAAAATTGTGTTTACCTTGTCCCCTTCGCAGGTTCGTCGAGTCCAACAGTTTAAAAGAAAATGTACTATTTTCTGTCTGGATTGTTCTGGACCTGGCTGGCATGCGCTGTGCGACATCGTGTGTGGGGAACTCTTGTTCAAACACATCAGGTGCTTAGTTAATTGGTAGTGTATAGTTAATTGGTAGTGTATAGTTAATTGCTAGTGTATAGTTAATTTGAGATAAGTAAGTTGAAGAGGTGTCTTCCATGTAATAGAGAAATTGCCGTTTTTCCAAAAAGTATATATCGTAATATTTTTTCTCAAATAGACGACGGCATTGACGAAGTAAGGTAATTCTATAAGAGGAACATTAATATTAAGATATGTTCTCTTTTGACTATGGTACACGTCGACGATAAGATCATGTAAGACATATCAATTTTACTGAAATAAAATATTATTTAAAGACATTCGACATTGATGGAATATCTGTTGTGATGACAGAAAGGCGGACATGTTTGTAACGTCTCTGAGTTCTCAACACTAGGGCACTATTCAACAGAACAACCATCTCATGTTCAGCTTCCAGTAGTCTCTACAGGTGTTGTGTTACACCGACTAGTCAGAAATATCGGACACGTTGTTTCCCCAGAATTCTTCTTCAATTCGTTTCAATAATGACATGATGAGTTTATTGTCTGTGAACGGTTGAGCCAAATAAAAAGCAGATGACAGGAATGTGTAAAATCAGTGAAATTCTGTCTCTTTATCAAATACTACTCTGTGCTGGAGATATTTTAAGGAACGATACTGCTATGATTTCGCTAAAATATTTATTGCTTGCCTAAAAGTAGACATAGAGAAAAAGGGCAAACTTTGATTATTATATTTTAAACAGGAAACAACAGTCTTTTAAAAACAAAACCTCAGACTGTATCTTAATCTTGTTTTCCCTTGACAATAATTCCCTCAGGCACCTAGCGGGTTCATGACAATAATATAATACGTGGACATATCGTCATGAAGGTTGTGGAATTTGACTGAGCGCGTTATGATTACCACGTCACAGCTTCTCACGCAACTCTCGCTAACCTATCTGGAATGCAAACAACTTCAAACATTCCCCACTAAGAGTGTCTGCTTAGAACTCCATCTCAAATTCACTTAAGCGACAACAATGTGAACGCCGGTAGTTTTTCTTTCAAGAAGGTATATATAACTAATAAACGCCGAACTTTTACTTATACCGTTATTTAGGTACAATATTTGCCGATTAGTTTTTGTTTGCTCTGGATTCGATACTTCTCACTTTGTTCTGAGTTGGAACTTAGATCTGAACCAACATACGTGTATTGACCGCGGTCACCGAACCTACTTATATATAAACTGTAAAGGCCAGAGGAACTTGTAAGTGGCGTTCTTGGACACACTGTTTATAGTGACCGGTAGTCGGCTTATAAGGCAACTCGGGCTGTTGGAACATTCACCGTTAGATCTTTGTGTAGGATTTATAATCCCTGTCCACTCTTTGCGTGGATGGGTCGCAGATATGAACGGGGATTACCTGAACAAAGGCGCCATGACTCGCCAGGCTCCAACGTACTGGAAAGGGTGGCTCCAGGGATCTTTGATTCCGTGTCCAGTAGATCATAAAATAACGTTATTAATGCTCTTATAGACGTGAATTGATAGAGACTTGAAGTCTGATATCTCATTACATTCATTATAGATCGCTTAGTAAGCAAAAGTGTCCCTTAAGGTTGTGGTCAGTGTGTGGAAGAATGTGGTCAGTGTGTGGAAGAATGTGGTCAGTGTGTGGAAGAATGTGGTCAGTGTGTGGAAGAATGTGGTCAGTGTGTGGAAGAATGTGGTCAGTGTGTGGAAGAATGTGGTCAGTGTGTGGAAGAATGTGGTCAGTGTGTGGAAGAATGTGGTCAGTGTGTGGAAGAATGCTTCTTATAGTGGTCACTCTGGTCTAGTTTATATCTTTGAAGCTGTGACTAATATGCCTGAATTCGAATAACAAGAGTTTTGTTCATATTAACACCCTCTTTTCCTTACATGAAATGCTGATTCGAAACGAACAACGTCCAGACTTAGTATACAGACACATGTACAGATATCGCTACGTTTGGAAAACTTACGAATAGATATGGTTACTAGGGCCTAGGCAGTTTACTATTGATAATTTGTTATTATATTATGTTTACTGATTCAATGTTATTGTTGTTAAGAAAGGCGACTGTAGAGACTGAAATATTCATACATTATGAAAGAGAGAGTTAATCCCTTAATTTAACTGAAGTATAATTCAAGTAGAGGAAGCCTATATTAGAATGCCCGGCACGTAGGTTCACGTAAGCTGTGATCAGTGTCAGTAGTCCAGCTAACAATGCCTGTCTGTCTGTCTGTCTGTGTCTGCGTACTGTGGGTGGTAGGATCCAAACACACAACTATCGATTATTGGTCTGATAAGGTGAGGGTTAGTAGAACTTAATCACCTCCTCTCAAAACATCAGTTGATCAAACAGAGACGAAACTATGACACGAAAACACCGTTGCTACATTCTAACGGAACATGTCATTGTATATGTCCTTCGTTACCAAGGACTGGCACATTAACGTAATGTAAATTATGAGTTGTGGTTTATGAATCGTGTATCTGATACATGCATTTTAAGTAATCGATATACCCATTATCCCATATCTTTGGGAAATTTCAATCCAGCAAATAATATTGCAATAGGGCGGGATGACATAGTGGTGTTATAATAAACATTTATGCTGCCTTTATTCGATGTATATCTCTTAAACCATGTTTATGTGGGCTTTGGTTTCTAAGCGACAATATATGAAAATCTCATACGATATTTATACATATAAATATGGTTATGAAGTGTAAATGTCACGGTCTGTGATTGAGTGGTTCACTTTTACATTTATTGTCGATCCTTTCATGATTATGACAGATTGTCAAAGAGCAGACCTTAGCCGCAAATGACACACTAGATGGTGATTTCTTTATTATGATATTCCGTTGATATTTCTGTTTTAAATTCCCATCGATACGATGCGCAAACCCATTCGACATTACCTGGATGCAACGTCGTTTTAACGAGTATTCGTTTAGTAGGTCCTGCTCGGTCTGATCATTATGTACTCTTAATTATTTGAACTCGGCTACTTGAAATAAATCAATACGTTATATAATGTTATTTTTTAAGTGGTGTATTGTTTGTATTTAAATTCACTGTTTCCTCAACACCATATGTTATTCAATTAGACAGGATTAAGACAGTATAAACTGAACACCTGAATAAAATAATCACAAACCTCTTTTACATGTAACTTTAATATATTAGTAAATCATGATAACAAAAATCATCTTCCAATGGATAAGTATAAAGGAGTGACCACGAATGACCACGAGTGACCACGAGTAACCACATGTCAATTGGCACTTATCTTTACCTACCTGTCTGAAGTTATTATCAAAACACAAATGTTTTACTTTGTCAACAGAGACTGTTTATGTATGTGATTTCCTTAGTTAACGTGAAGGTAAATACCGGGGTCAAGTAGGATTGTAGTAGCCGCTGTACCATTGTACAAGTACGTATATTAAGTAACGTGTTTTGTATTGGTTTTAACTCTGAGAAAAGGACACGTTTGTTATAAAGAATGGCAATGTATCATATGTATCAAGCATTATTTTATATTTGCCATTCGACATAAATGTAAAATAAATTGCTTATAAATGTTAATGCTGTGTTATTGACTGCTTTAGAATATGTCAACATAAGGACAACCTTATAAATCAGATGTGTTGACAGACAACAATTACGAACTGCTTGTAAACTAAAAGCAAATAGAACACACTTCTTTGAAGTTTTTATATACTAGAATAGGTGTGTGCTAGAAAATTATATTACAGCATCGTGCTTGTGTTGGCATTGAAAGGGCACTCTTTATTCATCAACCGACCCCAATATACAGTTAGAGGCCGGGGAGTTATAAACATTGACAAGCCGCTAAACAGGTTTGAAATTGACATGGTGAAGGTTACCACGACCTACCAATCCCAGGATCGATCTTTCAGTTGTAAATAATGTTAACATACTGGTTGTTGGGCAACTTTAAGGACATTAGTTGTCAATGTTCATGTAACCCTTATTCCAAATACGACGTTCCAGTATACCAATGATTGTTATATTTCATATATGAACAAAGATAGACACGCGAGGATCATTTATGATTAACCTTCATGAAAGTATGATGTATTTCGCAATCATATCAAGTTTCTAATACATGTACACGATTATACATGATTTAAAATAAATATAAACACAGTATAATATTGCGTGTAAGATTCCTTGTAAGCTCTTCGACGAGTGAAATATGTTAACAGGGAGAATTATTTTGTTTTTATTTATAATTTTTTTCTAACATTTTCATGAAACAATATGTGACATTTGAATTTAATATATACTTTGAAATATCAGTCTTGATATCTGTTCTTTATATGAGATTCCTAAAGGTTTGAGATTTACATTAATCACTTGTCACATTGCGATCAAACCTTTCGTTGGAATACTCAGCATCGAGAACTGGTCTCCTGTGGAAAGTTTTGAGGGTAAAGTGAAAGTCTGTTTGATTCACCCACTGATCCCAACAATCCAGTCCTTTACGAATCGGGATTAGAATGTTCCCGCTATTCTTGGCGCGCCTTATGTTATGGTCTTATCACTCATGAATAAATATCAGAGCAAACACATTTCTTTGTTACAAATAAAAACGTTTTCTTCCGGTGCCAATATATAATCTGTGACAGCTGTGGCTTTTATGATGGGTGAATCTATTCTGGTTACCTGTTACCAACCTCGATAGAAGAACCCCTTGTCTTGATTATGTAGAACATATCAACATCCCTTTGCAACATCCTAAATTACGTTTAACCTACATTAAAAATCCCGTTTGTTGTTTGTAACCATTTTGTCTCTCTGTGACATAATCAAAATTAAAAATAATAGTTGTCAAATATGATTTGAAGTTCTACTATATATGGCTATCAAATAATCTATAATTTGCTATATTGAATACAACCATGTAATACATTTTATGCGATATGTTTTTCAATTTGAATATTCACTGAATTTATTTATATTGCAGCTCAACCAGAGGCGGTTATCCAGCGCTTCGTTAAGACTATCTTCACAAAGTCTCGCGAGAATCAACGAGGAGGGTGATGACAATGGCGGAGCGTTCTCGAGTGGTCGTCTTCAAGACTGCACCAACTTAACAGACTCCCGGATACATCACAGGAGACACTCGAGTTTCAACCTGGAGTCCAACAGGTGTAGAATACCACCAAACACATCAGAGGTGGATGTGTTCGAGCCCCATCACTATGGAAACTCTGATCTACTTAGAAAAACTCAATCTTGGAGCGCAATTCCTGCAAGCTATGACTCGCGAACATCAAGCTCTGAGAGTTTAAATGAAAGTTACAAAGAATCTCCGAATCAATTTACAAATTTCCACAATAAAAAGAACCAACGAAGTATGTCTTTCTGTATAGTTGCAAGATCTACAAACGAGTATAATCGACACCGAGATAACGAAAGCAGTGCTAATAACGAGAACATTGAACCCAAGTTACGTCGAGCAAGTATCCAGTGTGATGCCGTGTTGACTGGCTCCAACAAGAAGAACCAGGGCATATTTAAAGACGTCGACTTGTCTAACATAGCAGGTGATAACCCAGGACCACTCCACGCCGTGCTCCATGGCTTCAAGGCGAACCAGGCTAAGGTGGGCGACCCTGCTGCTAAGGTTCAGGGCGGTGTGAGGAGAAGTGGTAGTTTTGCCGGGTCACAGACTGTACGAAAGACTGATGCTTTCTCTCAGAGGTCCTTGCAAGGGTCTGACACCAACCTGTCTCAGAGAACTGCTCAGCGTCCCGTGGTACACAGACGTGCTTTCAGTGAAACTGACTCCATTGTGAGACTGGCCAAGGGTGTTAGTCTGCCGGGAAACATTCACGATCTCAGTGGTAAGACAGATGCGGTGAACAATTACTTCCGGCGACATTCCGGAAGTGGGACTGTGAATGTAATGAACAGAAGAAGTGAACAACACAACTCTGTTGTGGCGAAAGTACAGGATAGAAGAGAGGTGGTAGAACAGCGTTCAGTTGACAAGACTGAACCAAGCTGTCAACGTACCTGCAACACCACACTGGACACAGAAGAGAGGAGATGTTCTGAAGGAAACGTATTTGTAGATGATAATGAACAAAGACCAAATTCTAGAGAAGAAAAATCTAAAGAAACCAGAACAGCAACAACAACACCTAGGAACAACGGTCGTGTAATAGATCACATAGAGCAAAACGTTCGAAATATTCCCGTCCAATCCGTAAACAGGTACGTACATGAGTCCCCCGCCTCAGTTCCGTTCCACGAAAAGAAGCACAGCATTGCGTCCGACGAGGGGTACGTGACGTCACCACCGAGCACTCCCCGAGGACGTCACGCTCACAGCATCGTCTCGGACAGCAGCTGGATCTCCACAGATTTTGATGACACCGCCTCAAGCTTTGACATCAGTCCTCTCCACGCACCACGTGACCTTGGCTTCAAGGCCACGCCCCCTCAACTCAAGAGAAGCGACTTGTCTCGCGACTACTCCAAGGCTAAACTCTCCAGGAGGTCGTCAGATTATGGAAGTACTTCTGATTTCGATAGAAACGGGAATAGAACTGATGAGTGTAAGAAGGGCGAGACTGTGAAACAGGAACTCTTTAGATATGACAGCTGTGAGTCCCTTCCCTTCAGACAAACTGCTGTCTAGATGTCTCTCGGTGATAGTTCCTTGATTTCAGATGTCACCTACATAAAGACACTGAACATTAAACGCTGAATAGAGAAGGGTTTAAAGCTATGTTTGTTCACCGCTTAGATATCTTTAAATATTAAATTACTAAATGCACAATGCATGCTTACGTTGAAAAGCAAATTTTTAAAACTTGTTTTTTTGGTCAGTGAGAACTGATCTTTTGGTAATATTTTGCCTTTCTATTTCAACATTGTACCTTAGAACAAATTGCCACTTTGTATTACTTCTCACATCGTCTTTTACAGCTTATATTAATTTAATGTTATTTTAGAAAGGTTCCTGTTACTTGAAGCAAAGATTGTTGTGTGATAACATTAATTTTGCATTTCAACTTTGGACAATGTTATTTATGCATTCCATATGTAAATGCGGCTGTGTGAAAGTGGCTTTATGTTATTAGCCAATTATCTACATCGAATCAGGTGACATTAACTGAAAAAAATGCAGTGACCGGGCCCCTGTCTCCGCCTTGCTTCACCAGTGATATTTGTATCCAAAAGGCTGTTGAAGTACGATATAGCCATGTGGATACACATTCTCTGACAGAACAGGATGCGTTGTCTCAAGAGGTAAATAAACACGAAACATAGTAGGCCTATATACCTTGTATATCGTGTACCTTAGTACCAGTAGAGTGAGTCCGCTTAATCGCTCGTCTATCATTAAGTAGAATCTCATCAACTTAAACCCATAAATCATTTGCCTGCACATATGTGTTAGCCAATTCTTCTTTTTTCGAATATTTCGAGAGAGGGGTGTTATCAAGCACACGTTATTCGCTGCAAACTGAATTATGCTTTATTCCATTCATTTTCGAGAACAACCTTACAATCATAAGGTTATGCTTAGGGAGGGTTATATAAGCATGTACTAGATAGAGCTTGAGGTTGCTGTTATAGAAACCCTTCCTTCACTGCTTGTAGGGCATTTGTTGGTGCTATGTATACGTAATCCAAAACATAAAGGGACCTCAGCGCTGCTTCTCAAAATGACAAAACATGTGAGTTTTCAAACTGTGGGCAACAATATGCCGTACCATCTGCCATCTGGAGTTTGCCCGCGAGGTATACTGCGTATAATGTTCACCTTCTGTACTTCTGTGTAACATTTTAGGAATACATAGGGTAAGAGAACGCTGTGGGTTCCTTCATTGATTTTGTTCTACGTATATACTTTGCTTATGTGTCTATTTTTATGTGTCTATGTTTGAGAGTGAAACTTCCCTTGGTTCAGATATGTGTAACTGTTGGTCTGTGATATATACATACAGGAACATGGCTTGTGTCTAGGTTCAATCTTATATCAGTCAATAAACAATCTCTGTCAATCTTCACTGCTTTCTTTTTTTCCCAAAAGGTTTTATCATTTAACTGAGGAGATATATTACGGTTATCTCTTCGTTGTTTTGCAAGATGAAGAAAATGAAAATATGTCAAAGTAGCTACAGAGATGTCTCAATGTTAGATACATATTCCTCATCACTGTGACCATATAGTGGTATATAATTTTTCTCATATATCTGTGAAGTCGAATATGTAACAGTATCACTATGCAATCAACGTAATTAACCTTCGGAATAAATTTAAGGTGCTTATTGGGTAAAATAGGACCCTGTCCTTACTTAATTAGAAACACGTGATATAACACTGAAAACATATATTCTATTCAAATCTGAAAAATCGTTTTTAACGAGCTCACCACAAATCTAGTATCAAAATGCTTGTCACCATTACTCAAAACAATGACTTCACAACTCTGATGACGTCACGACCATATGATTCAAATACTCGATGACGAATACAACCCTCTACAAAACTAAGGCCAGCGTTGTGTTTAAAGAAATGCATTTTGTATTTTTATAACACAACCCCATGCCTTCTGATATCAATGAAATCAACCAGTAAAGAAAACCACGAGTTAGCATTATCAAATCTCTAAAATCAAATAGTTCCATTCGTTGCGTCCCTCACTTCGACTATTTATTTATTACTGAGAAATTGCATTGTTTTGATCACGAACAGCACCTTGATATCTCGTTTATGTAGTCGGACACATCTTCACTGATATTTATTCAATACAATCTGTGACGAAAACATGCATTGTAAATATTCAACACACAATCCATGTCTGACAGAGTGCGACATACCCACCTGAGCAGATATGCAGTCGAAACTCTGCTCGGATTGACGTTGACGAATCTTTACTTGTTTCTTCCTCAAATAAAATGTCAAGAAATAAACTCATGCTCATCTGCTTTGAAACATGTCGCTGACACTATGTTGAAACAGTGTTCTACACAGTATATGAAAGAACAATGCAGGCATGTTATCTAATATCAAGGTAGTTTAATTAGGCAATATGGCTATTGAAACTCGAAGCATTGCAAGTATGGCTAAAATATTTTACATAGCTCAGAGATTGTTATTGTCATCGGGATACCATTATAAAATAAACATAAACAATATACAATCAACCCCGTGTGTACAGGCGCTTTGGCTACAATTGAACATGGTCTGGATAGCTAGTCGACCCGTATCTGAATTAAACATGCATCGAACCAAAAGACAACGAAATACATACAGCTGCATACCAAAAGTTTGTTCACCTACTTGTGTATTTCAAAGCAGATGTCATGTCATTTGGCATGTCTTTGAAGCATCGTATCAGCGCGAAAACTAGATCGACCACTTTGCATTTTTGCTTTATAAGAAGAAACAGTTTTGGCAGCTCTTTGAAGTGTCCAGGGGTCAATTTTTTCAAAACTAGTTTTTATTTCCTTCTGGGATGTGATGAATTGGGTCAAACATACGTCATATATTTCCTCTTATATACTCATTCGATGTCTTTATGATGAAATTGTTCTCATTTAGTCGATATAAAAACTTTAATTAGGAAATTAATGAAATTTGAATTTTCAAAATTGGTCTATTTCAGTATGCCAAATTTCATAAACATGCAACAATGACGGGGTGATCCCCGAATACGTTTGAGAATGATTATTTCACTCGTGGATATATGATGATTCACTGTCATTGTATGTGATGAAATTTTATTGACGTTTAAATGAACCTTTGAAAGTTTACATGATATTTGCATCGGGATACACATGTAGGTGAACAAACTTTCAGTATAGCAGCTGTATATACATGTAATACTCCTGTGTTCACAACACACTGGCTCATGCAACTGTTTAAATTCGTAGTAAATACATTTCCCGTATAGAGTTTATGACGAATCTTCGGTATTCATGTATTCATGTATATATAGACACATGGTCGATATGATTAAACACAGACTATCCTTAGTGATTTTATTATCGCTTCTATTAACCGGAGCTCATGTGGAATGTTTAAAATCAAAATATTGAATAATTTAAATCGGAAAACTACACACCGTAAGAGTTAAATAATTGTATTTCTGATGTTTCGGAATAGATACCCCTCTCTAGTTAAATGTAACCAATTAATATCCTTCTGGCTTTGTTATTACAACGAAAACATGTATTTATAATTGAGGATGTGTACGATGTTTATATGTTTTAATTCATTGTTCACCTTTCTATTTGTATGAATAATCACACTATAGCAAAGGTTTGCATATAAACTAGCGCCTAAAAGCAATAAATGATAATAGCAATAACATTGGTAGATAATTTAATCCAAGATTTATAAACAAGACTGCAAAAATAGCTGCCTGCAGAAGCCATTTTAACTAAACCTTTATTGTTTTAAACATTATCTGTTACAAGATCTGTTATTACCCATGTGTCGTTTCGTAAAGGGGTTTCACAACAATATTTTATGAAACATTTGTGTCATAACACCTTAAAGTAATGTAATTCGCCATCGATGAACTTCGACACTGCCTGGACTACTTTATTCATAAATAAAACGAACATGAGTTCATTCACAGGGACGTGTATCGCTTAGACACAGCGTTTGGAAGACATATACCTGTATAGACCCTACCCTATATATAAACGGAAATGGATGTAACGACCAAACCAACCCATGCTCATTCAAAGTCATATCTCGCATCAAAATTTATTTTTATGGCACAGTCGATGCCGACGGTGCGAAAGCTAAATGATTTCCCTACAAAATGAGCTATAGATGGTCACAATCGGGTCATTATTTCAAAAGCTATGCGACAAAACAGTCCGTATATCGTAACCTCCACAGTTTCAAGCCAATTTCGACGCTCACGTAGATCAGCGAAAACTCACCTTTTAAAATCGTTTATGAATTCCAGCAATGTTGACAGCACCTATGAATCGGCAGATTCGAACCGCAGAGTGAAACTACAAATATAAACACATATTACAACATCTACATATAATTTCTGTACTGCATCATTTTGTCTCAAATCATCGTCATGCAAGTTCGCCAGTCAGTCATTGATGGCCTTGACATTCAGTTGACCCTGGGTATCCCATATTCATCTTCCCGCCCCTACGTTGTCGCCATGTTCCTTTCCTTGTGTTCAAACAACAACGCAGTTTAAAGACATCCTTAATCATCTATATTTAGGTATGATGTTCACCTCTAGGCTAGTGTGGACTCAGATTACTCTGGCTTCTCAGGCCATTAAAGCCCTTATAGCTAATTCGGATGTCATTTACATAGAAATCATTGAACAAATACACATGCAAATCCTTTTTTACAAGTAGGGGATATAACTTGTAACAATGTGGTTCTTGGTGAATTTGGCAGATTCCCTCTTTAACTTGCTTAAATGACAATGGTAATTACACTTCAGTTTTATCTAATGTTAAAGACATTGGATGAATCTGGTCGCATTACATGGATTATCAAGAATATGTTATTTTGAGTTTGCTTTGAATTTATTTGGATTACTAAGGATATTGGAGATGTAAATGATTTTATTTCTGTCTTTCAGATAATCTCTCTCAAGATTGGTATTCATCTCTTTCTAGTACAACTTCATGTTCTAATTATACACTTTTTAGGTATCTCCTCAATGTTGAGACATATACCCCTTATTTAAAAAGATTGTTTGATACATTTTAGATATGGTTAATGTAAACTTACTCCAGAGACTGGTGAATATAGCAATGTCTTTTAAGATTTTGTACTTTTTGTACACACTCTTATCTTAATCTACTTTAAGATGAAATACGTGTCTATACATGTATTGCGAGGCCTATCCAGATATAAGAAATACATTTCTAGATAAATATTTGAGATGGTCTATTAATCTCATGCCTTCAATAAATATAAGTGTTATAGATAATGTATGCCTAGTTTTAGCTCATCTGGCGTGATGCCTGATGGGCTAATGCCATGGCATGGTGACCGGCGTCCGTCCGTCAATTCGTCCATCCGTCCGTCCGTCTGTAAACGTTTCGCTTTTTCGTCTTCTTCTCAAGAACCACTTGGTCGATTAACCTGAATTTTGTGACTCCTTGGCCAATGGGGATTCTATATTGATGTGACCTTGTGACCCCAGATAGGGTCACATGGGTCAAGAACTTAAGCACCTATTTTCATCTTTTTCTTCAGTACCAAAAGGTTCAGAAAGCTGAAATGTTTTTACAAACTCCTTGGCCAATGGGGATTCTACATTGTAGATTTGGTGACCGCATGACCACAAATAGGGTCACAGGGGTCACAACCTTAAAAATTTTTTTTTCATCTTCTACTCCAATATCAAAAGGTCTAGAGAGCTTAGATGTTGTGTACAGACTCCTTTGCAAATGGGGATTCTACATTGTAGATTTAGTGATCCCATGACCGCAAATAGAGTCAAATTATTAAATGTCTAATAATGTTGCAAACTCTAGGAGCAGAAGTGACTGGAATTGTTCAGCGACACTTCAATTCCAATTCTTCTTATGCTAACCTGTGTGTAAACAGACTGATAGCTGTACAACTGTATGATATGATGCATAACGCTTTATTTACTTTGTTTAAACTAGTCTATTTAATCAAAGGCATGTTTTGTTCGAAGGCTCATTCATCAGACTAGTTACATTAAACGACATTGTTTGATTTTTTCAACATGTTGAGACATTCTTTCAGATAAATCTCATTTGATATTTCACAACTGCTGAACTCCTTTGAATGGCCCCTTAAAAAGCTATCAAGGATGTTGATGAACATATAAGAAAATTATCAAAAATGTATCTCCGTGAAATATATATACTTTATTTATCCCAAGATATTTCGACCCAAATAAGCCGAGAAATTGCAATAATTAGTAAAGGTGTTTTCTTGTCTTATTAAGATCCAGTCTATTATTTCCAAGCGCAAAGCATTGTGGTCTAACTTACACACTGTATACAAAGACATGAAAGAATAACAAAGTTTATGAGCAATGAAATACATAATAATATATAATTTTTGACGGTTATTTTTTTACCATTTCATCACTTATGTTTTTGCTACAGATATTGTAATAATTGTTTTACCCAACTAGGGATTTTGCATGAATTTTATAATTAATGAGAGTTAAAATTTGTCATAATTTGCTGGTCTTAACTCAATAAAAAGTACATTAAACAGACAATAATTTGTATATTCTCAGGACATTTAGAAACATTGAAACATTGTTTATAAAGCAATCGTCAAATTCATGATCAGTAATGTGTGACAAGGGTAACTTGCAAAAGAAGCACATGTAGCACATGGGTTGTTATGGCGACTTGCGCTAGAGACGAGCCTTCACGCTTCGGAAACCTTGCTGTTGAGTAGTACGTTTTATGCAGTAAATGTTATCCTTGAAGGCTCTTTTAAGTGTAAGTGTGAATTGTATGTACTAAACGTACAACAGGTGATTCATACAAACTTGATTTTGATTTAAGTCCTTCAGAAGGTATTATTTGTAGATTTCTATTTGGAGATGATTTGTATATTTGTGACTGCTCCACAATGTTGGGCAAATGAGAAAAGGTCAAAGACAAACAGTCCATTGCTATAAGCCATTCAACTTTTGCACATTCTACACGCAAAAATACTTTTGATTGAGAATACAAAATATAGATTGTCAATTTGTTGTCAATGAATTGTAAATTGCTGAATATTCATAAACGCCAGGAACTATTTTAATGATATTATATGTTGAACATTTAATGACACAAAGACATGTCAAATTTCGAATAATTGATAAACCATATCAAACTAAATGTGAATTCCTTAGCTTGAAATATTTTAGATTTGGGAGAAAAAGACGTTGAATCTTTTGTAAATGTTTATTTACATGCTTATAAATCATATTTCAAAAGTAAATTAGCAATTGCGATCATCATAAATGAATGAACTTTCAATGTTTCTCGTTCAGCTATTTACCAATTACTGTTTGGTGCAAAATGGCTCTACTGATATGGCAATGACATGAAACCTTTGTAAGCGACCACAAGTAGAACGAACACGTTTATTTAATTCTGAGAGATTCCAATCTCAGGTTGTTATCCTTGAACTACAGCGTCGACCTGAGTATGAATACCATGGTACTATTGGTATTTTGTGTACATCTATTGTATACAATCTGTTCAACCCACGACAGCAAGATTAGTTTTGGACGAGACTTGTGTCAACAGAAGTGCAGCGACCACAGAAAGTGTGCTTTAGTGAAGTACCGCAACCAAGCCTTGTTCTGTTACCAAATTCGGAATAAGATTAAATGTTCTCTTTACAATTGTGATAAGGTAATTTATCTTGTTATACATAGTAATCTTATTCATTTTCTTCATAATAAAATATAAGATTTTTTTACAACGATTGCTTCATTGTGAACATCAACAAAATTTCAGAGTATATGCTTATTCATTCATCAGGTGGATTGAAATGCATATGATGAAGCAGTACGTATATTCTCCTAAACGTCGTTTTTTATGTTCAAATAAAGAACAAAATGAGACTTTTCGTTTGTATTCAATTCAAGTATTTGATTTGAAGTTAAATATCTTCATTATTATTATTATGAGGTTCACATAACATGATATATATATATATATATATATATATATATATATATATATATATATATATATATATGTCATATAGAGTCAATATAGATACTGTACGTATTGATGTTGCTACATACATAGATTGTCTCCAGCAGGTACTCTGTAAGGCGACTACTCGAGTGAAATGTGTGACTCTGACCCAGCAGGGAGAGGATCCGGGACATTGGTACGACCACACACCCGGGAAACACCTCTCTGGTGATCTCAAGAAACATTTCTGCTCGAAACTTACAAGTATGTTTATTTCTCAATTGTACTGTTGACATTGAAACATGACATAAGTTCAGTGCTCTTGGACAAGAATGTTAAGGAAGTTGCATGGATTTTGTTTTTGAAGAAAGTCGTTTCATTTAAAGGGACAATACTATTTGAAGTAATTTGCTGTTCTACTAAAATATTAGTTCTTTTAGGTTAACTAAAAACGTCTATCATTTTAAAAATGTTCTACTCATTTTGAAATGGAGTTTCACACTCAATATACTTGAATATACCATAATTGGTTTTTATCGCAACTGTCTCGAATGAATCTTTATCCTACGCGAGAGGTACACAGGGGTACAGTCACAGGGTCACAGGGGCTCGTATTGCTGGGAAAAAAACCAGTTCCTAGGTGTTGTGTCACCAGTCGTTATTTAAAACCAGGTAACATGCCACATCATGCAAAGAAAAAACACTAGATCTCGTTTCAATGCTCCCGCATTTACTATCTCTCTCTCATTCTCCGCTCATGCGCAGATACATATACGTCATTTCCGCTGCACGTTAACAACCGGACATATATATCACCGGACCATACCTGGTATACTTCCCTCTTTTTCAAATAATAATTCTATCAACTGACTGGAAATTAGCAAATCAATATTCTTTTTTTAAATCAAGAAAATCATCATGATATTTAAGTCTTTTTGAAAATAAATTGTAGTTGTACTTACAAAATTCAATTTCAATAGTAACCAAAAATATACCAACTTTCAAACAGATTTAAGTAATCTTTGACTGAAAATGTATAGAAAATAAACATTTTGACATTACTTTTTACACTTCTGTGCAAAATCAAACAAGTTTTAAACAAGTTAATTAGCCTAGACTGAATAAACAGCTCTCAGGTGATTGGCTAACTTTTTATTTATATCAATCAGCTGAGAGCTGTTAATTCGGTCCGTATCTGTAGTTGGAAAAGTGGTTTTGTGACAAATATGACACGTCACTTTCGTTTTTAAAAAAAAATTGATTAATTTCAGAAGTTCAGATGAAGTTCGACGAAGAGACAGTGCATGCCGAATGTCGACTTGAGAACGAAGTCCTCGTCAGTGAAGCTAGTTCTAGGGCAGTCAATACAAGCTCATACAGGTTGCGCTCCGTGAGAGGAGCAGTCGCCGAGCATGGATTCTATAGTTCCCGCCACTCACAGATGTTCGCTCTCTCTTTGAACACTGAACGTCCATTGAACCAGACTTATGTTCTTGAACTCGCCATCTGCCGTAATGGAGTTTTTGACAGAAACGATAGGTTGATGGAAAATGAAAAATGTAGTGGATTCTTTTTTAGAAGCACGGATACACATAATATGACAGTGTTCACGAAATGCAGAGGTCGTCGTAGGTTCTATTTCGGAAGAGCGGACGTCAAAATGTCTAACCCAATCAATCTAGGTGTTCTATTCAACTCGAGGAAAAAGGTTCTTATCTTGATAGATCTGGATAACAAAATTAAACTTGGTAGGTGTGAAGGATTCTCATTATTTGGAAAGTTCGTAGTTCAATTAAATTATACGTTAAAGTCCAAAGTTAGGTTTTTGGATTACGAACTCAAGCCATTATGTAGTTGAAACATTTGCATTTCGGTTGAATTTGAATATATAACCTTGTTATCTAATAAACATGTATAGTATCAAATCGTCGATATAAGCAAAGGTAAAATGATCTTCAGTAATTAACCTAGCGTCAAACATGACGCCTATTTTGAGTATTGTAGGTAATAGATAGAATACATTTGTCGTGTTTCGTCTAGTATTCCTTATTTCTGGATATTATCGAGGATTCTTGCTGATATTTTTCCGAAATATATCTAGGGTAATGTGTTCATGGCGCCTCACGTACAGCAGATAGTGTACTTAAAATAAACCACCAACATTCATCTGACAACATCCATATCTTAAAATCATAGAGCAAACATCTGGAAAGTTTGCTGTATAAGTAATTCTGAAGTATATAACGAAACTAATTCTTTCTTCAGCATGTATGTTTATCAACAAACACCAATACCGACTTGTCCTTCTTTCCATGTTAATCTAATATTTCCATATATGTATATTGTATGTGTACACACATAGTTACGGATAGATGCAGAATGTAACCATTATGGGCCCGATGCCTAAATTTTCGTTTCGGCGCAGATGCAATTGCTTGATGACGACATTGGAATGTATGTTGAAACGACGCCTACAAATAATAAAGAAGTTGCATTCAATAAGCGTGTCCCCATTCTTCATCACCTCAACTCTAACATGCCACACAAAGACATAGGTGTACCCGATTCTAAAAGCTCATCTAGCCTGAAGGACCCAATTGGTTTATGGCTTGGCATAGTGTCCGGGGTCCATCCGTACAACTGTAAACTTTTCGCTTTTTCGTCTTCTTCTCCAGAACCACATGGTTGTGTACATACTCTTTGGTCAAGGGGGATTCTAAATATAATTTCGTGATCCCGTGACCCCAAATAGGGTCATAGAGGTCATGACCTTAAAACCTATTTTCATCTTCTTCTCCAGTACTTAAATGTCAAGAAAGTTGAAATGTTGTGTGCAGACTCCTTGGCCAATTGGGATTCGTAATAGTAGATTTGGTGACCCTGTGACTCCAAATAGGGTCATAGAGGTCATGACCTTAAAACCTATTTTCATCTTCTTCTCCAGTACCAAAAGGTCAAGAAAGTTGAAATGTTGTGTGCAGAATCCTTGGCCAATTGGGATTCGTAATAGTAGATTTGGTGACCCTGTGACTCCAAATATGGGTCACAGAGGTCACGATCATATTTTTCTCAAGTACATAAATGCTTAAATGTGTTATACCTGTGTTAATATCTCCTAGAAAATTTACATTTTGAAAGTATCTAGTTTAGTTTTAAAGCATGGTGAGCTACAGATCAAATATCACTTACTTGTTGTTCTCGCCTATATTGGGGCCATATTGTAGAAAGCACATGAAGTTGACAATCCAGCCCCTTATACTATAAAATGTAAAGGGATGTTATGAGGTAAACACCCCATGTCAGTCTGAAATTAAATTTCTGAATGTTGTCATCATATCATCCTTCAATATCATATACCAACTCACAGCCAATACATTTTCCTTTAAAATAAGGCGTAAAAGATAGAAATCCAACGCGTATTTACACTGATATGGATTCTCAAATTTTTAAATATTAACATATTGCAGTAGTGAGCTCACCAATTTGATAAAACAAAAACTTGAACAAAATTCTATAAAATCGCTTAAAATATCCCGTCAGCTAAAAGTGTATTAGTATCAAAGCCCAGTACTTCGTTCATTAGATAACGCAAGAATTATAACATGACTACATGATTACATTCCTGAATTCAATGATATACACGATATCACTGACAGCTTTTGATCTGTCCCACTCATCTAGAGATAGTGAAGTAAATGAATATATATGGGAAAGATCTAATAAGTTTATGTGCCCAATATGATCTTCACATATTAAACGGACGTTTCCCAGGTGATAAGGACGGGTCCTTCACGTGCTTCTCTAACAAAGGTGCCAGTGAAGTAGACTATTGTATTTGTTAGACAGCACTGTTCAATTCTATTAACGATTATAGCGTTAGCACTCGGACAGAATCCGATCACTTCCCGATTGAGTGTGAGATACTGTGCAATGCAGAGTCAAATGCTGCACCCGAAAAATCTATATGCTCGGATATAAGGAGATTTATATGGAAACCAGAGGTGAATGATTTATTCAGTGAAATGATCACAGCAGACCTTAGTAATCTATATATAATATATCCTGTTCGCATGCATCGATTTACTCACTTAAAAAACGTGAGTATTTAGTGCATGCGAACGCAATTACTCACCTAAGTAAATTTACTCCACGAGATTACAACCTTTCCTACTGAAAGCTATAGAGCTATCATTAAATCCAGTTTCCCCCCTCACTCTACCAGGGGGGGGGGGGGGGGTATACAGAGAGGTGAGACCTCGTTAGGGATGATGCTTTGCACACCACACTTCTGCCTGTCAGCCTCCCTCTGTCCCTCTGTCCCTCCATCCCCCTGTCCCTCTCTCCCTCCCATCCCTCTCCAACGATTTTCAATGTTGTGACATGGGATTGTACTTCTAATTGGGAGGATCACCTTTTCTTTTATATATTTGCAGGAACTGTGATATTTGGACAACCAATTTTATCAAACTTTTGTGTCAAGTCTTGTTTTTGTTATACACTGAAATGTTTTAAGACGGAATTTTTTTCAGGGCTAGGGATTATGAATTATGTTACTTAGACTCTGAATAAAAAATATTGAAAAAATATTGAAAAGGAGCCTCTTTTTCTGAAAATCTCATTTCTTACAGTCTCCTTTTTCAATATTTGATAAAAATGGTGATATTTTCAGAATAAAACCTTTTTCAGAGTCTGAGTGTATAAATCATATTAAGAACACTTTATTTCAGACTCAATATCAAATAATATAAACCCCCATGAGCTACTGAGCCCATGGCTCTATTTTTCTTCAGGTTTTATGTTATTTTATGTTTTAACAAAAAATATTAATGAAATACTCCCCCTTGTTGTCAATGTAATGCGAACGCTTAGTAATTTTGCTTTTACTAACATGAGTATATTTACTTGAGCAAATTTGCTCATAAGTGTAAATTTAGTGCATACGAACAGGCGTTGACTTTAATGATCACGATACATTTGACTCTACTAAAGAGGTACCCCAACTCCAAAGGTCTTATTTAATAAGCCCATATTTGGCCATGAGGTGTAAAATACAGGATTTCATAGTGTCATAAAGCTATACACACTTTCATTTTATTTCAAAAAAAAAATAAAAATAAAAATTCGTTTTGATAAAGAATAGCTTTTTTCTAAAGTCGTGAAATCGTAACTTTCCACATAAAGAACTGCAAAGTAACACATGATACAGGCATTCTGAAATTTGGTCAGACTTTTAAAGACTTACTACTTAATGTAGTCAAACGAATATTTAGAATTTTATAGTAAAAAAAGTAACTCATTGTAAAGCATGAGCACTGAATAATCCTTTTGCAAAACATTAATCGGTAAAACTTGAGATATAAGTCACAGACATATATATTGCAAAAGGTTGCAAAGACCCTTGTAGTACACAGAGCGGTAGCTATGCAACTTTATATATCGAACGTGGTTTTGCAGTGGTACACACGATTATATAAAAAGACATGTTCCTGGATATTTTATTCCTTCCAAAGGTTAAAGTAAAACATAAAAGTCAAACACTCAAACATCAAACTCACACTGTCTGAATACATATTAATACATATACAATTAGCCATAATTAGTTTCTAAAAATTGGGATGACTGATTTGATGATTTGAAAAAATATCATCAAAAATGGATTCAGTCAACTTTTAGACTTGTTCAATTCCATTGTTATTCTATGGATATTTCTACAAACTCGAGGTCTTTATAAAAAATGGAGCGGGAGGATGGCAACAGGAAGGTAAACTTGGTGCAACAGTGTAATAAGTAATGTGTATTGTAACCAATTGTTCAACATTATGTATCATTGATGAGAAAACCAATTACGTCTGCACATAAGCTAAATGAATTTATTGATTTATTGCCGTAGGTTCATTCCAAAAGTACAAGTCTCGTCTAGCCCTGTGTTCGAGATCGCTAGTGCTAGCGAGCACCCGTTAGCGATTCAATGGTTGAGGTAGCACGTGCGAGAACTCGGTAGAACTAGCTATCATGTATATACCAATAAACAGTTTTGTGTGCAACACACCATTGCTGCTGTCAACATTTCCCATCTCTATATGTAACATTTTATCGTTTCACTAACAAAGATCGTCTGTAAGCAGGGTTTGAACTCCACACTCACTAGAAACTGAAACCGAACCACGAATTTTGAAATCGTCACATTTAACAATGATTATCTATCCAATGATATCTAGCAAAACCATCTGACATTTTTCTCTCCGGATTATAACAGCGACCACTGACAGATATAAAGTAACATGTATTACATATCAGCTTGTGCAAATGTTTCACTAACAACAATCATCAGTGTGCAGGCTTTCAAATTTCACACTTACTGGAAAACGATCATTCAATTTCACCACAAATATTGAAGCAACTTCTATTTTGAAAGGGTCACATTTAATAATAACTCTCTTTCCAACCATATCCAGCAAAACCAGTTCATGTTGTTCTCTCCTGATCACCACAGCGAAGTCATACGACTCCTTCATCCCGATGCTACCAAACTGTTTAATATCATGCTTTGATCGATGATTTTCTGATGTTATGCCCACAAAATCGTCATATTTCCACAAACTAAAGCCACTGCACATTGAATGTTTCTCGGGGAAGAGTTTCTTATCGGCAAATCCAGCTCTGCAAAGATATGTTTGAAGAATAGGTGTCATCATTGTCTGTTGCCAACTTTCAAAGGTTACTCTAATTCCAAACCATTGGGAGCCGGTTCCATTTGGAGCAAGTTCTGTGTAGCTGCGTGCACCCTGAACAAGTCCCTCTCTACGACGTCTGATCCGAGGCTTGTTCAGTCTCAAGACACCATCAACTAGGCTGCACGTCTGGTGAACACTTCCCGGCTCAAACTCCATGTGAACGTCTGGAAGTGAACATAACCTGATATAGATGTAAGAGGGATGAAGAAAACACATTGCAAGTTTTAAAGTGAATGGTAGAATGAATATTGATATTTTCCCTCACACCTATTTCAATTTCATTAAGATATACCATCTCTGAAACTCACTTACCCCAACACATGTAATAAACTAACGGAAATTCAACAAATATGTGTGTACAAAATATATGTGTGAGAACAATAATTACAGTTCTTTGACAGAGACCATGTTTCTCGAGTCTGAATGCATCTTGCGTGTTTGGAACCACAGAGTTTACTAACATCAAATCTTTCCAATTTAGTAGAGGTTACCTTTTCAAAAACATCCCAGCGGTGAAAATTTGCAAAACAGATTACCGTCCTTATTTCTTAAGATGAAGATAAACTGCAATATTTATAAAATGAGTGAATGTTTTGGGATTTAAAAAGAGTTAAGGTACCAATACCATTCTGTGAATGGTAATTTCAAAGATTAGCTATACGTAATATGTATTTGCTTTTACAAACGTTTTCAGTTTTCTTTATCAGATGAAGATTGATTTGCCAAACAGTGGCGTGTATTTATTAGAACTAAAAATACATAATGTTTATTATGATTTTCGAATTGTAATGGGTAATTATGGTGAGTGGTCCTTAATTAATGGATGTTGAGAGATGTGTGTAAATTGTTGTCATGGAAGTGCTAGATGTCGAGAGGTGTGTGTAAATTGTTGTTATAGAAGTGCTAGATGTCGAGAGGTGTGTGTAAATTGTTGTTATAGAAGTGCTAGATGTTTCCGGAAAAAATACCGACTTACCTATTGCAGGAGGTTCACAAATCACTTGCTTCACATCCACCGGAAGCAGCTGAGGTCCGGTTTTGTTGTCCACTTCCGGTTGTAAAGTTCCTGGAACTATATATTCAGGTAATCTTGTGAATGATTGATTTGTTGTAAGCAGTATCAAACAAGGACATCCTCCATTATGTTGAAAGGACTGAAGCTCCTCATCAGAGCGCTGTCTGATGTCACACGTTACCTGGAACAGCGGTTTTCATCATATGCATGAACGCAATAACTGAAACTCATTTCCCTGTAGCCGAGGAATGTGATTATAATAACTACACCTCAGTTGGTTTTCACTTAAATATATCTTTTTTTTCGACGTCGTACTTCAAAACTGAAAAGTGTAGTGTAGAGTTTAGTCATCAGTCAAGGAATACTTGTATGTGTATTGTTTTTTTTTTGTTGTTTTTTTTTAAAACGGTAATGTTAAATTAATAAATTCTTCAAAATTAATTTGGATAAAACACAACTATTCATCGACATAAAATAATCCTTTATGTGAATATAAAACAATGTGGCTCATTCTGCACACATTTACAACATTATAAACAATGTAAGGGTCATGTTGGTGTAAATTTTATTTCTTGCACTTGTCTACATTTAACAAAGATATTCTAACTAAAAGTTGTAATTCATTCAAACTACTGCTAAAACGTGTTTTTGTATCGTAATTGTTTTATTGTGTCATAATCAAATGAATCATATTTCTTTTAAAATATTGAATGAATCGAAACCAAATTTTTTGTACTTCAGTTTATTAATCGGTGATTTTGTACAATATACAATATTACATGTACAATATTAAAATTAGAATTTCAGACAATTATTTAAAACAATATTATTTGCTTATTATTATAACATTGTACACAACAATAAATACTGTCAACATTGGCAAAATATGACTGTCCT
Organism: Gibbula magus; assembly: GCA_936450465.1. NCBI lineage: Eukaryota > Metazoa > Mollusca > Gastropoda > Trochida > Trochidae > Gibbula > Gibbula magus. Next base: position 17,217,039 of record OW388292.1, read on the forward strand.
AAAACGTATTTTTAGAACTTTATAATGAATAGTTGTACAAATTCACAATCAAATACACTATTGAATCTGAAAATGCCAGCATGTACATTTCCCTCAGTTATCTTACACACGTACCTGGTCGTTAATGAGTGTTTCACAATTCTTGTTGGAGGCCTTTTTCACAAGTTGACAAAATAATTTCTGACTCGAGTAGTAGATATGCTCACATGTTCTCAGTGTACAGCTCTTTGGCTTACACATCAGGATTCCAAAAGAACCTGCATTTGCTGTATCTGTTAATTTTACCAACACCAAAACATAGAACCAAATTGCACTCTTGTCCTGTTGCATGCTTATTATACGTTTGTAAAGTAAACTAAAGCTTAGAGGAAGTGTTGAGGCGACTCTATGCTGATGTTGATGCTACGTTATACTTTTAAAAGACAATTTGGCATGAAATATAGCAATAGAAATATTGAACATCAACATGAAATATTAAGTCGTTTTATCTTATAGTTTTCTCATACTTTGATTTTTTTTGTTATTAAAAATATCTCTTAAATATTAATTGATGTGAAAAACGGCATAATGTACATTGATAGTGAGAAGAATTATTTGCCATTACTGCTTTCCCTAATATGATACAGATATAATTCAGTTTTAACGACAATTAAGTATCTAAATATAAACCAGTGTCTAACAGAAACGTCATCAAGTTTCAACACAGTCAAAAACACCATACAAAGGCGATTTTAAGTTTATGTTTCGGAAAGAAGTATGACATTTTTCACTCATCAGGTTATGATACCTTTAATTTTACGCATACATGTAAGGGCTTAAATCGTCATGTCAAGTTTTTAAACAAAATGTGTTTACATGTAAAATTATTGAATATTAAATATGGACACTGTGTTAATAAAGATATTGTCGACATAATGTATGTTCTTGGGCTTCGATTCGTTGACGCATATTTACTGTAAGACGTCATAAAACGAGCAAAAAAGCCCGATTTCACTATCTTTTGAAAACGAACGATTATTTTTTTTAAAGTGTGTTGTTTAGAAGTATAAAACGGATAATGTTGCAAAAGTGAAAGTGGAATTTTTTAAATTTTTTTTTTATATAACTTAATTCATTTTTTTGGTCATGTACGTACACAATCAACGCAGGTTAGACAGTACAGTATATACACATACACATATACAGTTAGGACATATAGACAATTAAGTGAAATGGACAAAAATAACTCATTTTGATAACGGACAGATTTTATGACCTAAGTGGAAAATTTAGGTTACTTGGTTTTGTTCACAACTTGTAACTATGTAGTCGCTTTTATCATTCGTGGACTAATCTCTCTTGCACTTTTGTCATTAGAGTTTCTTTTGGAGCTAGTTTATAAGTTTTATAAAAAAAATTATTTGTTAAGTTGTTGCATTCTTAGGAAAATACAACAATATGGTAGATGAGCGACTTCATTGTTGAATACACGAATATCTAATATATTTTGGTTTGAAAACAGATGTAAGGTGAACAGGGAAACGTCATATATCCTTTATTAACGAAGTTGATAATAAATCATGTGAATAAATTAGGAAGTAAACTTACTGTGTTGGAAATCATGACATCTTACAGAATTTAAATAACTTTGAATTTAATGGGTTTTGAAACTAAGCACTGTCTGACCACATTGTATCCTGATACAAAAAGTTATGGTATATTTTAATCTACATGGCATGCGTTAACAATATATGGTCATTGATAAAGGCAAGTCAATACTATTGAAAATAAGTATATATTATAATTTTGCAAAACGATCGTAGCCCTAAGAATGTTCATCCTTTAATCAGGTGTGTAAAATTGGATTAAGAAATTTTTCACAACATCTAACCTTGTGTATGATTTATCTGTCTTCAGATGACAAGGTTACGTCGATTGTCCAATGATAAAGGATAATCATCACTATTGAAAATAAATAAACTAGTATTTTAAAAGGTTAATAAACCTTATAAGTGAATGTAATTTTTAATGGATGATTAGGTGAACCAATACAGTAGAACATTAAAGTAATTGTTAAAAACAAATAATACTGTTCCGAAGACCAAAACTATACGCGTTTGACTCGTAATATGGATTAAACTGAAAGCTTTGTAAGCTACTCAAAACTATTCAAATTGAGTCTTTTCTCGAGTAATTTATAAATCAAATTTGTTGAATCAGGTTAAAAGATAAAACGCAAATAAATCATGTAAATGTATACATGTTGTAAAAACAAAAGCGAAAAGTGCCATATTCAGTTTTTAAATCTGTTGAACATCTTTCAAGAAATTTCTAAAATATAAAAATGGCATATGAGGTGAAATTAATGAGTTTTTTTATTCATTAACACGACAAGAAAACAACAGGACGCAAACATCAACAACGACAATGACACTGTAACGAAAGCATGCCCCTGTCCCTACACATGTACTTTCGTGGAAACATTTCACAAAGCTGCGACTTTTTTTACTTTGCGTGACAACTGTGCGTTAAACAATATGAATGTGAACAATGTGAACTTAAGGAGAATATTCACATCATAAATAATTCAATAAATTAAAACCTTTCTGAAGCGTATAAAATTGGCATGTTAAAATGAAAACGATTTACGTCGTGAATGACTGAATTAATCACTACCACACTTGAATTTAGATTGTGCTTGCACGTCACCGCATACTTGAATGGTTTAAATAGGGTTTTGTGAGAATTTTAGAAGTGTATTCTAAGTGGTATGTATGGTCCAGCAAAACAGAACCTGAAACCTATAACCTAGTCAACTGCAAAATATTGCTGAATTCTGGTCAGACAAACGAATAGGGAGGTGTTTGTACTTCACGTTGGGGACCTAACATTCACTGGTCTAATGGGGGCTAGCGAAATTGATATGGTGTTAATTATAAGTTGTATGGAAGGCAGAACGGTCTGAGGAGTTCAGAGAAAAATAAATTGCAGATAGTGTGCAAGAATTACTAGATTAATGTCTAAATTAAGTATTCAGTGATATCAATCGTAGTGTACAATATGTTGTTAATGCGATGTGTACTGCTGCAGCAAATATGAAATATGAAATTATCGTTTAGAAATGAGGGAAACAGTAGTGCAAAATGCTTATAGTTTTCAGATCATGCTAAATATTGTTCCACACAAGCCAAAAAAAGGTGCTTATTGGTGTTCTCAAAAGTATTATAAACATGTGGATATTGATTGCAAATAACTTTTCAAAATATTTAACTCTAGGAGTGAAGGCAAGCTCACCCAATAATATGGTTTATGGAGAGTGTGGCAGATTCCCAGTTCATATATTTGCCAAAGCTAGAATGATAGAATTATGTCTTAAATATGTCCTCTTATAGATACCCTAGTCAATGATATGATTATCGATTCTGTATGAAAAGAGAGGAAGGCAAACTGAGTAGCCAATGTTCGTGAGTTGTTAAATACTATTGGTTGGGGGATATATGAGTCAAAACGTTGATTCAATTCAAATTTTGTTAATAATGTTACACAAAGACTGAAAGATATATTTGCACAATAATGGACTACATAGCTGTCAATTTCAAACAAATTATTTAAAAATAAAATGTTTAATGACACATATACAGAGAATATTATTTGAGCTCGTTAGATATAAGGAAATTCCGAAATGCATTTTCACGTTTCAGGTGCTCATCCCACGAATTGTTCAGAAGGTCTGTGACGGTGATGCCAAAACGATCAACATTGAATCACAAGAACAGACCTCCGACTACATCCACAAATTGACTGAGCTGGTAACCTTCAGCTTGTATTGTTCAATCTGAATTAGATGAAGCCCTATCTAACTACCTACCTACCTGCTCAATGTCTTAGTGTATTAGAATTGGACCATAATCTAAGTAATGGCGTCCTCGTCATTGATTGAATTGATTGACAATATGCAAAGGAAGTATGCCAAAGAGTTGCATCTTTTATCTGCTGTTTCTGAGACAAGTGGGACCATCAACTGTAGGAAACGTTGCAGCTTCTGAGATTAGTGTGACCATCAACTGCAGGAAACGTTGCAGCTTCTGAGATTAGTGTGATCAACAACTGTAGGAAACATAGCAGCTTCTGAGATGACTGCGACTATCAAATGTAGGAAACGTTGCAGCTTCTGAGATTAGTGTGACCATCAACTGTAGGAAACGTTGCAGGTTCTGCGATTAGTGTGACCATCAACTGTGGGAAACCTTGCAGTTTTTTAAAGATTTATATGAATATCAACTGCAGGAAACGTTGCAGCTTCTGAGATTAGTGTTATAAACAAATGTAGGAAACGTTGCAGCTTCTGAGATGACTGCGACTACCAACAGTAGGAAACGTTGCAGTTTTTGAGATTTATATGAATATCAACTGTAGGAAACCTAATAGTCTAACCAAATACCAAAAGATATTGATCATTTTATTTAGATATGACCCAAACACGAAAGCATTTTTCGAAAACAGAATTATCGAATCACAGAATTATGAAATCACGGAATTTTGGAATCATGGAATAACGGACGAAGGCAAAATCATTATGTCTCCCGCAATGCTTTGTGGGGGACATAAGGACATAGCTGCAAGATAGTGACAGAATGGGTTATTGTTCCAACAGTGATATTCAAAATCCTCATACTTGTCCAAGAAATTACAGCTACCACATGGTGTTACGGAAAAGACAAAACACAATGTTCGTCAATGATATACTTTTAATTAATCAATAAATATTCCTGAATCGAAAGGTTAAGTAATAGAGAATGCATTCTCCATCTTAATCCATGTATGACGTCACGAAACATGCATATGTGATTATTTTACAATTGAAACAATAAATTTCAATTAAGGGACACCAAAATCAATTATTTTGCAAATTTCGGTGCTCATTCATCAGATATGGTACAAGTAGCTGCGATTCTTATGAAATGGATTCTTCCATACACGTGCAGGGCAAAACTTTCACGCGAAACAATGTGACATCTAAACCTCTGCCTTTCCGTGCCTTCAGTGCGTTACAAGTCTTGAATAGAACGCAGGATTCTTAGTGACAAACAATCTTAAGATTTCTAACAGCGTCTTGTAGCCTAATGGATAGAAGTGCTGACTACCAAACGAAGGGTTGCATGTTCGAAGTCAGGTTCATGCATTAAACAAATAATTTGTCATAGTTGTGATATTTTAAGATCCTATTCATATATAACAAGACAAATACATCAGTCATGCACGTCATCAACTGAATAAAAATGAACAACACTATGAAGGGTACAAGACGGTAATATGTTGCAACAGTGAGATGAAAGTGTATTCCAATCCTTGATATATGTCAAAGCAAATCGACGACTGTATTGTTTCATAGACGAGAAAAACAACTATGTCTGTACGTAATGTGATTTAACTCACCGTTTTATTACTGTAGGTTCATGATAATGAGCTAATTTCAAAAGTATAAACGGTCTCGCTCTGTTGTATAAACGAAGACAACTAGACCAATATTAAGTAACATTGTGTATACTACAACATTGTTGAGTACCAACATGCCCATTCACATTTTTTTCATATATCCTTTCACGTACAAAGTTCGTCAGTGTGCAGGCTTTTGAAATCCACACTTACCGGAAATCGATCATTCAATTGAACCACAAATTTTGAAACTTCTTCTATTTTTAAAGAGCCACATTAACCAATAACTCTCTTTCCAATCATATCCAGTAAAACCAGTTCATGTTGTTCTCTTCTGATCACCACAGCGAAGTCATACGACTCCTTCATCTCGATGCTACCAGCATGTTTGTATTGGTGCCCTGATCCGGGACAGTGAGATGTCACGCTCACCATACCATCATCTACCGATAAACCGAAACCACTGCACCACTGATTTCGTATGAGGTGGGATTTGCTATCTGTAAACCAGGCTTTGCAAAAGCATAATTGAAGAAAAGGCATATTTGACCGATCGTAAAGCCAACGTTCAATACTGATCTTCACCCCAAACCACTGAGAACCGGTTCCGTTTGAGGAAAAGTCTCTGTAGCTGCTAGCCCCCTGAACACGTGTCAGTTTTGATCTTCTGTTCTCTCTCTGACGTCTTCTCCATGGTTTGTACCTTCCCAATACACCATCAACTAGGCTGCACTTCCGGTGAACGCTTTCCTGGTCAAACTCCATGGGAACGGCTGTAATAAAACATAGTCTGATATAGATGTGTGCATATTAATAAATAGATTTCATTTTGATGGGTTGTTATTGGGAGGGGTTGTGGGGAAATTATTCGATTGTCAACGTACCTATTGCAGGAGGTTCACAAATAACTTGCTTCACATCCGAAGAAAATGATTGATGTCCTATTGTGTTGTGTTGTAAAGCTCCCTGAGCTGTAAATTGAGGGAATCTTGGGAAGGTTTGGTTTGCTGTTAGCAGTGTCAAGCAAGGGCATCTTCTGTTATGTTGCTGCAGGGATAGAGTCTCTTCCTGAGAGAGGTTGCTGGTGTCACAAGTTATCTGAAACATCACATTCATGTGCACAATTAATTATCAAACCTTTTCTCATAAGCAGAGATAAATCATTATTGACAAGAAAAAACACACTTTCCATCTAATTGCAAAGGGCACATTTTTATTTAACATTTTCATAATTTTGAAATTGCATTTATACGTTATTATGTTATGCATTATCATAGCATTCTAAGCATTACCAAATATCTTTTAACAGTTTATATATTTGATGGCAAAAATGCAAATTTGCTGATAGAATATTTTTAGATTTACACTGTCGGCTAAAAGAAACGCCTACTTGATTTTCCTTGAAATGAGAGATGACATAATTTCGGAATATGATTAATGGTTTTCTCCACATTATGCTGAAACAATAATCAACATGAAACTCGATTGAAATCGTGGAAAAACTGTGATTCGAGTCAGTATCATTAATTAAAACCACGTCCAATGAAGACTGCTATCTCGGGTTTATTCACTTGAGCACCGTAACCACGTACATCTGTAGCGTCATCGCCACTTTAATGCAAATGCGTGCCTGCATGTTGCTCATAGTTGTATGGAAATCTGTTTCAAATTTGTTTTCTGAGAAACACTGATCAAAAAGTGAATAATTAATGTTGTCAATCGCCAATATTTTGTGACATGACAAGTTCTGAAATTTGAATATATTATGCAGAAATGGTGCAACTTCATAATGCTATGATATTGCTAAACTGTTCATCATAGTTTTTACAAAATCTGATAAGATATCAGGTAGGCGTTTCTTTTGGCCGTCAGTGTATATAGATTTATAATGAAGAGTTAATGAAATTAAAAAGAAATGTGCTGCATATTTTACACGTGCATTTCACTCAAGTATCCCAAACACGTACCTGTTCGCATTTGAGCATATCACACTTATTGTTGAAGGCTTGTCCCACTAGGTGACACACTAACTTCTGCCTGGAGTAGTAGATATGCTCACATGATCTCATTTAACAGCACTTCAACTTACACATCAGGATTCCAAAATAAACGACATTTGCTGCTTCCGTTAAATAAACAAACATCAAAACATAGAAGTAAATTACACTCATCTTCAACGTCATACTTAAAGTGAAACCGAACTGGAACTACTTGCATTTACCTTCGATGTCATCTACACGACGTCACCTATAAAGCGTTTGAGTGACCAAAGCTATTAACTTTTAATGTCGATTTGACATGAAATATACCAAAAGAAATTTGAATACCTGCATGCAATATTACATCCTCGATAATCCAGCGCTATTGTTCCGATAAATCTACACACAAGCGCTGGAAAACAGTAAGGGTATTTATCCTTAACCTAGTTACCTCCTCTTGGGTCCATGTTATCCAATCAGAAACGAAACGCAGACACTATCTGCGTAAACAACTCGACCAATCAAAACGCATCACTACCGTTGTTGATAGAAACAAACATCGGGCGGCCGACTCACTCGATTACGATAAAGTTTGTAACAAATTCAGCATAGAAAACCTGACAGAAACTCAAAAGAAAGTTTTAAGAAGTCTGTACGAGAAGACGGGTGCATTCATGTCCATCAAACCGGGTGGAGGTAAATGATTAAAATCCCTGTGCTACCAGGCGTTCTCAATCATCTGCGAAAGCCAAGATCCTGACACGAGAGTGCTTGTTATTTCACCCTTGATTTCAAGTGATCTCATTGGTTGTTAGAAAGCAAGCGTTTCGCTGAGTCATTGCGAAGGGAGGTAACTAGGTTAAGGATAAATACCCTTACTGTTTTCCAGCGCTTGTGTGTAGATTTATCGGAACAATAGCGCTGGATTATCGAGGATGGCAATATTAAAGTTGTTCATCAAATACTTTTTGCTTTACTGCTTGCATTTATATTCATTATATAAAACGATCGTAGCCCTAAGAATGTTCATCCTTTTATCAGGTGTGTAAAATTGGATTAAGAAATTTTAACGCATCCGGAGGTTTCACAACATCTAACCTTGTGTATGATTTATCTGTCTTCAGATGACAAGTTGTCGATTGTCCAATGATAAAGGATAATCATCACTATTGAAAATAAATAAACTAGTATTTTAAAAGGTTAATAAACCTTATTAGTGTGTGTAATTTTTTAATGGATGATTAGATGAACCAATACAATAGAACATTAAAGTAATGGTTAAAAACAAATAATACTGTTCCGAAGACCAAAACTATACGCGTTTGACTCGTTATATGGATTAAACTGAAAGCTTTGTAAGCTACTCAAAACGATCCAAATTGAGCCTAATCTCAAGTAATTTATAAATCAAAGAATGAAAGCTAGATGTGATAAAGTGGTCCAGGCTGAGAAAAAAATAATGTGCAAATAATTATAATTATTTGAAACTAACTGTAACAGTATATTGGCAAACTATCACTAACGAAATGGACACTAATATAAGGGAGCAGTAACGGAAAGACAATATTCCCTCCATAACATTTCAAGTGAACAATACTTTATTTTGAAAATCAAGACGGAACTTCGAAATTACATGATTTAATCAGACTAACATAATATATAAGATACTATCTCCTACGTAGGAGATACTAAGTCCTACGTGGGAGGTAACGCTACTATGTCCTACGTAGGATATACTAAGTCCTACGTAGGAGATACTATCACCTACGTAGGAGATACTTACTCCTACGTAGGAGATAGGTTTACTATGTCCTACGTAGGAGATACTAAGTCCTAGGTAGAAGATACTATGTCCTACGTAGGAGATACTTAGTCCTACGTAGGAGATACTTAGTCCTACGTAGGAGATACAAAGTCCTACTTAGGAGATACTAAGTCCTACGTAGGAGATACTATGTCCTACGTAGGATATACTAAGTCCTACGTAGGAGATAGTTTGACAGATGTTTTTTTCACCGTGACACTAATAAGCTTCCGTAAATACCAGTTAAGTTATCTAAAACGGAAAATCATATAAATATATTGGAGTTATCTTTTCAAAACGCTTATACTTTTCAGATCATGCTAAATATTGTTCCACACAAGCCAAAAAAGGGTGCTAATTGGTGTTCTCAAAAGTATTTATAAACATGAGGATATTGATTGCAAATCACTTTTCAAAATATTTAACTCTAGGAGTGAAGGCAAGCTCACCCAATAATATGGTTTATGGAGAGTGTGGCAGATTCCCAGTTCATATATTTGCCAAAGCTAGAATGATAGAATTGTGGACACGTCTCTTAAATATGTCCTCTTATAGATACCCTAGTCAATGATGTGATATATCGATTCTGTATGATAAGAGAGGAAGGCAAATTGGGTATCCAACGTTCGTGAGTTAGGTTAGGTTAGGTTAGGGAATATATGAGAGAGTCAAAACGTTGATTTCAATTCAAACTTTGTAAATAATGTTACACAAAGACTGAAAGATATATTTGCACAATAATGGACTACATAGCTGTCAATTTCAAACTAATTATTTTAAAATAAAATGTTTAATGACACATATACAGAGAATATTATTTGAGCTCGTTAGATATAAGGAAATTCCGAAATGCATTTTCACGTTTCAGGTGCTCATCCCATGAATTGTTCAGAAGGTCTGTGACGGTGATGCCAAAACGATCAACATTGAATCACAAGAACAGACCTCCGATTACATCCACAAACGGACTGAGCTGGTAACCTTCAGCTTGTATTGTTCAATCTGAATTAGATGAAGCCCTATCTAACTACCTACCTACCTGCTCAATGTCTTAGTGTATTAGAATTGGACCATAATCTAAGTAATGGCGTCCTCGTCATTGATTGAATTGATTGAAAATATGCAAAGGAAGTATGCCAAAGAGTTGCATCTTTTATCTGCTGTTTCTGAGACAAGTGGGACCATCAACTGTAGGAAACGTTGCAGCTTCTCAAACTAGTGTGACCATAAACTGTAGGAAACGTTGCAGTTTCAGAGACTTTTGTGACATTCAGCCGGAAAGAACGTTGCAATTTAATTGGGCCATCTGCTGTCATTTAACTAGAAATATGTGCATGTGATGCACTGTGATGTCCCCCGCTATTACTTTCAATCGAACCTAATCATCTCAACCGTATTTGCCACTTAGGCCAGAGACAGACTTCCTTTTATAGCTGCTTAGCTTTGTCCCTTTTCTGACCTCTTTGTCAAAATTATTTCCATGGTACCCAAAAACTAGCCCCACTCAATCTGTAAGTCTAACCACATACTAAATCTCATTAATAATACTGAATATTAGATATTAAATAGATGTCTGAAAAGCTCCCTAACCTACCCTTATCTCACCGAAAGCTTGTGTTGAAGGTCTTGTGATTGGTCGCCTGAATTGCGTCAGAACATTGGAGTCTGTGGACTGGTATCAAACGGTTTTTTCAGACACTTGTGTGACATTCAGAAGTGAAGAACGTTGCAATTTAATTGGGCCATCTGCTGTCATTTAACTAGAAATATGTCATGTGCAGAATCGTCAGAAAACGGTCGATTAAAAACAGATTGCATATGCACTAAGTGCAAAGTGTTTCCATGCAAAAGAGACAAGTAAAAATAAGAATAACCTCAGTAGTAAAAGAACCATACCATCACTAGGTCTAACCAAATACCAAAAGATATTGATCGTTTTATTTAGATATGACCCAAACACGAAAGCATTTTTCGAAAACAGAATTATCGAATCACAGAATTATGAAATGACGGAATTTCGGAATCATGGAATAACGGACGAAGGCAAAATCATTATGTCTCCCGCAAAACTTTGTGGGGGACATAAGGACATAGCTGCAAGATAGTGACAGAATGGGTTATTGTTCATACAGTGATATTCCAAATCCTCAAACTTGTCCAAGCAATTACAGCTACCACATGGTGTTACGGAAAAGACAAAACACAATGTTCGCAATGATATACTTTTAATTAATCAATAAATATTTCTGAATCGAAAGGTTAAGTAATAGAAAATGCATTCTTCATCTTAATCCATGTATGACGTCACGAAACATGCATATGTGATTATTTTACAATTGAAACAATAAATTTCAATTATGGGACACCAAAATCAATTATTTTGCAAATTTCGGTGCTCATTCATCGGATATGGTACAAGTAGCTGCGACCCTCATGAAATGGATTCTTCCATACACGTGCAGGGCAAAACTTTCACGCGAAACAATGTGACATCTAAACCTCTGCCTTTCCGTGCCTTCAGTGCGTTACAAGTCTTGAATAGAACGCAGGATTCTTAGTGACAAACAATCTTAAGATTTCTAACAGCGTCTTGTAGCCTAATGGATAGAAGTGCTGACTACCAAACGAAGGGTTGCATGTTCGAAGTCAGGTTCATGCATTAAACAAATAATTTGTCATAGTTGTGATATTTTAAGATCCTATTCATATATAACAAGACAAATACATCAGTCAAGAAAAATTTACACGGTAAGCCATTACAGAAAATGTCAAAACCTAACACCCCTCCTGACTGGGACAGTCAATGACCAGTAGATTCTTAAATAATAATCAACTGATTACACAATAGAGTGACGCCATTACCATCTAGCATGAATATCTAGCAAAACTAGTTTCAACTTCCTAATGCAAAGCATAACTGATACTATGATTGTCATCTGGCATGTATTCAACACTAGGTGCACGTGATTTTGGTGTGTATATGGACATGCGACTTGAAATGTATTAAGAAAAGAAAGAAGAAAAAGGCAAGTAGGCTGCAAAATGCTTTAATTCTGGAGACTGATGTGTCATCAATGTTAAGATGTTAAATGTGACCATCAACTGTAAGAAACGTTGCTGACACAAATACATGCACGTCATCAACTGAATGCAAATGAACAACACTATGAAGGCTACAAGACGGTAATATGTTGCAACAATGTGAAAGTGTATTCAAATCCTTGATATATGTCAAAGCAAATCGACGACTGTATTGATTCATAGACGAGAAAAACAACTATGTCTGTACGTAATGTGATTTAACTCACCGTTTTATTACCGTAGGTTCATGATAATGAGCTAATTTCAAAAGTATAAACGGTCTCGCTCTGTTGTATAAACGAAGACAACTAGACCAATATTAAGTAACATTGTGTATACTACAACATTGTTGAGTACCAACATGCCCATTCACATTTTTTTATATATCCTTTCACGTACAAAGTTCGTCAGTGTGCAGGCTTTTGAATTCCACACTTACCGGAAACCGATCATTCAATTGAACCACAAATTTTGAAACTTCTTCTATTTTTAAAGAGCCACATTTACCAATAACTCTCTTTCCAACCATATCCAGTAAAACCAGTTCATGTTGTTCTCTTCTGATCACCACAGCGAAGTCATACGACTCCTTCATCTCGATGCTACCAGCATGTTTGTATTGGTGCCCTGATCCGGGACAGTGAGGTGTCACGTACACCATACCATCATATACCGATAAACCGAAACCACTGCACCAACGATTTTGTATCAGGTAGGGTTTTCTATCTGTAAACCAGGCTAAGCAAAAGAATAATTGAAGAAAAGGAATATTTGAACGATCATATTGCCAACGTCCAATACTGATCTTCACCCCAAACCACTGGGAGCCGGTTCCGTTTGAGGAAAAGTCTCTGTAGCTGCGTGCCCCCTGGACACGTCTCAGTTTTGATCTGATGTTCTCACTCTGACGTCTTCTCCATGGTGTGTTCCTTCCCAATAAACCATCAACTAGGCTGCACTTCCGGTGAACACTTTCCGGGTCAAACTCCATGGGAACGGCTGTAATAAAACATAGTCTGATATAGATGTGTACATGTTAAAAACAGATGACATTGTTCAATTGAGCTTTTGATTTTCCCCTTAAAGCTATAAATTTCAAATCTCTGAAAATATTCTAAAATTACTAACTTACTCTTAAACATGTAAGTAAACTCAGGGAAATAAAGAAGATAGGATGACAATGTGTGAGAACGATGGGTGTCTGCAGCAGATTTGAGTGTAGTATATCACTGATTTTTCCTTAACATCGATAGCTGTGAGAGGCTGCACCTCAAGACAAAATCGTTGCCACGACTCGAAAGCAACGCATACAGAATATTTGGATCTCTCTGGGAGGGATATTGGGAGGGGTTGTGGGGAAACTTTCCGATTGTCAACGTACCTATTACAGGAGGTTCACAAATAACTTGCTTCACATCCGCGGGAAACGAGTGTTGTCCTGTTTTGTCCATAACCGGTTGTAAAGTTCCTGGAGCTGTAGATTCAGGGAATCTTGGGAAGGTTTGGTTTGCTGTTAGCAGAGTCAAGCAAGGGCATCTTCTGTTATGTTGCTGCTGGGATAGAGTCTCTTCCTGAGAGGGGTTGCTGCTGTCACAAGTTATCTGAAACATCATATCCATGTGCACAATTAATTAGCAAACCTTTCCTCAAAAGCAGAGATAAATCGTTATTGACAAGAAAACGCACACTTTCAATCTATTTGCAATGGTGAAATGTTTTAAAAACATTTTCATAATTTTGAAATTACATTTATAGGTTATTATGTTATGCATTATCTTCGCATTCTAAGCATTACCAAATATCCTTTAACAGTTTACATATTTCTTGGCGAAAATGCAAATTTACTGATAGAATATTTTAAGATTTATATAGATTTAAAATGAAGAGTTAATGAAATTCAAAAGAAACGTGCTGCATATTTTTCACGTGCATTTCACTCAAGTATCCCAAACACGTACCTTTTCGCATTTGAGCTTATCAGATTTATTGTTGAAGGCTTGTCCGACTAGGTGACACACTAACGTCTGCCTGGAATAGTAGATATGCTCACATGTTCTCATTTTACAGCACTTCAATTTACACATCAGGATTCCAAAATAAACGACGTTTGCTGCTTCCGTTAAATAAACAAACATCAAAACATAGAAGTAAATTACACTTATCTTCAACGTCATACTTAAAGTGAAACCGAACTGGAACTACTTGCATTTACCTTCGATGTCATCTACACGACGTCACCTATAAAGCGTTTGAGTGACCAAAGCTTTCAACTTTTAATGTTGATTTGACATGAAATATACCAAATGAAATTAGAATATCTGCATGCAATATTAAAGATGTTCATGAGATATTTTTTTTGCTTTACTGCTTTTATGTATATTCAATATGCAAATTTGTAAATTATGAATTAATTATCATAGATTTATAAAAGCATTGAACTTCTAAATGTTCACAAAAGCCCATGGTTATCATGCAAAGTGGTGATACGTAATTTCATATACCACATTTATTTGCAGCACGGTTGAAATATCAGTCAAAACTAATGTCCAATGATAAAAATAGTAAAGATTATTGAAAAGAAATGTCCCAATTGTTTAAAAGGTTAATATACCCTAGCAGTCAGTGTAAGTCTACAAGAAAATGGAAGTTAATGTTAGTGTTTTGAACCAAAAGCGATTTGAAACTAAAGGTTGAAAACAATTATAACTGTAAAACAGACGATTTAAACTAGAATGTGTATTTCTCTAAAAGCGGATTACATATTTTTGAAAACGATGAAAATATGCTGCATTGTAAGATACTTAAGCTGTATTAAGAAACAAAAATTCCTATTATTAAGTAACGCTAAAACGTGTTAAGATACAGATTAAAATATGAATCACAATTAACTGTGTCTAATGTAATGTATTTATGTACATATAGCTTCATTTTGTGTTTGTAAGATAAACATGTTTTTAGATGACCGCATGTGCATTCGAATATGTTGAAAAGCTTTTAATTTAAGGTCCTTAAATATAGAAATGTTGAGTTTTCGTATTCAAACAAGATCTCTCTCTTTTGTTCAACATCAATCAAGTGAAGCGTTCAATACTGACTTTAACACATTTCAAGAAACCATGCTTAAAATGTGTGCTTTGAAATTTGTTTTGATAATAGGAAAAAGTCAAAAATCAAAAGTCAATTGCATAGGGCATCATTTCAAGTGTTGTTCAAGTCATGCATTATTATTAATTGAAATCGGTCCAAAGGGTTTTCAAGACATTATAAGAAACAAAAATGGACGCCAACGCCGAAAAGGACATCGTGCCTCCTTTGATTCCCTTGACTTCATTAATTTCGCTGCGTGACTGCAATGTATTAAAACATAACTTCATTTTAAAATTTAAATATACTTTACGAGGAATTTCTGCTCATAAATTATTCTATGTATATATACCAAAAGACTCATGGGGCGTATCATCTTAGCTTGTCGTGACACGAATGATAATCATTGTTTTTCAAGAATGGCAAATTAACCACTACTGCAATTAAAGTATGCTTGTGAATAATGTTAACCATAGTTGAAAATCGTATTTGTATAAGTAAATACTTTCACACCCAACATACGTAGGTTAATTGACTCATATCTCACCGAATAATCTCTGCTCTAATACAAAATGTGTCATATGCATACGATACGGAATCGTCGTCGGGTAGGTGCAGTGATTATTTGCTGGATAGAAAGATTAAGTGTCTATTTCAGTTTGGGTTTTCTTGTTCTCGCCTTGTTTAACAGGCCTGTACGTCTGTTGATCAAATTAGCTTACATGATTTTTAAAACAACAAATATGTGCATATTTAGTCAAAATAATTCCATCATCCCAATGACATATACAAATAAGTGCCAACATACTAACTACATACATTGACAACATAGGTACAATGATATAATGAACAATACGAAACGTTTAGTTAGTCAAGTCACGTGAAATTCCTTTTTGTATACCTAAATTTATTCTTGTACATTTCCACATACGAAAAGAAAACTACATTGAAAATAATGTCTGAATGATATATAAAAATCGTATTTGAAAATACACTAAAGTGTACGTGTTGGTGGAAATGCGAACCACTGAATTGCTAGAACTGACAAACCAACAATTTCAACCAATATTGACTGAGCTGTTACCCTTGTGTCGTCCAACATAACTAGATTAGGCCAAATAAAAATAGGCCTACATGCTTTTAATCAAGTATGGTATATGCACACAATGACTGATCAATTAACTATGTAAATATATAATGATAAATCATGCGATAACTGAAAATAAATTTACATCGAATTAATGTGAATCATAATAAACGTCGTTCAATATTAGCCATAAATTTTGAAACCGTAGAAAATATAGCCTGCTCGATGCAAATTCCCCACATATGTATACAATCTTCAGTTACATTGATGAATATTTTACTCATGCCTCCCTCAACCTTTCATGGTTCCCTCTTGCATGACTTCAAATGCGTTCGTTTGTGTACAGAAAGACTGATTAAACAAATATTTACAGCATCATCATGCTTTTAATGAGACCGGGAATATTGCAAGATATTGAACATGAGAGTCCCGGATGTCATACCTCGTCCTAGTTTCGCAGCTATTGTCTTCATTTACCTCCAAGGCGATAACCGAGCTTACCATATAACAAACTCCTGTTTGCGTCCTTGCTGCACTTCTCTGCCTTTTCCCCGCCTTCGAATTAGACTATAATATCATCTTATAGTCTAATAGTCTAATCAACAGTTTGAAGGATCTGAGTTGCCCTGTCGTAATCATCGACTGAATGTGTCTAAAGATCGAAAACTCAACACGTTCTTTGACATTGTCACATGTGTAGTGTAGGCACACATCCAGTTTAGTCTGGAGAATGCCTATTGGTACTCATACTTTCAAACACGTAATACTTTGCTGAAACGTCAATTGTAATGAAAGGGTGGTGTTTTTAAACAATATAATTGACATTTCACATGTTGAGATATCTTTAACCATATAGATCGAGATTATATTAATTTATCCCATTTATTTGAATCTGCGGATATGTGGTACCTCATGATGTCTGGAAAAATGTAATTGCAGCTGTTATGTACCGGTTGTTGAACATACATTGTTGTAAGTGTATATACTATGTTTGTAATATGTGAAATGGCTAGATTTTAATTCTTATGTATTGCATAATCTCCATCACATGAAACAAATAAAAGGTATATATCTAACAATGCGAAAGTAAAGGTGAGTTCTTTGGGTTATGAATTAGAAATAAAATATTTCGACAAGAGGCGTTTAAGAATAGTCCAGTAGGGCGCTGAAATAGAGTAAAGAAAAGCATTAGCCTACAGCAAGGTAGGAAATGGATCTTGTCAGTTTACGCACAGTGTGGCAAGTTTTATGTGACACAAGCACTAGGTATTGTCGTCTTGAAGCGCATGTAAAATCTTAGCGCCGGGACCTTGATGTCAGAAACTGAACGATCAAAATATTGATCCTGGGATTAATTTATTTGTAACATTTGGATCTATTTCTCATTATTTGCTTTCAAAAGTTCATGATATTATTCCATAAGTAGTGTGGTACATGAATTTAACTGATGTTCAATATGTGTTCACTCATTATAATGAACTGAAGTGCCTGATATGTGTCTGTGTCGTGTTGTAAATGACGTATAAGTATTCGCTAAAATCTAACGACTGTTCAATTCACTGCATCTCAAGCCCTCGTAATTTTGTAATTACGGTACACAATTATACAAACATTGGAAAATAACAGCCAAATATGCCATAAACCATAGATCATTTATTTATTTTTGTGTTGAGCTTTATGGTTCTCATTCTTCAATGTATCAAAAGCCGATATGTAGATCTGATCAAACGAGTTTGAGAAGTAAATGTGAATTTCTGCATCTACACGAATGTGAATTTCGTAATGGTGGATTCAATTCATTTTCACGATTTATGACAATTTAAACCATGCCAACATGAAACAGAAGTCAGGTTCCCAAACAATGCGCTTTATGTGATATTGGTTTTGAGGAACTTTCTCGTGGAGTTATACTTAAAGGAGAGAACTGGCATTAACACTTATAATACAAGAGTGTGAGGCCTATCACCAATCAATAAATAATTATGGATATGGTTAAGTTTCTCACAAAATGGATCCTACATCAAGGTCAAGGTCACAAGGTCAAAGGTCAAAGGTTATAACCTCAGTGTGTGACTTTGATACATACAATTTTCAAATGCTGACAAATTAAAAGTTACTGTCAGTCTGAAATTGGAAAGCTGAGCGCTCTAAGTCAAGGACAATTCCACTAAAATTAATAATCCAATCGGTTCCAAACAAAACACACCGATATATATCCAAAGCATGTGTAAAGTTTCAGAAAGATTGATAAAAAAAACTCTGGGAGGAGTTGATTTCAGAACACAGGTACCGTCATTCTGAAATCAGAAAGCCAAGAGCTCTAACTCAAGGGCCATAACTCTGAAGATATTAATCCGATCGGTCCCAAAAACCCACATGCGTATGACCGATATATATCCAAACAATGTGTAAAGTTTCAGAAAGATTGATCAAAAACTGTGGGACGGACGGACAGGCAGACGGGTTCCGCCACGACATAAACCCCCTTTGGTTTCACCCTGGGGTTACAAATGTTACCTTCAAAGAGGCATCGAAAAGGATGCCAGAGCGTTCTGTTACAAAGGTTGACGTTACCGGATGTTCACGTCGGGTAGCCTTGCTTCAAATTGGGCTTTCAAGAAGGCAGTCTCCAACATGTCCAGATTGCTAGAAACGGCTATCAAGAAAATATGCTTTGCTGAGACATAGATTGAAGTACAACAATGATCATGAAATTCCATATTCACACTTTCATGAACAAAATCTTTGATAATTATTCCCTAAAAATAAAAAAAAAGTACTCGGGCGCTTGTATATTTGTTTTTATTCTCAGAGTTTAACAACTTGGGTCCAGTTTCACAAAACGGCCCTTTCCCTTAAGGCCTACCTTATATCTAAGTTTTCAACTTTAGACCTTTACTACGGTTACCTTCCCATTGAACGGAACAACCTTAAGTAAGGCTAACCTTAAAGGTACATCCATTGTGTTGTTTTGGGTCACATATGCTAAACGTTATAAATTGTGTAATGTTATCGAGAAGTACTGACTATTGCCGAAAATTATCATTTTGATCTTAGTCGACTCAGTATACGACGATATAAAGATAAAACTACCGATTTCTGATCGAAAATCAATGCATCGCGTGTGGCGCTCGTCAATTAGTCAAACGTAATTTTGAAAACTTATTTACAACAGACTTAAAGAAAACTTTAAGTTGATGATGTTTAATAGGTCTTATAACTACTGTACATGTAAATGGAACGTGTCGTTTCGGTTTCTGCACAATTTAATGATGTACTCGTTTTTAATTGTCAACTAGTAAATATTATATAATAGGTGATTGAGGATGAATAAGTTCAGTGAAATTATATGAACTAATATCAGCATATATCGTAAGGTTTCATGTATAAAAATGAAACACAATGGATGTATCTTAAATTTACGACAAAAAGCTGCGGTCGATCAGATTTTTCCTCACCCTGCGCCAATCCGTAAGACTTCTTAATGACATGGCCCTTAAAGCTTATCAGCTGGTTACGATTCGCTATTTATAGCATGTATATTGTCAGCCAATGAAATGTCATGATTTCAAAGTTGACGACCGTTCACCAGTCGTACATACGGGAACTGCCAATAATGCTCGATTTTAAGTCTCAAAGATAATTACACTTGTTACCTGGTATGTTATTCATACAAAATATATATAAAAGGATGATTATATATATATCATTACCAATTAGACAGTTAGCAATTACAGTTGGTAATTAGAATGATACTTAGAATGATGAACCGCGAATTTATACACATTAAATCCTGCAAAACCTCGATCATAAATTTAAATATATATTATATCATTATATATACATTACAATAACAAAGATAAAAGGACATTAATAAATAATTGGTAACGCTTCATTCGATATTCCAATTCAATAGAAATACAATATGTAAAATACTAACCATGTACCTGAAAACTACATGTATATAAACCGAATAATGACGAAACTTCTAAAGATCTACACAGATCAAACTCAACATACCGAACTCCATCCTCGGTTACCCATGGTTTTATATATGCTCCGTTACTCTCCACTATATCACCCATGGGAAACCTTATCAATTTTCATTGGCTCGCAGGTACAAGCTGCGTAGCACTTTGAATGGTTCACGCCGGCCAAGGGCGGGTAATTTGAGAACAGATTTCCTTGATACACCCCCGGCCAAAAGAAACGCCTACTAGATGTCTTATCAGATATTGTAAAAACTGTTATGAACAGTTTAGCAATATTATAACATAATGAAGTTGCACCATTTCTGCATTATATATGTGAATTTCAGAAGTTCATGTCACGAAAGAAGGGCGATTGTTGAAATGAGAAAACAATAATCGTTCAGTTTTCGATCAGTGCTTGATCAGAAAAACATTTTAAAAAGATGTTCATACAACCACGAGCAACAATACAGGCACGTATTCGTGTTAAAGTGGTGATGATGCTACCGATGTACGTGGTTAAGGTGCGCAAGTGAATCAACTGAAAATAGAAGTATTCATTGGGCGTGGTTTTCATGAATGTTATTCACTCGAATCACAGTTTTCCACGATTTCAATGGACTTTCATATTAGTTATTGCTTCAGTATAACGAGGAGACCGCCATTCATTATATTTAAGAAATTATTTCATGTTTCATTTTAAGGAACATAAAGTAGGCGTTTCTTTTGGCCGGGGGTGTAAGGTTTCCCATGGGTGATATAGTGGAGAGTAACGGAGCATATATAAAACCATGGGTAACCGAGGATGACCGAACTCAGACATGTTAATAACTTCGGTATCCTACTCTGAGCATATCACATCTTCACGGGCTTTGGTTCACATAGGATGTATATCACATAGCGTTGGTCAGTGAGTACCTTCTGAAATGTCTCATAACACCTGTTTCTTCTGGTTATACTCCAGGAGGTTGTCCAGGTAGGTAAGGAACGGTTGGTAGTGCCGTTTGCCTTCCAGATGATGTGCATAGTGTTTCCGAGGACCTCCCATAATTCCAAAGGGTATGATCCTGTGCTGACCCCACGGAAGGTCATATCCGGTATGATTGTCTATGAGCAGCCATATAAATACTGGCACGAAGCAGGCACGTGTTAATGGATGACTGTTGAACACTTTCAACGAGAAATTTGCTGACAAGATCAACGCGATTCTCTCCCCTACCGAGAGCTGGTTGGTCACGTGTGCGTGCATGACGTCATGCTCGTGATGACATGCGTGGAACATTTTGTACAGCCAAAGGTTCTTATGGAAGGCATAATGCATGAAGAAAAACACAGCGTCATACAGCAAAACGCTTGCAATGAGATCCAACAACAGTTCTAACAAAGATGGCGGCTCAAGCGGAAGTGCCCTGGATGTCTGTATAAGCGACTTCCGTTTCTCGGTCCATATACCTGGATCAACTCCGTCGTATTTTTTAACTATAAACGTATCCAGCAGCATGAGGGGTGCCATGTATATAATTGCGTTCCTTAGTATGCGTATCTTCCCCTGGTGTTCGTAGGTGACAGAAGGATGAATTTTGTACTTATCAAGGAACGTCATGTAGTGCAGTGCATATGGATAGACAGGTATAATAACAGCATAACAGAAGGTTGCGAGCCACGTCTCGAAGTACACGGAGCTGTATACATCCCATCTGAGAAGCCAGTACCACAGAGCGTTAGTCCAGCGCTGGAGAGTGGCGTTATAATACACACACAATAATGCGGCAAGCAGGATCACTCCGCGCACAGCCACCACTGTCCGCCTGTGCTCGGAGTTCGTACTGGCACATTGTGATGGTTTTAGTCTGTCAGTCGATCCTTTCATTGTTTACCTGCAAAGTAAATATTGGTATTCAATTAAATCATTTAGCATTTGTCCCATGCATAGCTTCATCAACGACGATCAGTAGGCTAGAGGTTTAAAGTCCCCCGCGTATCGTATATTATTCCGAAAAATAATAATAATAATTCCGAAACCAAGCCCTCTCGTTTAGAAGCCCATGGGCTACTATTGGGAAAATGTTTCTAAATAGAAGCTCACGGACTTCTATTTAATTCCAAAGATTGTCCACTGAGAGTAGCCTCTCCTTTCTACAATACAAATAGTCCGTGTTAATTGAGCTGTTTGAAGATTTGTTAGAAACCCTGTAGATGATGGTGCAAGTACCGAGTGCTATCTATAAGACAATCGGTTGTGTGATGCATGGCCTCAGTAGAAACTCTAATTCTCATGAACAAATCTTAAACATTACCATACAGTTTAGTTTTCAAGAGTTTCCATGCGTTCTGTTTTCTTAAAGTAATTGTAATACTCTTGAAAGTTATTTTAAAAAGATTGACTTCACTTATTGTCTCATGATTATAATTCTATATGACTGTCACTTTAAAAAGATTTCCGAATACAAGCCCATGTTTCCGAATATAAGCCCAGGGCTTCTATTTTGTGTCAAAGTTCACTCGCCAAAAACCGCATTTTCCCTATAGAGGCTCTAGGCTTGCTTTCGGAAAACCCTGGTACGTTTGAGGAGATGTTTATGGACGTTACATACCATGTACAATAGAAGACCGTATGAAAAATCTAAACGTTATTGGAGGAATGGAAGATGAACGTTGACATTCTTACATGTTTCACAATACTCATTCTGCTTCCATCTGGGTAGTTGTGTTCTCAAGACTAATTAAATCCCCTCTTCTCAAAAGCACATTCTTTCACCACTGGATAAAGCATATTTTGTTAGCCAAAGAAATTGGGTGTTTTGAAATTTGAAGTTGGCTCATCGGCCTCCTCATACGAAACTACCAATTCGATTTAAAGTCATGTTTCTGGCTGGTTAATTATTTACAGAGCGATACGAGAAACAATGTATTTGTGGGAACAGAATTTGAAGCAGCCTTGTGGACACAAATATACCGAGAACGCAAGATTCGATAAACTAGAACGAAAGATGTTAATATGGTACACATTCTATATCAGAAGGTATTATATCAAACGCCGAATTTGTTTCACAACTGCTCAAGGATCATCTTCCAAACTGATGAAATATAAGACCTATATGTCTCCGCATATATGTATAATCACGTTCACCATCATGTATTATCAAGATATGTTTCACATTGCCCGCTCAGGTCAGTGTCACGAGACTATATCTAGAACATCGGTAATCTTGTATCCTGTCTGACTCACAGCCTCTCTTGCATTTATAAACTCATCTGAACCTGGCCCTACATATAGACATGATATCCTCCTGAACAGCGAGGTTAGAGATCAGCGTGAAACTGGCATTCATCTGAGCTCCATTCCAACAGCTAATAAAACGGTGTTGTTCTTACCAGTAGATACACGGAATGGTATTGGAGAGACTCAGTACCAGTCTACCCTGTCTGCAGACATGTACATGTCGCACTGTCTTACAGTCTTAATGTGAAACCTCAGAATTCCAATCTTTAGACTGATTGAGAAGTTTAAAAGTTGACAGAATAATGTCAAGAGTTTACGGACGATAAACTTCCTTCTTGTTACAATCACAACGCCTGGTAAAGATCCTCATACGTTTAAGCATAAGGGAATGATAAATATACTATATTTTTCGTGTCAAGGCACTGGATATTTTGGGTATTGTCTGTCAACAAATCTCCGAATCCACACTTGGTGTTTACCCCAGAATTATCTATTAAGAATTTGAATTCCCTTTAAAGGGGCTTTAGCACGGTTTTTAAAATTTCTCAATTGTGATGATAGTTTATGCTATTTATATTTACCAAATTATCCGTAGAGGTAATAACGGTGTTGCGAATAAACACAAATTGCATGGCAGCCATTTTAATGTGAACACATTTTGTTATTTCGAACTACAAAACCATGTACAATTATTTTTAACTTGACAGAAGGGTGTTTTACTATTGGTGACATTATTTGTCAAATGCATTTCATCAACTTATTTCAGCAAAAAACGTGATATTGCCCATGTTAATGTAGATAAAACCAGAGACCATAAAATAAATATATATATAATATAGTTTATGGTCTCTGGTAAAACGTTTCTTTCCGTGCGTATGTCTGTATTACAAGTATTTAACGTTCACCTACATTGTAAAGTGACTGCTTTAGTTCAAGTTTGGATAATTAAGTTTTCCGTCAGGCTCATCTGAAACTACAGTCCAGTTTGCTTGGCAGGACGCTCACATATATCCATAAGTACATCAGTTCCGCTTCACTTGACACAGGGCCAGAGATGACACTGCAGAAATCGCGTAAGATCGTATCGCTACTCAGGCAATGTGGATGGTATAACTGGGGTTTAACGTGGTTAATGTCGTCAGTAACCTATAAAAGACGGAATCTATAAATCTAAAGTAAAGGTAACAGCTAAGCTACATATCGCTGTGCAGAGATGATTCATAAATATATTGAAGTCATTTTGGAAACGCGAGACGGGGAAGATCAAAGGAGTTTGCGGACTACTTGAAAGTTTGCATTAATTTTATAAATTTACCGCATTCGTGATGTGCATAGTTATTACATATATGCCCCCTCGTATCTAAGTGAAGGTCTACTGCAATGTAAATACTCGTCATGAATTACTGATCCACTGCAAGCAGCATGACAGAAGGGTTATAATGGATAACCACATGGACTCGGATGTCTTAGTAATGTCCCATGAATTTATTTATGAGTATTCATACATTCTACATTATCATTCATTAACATAATATATCAAGCCAGTGAAAAATAAAAGTACGAAAAGCGTTTATTTTGTTAACAAATATTTAATCATACTCAATAAAGCTATACATAACATAACGATACACCAAGTTGTTTTATTTTAAACATTGTTCAGTTTCTCTGTATAGATTGTAAGATAATTAAAGCTATTCAATCGTTCTTTCCCAGAAAGACGTCGACAGTCCATACATCAATTTCTCAGCACCGCCCCCTAAATGTTTAAAATGAACGTTTGCTCAATCAGACACCAGAAATGAGCAGATATGCCAGTATCCACATTGCTTTAGGGGATAGACTATGGGAAATGTGCGAGCTGTACCCGATTTCTACCAGAAGTGTCCACAGTCTCGTAAAACTTGGTATACTACCTGTTGTAGGTGGCATGTGTCTACTCTGTGACTCTGAGTGTGACGATGTAGTGAAACACAAACTGCTACACTGCTGCTCTATACTTTCTAAGCGTAATGCATTATTTGAACGTTTATTCGACAACATGACTCTCGAAAACTATATGAAATTAGAAGACCTTGATGATGAAGAACTTAAGATTACTACCAAGCTTGGTGGAATCACACCACTCATAGAAAACCTATCGCTTCATGAGTGGGCTGTATTTATTGACATTACAGCACGATGCGTCAGTTCCTGGAACCTGTAAGCTTTATTATATTTGTAAATCACTTTGTGAAATAATAGCTCATGTACATGTAAATAATGTCGATTTAATCTTTTGAAATGTTTGTTATGTAACTCTTCATCATAATGGAGGAAATAAAGATCATTCATTCATTCATATAGTTATAGATTGTCATTTAGCGCTAGGCCAGCTATTATGTCTTCCTATAACTACTTTCACATCTTTAAATAAAAATCCTTGATCAAAGCAAACAGTATCAAAACCTTCATCCAATCTTTTTGCGCGCAAAATTGCTTTCTTACTGTACGGTTTACCCGTTGTAGTATAAACTCTACCAATGATTAAGAGATGGATATTGTAACGTATTATCCCAAATTTACTTTAGTATGAAACTATACGACTTTTACAATGTAATACTAAAAAATAATATGTAACACTACTACAAAAACCTCAGTTTATGTTCACGACTTTGATGTAACTAGAACCTGTCCACATAGTTAGAGAATTGCTTATTCACTATTCCAAAACTGTATAGTATATCCGGGTGAACGCTTGAATGGATTATATACAGTGTATTCAGCTGATGTTCAATATTTATTCTTTCATATCACAGCTGTCAGTGTCCATATCTAACTGCATTTAGAACAAAAGCGTTTATATGACTTATACTTGACAGCTGTGTGGTGTTTAATGCAGGGTAAAGCGTTACCAGTGACTGGGAGTGTCCAGTGGTATCGTATCATGTATACCAGTAGCTGTCGTCTACATTACATACACATGAGAAAAATTAAAAGCCATGCTCGATGAAGGTTACTGTGGCAAATTTTTCTTCAATATAACAGGTGTGACAAGATCATAAAATGATGTTAGTGTAACGTTATATACCAGAGTCGACAACGTTTATTTTAGCTGAATGTTGAAAGATATATAGGTAAATTACGTACGCTTACTGATTGCTGTTTCACTACATTTACATTTTGACATTAAGCATCGGTCTACACTAATAATAAACAAGCTTGTTTTACCCCGAGGAAATGATAAACGTACACATATATTCCTGATTATACAGTAAAGCTGCTTCATTATGTATATTTCAACTCACGCTGTCAATAGTCTACAGTAAGAGAAAGAAATATTGACATCTGATTCAAATATCATCCTGGTTTCATGACGTATTTAGCCACTACAAGACAATCGACGCAATGTCAAGTCAAGAATGCGGGTTGTAAAATAAATAATTACCTGTTATGGTAATCTTCGATCAACATCATAGCACTGCTGATTTCGTAACTATCCACATAACACACACATATTACCAACTTACTCGACTAATTTTGCTTAGTTTTGAAAGTTACAGATACTAGCTAGAAATGTTTCATCAACGGTATGGTTTAAAGTAAGCTTGGTTATGACTGCTAGTTTCTACAGAGACAGTGTGTAATGTCAGTCTGTTTATGAGTAGGCTCATGAACACTAGAACTCGTGATCCTTTATGTCAACGTATTTAACAACCGATATGCAATAAATCTGAAGGCTGAAAGCTGAAGGCTACGTATAATATGCAGTGTATATATGGGCACCGCACCACACAATAACGTTCAAGGTTGATATTCGTGCAGTGAAAAGTGTCTTTTGAAAGATTGAATTCATGTGTATACAGTATCCGAAATATATGTCATGTGTCATGCAACACGTTTTCATAGACATGTCTATTTACGAATACAAGCTTTCGGAATGAGTAATGTTGGCATATTTAACAACAACTTACATTTACAAACTAACACACATCTTATCAATAAAGTTTAACCATAAATATGAATTTGGTATCTTCACAGTAAGTTGCCCCATGTAATATTGGACATACTTCATACTTCACTTAACTTTCTTTATGGGAGAATATTTAAGGATATTGATAAATCATCTATTTACCTCAATACATCTACTGACAGCGTGAAGTGAATCCAGCAGTATATCGTCACACCTGGATGCATGGAGACATTTAAACAACTTGCCGCTACAGTAAGAAGAGGATCACCGCATTCACTGTTATCTTTATGTGTAAACTTCATTACTATAACTCTATATTACATGACTAATGTAAGTGCACGAGCTGTCAGGATGTAGATAACGAATGTACATGTGGTCCTATATCACTTCCGCATTGCTCAGGACGCGGGGTTGATATATAGGCTACCCAAGCGAGTGTACTCACGTATAAAGTTTAGATGCCCCAGGGTGGATGCGTCAATCCCGTTTCTCCACTTGTATATCACACGAGGATTGCGTGGAGAACTTCACCCCTGAAAACGTGCAGCTCACCCGGCACAATTGTGACACAAGTCGTGATTTCAATGACATATACCAGACCAGTGAGGTCCCTCTCGCCGGCTTTACCGACCGTGACGTCATATAGCGGTACACGCGGTGGATCCGGATCGTGCTCAAGCGGTACATGTCCACACCCACACCGCGGTACGGTCTCCCCGTTTTGGTGTTCACTCACTCGCAACGCCATCTACCGACTTCTCGTCACGTTGTATCATGTCTCCATGGTAACGTATAGATGTCAATCGCTGTTTGTGACTCTACCAGACGAATTCGCTGCATTTCAAACTCGCGCTAATCGATCACAAACTCCAAGCGATAATTACCGGCTCATGCCATTGGTGCACGATGATTATATTGGAATCCCCCAGATGAAAATAACGCAGATGAAAGCGCTTCGACCAATGCAGTGATCAATAAGCTGATGACAGGACATAAGTCACCTGTACATGTACCGGTATATCTTACTCATTAGGAGTATATGTCACACGGCGTGCAGCTCACTGCTCCTACAAGGGTTAATATAATAATCTGCATTGATGTACATGCTGCCACCAAGACAAGGGCATCCAGATTATAGCATTACACGACAATTTCCATCGATTACCTATCGATTGACTGGCAATTAACGAAAGCAGTTCTCCAATGTCTATTTACATAAATCGTAATCATACTTGCTGTTTAGATAGTGATTAGTGAGCTATTATTATTATTACAACATAGTAAACCATGTACACAATATTTATTAAATAATATGCATGTGATACAACAATTGTACTGGAAGGAGATTTTAAGTGCATATTACATTTAATCAGCTAGTCAAATTGCTTATAAATGAGGGTTCATTTACACTGAGGAAATTGTGTATAGATGACAAGTTTAAATGGTGATACAATACAAATATATCATTTTCTGTTGCCCAAAATAGCATTATGACGTGGCATTGACAATTAAGTGTCACTCTTAAAACGGTGTCGACGATTGCACAATTACCGTCTCAATACAACCAATCAGGACCCTCCATTTCTAGCCTCAGTAGTACAGTGGTTACAGTTGTACATCTGGCGTTAACTCTGTGGGAAGAGTATGGGTTTATCCTTGATGTTCCAAACGTCTATACCTGTCCTGTCTCTTGTGACATTGATTGGTTGTACAACGTCACTAAAGTGCCACATCGATCGATCTGTTTTTAAGTATATTTTATACCAACTAAATGAGTTCGAGTTCATTTAGTGGTGTAAAATATTTGTTGAATGTTAAGTTCGTGCCTTGAGAAGTAATTTGACGATTAGGTTTTGTCAGAAAAGTGGTCTCTCATTATGCATACGAAAAACTAAGATTTAAAATAAGATTTCTGGAAATAAAATTTACTAGATAAAAAAATCCCGACGTTTCGGAGTATTTGTAGGTTTCAGATCTTCTTCTGATGACGCAGTTCTTATATTCTTAACTTTCGACACTTGACTAATGGCATCAATATGTCACTGTAAATTTTAAATATTCAAAGCAATAATGTAAACTTAATTCTCAACAATCTTTCACGCAGGATCAAGCAGATGCTGCAAAGACTTATATAGCAAGGGTGAAAATCAAATCATATCAAAACAAGACAAAACTTAAAACTTCACTGTAACTTTTAAAGAATGTCTTAAAATTAAATATCGATAAGGTGCCTGTTTATACACACATTGGAGGATATGGAAATAGAATATTATTATAAATAATATTCAAAACGTTTCTCTAATTAAGAGAATTTGAAAGAACGTTAGCAATATCATTTTAGTATTTGCGTAATTTGTACTTCTCGATTGAAACAAATGTGAGGTTATATTGAAATTTAACGGCAAAATGTTGTATACACTACATATCTGTTCCTGTTTTACATGGTTATAATGTGTTATGTTTAACGTTGTTACAATTTACTTACCAAGGGTAACTTGGGCAACAAGACGGATATTATTTGAAGCTCTCGTAAAATACCTAATACCTACGATTTTGTCACACGGTCTCTTGAATATGGTGATAAAAGCAGTCTGATTAAAATGCTGGAGGTCTTGTGATTGGCTACCTGAATAGCGTCAGAACAATCAAAACTTCGGACTGTTATCAGACGGTTTGGCGAGGATGTGAGTTCGTACCCCGGTAACATCCTACCCTACATCACAGTAGGGTAGGATGTTATGGACTATCATCATTTTGTATAACCCGGGAAATAACTTCTCAATGTATTTTGTATAGACTTTCCATCTTGACCGATATATATGATTAAATCCGATTGGTCAATGGCCCCTGCATTTGTTTTGAAAGTGTTTAGTAGGCATAAGACCCTTCTAAATTTAATATTTCCTGAGGCGCAGCAGTAGAAAATGCACAGTTTACAAGGAACTAAGGTCAGGATCATCCGTATTATCCGTCTGGTTTGTCAACTGACCGGATACAACCTGACATATCAGCATAAATGATTTCTAGAACTTGGCAAATTGCCGAAACTATGTCAGCCAGTTTTCAAGGGTTTTCAGACAAAAAAAGAGAAGTATAAGTCTTCATTTGATCATGCGTATTTTATCGACGTCACCAAAACGAATACATGTACTCTGGACTCGCAGAGATGTACATGGTCAAACCTCCTTACAGTTATTTAATGTCGCACAGTGCGTGGATTCTCTCTCTTGACTGGATCTGGCTTTATTTGTTTGGAAATGAATGACATACGTAGAATAAGTAGTATTCATGGTAAAACATTAATCAGAGGTTAGAGGTATGCGGGACTGGAAGACCCTTGCAAATTACGGTTTTCTTTCGGTTTCGCCTTAGGAAAAACGCTTCAGGGATTCACAGGGTCTTAAATACCGTACACTATTTCAAAAGAACCGAATAATTAATAAGGAGACCTAAAAGAATTTTTTGAATTGCTCACTATTTTCAATTTCATTATGAAATTTATAACTTTTTTTATATGATTATAGTGCACATTTATACAGCGCACATCTCCACGCTCGAAAGCATATTCAAAGCGTAAAACATCATAATACTAATAAATAATAATAATAATAGTCAGTTATCACAAACAGCATTAACCAGTCCATGTATAGAAGTTCTGCGAATGCATGTGAAAGTCCGTATAAACCATAGAACTGAACAAAAATATAGTTTTTAAGACTTGATTTGAATGATTCAAATATTGGAGATAGTTTCAGAGTTTTGGGAAGAGAGTTCTGAGTGTTTTTAGCAAAATGTTCAAAACATCTCTGACCAAAGCACTCGAGGTTCGGCACTGTCAGTATATTCTGAGG
This sequence comes from Gibbula magus, assembly GCA_936450465.1. Lineage (NCBI taxonomy): Eukaryota > Metazoa > Mollusca > Gastropoda > Trochida > Trochidae > Gibbula > Gibbula magus. The sequence goes on from OW388292.1 coordinate 17,248,483, forward strand.
TTGTAATCTAAGTTCTCGTGCTTGTGCATAGGCTGATATCAACAACACTGATATGTAGGCAGGCGATCTATCATGCAGAGATTGATACATTAAACAGAATTTTGAGTTGAATCCTTGCTCTTATTTGAATCCCCGGAAGATGTTTAAGGACAGGAGTAATGTGCGATCATGTGTTTAAAATTCTTTTTTTCTCGAATTGGTCAAGCAAAATTAAATTCGTTTGACCAAAATGAGAGAGTGTAAAATGATGAATTGTGTCATACCAACATATTGTAATATATCGCAGTATATTTGCAATGCCGTCCGTTTTGTTCATGAACGAACCATTCATCCGACAACAAGGCGCAGAGCTGACATACAGAAGCGTGCATAAAATCCCATTTCAACGATCACAGGAGGGATAATCTTGATAATAACACGGGACGGTTATACCCCGGATAGTGAAGAACAATGGTGAGTCTAGCTCTCTGAACAATAATGGAAAGAATTAAAAACGCAACTCTAGAGCATAATTTGACTTTCTTTTCAGTATGTTAAACGAGATATAATGATGATTCAGTTGTTTTCACAAATGATGTCGGATTAGATTAGAAGACCAAGAAGAAAATCACTTCACTGAATCAGATTATAATATATAAATTATATAATATTGCGTAATGTGATTGGTAGTTTAACGCTGTCAAGTATAAAATTGAGCGGTGAAACGTTTCATACCTATAGATAAATTCATCCTGATCCATCAGAATACTACTTCACGATGATACCGAGTACAACTGCACTGATGGAGAAGGGTGAGACAAATTTAGTTCTTTCATGTTTCCACAAATCTATCTGATGTTTCCTATAGCCTTAAAGGCATTGTAGCACACTTTGTGTCACCATTTTGCACAGTCCAGGACTTATTATACCTTTTGCATTTTGCACCACTAGGTTAGATTTTAGGTGTAATGACGCCTACAGGGACAAATGCCTACGGGGATTAATAGCTACATTTTGAGTTGTGACAGCGATACGCTTACCTGCACAGTAGTGAACTGTTCCAATCAGTGTGCACTAACGCCTACACTAGAGAAGTAATAACACAAACTGAGTAGTTTTATTTGAAGGTTGTAACAGTTGGAGGAATTTAAATTTTGATGGACGTTCCCAATAATATCTATCAATATATTTTACTCTGTTTACATGACATTTTTGAGACTCTCAAATGAAATGATATTCATCTTCAATTACAGAACACCCTTGCTCAGAACAATAATCACACAATCGCAATGTTATAGCCAGATTGGAATATCGACCATTTTTTTTATTATTATTTCTATTTAACTTATGACATGATATCCTTAAACGTGTTATGTAAATTGACAAACTTCTAGGAATATTGTTAAGATACTGTTCATAAGAGAAATTATGCTTAATATTTGAATATACATCAAGTTTAGAACTGTTACAGATATGACCCGTTATCTCCTTACATTTTCATAATTTGTGCTGAGGTGCTGAGTATAATGTTGCGAAGTATATAAAGGGAATAACGATAGGCAACACTGAATATCTAATATCGCAATTCAATTTGCTCACGACACATCTTTCGTCTTCCAGATACTCTCAAAGTTAGTTTGCAGTTGGTCTGTACCAATATTTATAAGTGCTTATATTGTTTCCTTTGTGTTATGAATAAAATATGTATTATATGTCTATGTATTTGAAAAAGAAATAAAATGATATAAAAATAACCTTTTTTTACAATACATCCTTCACAAATGAAACACACAGGTGTATTCTCTTCTCTTCTCTCTGTTATTCCCCGAATTTCACAGCCGTAGTTCATTGTACTCGAGTCGAAAAGCTGAAGTAATGTTTTGGTGTAAATTAAATTTTCTGTGTGTTAGCACATAATACTTAGGGCCTTTAATCCTTTGCCGGCCAACGACTTTGTGTGGGTAAAACTTTCTCAGTTATTTCCATTATCAATTATCTATTACAAATAATAAAACAAAGCGAGAAGGAAATGTATGAGATGACAAAAATTATAAATATTTGAAATGTGAAAACGGGTTGTAAGCATAAGTGCACAAAGTAATGGGCCATTCCACTTTGATGAAAGGTTGAAGGCTGTAAAAATCAAAACCACTGGTGCATAAAGTTGTTTGTTTAAGACTGTAGGCGTTTGTCCCTGCAGACTCCACCCCTTTAAGCGCTCTACTAATGTAATTTCATAATTACAATTCGCTATCATCAACTTGTAATCGATAATGAAAACGTGGAAACGAACAGCTTCAAAAGTGAGGAAGTTGCCGCATATATGGAGCGTAAACACGGCTATCCGTACAGCGAAAACTGTTGCACACACTGTTATCATGACTGCCAAACTGGATCACACATTCATACGTCGAGCGTATGATTTGGAGCGTGTCACTTGTATCTGTTGTTAAATTCACAAATGTGCAGTTACAAGTACATAGAGTGATATATATTCAACAAAGTCAGAAGTTAAAAATAACAAGCAAATTTGTTTTAAATTTACAAAAGTCAGAACGAAATCGAAATGCGATCAAGAGTTGAGTTTGAATGAAACTATTATAATGATTTCACAATTTGTTTTATAAAATGGAAACAAAACGCGTTCTGTTAACAAGATACTTCGATTATAAATTCTCAATTATTTAAAACTGATATACATACGGATACTACAGACTGTCAAAAGTATTTCTTTTAAAACTGTTGCCATTGTGACTTGATTGCTTGTTTGACAAGCTGTACCTGCGAACAAACTTTTTTTCAATTTTCCAAGTAGTATGTTATACAAATATGAATATTCATATTTAATGTGAATAATATTGTATTTAAATCTTTTAACTTTGTTTGAAAGAAGGTGTATCTAATTTGCAATGAACTGCAAATATGTCTGTGATGTATTTTGGTATTCGGATATTTGGATTTTGATGTACTTTCTTAATTACGTGTATACATCTTCGTGCATTTAATACTATACGACGAGTATTTCAATGTTTAAGAGGAAACGGTTATGCAACGTACAGACTGTATGTGTTTCTAAAAAATAGCAATTATTGCGTTAAAGTTTGATTATGGAGCTTGGTCCTGTCTGTAGGTATATTTCACTGTGGAGAAGCAGAGTGCTTTGCAAAATTAATGATAACTCCATAGATTTCGCTTGGATCGATGCTTGGGCAACAGAGGGAGCCATTAATTTATTTGAATTTTTTAATTTGATTATTTGCTTTTATCATGTGCTTATGTTGAGAAATATTTACACTGCAGCTTTCTTGGTTTTGACTATTTTGACAGAATTACGCTAATTAAAAATATAAACTATGTACATTATTAGAAAAAGAGTGCTGTGACGTAGTACTTTGACTTTAGAGATTAAATTTTGAATGTTGAATGCGCCGATTTGAATTCGATTATAATCACATGGAATTGGAAACAAAACTCAATTTCGAACAGTTTTGAAGCGCTAAAACGATATGTTACTTGATATGTTTTATAATCCGGTACAGTATCGTTTGGTATATCATCTACTCCTTCTATAAAATGATCGTGTACCATGGAATTGAAGGGCGTCACAGTGACTTTAACCAACATTTGTAACACCGTATTAACATAATGCGACCTGCAGCTGTATTTGATGTGTCCCGTCACTCTTAGTATTCCAATACGTACACGTATAAGGTATGTTTATGTTAACCATTTCTAAGTAATTTATATTATTTTATGTCACAATATTAAGATTTCAAAAGTTTGTTTCCCACGTTAAGTAAATATTTGATACAAGTTGACGTCTTACATTCAGAGGTATACAATTCAAGGTTAGACACAACACGTGTGCATCAGACCAAAGTTCAATCTGCTGCACCCAGCGAGGTTTATGTGGTGCTAGCTGCACGGCGCTTCAGGTAGCAGATGTTCAACTACTGAATCCAGGTACATGTATATCCAATACAACTCGATTATCTTCTGCACGACGGCACACATGTTTTTTTAAAAACAAATATGTTATTGATCGTCTGTAGAAAACAAATAACATAATTGGTTTAAAATATTTATTATGTTATGTCGATTTGTCGATTTGTCGATTTGTCGATTTGTCGATTCACAGATACACACGGGGATCGTAAAAAGATCGTAAGATGTAAAATCTTGTATCCATACCCGAACGGAAAAAACTTTCATATTTTAATTTATATATAATGAGGTATGTTCTATAGACGGAGGTTGTATCAATATGTATATTTTAATTTATTTATAATTTATATAAATATAATTTTGATATCATTTAATATAATAAAGAATATACATATATATAAGTGAGGATTGAGATTGGGGAAACCCATGTTCAAAAGGTTTTCGGACATTGTATGGACCCTGGGGGACGTAGGTACAGGGGTTTGGATGCTGGACTCTCGCGCCATAGACCCAGTTTCGATTCGACATCCCGGTGTATAAACCACTTCATTCACCTAGCAATCAATCCCCAGCTGTTTAAATGGGAACCTGGACACGGGATGTACGGACCTATATGGTCGCGCAGAGCGTTCAGTACCAGCACCGGGTAATAATACAACTTGTGCGATTTGAGCATGTTATATTATTTCCGGCATGGAAATAGCGCTATACAAATGGACTGTTATTAGATATACGAGTATGTACTGAGAGGTGTTACTCATTGACGAACATCTTGTTTCGTCAATGATTTTCAGTGATTCAGTCACATTTGATTAAACTTCCGTGTCCTTTTGAATCTGTCTTCACCAGATATGTAACCACCGACTTTTCTATGGAGATGTTGTCGTTGATTTTCCATTAACTGCAATGGCCCGAGGAGGTCGATGTTTGCGCCTGTAAATAACTCTTTAAGATATCCTTTGTATCTTTGATTTCATACATTGATGAATTGATCAAAATCTTATCTTGTCTTAACGATAAATCAATTATAAAGCCTGAACATATTGATACAACCTCCGTCTATAGAACATACCTCAGAAAGATCAACAACCATTATTGATCGTTTCTTGTTTTGAAACGTTTTGTCCGTGCTACTAACTAAATTTTGAGCGTGAAAAAATCTTCCCGAATCCATAGGTACTCTAAATTGCCATTGATTTTTAGTTCGTCTTCCGGATACGGTTTCTAAGCAACGATATGATATAAATGGGGCTATTGTTGTGTTACAATGCTACTTACACCCGAGGACAAGCTTATAATTGTAACGGTGAGGAAGAATCTTTAGGGATGAGATGGCGACTGTGTACTTGATAGACAGCGAAGACAGTCGGGATTTAACTTTCAGTGCCCAGGTAGGTTTTATCAAAACAAACGTTATATACATAGTTACTGAAAATAATGAAATCACTTTATAAATTGTTCCAATTGACCACTAATGTGTCCCTTCTCTGCAATGTACATGTATACTTTCATGTTTTCTGAAGTGTAGCTTACACCATGCGAATATTTCATTACTTGAATCCTCGTCGACTTCTCCGTGTATTTCGCGGGACGAGTCCCACCTTCAAAGTGAAAGCCAATATCCAGCACTGAATATCACGAAAACGTAACCATTCAGCCACTGCGATATCGCAAGGTACTCGTTGGGGTCAAGAGAACGATTTATATTCAGATATTGCTGATAGTGTTATTCCAAAATTGCAAAATGTCTTACTATGTTTTTATATGACATATGTATTACTAAGGTTATTTATGCTTTGATGACCGTGATCTCAGAAGGTTTATTTTCTTACGTTTCAGATCTATTATTTTATCACAATTCCTATTTCTGCAAGCACAAATGTATATACAATAATGTATATATAGGGATGGTTGGCATGGTTGGTGGCCACTTGTAACCAGGAATGACTGGAATGATTGATGGCCACTTGTAACCAGGGATGGTTGGCATGGTTGATGGTCACTTGTAACCAGGGATGGTTGGCATGGTTGATGGTCACTTGTAACCAGGGATGGTTGGCATGGTTGATGGTCACTTGTAACCAGGGATGGTTGGCATGGTTGATGGTCACTTGTAACCAGGGATGGTTGGCATGGTTGATGGTCACTTGTAACCAGGGATGGTTGGCATGGTTGATGGTCACTTGTAACCAGGGATGGTTGGCATGGTTGATGGCCACTTGTAACCAGGGATGGTTGGCATGGTTGATGGCCACTTGTAACCAGGGATGTAGAAACCGTTCACCGGATAGTTGTGTGTCGCTATATGCTAGTTGCACCACTAGTGCATATGTCTCTGGTTGGGAGTGGGGCGTCCACCAGACAATCTGGTGTTTACTTGCAATCTGTCTCTAAGAGTCCGACTCGTGGACCTTGGGTCCTGCCTGGCAAGTCGTACAAGCAGCTGGTTATCACGGGCAGTTGTTTTTCGAGGTCTTTCACTTGGTTTTCCATCTCGGACATATCCAGTAGCTCTATGTCAGGCGACTGATGACTGTGTGGTTAACGTTGAGACGTCTTCCAATTTTCCTACATGACATGCCAGTTTTACGCATTCGAAGGATTTGCTATATTTCGTTCTTACTAATTCGTCGTCTAAGTATAGGTTTTGGCAGGTGAACACGATGTAGATTCGACATCAGACTTTAATAACATTGAGAAATAACAGGTTTCAGCTTGTAACGGCGACTTTCATGTGGCACGTGCAAATCATGTACATGTGTTTTTGCACATTACCTTTACATAACATAACCTCATCCCAAACAGCAATAACCGTTGTACGTCTTGTATGTTTTATTTATGGTTCAACATTCAGTTGGTAGTGCTTTACTTTTGAGCGGGTTTATATACGCAAATGTATCAATGATCCATTACATAATGCTGCTAACTAGGGTTGGGGTGGTTAAGCCTCCTAAGGGCCACTGTTTCTGAAATCTTACCATCAGATGGTACAACCTCATTGAAGTGTACATTGTATATTCGATGATATTACCCATACGGGTGAGAAGACACAGGTGATTATTTTTGTGATATTTGCACATGTGCTTTCAAGTGATTCTCAACATTGATTGGTCGGTTATCCGGAGAAAGAATGACTATGACGTAATAAAACAATGGTCTGACGCGACGAATCTTATGACGTCACAATGTTAATGTGGCGACGGGTCCTTCACAGCGGCCGCCCAACATGAAAATGTAATAACCAAGCGTAATTTGGTCAATTTAATTGCATAATGGGTAATATATAGAATAACCAACTCGGTACGAGTGATTACGGGAAATATCCACTGTCTAAATAATGTTCAGAGCCACTCGCTAAAGCTCGTGGCTGAATATTATTTAGACTCATGGATATTTCCCGTAATGACTCGTACCTCGTTAGTTATCCTCTAAGTCTTCAATGTTTATTAAATGTTTATTAACTGCGATTGGCTAGAACTAGAACAAGCTACTCCTCCGGTCCCCAAGGTACCCCCACTGTCCCAGTGCCTATAAATAAGACTTGAGACATCTGGGATCAATCTGTAAGCTATCTTGGTTGACCTACTTTTCATTAGGAAAGGGAAAGCTTTGGGGATATCTTTGATAGCAAATAAATACAAATCTGCACACTTTACTCAACCCCCCCCCCCCCCCCCCCCCTTTCAAAAGGATTTGGACTTACCCTTGCTTCTAGCTTAATCGTAAGAACTATTCACATGTTTCACATTAGAGTCAATTACAGGGACGCTTCTTCACATTGTCCTGATCCAGACGACATGACCACCAGACTGAGGTCCAGCGGAGGAAAGTCCTCTCGGATCAACAATGAGCTTGGGGTCCGATGATGTGGTGGGACAATGCTTCGCCCCTCAAACACTTGAGACAAGCATGTCTCGATGGCGACAGTGCTATTCACGGTTGGATGAACAGCGTCTTTGAGATACCAGCCAGGCTTACTCCCTCCTCCTGTCCTTGAACTTGTGCTGATTGGCTAATCACATCAGGCTAAGCGTTCCTTGAGCAAGAGAAGGCTTCAACCAAGGTGGGTTTGTCGGTGTCAGAGGCATGTTGAGATAAGGCGTGTATCTTCTTCACTTGTCGACTCATATCAAAACCATGATGTATCTTCATAGGCCTAGGAGTTTGGCTGCACACCGTGCATTGGAGAATTGCCTGAATGGATCCCGGTGAACACTCCTTCATATCAGCTCAATGTAGCGCTCAATGAGCGCTTCTTCTCTCTTGAACGACATAGTGCAAATTCCTCGAAGTTTGCTCGCCTTGCTACGTAGCGCTACATTGAGCAATCGCGTTCAAGATAGGTTTCAAAGTAATCGCTCATTGAGCGATTACTTTGAAACCTATCTTGAACACGGCCCTGGTTTGTCGTCAATCGGTGATGTTCGGTTGACTAACCAATCAATCCTTTCATTGTCCCTCATAAATTCTGCATCTTCTTCTTGTGGGCCATGAGTTAGTCGGTTGAAAGCATCAGCATCTGTCATTTGGTTTCCAGGACGATACTTGATGTTGAAGTTTTGTAAGTGGCAAGGGCTGCTAGCCACCGGTATCTCATTGCGTCGACCTTGGCTGACTTCAGGACATAGGTAAGCGGATTATTATCAGTGACGACGGTGAATTCTGATCCATATAGGTAATCATGGAACTTGTCGGTACCAGCCCACTTCAATGCCAGGAACTCTCTTTTGTGAGCAGGGTAATTTGCTTCACTCTTTGACAGGCCGCTGCTCGCATAGGCGATGACTTAAGGTTGTCTCCTTGTTATTGGTAAAGGTCAACCCACAGGTCCAGTTCTGTTTGCTTCTGTGTGAAGTTCCAATGGCCTTGATAGATCTGCGTATACTAGAATTGGCAGTCTCGTTATTTTTTCCTTGATTCATTCAAAAGCCTCTTGATGTACTTTTATCCATTTGTCTCCGAAAGGTGTTTTCAGGGTAAGATCATTCTTTCCAGGGTCCGACCCAGTCTGATGAGAGTTTTCCTTGGAACATAACCAGCTGTCAGCGCGTTTAATGGTTTACATAGACGACTGAATCCTTCAACAAATCGTCGATAGTATCCGGCGAATCCGAGAAAACTCTTGAGCTCTCCAATGTTTGTTGGAACTGGCCATGCTTCCACAGCTTGGATTTTATTCGGACCTGGGGAGATTCCCTCTTCAGAGCATACATGTCCAAGATGCGTCACAGTTGTCTGGAAGAATGTACACTTTTCAGGGCCCAGCTTGAGCCCAAACTTCCGCAGTCGAGCGAGAGTCCTGAAGAGACGGTCTTCATGAGAAGTGACATCCTTGGAAAAAAACAATCGGATCGTCCATGTACACAACTAGTTCCTTCAAATGCATGTCCCCGACACATCGATCCATTAGAAGGTGTAATATTTTCGCTTCAGATAACCTTAACTACAGTTTGCCCAATGATTTAAAACCAGGTCATGTTTTGGGTGTTTGACAATGCCGTTTTAGTCCTTTAGGCCGAAAATATGACACTTTCGCCTTCTCAAGAACTGCTACATCCCAAAAAACTTAGCGTTTACATCTCGATTTTGGTCCCCCCCCCCCCCCCCCCCCAAAGTATCAGGCTGTGGAAAAGTCTTTTTCTTTTTCACCAGAGGCATTCCATGGCCTCAGTAGCAGGGGAAAATATGTTAGAGTGGTTTGTGTGAAAACTGATTGTGTTGACAGTAAACTTGACACTACACTAAGAACCAGGTATGTAATGACATTATGTCTACCATTTGTTTGTTCATTATCATATCTTCAAGTTAAAAAACATAAAACCAAAACAATATCATGCTAGTCTATCAGATTAATCATAATTAAAATAAATTTGGTTAAAATCTTATGAAATCTTTGAAAACAGTTCTCTTTACAATACCTTGTGAAAAATTTAAAGTATGTCGTATGAGAAAAATAAACCTATTGGTCTAAATTCAAATAATCATATTGACGTTTTGTTAAAACCCGCATTAGTAGCAATCCTAACCTAAATATAACGTAATAATATTAAAGTTGTTAATATTTCTAAAGCCAAAACTGTTTTATAAATATCAGTCAGAAAAGTTTTATCACACAAAGCTTGGCTTCACAGCTGCTAAAAATAGTTTGTCTTTGAATTGTATAACAATAAAAGCAAGTCGATCTGTTTCTAAACGAAAGCAAAAGAAAAACGCTAAATAAGAAAATTAATGAACGTGGCAATGACGATATATCAAACATATTTCAAACATTTCAATTTCAATCAGTTTTAAAAATTCATATTTCTCCCTGAAAACATATTGCATTTAGTTGTTGTTTAATCAGTTGGGAGAATTGTGTAACTGCTGCACCTGCAATCAAAACGTTTTGTGTTGACGAGCTCGTGGACAGAAACAAAATCTGCAATATAATATTGCACTGCCATTGCCAAAATTTATGAAGCGTGATGCAAAAATCGCACAATGTTCCTTCATCATAAACCAACATTTATATCAATGGTAAGCATTACGTGTTCGGCCGTTTTTATGTAACGATTAAGGACAACACAACCTGGAAGTAAATTGCCAGTTGATCAGATTCCATGGTCCAAACGTTTTCATTACATGTCATAACATGTTTATTATCTCGATTGAACATGATTAAATTTCCGTGACATTTTTTCATATTTTACTGCACAATATTAAATGAACGTAAATATTCAGTTCAATAGAATCTAATGAATAACTGTAACGAAAATAGTAAACATGAGCATTTGAAGTTAGTCTTATTGTGATTTGTACACATTTCCTTTCATTAACTATTCAGTTTCTCGGTAATAACATACATTAAGAAAGAAAGGAAATGTTTGAAATTTTTAAAAATCAAAGCTGGAATAGTACAGTTTGTATATGGTAATGATTTTACTATTACCAATCATTTGGATGTCTGATAGATGTACACTAAACACCAAAAGAAACGTTACCCCACTTCTTTTGTTAATAACATTTTAAGTATCAAAGACATTTGAGAAATGAATGGTTCAAAGGAAAGCCGAATAACGTAGCTTTATGCTAATAACACGTTTAAAAATCCTGATAGATTCATGTTGTGGCAAAATGCAGCTTGCTTAAGAAGATTAAAATTGTCCGGTTTTCGACCAGGCTGGTAGTAACAAATAAAGGTGATTTAGATGTCAAGAAGAAGTTTTGGCGTTTAGTGTACTGCGATAATAAAATAAGCGCTATTTCAATTCTGAACAAAAAATTTGGGGATTGTTAATGAAATATGTACATTTAAATTGTTTAAACTGTAAGCGTTGTATTGTAAATATATGTAATTAATGTAATAATGTATTATCATGTCATGCTCTGTTGGATGTACAAAGAATTCCCTTTTGGGTAATAAAGTGTTATCTTATTTTATCTTATCTTACGCAAGCACCCAGTCGCCTGTGCGTTAAAGCGCGACGAGGCGAGGTCTAATTGCATCGTTCAGACGAAATGATCATGTAACGAGCAGAAGAGACGAGTCTCTGTATAGAGAGAAATATAAGGTCCCTGGTGTAATGCATGTCACAGTGTGCAGTGGGTCGTGACTTGGAGGCTAACATGTCTACAATTAATTGCTGACAGACAGTGATAGTTTCCTGTGCAGTGTTTGATATGTAGGTGTGAAGCTGGAGACATCTGTTTGTACGGCGGAGACGAGTGCGTATCGACTTATCAGACGAACGATAGAGTAACATCATCTACAAGACAACGTTCAAGTCGGGTGATTATTCAATACTATCTACTAAAGTAGGCTATTTCCCCGGTAGTTCTACTCGATCCAATTGCTTCATACCTACACTTGTCGGATATGCTATAGTTTAACACTTGTATATACCATATCGCTTGAGCGAATATTAGCAAGTTCATTGTTTTCACATTACATTTACTTCCATCAGTAAAGATACCAAATGCTGAGGAAATGTAATTTCATTTAATTTTTTAGGGGAACCATTCTCTCACATGTATCAGCACTCTGAAGAAGTAATTATTTGCACAGTTGACACTTACTCTGATTTGTTTTTAGACACCGTGACATAATAAAGACCGCTGTCTCGATCTGGGGGCCACGTACACTATGGGTAGCGCTTCGTGGTTTAGCGCAATTCCGGCAAGATGCTTTATAAGCTCTGTTCTAGCAAAGAGAGGCCTTTGCCCTAGGGAAGACCCGAGGGCGCGTTTTTATATACCGGGGAAACAAACCAAACCAAACTAACGTGAGAGCAGTATGTTTTACTCCAGATAGTCCACGTAAAATAAAGCGCACAAAATATCATGGAAGTTCTCCGACAGCAGAATACTGACCAACAATCAACAGTTCCCAAGGTTCGAATCCCGCATGTTCTGCTATGAAAATTTTAAACTTGGCAATTTTGTGGATTGGACTTGGAAATGGGACAAGTGCAAAGAATTGTACTTGGGGGGTCTTATACGGGATAATAACCTCTTGGTAGTTCTCCCGGGAAAACAACTGAATTCAAAGACTATTAAATGAGCATTGAGTTATTATATAATTCCAGTTACATTCTATGTAGAAACACTCTAAAGAGGTACTCATTTCACGTGTATTTCACAGTGATTCTGTCTCCATATATGTGTTAAGCGCTACATTGTATAGTAGGTGAACAGTTTGGGTTCTGCCTGTTAAATGATTAACTGTATTGACTTTTCTTGCTTAATAAATAGCTAAGGCTCTGACTATTTAACCATTTCAAAAAAGTAATTTTAATTTGTTAGTAAAGTCTCATTCAAATAAGGTATTACTCTAATTTTCTGTCAAATATAGTTTTTCATGTGTGTAAACTCATAAAAAACGAGAAATATTGCAATGTATGTACAGCTTTTCAAAAACACGTCAGGGTTCAGTACCATGCTCGGATCAACCAGGTCACTTGAAGAGTTATGTGTTTCCTGTGTGACTTTAAGCGCCATTTTGTCGACAGTCATGTTTTGTTTATTGTGATCTGAGATATTTCAAAGAAATAATTAAAGGGGAATATACTGAAAGCTCTCGTAAAAGGAATGCCTTCTTTTAAAGAGTGTTTTACCAGAGGTAACACTCTTGTTGGCACAGAGCGTGACATGGGGTATTCGCCCCTATAAACATGGATGGACCTTGGAGGGAACACGATGCCCTTCTGATACCTGTCATGACTTTCATTTTTATAGCAACAATCATCAGTTTCAAAGCATATCAAAGATTAATATTTGGATATATCTGTACTCAAAAGCACGCCGGGAAGTCATATGAAATTGTAAAAGATTTGAGATCTGGATACAACGTACAGAAGGATGATTTAGTGGTTAGCACATTCAGCATATTCATTGAAAACATGTGTGCGCATGGTATCATCAGGATTGCAGATGACAACATGCATCACCTGGGAGAGGTATCATCAGGATTGCAGATGACAACGTGCATCACCTGGGAGAGGTATCATCAGGATTGCAGATGACAACATGCATCACCTGGGAGAGGTATCATCAGGATTGCAGATGACAACGTGCATCTCCTGGGAGAGGTATCATCAGGATTGCAGATGACAACGTGCATCACCTGGGAGAGGTATCACCAGGATTGCAGATGACAACATGCATCACCTGGGAGAGGTATCATCAGGATTGCAGATGACAACGTGCATCACCTGGTGGGAGATGTATCATCAGGATTGCAGATGACAACGTGCATCACCTGGGAGAGGTATCATCAGGATTGCAGATGACAACGTGCATCACCTGGGAGAGGTATCATCAGGATTGCAGATGACAACATGCATCACCTGGGAGAGGTATCACCAGGATTGCAGATGACAACGTGCATCACCTGGGAGAGGTATCACCAGGATTGCAGATGACAACATGCATCACCTGGGAGAGGTATCATCAGGATTGCAGATGACAACGTGCATCACCTGGGAGAGGTATCATCAGGATTGCAGATAACAACGTGCATCACCTGGGAGAGGTATCATCAGGATTGCAGATGACAACATGCATCACCTGGGAGAGGTATCATCAGGATTGCAGATGACAACATGCATCACCTGGGAGAGGTATCATCAGGATTGCAGATGACAACATGCATCACCTGGGAGAGGTATCATCAGGATTGCAGATGACATACATCACCTGGGAGAGGTATCATCAGGATTGCAGATGACAACGTGCATCACCTGGGAGAGGTATCATCAGGATTGCAGATGACAACGTGCATCACCTGGGAGAGGTATCATCAGGATTGCAGATGACAACATGCATCACCTGGGAGAGGTATCATCAGGATTGCAGATGACAACGTGCATCACCTGGTGGGAGATGTATCATCAGGATTGCAGATGACAACATGCATCACCTGGGAGAGGTATCATCAGGATTGCAGATGACAACGTGCATCACCTGGGAGAGGTATCATCAGGATTGCAGATGACAACATGCATCACCTGGGAGAGGTATCATCAGGATTGCAGATGACAACGTGCATCACCTGGGAGAGGTATCATCAGGATTGCAGATGATATGCATCATCTGGGGGAGGTATCATCAGGATTGCAGATGACAACGTGCATCACCTGGGAGAGGTATCATCAGGATTGCAGATGACAACATGCATCACCTGGGACAGGTATCATCAGGATTGCAGATGACAACGTGCATCACCTGGGAGAGGTATCATCAGGATTGCAGATGACAACGTGCGTCACCTGGGAGAGGTATCATCAGGATTGCAGATGACAACGTGCGTCACCTGGGAGAGGTATCATCAGGATTGCAGATGACAACGTGCATCATCTGGGGGAGGTATCATCAGGATTGCAGATGACAACGTGCATCACCTGGGAGAGGTATCATCAGGATTGCAGATGACAACATGCGTCACCTGGGAGAGGTATCATCAGGATTGCAGATGACAACATGCATCACCTGGGAGAGGTATCATCAGGATTGCAGATGACAACGTGCATCACCTGGGAGAGGTATCATCAGGATTGCAGATGACAACATGCATCACCTGGGAGAGGTATCATCAGGATTGCAGATGACAACGTGCATCACCTGGTGGGAGATGTATCATCAGGATTGCAGATGACAACATGCATCACCTGGGAGAGGTATCATCAGGATTGCAGATGACAACGTGCATCACCTGGGAGAGGTATCATCAGGATTGCAGATGACAACATGCATCACCTGGGAGAGGTATCATCAGGATTGCAGATGACAACGTGCATCACCTGGGAGAGGTATCATCAGGATTGCAGATGATATGCATCATCTGGGGGAGGTATCATCAGGATTGCAGATGACAACGTGCATCACCTGGGAGAGGTATCATCAGGATTGCAGATGACAACATGCATCACCTGGGACAGGTATCATCAGGATTGCAGATGACAACGTGCATCACCTGGGAGAGGTATCATCAGGATTGCAGATGACAACGTGCGTCACCTGGGAGAGGTATCATCAGGATTGCAGATGACAACGTGCGTCACCTGGGAGAGGTATCATCAGGATTGCAGATGACAACGTGCATCATCTGGGGGAGGTATCATCAGGATTGCAGATGACAACGTGCATCACCTGGGAGAGGTATCATCAGGATTGCAGATGACAACGTGCGTCACCTGGGAGAGGTATCATCAGGATTGCAGATGACAACATGCATCACCTGGGAGAGGTATCATCAGGATTGCAGATGACAACATGCATCACCTGGGAGAGGTATCATCAGGATTGCAGATGACAACGTGCATCACCTGGGAGAGGTATCATCAGGATTGCAGATGACAACATGCATCATCTGGGAGAGGTATCATCAGGATTGCAGATGACAACGTGCATCACCTGGGAGAGGTATCATCAGGATTGCAGATGACAACATGCATCACCTTGGAGAGAGAGCAGGAGGTTCAACAGACGGACACAAGACCAAATGCTCAATGTTATTGCAATATGATTGGTTGTTACAGTGATCACGTGTTACGTCACATGACGTTATAGTGGTACTCTTTATAGTAATAGATTATTTCACATCTCCCTTCTTTTTTGAGAAGATATACTGAAATGTAATGAATGCATTATATGATTGATTATAATAAATTTAAAACTATACATCTATATTCATAGTCTTTGTTTCTTTTAGCTGTCTTCAAAGATGAGGAATGTCACTGAGAATAATACTTTCTGAACTTTATAGTCACTGAGATTCACAGGTCACAAATCTTCATCAGGTCACACTTCATGAATGTCCATGAGTCTTCTGGTATTGTTGTTATTGAAATGTAATATAGAATATCAAACACAATACACACTTCGCTGTATGTTCCATGCAATATTATCCTGATGGATAATTAGAGTCTTTCACTTGCATTACACAATACCATCATTGTGGAATATTTAGAGTCAAGACAAGTTCGCTTGAAACTTTGGAGGGAGCGATATACGTATTGTCTTGATGCATATCTTTTAACATAATGATCCGATTGTGACCATTTATAGCTCATTTTGTAGGGAGATCATTTAGCTTTCGTATCGTAGTTATCGACGGTGACATAAACAAATGTTTGATGCGAAATATGACTTTGAATGAGCATGAGGTGGTTTCGTCGTTACATCCCTTTCCTTTTATACAGTAATAAGGTAGCGTCTATATAGATATATGTCTTCCAAACGCTGTTTCTAAGCGATACACGCACCTGTGCATGCCAGTACCCGTCCTTTTCGTCCAAGATAGAGAAAACTGTGTTTCAAGCTTACTGAGCAGCAACGTCTTCAGCTGTGGGAATCTTGAAATGTTCTCTTTTTATTGCTCTGTTTAGATCTTTTGGGTCTAGACATAGCCTGAGTGATGAGTCGGCCTTCTCTGCGATGATTAAGCTGTTTACCCAGTGGTTTGTTCAACTTTGGAAACTACATTTGTACATCATTCTTTTCAAGTCTGTCAAGTGTTTCCTTCGACTTTTTGTGCATGCTGTAAGGTACATTGCGTGGTACATGGATGACTGGTTTCACTGTAAGGTCAAGTTCGATGTGATATTTTCCACTGAAGTGTCCTAGACCTGTGAAATTGTCGCTGTATTCTTTCATGAGGCTTTCTTTTGTCACATGATGAATGTGTTTATTTCTTGTCAAATGTCCAAGATCTCTACATGTTGTCAAACTTTGCACTGGTGGCGATTTCACATCAGCGGCGATGAACTCTAGATCACTCAACTGTGATGACCCATTTACCTGACACGGAGGCATTACCTCGCCCACAAGAATGAGGTCATTGTTACCATAACCTGACAATCGCACTGTTGATGTTTTCAACTGTTGTTTGCAATACAAATTTGCAAATATTGTGAAGGAATGACATTAGCCTCTGCACCTGTATCTAACTTGAAATTAACATTATTTCCATGTTTACATTTTCAAACCATGAAGTGTTTGAAGAATCTATGCTATCATCACTGATTGTTCCAACAAGGAGGTGCATCCATGGAATCACTAAAAGTAGTGTACTTTTATTTGAACGTTTACCTTTTGTCTTCATTTGTGAGTCCCTGTGTGATTAATGTGAACGTTAGTAAAACACTGACTTGTGAGATTGCCCCTCAATTTACATCTAGAACATGTTTTTCCAAATGCCGGACATTCCATATTGCCGTGTGTCGTTCCACATCGTTTACACCTGAATGTCTCTTTGTCTGACTCTTTCTTCTTATTTTGATGTTTTCTAACAACATGCATTGATTTATCATGTGTTTGTGTCAAACTTATTTGCGCGGCACTGGCTTCCGCTGTACGGCACATTTCAACAACACGTTAAAGTGTAGGATCAGCAGAATCTCTCAATAAACATTCTTTTGATTGTTTGTCGGTCACACCAAACACAATTCTATCACGAATCATCAAATGTGCCTGAGCGCCAACTTCACCTGATTTCGTTCAGTTCAGTGACCAATCGACTCACCCTGTATCTGTTGTTTCCCAGATGAGATAACGTTCAACCACTGTATTCTTTCTTGGGTTACAGTAATCTTCTATTTTCGTTATCACAACGTCGCATTTTTTGTCGTCGCCTTCTTTCACCCACGTGAAGGTATTATACACTTCCACAAGGTCATCGCCGCCGCAGTGCAACAAAATTGCGACCAACGTCTCTTCGGGTTATCTTCTGATCCCGATACTGTCAAATAGAGCTTACATTTTTGTATTCATCGTTTCCAGTTTTCACTGACATTGCCATCAAACGATAACGGCTCTGGTATCTGATACCTACCCATAATGTAGCGAATTCTTCGAGTTTTTCTGACGCCATGTAACTGACGGACACAACACACAAAGTTCAACAGACCGAAGGCGCAGTTTTATTGAAATATGATTGGTTGTTACAGTGATCATGTGTTACGTCACATGACGCTATACTGGTAGTCTAGATAGATAGATTATGTCACAGAAGGGTTTGACTACTCACCAGCCAGAGGAAAGATCATTAAACTCTCCTCATTCTCGAGTGATAGAATAGTCATGTCACCATGAAATAGTTATAAACAAAATACGTTAACTTTACGCTATACAATAAGTACATTAAGTTCCTATGCTTGACGATGATATGTTTTGAATTATTATTCTTTTAAAACTATTATTTCCTTGAAATTAATCTTTATAAAATTGTTTATTATCATCACTGATTAATACATTTTCATTCGATCGGTAATTCCCTAGTCTCCCATAATGCCCCCAAGACTGTTCTAAGGCTATTAGTACAATCCACTAATCTCCCAAACAGTATGGTGCTCTGTCAGGGTCATAAACTGGCCGGACCATACCGACCACTACAGGTCTCAATACTCCATCATGGGATTATCGACTAAGGTGTCAGCACCTTACTATTGATCCCTGTATTGAACTAATGCCTGGGGCTATTTCTTCCTGATCTAGATCAGACTTGTAAATCATATACTTCAGTACGGCGTTGTTTCGTGATGCATTCCAACAGGTTAAATCACATATGACTTTAGTACTACGGATGTGTAACATGCTTATGGAATACACAGGTGAGACGAGATTATCAATTAGTTCTACAATTTAGTAAAATAGGTTAACTTTTGTTCTATTTTGTCTTGGAGAACGAATACGTTCTCAATTATGGTTTTCATTGTGGTAGTAAATGTACATATATTATTTATATTACAGTACAGTAGATTGTACTGTTTGTGTGGAAGGTGCAGATAGTGTTGTTAGAAATATAACAATTGTGCAGTCAATCAATACTTGTCCTTCTTCAAAGATGTGTCTGTCACTCGCGATGACAGAAAATCCATCGGCTCTCTTCTTCTGTTATTTCTGGTTCGCTTCATTCTATACATGACAGTATTATGAATCAGATGTCATCTGTATCGGTCTACAGCTGCTTCGTGTAAGTACTGCATATCTAGTTGTATTCCTCTAGATCTCAAATATGGTCAAAATATACACAGTAAATTAGTGTGACACCCCCTACATTTATACCTAAATGTGATGGTGTCGAAATGTTAGGATAAATGGTTTAGTGTTGAAATAAACACTAACGACATAGAGATAGGCTACTTCATGACTAAGTTCGTCTAAGAAAGATTATTCATTTTGACATTTTAATAAATTACGACTGAGGTTGCAATGGTACTGTATTTTGACCCGAAATAACTTTTATTTCTGTACCGAAATTACGCGATCAAGATTACTGTAAGTACAGAGGACGAAAACAAAAATGTTGTAACCAAGTTGACTTTCACACATCAAAACATCTTTTATCATACAATATATGGAAGTAACTGGTTCTTGAAATTTCATCCCCCTTTTCAGCAATATTCACTATTCATAATTAGTGACAAAAAGGTTATATTCAAACTATTGGAATTAATTTGAGATCTTTGTGTGTTCAATCCGTTGATCAAACACTTATCTACGATAGAGGGGTGTCATTACAGTAATACAGACCGGATTTCGTCAGAAAGCAACTTTTTTTCCTTCAAATTTACCCTTTTCCAAAAAGCTTGACATTGAAGGTTCATACTGCTGCTATTGACGTTTTGTCAAAACGCAGTTACTAAAGTTTCGTCAGTTCATTTTAAAGGATGAAATTACTCATATTACAACAACCAATGTTGACGTTTATTTTTCATTGTAACAATACTTGTTCCTGGACACTAAAATAGCAGGATTACATTATATGAATGCAAATATCACAAAGAAGTGAAAAATTATCTGTATGAAATTTTCTTTGATAAACTGGTAGATAATGCTTTTGTCAAATCAAACCGTTGATGTTTCTGACATATTGTCTACTTTAACTGGTTAAAATAATTGCGGGTGCAACACTTTTTTTTACTGTGTATATGATTTGTATAGGGAACATAGGTAATGAGTCTGTTTATTAACATATCCCTATACGCGTGTGTGTACATATATTGAGAGACAACTTAACTTTCTATCAGTAATTGTCCAGTTAACTGCCTAATGTTATATCTTTATCCATAACTTTGCTTTAAAGACGGAGAGGTGACAAGCAGAACGCACCTGCCTCAGGCAGGTTATTACATCATTATATTACATACACACCTTGCCATGTTGACTGACACCGAGAAACATTGCGGAACAAATTCATATATACAGGCAATAATTTGCATAAACAAAGTGAATTGAAGGTGAAAATAATATTCTACTGGATGAAAAACCTTTGCTTTAACAGACTGCAAAGAACATGTGGAACATGGGCCATTTTGTTATGTGTACGCGAGTTAGGTCACGTGGTTTCTTTGGAATCACAAATTAAACTTAAAGAGACCACCTAAAAAAGATTAAAGAGCAAAAAAGAACTTGCCCCAGGGCCGAAGAGGCCCCAATAAAGAAAGTCATAGCTGAAAATGGTTATGATACATGTATACATGAACAATTGAGGAAAGGTGGGCGGAGATAATACATCACTGTTGGATATATATATATATATATATATATATATATATATATATATATATATATATATATATATATATATATATATATATATATATATATATATATATATATATATACACAATATATATATATATATATATAAAATCGGTTTTATCCGAAGGTTCATAGTACCGTATCTATAATGGCTTCGTTGATAATTTAATTATTTCAAATTTCCGTTGAACAAATTCAAGGGTTGTTACATATTAACAGAATCCGTTGACAATAGCGTTATCTGTATGTCTATACTTTTAAATCAACGACTTTACCTGACTAAAAAATAAAAAAAACGAAGGCGGGTGTACTATTTATGATGATTAAGTTATAAGCAGATACCACTTTCTAATAATTCAAGAGAAAATGGGGCCACGTTGCATTTGGGTGAATGTTTCCTGGGAAGTTTCAATTATTTTCAAATATTTATATTATCTTGTGTCTGGTGGGTTTTATGAGTAGAATAAAACAGCACGATCCTCACACGAGTGTGTCTACAAGTAGAGAATGAAGAAAGATCAAGTTATTGCTCCACATGTACGAATCCACAATATAACCAATTTCATTATATAGAAAAATATGATTGTCTTGATAACAACTTTTCACAGGTTATCTGATGAAGGAGTAAGCATGTTCACAATATAGTTTTTGTATTATCCAGACAAATGTGCACTTCTTAATAATGAAGTTGTTACCAACTTGGCATCTCTGTATCGAGTACTCTATATAGATTCGTGTTACTCTAGCACCAGAGGAAGTTTATCGATCTTCAGCAATACGATAAGCTTGCTGGAATTGCCAAGAACAGGGGACAACTGTACATAAGCTGTTGGTATGTGAGGGTTGTTATTGATTTCCACCCAACGCTTGTAGTGACCGAACGAAAATACATTGGTCGAGATAAATTGATGGAATCGATGGACTCATATCGGCCACTGTTCCGGTCTAGTGAAGCATGTACCGATACAAAGGTCGAAATGAGCTCCTTGTATTAGCGAAGATTGATCCAATCAAAGCCATTTGATGCTTAGTCTTTTCTATGTATAACCTTACATAACCTGAAAAAACAAGTAAACTTTCATATATATATATATATTGATTACAACTCCCTTGTTTTACATGTAATCAACGACACACAATGAACTCGTTAACCCTCAGAGACTTCATTGAAAGACAATGACTGATTTTGGTGTCAATACACTGACGTGTTGAGATGTTGATCATTACAACATGCTATTGTTTTTGCTTATACATAAATATGCAATCTTCCATATGTTAACAATACTTGAAGAGACCAATACACCGGTCGATATGAGCTCATCGTATTGTATTAAAGAAGATTGATCCAGTCAAAACCTGATGTTTACTCTTTCCTATATATATAAATGTATTATGTATTTACCACACTTTTTGTAGATATGATTTTAATGCTGACTGGATGTGTCGCATTATAAAATCTTTTCTTTTCAACTATGTGGAGGATTATCAACACGACGAATATATAGTACCTTGTTTAACACTGTAAAATATACTCTGATTGATTGGTCAGTGACGAATGGTTAGCTTGATTACATAATAAACTGTCTACGAGGCATTTAAATGTGATCCTATTGTAGGTCTCAGCCTGTGAATCAATCATTTGTTTCAATTACACACTTCTAGGGAAAAAGGAAACGATACTAACAAAACGCAAGACATTTTAATCTACGAGGGATAGATACAACTGACACATAGTTACACTATGTATCTTAAAGTCACGTAAACATAGTTCACATTTCTTTAAACATTATCTGTTTATGGTTCTGAAAAACAGGGTTTTTTAAAAGAAAATTGAAATCTCCTTAACCAAGCGAAATAGGATATTGAAATATGGCTTTCTGTCTAGTTGTATGGCATCCTCCAGTAACTATGCGTCGTCGATTTAAAATCCAAGAAGGTATGTTATGCCGACAACATCTTGCACTAAGATAATTTCCATATTTCATATAATTTCACCTTAATTTCCAAACATTATTTCCAAAAACTCCTTTGAAATAGCAATTTCAGCACCCATTTGTGTTAAAATATATTCAAAAGATTAAGTATAAAACTCACATGAATGAAATTTGGTGTGTCTGTAAACGAGATATATCCTCATCACAGACATTCAAACATTGTGTTTAATGTTGTTTCTCTATAGCCTAATTGAGCTCATATCGCAAGAGTTTCGTCTTGAGTTTGGAAGTTGGTAAGGGGTGGGCATTTCCAGAAAGACACCATCTACCTCTGCAATCTGTTTGGTTCGTACAGAATTATAATAGGTCTAATAGGTCCTTCCATCATCTTCCGGCGCCATGTCTTGATCATTGCTTTTCGGATTTGAAAAGCTTCATACTCGACTTGCCGCTTGTCGATCCAGCGTGTATACCAAAATTCAAATTGTCGACCCCACGTGTATCCACTGAACATTAACTTTTGAAATGAATTAAACCGAAAACACACACATATGAGAATATCATATTATATAATGAAGTTTTACAACATGATTGTATTTTTATCGACTTTTACCAAATATAAATCCTTTAACAGGTCTACCCAACTAAATGAATAAGAGGTTGCAAGCCCAAGCAAAGAAAACTACAAAAGATTTACATTAATAAAAAAAAAAAAAAATAAACAATCGTTTTTAAAAAAAAAAAAGAGTTTCTAATTTATGTTTTATTCAAACGCGCATGTGCTTGTCAGTTATGGTTATTATTATGAAAGTAGTACAGTACTAGTAACATTAACGGATATATTACGGTAGGTAGGTAAAGAAATATAGAAGTCCCTCAAGAACATGGCGCCAATGAAGCTAATCAACAGCAGCCCTTTATGGAACAAGGTACCGTGGAAGACCTATCAATATTTAATTTGATTGCTTCAGCTAATAGAGTGAAGACGTCGTATGAATGAATATTGAATGGCTGTTCAGCCATCTTGTATCTTGTAGATCTAGTGATAACAGGGTTAGTTTACATGTACATGCACACAAACATGCACACAGACACACGGACGCACATGTTTGAGACTTGGAGAAGGTATGGAATTATTTCTAGACTTGTTTTTGTGAATTCATTATTGCACTAAATGCAATATGTCTGTCCGTACATTGTGATGTGCACTTGACTAGTGTACCGTACTGTTACTGTGATCTGATTGATATGATGATTATGATATGATATTATAACAAGAGATGCCGCTAAAGTACTTGTACAAATAATTGTATATTCAGGACTCGAATACAGTAATAGTTTACTGTTAGGAATCAGTAAATGTCAATTGTACAAAATCCAGAAGGTTTAGAACACAGCCGCAAGAATTGTAACCAGAACGCCAAAATCATGTCACATTACACTCGTACTTAAGGGTCTGCACTGGCTTCCCATTGAAGCAAAAATCAAGTTTAAAGTTCTTTGTATCACATAAACCCAATACCAAAAGAAACTTTGCATCCTTCTTCTTGTCTTAATAAATCACATAATAGGCAACGATTGGATTTGGGTTTTTAAGTATTGTAATAATTATTCAATTTTACATTCGATGTATGAAAATATTCATTTCAAACGTTTATTTAAATAAAAAGTTTGGACGCATCAACATACGAGGGGTATCAAAATGTGTTTGATCAATTCGTCTGTGATTCGGTGGTGGTCTCGTACTCGGTGGTCTTTGCTAATGGGTAATATCAACGGACTTTTAACATCAGAAACTGTTTCAGTAGTGCGTTAGTCGCTTAACATGTGTGTCTTGTCAAAATTAAAAGTTTAATTTTTTAATTTTTTTTAAATTTAATTTTTTGTAAAAAAATTAAAAACTTCTGAAAATATTTGACTGATGACAATACGCCATTACTTTTCAGTTTTAGTGTACGATGTCCAAAACTTGAAATATTTGTAATTGAAAAACATACATATGATAAAATCAACTGAGATGCAAAGTTTCTTTTGGTATTGGGTGTACAAATGTCAACATAATATATAATGGCTTCATCATATCTTTCAAATATATTGGAGATCTATATATACCCCTGCAAAAATCCTTCGTTCCCATTATTTGAATCTTCTCAAGATGCCAAAATGCAACAGCACCAGTTATGGACAAAGATCATTCGGCTGTGCTGCGCCAAGACTTTGGAACCAACTTCCTCATGTCATTAAGATGTCCTCCTCACTGACTGTTTTTAAATCTCAACTCAAAACTCACCTATTTTCTAGCTATTACTCTTAGACTTAATTTCTTTGCCAATTTAATTCTGTAATTATTGATATTATTTAATCGTTTCTACCATTTTTAGATTTTATTTCCAAGTATTTTATATCATTACCTTCAATTTCTTACTTTCATATGCGCTTTGAGCATGCACCTTGTGTATGGATATCGCGCTTTATAAATGCCCATTATTTTTATTATATGTATATATGAATAATTTCGTTTCAAGCTATTCATTACTTTACATTTCCATGCTAACATTTGATGAACAAGGAGTGGTTTCAGGGGAGCGTCTCTTTATCTCCTTGCTGGACATTAGTTGTTGATGAACACACGTTTTGAAATATATCTCAAATTGACCCAAACATGATTTCAACAGAAAATATTTATGAAACTTTGTATGTTCATGAATCAATTTAGAAAGATCAATTCGACAGATAGGCCTACTTGTCATGAATAGAATCACTTTAGGGCATTTGGAAGTGAAACACATACGGTAACCACTGCTAGATAACAACATTTTTATGAGATAGTCAGAAAATTTTTGAGAACATGTTCAACGTGTTTATGCTTACTCCTTCATAAGGGGAAATTTCAAGGGGGATTTGATCTTGTTCCGTACCAAGTCAAGCGTTTTATGATCGTGTCTGTGGAAGCAGAATATCATATACTTGCTCCTCGGATTATCTGAAACTGAAGCTATAAATACCAGTTCGTCATGTCAAAACTGGCTCAACTCAGTGCAAATACACTCTTCAATAATGCAAAGATCAGATTACATATCACTAATCTCTGTGTTTGGTCATTCCATGGTATTGTTAGAGGTAACGTGCTAGGGATTAGAAGGGTGACGGACCGTGAACTTTCATTTGCAAGCTGTGGAGGTAATGGAAACTTGTCCTCTTCACGGAACTTCTATCTCACTCTTGAGATCTCGGTCCAAGTGGAGCTCTTTCTGAACTAGCTGGAATTCTAGTTAGTTATGCGATCAACGACGTTGTTACAAACTGTGTATTCGGTCTGTTCCCATCGAGTTCCTTCACCTATGAGATACGCGCATACCTATGCCTTACAAGACAAAAGTCTGTTGGAGATGTAAAACGTTTTCAGATTGGGTAGAAGCAAGACTGGTGTTGCAGGATTTTGCCCAAGGCTCGTTTTCAGTGTCAATTTGTAGTTACAATTTGTAGCATCAACTAAATTTATATGTAGGCCCACATCAAATGATATTGGCCAATTTTTCCTGAATATTAAGTATGGATAAACTACAATGGTTAAATGACTCGTTGGCTAAATCAAACTTACCGTGTAACAAAATATATGAAAAATACATATAATATTTCCTTTGTTACAGAATGGCACTTAGAGGCAAGGTTGAATGAAGAAATTCCATCGACGATTTCATCACGAGTCTTCCACATTTTATTACTCCACCATGGAGCTAAACTTACGAGGGTTATTTATTAAAACAGTGTTTTGCTCTGCGGCCTTTATCTCCCTTGCATTTATATATCTGCACACAAATAGAAAAATGACCTTAACCTTTGTGTCAGAGACTGACCGTCGCCTTCCCCCAAAATGCACAAACGTATTGGACTCCATGCTGAAAGGTAGCTGGGCTCGGAGAAATCTTTCACAATCAGAGCAACGAGAAATTGAAGCATTTTTATTGAAAGCTAGAAATGGGCATTCGCTTCCGCCAACTCTTGAACGTCCGGATAGAAAGTGTGGTAACGTCACATTTGACACGCTTCAGAGACGTTATCATCCGTTGCTGTGGTTCCGTGCTCTCTGCGATCCAAAGGGAGATCACCCATGTTGTCAAGACGGACGTTGTACAGCCGCTAGTGAAAGCCAGTGTCAATGTGAGAACTGTTATGACATGAGACAACAGATTCATGCAGAGTATTCAAAATGGATACCAACTCAGGAAACATGCACTCCAAGGGAATTTAGTAGGGAGAATGCCTGTAATGTTTTAGCTGGAAGTACTTTGATATTTATTGGAGATTCCTTTATTCGTCACATCTACACAGCTTTACTTCTACTAATGACAAATGATTACCAGTATGGCGCCTTGCAGACTCAAGCTCGAATTGGTGAGTGCTATTCAAACAACTTTCAACTTGTTCAAATTACTGCTTAAACGGATAAATAAAAACAATAAATGAATCATAACGTTTCTCACTATTTGGGTGAAGAGTTAACAAAACATTATGGTCAACTAATTAACCATCTTTACATAATGATGGTACTCTAGAAAATATATTTATTAACAGGAATATTTTCTTGACAACAACTTCTTTAATGTAAAAATACACAATGTTTCGGAGTATATGCTAACTCCTTTGTGGAATGTGACTGGAACCATTCTACCTAATGAAGGAGTGAATATATACTCGGAAACGTTGTGTATTTTCACATTAAAGAAGGTTGTTATCCAGAAAATATTCCTGTTCTTATATATGCCACATCTAAATTCCCTTCAAAGCCCTGATCTTATCCCATTTTCTGAAGTTTAGATACGGTCAGTTAAAATATTATAACAACACACAACTATTCTACATCCTAAGAGTGAGACTGTCATTGATTTCGGAACTTAAGGATTGTTCAACTCAAGAGTGGAATACTCATCAATTGTTCATTCGCAGAACACCATCGGGACAGAATAATAAACATCAACGTTAACAATGTAACTTTGTTAGATATAAAGTGGATTTAGGCTTCACGGAGACATTGGTTTAACCATTTCACTCGACATCTGATAGGATTTCAAATTAGATGTTTGATACCAAAGGAGAGATTAAGTAATTTTTCATGTGTTTCTAATTTTTTTAAAATCTAATTGCAATACGTTTATATGACATCTTAGAAATGAAATCTTTCATCTACAACTGACATATATGTATATATATTTTTCAAATAAAAACAATCCGATGTAATAGTGTTTCAAGGACAAACACTTCTATGAGATGGCAGATTGTCTTCTATTAGCGCACGCCAGCGAATGTCGTGTCATTATTGCGTTCTACGTTATTCATGATGTAAGACGTCATAATACAGATTTGTTAGGCTGAGAGCTCAATTTGAAAATGAAAATGAATCTCGTTAAAACAGTATGAACCTTCAAACTCACTTAATCATGAAACTGTCAAATTCAGTAAAATTGCCTTAATGAACAAATACGGCCAGTATTTACGGTATTCGCTTATCTAAAGCGAGAAGAAGTGTTTAATTACCAGCTTGAATTCAAATAATCTTTAAAATATTTACAGATCCTATGGTTGTAGACCTTTTCTTTAAAACAAAAGGTTTGATGTCAGGCTAGCTTTTTATCGTGCATGATAAACGATGTTTTGGTGTCACCTCGGTATAAAAAATGTTGATTACTATAAATTAATTCTAAAGTTTATAGTGTAGTTTCTGTCCTAGAACAATAAGTATATTGTATACAAATTTAATATCATCACATTTGTCCTCACATTATCTTTAATTTTGTCCATGGTGGACTTTTATGTCAATGAATTAGTCAATAAATAAGCAATTGTTATGTCTGGGGTGATAAAATCAATTAAATAAATCCAGCAATGTACGCGTGTTCACCCTTCAGATTGGACTCTACTAAGGTCATGTGACCGGTACACATTATAATAAACATGGATTTGACAAATAACTCAATTTTATTCGTTGATTGTTACAGATAATAATACGGTAAGTCATGGATTAAACATGACCCGCGGGTATTAATAAGAAGTAAGGATGTTTCCTGTGAGCGCCCAAGGGCCGTGGACCCCCCGGATATTCCCAAGGTCAATATTTATACAATAAACCACTCAGACGATATTAAATTTATTCCAAATTATATATCATATAAACCCAGGAACGAGGAACGTTATAGCGACATGTACTCCACGGGCGTTCATCCTGAAAACTTGGTCATCTTGTTTTGCTGCGTGGCATGCCCTGGACATATGTGAAAAACTCCCTTCGACCCAAAGGACACGACAAACAAATATAGAACAAATTATATTAAGAAAAGCTTCATCAGTTTTCTGTAGGGATGAAAGTCGTTTCTTTTTGCGTCTGTCATATTAACGGGATAAAGATACATCCTCGTGTCGAAGGGAAATTATCGCTTGTGTCAAGGGGAATTGGTGTTTAAGCAATACAGTTTAAAGGTGTCCCACGTTCTAGGACGACAGTCGCTACGGTGAGGGTTTGCCGATATGTCGGTGTACGTTCTTTGATGGCATGTATACTATGAGACGATGTATTTGATCCAATTCTTTGCTTGATAGCTGCAGGTATCCGGAGAGAGTGTAAAGGCATGCTGATGTTCACAGAGAAGATGTGTCGGAGCTGGCTCAACAGGACTACAACCGTCTGTCATGGAACAGTCAAACTTCGCCTCATGGAGAAAGTAACGTCAGCCTATGGACCAAGCTTTCCAAAGCTCGCCAAAACTCTTTCTACTTTGGAGAAATCCATGTTGATTATCGGAATCGGCATTCACGAAGACTACAAATCAAATAATACTAAGCAGAAGTTTCTAGAGCCCTTGTTGAAACACATGCACGCGTCAAAGCAGCATTGGCCTAAGATTGTGTGGGCGGGTCCTCACGCCCCGGGTCTACTGAAGACACCACGTATCCCTCGACAGAACCACCAGAGTGTCCTCAGATACAATCAAGAGATCAGCAAGTATCTCCAGTCGTGGGGTGTCCCGGTCTTCGACACCTTCAATCTCACTGACGGTGTCGTGAGCTTTGATGGCGCTCACTACGGGCGCGGTGTTAACTTATTAAAGGTGACGGTTTTACTCCACTACATTCAGGAACTCAAGGATGGCGGAAACTGGTAGAACGGATAATAAAGAAAGAGGCGACATCGTTGATTCTGATTGGTTTATTACTTAATGTGTTCATATGTTCATCTATACATTTAATCTAATTTTATGCTTATCATTATTTTATTGAATGTAAGTTATATCATCATGAAAGAAAACAATTGTTCTCAAATTTCTAGATCAAGGAAACTAGAATAGACAATAAAAACAATTTTGAAAGGAATTGTCCTACCACGGTAGAAATATTTTGCTTACTTTTACATGTACAAGATTTTATTTATAAAAGAAAAATGATAGATATTGAGAATCTTCAGCCATTTCACATGTGCCTTAACAATATTTCAGCATTATTGTAATTATTATAATGTCTTTAGCATAAACCATAATATATTTCAGACACATATCGTTATTTATTAAATGATTGTCAATGTGTTTTTTGTAACTGTATATATTTTTATTACATTATTGTTATGTCAATACTATGAGTATTTGATTTGTCTTTTATCATACTGTACATTTCTTGTACATATCATAATGTAAAATATGTAATTATTCACATTTGTTATATCTTTTACAATTTTGATGAAATAATCATTTGTATATAGAAGGCGAAAAGAAGTGTTCCACTTGTGCCTAATCCGTTTGACCTTTTATATACCAATACAATATGTTTACACTAAACTACTTATTGTTATCCCCCACCGCGAGTGCGAGGCAGAGGATATAGTATTTGGCTGCGTATTTGGCTGTATCTGGGAAAACTCAAGTACTATTTACTGGATTTTAAAAATATATTTTGCTAATAGGTTCACCATAGTGAGAGTAATGTTCTAACAGGGTTTTGACCTTGACCTTCTTTTCGGGATATCGAAAGAATCGTTGATTGGAATCTCAACATATCCTACACAAAGTTTCTCCAAGGGAAGACATCTACCTGGTTAGATTTTGGTGATCTTTTTTGGTGAGCATTATTCTCATGGTCACAGCGGAACTTTGAATTTTTCAGGGTGTGCCCTTACATGTTAAGCTTGAAGTTGTATTTATCAAGAGCTGTTCACTGGATTATCATATAATCTTACACCGATGTTCTTCTGGGGATGATTCAGGGTCGAGTCTATTTATTGGATTCTGAGTTAATATTTTCGAAAAACATCAATAAATAGCATTAATTAAACGTCAAATATTTATTATGCGTGCGTGCGTGTCACTGTGTGTTTGTTTGGGAGGGAGAGCGAATGATGGAAGCATGATGTTGATGTAATGGATAACACCTGAAAACGAGTGTGATCTAGCAAAGAGAGGTCCTTGCCCTAGGGTCTGCCCGTAGGCAAAGGCCTCTCTTTGCTAGATCGCCCGAGGATGGGGGTTTTATCTATTTTATAAACCGAAAAAAGACTAATGTGAGCGAAATCTTAAAAAAGATTATCTTACTTAACATTTATTTGGTTAAATGAATCCTATTTAAAAGGCCTTAGACTGTATAAAACCCTGCTAGAAGGGCAGTATATACTGTACAAGGCCCTCCCAGTGGTGTAATATCCAGTGTGTTGCCCTCTCGATAGGATTTGTAAGGCCCTGCTCCGTTTCTCAGGGATGTTCTCCCGGAAAAAAGACTATTTTCAAAGATTGTTAAATGGGCTTTAGGTATATGAAAATAAATAAAACATCCCCGACTTTTTTTTTTTAGCTCATCAGGCCTCTACAGAACCAATAACTCTAGAGAGCTGACATTTTATGTGTACACTCCTTGGCCAATGGAAATTCTAAATTGTAAAATTGGTGACCCTGTGACCCCAAATAAGGGCCTTACGAGCTAATACCTAAAAACATATTTTCATCTTCTTCTCCAGAACAAAAAGACCTAGAAGGCTGTAATAATGTGTACATGCTCTTTAGCCAACGGGGATTCTAAATTGTAAGTTTGGTGACCCTGGGGCCCCAAATAAAGGCCTCACAGGTCATGACATAAACACTTATTTCATCTTCTTTTCCAGAACAAAAAGACCTAGAAGTCTGTAATATTGTGTGTAGACTCTTTAGCCAATGGGGATTCTAAATTGTAGATTTGGTGACCATGGGGCCCCAAATAAGGGCCTCACAGGCCATTACCTAAAACCTATTTTCATCTTCTTCCCCAGAACAAAAAGACCTAGAAGGCTGTAATATTGTGTGCATACTCTTTAGCCAATGGGGATTCTAAATTGAAGATTTTGTGACCCTGGAGCCCCAAATAAAGGCCTCACAGGCCATGACCTTAAAACCTATTTTCATCTTCTCCAGAACTAAAAGACCTAGAAGGCTTTTATATTTCACAATACACCACGTGGTGTGGTTATCAGGTCAATATCAGAGGTAGTTCTGTTAAGGAGAAAACATGACTCCGAGGTCTTCTGCTCTGAGAATAACCTGAAGGGAGGGATAAATTTTT
The DNA here is from genome assembly GCA_936450465.1 of Gibbula magus. Classification (NCBI taxonomy): domain Eukaryota; kingdom Metazoa; phylum Mollusca; class Gastropoda; order Trochida; family Trochidae; genus Gibbula; species Gibbula magus. The sequence continues at coordinate 17,280,930 of OW388292.1, forward strand.
ACATTTGACGTTTATAAATAGGAAGAAAACATTCCTCCTTCGTCTTCTGCTTTTAAAATGGTCTAAGCGGAGGAATTAGGCCCTTTGAGCGTCCGAAACTATAACTCGTAAATTTTGATAGTTGACGGTTTATAAGCTGGAGAAAACACTCCTCCTCGGTCTTCTGCTCTGAGAATAACCTCAAGGTCGGGATAGCCCCTCGGGCTAACGCTCTCGGGGCTTTATCCCTCCCTTCAGATTATTCTCAGAGCAGAAGACCTCGGAGTCATGTTTTCTCCTTAACAGAAGATACCTACAAAACAACAGACAGAATCCGACCTAGGTTTATAATTTTTGATAACCACCATGGTCGGTTATGAGATATTCAACCTACGGAAACAGATGGACTTGTAAAATTTGGGAAATTTTGTCAAATTACAAATGAAAATTTTGTAAGTAGCGAAAGTGGGATTCGAACCCTGGACCTCTATAAAAAATATCGTTAGAGCAGCGCCTTTACCAATGTAGCTACCGAGGATCCATACAGATGAGTGTTCATTCTTTTGTGTCTTGGCTGTATTTATATATTTTCTAGTATTATATATACATATTTATATATGGGTACCAATTTATGTCTACTTTGTGTATGGAATGAATGATAACCATGTGGTGTATGTGAAATAATGACCTCGACCTCGTGAATATCTGTGATAACCATCTCGCGTACCGCTCGATGGTTATCACAGATATTCACTCGGTCAGCGGTCATTATTTCAACCGTATTACAGCCTTCTAGGTCTTTTTGGAGAAGACCTAGGTCTCAAGGGCCATGACCTAAAAATCTATATCAGTCTTAATCGTTAAATAATAATACAATATAAACCCTTATGAGCTACAGAGCCCATGGCTCTATTTTTAGTTTTCATGTGACATCTTCGAGGTATTAAGCCTCTATAAAAATGGCGTCACCAACATTTGGGGCTTCATTCATAAATACATATCAATAGACATCGCCATAAACTCGGCTAGATATTAGTGTTTGTTGAAGTGTTTCTCAAGCATCGGCGCTGTCAGATACAATAGATATAATAAAACGTACGAATTTCTTGGCCTGCTTACAAATTCATTTACTTGACCTTTTCTATGAGCCAATCAAGACAGCCTTGGTCTTATCACAATTACTTTTTAATCTGGAGGCGATAGCGAAATCTCTTTGTATATACTACTCTGTCCTTCTTCTCACTCCTCCTCCTCCCCCTCCTCCTCCTCCTCTTCCTCCTCCGTGGCGGGCTGCGGCGACAGTGGTGGTGGTGATTACGTCATTGGTGGATGTGATAACCATCACGTCACGTGATCAACATCGCTTGGCTATTAACATACTATGTTTTTATTTTAAAGATAGTTGGTATAACTGAAAGCAACTTATCTCAAGTTATGTCTTTATATATTCAGTATAATGAATGACATGTCATGTATCGAAAAGTTAACTCAAAACTAAACTAATGTGAGGCTATTTCTTTATCGCTCTACCAATGTAACTGTTTCAAGTAATAGTTTCCCTGGTATGTGGAGTATTTCATTTTCAATTGCGACTTTAAAATGACTAAGCATTGAAGCGTTGATGAACTTAAAAGGTTTGGCATATGTTTTCAATATATAGACTTATTAAACGTTCGTTTAAGGGTTAACGATATCGTAATTATACCGAACACCCTCTGGTAAATCAAGTGGTGTGTTTTCTTACAAAACATGATCATTGGCGTTTGACTGGTGGGGTATCTTCAAGAGAAAAGTCGACATTAATGACGAGTATTGAGTATGCCCGTCACGGCTGACCAAGCAGTGCTACCCCTCTCTCTGCCCTTGGTCAATGGAATTCTTCACTGTAGTCGGCGGTTGTCATGCGGTCTTTGTGCTTGTGACCCTGTTGTTGTATAGGAGTTTAAGGTCTGCTTCCACTCGTCGAGTGATTTCGCCGACCGTGCTTGTGACCCACTGCAGTGGACATTTATAACCAACTCGCAACTTTTTATCCATCGCAATAAATCCCTAAAGACACGTATATACGCGACATCATATGTTTTGGATACTATAGGCTACACACAGACTCGGGTAAGATCAATTTCATGTGTTAAAACTCTACCTAAAAGTCTCCTGTAAATCGACTTGTGTGCTAAACATGATCATGGACCTTTGAGCATGGGATATCTTTCAGAGTAAAGTCGACATGAATAAGAGTGGAGATTATGGTTGTTACGACTCGGTGATCAATGTCTTACCATTCATAATTCTCCCCGTGGTCAATACCATTCCTCCCTCACTGGTGATTGTTGAAGACGTCACTGGTGATTGTCCACTCTAATGAATGACTGTTGAATGACTGCATGAAATACCTATCACGTCACGTCATCATCATCATCATCCCTCAGCTATTAACATATTAGTATATGTATTTATTTTAATATTTCTCAACTATGGTGCATTATCTATTGAATACCTACTCACATCCAGCTAACATTGTAGTTAAGGCAATTTCATAATATATTCTCAGTGTTGAAACTAAACAGAAAAGGGAGATAACTGCTTTGGTAATTGTTCATGACCTGTGTATCACTATTCCCTTGATATATATTATGAAAAAACTAACACATGCAATGCATGATACATATCTTTATTACATAGACAACCATGCAGTAAGCGTATAGAACAGAGTGACAATGTTTATGCAGATTTGTTTTTAAAGTCTTTGTCCAACTTCAACATTTTCAGGACACGCCCTCTCAAACCATCAGTCCATTCAGATGTTTTAAACTGAGAGTTGAGGTAATCCTTACACCGATATGGGAGCAGGTTAAAGTTTGTGACATCTTCAAAAGATGAATCTTCTATCAACAGTTTTCTCCAATTTTCTACATCCGCCATTGCCATGTTAAAGTATTTTAGCATCAGGTTTTCTCAGACATCTGCATGTATGTTGGCATTCTCCATCAAACATACATCCAAAGCACATTTCAAGAGACAGTCGTCTTATGATCTTTGAGATTTGAAGAGAATAGCATAGTGTCAACAAGTTTTCAACGAGTTTCATCTTATCGGCCATAGCAACCTCATCCGTGGACAGCGTCCATCTTGACTTTTTCACGATGACACGTTTAGTGACGTCGCAATCATCGTGAAACTTTCGCTTGGCGTCTTCCACACAGTCCTGACGATTTGGAAACCACTCTTGAGATTGTAGAACGATCGGTTCGTTCAAGGTGTGAGGAAATTTCATCACTTGTTTCCACATGTAAAATGTAGATTTTTCCCTGTTAAAGATAGAATGAAATCAGTAGTTTAGAAAACATAAAATAAGTATATTTCGTGTAATAAATTTACTCTTGCACTGTAGTCAAGGTGTCGAATCTCTTTTGAACAACATCACATGTAAAACTTTAAATCATAAAAATTAGTGAACACTAACCTCGTTGTCATGATAAGTGTTTTGTCTGCAACTCTGTAACATACGACTGCTTGCTGTCTCTGAACGCAGTCACTGACTGTTATTATGTTTGTAAAGTTCATTGCATCCCGTGCTCTCCATCCTCCCCTGAGATGTGTCTTGACCGTTCGCTACCATGGTTCTAGGAAGTCCGTGTGATCTTGTAAGTAATATCCGATATCCCCGAGAAAAGTGAGTATAGCATGCGACTCTAAACGCTGTCTATCTTCTACTGCTGAAGGAACGCAAAACTGATTCTACTGATCACGTGGTAGATTCTACTGATCACGTGATAAGATCGGATCATATCGTTATGGCGTACGATTACGTTTCGTAGCGAAAGAGTCCCAACGGTTATATCTTTTCTAACATAATCTAACAAGCGTAGGTACCACATAGTCGAAACGACAATTCCCTAGCAGACGAGGATCTATCCTTTATTTCGCTACACTACGCTAAGCTAAGCTAAGCTACCCTACATTACTCCGAGGAGCCCTTTAACACCGCACAACGCTATCCTTTCCTCCGCTATCCTTCCATACCCTAAGAGCAGTAGCACGTTTTTCGCTCAAATAAGTCGATGAAATGAATTTGAAAAATAATGTCACCAATAGTAAAACACCCTTTTCTCTTCAGAAAATCAAGTTAAAAGATGAGTGTCCATGGTTCCAAAAAGCCATGGAAATAGTTTTTGTCATTCGAAATAATAAAATGTGTTCACAATAAATTGGCCATCATGCAATTTTTGCATTATACGCAACACCGTTATCACCACTACGGATAATTGGTTTGTGAAATAAGATGTTTTACCCTCTAAAGTAAATATAAATGACATAAACTATTATTATAAATGGGAAATTTTAGAAAAAAACAAATTTGCCAAAAAACGTGCTACTGCCCCTTTAACACCGCGGGGTGCATGCGGCTAGCGAATTTCAATGGCTCGCTCACGCTCCGATGAGTTCTCTTTCATCACGCATCTACATCTTAATCCAACTGACCAGGCTGTATATATATTATCTAACAGTAAGTTATGTAAGCCACTGGCTGCATTAATATATAATATGTATAGACGGAGGTTGCGCCTCACTTAATTTTAATTTTAATGTTTACTCCATCCTTGTATATTCAATGTTTTATACCCATATTTATCTATATTTTAATATGAAAAAGTAATATGGTGTCTTATAGGCCTTTGTAGGCCGGGTGCTATCTTTTTATCTGCAATGTTTTTATATAATGTGAATGTTGTTTTATTATGCCATATGTGAAATGTATGTAAGCACGTGACACCGTAATAAACTACTTTTCTTCTTTCTTCTTTCTTCTTCTGAAAGAGTTTCTCCACCCAGATGGAACAATAGCTTTGGAAATAGGGGATTACTTTCATTGTACTCGTACGAGTTTGCTATTGTACTCGGTGGAGAACTCTTTTGTTAGACGCCATTTAATGAGTTTATCTCTACTTATAACCTTACTTAACCGGAAAAAAACAAGTAAACTTGGTTCATACACGTGGGATCGACAATCTCAGTTTGCGGATTAAAAATGGGCAAAATATTGTCGATCCCGCGTGTAGTGCACCTCTCCTAATCGAGAAAAGTCGATTGGCTTAGGGGGATTAACGCAAGGATAATCCTGACCCTTATGAAAACAGTTGTCGACAGTATCTGTGGTAGACATCAGGTAGACACCTATTTTTTCTTATATTATAGTCTCTCGTAACCCTATTTGGGTGGCTCATATTTTCTCCTGTACTCTTACATGTATATATTAATTCCTGTATTAAACATGTGAGGTGAGACTTCAAACATAATATGTCTGTCTGTCACATTGGAAACTACAAACATAAGAATATACAGGGAAATAACATTTATTATTTTGTTTATTGTATCATGTATGAAATACATATAATTTATTTGCATTGTCGGGTTACATGTAACATGTACAAGTATATGATAAAAATCATCAAATAGACGTCGCCGAGACATGTAGACATATACATGTACATACTATACTATGCATAGACTTACATATACATACATGACGCAATTCAGATGAGGTGTAGCCCCAATATGAGTTGAAATGGGACGTTTTACTAACTTATCATTAGCTGAAAGAGTATTTTAATTGTTTTCGTAAAGCTGTTAAAGATCAGTGCCATCTTCTACTTAATTGTCTACAGTATACAGAACTTAGACAAGAAATTGTATCTATAGTGTGGAAATATGTCAACAGTGTGTGTCTCTATTATTTTACTTCACAATGTCAAGTCCAGAGGTTGTATGTACAGTTGCCAAAACCTGCAGACTTATTTTATAACGACGAAAAACTTCTCTTTTTTTATATAAAGTTTAATTGATTTTATAGTCCATTTTAATGTATTAATATTTTATCTTGTATTTTATATATTGTAGTCTCTCATAGAGAGAGAGAGAAAATGTTAATGTCTCATAACCCTCAACGGTTGGCTTTTAACCTATGTTGGATTTTATATGTGGTCTGTGTTCTGTGACTGACTAGCTGAAAGCGACTACTAAAACAACACGCTGGGATTAACGCGCTGGGGCTAATCCATTGTATGAATACACCTTACATCAAAGCTTGCCGCTTGTCGATCCGGCGTGTATACCCGAATTTAAATTGTCGATCTCACGTGTATCCACCGTAAACTTTCATATATATATATATGATTACAACTCCATTGTTTTACATGTAATCAACGACACACGATGAACTCGTTAACCCTCAGAGACCTCATTGTCCTGGAGTGACACCCAATTGAAGACTTCGAGGCAATTCACGTACGTGATTGAAAGACAATGACTGATTTCGGTGTCAATACACTGACGTGTTGAGATGTTGACCATTACAACATGCTATTGTCTTTGCTTATACATAAATATGCAATCTTCCATATGTTAACAATACTTGAAGATACCAATACACCGGTCGATATGAGCTCATCGTATTGTATTTAAGAAGATTGATCCAGTCAAAACCTGATGTTTACTATTTCCTATATATATTTAAATGAATTATGTATTTACCACACTTGTTGTAGATATGATTTTAATGCTGACTGGGTGTGTCGCATTATAAAATCTTTTCTTTTCAACTATGTGGAGGATTATCAACACGACGTATATAGTACCTTGTTTAACACTGTAAAATATACTCTGATTGATTGGTCAGTGACGAATGGTTAGCTTGATTACATAATATACTGTCTCACTACTTGTAGGTCTCATATACCGGTGTCAGCCTGTGCAATCATTTGTTTCAATTACACACTTTCAGGGAAAAAAGAAACGATACTAACAAAACGCAAGACATTTTAATCTACGAGGGATAGATACAACTGACACATAGTTACACAATGTTTCCTAAAGTCACGTAAACATAGTTCATATTGCTTTAAACATTATCTGTTTATGGTTCTGAAAAACAGGGTTTTTTAAAAGAAAATTGAAATCTCCTTAACCAAGCGAAATAGGATATTGAAATATGGCTTTCTGTCTAGTTGTATGGCATCCTCCAGTAACTATGCGTCGTCGATTTAAAATCCAAGAAGGTATGTTATATGCCGACAACATCTTGCACTAAGATAATTTCCATATTTCATATAATTTCACCTTAATTTCCAAACATTATTTCCAAAAACTCCTTTGAAATAGCAATTTCAGCACCCATTTGTGTTAAAATATATTCAAAAGATTAAGTATCATACTCACATGAATGAAATTTGGTGTGTCTGTAAACGAGATATATCCTCATCACAGACATTCAAACATTGTGTTTAATGTTGTTTCTATATAGCCTAATTGAGCTCATATCGCAAGAGTTTCGTCTTGAGTTTGGAAGTTGGTAAGGGGTGGGCATTTCCAGAAAGACACCATCTACCTCTGCAATCTGTTTGGTTCGTACAGAATTATAATAGGTCTAATAGGTCCTTCCATCATCTTCCGGCGCCATGTCTTGATCATTGCTTTTCGGATTTGAAAAGCTTCATACTCGACTTGCCGCTTGTCGATCCAGCGTGTATACCAAAATTCAAATTGTCGACCCCACGTGTATCCACTGAACATTAACTTTTGAAATGAATTAAACCGAAAACACACACATATGAGAATATCATATTATATAATGAAGTTTTACAACATGATTGTATTTTTATCGACTTTTACCAAATTTAAATCCTTTGCAAGCCCAAGCAAATAAAACTACAAAAGATTTACATTAATAAAAAAAATAATAAAAAATAAACAATCGTTTTAAAAAAAAAAAAAGAGTTTCTAATTTATGTTTTATTCAAACGCGCATGTGCTTGTCAGTTATGGTTATTATTATGAAAGTAGTACTAGTGACATTAACGGATATACAAGTGTTTGCCACTAACATGGCAATGTCCCCCGCCGGTGACATTGAGTTAGTAAGACACATCATTGGAGCTACTTTGGTTCATGAAATATCGTGTTAATAAGAGTTCTAAAAGTGGTCAAAGTGTTGTGGTGACCTTGAAAATAAGGTCAAGGTCACCAAAATCCCCTGGTGTCTGCGTCATCCCCCAGTGTAGACTGACACCAAATTTGAAGACTTTGAGTCCAACTGGTAAAGATATATATCGCGTTAACAAGAGTTAGAAAAGTGCTCAGTGTTGCGGTGACCTTGAAAATAAGGTCATGGTCACCAAAATTGAATGGTGTCTGCGTCTTCCCACAATGTAGGCAGACATGAAATTTGAAGACTTTGGATGCAACGCTTCATAAGATATCGCGTAAACAAGAAATGTGACGTACGGACGGACGTACGTACGGACGGACAACGCTGAATACATAGTCCCCCGTTCCGCGTTGCGGCGGGGAACAGTTACGGTAGGTAGGTAAAGAAATATAGAAGTCCCTCAAGAACATGGCGCCAGTGAAGCTAATCAACAGCAGCCCTTTATGGAACAAGCTTAAGGTACCGTGGAAGACCTATCAATATTTAATTTGATTGCTTCAGCAAATAGAGTGAAGACGTCGTACCTGAATGAATATTGAATGGCTGTTCAGCCATCTTGTGTCTTGTAGATCTAGTGATACCAGGGTTAGTTTACATGTACATGCACATGCACACAAACATGCACACAGACACACGGACGCACTTGTTGACAACATGTTTGAGACTTGGAGAAGGTATGGAATTATTTCTAGACTTGTTTTTGTGAATTCATTATTGCACTAAATGCAATATGTCTGTCCGTACATTGTGATGTGCACTTGACTGGTGTACCGTACTGTTACTGTGATCTGATTACTATGATGATTATGATATGATATTATAACAAGAGATGCCGCTAAAGTACTTGTACAAATAATTGTACATTCAAGATTCGATTACAGTAATAGTTTACTGTTAGGAATCAGTAAATGTCAATTGTACAAAATCCAGAAGGTTTAGAACACAGCCGCAAGAATTGTAACCAGAACGCCAAAATCATGTCACATTACACTCGTACTTAAGGGTCTGCACTGGCTTCCCATTGAAGCAAGAATCAAGTTTAAAGTTCTTTGTATCACATACAGATGTCAACATAATATGGCTCCATCATATCTTTCAAATATATTGGAGATCTATATATACCCCTGCAAAAAACCCTCCGTTCCCATTATTTGAATCTTCTCAAGATGCCAAAATGCAACAGCACCAGTTATGGACAAAGATCATTCGGCTGTGCTGCGCCAAGACTTTGGAACCAACTTCATGTCATTAAGATGTCCTCCTCACTGACTGTTTTTAAATCTCAACTCAAAACTCACCTATTTTCTAGCTTTTACTCCTAGACTTAATTTCTTTGCCGATTTAATTCTGTAATTATTGATATTATTTAATCGTTTCTACCATTTTTAGATTTTATTTCCAAGTATTTTATATCATTACCTTCAATTTCTTACTTTCCTATGCGCTTTGAGCATGCACCTTGTGTATGGATATATAGCGCTTTATAAATGCCCATTATTATTATATTTATATATGAATAATTTCGTTTCAAGCTATTCATTACTTTACATTTCCATGCTAACATTTGATGAACAAGGAGTGGTTTCAGGGGAGCGTCTCTTTATCTCCTTGCTGGACATTAGTTGTTGATGAACACACGTTTTGAAATATATCTCAAATTGACCCAAACATGATTTCAACAGAAAATATTTATAAATCTTTGTATGTTCATGAATCAATTTAGAAAGATCAATTCGACAGATACTTGTCATGAATAAAATCACTTTAGGGCATTTGGAAGTGAAACACATACGGTAACCACTGCTAGATAACAACATTTTAATGAGATAGTCAGAACATTTTTGAGAACATGTTCAACGTGTTTATGCTTACTCCTTCATAAGGGGAAATTTCAAGTGGGATTTGATCTTGTTCCGTACCAAGTCAAGCGTTTTCTGATCGTGTCTGTGGAAGCAGAATATCATAGACTTGCTCCTCGGATTACCTGAAACTGAAGCTATAAATACCAGTTCGTCATGTCAAAACTGGCTCAACTCAGTGCAAATACACTGTTCAATAATGCAAAGATCAGATTACATATCACTAATCTCTGTGTTTTGTCATTCCATGGTATTGTTAGAGGTAACGTGCTAGGGATTAGAAGGGTGACGGACCGTGAACTTTCATTTGCAAGCTGTGGGGGTAATGGAAACTTGTCCTCTTCACGGAACTTCTATCTCACTCTTGAGATCTCGGTCCAAGTGGAGCTCTTTCTGAACTAGCTGAAACTCTGAAATAGCCTGAATGCTATCAATTCTAGTTAGTTATGCGATCAACGACGTTGTTACAAACTGTATATTCGGTCTGTTCCCATCGAGTTCCTTCACCTATGAGATACGCGCATACCTATGCCTTACAAGACAAAAGTCTGTTGGAGATGTAAAACGTTTTCAGATTGGGTAGAAGCAAGACTGGTGTTGCAGGATTTTGCCCAAGGCTCGTTTTCAGTGTCAATTTGTAGTTACAATTTGTAGCATCAACTAAATTTATATGTAGGCCCACATCAAATGATATTGGCCAATTTTTCCTGAATATTAAGTATGGATAAACTACAATGGTTAAATGACTCGTTGAAAGCTATCTTTCAAAAGTTGATGTTAAAAAGTTCCGTAATGCCTTAGCCCGTTTTCGTTGCTCATCACATGAATTGTTTGTTGAAACTGGAAGATATAAAGGTATTGAAAGAAAAAATAGAATATGTAAAGTTTGTAATATGAACGCTGTGGAAGACGAGCTACACTTCTTATTAACCTGCCCTGTCTATAAGAATCTACGGATAAAATATCTTAAACCTTACTATTTTAACCACCCAGATAGAACAAAATTATTGTCATTGTTAGCAAATACCAATACTCAGTCATTACAGAACCTTGCAATGTATATCTATTATGCAATGTTATTTAGAAATAATATTATGAATGCAACTGATTTTATCATGTGATCTACCATTGATTGTACTACAGGCCTGTGGCCTTCTAAATACAGAAATAAAGATTGATTGACTCGTTGGCTAAATCTAACTTATGCCCCTATTTCACTACGACCCGAATTGCCACGAATCGCCACGAATAGGCGGCTGCATAAATTCGTGAATATTCGTGAGCATTCGGCAAAATTCGTGAACAGCATTTACACTTGTACGAAATGTTTACGAACATTCGTAGCTTTTCATGCTAAAAACCTACGAAACATGTACGAATTCTTTACGAATTGTCTACGAATTGTAAGAAATGATTAAGACACAGTCACGAATGTACTACGAATTTCCACGAATAAGATACGATATCACGAATCAAGTACGAATAGTTTACGATAGTTCGTGACTATTCGGCGATTGCAAGTCATCAAACCATTATGGAGGCGCAATGGAGAGCACGTGTTGCTCTGGCACTCGAATTTGAACTTCAATATCAACATCAAATTGAATTAGCTCTTCGTTCACAATTCGTAAATGCTTCGGGGTTAATTCGGGATGAGAACATCAAAATTATCAACCACGAATTTCCAAGAATTGTTTACGAAGTTGTTACGAACGTCCCGAATTAAATACGAACAGTTTACGAAGCAACTACGAATCTGAAATTCGTAGATGATTCGTGAAAATCTTTTGACAAACAAAAATTTTTCCACGAATGCCACGAATTACAAGAATGTTGCCGAATCAACTAGGAATCATTTACGAATATCACGAATCAATTACGAATTATCTACGAATGTTCACGAAAGTGCAAATTTTCCAATTCATGGCGATTCGTGGCAATTCGGGTCGTAGTGAAATAGGGGCATTACCGTGTAACAAAATATATGAAGAATACATATAATATTTCCTTTGTTACAGAATGGCACTTAGAGGCAAGGTTGAATGAAGAAATTCCATCGACGATTTCATCACGAGTCTTCCACATTTTATTACTCCACCATGGAGCTAAACTTACGAGGGTTATTTATTAAAACATTGTTTTGCTCTGCGGCCTTTATCTCCCTTGCATTTATATATCTGCACACAAATAGAACAATGACCTTAACCTTTGTGTCAGAGACTGACCGTCGCCTTCCCCCAAAATGCACAAACGTATTGGACTCCATGCTGAAAGGTAGCTGGGCTCGGAGAAATCTTTCACAATCAGAGCAACGAGAAATTGAAGCATTCTTATTGAAAGCTAGAAATGGGCATACGCTTCCGCCAACTCTTGAACGTCCGGATAGAAAGTGTGGTAACGTCACATTTGACACGCTTCAGAGACGTTATCATCCGTTGCTGTGGTTCCGTGCTCTCTGCGATCCAAAGGGAGATCACCCATGTTGTCAAGACGGACGTTGTACAGCCGCTAGTGAAAGCCAGTGTCAATGTGAGAACTGTTATGACATGAGACAACAGATTCATGCAGAGTATTCAAAATGGATACCAACTCAGGAAACATGCACTCCAAGGGAATTTAGTAGGGAGAATGCCTGTAATGTTTTAGATGGAAGTACTTTGATATTTATTGGAGATTCCTTTATTCGTCACATCTACACAGCTTTACTTCTACTAATGACAAATGATTACCAGTATGGCGCCTTGCAGACTCAAGCTCGAATTGGTGAGTGCTATTCAAACAACTTTCAACTTGTTCAAATAACTGCTTAAACGGATAAATCAAAACAATAAATGAATCATAACGTTTCTCACTATTTGCAATTGGGTGAAGAGTTAACAAAACATTATGGTCAACTAATTAACCATCTTTACATAATGATGGTACTCTAGAAAATATATTTATTAAGAGGAATATTTTCTTGACAACAACTTCTTTAATGTAAAAATACACAATGTTTCGGAGTATATGCTAACTTCTTCGTGGAATGTGACTGGAACCATTCTACCTAATGAAGGAGTGAATATATAATCGGAAACGTTGTGTATTTTCACATTAAAGAAGGTTGTTATCCAGAAAATATTCCTGTTCTTATGTATGCCACATCTAAATTCCCTTCAAAGCCCTGATCTTATCCCATTTTCTGAAGTTTAGATACGGTCAGTTAAAATATTATAACAACACACAACTATTCTACATCCTAAGAGTGAGACAGTCATTGATTTCGGAACTTAAGGATTGTTCAACTCAAGAGTGGAATACTCATCAATTGTTCATTCGCAGAACACCATCGGGACAGAATAATAAAACATCAACGTTAACAATGTAACTTTGTTAGATATAAAGTGGATTTAGGCTTCACGGAGACATTGGTTTAACCATTTCACTCGACATCTGATAGGATTTCAAATTAGATGTTTGATACCAAAGGAGAGATTAAGTAATTTTTCATGTGTTTCTAATTTTTTAAAAATCTAATTGCAATACGTTTATATGACATCTTAGAAATGAAATCTTTCATCTACAACTGACATATATGTATATATATTTTACAAATAAAAACAATCCGATGTAATAGTGTTTCAAGGACACACACTTCTATGAGATGGCAGATTGTCTTCTATTAGCGCGCGCCAGCGAATGTCGTGTCATTATTGCGTTCTACGTTATTCATGATGTAAGACGTCATAATACAGATTTGTTAGGCTGAGAGCTCAATTTGAAAATGAAAATGAATCTCGTTAAAACAGTATGAACCTTCAAACTCACTTAATCATGAAACTGTCAAATTCAGTAAAATTGCCTTAATGAACAAATACGGCCAGTATTTACGGTATTCGCTTATCTAAAGCGAGAAGAAGTGTTTAATTACCAGCTTGAATTCAAATAATCTTTAAAATATTTACAGATCCTATGGTTGTAGACCTTTTCTTTAAAACAAACTTGAGGTTTGATGTCAGGCTAGCTTTTTATCGTGCATGATAAACGATGTTTTGGTGTCACCTCGGTTTAAAAAATGTTGATTACTATAAATTAATTCTAAAGTTTATAGTGTAGTTTCTGTCCTAGAACAATAAGTATATTGTATACAAATTTAATATCATCACATTTGTCCTCACATTATCTTTAATTTTGTACATGGTGGACTTTTATGTCAATGAATTAGTCAATACATAAGCAATTGTTATGTCTGGGGTGATAAAATCAATTAAATAAATCCAGCAATGTACGCGTGTTCACCCTTCAGATTGGACTCTACTAAGGTCATGTGACCGGTACACATTATAATAAACATGGATTTGACAAATAACTCAATTTTATTCGTTGATTGTTACAGATAATAATACGGTAAGTCATGGATAAAACATGACCCGCGGGTATTAATAAGAAGTAAGGATGTTTCCTGTGAGCGCCCAAGGGCCGTAGACCCCCCGGATATTCCCAAGGTCAATATTAATACAATAAACCACTCAGACGATATTAAATTTATTCCAAATTATATATCATATAAACCCAGGAATGTAGGAACATTATAGCGACATGTACTCCACGGGCGTTCATCCTGAAAACTTGGTCATCTTGTTTTGCTGCGTGGCATGCCCTGGACATATGTGAAAAACTCCCTTCGACCCAAAGGACATGACAAACAAATATAGAACAAATTATAGTAAGAAAAGCTTCATCAGTTTTCTGTAGGGATGAAAGTCGTTTCTTTTTGCGTCTGTCATATTAACGGGATAAAGATACATCCTCGTGTCGAAGGGAAATTATCGCTTGTGTCAAGGGCAATTGGTGTGTAAGCAATACAGTATAAAGGTGTCCCACGTTCTAGGACGACAATCCTACGGTGAGGGTTTGCCGATATGTCGGTATACGTTCTTTGATGGCATGTATACTCTATACTATGAGACGATGTATTTGATCCAATTCTTTGCTTGATAGCTGCAGTTATCCGGAGAGAGTGTAAAGGCATGCTGATGTTCACAGAGAAGATGTGTCGGAGCTGGCTCAACAGGACTACAACCGTCTGTCATGGAACAGTCAAACTTCGCCTCATGGAGAAAGTAACGTCAGCCTATGGACCAAGCTTTCCAAAGCTCGCCAAAACTCTTTCTACTTTGGAGAAATCCATGTTGATTATCGGAATCGGCATTCACGAAGACTACAAATCAAATAATACTAAGCAGAAGTTTCTAGAGCCCTTGTTGAAACACATGCACGCGTCAAAGCAGCATTGGCCTAAGATTGTGTGGGCGGGTCCTCACGCCCCGGGTCTACTGAAGACACCACGTATCCCTCGACAGAACCACCAGAGTGTCCTCAGATACAATCAAGAGATCAGCAAGTATCTCCAGTCGTGGGGTGTCCCGGTCTTCGACACCTTCAATCTCACTGACGGTGTCGTGAGCTTTGATGGCGCTCACTACGGGCGCGGTGTTAACTTATTAAAGGTGACGGTTTTACTCCACTACATTCAGGAACTCAAGGATGGCGGAAACTGGTAGAACGGATAATAAAGAAAGAGGCGACATCATTGATTCTGATTGGTTTATTACTTAATGTGTTCATATGTTCATCTATACATTTAATCTAATTTTATGCTTATCATTATTTTATTGAATGTAAGTTATATCATCATGAAAGAAAACAAATGTTCTCAAATTTCTAGATCAAGGAAACTAGAATAGACAATAAAAACAATTTTGAAAGGAATTGTCCTACCACGGTAGAAATATTTTGCTTACTTATACATGTACAAGATTTTATTTATAAAAGAAAAATGATAGATATTGAGTATCCTCAGCCATTTCACATGTGCCTTAACAACATTTCAGCATTATTGTAATTATTATAATGTCTTTAGCATAAACCATAATATATTTCAGACACATATCGTTATTTATTAAATGATTGTCAATGTGTTTTTTGTAACTGTATATATTTTTTTTACATTATTGTTATGTCAATACTATGAGTATTTGATTTGTCTTTTATCATACTGTACATTTCTTGTACATATCATAATGTAAAATATGTAATTATTCACATTTGTTATATCTTTTACAATTTTGATGAAATAATCATTTGTATATAGAAGGCCAAAGAAGTGTTCCACTTGTGCCTAATCCGTTTGACCTTTTATATACCAATACAATATGTTTACACTAAACTACTTATTTTTATCCACCACCGCGAGTGTGAGGCAGAGGATATAGTATTTGGCTGCGTATTTGGCTGTATCTGGGAAAACTCAAGTACTATTTACTGGATTTTAAAAATATATTTTGCTAATAGGTTCACCATAGTGAGAGTAATGTTCTAACAGGGTTTTGACCTTGACCTTCTTTTCGGGATATCGAAAGAATCGTTGATTTGAATCTCAACATATCCTACACAAAGTTTCTCCAAAGGAAGACATCTACCTGGTTAGATTTTGGTGATCTTAGCATTATTCTCATGGTCACAGCGGAACTTTGAATTTTTCAGGGTGTGCCCTTACATGTTAAGCTTGAAGTTATATTTATCAAGAGTTGTTCACTGGATTATCATATAGTATAAACCTAGCTCAGGATATCTCTTTACACTTTGAGGTAACTGCATTTCTTGTAATAACCTTTGATCAGGTTTCAACACGAATTTTAAGGTTTTACTACGACTAGAGGTTTTACCAACCGTCGAAAGTTAACCTCATAGCAGTTTAATTTTCAACATTTAGTAAGACCTGAAGTTTTACAATCTAATTGTAAGACCTAACTCCAAATAACCTCAATCTCCTGTTCAGTTAGGTACTCAAAAATTTCCAAGTTTAAAATTTGCATAGTTGACAATGCGGGAATCGAATCCGCAACCCTCCGATTTGTAGCCCAAGACTTGTCCCACTAGACCACAGAGGATTGGTGTTCATGAGATGGTTGTTTGTTGGTATCTATTCTGCTCCGCTCACAATATTGGGATATTTTATGTGCGCCTCAAACTTGGATCACGAAGGCTTGAAACACTAACAGGATTGTTTTCATTTTTGTATATAAAACGCATGGCGGTATATACGTCAAAGAAAACACTCGGGCCGGGTTTTGGTAGACATTTCAAACACCCTCGGGTGGCGAAATGAAAAGTAAAACCTCGCAAGATCGGTTTTACTTTTCATTTCTAGCCACCCTCAGGTGTTTGAAATGTCTACCAAAACCCGACCCTCGTGCTTTCTCCCTGACATCTTACACCGATGTTCTTCTGGGGATGATTCACGGTCGAGTCCATTTATTGGATTCTGAGTTCTTATTTTCGAAAAACATCAATAAATAGCATTAATTAAACGTCAAATATTTATTATGCGTGCGTGCGTGTCACTGTGTGTTTGTTTGGGAGGGAGAGCGAATGATGGAAGCATGATGTTGATGTAATGGATAACACCTGAAAACGAGGGCGATCTAGCAAAGAGAGGTCCTT
Organism: Gibbula magus; assembly: GCA_936450465.1. Lineage (NCBI taxonomy): Eukaryota > Metazoa > Mollusca > Gastropoda > Trochida > Trochidae > Gibbula > Gibbula magus. Next base: position 17,298,237 of record OW388292.1, read on the forward strand.
GCCCGGGGTCTGCCCGTAGGCAAAGGCCTCTCTTTGCTAGATCGCCCGAGGATGGGTTTTTTATCTATTTTATATACCGAAAAAAAAACTAATGTGAGCGAAATTGTCTAAATGTTTTAACTACAGTAGATCTACAGGTGATCCAAGTAAAATAAAATATCATCCTCGGATAGCAGAACACATCTCAACAATCAACTCCATATCCAATTCCCTGTGTGGAAGCTTGTGTCCTACAACGATATCCTATTGGAAACTCTCATCTTACACACTCATATCTTTTAAAGGGGGAAGATCCCCCGGTATGTATACCCTGTCAGTGTCCTCTCACAATCAAACACATTTTATGTGAGTGTTGGGACACTGCACATATCAGGGAAACTTTTTATCCTTCTATTTCAATCAGTCAAGTTTTTAATCATTTCGGTGAGCATCGTGTTTTAGATTTTCTAAAGGCTATACACCTTATTGACAAATTGTCAATTTTAACTTTTCATTATCAGCTTTTATTCAACATGTGATAATATGCTGATGTTCTTGCGGCCTTCGTGCCGTGTTCTGTTTTTCTTTTGCAATTTTATTTTGTAAAATAGGCATATAAATTAAATATCTCGCCGCTAATGGCTTCAATACTGCCGAAGCGTCGTTTAACTCACTCACTCACTCCAATCCCCTGTGGTCTAATGGGCTACAAAGCGGAGGGTTGCGGGTTCGATTCCCGCATTGTCTGCTTTAGTAATTTTGTAGATAGATTATCTTACTTAACATTTATTTGGTTAAATGAATCCTATTTAAAAGGACTTAGACTGTATAAAACCCTGCTAGAAGGGCAGTATATACTGTACAAGCCCTCCCAGTGGTGTAATATCCAGTGTGAGGCCCTCTCGATAGGATTTGTAAGGCCCTGCTCCGTTTCTCAGGGATGTTCTCCCGGAAAAAAGACTAATTTCAAAGATTGTTAAATGGGCTTTGAGGTATATGAAAATAAATAAAACATCCCCGACTTTTTTTCTTTTTTTTTTTTAGCTCATCAGGCCTCTCCAGAACCAATTACTCTAGAGAGCTGACATTTTATGTGTACACTCCTTGGCAAATGGAAATTCTAAATTGTAAAATTGGTGACCCTGTGACCCCAAATAAGGGCCTTACGAGCTCCAGAACAAAAAGACCTAGAAGGCTGTAATATTGTGTACAGGCTCTTTAGCCAATGGGGATTCTAAATTGTAAGTTTGGTGACCCTGGGGCCCCAAATAAAGGCCTCACAGGCCATTACCTTAAACCTATTTTCATCTTCTTCCCCAGAACAAAAATACATAGAAGGCTGTAATATTGTGTGCATACTCTTTAGCCGATGGGGATTCTAAATTGAAGATTTGGTGACCCTGGAGCCCCAAATAAAGGCCTCACAGGCCATGACCTAAAAACCTATTTTCATCTTCTTCTCCAGAACAAAAAGACCTAGAAGACTTTAATATTATGTGCAGGCTCTTAAGCCAATGGGGATTCTAAATTGTAAATTTGGTGACCCTGGGCCCCCAAATAAAGGCCTCACAGGCCATGACCTAAAAACCTTTTTTCATCTTCTTCTCCAGAACAAAAAGACCTAGAAGTCTGTAATATTGTGTCCATACTCTTTAGTCAATGGGGATTCTAAATTGTAAATTTGGTGACCCTGGGGCCACAAATAAAGGCCTCACAGGCCATGACCTATAAACCTATTTTCACCTTCTTCTCCAGAACAAATATACCTAGTAGGCTGTAATATTTTGTGGAGACTCTTTAGCCAATGGGGATTCTAAATTGTAGATTTGGTGACCCTGGGCCCCCAAATAAAGGCCTCACAGGCCATGACCTAAAAACGTATTTTCATCTTCTTCTCCAGAACAAAAAGACCTAGAAGGCTGTTATATTTCACAATACACCACGTGGTGAGGTTATCAGGTCAATATCAGAGGTAGTTCTTTTTAGATAACCACCATGGTCGGTTATGAGATATTCAACCTACGGAAACAGATGGACTTGTAAATTTGGGAAATTTTGTCAAATTAGAAATGAAAATTTTGTAAGTAGCGCCTTTACCAATGTAGCTACCGAGGATCCATACAGATGAGTGTTCATTCTTTTGTGTCTTGGCTGTATTTATATATTTTCTTGTATTATATATACATATTTATATATGGGTACCAATTTATGTCTACTTTGTGTATGGAATGAATGATAACCATGTGGTGTATGTGAAATAATGACCTCGACCTCGTGAATATCTGTGATAACCATCTCGCTTACCGCTCGATGGTTATCACAGATATTCACTCGGTCAGCGGTCATTATTTCAACAGTATTACAGCCTTCTAGGTCTTTTTGGAGAAGACCTAGGTCTCAAGGGCCATGACCTAAAAATCTTTATCAGTCTTAATCGTTAAATAATAATACAATATAAACCCTTATGAGCTACAGAGCCCATGGCTCTATTTTTAGTTTTCATGTGACATCTTCGAGGTATTAAGCCTCTATAAAAATGGCGTCACCAACATTTGGGGCTTCATTCATAAATACATATCAATAGACATCGCCATAAACTCGGCTAGATATATGTGTTTGTTGAAATGTTTCTCAAGCATCGGCGCTGTCAGATACAATAGATATAATAAAACGTACGAATTTCTTGGCCTGCTTACAAATTCATTTACTTGACCTTTTCTATGAGCCAATCAAGACAGCCTTGGTCTTATCACAATTACTTTTTAATCTGGAGGTGATAGCGAAATCTCTTTGTATATACTACTCTGTCCTTCTTCTCACTCCTCCTCCTCCCCCTCCTCCTCCTCCTCCGTGGCGGGCTGCGGCGACAGTGGTGGTGGTGATTACGTCATTGGTGGATGTGATAACCATCACGTCACGTGATCAACATCGCTCGGCTATTAACATACTATGTTTTTATTTTAAAGATAGTTGGTATAACTGAAAGCAACTTATCTCAAGTTATGTCTTTATATATTCAGTATAATGAATGACATGTCATGTATCGAAAAGTTAACTCAAAACTAAACTAATGTGAGGCTATTTCTTTATCGCTCTACCAATGTAACTGTTTCAAGTAATAGTTTCCCTGGTATGTGGAGTATTTCATTTTCAATTGCGACTTTAAAATGACTAAGCATTGAAGCGTTGATGAACTTAAAAGGTTTGGCATATGTTTTCAATATATAGACTTATTAAACGTTCGTTTAAGGGTTAACGATATCGTAATTATACCGAACACCCTCTTGTAAATCAAGTGGTGTGTTTTCTTACAAAACATGATCATTGGCGTTTGACTGGTGGGGTATCTTCAAGAGAAAAGTCGACATTAATGACGAGTATTGAGTATGCTCGTCACGGCTGACCGAGCAGTGCTACCCCTCTCTCTGCCCTTGGTCAATGGAATTCTTCACTGTAGTCGGCGGTTGTCATGCGGTCTTTGTGCTTGTTGTTGTATAGGAGTTTAAGGTCTGCTTCCACTCGTCGAGTGAATTCGCCGACCGTGCTTGTGACCCACTGCAGTGGACATTTATAACCAACTCGCCACTTTTTATCCATCGCAATAAATCCCTAAAGACACGTATATACGCGACATCATATGTTTTGGATACTATAGGCTACACATAGACTCGGGTAAGATCAATTTCATGTGTTAAAACTCTACCTAAAAGTCTCCTGTAAATCGACTTGTGTGCTAAACATGATCATGGACCTTTGAGCATGGGATATCTTTCAGAGTAAAGTCGACATGAATAAGATTGGAGATTATGGTTGTTACGGCTCGGTGATCAATGTCTTACCATTCATAATTCTCCCCGTGGTCAATACCATTCCTCCCTCACTGGTGATTGTTGAAGACGTCACTGGTGATTGTCCTATCTAATTAATGACTGTTGAATGACTGCAGGAAATACCTATCACGTCACGTCATCATCATCATCATCCCTCAGCTATTAACATATTAGTATATGTATTTATTTTAATATTTCTCAACTATGGTCCATTATCTTTTGAAAACCTACTCACATCCAGCTAACATTGTAGTTAAGGCAATTTCATAATATATTCTCAGTGTTGAAACTAAACAGAAAAGGGAGATAACTGCTTTGGTAATTGTTCATGACCTGTGTATCACTATTCCCTTGATATATATTATGAAAAGACTAACACATGCAATGTATGATACATATCTTTATTACATAGACAACCATGCAGTAAGCGTACAGAACAGAGTGACAATGTTTATGCAGATTTGTTTTTAAAGTCTTTGTCCAACTTCAACATTTTCAGGACACGCCCTCTCAAACCATCAGTCCATTCAGATGTTTTAAACTGAGAGTTGAGGTAATCCTTACACCGATATGGGAGGAGGTTAAAGTTTGTGACATCTTCAAAAGATGAATCTTCTATCAACAGTTTTCTCCAATTTTCTACATCCGCCATTGCCATGTTAACGTATTTTAGCATCAGGTTTTCTTCAGACATCTCGCATGTATGTTGGCATTCTCCATCAAACATACATCCAAAGCACATTTCAAGAGACAGTATGATCTTGGAGATTTGAAGAGAATAGCATAGTGTCAACAAGTTTTCAACGAGTTTCATCTTATCGGCCATAGCAACCTCATCCGTGGACAGCGTCCATCTTGACTTTTTCACGATGACACGTTTAGTGACGTCGCAATCATCGTGAAACTTTCGCTTGGCGTCTTCCACACAGTCCTGACGATTTGGAAACCACTCTTGAGATTGTAGAACGATCGGTTCGTTCAAGGTGTGAGGAAATTTCATCACTTGTTTCCACATGTAGGCCTAAAATGTAGATTTTCCCCTGTTAAAGATAGAATGAAATCAGTAGTTTAGAAAACATAAAATAAGTATATTTCGTGTAATAAATTTACTCTTGCACTGTAGTCAAGGTGTCGAATCTCTTTTGAACAACATCACATGTAAAACTTTAAATCATAAAAATTAGTGAACACTAACCTCGTTGTCATGATAAGTGTTTTGTCTGCAATTCTGTAACATACGACTGCTTGCTGTCTCTGAACGCAGTCACTGACTGTTATTATGTTTGTAAAGTTCATTGCATCCCGTGCTCTCCATCCTCCCCTGAGATGTGTCTTGACCGTTCGCTACCATGGTTCTAGGAAGTCCGTGTGATCTTGTAAGTAATATCCAATATCCCCGAGAAAAGTGAGTATAGCATGCGACTCTAAACGCTGTCTAGCTTCTACTGCTGAAGGAACGCAAAACTGATTCTACTGATCACGTGGTAGATTCTACTGATCACGTGATAAGATCGGATCATATCGTTATGGCGTACGATTACGTTTCGTAGCGAAAGAGTCCCAACGGTTATATCTTTTCTAACATAATCTAACAAGCTTAGGTACCACATAGTCGAAACGACAATTCCCTAGCAGACGAGGATCTATCCTTTATTTCGCTACACTACGCTAAGCTCAGCTAAGCTACCCTACATTACTCCGAGGAGCCCTTTAACACCGCACAACGCTATCCTTTCCTACGCTATCCTTCCATACCCTAAGAGCAGTAGCACGTTTTTCGCTCAAATAAGTCGATGAAATGAATTTGAAAAATAATGTCACCAATAGTAAAACACCCTTTTCTCTTCAGAAAATCAAGTTAAAAGATGAGTGTCCATGGTTCCAAAAAGCCATGGAAATAGTTTTTGTCATTCGAAATAATAAAATGTGTTCACAATAAATTGGCCATCATGCAATTTTTGCATTATACGCAACACCGTTATCACCACTACGGATAATTGGTTTGTGAAATAAGATGTTTTACCCTCTAAAGTAAATATAAATGACATAAACTATTATTATAAATGGGAAATCTGAAAAAAAACAAATTTGCCAAAAAACGTGCTACTGCCCCTTTAACACCGCGGGGGTGCATGCGGCTAGCGAATTTCAATGGCTCGCTCACGCTCCGATGATTTCTCTTTCATCACGCACGGATTCATTGTTTCGCACAATAGACGTTTCTACATCTTAATCCAACTGACCAGGCTGTATATCTATTATCTAACAGTAAGTTATGTAAGCCACTGGCTGCATTAATATATAATATGTATAGACGGAGGTTGCGCCTCACTTAATTTTAATTTTAATGTTTACTCCATCCTTGTATATTCAATGTTTTATACCCATATTTATCTATATTTTAATATGAAAAAGTAATATGGTGTCTCATAAGCCTTTGTAGGCCGGGTGCTATCTTTTTATCTGCAATGTTTTTATATAATGTGAATGTTGTTTTATTATGCCATATGTGAAATGTATGTAAGCACGTGACACCGTAATAAACTACTTTTCTTCTTTCTTCTTTCTTCTTTCTTCTTCTGAAAGAGTTTCTCCACCCAGACGGAACAATAGCTTTAGAAATAGGGGATTACTTTCATTGTACTCGTACGAGTTTGCTATTGTATTCGGTGGAGAACTCTTTTGTAAGACGCCATTTAATGAGTTTATCTCTACTTATAACCTTACTTAACCGGAAAAAAACAAGTAAACTTTCATATATATATATATATGATTACAACTCCATTGTTTTACATGTAATCAACGACACACGATGAACTCGTTAACCCTCAGAGACCTCATTGTCCTGGAGTGACACCCAATTGAAGACTTCGAGGCAATTCACGTACGTGATTGAAAGACAATGACTGATTTCGGTGTCAATACACTGACGTGTTGAGATGTTGATCATTACAACATGCTATTGTCTTTGCTTATACATAAATATGCAATCTTCCATATGTTAACAATACTTGAAGAGACCAATACACCGGTCGATATGAGCTCATCGTATTGTATTAAAGAAGATTGATCCAGTCAAAACCTGATGTTTACTCTTTCCTATATATATAAATGTATTATGTATTTACCACACTTGTTGTAGATATGATTTTAATGCTGACTGGATGTGTCGCATTATAAAATCTTTTCTTTTCAACTATGTGGAGGATTATCAACACGACGAATATATAGTACCTTGTTTAACACTGTAAAAATACTCTGATTGATTGGTCAGTGACGAATGGTTAGCTTGATTACATAATAAACTGTCTACGAGGCAATTAAATGTGAGTCCGTTGTAGGTCTCATATACCGGTGTCAGCCTGTGAATAGATCATTTGTTTCAATTACACACTTCTAGGGGAAAAAGAAACGATACTAACAAAACGCAAGACATTTTAATCTACGAGGGATAGATACAACTGACACATAGTTACACAATGTTTCTTAAAGTCACGAAAACATAGTTCACATTTCTTTAAACATTATCTGTTTATGGTTCTGAAAAACAGGGTTTTTTAAAGGAAAATTGAAATCTCCTTAACCAAGCGAAATAGGATATTGAAATATGGCTTTCTGTCTAGTTTTATGGCATCCTCCAGCAACTATGCGTCGTCGATTTAAAATCCAAGAAGGTATGTTATGCCGACAACATCTTGCACTAAGATAATTTCCATATTTCATATAATTTCACCTTAGTTTCCAAAAACTCCTTTGAAATAGCAATTCAGCACCCATGTGTGTTAAAATATATTCAAAAGATTAAGTATCATACTCACATGAATGAAATTTTGTGTGTCAGTAAGCGAGATATATCCTCATCACAGACATTCAAACATTGTGTTTAATGTTGTTTCTATATAACTGAGCTCATATCGCAAGAGTTACGTCTTGAGTTTGGAAGTTAGTAAGGGCCGGGCATTTCCAGAAATACACCATCTACCTCTGCAATCTGTTTGGTTCGTACAACATTATGATAGGTCTAATAGGTCCTTCCATCATGTTCCGGCGCCATGTCTTGATCATTGCTTTTCGGATTTGAAAAGCTTCATACTCGACTTGCCGCTTGTCGATCCGGCGTGTATACCAAAATTCAAATTGTCGACCCCACGTGTATCCACTGAACATTAACTTTTGAAATGAATTAAACCGAAAACACACACATATGAGAATATCATATTATATAATGAAGTTTTACAACATGATTGTATTTTTATCGACTTTTACCAAATTTAAATCCTTTAACAGGTCTACCCAACTAAATGAATAATCGTTTTAAAAAAAAAGAGTTTCTAATTTATGATTTTATTCAAACGCGCATGTGCTTGTCAGTTTTGGTTATTATTATGAAAGTAGTACTAGTAACATTAACGGATATATTACGGTAGGTAGGTAAAGAAATATAGAAGTCCCTCAAGAACATGGCGCCAGTGAAGCTAATCAACAGCAGCCCTTTATGGAACAAGGTACCGTGGAAGACCTATCAATATTTAATTTGATTGCTTCAGCAAATAGAGTGAAGACGTCGTACCTGAATGAATATTGAATGGCTGTTCAGCCATCTTGTGTCTTGTAGATCTAGTGATAACAGGGTTAGTTTACATGTACATGCACATAAACATGCACACAGACACACGGACGCACTTGTTGACAACATGTTTGAGACTTGGAGAAGGTATGGAATTATTTCTAGACTTGTTTTTGTGAATTTATTATTGCACTAAATGCAATATGTCTGTCCGTACATTGTGATGTGCACTTGACTAGTGTACCGTACTGTTACTGTGATCTGATTACTATGATGATTATGATATCATGCTTGTACATTCAAGATTCGATTACAGTAATAGTTTACTGTTAGGAATCAGTAAATGTCAATTGTACAAAATCCAGAAGGTTTAGAACACAGCCGCAAGAATTGTAACCAGGACGCCAAAATCATGTCACATTACACTCGTACTTAAGGGTCTGCACTGGCTTCCCATTGAAGCAAGAATCAAGTTTAAAGTTCTTTGTATCACATACAAATGTCAACATAATATGGCTCCATCATATCTTTCAAAATATATTGGAGATCTATATATACCCCTGCAAAAAACCCTCCGTTCCCATTATTTGAATCTTCTCAAGATGCCAAAATGCAACAGCACCAGTTATGGACAAATATCATTCGGTTGTGCTGCCCCAAGACTTTGGAACCAACCTCATGTCATTAAGATGTCCTGCTCACTGACTGTTTTTAAATCTCAACTCAAAACTCACCTATTTTCTAGCTATTACTCTTAGACATAATTTCTTTGCCAATTTAATTCTGTAATTATTTATATTATTTAATCGTTTCTATCATTTTTAGATTTTATTTCCAAGTATTTTATATCATTACCTTCAATTTCTTACTTTCCTATGCGCTTTGAGCATGCACCTTGTGTATGGATATCGCGCTTTATAAATGCCCATTATTTTTATTATATGTATATATGAATAATTTCGTTTCAAGCTATTCATTACTTTACATTTCCATGCTAACATTTGATGAACAAGGAGTGGTTTCAGGGGAGCGTCTCTTTATCTCCTTGCTGGACATTAGTTGTTGATGAACACACGTTTTGAAGAAAAATATATCTCAAATTGACCCAAACATGATTTCAACAGAAAATATTTATGAAACTTTGTATGTTCATGAATCAATTTAGAAAGATCAATTCGACAGATAGGCCTACTTGTCATGAATAGAATCACTTTAGGGCATTTGGAAGTGAAACACATACCGTAACCACTGCTAGATAACAACATTTTAATGAGATAGTCAGAACGTTTTTGAGAACATGTTTTCTGATCGTGTTTGTGGAAGCAGAAGATCATAGACTTGCTCCTCGGATTACCTGAAACTGAAGCTATAAATGCCAGTTCGTCATGTCAAAACTGGCTCAACTCAGTGCAAATACACTCTCCAATAATGCAAAGATCAGGTTACATATCACTAATCTCTGTGTTTGGTCATTCCATGGTATTGTTAGAGGTAACGTGCTAGGGATTAGAAGGGTGACGGACCGTGAACTTTCATTTGCAAGCTGTGGGGGTAATGGAAACTTGTCCTCTTCACGGAACTTCTATCTCACTCTTGAGATCTCGGTCCAAGTGGAGCTCTATCTGAACTAGCCTGAATGCCATCGATGCTAGTTAGTTATATGCTATCAACGACGTTGTTTCAAACTGTGTATTCGATCTGTTCCCATCGAGTTCCTTCACCTATGAGATACGCGCATATACCTATGTCTTACAAGACAAACGTCTGTTGGAGATGTAAAACGTTTTCAGATTGGGTAGAAACAAGACTGGTGTTGCAGGATTTTGCCCAAGGCTCGTTTTCACTGTCGATTTGTATTTACAACTTGTAGCATCATCTAAATTTATATGTAGGACCACATCAAATGATATTGGCCAATTTTTCCTGAATATTAAAAACTACAATGGTTAAATGACTGGCTAAATCTAACTTACCGTGTAACAAAATATATGAAGAATACATATAATATTTTCTTTGTTACAGAATGGCACTGAGAGGCAAGGTTGAATGAAGAAATTCCATCGACGATTCCATCACGAGTCTTCCACATTTTATTACTCCACCATGGAGCTAAACTTACGAGGGTTATTTATTAAAACATTGTTTTGCTCTGCGGCCTTTATCTCCCTTGCATTTATATATCTGCACACAAATAGAAAAATGACCTTAACCTTTGTGTCAGAGACTGACCGTCGCCTTCCCCCAAAATGCACAAACGTATTGGACTCCATGCTGAAAGGTAGCTGGGCTCGGAGAAATCTTTCACAATCAGAGCAACGAGAAATTGAAGCATTTTTATTGAAAGCTAGAAATGGGCATTCGCTTCCGCCAACTCTTGAACGTCCGGATAGAAAGTGTGGTAACGTCACATTTGACACGCTTCAGAGACGTTATCATCCGTTGCTGTGGTTCCGTGCTCTCTGCGATCCAAAGGGAGATCACCCATGTTGTCAAGACGGACGTTGTACAGCCGCTAGTGAAAGCCAGTGTCAATGTGAGAACTGTTATGACATGAGACAACAGATTCATGCAGAGTATTCAAAATGGATACCAACTCAGGAAACATGCACTCCAAAGGAATTTAGCAGGGAGAATGCATGTAATGTTTTAGATGGAAGTACTTTGATTTTTATTGGAGATTCCTTTATTCGTCACATCTACACAGCTTTACTTCTACTGATGACACATGATTACCAGTATGGCGCCTTGCAGACTCAAGCTCGAACTGGTGAGTGATATTCAAACAACTTTCAACTTGTTCAACTTACAGCTTAACCAGACGTTTCTCACTATTTGGGTGGACAGTTAACAAAACATTATGATCGACTAATTAACCATCTTTACATAATGATGGTACTCTAGAAAATAAATTTACCCTTAAGAACAGGAATATTTTCTTTGACAACAACTTCTTTAATGTAAAAATACACAATAGTTCGGAGTATATGCTAACTCCTTCATGGAATGTGACTGGAACCATTCTACCTAATGAAGGCGTGAAACTCCGAAACATTGTGTATTTTCACATTAAAGAAGGTTGTTATCCAGAAAATATTCCTGTTCTTATGTATGCCACATCTAAATTCCCTTCAAAGCCCTGATCTTTTCCCATTTTCTGGAGTTTAGATACGGTGAGTGAAAATATCATAACAACACACAACTATTCTACATCCTAAGAGTGAGACCGTAACTGTCATTGATTTCGGAACTTAAGGATTGTTCAACTCAAGAGTGGAATACTCATCAATTGTTCATTCGCAGAACACCATCGGGACAGAATAATAAAACATCAACGTTAACAATGTAACTTTGTTAGATATAAAGGGGATTTAGGCTTCACGGAGACATTGGTTTAACCATTTCACTCGACATCTGATTGGATTTCAAATTAGATGTTTTATACCAAAGGAGAGATTAAGTAATTTTTCATGTGTTTCTAATTTTAAAAAAAAATCTAATTGCAATACGTTTATATGACATCTTAGAAATGAAATCTTTGATCTACAACTGACATAAATGTATATATATTTTTCAAATAAAAACAATCCGATGTAATTGTGTTTCAAGAACACGCACTTCTGTGAGATGGGAGATTGTCGTCTCTTTTTGTCATGTCATTATTGCGTTATACGTAATTCATGATGTAAGACGTCATAATACAGATTTGTTAGGCTGAGAGCTCAATTTGAAAATGTACGTGAAAATGAATCTCGTTAAAACAGTATGAACCTTCAAACTCACTTAATCATGAAACTGTCAAATTCAGTAAAATTGCCTTAATGAACAAATACGGCCAGTATTTACGGTATTGGCTTATCTAAAGCGAGAAGAAGTGTTTAATTACCAGCTTGAATTCAAATAATCTTTAAAATATTTACAGATCCTATGGTTGTAGACCTTTTCTTTAAAACAAACTTGAGGTTTGATGTCTGGCTAGCTTTTTATCGTGCATGATAAACGATGTTTTGGTGTCACCTCGATATAACAAATGTTGATTACTATAAAGTAATTCTAAAGTTTAGGCCTATAGTGTAGTTTCTCTCCTAGAACAAGTATATTGTATACAAATTTAATATCATCAGATTTGTCCTCACATTATCATTAATTTTGTACATGGTGGACTTTTATGTCAATGAATTCACCCTTCAGATTGGACTATACTAAGGTCATGTGACCGGTACACATTATAATAAACATGGGTTTGACAAATAACTCAATTTTATTCGTTGATTGTTACAGATAATAATACGGTAAGTCATGGATAAAACATGACCCGCGGGTATTAATAAGAAGTAAGGATGTTTCCTGAGAGCGCCCAAGGGCCGTAGACCCCCCGGATATTCTCAAGGTCAATAACGGCATTTATCAGCTTTTATACAATAAACCACTCAGACGATATTAAATTTATTCCAAAGTATATATCATATAAACCCAGGAATGTAGGAACGTTATAACGACATGTACTCAATGGGCGTTCATCCTGAAAACTTGGTCATCTTGTTTTGCTGCGTGGCTTGCCCTGGACATATGTGAAAAACTTCCTTCGACCCAAAGGACACGACAAACAATATAGTACAAATAGTTAGAAAAGCTTCATCAGTTTTCTGTAGGGATGAAAGGCGTTTCTTTTTGCGTCTGTCATATTTACGGGATAAAGATACATCCTCGTGTCGAAGGGAAATTATCGCTTGTGTCAAGGGCAATTTGTGTGTAAGCAACACAGTTTAAAGGTGTCCCACGTTCTGGGACGACACACGCTAGAATCACACGGTGAGGGTTTGCCGATATGTCGGTATAGTTCTTTGATGGCATGTATTCTCTATACTATGAGACGATGTATTTGATCCAATTCTTTGCCTTTTAGCTGCAGGTATCCGGAGAGAGTGTAAAGGCATGCTGATGTTCACAGAGAAGATGTGTCGCAGCTGGCTCAACAGGACTACCACCGTCTGTCATGGAACAGTCAAACTTCGCCTCATGGAGACAGTAACGTCAGCCTATGGACCAAGCTTTCCAAAGCTCGCCAAAACTCTTTCTACTTTGGAGAAATCCATGTTGATTATTGGAATCGGCATTCACGAAGACTACAAATCAAATAATACTAAACAGAAGTTTCTAGAGCCCTTGTTGAAACACATGCACACGTCAAAGCAGCATTGGCCTAAGATTGTGTGGGCGGGTCCTCACGCCCCGGGTCTACTGAAGACACCACGTATCCCTCGACAGAACCACCAGAGTGTCCTCAGATACAATCAAGAGATGAGCAAGTATCTCCAGTCGTGGGGTGTCCCGGTCTTCGACACCTTCAATCTCACTGACGGTGTCGTGAGCTTTGATGGCGCTCACTACGGGCGCGGTGTTAACTTATTAAAGGTGACGGTTATACTCCACTACATTCAGGAACTCAAGGATGGCGGAAACTGGTAGAACGGATAATAAAGAAAGAGGCGACATCGTTGATTCTGATTGGTTTATTACTTAATGTGTTCATAGGTTCATCTATACATTTAATATAATTTTTATTCATTCTTATTTTATTGAATGTAAGTTATATCATCATGAAAGAAAACAATTGTTCTCAAATTTCTAGATTTAGGAAACTAAAATAGACAAGGAATTGTCCTACCACGGTAGAAATATTTTGCTTACTTTTACATGTACAAGATTTAATTTATAAAACTAAAATGATAGATATTGAGAATCTTCAGCCATTTCACATGTGCCTTGGCATTTCAGCATTATTGTAATTATTATAATGTCTTTAGTATAAACCATAGTATATTTCAGACACATATCGTTATTTATTAAATGATTGTAAACGTGTTTTTTTGTAAATGCATATATTTTTTTATTACATTATTGTTATGTCAATACTATGAGTATTTGACTTGCATTTTATCATACTGTACATTTCTTGTACATATAATGTAAAATATGTAATTATTCACATTTGTTATATCTTTTATAATCTTGATGAAATAATCATTTGAATATAGAAGGCCAAGTAAGTGTACCACTTGTGCCTAATCCGTTTGACCTTTTATATGCCAATACAATATGTTTACACTAAACTACTTATTGTTATCCCCCACCGCGAGTGCGAGGCAGAGGATTTAGTATTTGGCTGCGTATTTGGCTGTATCTGGAAAAACTCAAGTACTATTTACTGGATTTTTAAAATATATTTTGCTAATAGGTTCACCATAGTGAGAGTAATATTCTAACAGGGTTTTGACCTTGACCTTCTTTTCGGGATATCGACAGAACCGTTGATTGGAATCTCAACATATCTTACACAAAATTTCTCCAAGGGAAGACAAAAACCTGGTTAGATTTTGGTGATCTTGGCATTATTCTCATGGTCACAGCGGAACTTTGAATTTTTTAGGATGGGCCCTTACATGTTAAGGCCCCTTTACACAGACATAAAGACCGTTATGCATCTCTGTGCGACCAAAAAACATAACAGATCGCCGTTGGACGCTCAAGGGAGGCAGAATGGTTGCTCAGGTCGTGAGGAGGTGGCACAAGGGATGTTGAGACATCGCGATTGATCGCCAAAGACGCGGAGGACGCCAACAAATTTTTAACATGCTCAAAACTGCCGCAGAGGGGTCGCCGTCGATTCTGGTCGCTCAACGGTTGCTCCCAGGATGCAGAAAGGTCGTACAATGGACGTTCTTAGGTCGCAAAGGACGCTCAATGATCGCCATGTAAGAAATACGCTAACGTTGGGCGATGCCTCTGCCTCCCTTGTGCCTTCCTGTGCAATCAGAGCCGTTTATATCACGACCGTTCTGCCTTCATGCAGCGACCACGACAACCTGTGTGCGACCATGACGAGTGTTGTGCCTTCTTTCTGCATTCACTCAGCCTTCTGTGAGCGTCCTCGTAAATTCTCAAAAGATAGATTATCGATTCTCACATGTTTCCTTGTTTCTGTTGGCAAATCATTGATAAGACTTTGGCACCAAAAAGGAGCAAGACAACAGAAAAGCCAAGCAAATAAAGATGTTTAAACTCACTTGTAAAGAAACGCCATCATATATTTAACAATAAGAACGGAATGCTGCTGTCGGATAAAGTCGATTTTAAATGTCTTTGATAATAACAAGTTTTGTAAAGAAGTACGCACAATTTCTACATTCGGGTTTGATACTTTTATCATGATCTTTATTCAAACACATACGGGTGTTGGAATAACCTTTTTTTGTCCAGAATGTTGGGTAATTTTCTTTACAAAATTACGAAATACCGAAAATTAATTAATAAAAGATGTTGGCGACCTATTGTATCTCTCTAACTTTAATTCTAAACTCTAACATTGAAGCATCGTCACGGTAGGACATCGTAAAACAAGCCAAAAAGTCCCTTTTACTCTCTTTTTACTTTTTTATCTCCCCGTTAAGAAGACTAGTTTTTACAAAGCATGATTTTCAGAAGAATGAACAGATAATGTTTCATAAACTTAAATTTAACCCATTTGACTTCTGGAGGATGATGAAGCCCTGTTTCATTCGTTTGTTTACCCGTGGATTTAATGATTTCATGTATTTTTGTATATTTACTTCTTTAGTTTCTATTAAATTTTTTTTATCATAATCTTCTGCAAAAAAAAACAATTTTATTTGTATTTATTGCAGCTGAAATAGCTCATTGGTTGGTTGATTTTTACTGTTGGAATGGGACTGAAACAATTGAGACTAATGCAGCTTATTATAGACCCTAGTCTATTAGGGTCTATACAGGTTGCCGAATGCTCCCAGGGATCACTGAAGCATTGTTCAGGTATCGCAGAGGAGGCAGAAGTGTTGCTGCATTGTCGGCCAACTGTCGCCATAGTCGCCAATGGTGGCACAGCGAAGGCACAGAGGAGGCACAGAGGAGGCACAGTGGTGGCTGACGGGTTGTACGGGGATCGCCCTAGATGCTGAAATGTTGTTAGGGTTGCACAGTGAACGCCCAGCGAAGGCAGTGTGGAGGCTCCGTAAACGTGCAGGTCGTTCAAAGATCGTCATGGAAATTACCGTTAATTGCATTTTAGGTCGTACAAAGGACGCACGAAGATCGCAGGAGCATTTACACAGAAACGGGATTTCGCGAAATCAGCCGACCATTGATCGTCCTGTCCATTTTTTGGTCGCTCAATGGTCGTACGAAGGACGCGGCTCTGTGTAAAGGGGCCTTAAGCTTGAAGTTATATATATCAAGAGCCGTTAACTGGATTATCATATAATCTTACACCAATATTCTTCTGGGGATGATTCATGGTCGAGTCTATTTATTGGGTTCTGAGTTAATATTTTCGAAAAACATCAATAAAAAGCATTAATTGAACGTCAAATATTTATTATGCGTGCGTGCGTGTCACCTCGTGTTATTTTGGGATGTTTATGCAATGGATAATACATGTAAACGAGGGAGTTTTAGCAAAGAGAGGTCCTTGCCCGAGCGTCTGCCCGTGGGCAAAGGCCTTTGCTAGATCGCCCGAGGATGAGGTTTTATCTATTTTCTATACCGAAAAAAGACTAATGTGAGTGCTATTGTCTAAATGTTTTAACTACAGTAGGTCTACAGGTGATCCAAGCCTGGGTCTTGTAACAATTACTTTTAATCTGGAGGCTTAGCGAAATCTCGTTGTGTTCTTATATGGTCGGAGAGTCACTAGACTTCTAAAGTGTCATTAGAGTTGCGTCATCAGCATATTGGAGGTGAGATGAGGTGAGAGGAGTTGGGGTTTAACGCCGCTTTCAAGAGGATATCACGTTTGTTGCTGCTGCTAGTATTTTGGCATGAAAAAAGCTGCGAGCATCGGCTGGGACTGGCGTTCTATGAGTGGTACAAGAAACTTCAGTTCTCTATCAAGAAAAATACTCGATACTCAACACTGAATTTCAGCCACAGGGGCTTGTATTGCTGAAAACAAACAGTTCCTAGGTCCAATAGTTCAATACCATACACCCTATACTAATAAATAATAAAATAGAGCCATGGGCTCTGTAGCCCATATGGCTTATATTGTTTGATGATGAAGACAGAAACATATTGTCTCAATATAATGCATAATCCCTAGCCCTGACAAATATTCGTCTTGAAAGTGAGAGAGAGCACTCAGCAAGGTCAACACACAAGAGATTATGCAATATGCTGACCCCTTGGCTCTGGTTACAAGCTAGCTGTTCTTTTACAGTCAAATTATGTAATAGCCTCTGCCTTGCACAAAACACTGGCATCACTGATCTAACTGTATAAGGCTTAGAGAGAACAGGCAATGTGATGAATCTCATGGTACATAGTACAATTTAGAATCACATTGGCTAAATAATCTTTGCAATTACAATTTTATCGGTTCTTAGCCTTTTCATCCAAACATCTGAACATTCTGAACGCAATATTCCTTCTAGTTCGTTCTGGAGAAGATGATAAAAATAGATTTTTATGTTTTAACCTGCGAGGGCGTTTTTTTTATAATATCCACAATATTCAGTTCATAGGCTATTCAATAGTTCTCATTTCACATTGATTACATCAATTTGACAAACATGTCCATAATGCATGGAGACTGGATCTTCAACATATATTTCACATTCCTACTGGATAAGATTAACTGCAAAGTTACTTTTTTTTCTCAATTTCTGCATTTCTCAAACCCAAGTTAGGACTCACATATCTAAAAGATGAGATGACTCTCTCTCAGGTATTTTATTAGGGAAAATTTGATTGAAGTGCCATAAAATATCAGTTCAAAATTCAATTTCAAAGGGTTTTTTTTAGGCTGTGGCCCATATTTGGGATCACAGGATCACCAAATTTACAAGTTAGAATCCCCATTGGCTAAAGAGTTTGCACACAATATTACAGCCTTCTAGGTCTTTTTGTTTCAGAGAAACAGATGAAAACAGGATTTTAGGCAATGGCCTGTGAGGCCCTTATTTGGGGCCACAGGGTCACCAAATCTACAATTTAGAATCTCCATTGGCTAAAGACTCTTTACACAACATGACAGCCTTCAAGGTCTTTTTGTTCTGGAGAAGAAAATGAAAATAGTCTTATCTTATCATTTCATCACCAGTCATATGCAGTTCACATATCTCATGTAAAATAAAAGAATTCTTAACTCCTCTTCAATTTATTCCTTTGTGGCTTGTCACAATATTCAGTTCATAGGCTATTCAATAGTTCTCATTTCACATTGATTACATCAATTTGACAAACATGTCCACAATGTAGATTGTAATCTTAAGGTCGACATATATTTCACATTCTTACTGAATAAGATTAACTGCAAAGTTACTTTTTTTCTCAATTCTGCATTTCTCAAACCCAAGTTAGGACTCACATATCTAAAAGATGAGATGACTCTCAGGTATTTTATTATGGAAAAATTGATTGAAGTGCACATAAAACATCAGTTCAAAATTCAATTTCAAAGGTTTTTTTAGGCTGTGGCCCATATTTGGGGTCACAGGGTCACCAAATTTACAAGTTAGAATCCCCATTGGCTAAAGAGTTTGCACACAATGTTACAGCCTTCTAGGTCTTTTTGTTCCGGAGAAACTGATGAAAACAGGATTTTAGGTAATGGCCTGTGAGGCCCTTATTTGGGACCACAGGGTCACCAAATCTACAATTTAGAATCTCCATTGGTTAAAGGCTCTTTACACAACATGACAGCCTCCTAGGTCTTTTCGTTCTGGAGAAGAAAATAGAATTTTAGGTCATGGCCTGTGAGGCCCTTATTTGGGGTCACAGGGTCACCAAATCTACAATTGAGAATCTCCATTGGCTAAAGAGTCTGTACACAACATTTCAGTCTTCTAGGTCTTTTCGTTCTGGAGAAGAAGATGAAAATAGGTTTTTAGGTTATGGCCTGTGAGGCCCTTATTTGGGGTCACTGGATCACTATTTCTACAATTTAGAATCCCCATTGCCCACGGAGTCTGTATACAAAATTTCAGCTACCTAGACCAAGTGGTTCTGGAGAAGAAGTCGAAAAAGCAAAAAGTTTACGGACGGACAGACAGACAGACAGATGGACGGACGGCATCCCATGCCATAAGCCCATCGGGCCTTTCAGGCCTGATGAGCTAAAAATCGTCTCTGGGTGCTATATACCTGTGATCATTTCATAGCTGGGGTACCTCTCTCTGGGTGCTACATACCTGTGATCATTTCATAGCTGGGGTACCTCTCTGGGTGCTACATACCTGTGATCACTTCATTGCGGGGGTACCTCTCTGGGTGCTACATACCTGTGATCACTTCATAGCAGGGGTACCTCTCTGGGTGCTATATACCTGTGACCACTTCATAGCTGGGGTACCTCTCCGAGTGCGTTATACCTGTGATCATTTCATAGCGGGGGTACCTCTCTGGGTGCTATATACCTGTGATCACTTCATAGCGGGGGTACCTCTCTGGGTGCTATATACCTGTGATCACTTCATAGTGGGGTACCTCTCTGGGTGCTATATACCTGTGATCACTTCATAGCTGGGGTACCTCTCTGGTTGATATATACCTGTGATCACTTCATAGCTTGGGTACCTCTCTGGGTGCTATATACCTGTGATCACTTCATAGCTGGGGTACCTCTCTGGTTGCTATATACCTGTGATCACTTCATAGCGGGGGTACCTCTCTGGGTGCTTTTACCTGTGATCACTTCATAGCGGGGGTACCTCTCTGGGTGCTATATACCTGTGATCACTTCATAGCTGGGGTACCTCTCTGGGTGCTATATACCTGTGATCACTTCATAGCGGGGGTACCTCTCTGGTTGCTTTATACCTGTGATCACTTCATAGCTAGGGGACCTCTCCGAGTGCTATTTACCTGTGATCACTTCATAACGGGGGTACCTCTCTGGGTGCTATATACCTGTGATCACTTCATAGCGCGGGTACCTCTCTTGGTGCTACATACCTGTGATCACTTCATAGCGGGGGTACCTCTCTGGGTGCTACATACCTGTGATCACTTCATAGCCGGGGTACCTCTCAGCAAACTATTCCTTCATACAGGTAACAAAGATTCGATAAAAATTTACTCATTTTATTGTCATCATGAATCACGCATACAAGTTGAAGATTACAATTCCATAACCAGGATATATCATCCAATCATCTCACACTCATTATTGTCATTGAGGTATGTTGGATATGAATAACAATGTAGTTAATATTTGACATCATGATCAGTAACCATTCATAACAACCATCACCATGGGTGATATGGGAATTATTTCATCTAAGATACAATTTTGTATCTAATCGATTGTGCAAAAGCAAAGTTCAACAAAGAGATTCACAACAGACAGGGGTAGATTGGAGATTCAGAGCTAAAGAGAGTATTTCACAAAAATAAATTAACACGGTTGAACAAAAATATATACACAGAGGTTCAATAAATGTTCACTTAAAAATAACAAAAAATAGTTCAAAGAACACATGTTAGTATATCTATACAAAACAAAACAGAAAACAAAAACTAGTTTTTATATATTCACAAAAAAAACATTGTATTTGGTCTAGTTCTTACTCAAACTGGTAACAGTATATTTAGAAAAGACAAAAAAGAAAAAGTTATAGTGATATTGTATCTATCAGAAGTAATGAAATTTTTGTCTTTCTGAACACCTCTCAATGATGAACAAACCATTACAAAATAACAGCTGCATCCTGCTGTTCTTAGATGAATTTGAAGTTACGAAAAACAGAAATGTTTCCAGATTTTCATATTTTTCTTTCAATTGGAAACATCCAGGTCTTTAATTTTTCCTGGAGTGTAGGAAAGGAATATTTCTTGATTTACTTCCCTTTACCAATCACATTTAAATATTTCAGAGCAGAAATGAGATTGCAAATTTCCAAAGATTGCAAAAAATGATTGAGTGAAAGAAAATTGAAAATATAGGGTGCCATGTCTGGCCTTAGAGAAAGATGATGTTGTGAAACTCTGTGATTGCCTGAAACCATGGTTTGATGGACAATAGATATATGCACTTAATTAACTTGAAATCACACTGCCATTTCTTGATGGGGCCTTCGCTAAGGGGCAGGAATAAGTATTTCAACCACTGCAGGTTCAGATTTATGCAGAGACCTGGAAGAAAATAAACCAGATGTTAAATTGAGATTTATAATGCATGAAAATACAGAATTCATAGGTGTTTAAATTTAATTTCACAACATTCTACATATGTCACAAAATGTTTTTACTATACCCATCTTTAAGATATAGTACTGTATTCAATGTATTAAGCACCCTGCGTGATAAGACAACTGGCAGAAGGGGGCGCTTATTTCAAACAACCTTATCATTCAGTTCAGTAAGTAAAATGCTTGGATATTTTCGATCTATTTACAGAAAAAAACAGCATTTTATGTACGTACACATTTCAAATAAAAGTCAAAATTGATTTTGCGATATCACTGTTTTCAAATGTAATGTAACTAATTAATGTAATTAAGAGGATAATAAACGACCTTCGATTTAATACCAGTTTTATTAAACGAGTTAAAGATTTAGTATTAAACGAGCAAAAGCGAGTTTGATACCAAATCATTCACGAGTTTAATAAAACTGGTATTGAATGGAAGGGAGTTTAGTACTGTGTTTATTGCTTGCCCAAATTAATCAAGTGATAATGCCGACAGTGTGCTGATACTTCTGAGAGTCATATTGCATTGTGATGGCGGTGTCACAACTGCAAACTATTGTGATGTCATACTTGCAGCGGTATTACACTAGTTCAATATTGCTGTATAAATATTACACTGCAGTATCTTACCCGGGCGCGTAATAAATATGTTTATCAAAGTAGGTTTTTCTAGAGAGGGGGGTGATAAAGTTTTCTCGAGTTAAAAACGTGCTTTGGGGGTGCTTACAGGAACAGAGTGCTAATTATGTACGACACCAATACAACAGTACATCGAAGAAAGACTCCAGCAATGTCTGGCAACACACGCCGGAATGCTCTGATTGCCTCTATGGACAAGCAATTGAGTTTTCTCCCACTTTCACTGACTGTAATATGAGTAATATCAAACTTATTAAATGTAACAAGCCTTTATGTTTTACATCAAAATTAAAACCGAAAATATCAATTTATTTGATTTACCTCTTGACTAAGTTTGAATAGAGATTTGACAAAGCAATATATACAAACTATAATGATAAAAGATTAAATTGAAAATATGCATGTACTTACAGCAGCCTTAAGAGCCTGTTCAATATCGTTGATCAGGTCCTCCACGTCTTCTATCCCGACGGAGAGACGGATGAGATTGTCCGTGATTCCCAGCTCCTCTCTCTGCTCCGGGGGTACTGACGCGTGGGTCTGTAGGGCTCTGGACATAACGGCCCATGTATTAAATAACGAAACTCACGTTATAACAGAATTTTGGTTAATCAAACTTATCAGGGATTATTGAACAAGTCTTAATTCGTTGCATAGGATATAAACATTAATATTGATGCAAGTGTGTAATAATTATTCCCTATTGTCCTGTAACATGTGTGTACTGTGTTAATATGTTAGTCACCTCTGCAGCATCAGCTCACATTTGATTTGAAATTTTCAAATAGACATTGTTCACTGCCAGATTACAACTAATGCCTTATATAATTCAAATAATTCAAATATTGTAAATTATATTAACATTTTTTTTACTTAATACAGAAGTCAACCATCCCAATAAAACTTTCCCCATCAAACTGCTTCACAATATACTTGAAGATCAGTTGTGTCAGGGGCAGATACAGCTTTTTTGGAAAGAGGGGGTGCACTTTTTCAGACCTCGAAAATGCCTTCAGTGGGTGGGTGGGGGTGTAGTAATGACTCCAGAGCAAACAGGTATTCAAGGGTGTTTCCTTGATGCTTAGTGAAAAAAACAAAGGTATTGGGAATATACAGTGTAAATGTACCATCTCTGTTGCAAAAAGGAGGGGGGCACCACTGTTTTGAGGATGGTTTCAATGGTCATTTTTTAAAATCGCACATGAAATCGCACCCCTCTGGATCCGCCCCTGTATGTTACTAAATAATCAAGCTTATCAAAACTTACGGTAATTCACAGAGACTCTCAAAGCCTCCCAGACTCTCAGCCAGTGTGAAGACCTGTAAGTGTGAGGAGGACAGATTTGAAACAGGTAATAAGACACTAATCCTTTACTTCCTGGATTCAGAAACACCTTTGTAATAAAGAGAAAAAGAATATTGACAAATAAATAAATAATTTATCATTAGATGTACAGATCAACAAAGTCTTGTTTTGCCTAAGCAAAGCTTTCCACGCTTGTCGAGCGAACAGTTTCATATCTCAGGCCTCAAAATAGCGACAAATCCCTATTTTTCCACTTTGCTCCATGTAATTTGAGTTAGGAGCACACATTCAGTGTCCACTAAAAAAATCTCTATCTTTACAAAATATTATAACATTTTCCCATTACATTTGCTGAAATATGGTATTATATGTTAGCTAGCTGAAACAGTTCCTGCTTATATTCATTGACATAAGAAATTTCAACATCAATTTTCTGTGTGCTTGAGGTTCTATTTTTCTCCTTAAAAAACAGAGTTAGGAGCGTGCTCGTTCCTTTGAATAAAGGTTTGCTTTGAGGCCTGTATCTGTTTTCATTTTTGAATGAATGTGCACTATTCTTTGCCGAATTGTCAAATCTTAAGTCCCCAAAATGTTACCCTCAGTCATGTTTCAAATTTTGAATAACATTTCCACAAAAAATACCCTTATAGAGCTCTCCTTTAACAGCTCTATTCTACTTTGACACTACTATCAGACAGAGTGCTAACGTATTAGCGAGTGTAAAGTCCAACCTTGAGAGACTGGAGGAATATAGTCGCCTCGTTGAGTCCTCCCTTGATGAAGAAGGTGACCATCCCACTGTAACCCTTCATCTGTCTCTTACCAAGCTCATACTGCGGGTGGGACGGCAGACCTGCAACATATAACATTCCAACAAAAAGTTTGACTTTTTCTGTTCCCATTATAGACCAGTGATCTGAAGGCCAACAAAACACTTGATTTTCTGCAAAGGTTGACATAGGAGGTTAGAGTTATTATAGCATGTTGAGACTTCAGACAGCAAGATGAATGACCATTCGTTCGACTCGCTGGGCTGGCAGGTACTCACCTTGCCCACCTGATTTTCTAAGTCTGAAACATAGACAGTGTGTATAAATCGACCCCCCTCTTTGACCCCCAAATTTCTGTTATCAAATTCTTGACTTATACCCGGTAATATACGGTAGTCTAGCATGTTGAAAGTTCAGACAGCAAGATGAATGACCATTCCATTATGGTGCCATAATTATAATTTTACTCTGAGTGTTTAGGTATTGCTACATCAGTCAGATCACTTGAACTGACTTCGTGCTTGCAGACATTTACAATCTTGTAGATGGTCTGAGAGCAAAATTCCTCAAAACATTGTCAACAAAAGTAACTTCAAGTAAACTATATCCTGTGATCAACATTATCAAATGAATGTCCTTCCAAATACCCTTCCATGCTATGAAATTTACTACTCCATGATTCAAGAATACAAACAAGTAATTGTCACAAACGTGACCATGTCCCCCGCCGCAATTAAGAAATGAGCTAAAAGAATGGACACACAGCTTGTACCGAGTAGTGACATTTACATGTTTGATTCAATTATTGTTATATCGGGCACAAATTTTTAAATGGTCAAAGTCTTGTAGTGACCTTGAAAACGGGGTCAAGGTCACCCAAATCGACTGGTGTCTGCGTATTCCCCAAATGAAGACAGGTACCAAATTTGAAGACTCTAGGTACAGCAGTTCATGAGATATCGTGCTAACAACATTTGACAATCAGTCTTGTAGTGACCTTGAAAATAATTTCAAGGTCAACCAAATCGACTGGTATCTGGATATTCCCCAAATGAAGACTGATACTAAATTTAAAACCAATAGTTCTAGCGGTTCATGAGGAATCGCACTAACAACATTTTCAATACTTGTCAAAGTCTCGCCCTGACCTTGAAAATGAGGTCAAGGTCACTGAAAACTTTTCAGGTCTACGTATTCCCCAGATGAAGACTGGTACCAAGTTTGAAGACTCTAGGTCGAAGGGTTCATGAGATATCGCGCTAACAACATTTTCAAAACTGGTCAAAGTCTCGCCATGACCTTGAAAATGAGGTCAAGGTCACCAAAAACTTTTCAGGTCTGCGTATTCTCCAGATGAAGACTGGTACCAAGTTTGAAGATTCTAGGTTGAGCGATTCATTAGATATCACGCTAACAACATTTTCAAAACTGGTCAAAGTCTCGCCATGACCTTGAAAATGAAGTCAAGGTCACCAAAAACTTTTCAGGTCTGCGTATTCCCCAGATGAAGACTGGTACCAAGTTTGAAGATTCTAGGTTAAACGGTTCATTAGATATCGCGCTAACAAGAAGCGGGACGGACGGACATACGGACGTACGGAGCTGAATACTATGTCCCCCGCTCCGCGCTTCGCAGCGGCGGGGGACAATAATTGATATTTAAAAAATAAACAGCTTTTTAATGACAATCTTAAATTGGAGGTACTTGATAATTTGGACAAACTTGTTTTCACAAATAGCTATCTTTAAATGATATTTTGTTTAGGTCATTACATTTGACTTTGAACTGTGCAGTATAAAGCTTGCAATATACTTGGAATAATTTGAAGCAAAACCACCCAGGAATAACACATAAACCACAAACACCAAGGGCAGTAACTGCTCCAAGTCTGGAGAGACAAGCATCTTCAACTGCAGCCGATGACGGTCACTCACCAGGGTGGTTCACTTTGATGACTCTGGGGTTCTTCTCCAGGTACTTGGCAACAGCCAGCCCGTTCCTCTCATGCTCCCTCATCCTCACGTGTAGGGTCTTCAGGCCACGGTTCACCAGGAAGCAGTCGAATGGAGAAGGAATCCCGCCAATTGCTTCAAAATTTAAGTAAATTGTATTAATTGAAATATAATGTTATCAAAATGAACATAATTGTTTATCATTTATTTTCACAATCAAACTGTCAAACCATTTTGAATAAGTGATTTTCAAATGATTCAACCTGTCCAATAAGCCATTTAGGTTTTGACTGACAGTGTAAATTGATATGCCCCTGTATTTTAGATTCTGAAATCTTTAAAAGCAAAAATAAACATACCATTTTGAAGAAAGCGGAGATTTTCAGCAATAGACTCATTACTGGTGACAGCAGCCCCCATCACAACGTCAGAATGTCCTGAAACATCACAAACATATCTTCTGATTAGAAGTCTGCACGCAAAAATACTGACTGGCACATTCTTAACTTTAGTATATTTTGTTATTCATAATGGCATTTTTTAAAGATTGTCCATATAAAGGATATTAGTTGTGTTTTTTTGAAAAATATTTTATCATAATTATTGATCGAGGATTTTGGATAGAGCATTGATTGACAATCCACAAACGATCGATAAACGAATTATTTGCCTGATTGGTGGATCACTATAATGACCTTAACAGGACACTGGACCTTCACTGGCTGTGCTCATTTTGACCTTTTTCTTGTTGGATAATGAATATTTCAGAATCTGTCTATGTCGTTAACAAGTTGAAATTCCTGTTAATGACCAATTGGAATGATTTAGTGCTAATATGCAGCTAAAGTGTTGAGATCACTGAATTAATGCATTGACAAAAAAAAATTGTTAACATAATAATAAATAATATATAAAAATCATGGGGTTACCATTCATGTATTTTGTGAGAGAATGCATCACCATATCTGCTCCAAGCGACAAGGGACGCTGAAAAATTTCCAAATATTTCATAAACAAATGTACAAACAAATCATTAACAATGTGAGTAATATTGTGATAACAAGATAGGCATGTAACAAGGCTAAGTAAACCCCAGTGACTGGTTGTGATAAATAAGATAACAATCAATCTCATTAACCCTCATATGACTAATGAAGAAAATTTACACCAAGTTAAGGAGATCCGAAAAAAGCACCACAAAAGCAGAGTAGCCCCGAAACTTAGGGTCTTGCCTTTCCCTGTTCCGCCTTCACAGCAACAATAAAATGGGAATTTCTTTTTTTTAAAAATTTGTTTGATTTTGATTGATTTTGGATTATTTTTAAAAAATGACTTATTATTGCCTATTATTTTACATCCAATAGTTTAAACTTGTTTTTGTATAATTAAATACTACATTTTTCAGTCAGTTATACATTCAAATTATTTTAAGACACATTAGAAAAGTATCATGGAGTTTCTTAATGAATATTGTGTGCTAATACATGCCATTAGTGACCTTTTTAACATTGGGGTCTAATAGACCCCACCTGGTGGGCAAGGGGTGTGCAACTTTAAAATTATGTACATTTGTAAGATATAAAGATAACCAAAGATGGTTACATCAATACTACTTCTTGTGTAAATATGGTTAATTAGATCATATACAAAACCAGATTAAATTAGATAATTTTATTAATATATTAAAGGTTAAAGCATACAGCTGGGGTCCCAATAGACCCCTTAAGTCGTTCAAGGGTTAACACCACCTTACCTGGAAGAAAGAGGACATGAAGGTGTTGTCGACAACGATCATGATCTCACTGTTCCTAGCCTTCACACACTTGGACACCGCCTCTATATCCACAATTTTCAGGGTCGGGTTTGTAGGTGTCTCGATCCACACCATCTATTCAAAGCATTGAAATAATGAAATCTAAAAGCAGTATATTGATCTTTGGACTTTATATCAATGTATTAACTTGTGGGAGGATGAGATCAAAAGCGTTCCTACTATCTTCGGCTTGTTGGATGTTCCATTAGCCTGATTGGCAGAGTGTCAGACTCAACCAAAGGTCCTGTGTTTGAATCCCCCTGGCTGCAAAGTTTATATTTTCACTCCTGCTTCATACTGTTAAGACTCAGAGTATGTGAATTTACAATAGATGGCTACAATTGCTGTTGTAGTAATAAGTTATAAAAGTCATTATGCTGGTCACCTCTAAAACTGTATGAAATAAGACCCGTCAGACAGGCGGGTGGGCAAGTTTTTTTCTCTAATTTTGCCATTTATAGTGACAACATAACTCTTTTGGGTTGGCTTCTTTTCAAGCTTATTTCATACTCTACTACAGGATGAGAAGAGGTAGAGCCTTGAACCTTTGTGTTTTCCTTGATTGCTTTCTGGACCAGGGCCACGTCAGTGCAGTCAACAAAGGAGGTCTCGATCCCCAACTTGCCGGCACACTTCCTGAAGTAGCGGTTCGTTCCTGCACATCGAGGTGGGACACGAGATATGGAATGAGCGATCAAGACAGCAATTTCTGCTGATCTAATAAGGATTGGAGCAACTACAGACAGTCTGTCAGTTATCCCCTATCTGAATTCGGAATATTACTGTATCAGCCAACTTCCGCCATCCAAATTCAAAACTCATGCCAGTTTCCATCACTGGTTAATTTAAGCCCTGCTGCATTTCACTAACTTTTCTGTGTTGGCTTGTCAGTTGACTATGAAGTCCAGGTGCAGCTTGCTGCTACACTAGCACAGAACAACCAACAAAATACAGCAAGGCTTAAAAGGGGCAGTATCATGTTTTTTTTCGCTTAAATAAGTCGATGAAATGTATTTGAATAATTAAGTCACCATTGGTAAAACACCCTTCTCTCTTTGGAATATGAAGTTCAATGAGTGTACAGGGTTCCGTGAAGCAATGGGAATCATTTTTATCATTCAAAAATAATAAAATGTGTTCACAATAAAATGACCGCCAAACAATTTCTACTTTATATGCAACACTGTTAATACCACTATGGATAATTATTTATGTAATAAGATGTTTTTACCCTCTAAAGTAAATATAAATGACATAAACTATCATTATAAATAGGAAATTTAAAAAAATAAAATTAGCAAAAAACGTGTTACTGCCCCTTTAAACTAACCAGTGATTACGACTGGCATGAGCTACGACTTACAGGGGAAGTTATCCACCAGCAGGAAAAGGTAATGCATCATTCAAAACAGGAATATATTATTAACGGAAAGTTTCAAAAATTCATTCATGAGACAAATTTGAGATTTCAGATTCCTTAAAGAGTGACAAATATCATATGAAAAATGAAAACAAAGTTGTAAACAAATTACCTCCGTAGAGATCATCCATGCTGATGATGTGATCCCCGGCCTTGAGCAGGTGGGTGATGGTGCAGGTGGCGGCTAGACCGGACGCAAATGTGAAGCCTGGAGATAGAACACGTAACTTTGGAGACATTGTAAACACTAAGCAGTACCTTTTCCTAGATGACAGACAATGTATTAGAAAAATGTCTAAGGTGCAAGCCAAAGTGTTGTCAAATTTCTCCAAGCTCCAGATCCACTCCAGGAACTAGGCTAGGATGACAACTTCTTTCCCCATAAGTATCATTATCAATAATAAAACCAAACTCAAGGAGCCTATTCTTTAAAATTCTAACATTAAAATTTGTGAAGAAACGAGAATAAATTTTATGACCACAGTGGATATATAGAGAATACTAAACGACGTCCCGTTTAATCACATATTCAAGAAATGAGTGAGTGGTTTCGTATTTGACGTGCGAAAGCGAGTGAGATACTGATAGCTTTCATAAATATGTTATTAAACGGAACCAAGTTTAATATTTTATTTATTACTCACTGGTTTAAATCAAACTTAATTCCACGAACTCGTCAATAAATGGGACACACTCCATTGCGACGGAGTGCTAATATTGTGACGTCAAATTTTTTCCATTATGACATCACGTCAATCGGCAGCATGCTATGTTATCACACAATATGTAATAACATTGCAGACTTATTAAACAGCAGTATCTTCAACAGGTGAGTAATAAAACATAATATTTCTGAAACTGTTGAAGCTGGTAAATGTTTGAAGGAGAATTTGAAAATGTCAAACAAACAGTCCATGCTGTCTATAAGCCAATCTAGCAGCTGGGATAAATGTGTAAAAACAATGTAAACTCTATGCTCCACGTGGAGCTCAATAATGAATAGAATAAATATTCATGAAAATGAAAGATATTTAATGTAGCAAAGAGTGATTTTATTATGTTTCACTCTTATTATAGGATACTAATGTTAATATCATTATGTGTATAGAGGGGGTGAAATAATTTAGCTTTAAGTGCTATTAACACAGTTACAATGATACTAATTGAGCATTAACAATGCTGTCCATGCATTAACTGCTGATAAATATGTGAAGGTAGACATGAACATGTTCATATATATATTCATACAATCGGTTGATCTACATGAGTTCAATTCCTTCATACATTAATTCACTGTTTGACTCTTTGACCTAACAGGCAGCTGGGTTGTGCTCTTACATCTTACCAGACAAAATCACACTCAAAGTATGTTATATATACAGTTTCTAAAATGTGGTACCTACCATGTACTCCCCCTTCTAGAGCAGCAATGCATTTTTCCAGACAGTTCCTGGTTGGATTTCCGCTCCTCGAGTACTCAAATCCCTGTAAAAGCAAAAGAAGGAACTCATCAATTTATTATAAAAAATTATGTAACTTTGTAAAGGGCTTTCGGGAGTCAAAATTTACCTTTTCAATGCAGTAGCCATTCGGACTAGTAAAAGTACTAGTCCAGACTTATTCCAGCTAGCCAAACACATCTCCATGATCATTTCACCTCAAATTGTATCTACTCCTTCGGACTACCAGTTTTTACACTCTACTACACTACACTCATTTTCTGTTTCTACTGTATTAATTCAAGCTAATTAGTGAACACTCATACACCTGCATCAAACATTGGTCAAAGAAGTTTCAGATACTGATACCCATCAAAACCACTGAAAAAAACAACATTAAGTTTAGGATCATATTTAGCTGCCCATCAAGTTTCATGGAGCTAACATCTATTTTTTGGGATTTATGCTTCAGACAATATGTCTTCTTAGAAGCACAAGAACAGCAAAGAAGCACAAACGGTCAAGTTCAAATAGAGGTGTAACGCCCAAAAGGCTCCTCTGGAGAATCATGTGTATCAGTGTCAAGAAGCTAGCAAAGATTAACCAGTAGTATAGGAATATTTTATGAGTGTTTCAATTACAAGAAATAGAAATATAAGAAAATGAATCTACAAAACAAATGGCAACATAGTAAATACATTTATCACCCAAAACTGTGTAATGATATCTCCTAGGAGATATTGTTTTGGCAGTAGATTTGTCACAATGAACTGTCACCGTCAACTACATGACACACATGGCTTTTACATAAGGTAATGACATCATAAACATGACGTCACGATGCTATGACCTCACGACACTGGAAGGCTAATGACAGAAATGTGCTCAGGGGTGTATACTATTTTCATTGAAACATAATAAGAATGATTTGGGATGATAAATAGAATCTCACCCTCGTGTCTTCAGATATCAAATATATCAACACAAGTTGATAAAAGTTACAAATATCCTAAGCTTGCATTTCCATAATATTCACTCTTTGAAAGACATTTAGAAGTGGAATATATAAGAAAAGATAGATTTCTATATAACTTCTTTATCGTGAACAAATACCAGTTTTCAGAGTAAAACTATAAAACTTCTCTGCCCCTGATGAGGGATGGACATATGTATATATACACTGAAACTGTGAATGTTCACAATAAAGTTGCTGCATTTAATCCAGAAATCTTTCTTTATTTTCGGTATTGTTATTGAACAGTGAGTTATCGGATGATAATTGAATATTTTGATTTGGTTAATCAAAGTGATAATTATAATTAATTAAATAATTGTCAGAATTGTCAGTATTGTCAGTTATAATTGAATATATAAGGCGACAGGTGACAGGTGTTATCTATATATACATAAGCAAGAAATTTTTCATAAATCATGAAATTGGATATAGCTGTAGCATGACATAGGAGTGTCAGTTTTCAAACTCAATTAATCTTCTATTCAGAAAAAAAAATTCTCAGAAAATGGAATCTTTTCAAATGAGTGCATGACTTAAAGTCTTTCACTTATAACTTTAAAACATATGCAGACATTATACATTGTACAAGAATATTTTTTTTTATTTCAGATCTTATAAGTTATAAGTCATCATATTTATTCATATTTATGATAAACAAAACATCAATGGATGAATCAGCTCTCTTCTGCAGATATGAAAGTCCCTTCGTCATTCACATAACTGGCAATCAACCTACAAGTTTTTTTCTTATTTATACAGATATGAGATAGTAAGGTAAAATATCTATATATGGTCGTATAAGGAAAAATATTATATATGCTTTTCTTCAATCAAACAGATTAGGCCTACCAATCTTTTTATATAATCAGTTCGTCCATGTTATGAATCTCATTTAATTCTTATGTATATGGTATGAAAAAGATGTAAAGATAAATTTTTAAAAACAATTAAAGAAGATATTTTGGAAAAACATAATATTTTTTTACTTGTCTGATACAGGTCATACCGAATCAGGTTACTGTTAGGATGAACCAAGAAAACTATGTCCTTTAACCAGTTCAAGAAAATTTGCAACGTCATTGAAACACACCCACTTTTAAGCCTTCTTATCTATATTCCATTATGAGTTATGTTTGTGGTCAATAATCTGAAGTCAACTAACATAACCCAATTTGTATAGATCTAGAACTTGAGGAAAAGAAAACTTGACAGTTTAAAGTGACTTGTATTTTTTTCTAGTATTTAATTTTGATTTCATGCATGCCGAAATATAACATTAGCTGATTTGAGTTTCACTCGACAAGCATATATTCATACCTATTCGCCAAAAATATGATAATTTCAATTAAAATCAAGCAACGGCAACACATGTGCAGACATAAAAATTACAGGCCACATTTAAAAGATTAGTTATATGATCTATTAAACATTCGAGTAAAGTCCTACAATTTCGTCCAGTCTTGATATTTCGTCCACTTATCAAATAAAGGCTAATTTACAGCCTGTCCCACCCTCAAATCGTTATTTTGGTTGTTATTTTCCTTGCTAGGAATAGCAGTGACATGATATTAGTCACATGATACATACAGCAATGTTGAATGGTTGATACAACGTGACGAAGCTGTTACGTTACGACCTTCCCGCCCGGCAGACTTGAAAACGACATAAACAAGTGGACGAAATTATAATACAGTGTCTCCTATACTTAAAGGCGCTGTAGCACGTTTTTTTGTTGAAATAAGTCGATGAAATGTAATTGAAAAATAATGTCAACAATAGTAAAACACCCTTCTCTCTTCGGAAAATCAAGTTGCAAATGAGTGTACATGGTTCCGAATATAATAAAATGTGTTCACAATAAAATGGCCGCCATGCAATTTTGTCTTTATACGCCACACAGTTATTACCACTAGGGATCATTGGTTTGTGTTATAAGATGTTTTACCCTCTAAGGTAAATATAAATGACATAAACAATCATTATAAATGAGAAATTTGAAAAAATAAAATTTGCAAAAAACGTGCTACAGCGCCTTTAAAACTGTGTGGACGAAATTACGAGATGGTGGACGAAATTACCCAACACATACCCTTACATTTACGCTATTTCATTCATAAGAGTTATCCCCCTTAGAATATCATCCAATCATTTTTCTTATAACAAAGACTCTTTGCCTCGGACTGACTGTTGAACGAAAGGTGCCGAATGAGGCCAGTGAGGGTTAGAATGCTGGCAAGCGAGGTCAACCGTTAAAGTGGAAGAAATATGAGGACTTTACTCTACATACCCAAATCTGTTATCTTGTCTGTGATATATTATAAGTTTTCAAAAATTGAGTTTGACTAATTGTGTGCCAGCTGCTACATTTTCCAGTTTTCGATAATTAAAAAAAATTGACTCTCACCTTTATACTGACACTGGATGTGTAACAGACACTGAGTTAAGTGTAGACATAAATTTATAAAAACCCTTAAAACCAACAAAAAAACTGTTTTAGTAGAAAATTATTAATCATTGAAAAGTGATTTTAAAAAAGATTATTGCTGTGAATTAACTTTAAGATTTAAAAAAAAAATGTGTGTACACATAATAAATGAGTTGATAGCATAAATATCTATATTTGGATGGTTAACTAGTTTCCTACTGTATGTCAATCTTTAATCTCTCCCGAGACGGATATAAATACTGATCTACCTAGATATGACACCGACGGTCTGCTCTTAGTCGTACAGAATTCCTAAGTCCACAATCATTCTAACAGTGACAATCTCTCCTTATGATTTTCTAGTAAATGTCCTACATTCTAAAACGACTACTTTAGCCTAGAATGGCAAACACACGTACAGCAAACCGAGTCAACAGGTCAATGTTGACACTGTTTTATGTGCCACAGTAGATCTACTGTCAACTCGTATCTTGAGCTGTCGCTTCGCCTGAACTAAGAGGCGCTTTTTTTCAACTCACTGCGTGGTCTCCCGGCCCAAACTGTTTGAATGTCGTGGCGTTGGATATGGGTGGTACAACTGCCATGGACTTCCATTGCTCAGGCTCTTGACCGACATGAATGGCATCAGTCGCGAAGTGGGGGAAGGTGGACGTGCTACTCTCGGTGGCCATGCTGGAAATAGAAGAACGACCTTCACCTTCAATGTCAAAGGTCACGACCCATACCAATCCAAACAAGTTATATTGAAACACCTTTATCATGTTTATTTTTACATAAATCGATTTTAAAATGTCACGAGGAACTTTAGCTCATCATTCTATTCCTCAAATTAAAAAAATAACAGGTTTGTGAAAACATTTTAGGAGAAACTTGAAATATCTTCAACCTAGAAAGACAATTGTATGACTGGAGGTGTGTCCTCATGAATATTTATTAGGTAGGAAAACCCGACACGTTGAATACTGCTCTACTGCAATATCGGCCTACTTATTAGCTATATGTGTCGGCCTAGATCTAAGCCTAAGTGTGAAATGATGCAACATCTTAAGAATATGCAAGTCACAATTAATCTTAGTTATCAATAGAATAAACTGATATAATTCTCTGAAGATATGTTTTTGTGAATAACATTTAGGCCTAGGCCTAATTGGGTCGTAGCTTAATTGGTCTGCATGTGTATGATGATGTGTACATGTACAACATGTTGGTATAAAGACGATATATATCAATCTGGAACTAGACCTATATATATGATTTGTCAATTTTCAGAAAACCTCAAAAAGTAAATGTTAAAGTTAATGATCCTATTCCCCATATGTTGGCCTATATTTAGAATTCCAATGTAGGCACGCATTCCACGTGTGGGCCAATATTTAAAGAGTTAGGAATACAAATTACTAAAACTTTTAACGAAATTGCTAAATATCATATTATTTGTATAATAGTGTGTCCTCAAAAAGCAGAGAGTCACCATCACATAATTTTGTTCAGTGCCCAATTGTGGCACCAGATCCCGTCATAAACCAACTTCCCAATGCAAGGCATAACCCTTGCCAGTCTCCATTAGGCTACTGGCTGATTTAGGCCTTGCAGTATATCCTTTAAAAATCTGTCTTTAGAAATCCAGGCCCGCTATGCATTTCTGGTGCAGCGTTTCACTATCTCGACACAACAAAGCGAGGGAAATACCGCAAGGCTTAAATCAGCCAGTAATGCAGACTGGTAAGAGTTAATTATGCCTTGCGTTTGGAAGTTGGAAGCTTGTGTAATAATTGTTCCAACTGGTAGGTTACAAAGCAGGCCTATGGAACTAGAAAACTAAAGCATATAACTCTATTCGGAGCTATATATATTTCAATCCGATTTTCCTTCGAGTAACACTTGAATTTCATATTGTGTTGGAATCTTCAAATAAATACACGAGCACTTTGCAATCATTTGTGAATTAAAATTTTGTCATAACGGTATACTAGGTAATTGGTCTGGGTAGTCTACCCGGGTCCCGGGTTTATGAGTTACCCACTACTATATTTATGCATATGGAAATACAAACAGGAACGTCTGAGAGAGTGCAGAATCAACGGCATCCTACCACATAGCCTACAATGCGTGCACTTAATTTATTCATTGATAGTTTGTTCACGTTAGGATAATTACAGGTCGGCATGCAAGAGCCTGATCTGTATATGAATACCATTGTAATCCGGATATGACCCATATTCATATTTACAAATTGTATTTAAAAATGTATTTTTAGGTTAGAAGACCACATCTATGGACGTTTGGCATGGACAGCTGATCACATTTTCGACTTTTCCTCCAGAATCGCTGAACCCCCAAATAATTTTTTGTAGGGATATATTTTTAATGAGATCAAGGTGTGTACATTTGGTCTTGACCCCTCAATATGAATGTGGAATGTGACATTATCCCATAAAATCTTTAAACGAATTCTTCCTCGAAACAAATTGACATAAAACAAGCTTCAATTTTCAATACCATCTTTGTTAAATGGAAACTGAGGTGTTTTCATTTTCTCTTGACCCCACTCAAATATGGGAGTGACAGGGTGGCCTCACTTTCCTCTTCTTTCCAGGAACTATATAGCAATGCTAAGAAGCTAAAAAAAAGTTTTAGAATGTCTTCCTTTGGGAATTCTCTTCCCACATAAGTTAGCTCACTTCCGATTTCCGATCCTAAATCTGAAGGGAGTAACCTCTGTGGGAAGAGAATATCTTTTTGGATGGAGACTAAGATTCGTAAATTTCATTGAGCTTCTTCCCAAAAACGAGGGCATGGCAGGGGTGCAATGTAAAGTGGAGCACGCCTTTAATGTGATATAATCGTTAATCTAATCATATTGGTCTTGTTTACAGCTTCCAAACGAGAGCAATTGTTTGTCTGCGAATATATACCATTCAGTATAATTTTTCACGAACATGTCTTCACAATGCCAACCAAACATCGTATTGACTATTGACTGTTGTATTGGCATGCAGGTGCAGAACTGTGTGTTTGGTTATTGGTGGAGTGTATGCGGAATGAGTTGTGCGTAGCCTATTTGCTGGCAGGTGTTGCATGGCTGAGGAGGTCGGTAGGTTGTAGGGGTCCATGCAGTTAGTTCCTGCCCATGGCATTATACACCATAGCCGTCAGATATAAGTAGGATACAACTATCCCTCCAACTGTGTTCAGAACTGGTTGCAATAGGAAGGTGGTATTCATTGATCAGTGACCTTTTTTGGTGATTTTGATAGCTAAAAATAAATATCCTTAATCAATGCTAACAGTATTACATTTAGGCTTTATTCCATAGTATTTCATCTCATCACCTTAAATGTTCTTATTTTCAATGCGCTTTGAGCATGCACCTTGTGTATGGATATAACGCTTTATAAATGCCCATTATTATTATTATTAAATACATACGGTTACACTGAAGTAGGTGTTTATCGTAAGAGGTGTAACACTATCATTATTTATCGAGTTTTGAAAGTTGCAATTCCATATAGTATTACTACGATAACTTAACAAAGTGTATAACTCATAGGTTTTTAAAATCCGAAATAATTCTGTATATGAAATGTTAAATGCACACTCCAAGTAGACTTCTTTCGATAATTACATGATAACGAAAAAAGAAGATGAAAAAACTTGTTAACTTTTGAAACTTCCCATAGCTTCGCCTGTGAGTAGGTATATTTGATGTTAAAGAACGCTTTGATCCTTGTTTAATTGAGTGAGTGAGTTATGGTCTAACGCCGCTTGGGCAACACAATACCAACACTTTCTGTCCTAGAAGCTGATAGAACAGACTCATACAATTTGACAGTGGATAGAATACTCAACAGTTAGGTTGCATGCTGATATTTATTCAAGTAAAAGGGATTTTACAAGTTGTTCAAAGACACACGTACTTGTCATTGTAATGTTATCATTTTACGACACATTTTCAGAATCTCATACATTGCTTTTGTCTTATCATTTTCTTCATTGAACTCTTCATTCATTTAACTCAGAAAACCTTATATATAATCAAATGATTTACATAAATAACAAAGTAATTTCTTCAGATAGAGAATATAAACTAGGCATATTCAAGTTAGATCGGTCTGGCGTTGTATCTTCGGGGAGAGCCAAGCTGAGGTCTGGGAATCGATTCCTGTGGAGATAAAATACAAGGAATTACTTTAATTATTCATGTTTTCCAGAGAAAATGTAATTATGTTATGTTTGATGCTAATAAATCTTTAGACAATGGTCGGATATAGGACGAAATGAATCGTACTTTAATTGACTTGAAATGCATGTCAGTTATATCATGAAGTCATATAAGCTGGTCAAATACTTACTATTCTTCCAATTTGAACAGTCTGGACTGTTTTGTTCTGTGTTTGCCATAAGGATGTAGGGAAATACTGAAACAACATCAAGAATAGGCTACATGTCTGAAAAACTAAAGGTAGCCAATGATAAACTAGAAACAATTAACGCGATTAAAACTGAAGGAATAATGCTTCGTGCAAAATCTAATTGGAAGGAGAAAGGTGAAAAACCAACAAAGTATTTTCTATCTTTGGAAAACAGAAATTTTCTTAATAAAGCAATATGCCAACTGGAAAAAAAGGATGGAACATATGCAACGAAAACTAAAGATATCCTATTTGAGACCAAATCTTTCTTTATGAATCTATATACTAAACAGAACTGTAGTGACGTTGATTTACAAAACATGTTTCAGAAATTGAACATCCCAAAACTAACAGAATTGCAAAAATTGGAACTGGAAGGCGAGTTAAGGTATGACGAAGTCCTTAATGCATTGAAAAAAATG
This sequence comes from Gibbula magus, assembly GCA_936450465.1. Taxonomy (NCBI): domain Eukaryota; kingdom Metazoa; phylum Mollusca; class Gastropoda; order Trochida; family Trochidae; genus Gibbula; species Gibbula magus. Next base: position 17,337,449 of record OW388292.1, read on the forward strand.
AAAAATGAAAAAAGTCCTGGTCCATCAGGATTCACTGTTGAATTTTACAAATTTTTCTGGCATGATTTAAATAGATATCTCATACGATCATTAAACTATGGCTTCGGTACAGGCGAACTGTCTGTAAGTCAGAAACAAGGTTTGATAACTTGTATACCAAAGGCAGACAAAGCAAAACATCTTTTGAAGAATTGGAGACCTATTTCACTTTTAAATGTTTCATATAAAATCGCATCATCAACTATAGCTCATAGAATTAAATCAGTTTTACCAGATATAATCAATGAAGACCAAAAGGGATTCATTCCAAAGAGATACATTGGTGAATGTACAAGACTTATTTACGACATTATTGACTATTCAGAATGTATGGAAGTGCCAGGTTTGCTGGCTTTCATTGATTTTGAAAAGGCTTTCGATTCGGTAGATTGGACCTTTATTCAAAAGGTATTGGAATTCTTTAATTTTGGATCATCTATTAAAAAATGGATAAGCACCTTTTATAACGATATAAAGTCAAGTGTTCTAGTCAATGGCTTCGGCTCTAGTTTCTTCAAATTATCAAGAGGGTGCCGGCAAGGCGACCCTATTTCTCCTTATATTTTCATTCTATGTGCAGAAATACTTAGCATCATGCTAAGAAGCAACACTGACATAAAAGGAATAACAATTGGTGATGTAGAATATCTCACGTCGCAGTTTGCTGACGACACTACTTTAATACTTGACGGAACCGAAAAAAGTCTTCAAAACGCCCTTCAAACCCTTAAATCATATTCAGAATTTTCAGGTCTAAAAATAAACCCTTCTAAAACACAAGTGATGTGGATAGGTTCAAAAAGATATGAAAAACGTGCTCTTTGTAGCAATTGGAAACTAGACTGGTCACAAACTTCCTTCAAAATCTTAGGAATAACATTTACTCACAATTTGGCAGAAATGGTTGAACGAAACTATAAGGATAAACTAAAAAATATAAGAATTGAAATGAATATGTGGCTTGCACGAGACTTAACGCCTTTAGGCAGAAACACAGTGTTGAAAAGTCTGTTGCTTCCCAAACTTAATCACCTCTTTTCATCATTACCAAACCCCAGCGAAGACATAGTACATGAATTAAATAAACTTTGTTATAAATTCATATGGAGAAATAAACCAGATAAGATAAAACGTAATGTTCTAACTAACACGTTGGAAATGGGGGGTATACGAGCCCCAAATATAAAACACATAATTATGTCACAAAAACTTTCATGGATGAGACGTCTTCATAACACTACAAACGTTTTAAGAACAAACATTTTTCATAAAAATACATCAACCTACTTACCAAACATAATACAAAAATGTGAGTCATATATTAATGAAAAAGTAATAACGGTGAGAACAAACGCTTTTTGGAGAGATGTACTAAAGGCATGGGGTAGATTTTTAACGATTAAAGGAAATAATATAAAAAACGCAAATGATATACTCACACAGCCTTTGTGGCATAACGCTAACATAACGGTAAACGGGAAACCAATATATGTAAAAAGACTGGCAAACGTCGGCATACACTATGTTAATGACATTATTGATAATCAGGGAAACTATCTTGATATAAATACTGTTACAAAACAGTTTGACGTGAAGACAAATTTTCTCGAATATGCAGGTATTATTGCAGCAGTCAAATACTACATAAAATCCCAAAACAAAGTAATAACCAGCAAACAATCGAATCCAATATTACCTTATTTTCTTGAAAATTTAATAGGTAATAAAACGGGATGCAGAGAATTTTACGATATACTGCAACTTGAAAATAAGAATGACAATAAACAAAGCTACCAAACAAAATGGGAAGAGGATTTAGATTGCAGTCTCACAGAAGATAACTGGAAAATAATACACCAATCTCCTCACAAATGCCACACATCTAGTAACCATTTATGGTTCCAGTATCGTTTGATACACAGGATCCTACCCACAAATACGTTATTGACAAAAATGGGCTACAAAGATAATGATGCATGCGACTTCTGTGGGGAAAGCGCCGAAACTCTGCTCCACTTAATGTATGAATGCAAAATATCAAAACGTATCTGGTTAGAAATAGGTGATTGGATTGAGGTAAAGACACAATGCAGATTAAATTTGTCAAAAGAAACTGTTATTCTCGGATACCCTGAAAGCAGAAACAATGTTCTAAACCTGATTTTGATAATCATAAAATATAATATATTTAAAGCAAAACAACAAACCATATTACCAAACCTTCTGTACATGAAAAACGATATTCGCAACATATATAACATAGACAAATTCTCTGCGTATACTTCATGTAATTATTCAAAATTCATGTCATTCTGGTCATCATGCCACAAATTGTTCACAACAAATTGAGTTAAAAAAAAACAAAGACCCATTTCTGAAATCATATAAAAACAAGTAATGTACATGTACATCCTAAGAATATTTATTACCAGAATTTAGAATTGTTCTTTAATTACATATGTTTTTTGTCCATATCTCTTGTTTTCTCGATTGATTTCACTGGATTGAATATACTGTACTGTTGATTTATTGCCTTACATGTTTGAATGTGTATGAACATGAACAAAAATGAATAAAGTTATAAAAAAAAGAATAGGCTACATTTCCAACATAATACTGAACCAGAAAATATACATAGATGTCTTGCGTTATATTACAATACCAATGGACAGTTGTCGATTTCTTGGTCATCTTTAATGAAATTCAATGGATGATTGGATTTTATCTAAATGCAGATGGTTTTAATTTCTAGATTATATGCACAATACCCTGGCATTATAGTTTATAACTCTAGCAATTGACTGCTCACATTGTTGTAGTATCGGGTGATGGTGCTCCGTTTGGGGATGTATTTGTTGACGGCTGTTTTAGCTTGCTGGACATATGGCTGGACATCGGGCAGTGTGTCCAGAGACTCAAGTGGGATGGGAAGGTAGAGCTCAAGCTGGACCTCGCCTTGTTCGGGGTCCCACACTGTGATCCTAGATTTCTGAAGGAAGACCAGTTCATCTCTGTACTGCTTCAGTTCATCCTCCACCAAGTCCTTCATGATCTCAATGATGCTGCGCAGATGTGTCTTTAGGTTCTCCTCAACCTGCCAGTAGTTGTAGGCCCACACACCCTGCAGCACATGGTACAGGAAACGGGTAAGTTGAGAACAACGACAGCCAGTAACTATAAAACAGTTAAATATTGATTTATGGAAGCCATTAGTTCTACCAGAATCTAGAAGGCTCACCTCTTGGTATACATTGTTGGACAGAGACTTGACTCTCTGAAGGTCATCAGGATGCATGACACGTGACAGTTGTGATGTGAGTGTATTACTGGCGCTGTCCATTATAGAGTTGTACTTCTCCTTGAGGTTCAGCTGTTTGAGACTGTTGCTCATGGAGTTAAGGTAATCTTGGTAGGAGTTGGAGAAACGCAGTCTCAATTCTGTCAGTCTTGGATGGTTCCTGATGTTATTCACTGATTCTGTAAACAGTAAAAGAGACTTTTGATATCGAATAAAGGTGATCGCTTCAATGTAAGTGAGGGAAAGCTACTATGTATTGCATGCAAACAGAGTTGAAGCATTAATCTTACCTGAAACAGTATTCTGTATCCTGTTGTAGTGGTGTTTGTAGGAGTCCCGGAGACCTTGGAGTTCTTCATCCATGCTGGTAATCACCTCAACAGTTTCGGCAACAACCTCATCGACAGCACGCTACAACATTTACAAATAGTATTTTCAGCATATTCCTTAATTACATAAATTTACATATGTATTTCTAAATGGTTTTTAAATTGAAAATGAGTTAGTCATGTATATTAACGGCGTTATTTTATCAAGAACTGTTGACTGATCCTGAAAATTAGCATTAAATGTTTGATCGAAAACTGGACAGTGAACCATGTTTGATGCATGTCGATTAGCCAAATGTTATTTTGTAAACTTATCAATAGCAGAATCTGTTGAATACTAGTTTTACTTGTTTACATACATAGTGTACATGTGAATGGGCGAGTACTTTCGACCGTTGGCCTTGTGTCAGTTTCCAATGAAAACAAGTTTTTGTCATATATATGGCATTTTTGGATGGATACATTGTGTGAGTTGATTTGAACTTCAGAACTTATCAGAACCAAATAAAAATTTAAGAATAATAATCAATGTTACTTTGGAAGTGCTGAAACAAGTTTGATTATGGAAATACATAATTATGACGTTTATTTACCTTCATATTTCCAAGTACGTCAGCAACTGCAGCTTGATATTTTTGTCCAACTGGATAATGTTTGATTTCATTTAGAAGTTCAGCCATTTTCTCGTTTACAGAGGCGAACGTTTCCTCGGTGGAATACACAAATTCCTTGTAGGCCTCACTGAAAATATAATTTACTCCTTATATCTAATGCATGTTAATTTCATGTCAATTTGAAATATTGCTCAAAATATGTAGTTGTGAAAGAAATGTACAAACGTAATAGGTTATGCAAGCATAAACTTTGTTTGGTATTCAAAATATATTGTTGATATGTAAACTTTTTTTGGTTTACATAGTTATTGTTCATAATATACTAAATACTTACAATGCAGCATTAAAGTACTCTCCCATATCTGCCAAGAAGAAGTCATTGCGTCTGTACATTCGTCGAACATCTCTCCTGATGGAATCAAGATTCCTCTCGATTACAGCCATTTCGGATTCCAGCAGTTTCACAAATGGAGTAGCCTCTTCAGTGAAAGCCTGTGCGATCCTATAGTATTTTCCTGACAACTCTTTACCTACAACGTCATATGTGGAATGGAAGGCGTTCTTCACTTCACCTCCATAATGCTCAACTTCAGAAGCAAGGAAGGTCTGCAAGAATTCAAAATGTATATAATGGTATTTGCAAAACTGATGAAATTTGGAATTCAAAGGAACTGTTAAAACTTAACATTATTGGAAAGTATTGAATGGTTGTATTAATAAGGACTGGTGCGTTACCTGTACATCTCTGATCATCTGTGGCCTCCAGGAAATCCTGGTGTGAAGTAAACGAGATGTGTTGAGTCTCACAGCAAGAAGACTGTCAGATATCTGCCTGGAGTTGATCTCGTGGAACAACACTGCCTGCACTGCACTGGAGTTGACATATCCGGCGTTCATATAAATCATCTTGCTCAGATCGTCTGCAATTAAACCAATCATGAAAAAAGCTTCTAAAATAGGGGTTTCACAGTAATAATAGAAATTCTGTGATATCTGAAATTATTGAAATTGATAAAGTTGGCGATTGCCGTACCTAGATCATAGTTGGTCTGGAAGTCAATGACCTTCCTTCTGGAATCAACAGTCAGATCAGATCGGATGACCTTTCCATCATACTTGTTCCTGATCTTCAGTTTGTAAGGATTTTCTTCAACTTCACCGCTCAATTCAAAGGTCTTCACTGGAGTCATCATCTGCAAATATCAGAAGGTGTCACTTCCTTTGTTTTATATATATACGATTTTGTATACCCTTTCTTAAAAATAACATTGCAGGAAATAACTTATGGAAATTCAGACTTTGATCATCTACCTGAATCTCCATATGTTTCCTGAGCTTGTTGATTTCTCCCCTCAGAGCAAAGTTCTTCCTTTCTCTGCGTGCAGTTAGATACACCAGGTTCATTCCTGTTGAATACTTCTCACTGGAACTGCCGAGATGGGAGGTCATCTGTACATCGACGTCAGTGTATGGGTGGCTGACGCCAACAGCAAAGGTGTAGTTGGTGTTGCTTGAGCCATAGGAGATATCCTCCATTCGTGAAGTCATGGTCAGGGTCTTACGAGAGTCAGTTGAGTAGGAGAGCTTGGTTTGTCCGTTGAAGAGTGTCCTGCCATTGTTGATCACCATCTCAGTGTCAAGTTTAATGTCCTGCAAATAGATGTCGAAATATTACTACATGATTACTCTGTAATGTTAGGTAATTATCTATTTCTTATAGAAACTTAAATGGTGTAATCATTATAGGTTTTAGATTTTTTTCTAAATATTAATTTACCTTGCCAATTGATGGAAGTCTGAGGGAAAGATCGGCCTTTTTGTTGTCTCCAGGTGTCAGAGTTGCCTTCAGTCCAACCTGTTTGGAGTTGTCCCTGTCTGCGTCCCAGTAGAATGCGCCATCAACTGACCTGGAGGCTCCTGTGTTGCTGTACGATCCGTCCATCTGGATGCTTCTTAGAGGTGAGCCGAGCTTCAATGTTGTGTCATACTTGGTGTTGTATCGGCGGCTACGATCTGTCATAGCAACATCATAGAAGATTTTGTCACCTGCATCTTCATTCCAGATAAATTCTCCGTGGCTCTTTGTTTGCTGACCAGAATGCATGATGTTTCCAGTGATTCCAATTGTACGTGATGGGTGGATGACTTTGACTGTCAGGTCCTTGTCAAGATTGTAGCTTCCACTCCTGTCAGTTACTGTTGTCTGCACTCTGATGTTGCTTTGTGGTTCATCTCGATCCCAGTTCACAAACACCTCACCATCGAGGTTCTTGTCCTCCATTCCGCCGCTTAGACTCATGGCCATTGGTCTTGGTTGTCTCATAGTGATGGAACCTTGGTCCCGAGAGCCCCTAACAAGTTCTATATCCATGTCTAGCACTGTGTTCCCATTGTAGTCAGCTTCAATCTTTTCATTGCATTTTCCATAAGCATGTTGATGGTCAAATCGAACAGCAGCTTGTCGGATAATGTCGAATGGTGTTCTCAGAGCCATGTTAGTTTGAAACTGTTTCCATGTATCTTGAAGCATAAGACCACCTTCAAATGTGACTTCTTCCCTTGGACTCCAGACCAGAAGAACATCGGAAACATATTTGCCATTTTGTTGTGTGTTCTTAATTGACATTTTCTTATCATTTGAAAAGGCAATCATTCCGTTCATTTCCAGAGGGGATTGGTAGTTGAGAGTAGCTTCTCCTGAGACGGAACCAGTCAGAGGTGTATCCAAACGTCCTGTTGAAACAAAGTTGTAAAATTGTCCATCGTGCGAAAGAGATACTTCAGCTGAATCAAACTTCTCAAAGGGAGTCGTTAGATGAGCCACTGCAGTCATGGGCGATGAGGACAAGTCAACGGTTGAGTCAAGAGCAAATTGTTTACCATCACCAGCATTCAGTTTTCCTTCAAATACATATCTATCTATGCCATGTTCAAAAGATGACGAGGCAGAGAGTTCTCCATATTGACTGAAAGGTGTTGTTACTTTGACATCGAAGTCATATTTGGGTGAGGATGATGCATGGATTTCAGAAGTCAGTTTCTGTTCACGTCCATATTGTAGAGCTGCATTGGAGTTTATCTCATTTGTTGAGGCTGAATGCTGCAAATGTGCCTTGGTGACTTCATAACCAGTGAAAGGAGTGTTGAGCTCAATGCTTGACTCAATGAGTTCTAGACCCTGGTTCATATGCGATAGCTTTGCAATAATTTCGTTTCTGTCCATATATTCAATCATTGCTCTTGTGTTGAACTTATTCCATTCACCAGAGTGATCAATTGACATCCCCAGGTTCCTGTATCCTCTGAAAGGTGTTATCAGCTTGACTTCTCCGTGAACACCATCAATGGCTCTAAACTCTACTTCTACTCGAGACTTCTTTCCTGTGTACTCTCCATCGAGCCTCATCTTCAGGTCATTCAAGGTTCCTTCCTTGTGGAACTTCATTCTTCCCGAGGCTCCAGCTCCAGCCAGTGTGTAGCTCATTTGAGAATTGATGTCGATGGTAAGATCCCTTACTCTGAATGACAGATCAGAGGATATTCCTGCGTCGGGTCCCATGCTTGCAGACACTTTATTTTTGAAGTTAAGAGGTCTTCCATTGAAATCCAACTGCATATCTATATCTTCAGTGTAAGGGTTTTTAAGAGTGATCTTGGTTGAAAGACGACGACTTGTGAAGACATTGGAAAGAGAAGCTTCAGCAGTGGAATCTTTGATAGTGATCGATCCCATAGCTTTAAGATTGTTTATATCACCTTCATTCCTCACCATCATCTTCATTGACTCAAATCCTTCAATATTTGTAGCAATGTTCAGACTTCCTCGCACAACTGGTGTGGTTGCCATTTCAGAATCAGCCTTGATAGACGTTCCCAATGCACCCAGTTCAAAATTGGTTTTGCAGTTTCCAACTTCTCCTTCGTGTTCGAATTCGATCCTGCTTCTTTTGAACTGTTCAAATGGCGTTTGGATTTCAGCAGAGATATCAATCTTTGGTTTCCACATAGCATTAACTGTTACAGCAACTTTCTGGTTGTTGCCATATTTAATGTCAAGTTTTCCATTTCCTCTAGCATTTAGTAATTCTTGCCTAAAGTCAATGGATTGCTTCTCAAATCCAGTAAAAGGTGTTGTAAGCTCAGCATTCAGAGATGGACTGTCAGCGTTAACATCAATTCTTGCAACGATCTTCTGGTTGTTGCCATACATGATGTCCAGATTGCCATTTCCTCTGTTCTCCTGGATTGATTGCCTGTACTCAATTGTTTGCTTCTCAAATCCAATAAAAGGTGTTGTAAGCTCAGCATTCAGTGATGGACTGTCAGCGTTAGCATCAATTCTTGCAACGATCTTCTGGTTGTTGCCATACATGATGTCCAGATTGCCATTTCCTCTGTTCTCCTGGATTGATTGCCTGTATTCAATTGTTTGCTTCTCAAATCCAATGAAAGGAGTTGTAAGCTCAGCATTCAGAGCTGGACTGTCGGCATTAGCATCAATTCTTGCAGCAATCTTCTGGTTGTTGCCATATTTTATGTCCAGGTTTCCGTTTCCTTGATTTCCTTGGACTGAGTGCTTGTAGTCAACTGTTTGCTTCTCAAATCCAATAAAAGGTGTTGTAAGCTCAGCGCTAAGGGATGGGGTGTTTCTATTAGCAGTGGCGGTTACTCTTCCTACAATTCTCTTACCATCCATATATCTGATGCTGCCTTCAGTGGTAAACTGTCTGAGGGAACCAGTGTGAAGAAGTGATGCTCCAACATTCTTATAATTATTGAATGGACTCCTTACTATTAAATATCCTTCCATCTTCTGTCTCAGATCCATTCCAATTTCAGCTTCCAGGGTTGACTGTTTCAGATTGATAAGTGCTGTTGATTTAATATTTTCCCTGTCACCTTCCATACTAAATGTTCCTTTCATGTTCTCATAGCCTGGAATGTTAGTTGTGATCACAATGTTGCCCTGTGTTGATCTTTGCTTAGCAAAAGCAGCATCCATCGCAAGTTCGATGTTGTGGAAGTCAACTTCAGCGTGACTGTTAAAATTTGCCAGGGTTCCAGTGAGAGTGAAGATTGCTTTTGACTGTCTGTAAGCTTGGAAGGGTGTCTTTACAACTGCATTGAGAGTGATATCCCTGACAGCATCAAGTGAAATATCGGAGGTGATCTCTCTTCCATATCCGTTTCTAATTGCTGAATTGGATTTAATACTTGAGGGTTTGATATTATGGTTGTGTTCAAGAGACATCATTTCATAGTATTTGAAAGGAGTCTTGATTTGTACGGTTCCTTTGACTTGTTTTAATCCTTCATGGCTCATCTTGATTTGTCCCTCCAGTGTTTGACCATCCATGTAACGGATTAAGCCTTCACTGCTGAAGTCATTCCAGTTGCCTGTGTGATCTATTGTAATTGCTGTATCTCGGAAATTTCTGAATGGCGTTTTCAAAGTCACAGTTCCTTGTGCAGTACTGTCTGATATCCTGCCAATGATACCAGCTTCAAGAGTTGACCCATTCAGGCTGACCAGTGCCGATGATTTAAGGTTTCTTCTGCGACCTTCGATGCTAAATGTTCCTTTCATATTCTCATAACCCTGGATGTTGGTTGTGATCACAATGTTGCCTTGTATTGATCTGTGCATTGAAAAAGTAGAATCCAATGCAAGTTCGGTGTTGTGGAATTCAATTTCAGCATGATTGTTCAGATTTGTCAAGCTTCCAGTTAGAGAAAGGATTGCTTTTGACTGTTCATAGCCTTGGAATGGTGTCTTGATAACTGCATTAAGAGTTATGTCCCGGGCAAAATTAAGTGAAATATCAGAGGTTACCTCTTTTCCATACCCATAAGTTATTACTGAATTGAATTTAACACTTGAGAGTGTGATTTTGTGGGCGTGATCAAGGGACATCATTTCATAATGTCTGAAAGGAGTCTTGATTTGAAGGGTTCCTTGTACATCCTTTATTCCAGCTTGGCTCATCTTTATTTTCCCCTCTAATGTTTGACCATCCATGTAACGAACTAATCCTTCGCAGCTGAAGTCATTCCAGTTGCCTGAGTGATCTACAGAAATGGCTGTATCTCGGAAATTTGCAAATGGTGTTTTCAGTGTTGCAGTTCCCTGTACGATTCCATTTGCAACTCGGCCATTGATGTCAGCTTCAATAGTTGAATCCTTCAGCGTTGTTGATGCAGCACCTCTAAAGTTCTCCAGGCTACCTTCTTTGCTCAAGGATGCTCTGAATGATTCCATACCCTTGACATTTGAGATGAAGGAAATGCTTCCTCTTGTGTCACTTCCATGTTCAAATGAAGAATCCCCGCTCATTGTTGTTCCAAGGAGTTCAACCTCTAAATGACTCTGGCAGTTCTCAATCGGGCCGTCGTGAGTTGCTAAAATTCTGTTGGTTTCCATGTCCTCAAACGGAGTCTTTACCTCAAAGTTAAGGTTCAGTTTTGGTGACATCTCTAGATCCAACTCGGACGTTATTTTCTTATTGTAGCCATATGTTACAGCACCAGATGACATTGTTCTTGGGTATCCAATGGAGTGATGGTAAGTGAGGGTGGTGTCTTCAAAGCCTTGGAAGGGTGTCTTCAACTCAGCATTTGTATTGATTCGGGCAGGTCCAGAGTGCCACAGAGTAAGCTTCCCTTCAAGAGTTCTGTCCTTCATATACTGCATATTACCTTCAGTTGAAAATCGCTGCAGATTACCAGTATGTTTAAATGAAATACCAATATTTTCGAAATTTGTAAAAGGAGTTTTTGCACTGATCGATCCTTCAAGTGAACGCTCATTCTTGAATGTAGAAGCTAGCTCTATTTCCTCACCATCAAGTGTTCCTGTGATCTTGGCACTCATGTCATCAAGATATCCGTCTTTGTGAACCTTCAGTCCAATATTTCTTCCCCTCCAGTTAAGAGTGTACCTGAAATTGGTTGACAGGTCTACCATCGGATATCTCCAGTTGAAACTAGATTCTGAATTGATAGTGTGTCTTGAGCCAACATTACCAGAAATCTTGGTCATGAAGTTTCCAATCTTACCATCATGATCAATCGTTATTCTTACATCTTCAGAGAATGGAGATTTTACAATTAATGTTGAATCCATTTTGCCTGCTCTGAATTTGTTTTGTGCTGAAATATCAATCTTTTGATTTCTTCCATAATCTAAGCTCATTTCTCCTCGCAAATCGTTTACGGGTCCACGTTTGCTGATTGATAATCTTGTGTTTTCATAACCTTGGAAGGGTGTTTTCAGGGCAAAAGAACCACTTGTTTGAAGTCCATGTTGAAATTCCAAATCAGCCTCGCCAGTTTTCCCAGCAAATTCAGCTTCACCATGACACTTGAATTCCTGAAGAGTTCCCTCGTGTCTGAAAGAGACTTTACTGGCTTCATATCCTATGATTGGAGTATTGACAAGCAGTGTTCCAGTCAAATCCTTTGCCCATTTCAGTCTCAGGTCTCCACCAATATTGTCAATTGAACCCAGTGTTACATCGAAATGTGACTGCAGTGAGCTTTTCCTGAGAGCATGTTTCACAGATGCACTCATGTGTTCCATGTTCATGAAAGGAGTTTTTACTGTTGCATCAAATGATAGAGGTACACCAAAGTTGTAAGTGGTGTCAAGACTGATAGTTTTCCTTGGGTAGAATTCTGTTTCTATTCTCGAGTGTCTTACTTTTCCTGCTTGTTCACTTCTTGCCAAGACCTGAACATACTGGAACTCATCGAAGGGGGTCTCGAGCCTCATTTTACCGGTCATTTCAGATCCCAAGTTCCAATTCATGATTCCAGCAAAGTTACCAAGAACTGGAACGATTCCAAAGTTTGCCTTGCCATCAAAGTTTTTCAGTCCTCCAGTGTATTCAACTCCAGCTTCAACAGATTTGTAGTCATCAAATGGCGTCTTGATGGTTGCCCTGAATTTATTGAGATTATCTGTATTCATGTGGGATTCAAATTCAAGAGATTTTCTGATGTCATAATTTAGACTAGCTCGAGAAACGATGTCTGAGCCTTCCTTCTTATATGAGGCCCTCACCATGATGTCACGGAAGTGATCAATGGGACTTGTCAGTCGTAAACTTGAATCAAAGTTGTTGATTGTCCGGGCAGACACTGATCCATCAAAAGAAATCTTCTTGTACGGGGCCCAACCAAGTTCAGCGTGACCTGTCATTGGGTAGTCATTGTAACGAGCTTCAGTCTTGCCATTGAGGTTAGTGAAGGGTGAGACAACCTCGAAATCAGCAGTGGCCTGTCCATTGGTTCTGATGTAGTTCATACCAACAGATCCTGTAACTTCATTACCCTGTTTGATGCTTGAAGAATGCTTAATCAATCCAGTGCCGAATTCATTGTCGAGATTGATGTCGATTTTGCGAATTTGTTTCCAGGGAGTTTCAATGTTTATTCCACCAAGGGTCTTAGTTGTAGAAGAATCATGGTTACCAAAGATATTGATGAAGATCCTCTTGCCGCGTCCCCATTCTGATGTTATTGTGCTGCTAACATCCTTCTCTGTGTTCCTGTGCTGCCAGTTGTTGACCAGACGATGCCTTGGGGAAGCAAGGACCAACTTTCCAGTGTTCTGCATTTGCCATCCAGAGATTCCATGGTTCATGTCAAATCCGTAAGTATACTGGTCGCCATTGATGTTCAGTAGGGCAACAGTTGCAAACTTTTGGAGATTGTCCTTGTGAGATATCGTTACAGTTAATGCTTTCATTCCCTTGATAGTTGATTTTACATTGAGGCTGCCTTCAACGTCTCTCTTCTGTCCATTGCTCCTGTTTTCGCCGTTGAGTGTAATCTTAGCACTCTTTCCTTCGATGTTGCCCTTGATGATTGTATTCAATGATGAATCCAAGGTATGGGATGCCTCTACATTCATCTTCCTGTATCCCTTGAATGGAGATGTTGCTGTTACACTGAGATCGAGGTTTCGGAGAGAGAACGGTTTCTTGATGCTGATTGTTGAGGACATTTGGTTCTTCTTGCCTGACCAGTACAATTGGGTTGAGGTAGCATACCTCTTTGCACCATTGTCGCTTGAAGCCTTTGCAAATATATCTTCATAGCCTTCAAAAGGAGATCGCACTCTGAGACTGACATCAACTGATCTGCCCTTCCTGGATTCTACATTCATGAATGAAGTGTCCACCTGGATCTTCCTTTTGGGTTCCCAGGAGAGTTCAGCTCGAGTTGAGTATTGTCGGCCTGCAGCATGTTTGATGTTAAAATCAATTTCCCGGGAAGGATATTTCATTGATACTGCAGATGAGAAGCTTCCACCTGGTTTTTGATTCAGTTTACCCTTCAGTTCAAATTTCTTGGATTCATCTTTGTCTGCATCCCATTTAGCAACAGCATTTCCCTGGAAGTTGTTTCTTCTTTTTCCTCCTTGTACTTCAACAATAACATGTCTGGCTGGGTAGGATACATCAAGGGCCCATTTTCCGTTTGTTCTTGGTGTGTATTTATAAGTTGTACTTGCTCCATATGCAGCTCCATCATATTTGGCCTGAGCAGATGCTTTGAAATCCTTCAAGTCAAGATCAGTTTCTGCCTGCAGTTGGATCGGTTTCGTGAAGTGGGGATCGATGGCAGCTGTCAGTCTGTGAATTCCAGCCTTTGGATGAGTGTATGTTGTAACCATTGAAGATGTGGCCTTGTCAAGTTGAAGGGTTAATGTTTGAGTGTAGTCTTTCTTTGACTGAACCAGGGCCGTCTTCAGATTCAGTTGCTTACCAGGATAGGCAAGTGATGCTTCTCCATGAAGGTTGATTGACTTTCTACTCTTGTTCTGCAGGGACAGTGAAGTCCGGATGGTTTTACCAGGTCCATAACCAAACGTCAGCGATGAATCCAGAGAGCGTCCGTCATTGAAGTGCTTGCCTTTCAGATTCAGTTTGGCTTCCTGTAAATAGATAGACTTGAGGTTATTCTAAATGTTATAGATGTTGGAGGGTTTTTTTGTTGAGAAAACGTCTTTAATATAATCAATTTCAAAAAAAGAATTCAACTTACCATTGGACCAATTTCTGTTTGAATGTTGCAGTCAATCTTCGTTTTTGTGTCAAGAACATGGTTGACCATGGCAGAGACTGTCAGGTGTCGGTTTGATGCTTTCTCTTTTGGACCATACCTCAGTGCTGTGGACACTTTTGTGAGTTTATTGTTGTGGACAAACTCGTTGTCGGTGACAAAATTGACCTCTGGGTAACGTTTGTCTTGGAAATTTCTGAAACCGAAGTTTACAGCCTAAAGACAAATCATTAATAATTAATGTTTGAAAATAATGATAATTGTTTTATGGTTGTAAATGAATATGTGTGTTATGAACCGTCATGTTAAGCGTGTCTTCTACAAGTGACATATGAAATAACATACGTGTTGAGTTGATAGTTCCAAAGAGACTGTGTGCTCCTGTCTGTAAACTTGGAACTGAACGATATCCTGTCCTTTTTGATGCTTCGGATCTTCGGGAAATTGTAGTCAAGTGTAGCTGTTGAGCTGATGATATTCTTCTTCTTTTGCATGTTTCCACTCAGTTTTGCAACAATCAGTTTTGAGTTGACCATCACATTACCGGAATACTTCAACCTGCTTCCAGCTGTTAGTTTCAAATCACCTGAAGCGGTTTAGATAAAATAATCAATATTTTAGTGATCATTGGATTGTGCACCTTGATAAAACTCGTGACATATGTTTTAATTTTATGAAAGTCTGATAAGATTATACCCCTCCCCCTCCCAATAGCAGTATATCTATACTCCATGCAACGTTGCATTATTGTCTACCTCTACATTACTTTATTCTGTGATTCTGATAATGCCTTCTTATTTCATAAACCACTGATTTTGTACTTTACTTGAACGCAGTTGGTTATCATGTATGACATAATTTTAAGCTGGGATCTATTCTTTTGCTATTATCATTTTCTTTCTTATGGTTTGTTGGTGACTGATATTGTTACTTACATGTTACAATGATAGGTTTGCTGAGGAGTTTGTAGGCATCCATCGAAAGAGATGCTTTGATTGATTTGCCCTCTCTGTAATCTCCAGATCCTGACACTGTCACAAGTTCCACACTTGGCGTCTTCACAATCAAAGTGGGTACGATTTTGATGATTGCCTTACTGTTACCATAGTTCTGGTATACGAGACCAAGTTCTGCACTGTAGTCCTGCTTCGGTTCAAGGGTCAAGACAGCTTTAGCACTCCTCTCAACTCTCGTGTTAACGAAGGCACCTGAGAAATCAATGATGAA
This sequence comes from Gibbula magus, assembly GCA_936450465.1. Taxonomy (NCBI): domain Eukaryota; kingdom Metazoa; phylum Mollusca; class Gastropoda; order Trochida; family Trochidae; genus Gibbula; species Gibbula magus. The sequence goes on from OW388292.1 coordinate 17,353,024, forward strand.
AATAGTTACTAAGCTCATAACATTTAGCTGAATCCAATTAAGTGTCACTTTAATATGTTATTTGGAAAGCTCGGATGGATTATTGTTTGAAAAATTAAATCGATATATAATATTTCTGAAATATGAATCTACCTCTTAGGATGATAGTATCAGGCTTGACTCCGTCCAGTTGAAGGTCCATATTGGCTTTCTTGAGTTCATCGTATGAAATCTGACCAGAGAGTCCGATGACCTTGACACCAGGGCGTCTTATTTCTAAGTTGGGAGTAAGAGTGACCAGGTTCCTTGCCATTTTGATGCCCACTCCACTAGTGAAGCCATACTCTGTTGCACCATCAATGATCAGTCCACCATTCAAACCAATATAGTCTCTCTTCTTGTCGATAGCACCTATAAGATAACTCAAGTTAATCATTTCATCTTTGTGTTAAAAAAACAGCAAATGATTAAGTATCAAAATGATTAAAATCAAAATCCTTCTAGATATAGGAAAGGATGGTTACCTTTGACCTCTGCTTTCTTCCAGGGAGAAACGAGGTTGATTTTGAGTTCTTTCGGTTTGGAGCTCAAGTCGACACTGATTACAATTTCTCGGTCTATTTTAGATCCTGGGGTGTTGAACTCAAGTAGAGCACCTGCTGTGTGTTGAGTCTGAAGAAAGACGACATTAATATTTACTGATTACAAAATGTAAACATATTTAACAATAAGGAAGCAAGTAATAATTGTTGCTCAGTTAATGAGTCCATGGTTGTTGACGGTCATTGAAGTTAGATGCACATATATCTTTACACATACCGCTGAGACTGCAGCCCTGAATTTATATGCTGTGTGAGTGTCTCGCTTGTAGAGGGTCAGACTCTGTGAGAATGGTCCTGTGAAGGGGAAATAAGGTGCATCTTCTTTCAAGGAGGCATTGGTCCACTTGAACTCATTGCACAGTTCCAGTCCAGTTACAGTAGCCAGTCTTGATCCGGTGCACAGTTCAAGGGTCTTTGCACTGTCTGCCAGCAAGTCTTGTTTCCTCTCAAGATCGCCGTGGATGCTAAAGAAAGCAGTCCTGAGGAAAGAATGTTAATATAGTCATAAATAGGTAAATTGGTTTGTCAACCAAAAGGTATTTTCCATGCCTTTAAATCAGCTATCTGAAAGCCTAGGATATATTATCATATATTACTTACGAAACATCAAGAATATCCATCTTATTCTGAGGGAACTCCCAATCAGCACTGATGACCTTTCCACTCTGAAGTTCTACACGTCCCTTGAGAGCAGAACTGGAGTGCCAGGTGTTGTCAACTCTGAGTCCAGTTTTCGTGACAAATGCGTCCATAATCATTGTACCAGTGATTTCGATTGCTCCGCTGTTAAAAGAGAAATGCATTGTTTAAACATGCTGTTTTATCACTTGGTAAAAGCTGCATTTGAAACTTATAGATTATGTCAGTAAATAGGCTTTGAACAAAATACCACAAACAAGTACCTTGGTTTGAGGACACCATCAATCAGCAAACTCTTGGGTGAGGTTGTCAGTTTACTAAGATCAACTGTGCCAGAAGCTTGAAGGTCAATGGTTGCTTTACCATTAACTGTCAGGTTGAGAGGAAGACCACAGCTGGTTGGGACGATCATGCTGCTGTCGATGAACATCACACTCTGGGTGAAAGAGTAGTCCTTGTTGTCAGACATCTTGATGAGAATGTCCAGGAGGTTAAACTTCTTAGCTGAAGCCAAAGGATCTGTTCCCATGAAGTGGTTGTAGTAGAGCTCATTTCCAAACATTCTCATGTAAATGTCTCCTCTCAGGTGATCCAGTTTCACTGAAGTCTGCAATCACAACAATCTATGTTAAACAATATTCCAATAAAAATATAACACAATGTAATGAAATAAAATCAGATAGAATGTAAGCAATATATGAAGCACTAATTTATTGTTGTGTTCATGTGTATAAACATATATACTCTTGAAAAGACCGATATACAAGTCATATTCAGCTCAATGTATTAAAGGGGATCCAATCAAAATGCTGATGATTAAACTCTTACCTCTGGTTTCTTATCTGTTCCAAAATAGCTATAGGGTCCAAGGTAAGTCTCAATCAAGTACTCAAGACCTTCAACACGACCTCCCATCTCAAACAGGTTTACTGTGTTGCCGAAAAGATCCACAGTCATGTTCAACATCGCTGAACGAGGCAAAAAGGACTTGTCAGAGAATATTACATTGCTCTCAGCCATGGCACCGGTGTTGAACTTCTCAAGGAAGAGGGAACCTTCGTAGTTGCGGGAATATTTCAGAGTTTCCAAATCAAATTCTTTCTTCAGGCTCTGATCTTCCAGGATCTTCCTAATGCTCTGTTTATGAGGACTGGAGGACTCGATGAGGTTGGTGAGGTGTGACCAGACAAAGGATCCAACCTGGTTTGCTCTTTCATTCTCAAGGGTTTGCTGAACTCTGCTCATGATATCTTCATCGGGACACTGCATGACAGCCAGATAGGCAGCAATTCTCACTTCAGAGTCTTCATCACTATCCCCGTACACGCTCATTAAGCCGCTCCTCTGAAAGTACATGAAATTCCATTGATAAGGGTTTATTTATATTATATCACAGAGTTTTTTGAAAAGATGAAATAATTTGAATTGTTTCTATGTTGAATAGACTTTTTACTTACATCAGATGTACATGGTATTCTTCTGAAAGCTTGGATAGCTGTCACTCGAATTTCTGTCGGGTTGTTCTCTCTGTTGATACATGTTGACAAGATTCGGGAGATTCTGTCCAAGTGGCCAGCATTTCCTAGAGCTCTTAGTGCAATAAGCGTGGCGTCCAGGTCAGCATCTCTGACATAACATCCTCGTCCGATAACCTTTTCCATTGAAGAGATGATGTTGTCAATAACGTATTCCTCAGAGCAAGAGTCCCGGTGACTACAGTAGTTGTTGACCATGGTTGAGATGGGCAGCATTGATGATTGGCTGTATCGTGGGTTTTCAAGCAGAGACTAGCAATGGAAAATAACCAAAATAAAATAGTTGAAAAACGTTTAAAATAATAATTAAGAAACAAAAATGAAATACAATATGTAACATTTTAAACTAAGTATTGATCTAAACCTTAAAGTTATCAATAAAGTTTACACTTCTATTTGATTAGATGAACATCACAAAAGTCACCTGGACTTGCTGCAGCATCTCCTCAGTAGGATAGTGGATGAAGGACAAGGAAGAGATCCACATGGTGGCTTGGGTTCCTGTGATTTCTCCACTCAGAAGTACATCCTTCATCAACTGGATAGATGCTCCAGTGCTTGCCATGGGGAGGGAATCCAGGAAGAACTTCCTGTAACAAACAAGATGATAAAACTATGATAATTTCAATCAATAGTTCGCATTTAATTGTTTTACAAAACGAAAAGTGACGACTATGAGGAATAAGTCGGCATGATGTGATTGCAGTTCAATGCCATTACAAGGTGTATTTTTATATGAATATTGATTTATTTCCAAATTGTAATATCGAAAGTCTTCAAAATAGCCCCGTATGCAATATATTTCGAATGAGAAAATAGAAAATGGAATCCTTTGGAAAATCATTGCCACAAAAAGCCATACTAGTATGACCGTGAAGTTTAAAGGAAACCCATCACTTTAAAACTTACTTAATTCTTCTATCAGCACAAACTTTCCCTTGTGACACGTGCTGGTAGACTGTCCTCAGACCTTCAAAATCCATGTTCTTAACAATGTAGACCAGCTCAGAGAAGAGACGGGGTGTTTCAGGACGGATATCCTCTCGGATACCACTGCAGATCTCACGCAGCTTGTTCTCTGCATCTCGTCTTGGTTGATCTTCGTTTCCAGGACCATAGGCATGCTCAAAGGCTAAACCAGCTCGTCTTTGGATGTACTCTGTAGGGGAGATACAAGCCAAACGTGAAACATTTAAAAATATTGCATTCCAAATCAATTCTATATTAAATACTCACAAGTCAACAATGGTGTACAGGAACAATGCAAGAGTTTAATATATGTTAAATTTGCTGTGATAATTTGCTAACACCAAGTACATGTGTTTATTCATATTTTAACACCATGAATAATGATTATTATAAACTTTAACATTCTTTTACAAAGCTCAACAAGTGATAAACCTTTACGATATTCTCCCAATTATTTTACCTAAAATATAAATGTGTAACCTTATCAAAGCCTGAATGACTTACCAGGTCTTGTGGCTACTCCAGATCTCTGGTTCTTGAAGTCGAGTTTCTGGATGATCTTAGTTGTGGCTCCACTTGTACCCTGTGAGAAGGGTCTGAAGGTGTGGGTCTCCCTGATTAAAGCGCTCGACAGCAGACCATTCTTGTCAATCTCCTGTTCACACTCGTGAGTACTCTTCATCAAAGGTAAAGACTGGATCTCTGATGGGACTCTGTAGGGCATAGCGTGGACATGGCTGCGGTATCCGTTACGGTCAGTGCAGCCAAGAAGGTCCTTGGTCTTCTTTACCCGGGTGTTGGAATACCAGCTAGACGACACGACCGTGTAGTTGGTGGTGCAATGGCCAGTAACATCGCTCTGAAGATGTATAATTGCAGTTCATTTAGTTAAGGTGAGGGAATAATGAAAACCCTAAAATTCTATATGTGGCCAAAATGTACATCATTTCTAAGTGTTAATATGGGACAATGACAATGTCATTACTTCAAAAAAGAATGTAGATACAAGTTCAATTTAATCATACCTCTTTGATCTTTTGGTTCTTGTCCAGACTGTCCATACTGTTCTGGACAGCAGTAAGAAGACCTCTCTTGATGTTCAGAGCCCATGTGCTCTCTCCTTCTGATGGGCAGAGTTCTTCAACGACGCCATCTTGGAAAGAGAAGCGCAGAGGATAGCGTTCAAGCTGTCTCCTGAATTCTCCAGATTCATCCACGTATTTCATGGGAGTGGAAGACGCCGGATCAGAACGATACACTTTCACGTCTCGAAGCTGTGAAGAACGTCGAATGTAACCACAAGAAGCAAATCATTAAGGAGGTTTGATAAGAAGTAAATTTAATCAATCAATCTCAATGTGAAAATTAAACAAATTTAAGTTGAATATTACGTAATGGAGAATGCATTCGGAGCTGTGGATTCGTTGAAAATAATCAACGAACCCCGAAGGGGCGAGTTGATTATTTTTAACGAATCCACTGCTCCGAATGCATTCTCCATCTTAATCCATGTATGACGTCACGAAACATGCATTTGTGATTATTTTACGTTTAAAACAATAAATTTCAATTATGGGACACCAAATCAATTATTTGCAAATTTCGATGCTCATTCATCGGATATGGTACAAATAGCTGCGACCCTCATGAAATGGATTCTTCCACGCACGTGCAGCACAAAACATCCACGCGAATCGATGTGATTGACAGCTGAAACTCTGCCTTTCCATGCCTACCGTGCGTTACAAGTCTTGAATAGAACGTGGGATTTTTACTGACAAACAATCCTAAGATTTATAACAGCGTCTTGAAGTCTAATGGTTAGAAGCGCTGACTACCAAACGAAGGGTTGCATGTTCGAATCCAGGTTCATGCATTAAGAAAATTAATTTGTCATAGTTGAGATATTTTAAGATCCTATTCAGATACACCTAGTCAAAATACATCAGTCTTGAAAAATGTACTCGATTAGCCACTACTGAAAATGTCTTAACCTAACACCCCTCCTGACTGGGACAGTCAATGACCAGTAGATTCCTAAATAATAATCAACTGAAAACACAATAGAGTGACGTCATGACCATGGCTTAATCAAAAAATAAAAATCAATCAAGTAGAGAACACGACGAACTTACTCTGAGTGCCATGTCACACTTGGACAGTACTTCGATGTCAGCGACTGCCCGGATAGCGAGTGCAGCTCGTTCACCAGAAGCTCCTTCCATTGCTGTGTGGGTCTGGATGTTGTAGTGGAATTCGTAGGTCGTTCCGGGGGCGTATCTGAACTTGTTGCTTTCTGGTAATGAAGTGGACAACATTAGACTAAACCTCCCTATCATGATTGTTTAGCCATGTCTTTTTTTTAATAATGCTCTTAGTTCGAATCAATCAACTTAGTATACGGCACTATGTGTGAAATGTAAAATAAAGTTCAAGTGTAAAATGTGAAATGAAATGATCAACATAATGACACACACTCTAAACGAAATATATTATTGTGTTTGTAGAAAAACAATGTCGTCGAAAATACCTGGACATCGTCTTGCACAGGAGTTGCTTCCGTCATTCTTCTGGTATGTAATGGGACCTGGAATAGATTACCGTGTGTCAGTGGATTCGAGTGAAAGGAATACCAGGTTATTTTATCATAAGTGTTCTTCTGACACTTAACTTTCAGTAATAGTTCCTTCAATCATAACACAAACCCAACCAAAGTCTTAACGGCAACTCTACAGAACAAGAACTTACCTGCTAGAGCTCCAGCTATGACAGCTAGAAAAACCAGCATGGTTTTGGAGAACATGGTGATGGGTTAAAGGGAACCCTGCCCGCAGTCGTGTAGTAGTTGTATGTGGCTGCTTTCTCTCTCACACTTGAAGTGAAACTGGACACCAAGCTCTCGTCTTTCTGTTCTGAATCTCCCCGAAACGGGCACCTGTTTTATACACCAGTGAGCACGTGAGGTCAGAGGTTATGACAGTTCTGATATCAGTGACTTTTGTCCAGTGCGTAGTTCAACAGCACACACAGCAAATCTATCTATAGTGTTTACCGGTTCAGTCCGACATATTCTTGTTATCATGTCCTCGGGTCGGGCACGTTAATAGGATAGTGTGACTGGTAACATGCATATCTTAATGTGACTATCCTATGATTCCCATGCTTAATGAACTTTGTAATTATGTTATCTAGAGTTATTGCACGAGAGGATGTAATGAAACTATTTTGTTCAGTTAACGATGAGGTACAATCATAACTACACGGTGGTGGCAAAATATTTTATTACAATATGCAATATGAATTAAATCATGATTTTCTTTTTAAAATATATGATATTAACATTCATACTTTGGATGTCGGTCTAGGATAAAATGTAGATTAGCAAAGTTTCATTAAGATAATGTAAAATAATAACTAATATAAAATGCAAAGTTGCATCAAATATCATCCACCTTTCAGATATCAACCACTTTACTACCTGGCAACAGAAACGATACCACATTTTCCACAAACACCTCTCAACAAAATATACTGCTGCCTGATAAAGTGTGGATGTATGTGTAACTGTGGTGTTGATAAAATAAGGACCTCAAGTTAATACAAGTTGTGTCCACATAATGTACTTTCTTGGACTTGGAATTCTCTGATCAATCATCATAGATCAAGTTGTCCTAAACACGTCCAGTTTACTCTACTCTCTTGTCTAGTTATTAGAAGTCAAAAGGACGATTTGTTTAGGCGGTGTAGCACGCCGTTCTTACTGAAATAAAGTGATCTCACGAAAAGGTGAACAAGTGTAACAAATGGCTAGATAATACTCCTCAATCAATAGCGAGTTCTAAAACGAATGTACATGGTTCGGTTAAGCCATGCGATTCCATTTCATTTCGAGCTGCCATTTTAACGTTAGTGATCTGATCAAAGCAAAAGTTTAAAGATACATCCATTGTGTTGTTTGGGGTCACATATGCTAAACGTTATACATTGTGAAATGTTATCGGGAAGTACTGACTGTTGCCGAAAATTATCATTTTGATCAAAGTCGACTCAGTATACGGACGATATAAAGATAAAACTACCGATTTCAAATAACGTGCTACGTGCATTGCCTTTAAAGCATGTTTTTCAGCATGAGCACATAATGTTTCAAAACTTAACAATTTCATTTAAAAAGTTTCTAGAAACATCATGTTACCACGTTGAAATTGTTGTTATCACTCGTGGTTAAAGTTGTTTCATTTTTCTAGGTAGTGAGTATGTACTCCGAAACGTCGTGTATTTTCACATTAAAGAAGTTGTTATCCAGAAAATCTTCCTGTTCTTATGTATACCACTTCTAAATGCCCTTCAAAGACCTAGTGTTTCTTTGTTTTAAAATGAGCTCTTATGTATCCCGCTTTTAAATGTGTGTACAGATATCTTCTTTATATCAACATTATTATTTTTCAAAACTTTACGCATGAAGAATTTTCACAGACTGTGTTGACCTCATTGTATGCAGGTATGTCAACATGAATACGTGATAACATGTATACCATATATCTATCTATGCCAGGAGTACCTTTGGTTTGTCTGTACGGTTATCTGTTATATAAACATATTTATAATCAACTTGATCTTTAGCATCGGCGTTGAATTCATAAATATTTATGTTTCATTTGCAAATATCTAACCTCATTTTTTTATATCTAATATTGAGGCACATGGACTATGGAATTATTCGACAATAACAACATGTTTATCTGAAGCTCCATTGTTACGTCATCTTGTGTCTCTTTATGACATGAAGCAGTTCTCGCAGTAACATGATATATGTCTAACGTAATCAATGGTATTATTTTAAATGACTGCTGCTGAACATTACCAAAGTATATATATATATATATATATATATATATATATATATATAATCCGAATAATGTGGCTGTGTAGTGTACAGTAGGCCTTATAACCGGTTTACATGTAAACGACGGCATGATTTCGGTTTCTGAATACGCCGGTGTTTATTTTGGAATTTTAGGATGAATATGCCAGTCGGATGAGATGATAAGACAGATAATGGTTTTTGTTATCAAACCCAAATATAATATCAGAAAAAATACTCAATATCGCTTCCAGTGCGCAGGCAAGTCGAAACTACTATGCAATCTTTAGCACTGTTTAAACAATTTGGTCCCTAAATATTCTTTCAATAAATACGTCTGTTAAATGTTGAATTCAGATTTAATCGTTTGTTGATATTTCACTGTCAGTTGACCATTAAAACACAAGGAGATGAAAATACACATACCCGCTCATTAAAGGGGTTTCAATAGTTAGAAATACTTCAGATTGAAAAAGACATTAAAGTTAAACTTTGCAACAAACAATAACAATGATGTTCACAAAGTCATGTCCTAAATAAAAATACTTCCCGTTTTATTTTGCAATGCTTACTTTGATAGTGACAGCTGGTGGTGAAACTGTTCTATAACCTATGAAACTGAGTCTAGAGATAGTGATAACCGACATACGTGCACCTGCATGAGCTGCGACTTTGGATTGTGATAGCTGGTGATAACAAGATGGTTGGTCAAAGTGTCCGTCATTTATTTCACATGTCGGTTACGTAATTTCAGATTCTTTTAAAGAGGCGGTAGCACGTTTTTTCGCTGAAATAAGTCGATGAAATGTATTGGGAAAATAATGTCACCAATAGTGATCATGAAACACTCTTCTCTCTTCGGAATATCAAGTTAAAATGGGTGTGAAAGGTTCCCTAAAGCCATGGGAATCTTTTTTGTCATTCGAAATAATAAAATATGTTCACAATAAAATGGCCGCCGTGCAATTTTTTGCTTTATACGCAACACCGTTATTACCACTACGGATAATTATTATTGGTTTGTGTAATAATATGTTTACCCTCTAAAATAAATATAAATGATATAAACTATCATTATAAATGGGAAATTTGAAAAAAATATATTTTGCCAAAAAACGTGCTTCTGCCCCTTTAAATGTCCTTGCTTTCCTTTATACACGTATGCCAAACTGTCACCATTGATAGGGATTGAATTCAAATAGTGTATATATTACTCGAAGTCCATACAACCTGTAGTAATATCCTGTACACATGTCTATCATGGCAGAAATAAGAATTATTCTTAACATCTTGACAGGTGTCCTTCACTTCTTTTCAATGGCTGATTTCTAATACATATTCACACTGTGCGTTTATGTTTCCATTACTTTATATAAGTATGTCAAACTGTCACTTTAATGTCGGCATGTATTATCTCATTTGATCATTCTCTCGTAGTTCACTGTTTGAGAGTACGTTTATGGGAGTTAAGGACTATTCAATTCAATTCTTTGTTACTGAAGTGTAGGCCATTGGCCCATTACTACATATGTTGTATATGACAAGTACATAATGTACAGCAACAGTTAATCATATAATATCTTTGTGACATGACATGGAAAATAAAGCTTGCTAAATTATTGAGAAGTTCACAATTCGATGTTGACATGATCATTTAAAAATTAGTTTTATTTGGATGTGTACAACAAACTTCCGGCAAAATTGTATTCATGATTCTCAATATAGCCTTCGTCGCATTGTAAACATAACCTATCATTTCTATCTATATTATAAAACCGGCCCGTTTTAATTCTTAAATGATGCGAAAAACACCTAAATTTTGCTAATGCTACTCCTTTACTTTTTAACAACAACCGCATTCAAATATAATTCCTTAAACAGTAATACTTTAACATAATAGTAAGATATGGATCTGGTGCCATTTTGAAGTGAACTATACCAATTTTGTTCACGAATACATTTTAGTCGAAGTAGGAAAGAATTGTTGGTCCCAAACAAAACCAAAGCCCCTACTGTACCATAAATCTCGACACTTCGAAGCCCAATTTTCTTTATTAGTTTCTATACCCTTTAACATCATATAATTACATTTTTGGAATGCCTAGTGTCAGACATATTTAATAATTTTAGAGTAGGTACCTCGCACTTTGGTGTAGAAATATTAACGATTTAACGATTAACAGATTTCATAACATCATTCTGACAGAATCCCCAAACTTTAGAACAGGAACTATTTTCATGTCAATTATTATTTTAAATAATTCATGAGATACAGATATATTTATTTTACCAAGTTTAGTCAATACTTTAAACAAAAAGCCGTTTTTTTCCTGTAGAGCTGCATTAGAAGAATGAATAGACCAAGACTGACTTTCTCGTTAATGTTACACCTATAAGTATTTATATGAAGATATCATTTTAAATTTCCCACGTTATAAAACCAACATTCTCGTTTGGATAGAATACCACCTTTCTGAAAAAGAACAACTTTTCTTTTACATAAGTTTTAAAATGTCTAAGACATCAATAGGTTTCTGTAACCCTCTAATTGTATCAGATATAAGTGCAATGTCATCTGCAAAAAGCAAAAGAAATATCTGGACGATATCAGGATGCAACTGTATACCTGGACCGGAGCTTCGTTCGACCTCGACTGCCAACTCATTGATAAAAAATGAAAACAGAGGGCTGAGTACACAACCCTGACGGACAGCACAGGAACATGAAAATAAACCTGAAAATGCGTTATCGAATCTCGTACACAAGCCTTAGCTGATTTATAAATATTGAGTTAACCATTTTTGGAGAAACACCTCTAGATTTCCAAACTGACCACTGTTTAAAGCGGTTGACAGTATCAAATGCCTCAGTGAAATCCACAAACAAAAAATAAAGTTTAACCTTTTGTTTACTGAGATACCTCTGGATAATAGACTGAAGAATGAAAATGTTATCAATTGTGGAATATTCATAAACCTGCCTTACGACTCAGTTATTTTATCATAAGCCTCACACCATGACGTTACCCTCTTAACTTAACTCTTAACTAAACCATGATACTGAGGATATGGTAAGGTTGTGGACCCTAATAGGAACGAAAAACCCGAGGTTGTTTAAAAGACGTTTGTCATCGTGTTATCAAATATCCCTGTTAAATGTAAGAGTCGCCGGTAAAATCTCTGATTTTAGCTTGTAAAATACCGTTGTTTTTTTTATCTGCCTCCGTCGTGCAATAGGCCACAGCATTAGCACACGAACCACAGGTCTTACTGGCTACGGGTACGAGATGCAATTTCGTCAAAACATTTACAGTTCATATTGTACTATATATTTGATAAAAAAATTTAAATCAGGGTTTACAATCACTGCAATTCCTCCTAACAGGGTTTACAATCGTCTCTGTAAGTCCCTCGTACCGGAGGATAAAGAAATGTAACCAATGCTAACCATATGATACGATATTGAAAAGACTTAAAATAAACGATTATACGGAGGTAGGTTGATAAGAAGAGTTATATCCCTGTAGTTAGACGGAGAATGTATAACACCATTCTTAAGAAGGGAACAATGATAGCTTCAGACCAAGATTCGGGAAAATAAGCATGTTCATGCGCTACACAATTCTCAAGTTTTGGACAAGATCAAGTGAATGTACCTGTACCACTTTTAATCGTGTTGCTACAGTTGTCAATGTATTCTGTCTGTACACGGGTGTTGTAAGAGAGTAGTACAGAGAACAAGGCATGGCTTAATCTTTACATGAGAAATTGACCAAAATTGTTTATATTCAGACTCGAACGTACTGTAGGACATACATGTAAATTCATTTATTAACCATATGGTTGAAACTAATCGATGTGCGAATATCAGATATGCAAATATCACGTGTGCCTATCAGCGACTGTTTCACCGCGGCTTCCCGTATTTAGTCGTCGGTGACGTCATAAAACGATTGTTCGTGACGCCTCTGTAGCCTGCCATCGCAACTGAAGTGGGTCGGTTCCTAGCTTTACGGGAATCAAATGGGTTAAAATGGGTAATATAGAAAGTATTACACTGTGCCATACGTGCCATGCCTTTTACGTAACTCGTGCAAATGTATGACTGTATAGCCCTCGCTCTCGCTCGGGCAATACGAAAATTCAAACTCGTTTCGTAAACGTCATATGACACACCTCCTCATGTAATGATCTCTATATATTTTGCCTTTCAAAGATTATCAAACATTACATGTGTGTGAATATACATGACGTTAACGAACTAAATGTATAATTAGAGTATTAGTTTCGTTATAATAAATAATCCCGTTGCTACAAAGACCGTTAAAAAAACTGTTATAACAAACTTGAAGAGGTCAAAACAGTCCCCTCTCTTTCTGAAGATTTGTATATGAATTTCATAAAAATAACGAAACCGTTAAATTAGGAAAACGAAACTGCCACAACAAACTTTATTGTGATATTTTGGAGTGTTAATAACCTTAGATGGGATGAACTAATTCAAAAGGAAACATATTTATCGATATTTTCATACAACGTATACGTGACAAGGAAATATTTCTGCGTCATAAAGGGAAGGAGAAACATGTTGCATGATGCGACGCAAAGAAATAAAACTTATGCTTAAAACATTTCGAAAAACACGTATTAACAGCGACTACATGTAGAATCTTACTAGAATACTATACATCTTCTTGAGTACAGATGGTAGAGAAGATGTGTTGTGTTGTCACAGTAGACAGTAGAGTAGTACATGTATAGTTCAAGTAGATAAGTATGTGTGTTATCACATACAGATGCTTGTAATAATACTTTAAGTATATAACTTACGCTGTGGTTTAAAGGCACAATTGCACGCATTACGAGCGTGTAATCATATGTCAATATTTAATGAAAAGTTCCTATGACTAAATACTACATAGCATTCAGTCCGCATCATAGGCAACTTCCCAATGCAAGGCATAACTCCATTACTGGCTGATTTAGGCCTTGCAGTATTTCCTTAAGAAATCTGTGCTTAGAAATCCAGACCAACTATGCATTTCACTATCTAGGCACAACAAAGCGAGGGAAGTACCACAAGGCTTAAAATCAGCCAGTAATGCAGACTGGCAAGAGTTATGCCTTGCGTTTGGAAGTTGCACCATAGGAAGCTAGTGTACATACATGTGCCTCAATCAACTTGAACAAGAGTGCACATAGGTCTTTAATATAGCCAGCCGCTAACTCCAGCCCTGATATAATAGAGAATGTTTTTTGAACGTCGTGTACTGCACCAAGCTGATTACTAGTATGGTACACTATCAGTATCATACAACCTTTCAAGCAAAAGTCAACAGCAAAGGATGCAATTGTGAAACCATGTTTAAATCAGTGTGCTCACAAGTAGGAATAACACAATTAAAACATAATTACAAACATAATCAGGAATTCAAAAGTTTACAAGAATTTAACTCCCCAAGACGTGACGTGTACAGATCAAAGGGAGAACTGGTCCCGACATTGGTCATATGGGAGAATCCGAAAGGATCCGGCAAATGGATTCCACCACTTTTTGTCCTGTGAAAGAAACGTCACTACAATGTTACGTCATACATCACAGTATAAATGATTTTAGTTTTATGTCTATTACAGTACACGTGCGTTGTTGAAATCGCTTTCTCAAAGTTGTTTTTGGCCAAACTATTTGTCAATTCACTTAAACATTCATCAAATGTAGAAATTTAATTATTAATAGATGTTAACATTAATAAAGTTATATAGCTTAAATTTGTTGACGCATCTTTACTGTAAGACGTCATAAAACAAGTCAAAAAGTCGTCTTGTTAAATATGTAAAAACGATGCTTTTTGAGAATTATTGAAACGTGACTGTGTTTCTCAGAAATATGATTAGCTAATGTTTTAAGATTTCACATTTAGTTCAGCTGGCTTCTGAAGACATGATGTATTTCGTCGTGTTTATCACTCGTGGATTGACTTATATTGTATCTTCTATGGTGACGTTTCTTTTGCGCTTGAGTGTAGGTTCCGGTTGTTTCAAAGATTATAAAACCTCAAGTGTCTTCAGATATCAAATATATCAGCTCGAGTTAATAAAAGTTTTACTTTTATTTGATATCAGAAGACACGATCGCGACATTCTATTTAACGAGATACCTCAGAAGATGGCATCCCACGGTCCCAAGTACTTTGTAAAACATATAATTGATAGCATAAGGTGTTAAGAGTCGAAAGCCTAATAATTTCAGTAGAAATGACAAAATAATTCAGACATCCCAAAATATCAAAAGGCAACACTTCAGAAGATGAGTAATACACAGGCAAAATTCCAGGACGATAATATTATGATTAAGGGTGTTCTGCTCCGGAAATGAAATGACGAACGGACAGACAGACGGACAGGGCGGTTACTATATCCCACGGTATGACATACCGGTGGGATACAATCAGTATCATCATTTTAAGTGAAACATGTACGTAAGTTCATGACGGCACTACTTCATTAGTTTGTGATGTACCAGCTGTTTTACCATAGCAACGTGAGTAACCAGATGCTGTCAACGATTTGTGAGTTACTATTTTTATTTCGAACACACATTATGACGTCACTTTGTTGCTGCTCTCAAGGCAGTGTGCAATATCCAATGTCGTCATTAGGAAATAAGCCATGCGACTTCATACAAACGATATATTACAGCTCTAGGTGATAGTGTACATTTCTTGACAGTTGACAGAGATGTTGATTATTCAGAATCGGGAGGCACGTAATACCACATATTATTTTACAGGATAGACAGAGCAAAGTTATGTCAGTACCTAAGCGTTCAAGTATCCTTTTAAATAAGGTATTTATACTAGCCACTCATCACATCATTTTGGTATATTGCTGATATGTAACCTTTTCTTGCTTCACGTTTCCATGTTGACCTGAGACACCCCGTAGCAGCTTCTTCTGTTGAAGATTCAGTCATGTGACTTGAACACGCCCCGACATCAGCAGGAGCGTCCACAAATACTTCATCATCTTGAGGTCCACCGACGAGGAGAAGCTCCGGGCCTTGGGCGTCCTGACTATGTGGAACCTTGGGATCGTCCATTTGAAGACTTTTGACTTGTTGACTTTTGCGGGTTTCGACGTCGTACATTTTCGAGTCATCTATCTGTGCAACCGCAAGCATCTGTGAATCTTCGACGTCATCAATCTGTGGGGCATTGACGTCCACTTTGGGGGTATTTTCAAACAGATCAAAGAGGTCCTCTCCCTCTCCTACCCAGCAGGCGGGTCCGTTGCCTAGGGAACAGAGAGACTTGCTCCGTCTGTTGGTACTGGGGAACCTGAAGGTCCGGAGGGCCAGGCGTGTTCGAGTAGGTGTGTAACTTGATATCTCGTGGTAGGGTTCGTCAAGGTAACTTGTACTTCGGCTCAGTTGTTGAACGGTTTTTCTGGGGGTGTGGCACTCCAGAGCGAACTGTGAGAGGTTGAGAGGGGAGCCTGTGCCGACTTGAGCTTCTTCCTGGGCGTCGTGCTGACAGCTACTCCAGAATTTGCTGCACCTGCGGAAATTATGGAAGTTGAAAGAAATGTTGAATAGTGTAATGCAATTTAAACCGCAGAGTCCATTTTTCACAGTATGGCATTCAGTAACATCCAGTTTAAAATCAATCAATATGAACTTTGTTTGGAAATAAAATAAAACACCAATAACTGATTATGATTATAGAATAATGATTATATATATTTGGGTATTTTACTAGACTAGGACCAGAGTATACCCAATGAAAGTCCATTGAATAATTACAATGTTGATGCAAATAATGCAAGGACCTGAATTGGATGGAAAATGTGAAATCATAAAGTATTACGAGAGTGAAGAAATTTGGATATCCATATGAAAAGAACCTACCTGTAGAAGAAATACACCAGTATCATCAACACAACAAGAGCGCCAAGGAAACTCAAGATGACCTCGTACGGGAAACATGGACCCCTTTGAATCTCCTCTACAAAGTTAAAGGTCGAGAAATACAAAGTCATACTGACGTTATCAATTCAAAATTGCCCTTGTTTGGCGTTATGGTTTATTGGTCCTTCAATATAATAAATAATGAATCACACCGTCAACGATATAAATGAAGATGCTTCATTAACAAAACCAAATTAATTCATCACATTGTTCTATCCACTTCATTTGAACGTTCAAATTTAATATTATTTATTCATCTTTTAATTACCAACACTAGCCCTGAAATAATTAAAATGATAGCCTTGTTTTATTAATTAATTCTGGTTTAAAATTTGAATATACTGACCTATTAGACACACCAGGCTGTTGTTTACAAGGCTACAGACATCGCAATTGCGAGGACACTTGCTACCACACCAAGATCCATAATACCCATCATCACAATGAGAACTACACCTGCCCGTGTCCCTGTCGCAAATACGATGGCGACACCTCTGGTTACAGGAACTAAGGCATGTATCTCCATGGTAACCATTGACACACCCCTCGGAACAGGCACCACCTTCCGGGGAGCATTTTCTGTTTCTGCATGTGTCGCTGCACTTGTGTTCGCAAAGAGATCCGAAATATCCTTCGTTGCAAACCACACTGCATGTATCGGTTCTGTTTGGAGCGAGTTGAACGTGTGAGCACTGGCAGTACGTGGTGCAATCAACACGACTTAGATGGTCGCCGTTACATAGCCCCTTGCAGTCGAGACATTCACTCTTCAGAAACTCACATTGCTGCTCTGAGGAATAAAATGGAAACGGTTCTCAATGACTTGACATGACTTTAAATCTTTAACATGTTTCCAAATGATAGGTCTCTCAATTATATATATTTAATTATTTAGAGCAAACAGGCGTAAATCAGATGTCAACACTCTAAAACTTTACGTTGATAGAAAGTTATCAACATAATCTACTTTAAGTACATGTAATCATATTTTTCTCATGACGAGCAATGCTGTTCTCCATGAATAGAACCATACATTAAAAGGTTAATAGGCGTAACTGAGTTGTTTTTATAGAAAGGACACATATCTTCTTTTAACTCTACATTTTAGTGTTGTTTCTTATCCATCTTTGTTGCACATGACTTCCATATATGTTTCTTTCATATGTATTTACAATAATACAAAAGTGATATATACATTTTTTATAATAGATATTACCTTCAGTGAAAAATTCAGAGCTATCTGCGACCATGATTTGAACATCTCCCAGCATCATTAATAGCATCTGTAAAAATACATTGGGAAAGATATACCGTAACCATATTCACAAGAACTGAGTCATGCCAAACGTTAACTCTTACACGCGATTTGGACAGTACGTTCCCATACATGAAAATGGTTCTTAAACATTAAGCAAAGGAAATTAAACTCAGCTGTCTGCTGTTATCAGAAATCTATTCGTGGAAATACTTACCAGCATGTTGATCATCATTGCGCTTAGTGAAGCTTAAATGGTTATGGGAGACATAATGAAACTCGTCTCAGCACTTCTAGAAATGCTTTTCAGTGACCGACATGCTAAAAATATTAATTCATTTATTTGTATTTCACTTTCTGTTTTGATCACACTTCCTTCAAAGTCGTTTTCTTCCCTTTCGATGAATACTAAAGGTCGCTGATTGATGTTGACGAGTGGTCTTTGTAAGAAAAGCTCTCCGATTTACGAGGAAGAGGACACAAACACATAATCTATCTGATATTTGGCTGATATGGAGTGCAAATTTTATAAAAAGAAAAATTAGCTTAAACAAAAGCAAATGCATATTTATTTCAAACTTGTATTCTTATGTTTTTATTTGTTTTGTTGTTCTGATATTTACGTCAAAATGTATTGTTTTTCTGTTTCTGTGAGTACTTTAGTTTTTCAACTAATGTTTCAATAATATTGTATGGAAGACTGCAGCGAAAATTCATTATTCTGTAATATTGACTCCTAAAAAGGTGAAAAGGGGCTACCATTTACTGTTCTGTATCGTAACTACCATAGGCATATATATATTTAAACGTTGACTATCTGGAGAGTGATGTGAACTAAATACTATCAATGTGTGCAGTTATTAATTTTGTGAATATCCTGACTTCTATAAGATCAATGAATAGTACAGATTTGATGCAACTCTTAAATTTTCCCACTAAGACTATTTGGGATAAAATAATAGTATCCATGTAAAATATCTTACGGTCATCAACCTGTACATAGTGCTATAAGAACATTGGTACAAGTGGTAAATATGTCATATGATATCTTTCTGACAAGCTTCACATGCAAGTTCACATGACGAAATATTCGAATGTCCACTATAACCTTAAGATTAATGTCAAGGTAACCAAAACCTTGTCAGTTCGTTTTCTTCTTTAGGAGAAACCATGTTATGATATGATGAAACTACAGAAAACGGTTTTTGAGATACCACGCTTACAAGCTTAGCATGCAAGTTCACATGACGAAACATTCAAATTTCGCTCTGATCTTGAGAATAATATCAGGGTCACCACACCTCTAAACAACCCTTTGTCTTCCCCAGGAGAAGCTATGTGTAAGCTATAAAGAAGAATCCGGTAAACGGTTCTTGAAATATCCCGCTGACAAGAGTAAAATGGCGAAGTCTCGTGATCTTGAAATGAAAGTCAAGGTCACAAAACTTTGATGGAACATCATTCCCACTTTGGTGAACCTATGCAAAATGTGAAAAGTAGATAATAATAATGCAGTATATAGTCCTATCAGTTTTCGTTCGAACGGACAAACTATATATTAAACGCAGAGTTAAGCCATCTGTTGCCAGAATATCGAGTTCAGACAAACATACAGACAGACAAAATGACTGACAGACTGAGAGAGAAACATTGATACACAGAGAGGTTGAGAGTGAGAGACAGGATGAATACATACAAACACCACAGCATGAACATCAAGAAACACATTTATTAGATAACAAGCAATTAAATACATGGATTTAACACTGAAATAAACTGTCTATCAATCTACAGTGAAGATAACTTATATTTTCACATCTTATCCAGTTGACCAAACCACCCGCAAACCACAGATGGACGACAGTAGCCATCAGTAGCCCAGTTGGGAGAAGATGCAGCCCAGAATCATCAGTGATCCAAGAGAGATCGATGTCTGGACCTTTGATGCCTGCGACGGTTTCGGCCGTTTCGTTTCTGGAACTAAAAAATAGTTAGATTGTGACTATGTTGCATGCTACACCATACACTGGATTACTTTAATCAGTCCTTTTTTTTTAAATCCTTTTCCTTTTAAATGACATAATTATATCCTACACAAAGTATACTCACGGCACCGTCCACTCTCCCTCTCACAAGCTTCACAGTTCCCCGGACACTTCTTTCTACAGTTGTGAGACCACCATCCTTCCACACAGCCGTGAGTACAGACAGATCCCAGTTGATGATCGTGGAAGCACTCCCTGTCAACACAGTGGATGTTGCACGTCTTGTTGCAGTGAGGACCATAGAAGCCGGGTATGCAACCCATGGAGCACTCCTGCCTCCCGTCCTGAACACAAGTTCCGTCTCGACACCCGGGGGGACATCTGACGTCACATCTGTCCCCGGTCCACCCTGCCTTACAGACCTTTGTGCATGATCGGTTATTACGGTAGCAGGACTTGGGGATACAGCTGTTGTTACAGTCCAATTCGCATTTGCTTCCCCACCATCCGTCTGTACATCCGTCGATGCATACCCTCGTCTTCCAGTGGCAATTTCTTACTTCGTCCTGAGTCAAAGCACAATTCTTTGGACACGGGACATCACATTGCTCACTGCTCCAACCTGGTTTACATCCCTTGGTACATTTCCCATCGACTTCGTAGCATCGGGTCCCTTCACATTCTGAACTACATCTGTTCTCACATAGGTGACCCCACCAGCCGAGCTTACACCCATCAAGACAGGCCCCCACATATCGACTGCATGAAATGTGCTTCCCACTGGTTGAACGACAGTTGTCGGGACACGCCGAGGTACAGTCTTCTTTGTAGTACCCGTGCTCACAACTAAAACAAAATCCTGTGATTCGATGACAGCCCCCCATGTCACAATGACCTTTGCACTTGAGATCGCACCTGTTCCCCCACCAGCCTGTCTGGCATTTCGCGCAATCTTCCCATTTATACAGAGGTTCGTGATGACAGTGATATAAAGATGATATTGCCGTTGTCGAGGAAATAGTGACTGCAAGAAAGAAAGAAAGAAATTAGTAGTTCAATTTTACAAACATTGATGTTTACAAAGAGGAAATATATAGTTACGGACTAATGTAGATATTACAGTGGCAATGTAATCGTGCCTCCACCTGAAGGTGACTCATTTCTGTGCGAATCATTTCAATGTCCAAAGGCAGATATATAACAGAAACATAACCGGAGATTCAGAAGGAAGACTGAGATGTCGTCGGGATTACTGAAGGAAGACAGATACATCGCCATGATTACGGAAGGAAGGCAGATACATCGCCGTGATTACAGAAGGAAGGCAGATACATCGCCGTGATTACGGAAGGAAGGCAGATACATCGCCGTGATTACGGAAGGAAGGCAGATACATCGCCGTGATTACGGAAGGAAGGCAGATACATCGCCGTGATTACGGAAGGAAGGCAGATGCATCGCCGTGGTTAGGAAGGAAGGCAGATACATCGCCGTGATTACGGAAGGAAGGCAGATACATCGCCGTGATTACGGAAGGAAGGCAGATACATCGCCGTGATTACGGAAGGAAGGCAGATACATCGCCGTGATTACGGAAGGAAGGCAGATACATCGCCGTGGTTAGGAAGGAAGGCAGATACATCGCCGTGATTACGGAAGGAAGGCAGATGCATCGCCGTTGTTAGGAAGGAAGGCAGATACATCGCCGTGGTTAGGACGGAAGGCAGATATATCGCCGTGGTTACGGAAGGAAGGCAGATACATCGCCGTGGTTAGGAAGGAAGGCAGATACATCGCCGTGATTACGGAAGGAAGGCATATACATCGCCGTGATTACGGAAGGAAGGCAGATATATCGCCGTAATTACGGTAGGAAGGCAGACATATCGCCGTGGTTACGGAAGGAAGGCAGATATTTCGCCGTGGTTACGTAAGGAAGGCAGATACATCGCCGTGATTACGGAAGGAAGGCAGATACATCGCCGTGGTTACGGAAGGAAGGCAGATACATCGCCTTGGTTACGGAAGGAAGGCAGATATATCGCCGTGATTACGGAAAGAAGGCAGATATATCGCCGTGGTTAGGAAAGGAAGACAGAGACATCGTCGTGATAACAGGAAGAACAGAAACATAACCGGAGATTCAGAAGGAAGACTGATGTGTCGTCGGGATTACGGAAGGAAAACATAGATATCGTCGTGGTTACTGAAGGAAGACAGATATATCGCCCCGATTACGGAAGGAAGCGAGAAACATCGCCGTGATTACGGAAGGAAGGCATATACATCACCGTGGTTAGGAAGGAAGGCATATACATCGCTGTGGTTAGGAAGAAAGGCAGATACATCGCCGTGATTACGGAAGGAAGGCAGATACATCGCCGTGATTACGGAAGAAAGGCAGATACATCGCCGTGGTTAGGAAGGAAGGCAGATACATCGCCGTGGTTAGGAAGGAAGGCAGATACATCGCCGTGATTACGGAAGGAAGGAAGATACATCGCCGTGGTTAGGAAGGAAGGCAGATACATCGCCGTGATTACGGAAGGAAGGCAGATATATCGCCGTGGTTACGGAAGGAAGGCAGATACATCGCCGTGGTTAGGAAGGAAGGCAGATACATCGCCGTGATTACGGAAGGAAGGAAGATACATCGCCGTGGTTAGGAAGGAAGGCAGATACATCGCCGTGATTACGGAAGGAAGGCAGATATATCGCCATGGTTACGGAAGGAAGGCAGATATATCGCCGTGGTTACGGAAGGAAGGCAGATACATCGCCGTGATTACGGAAGGAAGGCAGATACATCGCCGTGATTACGGAAGGAAGGCAGATACATCGCCGTGATTACGGAAGGAAGGCAGATACATCGCCGTGATTACGGAAGGAAGGCAGATACATCGCCGTGATTACGGAAGGAAGGCAGATACATCGCCGTGATTACGGAAGGAAGGCATATACATCGCTGTGGTTAGGAAGAAAGGCATATACATCGCTGTGGTTAGGAAGAAAGGCAGATACATCGCCGTGATTACAGAAGGAAGGCAGATACATGATCGGATACATATACACATATACCTGCATGCATACATACATGCTAGGTAATACAATTGTCCTATTTCCATAAGCAATTACTATGCCGGTTGAAAAGCGGTTTCTTTTTTTTAAATATGTATTCTCCAATCAAATCATAATTCAACTACAGAAGTAAAACACAAATGTATACCAATACCTATCATAACATTGGTTCCCATAAAACAAAATGTATGGTCCTCGTAAAAAATACTTTAAAATCATAGTCATAACAGTAACAATATTCACCCGTCTAAAAATCAAATGACTGACGTCACTGTCGCAGTAGCGCAGTTGACAAGCTGCTAGTTTACAAATCCGTAGTTCGTTGGTTCAATTCCAGCCATAGACAAATGCATTTGCAAGATAGATACTCTTTTCGGGTGTGATATCTGATATCGTGCGGGCAGTTTAGGATATCAGGTTGATATCGGACTCAGTGGTGCAGTTACATCATTTCAAGTACCTCCAAATAACGAAAACCGTGTTGTGTATGGGTGAAATAGCGACCTCAGCACGAGGCGTTCGCTGTGATATCACCCGCGAGCGGTAGCGAGAGGGTGATATCACAGCGGATGCGGAGTGCTGGGTCGCTATTTGCCATACACAACAAGGCCCACTTTGTCAGCAATAGCAGATACGTGATATCAATGATATCAATTTATAATTTGATATAGTCGTACAAGTGTGATCAGTTTGCTGGTGAAAGGCGGTTTTAGAAACAACATGTATTTTATCAATTTTAGAGGTCAGATACGGATACTGTGTATCCAACAACAGAGGGGAAAGTTCTTCACGAGGTACGATACTGATAAAACATGCGAGGCTCTGCTGAGCATGTTTATCAGTATCGGACCGAGGTAACGATATAAAAAGATTGTTATTGGACAGGTCATCAATTTATTTCTGATTTACTGCAGATACTTATCAATATCAAACTGATATTAATTTTATGTAATGTATGTATGTATGTATGTATGTGTGTATGTGTGTATGTGTGTGAGCGTGTATGCGTGTATGCGTGTGTGTGTGTGTGTATGTATGTATGTATGTATGTACGATATGTACGTATGTATGTATGTACGTATGTATGTTTGTATAAATGGATCATGTGTGAATGAATGGATGACTGCATACATGTATGCATGCTATGTCTAGGCCTATGTATGGATATATAACATTTGTGTGTATTTAAGTTCACATATGTGAGCCGTTTCGACAGTTCTTAGTCTCAGTATGAAGACGCTGACTGATCCACAGAAACAATATTGTGTTATTACATACATTTATCTTAAAAACAGAAACATTTTTAATATCACAAAGAAAAAAAGAGAGACAGAGAAGTGACAGTATAACATATTGCACAATTTTTTTATATCATGTTTTATCAAGTTTATCATTTATGAATTTATTATCAAAGTTTATACAATACATAGTTACTCTAGAGGGTAAAATATATCATTACATGACCCGATAAACTGTATCAATAGAAAAGGGTTATCCGTATAAAAACCTTCAGTGTGAGAGGTAGATTTGTATGCCTCATGAGAATTTGAGAGTTCAGACAGCAAACCTGTTGACCATTCCACTATTGTATCATATCTAAAAGTCAACGATGGGGAAATGGACTCGCATGGCTTAACCGAACCATGCACATTCATTTTAGAATTTTTTTTTATGGATTCAGGAGATTTTTCTGTCATTGGTAACACTTATTTGTCGTTTTGTGTGAGCACTTTATTTCAGTAAGCAGAACGTGCTACAACGCCTTTAAAAATATAACATTCATTTATGACATTTAAAAACCTATAACACGCAGTAAAATTATAAAATACATCCATTATACAAACACACATATGCACGCACATGTAACCGGGAAATGATCGAATACATATACACATACATGCAAGCATACACACATGCTAGGTAATACAATTGTCCTATTTCCATAAGCAATTACTATACCGGTTTAAAAGCGGTTTCTTTTTTTAAATATGTATTCTCCAATCAAATCATAATTCAACTACAGAAGTAAAACAAAATGAAGACCAATACCTATCATAACATGTTTTCTAATAAAACTAAATGTATGGTCCTCGTAAAAATTACTTTAAAATCGTCTTAACAGTAACATTATTCACCCGTCTAAAAATCATATCGCAGTGGCGCAGTTGATAAGCTGCTAGTTTACAAATCCGTTGTTCGCTGGTTCGATTCCAGGCATAGACAAATAAATTTGCAAGATAGATTCTTTACTCGGGTGTGATATCTGATATCGTTCGGGCAGTTTATGCTATCAGGTTGATATCGGACTCGGTGGTGCAGTTACATGAATTCAAGTACCTCCAAATAACGACACCGTGTTGTGTATACCGAGATATCGCCGTGGTTAAAGAAGGAAGACCGAGATATCGCCGGGGTTTAAAAGAAAGAATAAAACATAAACGCAGCTTCAGAAATTAGACAGGTGTCGTCACAGTTCTCCTCATTAGCATAATAATGTTTAAAACAGTTAGGTCCCGTCATTAATATCCGTTTGCACTAGTTTTTATTGCAAAATTGCTGGTATTTTTTTAAACGGTGTTTAGTGTTTTTGTGTATTTATGTTGTCAATTAATTAAAGAAATTAAAAGTTTAGGCATCTTATAAAGCTATTGTGGGTATGGCTAAATATATGATGATGTTTATCAGAATGACAAATTATGGCTTTCCTCACCCAAGTTATCAAATGTAATGGATGAACGCAAAATGTAGTTGTGGGTTGATAAGTCAAAGGTAAGTACCAAAAGTATATGTTATTTAAAAACAAGGATCGACAAAACTTTTTATAGAGGCATGTGAAAAAATTATGAATAATGATACTAAAGGAGGTAGGGGTGACTATTGACCCAAAGACTCTATTGCGATAGCGATAGACTATTGTAACTCACTATTGCAATAACTATTGCGATAGTTTATTGCGATAGGTATTTTTTTCAAATACGCAATAATCAGCTAGATTTCTTATAGGTTTTAGTAGAAATGTTTAATTGATGTAAGGACTATGGAACAAAAATCAGTACAGAAATCATAAATGAAAAGACTTTTTGTCGTTTTGCTATTTCCTATCGCTAGTTCTACCCTTTTGACATTCTAAAATGAATAATCTTGAATTAGAAGCTTGTGTAAATCATTCATAATTAAGGGAAATTTAATATTTTCGATAGTATCGATAGTTAACATTACTATTGCGATAGCAATAGTGTTTTTGTATATGTTATCGATATAGTGCTATTGTCAAGCCAACTATTGCGATGCATCGATAGTTCGATGTATTGTTACACCCCTAAAAGGAGGTGTTATGATAAACTTCTTGTAATTGCGAACCCTGTCGCTCTAACTCTTGTCGCTGCATAAAATGTACGTGCAGAAAAACTTTTTAAAACCATGCAGCTGAAGACACGAGACATGGTCACAACATACAAAAGCGCACATGACAAAAATCACACCTGGCTGCAGTACACGTCACGTACCAGCATCGCTAGAACATTTGGCTGTACTCTGTATTCATCATCAGACTATAACACGTTCTAGGACAGTCATACCAGATAGCAAATAGGCCTGGAAATGGGAAAGTCCGTATGACCACGCCCCAGGAGGACCACCACATCCGGTATCTACCCTAGTAACTGCTTCATCCCTGTGACAGCAACGGCGATCGGACATCGTATACGTCGATAGACAGTGTCACGACAGTAGGAGCAGGTGATTAGAACACGATCTCCTCACCGCGTGAACACCGGTGTAACAGGTTCCAGTCTGCAGGGCCGAGACTGGCCACGTGTCCTCATTTCAGATGAGAGTAGATTCTGCTTGTTCCGAGCTGATGGCCGTCAATATGGGTTTACAGACGTGCTGGGGAACTGTGCTGTTAAACTATATACTTGACGTTCCGGACTATGTCGTGTTGTGTCGATGTTGGGAGGAATGGTGAATGAGCCCTAACTGAACAAGCGTGGGACCAACTTGATAGGCAGATAAGGAACGGACTCGTACATACAGCCACCGACAACAACTAGAACAGTGGCTTATTCATGTATGGCAACACATTCCACGTTACGTCATCAGCCGCCTGACGTCACCCATGCCCCGACGTATTTTTGCATGCATCAATAAGGCGACCCGATTTTATTGTGGAAATCCGAGGTTCCATAAACGACCTACATGCACTACATTAGTTAGAGCTTTGCAAAATTGTTTTGTTTTTTAAACGTAAGTAAGGCGTTTGTGAAAATTTCAACTTTGTACTCTCGCCGTTAACAGGTAGCCTCTATCAAGTGTTGACAAATACAACTCCTTTAAGTGTGTAGTAACTTTGGTTCGTTGTTAAAATCATAGCTTCCATATCAATACGCGTAAATGCAACATGCAATTTCGATTTTGTAGAGAAATAAGAGATGACATTATATACAAATCTGCAAAATGAATATGGATCGCCTTCAATGCTCAAGGGGGAGGCAAACTCGCTAGTAAGGCAACTCTACAGGATTATACACTGTAAAATTAATTGCGAATGACTCTTTGGTTGAACAGTTCTATTTCCACTTGTGCCATTTTCGTAGCCCCCAATTCATTCCTTTTTGTTTAATTTGTTATTGATGAAATGTGTTAACATTCAAATTATGAAGAAATAAATACTCTAATGAAATATGACAATTATTTTTTAAAACTCGTTTCTGCTCATTTAAAATTAATTTTCAAAGTAATCGCCATCGTATACTTACTTTTTAGAAAGTTTATATTATGAAGGATAGAAAAGGTAATTCAACAACTAACTTTTTGGAGGCCATCTTCTTTATTCTATATTTCGTGTTCTATAAGTCTGATCAGTATGGTCAGTAAAATGCCCATCCAACCATGCCCATCAAGATTAGTATAACAGGAACATTTTTCATTTTGGAAGCGAATATAAAAGGAGAAAAAAAACAAGACTAAGAGGCTAACAAGTATATTATAACACTTAAACTTAATATAAAATGTTAAAATAGGTGAATGTTTTACTTACGGCAAACAATCCCTAAGATTATAATCATGGTCATCTTGACTGACGACATGTCTGGTGGTATGGAAAAGAAGGCAATTACGGATTACACTGCTAAATGCATTTCCTTGCGCATTGGACAGTAATGTACAAGATTTGAAAATACATACCCAATTCTACTTTATATTTACATTATTACAAGCAGCAAGAGACGGTGACGTTATTCTATTAAGATTGAGTACAAAACATCTACATGTATACAAGAGCACCAGGCTTCGTTTGAGGAAATCTCCCGGAGCGCTTTTCATTCAATGACAATGACATCGTAACGGTCTAAAAGAGAGACACGTAAACATAATGCAAAACTATTGCAAAACATATTGACAGAACAAATGTTTATAAACTGTTTATGTTTGTGATCACAACAAGCCGAGGGTCCGTCAGTCAGTGATATAATTAAATTAAATTCAGTCAAATGTGTAAGAGAACTAAATATAGGTGCACGTCTCTCTCGACAATATACAGTCACCCGTTAGTACCGAACCTGGCTGACCGATAAATATATGAACACAACATGACATAGACTTTGTGTAATGACAAACTTTGTGAAAAGAAAATCTGTTGAATGAGATCGTTAACTGTTGCGATATCGATGTGGTTTATCCAATACAGGGTAGTGTGGTTTAGTTATCGGATCTCCTATGAGGACCTTAGAACCTATGTCGAAACGTCGGCTATGCAGAATAAAGAAGTTGTATAACATAAATATTGTCTTATTCTTCATCATACCAACTTCTAGAATGCCGCTAAAAGAGTTCAAGCTTTGATCAGAGATCAAATATGTCACCGGATTCACAAATCCAACTGACGTGGACAGTGTATACATAAATCAACTTAACTCAGAAAGAATGACGAGTGAGTAAGATGATATAAACACTATTTATAGCAGGATCGACATACAACTAATAAGAGCACGGGTGTTTATTTCAACTCGGTGAAAGCACGACATAAAGCAGTGCTAGTAAGCTTGTGCAACAATCAATCTAGCTAGACAATTCTCTTAGACATTGCAAGATAAAATAGAAATGATGAACCATCTCTCTCTCTCTCTCTCTCTCTCTCTCTCTCTCTCTCTCTCTCTCTCTCTCTCTCTCTCTCTCTCTCTCTCTCTCTCTCTCTCTCTCTCTCTCTCTCTCTCTCTCTCTCTCTCTCTCTCTCTCTCTCTCTCTCTCTCTCTCTCTCTCTCTGTATTTTTACTTTGGCATATAGAGCAAAAAGGGCTCTACTTGAATTGCTCTCTGTTTTACCTAAGTTGAGCGTAGTTGGTCACATTATATTCTTCTATTATATTGTTTGACTCTCAAGTAAATCATATTCTTCTTTATGGGTTACAGGGAATGTTATGCCATTGAAAAGGCTCTCATTCTTGCTTTTAAAAGGTTTTTGAATGTCGGTATGTTTACCCTGAGTAATATGGTGTACGGTGAATGCTGGAGATTTGGAGAACATAATTTCTTATTGCCGTTGTTTAACGTGTCGGCGTAAAATAATAAATATGCCTGAACATCGCCTGCCCAAAAAGGCCTACAATATGATTGTCCATCTTGATAATTTGGGTAATACGTATGCATCAGGTATTCGTAATATGTTGTTAACATATGGCTATGGATATGTTTGGTTATCCCAAACAGTTGGTGACGTTAAAACATTAACAAACATTTTCGTACAAGGACAATCGAAATCGTTGACCAAGACGGGCATTCATCTTAGCATGAAAGTCCACGAAGTGATTGTTATCGCAATTCCACATCTGTTTTAGAATCCGAGTCGTATCTGTTTAACCTATGTAATACAACTCTCAGAAATTTCTTCATACGCCTATCAATCAAAGAAGAGATTCATGTATACAAAACAAACTGAGACTCTGTCCATTTTGTAATACCGTAGAAAATGAATTACACTTTTTATTTGTTTGTCCTGTATAAAAAGATATGGGCCTGTGGCCTACGTGCAGTGATAAACTGATTGATTGAATCGTCGACCACAGCATCATGTAGCACAGTTTGGTACATGTATCTATTTCCATTCCCTAAATCGACTTGAATTTCGAAATGATTTGTACAAGTGCGCAGAGCTTATATCTTTCTCCCTACGTGGCTAGTCTGAAAACCCAGTAATCAGTTGTCCGGGGTAACTGTAACTAGAGGTCTGTGGAATATTTACGTCCGCTTCATTCTCCGCTTAGTACTATACTTTATATATCGTTTGCGTCTACACATACAGCGTAGGCTAAAACACACACCTAGTCTCCATATATAGTGAGACCCACATCAAGTCCCTTCAGTGTGACAATAAGCTAATATGTAAAAAGTATGGTAGATGGCAACCCTGTTTTAGAACACATTGTACATTAAACCAATATGACTACACATATCACCAGTACACCAATTGCAAATAAGTAAAAAAAAATATACACGAGTTGTTTTACAATGAATTGCATGGCGTTGTTTATACAATAAATCGGGTTGATGTACGGGGTTTTAATCGGGATAGCATATCATACGGCGACGTTATATAGCTGAAGTTGATTTTGAAACAGTGCCCAAGCACATCAGGTTTTCTATGGTGTTAAAATATGGTGAGACGGCTGATGAAGAACAGGGATTGATGGAGGAAGTCTCTGGTAAGATGTGTAGCGTGTGGTCAGACATTGTCTTGCTGGAATAGGCTCTTTAAAGATAATATCATCTCTTTGTTTTTTCGATGTTAATTCGTTTATTCATGTAGACAATACTTTCAAGTAAGCAAAACACAAACGATTATTTCGAAGCGTCACCTACTTATCAAGATATAGCCCTTCAAAGTGAGTAAATTTTGCCTCCTCATTATCTCATTCTTGAAACAGTTTTCCGCGGCCCCTCAGTGTAGCATAACCTTCGTTAGCGATGTGACGTCATACACAGGAGTTGCTTAATGAAATCCTTAGGCGATTTGTCGATTTTCTTTGATAATTCGTTTAAAACATAATAAGAACGTTTTGACATTACAAGTTTCCGATAGAATGGGTATGTGTGCGTCCGTAGGGAGTAATTTCGGAGTTTTAGGAGCATTTTTCGATATTCAACCGCTGATTTTAGATTTGTTCTTTTCCCAATCGAGTGGAGTGTTATGTTGTCTTATAAGCTACAATATGTTTTGAAATGAATAACTGACAATTCAAAAATAAAAAAGATCATGCAATTTTGTTAATATCATGAACGCCATTATTAGTAAAAGAAATTGATGTGCTTGATTTTGTGTTTGAAGAGTGTCTATAGCTTGAAATCTACTGCGTCAATATTTCTCATGGTCACTTTATTTTGCCAATAGAATAGTTTCATTACAACTAAGAAAATCCTATAATTTTCATCAATGTTACTGGTTTACACTTTTTAGAAGAACATATTCGGGCTATCTTTAAATCTATAGTCGTGTACATTGACAATTACTTAGATTCAGTGTAATACCACTACCACTTCCTAGCATGTTATATAAAAGGCCTTGCATTTTATATTACATGTAGTTTTTGATGGTCAATTCATATGTTTAATGGAAATAAAATATTGTTTAAATCACTTCGGATAAAATATGGAAAATGTATCTTTCTCAATTTCAAATGAAAGTATTGGAACTATAGAACTTTGACCAACCTACCATGGCCGTGTGTACATGTGTTGTTTCAATTTTTAAAAAAACATTACCCCGGCTATAGTTCAGTCGTGTAGATTTCCCCTCTTATTTAATATTTATCTAAGTTAGAGTGTCAATAACGCAACTACATCACTTATTACATATCGCTACATTAATAAACAAAAATACTGTTTTTTTGCATAAGGACGAATGTGAAATGTGAATGTGAATGTGATTTTTTTTTTATTCAACATGAATGAGGCGTGTTAACACCGTTATAATCCGTATGAAATGTGTAATAGATCTCTGTGACGTTTGAACATCTTCATCATCTGACATGCGGGCCGCCGCCATATTGGGCAACGATAAGAATTGTTCCAAAACACATTGCAGAATTACGGGTCCCGCAATGGTCACATCCAGTACTAAACAGTGTTGACATCTGCTGCCATTTGTAGTACGTTTTACGGGGCGTGTATATATGTAATTTTGTTGTATAAGGACAAAGGTAAATATGTTATTTAGGCAGTTATGTAAGGCTAAATCTAGTGGATTCTGCCATCAGACGCCAAACAACTCCTGTGTATTACGAGTAGCTACTCATTCAAGCAAGCGGAATTCGCTCTCGGCTAAAGTTTTATGACGCGTAATTGAGCGGCGTTCTAAAAAGGCGTTATAAAAGGTGTTTATTGGTTGAATTGACAAATATCAAGTGAAATCCTCGTCATCTTGGAATATGCTTGAATAAAAACCGAAAAGTGATATGGTCGGGGTTTGTGGATCTTTAACACCCTGACGTCGCCTTTTTAAACATGATGATACCGGGTGAAGAAGTTATATAGCTACAGTTCTGCAGCTACTCATTCAAACAACTCACAGTCGTCTAATGAGTGACATGGTGCTGATTTGTTTTCTGCCTTCTGGAAGCGGTTTCTCTGGTTGAGGCGTGGGATGTGTCGGTCTTGCCTGGATGGTGACGGCCACGGTTTGCTGGATGAAAGTCTGAGAGATGGGTGGATGGATGGACTTACTCAAAAATAATGGGTGACCACACTCATGCTCTCAATGGCATGTTCTCTCTGTTGTTCCCTGACCCGGAACATTTTGTGATCGGTAATTAAACAGTTGAACCCACGTGCATGTCACGATAACCATGCACCCCAAAATATCCAAGAAAACTGTCAGCGCTCTGTTTTCATGAATTGTGCCCCTGCCGGGAACACGAAAAGGGTTCGAGTTCAAGTGTGCAGATGGCTTTATTTGGCAACCTCACATCTTTTTATTTAATTGTGCTAAATCAAATTGTTTCATAAACAATCTGTAAATGACCAAAATGCGTTCTGGCGAAAATGGTCACACTGGAACACAAATGTTTGGATAGAGTAAATGTTGTTATTTTGATGTAAGCCTTAGCCTCTGTAACTAAGAGAAGTTGCATCCATGTTTTTCTAAAAATATTTTCACAGTTGACTACCTTAGTATAATAACATGTTTACATTTTTGGTAACACTACCTTCAATAGTACAAATTCTTGTCTTTGTCGAGGCGGAATGGTTGGGTGGTAAGCTGCTGGTACGGTCAGTGCTGGCCATAGTTGCTTACTCTGAGGGTGCGTGTTCGAATCCCGCATGGGACTCCGCCCAAAAAACGTACACGAATTTGTACTATTGAAGGTAGTGTTATCAAAATTGTAAACTTGTTA
The DNA here is from genome assembly GCA_936450465.1 of Gibbula magus. Lineage (NCBI taxonomy): Eukaryota > Metazoa > Mollusca > Gastropoda > Trochida > Trochidae > Gibbula > Gibbula magus. Next base: position 17,386,280 of record OW388292.1, read on the forward strand.
TATTTCTTCACTATCTAAATGGCATGTAAATTATTTCTAATACCTTAATAATGTAAGGAAGGTTGTTTCAGAGTATGTATTGTGGGACTACAGCTAAAAAGGCTTCAAGTATCAAGTAAGGAATAAAGATATCAATGCAAGATGTATAAAGTTCTGTTTTGGGTAAACAAATTCAAAGTTGACACTTATTTCAAATTGTCTATTCTACACAAACGACAAATGTCAATATTGAAGCGGATGTAAAATGTTGCCAAATGACCACTGTTGTCATGTCATGTTGACAGTTCTAGCCATGCAGTGTACATGTTGATACTTTATATAAAAGTCGCACTATATAGAGTCAGTGGCAATAATAGCTCATACCAATAAATAAGTACCATGTATGTATGTCGATGATTAGGAAACAAATCTCACTAACTGGTTTTTTTTGGGGAACGTCAATGGTTATGATTTTGGTAGTTCAGCATATATGCTTATGTGAACAGTTCATTTCTATACACATAAAATACACCCATCTTAGACCGTGCTAAACACGATGTTTTGATACCGTGAGAAGCCGCTGATTTCAGTGGGTAATGAATTAATCAATTACAAACCTAACACATCAGAAAGTAAGTTGCTAAGTCATGTTCCTGATAAGAGTTGGAACCGGTTAGCAACTGAATGACAGTCAGTAATGTAAGCAGTCAGTAGAAAGACAGTAAACACACAGTGCAAGGTGCACACGTTGTCTATGGCACATCAGAGTATAGGGTGACACCTTCTTACATAGTATTACGACACAGATAGCACAATGTTTTGTAAAGATTATAAGTATAGTCGGGTCGAAGATGCATATGCTAAAGTGATCATGTGATCAGTAACAACACTGCCTCGTTATAACACAATGTTTTGGAAAGAGTGTCAGTAGAGTCGTGTTGATCTTTTCAGATTCATATGTTGAGTGATAGGACTAACATTTACATTCGTTCGTAGTTTTAAAGAAACACTGAACATGGTATTTAATGTATTTGTTGTTTAGCATTTAGGTATTTATGAATATCATATTCTTACCCTTTAAAGGGGCAGTAGCACTTTTTTTTCAAATTTTATTTTTTCAAATTTCCCATTTGTAATGACAGTTTATGTCATTTGTATTGACTTTAGAGGGTAAAACATCTTATAACACAAACCAATTATCCGTATTGGTAATAATGGTGTTGCGTATAATGCAAAAATTGCATGGCGGCCATTTTATTGTGAACACATTGTATTATTTCAAAGGACATAAACGATTCCCATGGCTTTACGGAACCATGTACACTCATGTTTTAACTTGATTTTCTGAAGAGAGGAGGGTATTTAACTATTAGTGACATTATTTTTCAAATACATTTCATCAACTTATTTGAGGGAAAAAACGTGCTACTGCCCCTTTAATCTTGATTTTGATATATTTGTCCTATATTACATACCAGAAGGCGTTGAGTCACTCTTTCCAACCCGTATCAAGTGTAAATACATTTCTAGCTACTGTCCTTTACTATCGGACATTACCTTAAAACTATTCAACAGTTATTTCAATTGTTTTTATAATATCTTTTCATGGGATTTATTTGTTTAGTTGCAAAAAGATGTTGAATTTTCGTTTACATGTATGGGCCTGTTCGCCATGTTTGTGTGCCACTTTTAATGTATACATTCGAAACGAACAATCACCGGACAACCAAAAAGAAACTTTCCCTCTACCCGAAATACCGCACATTAATCTTGGAATAACAATCTATATACAATAACAGAAGACCGAAAGCACGGATTAGAAAATTGCTTCAACCAGATTATGAAAGAAAGTGGAAACACCTGTTAATGAAATCCTTTCCAGAATTTGTAAATCTTGCACTCTTTGGTAGTGAATTTTCACTCAAGCTTTCAAAATCTTTACAAAATAGTTTTTGGAAAGATACTCTAAATGCTTTTTTGCCAAATATAGTTGTAAAATTACAGGCCAAATACCCATAATGAATTCCTTAGGGAACCACTTTTGTACAATAGAAATATAATTATAGACGGCAAATCATTTTACAGTAAGAAGTTTCTTGAACATAATATTGTTAATATTGGTTCTATAATGAGTGATGATGGCAACTTTATGACACTTGCACAATTTTGTCAGAAATTCTTCAAGATTAATTTTCATGGAATTATCAGATCAATTTGTAAGTACCTCAAAGCTACAAGCATAGAACAGATTCCAGATATGATATTAGATAATTCCAGAAACATAAGTTTAAAAAATCTTTTTTCATGTAAAAAAGGATAAAAAAAACTATTATTATAAAATCAAAGAAAATGACGAAAAGCTCAAGATAATTGAAAAATGGGAAGAAGAAACGCTGATAAATGTAAACTGGAGTAATATCTTTATTAAAGCTTTTAAGACTACTCCTGATCCTAAATTAAGATGGATGCAATTCAGACTGCTTCACAGAATTCTTCCAGTAAACACTCTCCTGTTTAAGATGCATATGGTTGATGATAATCTATGTACATTCTGTGGGGCAGAGCCTGAAACCATCCTTCATCTCTTCTGGAATTGTAGAATAAGCAAACATTTATGGCAACATTTTTCGCAGTGGATTGAACTTAACTGCTCTCACACAGGTGATATAAACCTTCAAGTTGACTTGATCCTTTTTTGCTGTCCATCTTTATTTCAAACTGATGATACTTTTGATTTAAATCTGATACTTGCTAAATACCACATCTATAAATGCAAGTTACAAAACAAATTACCAACTCTACCACACTTCAAGAGAGATTTAAGATATTATTTTGTAATAGAAAAAGTTAGATATTGTAAAAAGGATAAGTTTAATGATTTTGAAAAGAAATGGGCAATGTACAGTAATTAAATAAATGATTTTTTTAAAAATATTTATTTATTTATTTTTAATTTTTTGTTTTATTTCTTTTTTTCTTTTTTTTTCTCTTTCACTTCGTGTTAAATTCCTGTCTCGCCTCCTGTACTACACTCATGGAAATGTAAAAGTTCTCAAGATTTTTAAAAAAAAATAAAAAATAAAGAAAAAGAAAAGAAAACACGAAAAGATATAACGTTAATATTCATGTTCATATCAATAAAATTTGACATCTGCCATTCGACCTGGTAAGTCAGTTTCTAGAAATTCGTCTCGCGAGCATAGTTCTAATGTGCTTTTAAATACCAAAATAATGTTGCCATTCGGCTAATAAAACTGAACTGTATACTAAACATGTGGACACATATGTGTGTTGGGGTTTAATTTCAAATAAGAATTCATTAAAGTTTTTAATCAGGGGAGAAAATTACTTGAATGCGCTTGAACGCATCTGGTGCAGGTTTTCATTTTCTGTTACTAGATCTCAGGTTTTCGTTACACCTTTACTGTTCATGTGTGACGGCATTATGCTTTTAGTGGCAGTTCAAAGATTAATGTAGGATTTCTAGGTTTTTCTGTGAGAGGAATAGTTATTTTTTTAAAGATTGATTAAGGTATAATCGGATTTTTTTTTTAAAAACATTTTTCGGCTATAGTTTATAGCTACAGACGTTGTTTTCTAATTGAAACCTGATTTCGATTTGGGTACTCTTTAACCTGATATAGCATTCAACAATTTGAATAGTATTTATTGCAACTGCACCAAGTATCAAGTACCAAGTTTAAGTATCATATATGATATATCATATGGTAGAATATGCAGATCCATTAGATGTTAAATTATATTATTTTAAGTACAATTGAAGTAATGCTTTTGACTTTCTGTCTCTGACAACATGTCAGAAAACATTGAGAATGGAATGGAATATTTATATTTTAAATAAACATGTTGAACCATTGAATATTGTTATCATTTCTTTGCTGTCGCTGAACTAATCATCATTTGTAAACTTCGTACTTCGTAAAAAAGCAAAGAGTATATTTTAGAAAATTCCTAAAGAGTTTAGTTACTTTATACTTTCAATAATGGATGAATGCATATAATTAAATGTAGTTTACAAATGATGATTATCTCACACCTTTATCAGGTGGTTTTATTAAGCTGTCAATGTCTGATTGATAGTTCCAGGATTTCTTCTTTTAAAGCTTAAGTATCTACAAAAGCTGTCTGTGCTGCTGAAGGTGCACAACATGTTTCGAAATGAAACACATTTCACAACATGTTTCGAAATGAAACACATTTCACAACATGTTTCGAAATGAAACACATTTCAGAACATGTTTAAAATCAAAACACTTTTCACAACATGTTCTAACCGTGTATGTGTTTTGATATTAAACACATTATGCCACATGTTTTGGTTTTAAACATGTTTGGATCTTTCATGTGTTTAAAAAACAGGACAAGCCACTTGTTTCGGTTTGTGTTTAATATCAAAACACCATTTTGCAGTGTAACTGAACACCAGTCAAACTCTTGGACGAGCCGTTCTTAAAGACAAATAGATGAATAAACATAACTGTTATTCTCAAAACAAGCTCAACAAGAAAAAAATGTATAAAACAAAATATATAAATCTTCAATATAACAATGCAAATACTGTGAAACAGCTAGACAACACCGCGCCGTGTAAGAATTTTTAGGCCTAAGTTCTACTCCGTCTCTTAGTAAAGAGCAGGGCTGGTGATCGCCTCGGAACAAGCAATGCACTTTTGCCCCGTAGGTCCTTTAAGAAGTTTAAATGACAGGATGATTTTGAACGTAAAACATAAGCTTAAACTCTATATTTATATTAACTGTTCCGGGGATGTAGCTCGGTTGGTAGAGCGTCTGCTCATCACCCGGTAGGTCGGGGTTCGATTATATATATATATATATATATATATATATATATATATATATATATATATATAGAAAATAGTAAACATCAGATGGTTTTGACCTGATCAATCTTCTTTAATACAATACGATGAGCTCATTTCGAATAGTATATCGGTCTTTTCAAGTATGAAAAGACCGATATACTTGAAAAGACCGATATACTGGTCGAAATGAGCTCATCGTGTTGTATTAAAAAAGATTGATCGAGTCAAAACCATCTGATGTTTACTATTTTCTATATATAACCTTACTTCACGTGAGAAGCAACTCATCTTATTTATATATATATATATAATAGATGGAAGGACTGGCACAAATCGCGTTTTCGAATTGTAATGATAAGTGTCATTATTATTAAACACATTCTTATTTACAAAATTTATTTCTGAATTTCATATGACCTATGCCAAAAATTAATTGTAGATTAATCTTCATTGTCGTATCATTGTTATGCTGTTGTTCTTTCAATGATTCCCTAATATTGTATTTTGAAAGAAAATATTTGCACTAACTCTGTCTGCCACAGGGCGTGGAAATAACAAAAGTGAATATTCCTTGACTTCCGAAATGATGACCTTTATACTGAATATTATTTTTAAAATGGTTTTGGCCTAAACTATTGTGTATAGGTGCTCAAAGTAATGTTGTGTTCTTCAGAAAAATCTAGATTGATAGAATTTATACTGTCAAAAAAGACCGCTGCCTCGTGTACACTCAATATACAGACACAAATAATGTTTGACATTATTACAAAAAATACATCATGCTCAGAGTCGCCAAACTAGCAGCCAATGGACGAAAGACTGCTGTCTGTAACCCAGTAAGGACACAGGTCAGCCCAGACCCACCAGCGGTCAAAGGTAGTTCGTCGGTTGTATCTGTGATGGAGGTGGCGGTTTTGGTTTGTTTAACTGAAAAACAATGTTGGAATAGGACAACATTTTATGGTTCAAACATATATTTATTTGTTAAAGGCTTCATTTGATGATTTGAATTTACTTTTCATTTACAGATATGTATCGTTAGATTGTGTGTGGGAGCTAGACTGCGGCAACTTGTGATGACGTTACTGACATGCATACATTGGTCTTAACATCACAGGCTTATATCTCATACTAACCATACTCACTATATATACTACACCGTCCAGTCTCCCTCTCACAAGCTCCACAGTTGCCCGGACACCTCTTCCTACAGTTGTGAAACCACCATCCTTTCACACAGCCGTGGGCGCAGACAGAAGATCTCTGATAATGGTCGTGGAAGCACTTCCTGTCGACACAGTTGATGTTGCACGTCTTGTTGCAGTGATGACCATAGAAACCGGGTCTGCAACCATTGGAACACTCCTGTCTCCCGTCCTGGACACAAGTCTCGTCTCGACATCCGGAGGGGCACCTGACGTCACATCTGTCCCCGGTCCACCCAACTCTGCATCCCTTTATACAATGGCCGTCTTCATGGTAACAGGACTTGCTGATGCAGTTGGTAGAACACTCCACCTCGCAATGACTTCCCCACCATCCATCTGTACAACCATCTCGGCATTTCCTTGTCTTCCAGTGACAGTATCTACCTCCGTCTTGGACCGTCCCACAGTGTGGTGGACATGCAACATCACACCTCTCTCCACTCAAACCAGGGTTACATGCCTGAGTACATTTCCCGTCGTAACAGCCTCCGCCTTCACAGCCTGTACTGCATCTCTTCTCACACCAGGAGCCCCACCAGCCGAGTCTACATGCTTCCAGACAAGATCCGTTAGTACGGTTACAGAAAACACTTTTACCAAAGGATGGATGACAGTTGTCTGGACAGGGTGTTGTACAACCTTCTGTGTAATACCCGTGACAATCCCAACAGCTTCCATTGCTCTGATGGCAGCCCCCGATGTCACAGTGACCTATGCACGTGAGCTCGCACCTATTCCCCCACCAGCCTGATTTACATGACTTGCACCTGTCCAAGAAAGATGGCTGATGACAGTGGCTTGACGTCAGTATTCCTGTTGTCATGCGAGGCGTTACTGTGAAGAAAGAAACGGGAAGACAGTCAGTCAATTAGATGCATAGAAAAGGGTAGGTTTTGACTAACAGAAGTGTTACAGACAGTATATTACATCGAATTTTATTAACATCATCCCATGTCATGTTGGCACATATTTCTACATGTCGGACACACTTTTCATCACATACAACAGTCTTTCCCCTGAACGTTTGCCATATCTTTCATAATTCTTCAATTTAATACGATTTAAAATAAAAGGAGGTTACCATGTGTTGACTTCCTGTGAAAGAGAAAGCAGATAAACAAATGCTAGACTCAATCAGTCTGATTAAAATCTACCCTCAATCTGCAAAATAGTGAGGCGTTACTGTGAAGAAATAAGAAGGACGATAGAACTGTGATTATGTAAACAAATTAAGTAAAAGAACTGAGTAAAAAATATACAAAGAGCGTTAGTTTGCTGAAATTAATCAGTCACTGCTGAAAGCGATTATGAACATTTTGGGCAAAATCTGAAGTCTTTGATTTATGTTAAGGGTAAGGAAACCCAACTATACTTGATATTTGGTTTGCTTTTACAGAGTTGTGAAAATCAAGATATTATGGATTGCCGTTCTTTATTGATGAATCTAGCTATTGTTAACTTTATAACCAATCACGGTAATCAGCTAAGTTGTGGAAGCCTAAAAACCGTCTGATATATATTTTTGAGAAATAACTGAAATAATGAAGATGATATAAAGTTAAGGCTGATTTGGAATGACAGAAAAGGTCTTTATGAACACGTTATTATGTAATTGTATCGACATCATGTGATAATTAGGGCGAGAAAATGATGAATACAAGATATCTCGATTCCTGACATTGTTCGTTATATAGTATAAGGGTAATCCTAAATAAATGGAGCGATATCGGGGGTCCAACTATCGGAGGGTTTCTTTATCGGAGGTTCTGACTACAGCAGGCTCCGACTATCAGAGAGTCCGAAAACGGAACCACCAGTGAGAGCTGAGGTGAAAGTCACAAGTAAAACTTTTGCTTATATGATTGTTGTTTATGAAAGGTCCTTTGCAGTTCCACTTCATTAATGATACAGCAACGTTTTTCTTTAGTGATGGATACACATTCATTTCTACCAGGACATTTGAGTATTAGCATTGTGATCCCTCTGGACATCATTTGGAGGATGCACTCTATTTTTTCGCAACATTTTAAATATAATAAAACTAAATGACTACGTATTTACCAAAGGTTACGATTTAACATCTTAAATGGAAATGCTTGCGCAACAAATTATGAGAATCCCTCCACAAATCTATCTTTTAATCTCACATATTTTCGGACTTTTACTAAAATTAAGTTGGTTTCTTATATTTTATCTTGCTATTATTTGACTTCCAACAACTTCAAAGTTTAATGCCTTCAACTACATGTTTTTATTCGAGCTGTACATGCTTGTTGGTTGTATATGTCATGTTTATGCAATGTATGCAACTTCTTCTGTTCTGTGAATGACACTCACTTTTGTTTGTAACTATTTTGTAGGGACAGGCATTACATCAGCAGTGTTTTGCTTGATTACCGATCCCGTCCCTTTTATCCAAAACGTATCTAAAGATATAAATAGTACATATATCGATTATAATAATATATAGGTATGTACAGCTGGTGCATTCAGTAAAGGTATATGTGGATGATAAAACTTATTTCTTATATAATGATTTAACAAAAATGTGAGAAATTTCTAAAAGTTCCTGGCGTTTTCGAAAAAATAAACATTTTTGGTATATTATTCAAACAAATATGGATATAGTTTTCTCATTCTGCTTGTAATATAGGAGATACGAATAATGAAAGTCGTCCCTAAGATCGTTTACATTACAAAGAGTACAGACACATAGAGTACAAACAACATTATAAGTTTCTGATTTGAGCTCAAGCTCACTCGGATAATCTCAGTTTCTGTATTTCGCTCACCCCATAATCTCCTATTGTCTATCAATTCACACGCTTCATTGCTTTGCCTACCTGAGAAAAAAAACTGCCGGCGTTCAGAGACTAAACCTGTGACTCACATGATACAATACAAACAACACAACAACAACAAACTGGCTTTTCCTATGAATGGATTGTTCAAGTTTGTGGTAGTATAAATGTTTTAAGATAAAGATGTAAGGATACACACTTTCAAAATTGTGAATGTAAACTTTCAGAGTCGTCGTTTCTAAAACATTAAATAATGTTGAACAATATAATCGTGAATTGTTTTCTGAGAAGGACGCGTTGAGGTGGTTTCGGAAATTTCGTTATGGTTCTTCTAAATTGAAGGTACAGCTATACCACGATATGAACGCTATGGTATTGTTTGTTTTAAACATATTTATTCATGTTGATTATACATGAATGAGGACATGCAAACAAGCCAAAGGCTTATCTAAATGCCTGTCCTCGTCAAGATAGAAGAACGTACAATATAAATACGGATGGCATCATGAATACACATACATTTCATACAGTGATTACAATGTCAGAACAGTAATGAATTATTAGATCACACATTTTAGAAACAAATCTAATTCAATGTTTACCAAATCTGCCTGTTTGTTCAATGTAGCAATGAACAGATTCTAATAACTTAGAACAAAACAACACAGTTTTTTATTTCGACATCTTCGATGGGTCTAGATTTTGCCAAATTATTCCCTCACGTCTTCGGCTTGGGTGTAGCGATCTGAACCGAGATAAGTTTAATAGATTCATTTCAAATAGCTATGAATGTAATTGCGGGTATCACACTGAAGATGCTCTTCGTTTCTTTTTTACTTGTCCCACTTTCAATGACATAAGAGCCGATGCATTCTTCTTCAAAAAGGGTTTAACTTGTCTTCAATTTTCTATGGACATCCAGGCTCATCAAAACATGTAAACGAAGAAATACTGAAGTCAGTACATCATTATATCGTTATATCAAAGAGATTTTCAGATTTGACATAACACGATTAAAAAAATTAATTTGATCTTGCCTTGCTGGACTATCCTTTTTTTCATTTTATTAAAAAGTGTGCCTGAGTCTTAGATTGCTATAGTTTCAAAATCATTGTTTCAATTTTGTCTTTGTATATTGTATGTGTAATGACCTGTCCTTGTGTACGTCACTTTGATTTAACTGTATTTTGTTAGGGAGCGGCATTAACATAAGCATTATTTGCTTGTTTGCCAATCCCGTTTTCTTTTTGAAATAAAAATATGTTTAAACCATTTAATAACTTAGAATTTTCACGGATTGTTACTGAAGGACTTCCATACAGGATAGATTTAATGTCGTATCCACTGGTGTAAAAATACATATTATTTCTTAGGTAAGTAAATTTTCTACAAATGAAAAAGAAATGTTCAGGATCTTCATACAAATGACCGCATGAACATTCGGGGGTTTGAGAGAGATGTCTTTGAAATTTGTGGGAATTTAGATCTGAGCATTGGAGTCTCAGACGACTATGGTATATTTGAGAGGTTCTTGAGCCTTGATTTAAGTTAAAGTAAATATTATTGTTTTTACAGAAACTGGCCTTGAAAGAAGTTATGTTGTTTTCGTTTCTTTTCAGGAGGAATAGAATTCCAATCTTCAATAGTTCTAGGTATGAACGTTTTCTTGTATTGAGATGTTCGACAATTGAAAGTTTTCAGTTTGCTGTTGTCTCCGATCCCGATTTGTCGTTGCACCTAATGTGGGCGGCACCAGATCGTTGAGATAATTTTGAGTGAGATTATTGACCATTTTATTTTAAAAAAGTGATAGACGTTGCTGATAGCGTCTCTCCGATAGCGGTATAGATTTTGTTTCATCAAATAATTTACTGTGACTAGTGCCACGAACCGCTCCGCTTATCGTACGTAACGCATCAAGGTGCAACTTTTCTAATATTAAAGCCTGGTCTTGCGTACAGTTGTCTCAAATGACAGAACAATAACCGAATTGAGGCAGAATAAACTGTCTATACATTGTTTCTAACGTTTTTCTAGTGAGTTTATATTTCAAATGTCTTAAGCAATTTATCACTGGTGATACTCTCTTAACAATCTCATTGATGTGTTCATGCCATTTACAGTTGGTTTGCATAGTCAAACCTAAATGTTTGTGGTTATTAACTTCTTTAATGACTGTATCTTTCATAATCAAATCTGGATGAAAATTATGATTAAGTTTACGGGAGAATATCATTGACTCAGTCTTGTTTGGATTGAAAGAAATTTGCCAGGATTTGGCCCAATCACTTATTGTTTTGAGTGAGTGAGTGAGTGAGTTAGGGTTTAACGCCGCTTTCAAGAGTATTTCACTTATATCACGGCTATTATGGCAGGGAGAAAGCCCGCAACGCCATGTGGCTATGCATTGCGGTGAAACCTGCGAGCAACGGCTGGAATATTGTTTTGAGATCGGCATTTAACGTTTGGGCAGCTTCCTTTCGATTATCAATAATGATGTATAGAGAAGTGTCATCTGCAAAAAGTCGAATATGGCTCTTTATGCCATATACGATATCATTTATGTAGATTATGAATAATAGAGGGCCCAGTACAGATCCCTTGGGTACCCCAGCAGAGACGTATCGTGGATCGGATTTACTTCCATTTATTAAAACTCGCTGCATTCGGTTTTCTAAGTAGCTCTGAAACCAATTTAATAATTTCCCGCTTATTCCGTAAGATTCTAATTTACAAGTAAGGCCTTTGTGCCATACCTTATCGAACGCTTTGCTAACATCACAGAAAACAGCACGGACTTCTTTACCGTTGTCGAGAGCTTTACTTATTGAGTCATACAGATACACGAGTTGATTGACCGTCGTCGAGTCACCCGGCATGAAACGGATAATAGGTTGTTATCTAATAAGAAATTGAACACGTGTTTGAATATACACTTTTCAAACACTTTTGCAATGCAGCTTGTCAATGCTACAGGGCGATAATTAGCACTTCATTTGTGTTGCCTTTTTTATGAATCGGAACAACATATGATTCTTTCCAAATAGATGGGAACAGAGAGACGTTCAGAGAATCGTTGAAAAGTTTTACAAGGGGAGAAGATATCTTTTCCGCGCAGAGTTTTAATACACGATTACCGATACCGCCCGGACCACATGATTTGGAAATATCAAGTGATAAGAGAATATCGTTCACCTCATTTTCTCTGATAATTATTTAAGATAATGAATTATCATACCGATATACATTAGGGGTTTTGCGGTGTGGTTCTAATACAGAAGCTTGTTCAACAAAATAACTATTCAGAACATTAGCTATATCTTGATTGTCATCATAAACAACATTGTCTTTTATTATAGGAGGAAACGATGAATTCGTTTTATTCTTACTTGTATATATTTTTATCAGTTTCCACCATGTTTTAGTACCAAACTCCGAGTTTACTTTTTGTTCTAATTTATGCTCATACTTTCTTTTAGCCATTCTAATTGAGTTAACCACATCGTTACGTAACCGACGAAATTTCGACCAACATTCTTCTGTGTTTCTTCTTTTGGCCAATTTATGCTGACGGTTCCGTTTAATGATAAGTCGTCGAATGTCGCGATTCATCCACGGTGAATCATTTTCTTTAATATTAATGGTTCTATTGGGGATAAATTTATCACAAACTTCCGAAAATAGTTCAACAAATCTTTTGACATTTGAATCAACCTCAAAATAAGTAAATAAAAATTACCATTCAATTTTTTTTAAATGATTTACTAAACCAATAGTATCACACAAGTCATAATAGTAAATTTTACGTTTGAAAGAAAGTGGGCGTGGTTGGGTTTGGCTGATAGTAATAAATGTCGGTCAACAGTGATCACTACAGACCGGGTCAAGAACGCCAGACTCTGCTACAAAATTCAAGCCAGATACAAAAATTAAGTCAATCAAGGTAGCCGAGGACTGTGTTATTCTGGTCGGTTCAGTTATGATTTGAGTAAGTCCAAAATGCAGTTCTAATGATTTAATAAGTCGTTTGTTTTCAGAGAGCATGTCAACATCAAAATCTCCAACAATGATTGTTGACATGTTCAGGTCCATAGCATTGCCAAAAGAATCTTCTATCAGATTCCAATATTCATTACTTCTGTTAGCTCGGTACAAATTTCCAATTAAATAGTTCCGAGACCTAAATCTTAGTTTAACCCATACTGCCTCAAGACCAGTTAAGTCAAGATTCGGCATTTGTTCAATAATAAGATGGTTGCGAATATATATAGCGACCCCTCCTCCACGACTAGCGCGATCTTTCCTGATTGGTGGGTGGAAACCGCGTAACATAACGTCATTGTCAAGAATTCCACTATGCAACCAAGTTTCTGTGAAACATAAGACGTCGTAATCGCGAAATTTTGCTTCCAAAGCATCTAATTTGTTGGTAATACTTCTCACATTTAGATACAGTATTTTGGGGAATTTTATGTTGTTAGGGCCAGGATTGTGATGAACATCGCCGCAAGCTAATATGCATATGTATGCGAGTATCAACAAAATGTTTATATTATAAAGACAAGTCCCGCGGGTTTTGTAACAAAATGAATTGAACGCATTGCCAGATTTAGTATGCATTCTATTTGCAAACAAACCCCTCCTTTGTCTACAATGAGATATATCAATCATCCGTAATCACTAAGATCAATGTTTGTAATGAAAGGTGTGGGTTTGAAGAACATTATACATAAAGCTGTTTCATGTTTCATATAAAGAATGTGTGATATAATAATCCAATAAACACTGTCAAGCAAACAGTTCACACAACATACATCAGTGCAATCAACAATGAAGATATGCTAGTAACTTGAAATACTACATTCATGTTTTTTCGTAAGAACAAGAAGAAATAAATAAAAATGAAAACTCATCTCGAGAGTGAGAGAAGAAAATAACCCTGTTATGATGGAATTTGTTAGATGCTATGTCTACTTGATTATATCGATCAATTCCGATTATTGTAAACACAAGTAATTGTCACAGACGTGACCATGTCCCCCGCCGCAATTAAGAAAAGGATTATAGCCCATTACCCCTACAGCCCATATTCCCTACACTCCATTTTACCTACAATTAGTTAAAACAACACAAGCAGTTACCTGTCTTACATAATGAACTCACCCTTACGAGTGATTAAGTACGGAGTAGGAATCAACGCGATAAAGCTTGAGTGGACTACGGGAATTAAGATTTAGGAAGGAAGGGTTGTAGAAACACCAAAAAACAGTTTCACTAAAACAGTTTGAACATCATAACCATTGAGGATATGTTTAATGATTTGTTTTCCCAAATAAAATCACAATAATCAAATATCGTTGAATCGTAAGTTTGTAAACATTATATTATTTAATATACTCTCCGTGATAGTTAACAATATGCCCAATTATCCTAATCTGTCTAATCCCGACAATCTTTACACTGATTAAAGACAGAGTTATCGCTCAAGTGAACTGCACTCACCACTCACCGCCAGGTGGCCTACCTTATATAGCCATTGCTTTTCTGTCGGCCATCGAAGCATGTTGTGTTTTGATAGCTCTCTAATTCGATAGTAATAAGATTATTGTCTCGACTTTGTTCTCCTTCTCAGTTGTATTTTTTCTGTCTGAGGGTGTTTAGACTGCCTTTCGCGAAGTAGTCTCTCTCCTTTAGACAGGTTTAGTGGTTGTTGACTGCAGTTGACGTGTCAACTGTTGTTGATTTCGGGGTGCTCGTTCTGCACGTGCAGTCCGTGCAGGTCGGTGATCTCGGGGCCGCTTGCGCGTGCCGCCTGTCCCTTGCGCTTGGCGCGGGGATCATACCGCTTGGCCTTCTGTTTTCTGCTGTAGCGGTTGGCGCTTGCCGCCTGCGCTTGGCTTGCCGCTTGCGCGTGGATAGCGCCTGCCGCCTCCTCTTGGTAGGTTGTCGCCTGGGTTGGACAGCGCTTGTCGCCTGGGTTGGATTGCGCTGCCGCCTGCGTTTGTTTAGCGCTTGCCGCTTGCGCGGGGATAGCGCCGGCCGCTCGCGCGTATCTCTCTTTTGCTTGCTGAGTATGACTTCGCCATACTCGGCGTTCTGTGGGGCGTGTGGCTATAGGAAGTCAGCGCGATTTGACCCCCACGCCCTTTGCCGCCTGTGCCGCAACCTTTGTCCGGACGCGGACAGGTGTGAGGAATGTGCTGACCTCTCTGTGGCGGAGCATCGCGAGTATCGCAACTCCGTTAAGAAGAGCGAGAGTCAGTCTAAGCTGAGGGCGTCCAGGCGGCCCTCTCCGTCCGCTACCGCCACCGCTACCGCTAGCGCCGGCACCGCCATGTCCGATCCCAGGTCGCCGGCTTCAGACCTGGTGATCTCGGAGGACACGGCGGAATTCGATTTGCCAGAGGCAGGGGCGGGATCGGGTCGAGAGGCGGCCGCCAAGGACACTTACGTCTCTTCACAGGGTAGTGGGGGTGAGAGATCTCCCATCAGGAGATCCTCCCCTGACGCCGAGTCCTTTCCAGACCGGCGACTTTCGCCTAGGAGGAAGAAGAAACACAAGTCCAAGAAGAGGAGGTTGAGGCCTCTTTCTCCTCCTCCCTTTGATACAAGGAGATTGACTGAGGATATTCTGTCCTCAGTCAAGGACATGGTTTCCTCCATGCTGGACAAACGACTGCCGGCGCAGACTAGGGTTGAGGAAGGGGTTACTTCGCCCTCGACCTCCCCGCCGTCCACGCCCAAGAGGAGGAGGGTGGTGGTTGTTTCACCTGCCGGCACCTCCTCAGATCCAGACAAGTCGCCCCCGGAGGTGGCTTCCCAGGAGGGTGGGATGTCCACTTCAGGGAGATCCTCTCCCGAGATGACCATTGTGGAGACGCCTCAAGTGGATGCCCCTGACCTCAAGGAACGCCTGGCGGCTATCGCCGACTGGTGTCAAGTGGAGTTAGTTGAGGTTGAGGATGAGCCCTCCTCGACCAAGCTGGCCAGAATGGAGACATTCTGCACCGAGGAAGAGGCGCCTACCCAACGCCTCGTGGCACTGCCGCCACACAGACTCCTTCAGGCGGCGGGCAGGGATTACGACGCCAATGTCGCCGCGGC
The DNA here is from genome assembly GCA_936450465.1 of Gibbula magus. Taxonomy (NCBI): domain Eukaryota; kingdom Metazoa; phylum Mollusca; class Gastropoda; order Trochida; family Trochidae; genus Gibbula; species Gibbula magus. Next base: position 17,402,216 of record OW388292.1, read on the forward strand.
GGCGCCAGGCCGTCTCCTGCCCCCCCTGGTTCTGGGTGAGAAGCAGCGCGCTTCCCTCCCAGTAGCACAGTCTTCTTTCCCCCTCTGTCCCCCTGCCCTGGACGACGATATTCGCCGTGTGGCCGTCCCCTCCGTACCTCACCAGGTGTCGGATGCTCACTTGAGCCATCTTGACAAAGAGGCTAGGAGCATCCTGGGGTTGGCCAATCACGTGGCGCATGCCTGTCAGGGTATGGCATCTTTTGCGAAGGAGGCGGGGATGGAGGGAGGGGCGAAGGCTCTTTACCGCGGTTTCGGCGCCGTGGCGGGGAACATCGCTCAGATGATGTTGTGCGCCTCCCGCATTTCGGCGGGGGTCACAAATCTCAGGAGAGATGGTTTCCTTGCCCGGACAAACCTTCCGGCGGAGCTCCGGAACCGCTTGCGGGCCGCTCCCGCGTCATCTTCGTCACTCTTTGATGGGCAGATTGCCGGGGTCCTCCGGCAGCGGCAGGAGTGTCAGCAGCAGGAATTGACCAACAGACTGGCCGCTGGCGGGGGTAGAGCCTCTTCTCAGACGCATACGCCCAAGAAGAGGAAGGGAGGCGCGAACACTCCCGTGGGTAACTCCAAGACTGGCGGAGTTTCCTTTCGGTTTGGGGGTCGGCAGGACAGAAGTCGTGACTTCAATGCCGGCCCCTCTCCCAAGCACACCCCCAAGAAGGGAAGTCAGCGTGGCAGGGGCCGCGCATATGGAGGTACCCCGAGGAAGCAGTGACTCGTGGGTGGCCCCCGAGCTGCCTCCACAGGTTGTCCCGGCGTGGGACGGGCCAGTGGGAGGTCGGCTCTCTCGGTTTGTGGCCAACTGGGCGCAATTGGGGCTCGATCCTTTCGTCTGCAAGGTTTTGGAGCGGGGGTTTCGTATTCCCGTGGCACACCGGCCCCCGCTAACCTGTTTTCCAACAGAGAGGCCGCTAGAACGAGATCGGCTCGCACTGACGCTGGAACAGGTGGAGACACTCATCTCCAAACGGGCGGTGGAGGAACTCCTGCCCCAAAACCTCACTCCAGGATACTATTCTCCGGTCTTCGTGCGACCGAAGCGAGACCCGAAAAAGTGGCGGCTGATCCACGACTTGAAGGAGTTCAACCTCTCCTTCCTAGAGCGGCCGCCATATTTTCGTCTCTTGACCGTACCATCAGTGATGCGGTTGCTGGAGCCCTTGGATTCGATGATATCCCTCGATCTGCAGGACGCGTATCTGCACATTCCCATCTACCATGGCGATCGCAGATACCTCCGTTTTGTCCTGGCGGGTCGCCACTTTCAGTGGAACGTTCTACCGTTCGGGATATCGTCGGCTCCATGGCTTTTCACTCGCGTGACCCAGCCCATCGTCCAATACCTTCATCGAGTGGACGTGCAGTTCGCGATGTATCTGGACGACGGGTTCACTCACAACAGATCCCCATCTGTTCTGGAGGCGCAACGAGACTTTGTGATAACGTTGTTCAGGCGGCTGGGATGGCTAGTCAACCTAGACAAGTCAGACCTGGAGCCAACGACGTCGCTGGTCTTTCTGGGAGCTCGCCTGGATACCGTGACCTACAGAGCTTTCGTCACTACAGAACGGATGGGGCGCTACAAAGATCTCCTGGAATTAGCACTCCGGGAGCCGCTGTCACTCCGCAAGTGGCAGAGGCTGTTGGGGTTCTTGAGCGCAACCCAACACTTCACTCGAAGGGGTCGGTTGCAGCTCAGGCCCCTGCAGATTTTCGTAAACGCGCACGTCAGGGAGAAGACTTGCCGTCATGTCTTCCCGATTCCAACCGAGTTGAGACACCACCTCTCCTGGTGGCAGCAGGAGTCCAACGTGCTGGGGGGAGTGCCCCTCAGGCAGCCCCCAGCGACGTCTCAGCTATACGTGGATGCCTCCACCCAGGGGTGGGGAGCCCACCTAGATTCAGACCAAACGGCGGGGGTGTGGTCGCCAGCGCAATCACGACGCCACATCAACGTCCTCGAACTGGACGCCATAAGGCTGGCGATCAGCTATTGGTCAGGTCACCTGCGGGGGCAGGTCCTGTGTGTTCACACGGACAGCTCAGCGGCGGCCTGGGCCATAAACAAGCAGGGGTCAACCAAGGCAGACTCTCTACTTCAACTGGTGGCGGAGCTGTTTCACCTAGTGGACAGTCTCGGACTCTCTCTCAGGGCGGTGCACATCCCAGGAGCCAAGAACGTCCTGGCGGACGCCTTGTCTCGGCCGGACAAACCTCCTTCGACGGAGTGGATGTTGCACCCGAGGGTGTTCGAGAGTCTGTGTTTGAGGTTCGGCAAACCTCACATAGACCTCTTTGCGACTCGGCTCAACCACCAGTTGCCGACGTACGTGTCCCCCGTACCGGACCCGGCCGCGTGGGCTCTCGATGCGCTCGCGTTAGGATGGGAGGGGATGGTCGCCTACGCCTATCCCCCTCACGCCATCCTGAGTCACGTGGTGGCGAAGGTACAGGAGACACAAGTACTTCAACTTCTACTCATAGCTCCGTTGTGGCCAGCCAGGGCCTGGTACGTTCCCCTGAGGAGGATGTGCCGCCAAGACCCTGTCCCCCTCCCTCTGAGATGGGACCTATTGACGAGCAAACCAAGCGGGCGGGTTCACGAGAACCCCCAGGCGCTCCACCTTCACGCCTGGTTTGTCTCCAAAGGGGGTTGACAGGGGCGGGGTTTTCCAAGTCCGTCGCCGGAGTGGTCGCATCTTCGCAGAGATCCTCCACGAGGAATCTCTATGACGCCCAGTGGGGTGCTTTCGCCGCCTTCTGCGCGAAGGAGGGGTATGCTATCCAGGCGGTAACGGTCCCGCAGGTAGCTGAGTACCTGGTGTACCTACGAGAGGTGAGGAAGCTCAAAGCTTCCTCAATTAACACCAACCTGGCGGCGGTCATGTCAGTCCTTAGGAAGCGTGAGCCCCAGGTTGACATCTCGGTCCTTAAAGAACTCATTAAGACCTACCGGAATGAGGACGGGCGGAGGAAGCTCAGGCCTCCGGAGTGGGACCTGACAGTGGTGCTCAACCATCTCAAGTCGGACCACTATGAGCCATTGACAGAGATGACTCTTCTCCGTCTCACCATCAAAACAGCCTTTTTGGTTGCGATGGGGTCCGCAGCCAGGATTTCAGAGCTTCACGCTCTCCAGGCGGACCTCTTGCGTTTTGAGGTGAGAGACGGTGGGTCGGCCACACTGGGGTTAGCCCCTGAGTTCATCTGCAAGAACCAAGCCGCAGACGAAAGGGGTAGAACCTTTTCGTTACCGTCTCTTTCCGGTAGCATAGATCCGACGGACGAGGATCGGCTCCTTTGTCCGGTGAGAGCCCTGCGGATCTACACCGAAAAGACCAAGACACTACGTCAAGGGAGAAGGAAACTTTTTCTTCCGCACTCCCAGACTAGTGTTCGGGAGATAGACAAGCGACAACTCAGCGTCTATCTCCGCTCGGCAGTGTTGGACGCCTACAAGGCCGCGGGCCTCGACCCGCCAGCGAAGTCCAATCCACACGAGATCAGAGCCATCTCGGCTACGATGGCTCTTCACAGTAACATGGCAGTGGCGGACATCATGGCCGGCTGTTTCTGGAAGTCGGGCCTGGTGTTCGCCAATCACTATCTTCGAGACGTATCCAACGAGGACATGGAGGGGATTCATCGGTTGGGCGCACAGGTGTACGCCCAGCAACGAGTTCCGTCGGCCTCGTACCGAAGAGGCCTACCCCCCCCTCGTTAATTCGGCTGCTCCTTGGGCCAGTCTAGAGTATGTAATAAACATAGTCTCGATGATTTTAGTGATGCGTTTGTTGTCTTTTCTTTAGTTGGTGACCACGCGGGTGAGAGTCCCTCCGGTTACGAGTTGGGTCAAGCTTAACCCTCCGGTTGACAGATGAACCCCATCGGGGTTCAGGCTGGTTACGCTGTATTGGCTCACCAACTTGACTCTTGTTAAGACAGAGCTATCCCTCTTAGTGGCCTCTCGCTCCCCTCCACCTCTGTGGCAATCGGGCATATTGTTAACTATCACGGAGAGTATATTAAATAATAGTATGTTTTTGTTTAAACATCATTATTTATACTCACCGTTGATAGTTAACAATCGTAAGTTCCCTCCCGGCCTCCCCTCGGTCGCGTTCGGCTTCGTGTCTGTCCATCAGAAGAAGCAATGGCTATATAAGGTAGGCCACCTGGCGGTGAGTGGTGAGTGCAGTTCACTTGAGCGATAACTCTGTCTTTAATCAGTGTAAAGATTGTCGGGATTAGACAGATTAGGATAATTGGGCATATTGTTAACTATCAACGGTGAGTATAAATAATGATGTTTAAACAAAAACATACTATTTTGAAAGGGTAAAGTAAAACATGATGCGGTGGACCGTTAACTTGTTTTGATAACCTGTAGGGGATATGCTGTGTAGGGGTTATGGGAGACTACCGACACACAGCTTGTACCGAGTAGTGACATTAACATGTTTGATTCAATTATTGTTATATCGGGCAAACATTTTAAAATGGTCAAAGTCTTGTAGTGACCTTGAAAACGGGGTCAAGGTCCCCCAAATCGACTGGTGTCTGCGTATTCCCCAAATGAAGACAGATACCAAATTTGAAGACTCTAACTACAGCAGTTCATGAGATATCGTGCTAACAACATTTGACAATCAGTCTTGTAGTGACCTTGAAAATAATGTCAAGGTCAACCAAATCGACTGGTATCTGGATATTCCCCAAATGAAGACTGATACTAAATTTAAAACCAATAGTTCTAGCGGTTCATGGGGAATCGCACTAACAACATTTTCAAACTGGTCAAAGTCCGCCCTGACCTTGAAAATGAGGTCAAGGTCACCGAAAACTTTTCAGGTCTGCGTATTCCCCAGATGAAGACTAGTACCAAGTTTGAAGATTCTAGGTTGAGCGGTTCATTAGATATCGCGCTAACAAGAAGAGGGACGGACGTACGTACGGACTGACGATTATACCCCATATATATTCTTCATTATATACGACCAGAATCAGTAATTATTGTAAGCGCTATGAAACATTTCTCTATAAAATATACAACATTTTCAGTCATTTTATCATAGAATGTACAAGTCATCATCAAAATATTGGTCTATGGTCAGTCTTCACAAGATCCTTCAAATTCGTCTATCCTTTCCTGGACCTGATTCTAAAAGTTATGTCATCTACTCACTAAATTCTTACATTTTGTATCATGTTGAGGCGATACTTGAATAAAAAAAATTGTCTATCTTTCTGTCAATTAAGCCATGAAACTGGCCCACTCGATCGAGCCAATTAGGGTCGTTAATTATAATCCGATATTCGTTAACTGTCCAAGGATTAGTAACTGGCATATCGGGGCGACTCCCGGACGGACGTACGGAGCTGAATACTATGTCCCCCGCTCCGCGCTTCGCGGCGGCGGGGGACAATAAGCGACCTTGACTTTCACAAATGTGTGTGCACGTGCTGCACGAGCGCATGTGAGTTGAGTGATGGAGGCTACGCAGCATGTGAGTTGATACGATCATCAAAATCTTATTATATATTCTGGATTTGTGTGGATTTGGAGATCAACAATGCATTATTCTTCTTTATTGTCTTATACATTGTTTGAAGCTCGAAGTCTAATCTGTTTTTGCCTATAGCAAGCCTATCAAGCATTATTCCAGATTAGTATTAAATGCGAGAAGTTTTATATACATGGAAAGCGAATTTGAAGGAGAATAAGTAAGACTTAAAGGCTGACAAGTAAACTATGACACTTGAAATTCACATAAACGGAAAAATAGGTGAATTTTTTACTTACAGTAAACAGACAGTATGAATAAAACCATGGCCATCTTGACTGACGATATGTCTGGTGGTATGGAAGAGAAGGCAATGTAAGATTTACACTGCTTAAACCAAGAACATGACCGCGCATTTCCTAGGCATTGAACAGTAGTGTAAAGGATTTTTAAAGATACACCCAGTTCTTCTTCATAGTGTTATTATCACATGCAGCAAGAGACGGTGACGTAATTCTCTTCAGATTGAGTACAAAACATCTACATGTATACAATTGAACCGTGCTTCGTTTGAGAAAATCTCCCGGGATGCTTTTCATTCCACCACAATGACATCGTAACTGTCTAACAGAGACACACATAATAATAATGCAAAAAGACATAATGGCAGATCAAACGGTTAGATACATCGTTTATGTTTGTGATCACAACAAGCCGAGAGTGATGCAAATCAATTCTATTCAATCCAATGTGCACGAGAACTAAATATAGATACACGTCTTTCTGAGCAATATACATTCACCCACGGGTATCGAACCTAGCTGACCGATACATACATACATACATAAAGGCAACATGACATATGCTTTATGAAATGGCGTAAACTTTATGAAAAGAAAATCTGTTGAATGAGACTGTTTACTGTTGCGATGTGGTTTATCCTCTGCAGGTTATTGTGTTGTAGATATCGGATCTCCTTCAAAGACTCCATTGTAGACTATTTCACGTTTAGGTCACCTGTTTGTCGATTTTATTATGAATCAGAATATCAACACTTGTGTTAAATTACTAGTTTGCGTTGGACAAGAGGCAAAACGGACGGTATTCTTGATTGAATTTTAATATATATATTTGGTGTATATATAATCTGAAGTACACAATACTTAGAAATAACTTTTATCCCTCACAGTGAATTGTTTTCTGGATATTGGATCTCCGTCAAAGCCTCCTCGAGAGTAGACAGATCACCGGTTTGTCATTTTTATTACATAAGAATCCGTTGAAAAGAGATGGAGTATATTTATCTAGTATATTTGAAATATGTTCTTTCTTAATTGTGAAAATAGTGGCCATCAAACAAAAGTTATTGAGTGAACTTGTTCAAAGATGTTTACAGTGAGGTATATGAAGGTGCACCAATGAACCTCGTTGATAGTTGATAGAAGACATATGTTCTAATGTCGATGTCAAGCAAGCAAGTGATGATTATATACTTGACAAATGCAACGACCTTAGAACCTATGTCTAAACGTCAACTACACAGAATAAAGAAGTTGTATATCCATAAATGTTGTCTTCATTCTGCATCATACAAACTTCTAGAATGTCACTCAAAAAGTTCAAGCTTTGATCAGAGATCAAATATGTCATCGGGTTCACAAATCGAACTAACGTGGACAGTGAATAAATAAATCATGGAGGGTGGAGAGAATTCTTTTAGACTATTTTAACATCAAGCTGTTTTCTACTGACAAAGTTGTAAACAATTTTGGTAAGTGTTTTCTCTATTTATGTTCTGTATTGCAGTAATGGTGAATGCATGAGGAGCCGTGAATTCATTAAAAATGAAGGGGCGAAGGGGCGAGTTGATTATTTTTAACGAATCCACGGCTCCGAATGCATTCTCCATCTTAATCCATGTATGACGTCACGAAACATACATATGTGATTATCTAGCATTATAGACAATACATTTCAATTATGTAACCTAAAAATATTATTTTGCAAATTTCGGTGCCAATTCATCGGATATGGTACACGTAGCTTCCACCCTTATGAAATTGATTCTTCCACGCACGTGCATGGCGCAAATCTTCCACGCAAAGCGATTTGACTGACAGCCGAACTCCTGCATTTCATGTGTTTCAGCACGATCCCCACGCGTTTCAGACTTTACCATTCCTTTTTAGAATGCAGGGATCTTACTGACAAACAATCAAATGATTACCAGCAGGCCTAGGTTAGGGCATCCTCGATAATCCAACGCTATTGTTCCGATAAATCTACACACAAGCGCTGGAAAACAGTAAGGGTATTTATCCCTAACCTAGTTACCTCCTCTTGGGTCCATGTTATCCAATCAGAAACGAAACGCAGACACTATCTGCGTAAACAGCTCGACCAATCAAAACGCATCACTACCGTTGTTTATAGAAAAAAACATGGCGGCGGCCGACTCACTCGATTACGATAAAGTTTGTAACAAATTCAGCGTAGAAAACCTGACAGAAACTCAAAAGAAAGTTTTAAGAAGTCTGTACGAGAAGAAGGGTGTATTCATGTCCATCAAAACGGGTGGAGGTAAATGATTAAAATCCTTGTGCTACCAGGCGTTCCCAATCATCTGCGAAAGCCAAGATCCTGACACGAGAGTGCTTGGTATTTCACCCTTGATTTCAAGTGATCTCATTGGTTGTTAGAAAGCAAGCGTTTCGCTGAGTCATTGCGAAGGGAGGTAACTAGGTTAAGGATAAATACCCTTACTGTGTGTGCAGATTTATCGGAACAATAGTGCTGGATTATCGAGGATGAGGTTAGGGCGCTGCGTAACAGACGAAGGGTTACATGTTCGATTCCCGGGTCAGACATTACAAAAATAATCAGATATTTTAAGATTCTAATCAGATATACTAAGACAAAATACATCATTCTTGAACAAACTACTTTGTGAGCCATTACGAAAATGTCAAAACCTGACACCCCTCCTGACTGGATTAGTCAATGACCAGTAGATTCTTAAAAATAATCCACTGTTAACACAATAGAGTGACGTCATCACCATGGATTAATATACACATAATTAATGGTCGATGTGGCACAAATACTGAAGTAGGTGACCCTGAAACCTCTAGAGGCATAACGTTATTAAGCATATTTGCAAAAATATTTACATCTATGATAAATAAGAGATTAGTTGAATGGGCAGACTCTTTAGATAAGATAACAGAATCACACTCTGGATTCAGAAAAGGATATTCCACTACTGATAACATTTTTGTTCTTAATTCTATTATCCAAAATTACCGTAATCAAAAAGGACAGAAATTTTATGTTTTATTTATAGATTTTTCCAAGGCTTTCGACATAAAGCAAACAGTAATAAACTATAGAATCTCTTAGAGGCGTCAGTGGCAAAATGGGGAAATTACTGTACGAAAATGTGAAAATGTGTGTAAGGAATTGAAATGAATTATCAGATACATTTGTGAGCCAATTAGGAGTTAGACAAGGCTGCATATTAAGCCCCTTTCTATTTCAACATTCTTTATAAATATATACTTGCCCTACAACTCCTTTTTAAAAAATATTTGGCACCAAAATCAACCCATGGTGCGGAAGTATGTTTTTTTTTAATCATTTGGTGTTATCGAAACAGTTCATTTATATGGATGCAAACAAATTCTTGGTGTAAAAACAGCCACTTGTATGGTTTATCGAGAATGTGGGAGATGCCAATTGTTACATTGAGTATAATATAACAAGATGTGTTTGTTAAACACGGATATACCTAAATTATACCAAAATTATGGCCAAGGTTAATGTTTTTGTGGACAAACACACGGACAGACAGACAGGCAGACAGACGGACAGGTGAAACACAATATACCCCGGAATCTCCGAATTAGATACTGGTTAAGGTTATTAAAAATACCCTCATATAGAATACCAAGAAAATGTTATGATATGATGTTACTTTCGGTCACGGTAAAACTAACTGGGTAACTCACACGAAACACTTGTAAACATCCATCGGCTTCGGTAATGCCTGGCATGGTCAATTTGTAGAATCCCACTCTCATTTTATCTTCTTAGTAAAACAAAGACATAAAGATATATTTCTGCAAAATTGGCTAACTAGTCTCTCATTGTCTAACAAATGTTTCTACTACAAAATGTTAAAAGATTCAATTCATGCAGAACATTACCTTTCGATCTTGACAATAAGGAAATATAAATCTTCCTTGGCAAGACTATGCTGCTATTCGCATGATTTATATATTGAAACTAGGAGATAAAAAGATATTTAAAAAGAAAATAGAATATGTCGAATGTGTAATTTGAATTATGTCGAACATGAGTATCATTTTGTGTGTGTTTGCCCAGCATACCTATCGTTAAGAACTGCATATATAAAGAAATACTATTATGAACACCCTGAAACTTTTAAGTTTATATCATTGATGAAAACGTCTTGTAAAGTTCAATTAGAAAATTTGTCCATCTACATCCTACAAGCTTTTATACTAAGACAAAGTGTGTTGCTACCAACAAATGAATAAATGTAATATGTACTACAGGCCTGTGGCCTTTCAGTATGAAAATAAAGATTGATTGAATAAATAAATCAACTAAAATCAGAATGACAGAACGAGTGAGTATGATGAAAGAAACACTATTTCTTTGCAGGATCGACATGCAACTAACAAGAGCACGGGTGTTTATTAGAACACGGAAAGCACGACATAAAGCAGTGCTAGTCAGCCCCTATAACAATCAATCCAGCTGAAGAATTCTCTTTGACATTATACATCCTGGGAAGGGTATTTACAGAAACGTATTTTATTTCAGTCAAATCACATATAATTATATACAAGATAAAATAGAAGTCCGTTATACTGTAATGAGACAATATTATTGTAACATGATAAACAAACTATATAAATGTACACGATTACATGTATGTACTACATAAACATATATAATAAGGTGAATGGGCTTAATTGTCAATGTTAAACATCAAGACATCCAGCAAGTTGTGGCATACGGTAAGAATGATAAAAGCTAACTGTTAAACATCAGACATATGATAAAATATTAAACTTTAAATATAACATAATCTTGTGGGGGCACCATGTTTTGAATAAATTTCAATGTTAAAGTACACGTGCATAAGCTTCATTCTCACAAACATAACAATTAACCACACTCTTTCTGTTATACCTGTGTATTATGGTATTATGCTTCCGGATTGTATATAGAGGTGAGATAATATAGCATTAACTGCTTTCAATTTTGCTAGAATTTTGGTACTTCACACCTGAACATCGACAGAGCTGTCCTTTGACGTCAGGGTATTCTCTCTGTAATGTGGTTTGTTACCTCACTTGCCGTGTAGCACAGTTTGGTGCATGTACCTTTTTCCATTCCTCCAATCGACTTGAATTTTGAGATGAATTGTCCTAGTGCTCTTTGTGACGTATACGTATTTTGTTACCTCCCTTGCCAGTCTTACTTTGAATGCATGCCTTCTCTACATCTTGTATATGTACAAAATGTACTGATCCCTTGTCTCAGATATCAGACTGTGTTGACAGTTGGTTTCTGGGACCCCAATATCGTCGGCCACACATTGTGTAGCACAGTTGGGTGCATGTACCTATTTCCATTCCCCCAATCGACTTGAATTTAGATATGAATTGTCCTAGTCCGCAGAACTTGATATATCTTTCTCCATACGTGAATAGTCTGAAAACTGTAATCAGTTGTCCGGGTAACTGTAACCAGAGGTCAGGAGAATATTTACGTCCGCTTCATTCCCCGCTTATATATATCGTTTGCGTAGGCTAAAACACACTCCTAGTCTCCATCTATAGTAAGACACACATCAAGTCCCTTCAGTGTGACAATACGATAATATATAAAAAGCATTGGAGATGGCAACCCTGTAATAGAACACATTGTATTTAAACCAATTTCAGAAGTGTTAATATTCAACTCCAACCATGAATACACATGTTGGTACACTTACTGACACATATTAATATTGAACACGCAAAACCAATTTTAAATTTGAAAGCAATGATAAACAACATCAGTTGTTAATACAATTATGTCCAGAGGTTCATTGTGTTTCCATTTAATGAAAAATGATAACATTTCGGGTGACACGACACGTCAAGGTTTACACAAAGACACTCCATACGAAACCCAGTTGCAAGTCTGACCTCCCTAAGTAGTAAGTAAGCACACAAACACGGAGTCGGCGTGGCATGGATTCGCACACAAGTCACACTGTAAAGTCAGGCTCAATATTGTGCGATGTGTTTAGCGGGCATTGACATTCATCGCTACAGCGCATATCCCAGTTTCTTATGGGGATATCATATAGTGAGACGTGGAGGAACAGAGATTTTTGCTTGATCGGGGAAGTCTCTAGTAAGATATGCAGCATGTGGTCAGGCATTGTCTTACTGAAATAAGCTCTTTGACATCCTGACGTAGCCTTTTTAAACATGATGATACTGGCGGAAGAGGTTGTATATGCACAATATAGGTATATATGTACGCTGACTTGGCGTCCGTTGCATCTCCTAAGGTATGTTTGCTGCTATCTGGGAACGGTTTCTCTGGTGTGGACGTCGGATGTGTCGTTCTTGACGTAGTAAACGGAAGTTTGCCTGGTTGGGGGCGACCACGGCCACATCCTGTTTGCTGCTTACGTTCTTAAAGTCTGGTGGATGGACTCATCCAAAAATGATGGGTGACCTCACTCTGCAACTCTGCAATGTTCCCACCAGGATTATCCCAATATAATTTTCCCTGTTGTTCGCTTAGACGTGGCATGTTGTGACTGGTAGTGAGACAGTTGAACAATAATGTTTTTATGCATGCAGAACCAGGCTTCCCACGTGCATATCATGATAACCGTGCACCCCAAAAACAAAGAAATCTGCCAGAGTTGTGTTTTGCTGGGTCACACTGTCCCGAATATGACAAAAGATGCCAACACGAAATAGAAAATTCTCATTTCGCACGAATTTGGTTTCAATTTTGGTTAAAAACTAATCAAAATCCGGAGCAGGTACGATGCAGTCAGAAGACAATACGATGTAACACGATGTAATACGACGTAACACACGACTACAATGCGAATGCAATGCGAATGTCGGGTTGATCGTCGCATTGGCCTAACGTTATATAGTCTGTACGAATACAACACGATGACAGCATGATGGCAACACGACGTCGTATGAAGAGTTTGACGAGTATGCAATGAGAATGCGAAGATGAGCTTGGTGATACAAGCATCACCAGACATCCACATTATATAACTCTGTTGCTGTGACAGTTGGCCTCTCGGTGTCGGCCCGGGAAAGCTTAATTTCAAATGTTAGGAAGTACTGGAACAGCGTAATATAGACTTTGTTTTAGTATCGCAGAGAAAGCATAAATCTGATTACTGCTATGAAAACAAGAGATTGCCGAAATGAGTTAACCGCACTTTTTCTCTTTTAGCTCTGATTACTCCTTTATACACCATGGAGAAGCATTTTAAGACATGTTATATTATATGGAAGTTTGTGCAAGGTGCTACATATCAAAGTTACATACAACATTTTTGTAGTTTTAAAAATTTAAAAATGTTTTTCTCTAATTTTAAAAAGAAAAATACAAAATTTCGAATCTCTGAATCCCCACTACCCCATTACCACTCTGGATAAGCTTATGAGTTAATTATATAATTAGGATGACTACTGAGCAATGGCGCAAACATTTGTCAATAAAGTTGCTGAAACCAGTCAAGCGTGAGTTGGTATGACAGCAGGAAATCAAGTGACCCTTTCAATTCACTGTTCCGCCTTCGGTTGCACCATCGGCGGATGTTCAAAAATCTTTGTGTGTAAAAAAACTTCCGAACCCGCGTGCAAATCTTCATTTTCGTGGTCAGCCCGTGTCTCAATCTTTCCCTTCGCATGCCTATCGAGATGCAATCTTGTTACTTCTTTTCATGATCGTACTATCATCGTCTGTCCATCGGTACCATCACCAAAATATTAAACACTTTGCTCCTCGATTGTCACAGGAAGGCAACGCGACTATCTTCAATCCTCGTGATTACCTGCGTATAACCATCATTTAGCTTTACGATGCTATGACGATGGAACTTAAGTCAGAATATATTCATTACACACACATACATATGTACTATAAAAAAAAACTCATTGCGTACATGTATATAAGCATGCATTATATTAAACATGGAATGTATGTTGTTTTTTCAAATAGCCTTTGACATGACCTTTAAGTGACCTTTAATAAGGGGTTCAGGTCACCTTTAGGTCACCTTTTGTAGAAAACTTGGTCATGTTAACCATTATAAAATGACCTATCTTTTTAAGTCATTTCAACAGTTGTCAACTAACACTGCAAGGATGAATACTTCAGACAAGAATTCCCTAGATGAAACTTTGGCTACTCTTCAAGACCATCATTGTCATCTTGATCTTGGCGACAATGTGTTTGCGACAGCAAAGACATGGAACGATGTTGTATACATTGATATCAGAAAGTATACTGTGTATGTTAGTGGCAAGTCTTACCCTACAAAACGTGGTATTATGTTAACTCTTAAACACTGGCTTGAGTTTCCTGGAGTTTTCTATTACTTGGAGGAATGCAGTGAGACAGGTGATTATACACAAGTTGGAGCAAATGTGTATGCAACATCAGCAAACCATGGTGTGGATCTTAGGCAATGGGAACAAGATGATGCTGGTAAACTAGTTCCAACCTCAAAGGGTATTCTACTATCTCAAGACCGGTGGAAACGACTGAGAGATTGTTGTGATGTGATGCCAGACTTTGTTCCAGAACTCAAAGACATGGTTCCTTGCATGTCAGCGGAGGATCATCAGAATCAGATGGGAGCACTGATGTGTTCCTTCTGTAACCCCAATGACTACATGAACTGGTGAATGCTTAGTGTGCTTCTAGACATTGAACTGTTAAGACGTGTGTTTATTCACTCTGATACTATGGATGTGTTTGGGTGTCCTGATGAAACTTTTTTAACTGATTGCTGTGCATTGCAACCTAAATGTGACTGGAGTTTGTTTGAGGCCAATTCAAATGAAGCAGAGTGCTGAAGATTTGGCTAATTTAGGACTTGTGTACCAGAACAGAGGAGACTTGTGTGTATGTTTCGAATGTCAAGTACGTCTTAAGGGATGGATGTCTACGGATGATCCCTGGGTAGAACACGGGAAAAGGCCCCCAGATTGTCACTATCTTAGAATGGTAGGAAGACCCAACACAAGGAGTGCTTAGGACAATAAGATGAACTCTGATGGAAAAAGACCAAGGACTGATGTTACTCTAATTAACTGAATGTAAAGGATTCATTAAAGACCAATAATACAACTGCTTTTTCTGAATGCCTTATAAATATTATGGAATAAAAAATTGAAGATATTGTTAGTTATCATCGATTTTAATTGCATGTTATCTTTTGGGTCTGTCAACTGCAGTCTACCAAAGGTCAAGAAGTGGTGAATGCCTTGACAGACTTATAAAAAAAACCCACAAGATCGCATACTCGGTATTTTATCAGACGGATATGGGAACTGAATTCAATATAGGTTGACAGAACTTATATAATCGGTCGAGATAATGACTAACCTCATTTGCTTCAGAACATTCAAACTGAACGCATCACCATGAGTCAATATAAACTATTTGTCCCGGACACTGAGAAATGGACTCGCTATTATATGTTGCAAGTCCAGGGTAAATTGAAACCATATAATTTTGTCATGAGAGGTAGGGAACAGCAGGGTATAATGTCTGTGGACAGAACATTGGAGCTGTACGATCCCGAATGGCCTAAAATTTTGGAAGAAAGGAAACGAAAAGAACAGGCAAGGAACATGCCTTATTCAGAGCAACCCAAAATCAGTTTTGTCACCCCTACACAACATGTTGTGGAGCAAGCCCAAGCTCAGGAAAAAAAGAGTACAGGCAAATTTAAAACGGTCAAAGGAAATCAAAGTAAGAGGAGGTCCAAGGAAACGAATGAAAACACGTTTCCAACTGGATCCGGAAAATCGTATCTTGTTCGACATATTTTGGAAAGCCTCAAGATTAAACCTTACCCTCAACGGATTGTATGGCTTTATCGTCGCTGGCAGCCTCTTTACGATGACATTCTACAATCCGTGTATCCTCCTGTAGAGTTTGTTCAAGGTATTCCCATAGATTTGGACCAAGACTACTTTTTTGACACAGGTGTAAGAAATGTCATTGTTCTGGATGATTTGATGACAACGGCTAGTAAAGATCTCAAAATAACTGACTTGTTTACAGAAGGTTCCCATCATCGCAACCTCTCTGTCATCGCCATCAACCAAAATTTATTTTTCAGCAAAAACCCAACACAGAGACGGAATTCGCATTATGTAATATTGTTTAACCATCCAGTAGACCAACAATCCATCATGACCTTAGGTCGCCAAATGTATCCAACCCGATCTCACCTTTTCATGCACAAATTTGAAGAGGCTAAGAGCGAAGTCTATGGCCATCTTTTGATCGATTTAAAACCTGATACACCAGCAGACGAAAGACTTCGTCCTAATGTCTGTAAAGTGAGTAGTTTGGAAAACCATCCTCAGAAAGAGTCTACCCTCCGAAGCGTGCAGACGTGTGCCGAAAATCTCTGCGATATGCCTTCTTGTGATAGTTGTGGAATAGTCTTCCAATCTACTACGGACCTCATGCAACACAGAAAAACCTGGTGTCCTGGGAATGAAAGTTCTATCCATGGTCCACCTCCCGGAATTGCCCATGAGCCAATGAAATGAAAGTTTGATGACGCCTTTCCCCTAAAGAGATCTCTAGAAACTGTCGTTATTGTGGACAGGTGTTTCTAAATAGCATTTGTTTACAGAAACATCTCCACGACAAACAATGCCCAGAAATGGAAAATGCTACTGATGACGACGATGATGATGATAGTGTCACAAACCATGCTGATAAACCTCAGAAAGCAAATGATCTTGAGGAGCAAGGAATAAGACAAATGTATAAAAGTGTACGTGAGGAAAATAAAGACTTTTTGGAAGAGAAAAGACAACTTTATTTGAAAAGAGGTCTCACTGAAGAAATGATAGATGATAAACTGAAGAAGTTAACATGGAGAGCTTTTAAAGAAATGTATGCACACTTTATTATGTATCTGCACCATTTGCAATGGGGACCAAAGACACAAGGACTTTTGAATCAAGTAGAAGACACAAATGATATATATCACACTGTGTTTTCTAAATTGTACAAATATAAGTCTTGGATAAAAGATTTAATTGATGATGACGACGAAATGCTATCTGATGACGAGAGTGAGGTATCGGAGGATGAAGATGAAAGCCAATAGACATTGTAAAGCAGATTTATAGGAGTGCTCCTTATCCTAAAATCTACTCATTGAAACGGGGCTAACAAAAAATGTTTGATGTTGTATTCTAGTTTATTATTTGTTATTTTCTTATGATACTCATGACATAAACGTTTTGAAATGGTCTTGGTTTAAACAACTGTTCTACACACTGCAAAGTTTGCATGAAATACTACACTGAATTTCAGTACAGTGCCAGATCTTAATTTTACAAACACTTGGATGATGGGATTTTTCTTCCTGTAGTAAAAGTAGCCAACCCTGATATAAGTGATACATTCACACACTCACTGAACAGATGGTTACTTAGTTATTGTACAATTGAGACAATTTTTTAAATACATGAATGTGTTAACTCTTACATACACTCTGTTTGTATGCGATTTATCAATATCTCATAAAATAATACTACAATAACATACACACATTGTCTTGAAACAATACTTTCAATTTATTCCAATTTACCCTTTTTAACATTCACCAACTGTCCTAGCATGTAACTATGTTAACTTGCCAAACAAATCGAAACAATCCTTACTAACAAACTCTCTCTCTCTCTCTCTCTCTCTCTCTCTCTCTCTCTCTCTCTCTCTCTCTCTCTCTCTCTCTCTCTCTCTCTCTCTCTCTCTCTCTCTCTCTCTCTCTCTCTCTCTCTCTCTCTCTCTCTCTCATATCCCTTAAAGGGTCCGCTAGATGTAATAGAACCCCCATCAACAGTGAAATATAATGACTGCCCCCAGTGAGAATCACTCAAGTGTGAAGTACTTGAGTAATTGTTACTCAAGCAGTTCACCCATGCACAGGCTTATGGCCCGGTTACTAATTGGCTCTCATTAACTACTTGACCACTATACTCGGCTGCCTCATTATCTCCTCAATAAATAAGTCATTGATAATGGCCGGTCATTCTCACACATTTTAATGGTAAGATGAAGATTCATTAAGAAGCTGGCAGCTTCAACTTGTGATGTACACATTAAATAAATAGTATATTTGATACTAAATATTTTACACCACTGTGTATTATAAAATATATGGAAACAAATTATTTAACATAATTTATAAAATATGTAGAGTCTGGTAATTAATACAACATCATAAAAACTCCACGATTTACAAATGAACATTGTGGGAAAGCATGGTCTGTGGATGTGCCCACTTTAGGATATCTGTTGTGACAGGTGAAAAGGTAACCTGCCTGTCAGAGTTTTACCACAAACAGGATGTGCCCACTATTAGGTTATCTATTTATGTGACAGGTCATAAGTCCAGCTGCCCACCTGTCATATTTTTACCAAAAAAAACAGGATGTTCCTACTTATGGATATTAGTTAATAATGTTTGTGATGGGCCGAAAGGCCACCTTTATAAACAATTTACCACAAACAGGATGTGCCCACTTTTGGTTATTCTATTTTTGTCATTTTTATGACAGGTCAAAAGTCCAGCTGCCTGTCTGTCATAATTTTACCAAAAAAACAGGATGTTCCTACTTAAGTATGTTAGTTGACAATGTTTGTGATGGGCCAAAAGGTCACCTGTCTAAACATTTTGCCAAATACAGGATGTGCCTACTTTAGGTTTATATGTTGATCACGTCTTGTTTCTCATCTTTATGAAAACATGACAGATGTCTAATGTAAAATGATTGTATTGTCAGAGATATTTAGACCTTACTCTCATAATAATATCTCATTCATTTTATCAGTATCATGTTTTATCTCATATCAGTTGCGTACCCACCCCCATAAAGTGACATTTTTACTAGAAATGCAAATCTAGAGCACAATCTAGTATAACAAACTAAATGTATGAAAAAAACATATCGCTACTCACTTGCAAATGACATTTTCAGAAAATGGTATTCAGACTTTAAGCAAACTTGTGCAAAGTCTAGGGTATTATAAGTATGCTCATTTATATGAATCTTGTGTCACATTCTTATCTGGGGGCATAAGAACGCATTATGAGATTAAGAAAATGGCTACTGAATATTCAGTGTATCAGTGTTGTCATCCCCACGGGTTTGTAAGCAGTTAAATGGCAAATGATAGACTTGATTATTGTCCTTCACTTTGATATTATCATATCAAGCTTTATGTCCTGTTCTCCCCCAAAACTCCTTTTGAATGAATATGAATAAAGCTACAAATAAATCTACAAATAGAGCTACAAATGGCACATTGATTTGTCATATGGTATATTTTATCCTTCATTCATGTCACTAACATCGGAGTAAAATATTACATCATTCCAATCTTTAAAAACATGTTCTAAGTCACTCTTAGTTTGTAAGACAAATGTTGATTTTATTGTTTTATTGTCATAGTGTGGTCAGTATGGCTTCCCCAATATGTAGACAGTCTACAACATATTTTCTAGAATAGCACATACTGAGTGCAAGTCTTTTATTTCAGATTAAATATTGAATCAATGAAGGAACTCTCTCTCCCGTGTTGATGTGTATGCACGTAAAGAAAAATCATGCTAATTTGGTTTATTCAATAAGAATAAGACAATCGACAGATTAACAAAATTTTAACAAGGTTTTATAGTAACTCCACTGAAATTACTCTAACCAGGCATTGTTTGTTTCATTCAGTAACTTAAACACACAACGATTATGGATATCACTGTATGTCCTGTTGAGAACTTCTTGCTTAGTATAGGGACTGGTCAAACTGAAGGAGTACTTGAGATGTTATATCCTGTTCACATCCGTCGGCATTTCTACACTTACTGACCACTGGTCAATGAAATCTCGGTTAATATATCTTCAGGCAATTTTTAAAAATTCTGTAAAATTTTGTCGTATGAATTATGAATTAGTATGGATAGAAATCAAAAACCTTAATCCAACTGATTTTCATTTTTAAAAACATTAAGTAAGCTCTTAATCAAAATAGTTTAAACTTATAAGACATTTTCATTCAAGTTATTGATCACACCTGTCCAATCAAAGTTACCTCAAGTCACATGAGAGGGTACAGGTGACCTAAAGGTCACCTACATATCATGTGCGAAGGTACAGGTGACCTAAAGGTCACTTGAACCCTCCTAATCAAAGGTCACCTACATATCATGTGTGAGGGTACAGGTGACCTAAAGGTCACCTGAAAACCTTCTACCTTAATTAAAGGTCACTTTAAGGTCATGTCAAGGCTATTTGAAAAACAAAATGGCGGAAAAATTCCACAACCCCCCTCCGCTGGTGACCAAACGAATGCTTAAGATGCGTTTACGAATGGCCCGAATGCTTACGATTCTATGCGAATTTGAACATTTTCAAATTCGTGTTTCCATCTTTTGTCAAATTCGGCACAGTGTGAACCGGCCTTGAATCGTACCATGCCAGTAACACGAAAAGGGGTCGTACCATAATGGCTTCATTTGGCAACCTTACATCGTTTATCTAAGTGTGATAAATTGAATTGTTCATTACAACTTTTTTTAAATGGCCAAAATGGGTTTTGCGTTTTCAAAAAGAGTCAGTATATAATAACTTATATATAACTTCGGGCGTCAAGAGTGACGCAGGAACACAAATGTTTGGATAGACTCAATGCAGTTATTTTTTTTATGTACGCTTGAACCTCTGTTACTTATAGAATGTGACTTCCCTAAAATATGTTAGGTAGGCTGTTCCAGAGAAGATATATTGTGGCATTACGACTGAAAAGAATTAGTATCGAGTATGCAATAAAGATCTCAATGCAAGATGAACAAACTTTTGTATGGAATAAACAAATTCAAAGTAGATACTTTTTTGTTGCTATTCTACACAGATGATAATTATCCCCCGCCAACATAGTTGGGGGGGATATTGAAATGGGCTCCGTCCGTCCGTCCGTTCGTCCGTCCGTTCGTCCGTCCGTCCGTCCGTCCGTCCCGATTTTGTTTCCGGAGCAGAACTCGAAAACTATAAGACATATCTCAACGAAACTTGGTGTGTGGAACAATCATCATGTGTAGATGTGCCTTTTGGGGTTTTCAACTTCTTCGAGTTATTTTTTTTGACCGTTTCCATGGAAATGTAACTTAGAATTTCGTTTCCGGAGCAGAACTCGAAAACCATAAGACATATATCAACAAAACTAGGTGTGTGGAACAATCATCATGTGTAGATGTGCCTTTTGGGGTTTTCAACTTCTTCGAGTTATTTTTTTTTACCGTTTCCATAGAAATGTAACTTAGAATTTTGTTTCCGGAACAGAACTCGAAAACTATAAGACATATCTCAACGAAACTTGGTGTGTGGAACAATCATCATGTGTAGATGTGCCTTTTGGGGTTTTCAACTTCTTCGAGTTATTTTTTTTGACCGTTTCCATGGAAATGTAACTTAGAATTTCGTTTCCGGAGCAGAACTCGAAAACCATAAGACATATATCAACAAAACTAGGTGTGTGGAACAATCATCATGTGTAGATGTGCCTTTTGGGGTTTTCAACTTCTTCGAGTTATTTTTTTTTACCGTTTCCATAGAAATGTAACTTAGAATTTTGTTTCCGGAACAGAACTCGAAAACTATAAGACATATCTCAACGAAACTTGGTGTGTGGAACAATCATCATGTGTAGATGTGCCTTTTGGGGTTTTCAACTTCTTCGAGTTATTTTTTTTGACCGTTTCCATGGAAATGTAACTTAGAATTTCGTTTCCGGAACAGAACTCGAAAACCATAAGACATATCTCAACAAAACTTGGTGTGTGGAACAATCATCATGTGCAGATGTGCCTTTTGGGGTTTTCAACTTCTTCGAGTTATTTTTTTTGACCGTTTCCATGGAAATGTAACTTAGAATTTCGTTTCCGGAACAGAACTCGAAAACCATAAGACATATCTCAACGAAACTTGGTGTGTGGAACAATCATCATGTGCAGATGTGCCTTTTGGGGTTTTCAACTTCTTCGAGTTATTTTTTTTGACCGTTTCCATGGAAATGTAACTTAGAATTTCGTTTCCGGAGCAGAACTCGAAAACCATAAGACATATATCAACAAAACTAGGTGTGTGGAATAATCATCATGTGTAGATGTGCCTTTTGGGGTTTTCAACTTCTTCGAGTTATTTTTTTTTACCGTTTCCATAGAAATGTAACTTAGAATTTTGTTTCCGGAACAGAACTCGAAAACTATAAGACATATCTCAACGAAACTTGGTGTGTGGAACAATCATCATGTGTAGATGTGCCTTTTGGGGTTTTCAACTTCTTCGAGTTATTTTTTTTGACCGTTTCCATGGAAATGTAACTTAGAATTTCGTTTCCGGAACAGAACTCGAAAACCATAAGACATATCTCAACAAAACTTGGTGTGTGGAACAATCATCATGTGCAGATGTGCCTTTTGGGGTTTTCAACTTCTTCGAGTTATTTTTTTTGACCGTTTCCATGGAAATGTAACTTAGAATTTCGTTTCCGGAACAGAACTCGAAAACCATAAGACATATCTCAACGAAACTTGGTGTGTGGAACAATCATCATGTGCAGATGTGCCTTTTGGGGTTTTCAACTTCTTCGAGTTATTTTTTTTGACCGTTTCCATAAAAATGTAACCTAGAATTTCGTTTCCGGAACAGAACTCGAAAACTATAAGACATATCTCAACGAAACTTGGTGTGTGGAACAATCATCATGTGTAGATGTGCCTTTTGGGGTTTTCAACTTCTTCGAGTTATTTTTTTTGACCGTTTCCATGGAAATGTAACTTAGAATTTCGTTTCCGGAGCAGAACTCGAAAACCATAAGACATATATCAACAAAACTAGGTGTGTGGAACAATCATCATGTGTAGATGTGCCTTTTGGGGTTTTCAACTTCTTCGAGTTATTTTTTTTTACCGTTTCCATAGAAATGTAACTTAGAATTTTGTTTCCGGAACAGAACTCGAAAACTATAAGACATATCTCAACGAAACTTGGTGTGTGGAACAATCATCATGTGTAGATGTGCCTTTTGGGGTTTTCTACTTCTTCGAGTTATTTTTTTTGACCGTTTCCATGGAAATGTAACTTAGAATTTCGTTTCCGGAACAGAACTCGAAAACCATAAGACATATCTCAACAAAACTTGGTGTGTGGAACAATCATCATGTGCAGATGTGCCTTTTGGGGTTTTCAACTTCTTCGAGTTATTTTTTTTGACCGTTTCCATGGAAATGTAACTTAGAATTTCGTTTCCGGAACAGAACTCGAAAACCATAAGACATATCTCAACGAAACTTGGTGTGTGGAACAATCATCATGTGCAGATGTGCCTTTTGGGGTTTTCAACTTCTTCGAGTTATTTTTTTTGACCGTTTCCATGGAAATGTAACTTAGAATTTCGTTTCCGGAGCAGAACTCGAAAACCATAAGACATATATCAACAAAACTAGGTGTGTGGAATAATCATCATGTGTAGATGTGCCTTTTGGGGTTTTCAACTTCTTCGAGTTATTTTTTTTTACCGTTTCCATAGAAATGTAACTTAGAATTTTGTTTCCGGAACAGAACTCGAAAACTATAAGACATATCTCAACGAAACTTGGTGTGTGGAACAATCATCATGTGTAGATGTGCCTTTTGGGGTTTTCAACTTCTTCGAGTTATTTTTTTTGACCGTTTCCATGGAAATGTAACTTAGAATTTCGTTTCCGGAACAGAACTCGAAAACCATAAGACATATCTCAACAAAACTTGGTGTGTGGAACAATCATCATGTGCAGATGTGCCTTTTGGGGTTTTCAACTTCTTCGAGTTATTTTTTTTGACCGTTTCCATGGAAATGTAACTTAGAATTTCGTTTCCGGAACAGAACTCGAAAACCATAAGACATATCTCAACGAAACTTGGTGTGTGGAACAATCATCATGTGCAGATGTGCCTTTTGGGGTTTTCAACTTCTTCGAGTTATTTTTTTTGACCGTTTCCATAAAAATGTAACCTAGAATTTCGTTTCCGGAACAGAACTCGAAAACTATAAGACATATCTCAACGAAACTTGGTGTATGGAACAATCATCATGTGCAGATGTGCCTTTGGGGGTTTTCAACTTCTTCGAGTTATGTTTTTTACCGTTACATAAAAATGTAACCTAGAAGTTTGTTTCCGGAACAGAACTCGAAAACTATAAGACATATCTCTTGGTGTGTGGAACAATCATCATGTGTAGATGTGCCTGAAAGGCCCGATGTGCTTATGGCATTGCACGGTGTCCAGCTGTCTGTAAACTTTTCGCATTTTGTCTTCTCCAGAACCACTTTGTCTAAGGAGCTGAAATTTTGTGTGTTGTGTTTAGTTGAAAAAAGGTTCATAGTCACTGTTATTCAACAACTATTCTTCAATAAATTTTCCCAAAGGCGGGGGATATGGCCGACTCTGTCTGCTTGTTGTCATTATTGAAGCGGATGTAAAATGTTGCCAAATGACCACTGTTGTCATGTCATGTTGACAGTTCTGGCCATGCAGCGTACATGTTGATACTTGATATATAAGTCGCACTGTACAGAGTCAATGGCAATAATTATAGTTCATACCAATAAATAAGTACCATGTATGTACTGCGCCATATATGTATGCCGATTAAATTTTAAAACAAACCTCGGTTACTGTATTTTTAAACGACCATCGTTATGATTGGTTCACAAGCATAAGGTACTTCAGTTAACATTCTTATGAAAACAGTTATAAAGCTAACACACCCCAGGACCAAACCGTGTGATATACGGTGCTTAGATATTGTCAGTAGCTGATATGTTCAGAGGGTAATAAATTAATAAATGACAAATCCTGAAAAAAATTAGGAAGTAAGTGGCTATGAAATGTGTTGTTAAGAGTAGCACCCGGTAAGCAACTGGATTGCAACCTTTAACTTCAGCATTCAGTCGTCAACACAAAGTGCACATTGCACACGTTATTTATGACACATCGGAGTACAGAGTGACACACACTTACAGAGACTCTATTGGTATACATTTATGTATTGGACCCGGACGTCAACTGTACACTATACAATCATGTGATCTTATCAGTAACAACATTTCAATATAGTACGACACAAATAGCACAAAGTTTTGGAAAGTCTGTCATTACAGTCGGATTGATCTTTTCAGATTCATATGCTAAGAGATAGGGTTAAGATTTATATTCGTTCATTGTTAAAGCCACACTTAACATGGTATTTAATGTATTGGTTGTTTGCCATTGAGGTAACTATTCATATCATATTCTTACATTTTAATCTTGAATTTGATATATGTGTCCTATATAGTACATACCAGAGAGGATTGAGTCACTCTTTCAAACCCTAATCAAGTGTGGCTACATTTATAGCTACTGTCCTTTACTTTCGAACATTCCCATAAAGCAATCAACAATTTTTCTATTGATTTTATATATCTTTTCATTGGATTTATTTGTTTATTTTCGGAAAAGATGTTGAAGTTTAGTTTCTTATCTTTATATAATGTATTGGCCTGTTCGCCATGTTCGTGAAGTTTGCCGCCTTTAATGTATACATTCGAAATGAACATTATTCACTGGCCAACCAAAAAGAACGTTTCCCTTTACCCGAAAAACCGCACATTATTCTTGGAATAACAATTTATATACAACAACAGAAACAACGAAGACCGAATACATGAAAACATATAACCGTTAACATTCATGTTCATATCAATGAAATTTGACATCTGCTATTCGACCTTGTAAGTCAGTTTCTAGAAATTCATCTTCGAGCATAGTCCTAAGATGCCAAAATAATGTTGCCATTCGGCTAATAAAACTGAACTGCAAACTAAACATGTTGACACCTACATGTGCAAATAGGACTTTATGAAAGCTTTTGATCAGAAGAGAAAATCACTTTAAATTCTGCCCTATCTCACAAATGGAAACGCCTCGTCAATGCGCTTGAATGTATCTGGTGCAGGTTTTCATTTTCTGTTACGAGATCACAGGTTTTCGTTACACCTTTACTGTTTCTGTGTGAAGGCATAATGCTTTTAGTGGTAGTTCCTAGGGCTTTCTAGTTTTTTCTGTGCAGAGGGATAGTTATTTATTTTAAAGATTGATTAAGTTAATCGGATTTTCAAAAACATGTATCGGCTATAGTTTATAGCTACAGACGTTGTTTTCTGACTCCAATTGGATATAATTTAAACCTGATTTCGATGTGTGTACTCTTTAACCTGATACACCATTCAATAATTTGAATATTATTTTTTGCAACTGCACCAAGTATCAAGTACCAAGTTTAAGTATCATAACTGAACGCCAGTCAAACTCTTGGACGAGCAGTTCTTAAAGACAAATAGATGAAGCAAACATACTATTTTATTCTCAAAACAAGCTCAACAATAAAAAATACATATAAACAACAAGTAGTTGTCACTAAGGGGACATGATCCCCCGCCGCAAAGTAATACCTCAAACTAAAAAAAACCTAGAAAAACAATGTCAAAATCAGCAAAATCGACTGTCAAACATGTGGGAAAAGTTCCACTGTGACCTTGAGAATGATGTCAAGGTCACCAAAATCTAAACAGCATTTTGTCTTTCCTCGGAGGTACTGTGTGTAAGATATGCTGGAATTCCTGTGAATGGTTCTTGAGATATCCCGCTGACAGGATTTACATGTACATTATCATGTCGAAAAATTCAAAGTTCCACTGTGACCTTGAGAATAATGTCAAGGTCACCAAAATCTAATCAGCCCGTCGTCTTACCTAGGAGGTGCTTTGTATAAGAAATGATGGAATTCCTGTGAATGGTTCTTGAGATATCCCACTGACAAGCTTAACATGTACATTAACATGTTGAAAAATTCAAAGGTCCGCTGTGACCTTAAGAATAATGACAAGGTCACCAAAATCTAATCAAGCCGTTTGTCTTTCCTTGGAAAAGCTATGAGTGAAATATGAAGAGAATCCAGCGAATGGTTCTTGAGATATCACGCTGACAAGGATAAAATGACAGTCTCGTTGTGACCTTGAAATGAAGGTCAAGGTCACAAACCTCTGTAGGAACATTACTCTTCCTATGATGAACCTATATGCAAAATATGAAAAGAATCCAGTGAAAAGTATTTGAGTTATTCCATATCCTACGAACATACGGACGGACGCAGCCGAATACTATATCCCCGTTTCGCGCTAAACGCGCGGCGGGGATAATAATATCTTCAATATAACAATGCAAATACTGTGAAACAGACAACACCGCGACGTGAAAGAATTTTTAGGCCTTAGTTCTACTCCGTCTTAAAGAGCATGGCTGGTGAACGCCTCAGAACAAGCAATGCAAGATGTTACATGCGTTTCCAGAGGACCTCATATCGCACTTTTGCCCCGTAGGTCCTTTAATAAGTTAAAAATGGCGGGATGATTTGAACGCGAAACATAAGCTTTAACTCTATATTTATATTAACTGTTGTAAACCCATTCTAATTTACAATATTTATTTCTGAATTTCATATGACCTATGAAAAAAGTATGAATCTTCGTTGTCATATCATTGTTATGTTGTTCTCCTTTCAATCATTCCCTAATACTGTACTTTGAAAGAAAATGTTTGTACTAACTCTTTCTGCCAAAGGGTCTGGAAAAAACAAAGATGAATTCCTAGACTTCCTAAATGGTGACTTTTATACGAACTATTTTTTAAAAATGGTTTTGGCGAAAACTATTGTGTATAGGCAGTGATAGGTGTTCAAAGTAATGTTATGTTCATCAGAAAAAAACTAGATTGATATAATTATACCGTCCAAAAAGACCGCTGCCCGTGTACACTCAATATACAGACAAAAATAATGTTTGACATTATTACAAAAAATACATCATGCTCAGAGTCGCCAAACCAGCAGCCAATGGACGAAAGACCGCTGTCTGTAACCCAGTAAGGACACAGGTCAGCCCAGACCCACCAGCGGTCAAAGATAGATCTGTTTTGGTTTGTTGAACTGAAAAAAAAATGTTGGAATAGGACAACATTTTATGATCCAACATATATTTATTTGTTAAAGGCTTCAATAGATGATTTGATTTTACTTTTCATTTACTGAGATGTATCGTTAGTTTGTGTGTGGGAACTAGACGGCGGCAACTTGTGATGATGTTACTGACATGCATACATTGCTCTTAATTTACATCACATGATTATATCTCGTATAAATCATACTCACGACACTGTCCACTCTCTCTCTCACAAGCTTCACAGTTGTCCTGACACCTCTTGCTACAGTTGTGAAACCACCACCCTCCCACACAGCCGTGAGTACAGACAGAAGATCTTAGTTGATGGCCGTGTAAGCACGCCATGTCGACACAGTGGATGTTGCACGTCTTGTTGCAGTGAGGACCGTAGAAGCCGAGTCTGCAACCATTGGAACACTCCTGTCCCCCGTCCTGGACACAAGTCTCGTGCCCACATCCATAGGGACACCTGACGTCACATCTGTCCCCGGTCCACCCAACTCTACATCCCTCAGTACAATAGCCGTCTTCATGGTAACAGGACTTGCTGATGCAGTTGCTGGAACATTCCACCTCGCAATGGCCGCCCCACCACCCGTCTCCACAACCATCTCGGCAGTGCCTTGTATTCCAGTGACAGTATCTTCCTCCGTCATGGACCGTCCCACAGTGTGGTGGACATGCAACATCACATCTCTCCCCACTCCAACCCGGGTTACATGACTTCATACATTTCCCGTCAAGTGTATAACAGCTTCCACCTTCACAGCCTGTACTGCATCTCTTCTCACACCAGGAGCCCCACCAGCCGAGTCTACATCCATCTAGACAAGATCCGGTAACTACATGACAAAGGACAAGTTTACCGTAGGTTGGATGACAGTTGTCTGGACAGGGTGTTGTACAATCTTCTGCATAGTATCCGGCGTGACAAGTCAAACAGCTTCCATTGCTCTGATGGCAGCCCCCGAAGTCACAGTGACCTATGCACGTGAGCTCACACCTATTCCCCCACCAGCCTGATTTACATGACTTGCACCTGTCCAAGAAAGATGGCTGACGGCAGTGGCTTGACGTCAGTATTCCTACTGTCATGTGAGGCGTTACTGTGAAGAAATAAGAAGGACGATAGTATTGTGATTATGTTAACAAATTAAGTAAAAGCACTGAGTAAAAAATATACAAAGAGTGTTAGTTTGCTGAAATTAATCAGCCACTGCTGAAAGCGATTATGAACATTTTGGGCAAAATCTGAAGTCTTTGTTTTATGTTAAGGGTAAGGAAACCCAACTATACTTGATATTTGGTTTGCTTTTACAAAGTTGTGAATATCAAGATATTATGGATTGCCGTTCTTTATTGATGAATCTAGCTATTGTTAACTTTATAACCAATCACGGTAATCTGAGTTGTGTTAGCCTAAAAACCGTCTGACATATAATTTTGAGAAATAACTCAAATAATGAAGATAATATAAAGGTAAGGCTGATTTGGAATGACAGAAAAGGTCTTTATGAACACGTTTTTTGTGTAATTGTATCGACATCATGTGATAATTAGGGCGAGCAAATGATGAATACCAGAGATCTTGATTCTTGCTGAATGACACTATACATTATATAGTATAAGGGTTATCCTAAATAAATGGAGCAATATCGGGGGATCTAACTATCGGAGGGTTTCTTTATCGGAGGTTCTGACTACAACAGGCTCCGACTATCAGAGAGTCCGAAAACGGAACCACTAGTGAGAGCTGAGGTGAAAGTTTGCCGAAAGCGAAACTATCGGAGCAGGAAGTCAATCACTAGGGAGGGGTGACTGTCCGAAGGAACGAGGCGAAGGCGCACCAAACAAACAGCCCGACGAGAGTGGTGAGTTAAACAAGACACCCGGGTTACACGTGCAATACGCGTGCAAGATAGCTTGGCCAAATCCTAGCACATGATGCCGAACCATCAAACATAAACCAACCCAAACACAATATGCAGTCCAACAAGAGTAAACTGCTTAGAATAACAATAGAGATAGACGATGATAATTTCTGTTTTAATAATAAACACTTAGGATAGGTAAAGCAGCGACAATTAGGCCAAATAACCGAGAAGTCGAGTCCAACACAAACATACGTCTGCACCGGCCGGCAACTAAGAGGAGAGTGGGAGTGACGTCACGGGACCAACGAGTGACTGCCCTTGAGGAGGGATTTTACCATCCCTGCTCTTCTTTTCGAAGTTTCGTTTGTGTTAAGGTTGGATTTGAACCATGCCTGAGGAGGCAAGGCATAGTAGGTCTAGTC
The DNA here is from genome assembly GCA_936450465.1 of Gibbula magus. Taxonomy (NCBI): domain Eukaryota; kingdom Metazoa; phylum Mollusca; class Gastropoda; order Trochida; family Trochidae; genus Gibbula; species Gibbula magus. Next base: position 17,432,460 of record OW388292.1, read on the forward strand.
AACAGATAGGTATTTAAATAATGATAGACAAACCGGAATTTTTTTTAAAATGTACCTCATTAAAATATATACACTTAATTTTCGCAGATTTTTTCAACGCAAACGTTGAGAAATCGCACTTATAAGTAAAGGTGTTTCTCCGTCTAAATACAGATCATGTCTATTATTCAAATGCAAAGTATTAAAATACACAGTTGTTTGCGTTTATCTATTTTCCATTTTATTCAATAATAATTAATGTCGTTACTACATATATTGGAATGAATGTATTACCAAACTAGGTATTTTCGCTAGAATTGTATTATCAATGAGAGAAAATACTTAATTTATGCGTTTGCAGTTTGATAGTATATTGACAATAATATATGATTTACCAGGTAAATTGTCAATAATGTGTATGTTCACAGGACATTTAGATGTATAACAATCGTCACATTCAGTAATGTGTAACAAGGGTAACTTGCAAGAAAAGGTCTACCAGCAAGCGGGTTGATAGATAGCGCAGTGGTTAGCGCTTCTGATCAATAGGTCCGGGTTTCGAATACCGCCAGGGGCACGGCAACTTTGTCTGCGGTAGAGAACTGTTCTACACGCAGTAAGGTTTGTGTGCAATGCTACACTGAATTTCAGCTAAGTCCCAGCCATGGTTCGCTAGTTCAAGCCGATGCTCGCAGGTTTCACCGCAATGCATAGCCACATGGCCTTGCGGGCTTTCTCCCTGCCATAATTCTAGCCGCGATATTAGTGAGATACTCATGTAAGCGGTGTTAAACCCCAACTCAGCTCACATAAAATATACAGTTGATATACGGCGTATTAAACATTACCAATCGAAATTTGTCCTTTTGTTAGATTTCTCAAATTAAATCTCGTTTTTCATCTTTATATCGTCAATATAATGAATCGGCTAGCATTAAAAATGATGATGTTCGTCAACAGTCAGTATTTCTCGATAAAACTATTGGCATATGTGACTCAATACAATACAAACAATACAACAACAACAAACAAACAACAAACTGGCTTTTCCTATGAATGGATTGCTCAAGATTGTGGTTGTATAAATGTTTTAAGATAAAGATGTAAGGATATACAATTTCAAAATTGTGAATGTAAATTTTCAGAGTCGTCGTTTCTAAAACATTAAATAATTTTAGATGTTGAACAATATAATCGTGAATTGTTTTCTGAGAAGCCGTGTTGAGGTGGTTTCGAAAATTTGTTTATGGTTCTTCTAAATTGAAGGTACAGCTACTTAGATATGAACGTTATGGTATTGTGATAATCTGTCTACTAAAATAACCCGTGGTATATTTTACAGACACACAATTAATTCAATCTGTCCTGTTGTATTTAATAAGAAATGTTTGGATGAATGACCAAATGCAAATAAACTTGTCACTTTAACGGTATTTATGAGTCAGGTCTTGAACAAACATTATTTCCAAGCTTTATAATGAACACATTCTGACAATTGTTTAATCTAGATATCGTTTTGTCAATTGAAATGAAATGTAATGAAATGAAGGACTGTAAAATGCATTATATTAATGTTCCGCCTATACTGTACTTCATGTATCGCACTTCTGGTTAAGTCATTCTTCAGTGACATGCTGCAAAGCACTCTCTCCCCACAAATGGGGACTTCCGCTGTGGGAAAGCATCTCTGTCACCTTTCCGGTATTACAAACCTAAATTACTATTGACCGCTGAAGCGAAGTTGGCGGAGGCTGCAGAAATGACTTCTCTTGATGTACAAACAGGCCTGCTTGATAACAGCATGTGTTTGTTGTTACAGTAATGTTTAAAGGTACATCCATTGTGTTGTTTGGGGTCAAATATGCCAAACGTTATAAATGGTCTTATTTTATCGAGAAGTACCAACTGTTACCGAAAACTACAATTTTGATGATACTCGACTTAGTATATTGACGATATGAAGGTAAAAGTGTCGATTTCTGATCGAAAACCGGACAATGCACCGCGTGTGGCGCGCGCCAATGAGTCAAACGTAATTTTGGAATCTTATTTAAACCAGACAAGATAACAAATTAGGGTTGATAATGTTCAATAGGTCATATAACTACTGTGCATGTAAATACGACGTGCACTTTCGGTTTCTGTACGTGCATAATGTCGTTAATTAATTTTAACTGGAAACTAGTAATTATGGTATATCTGGCGATTGGGGATGAATATGCAAGCTGAGTGAATTTTTTATTTATTTAAACAGCACATATGGTGTGTTGGAACGTTTTAAAGCCAAATAAAATTTTATGAAACACAATGGATGTACCTTTAACATTTTATTTATTTTATTGGCTGTTTACCAAAATTGAGGTTATTATTTATAAACTGTTATTACCCATATATAATGATGTCCCCATTCCATGTCAATATTCGTATTTGGTAAAGTTGAGTTTCAAGGGAAGTACTCACATTCTGTCCAAGATCCTAAATATAAACACACGATAGAGAAAGCCTCCTCAATGTCCGTATGCATGAAATTGTATTCGTTTGTGGAGGTTTTCGTTTCTGTTACTGGATCATAGGGTTTCGCTGCACGTTTTATATTTCTGTGTAGGGTAGGTATGTGGTATATTTTTCCAGTCTTGTTCATTGGCAAATTTTACTTTGGCAGGCTTGATTTAGATAATTGGATTAAAAATAACTTAATTCAGGATTATTAGCAGCTCCGACTAAGTCGGAGCTGCTATCAGTTTTTGCGCCGTTTCAATCGCCGCCGCCGCCGCCGCCCGTGCGTTTTGTATTGACTTTAACTTTTTTCCTAGAAGGTTTTAAGAACTCATATACATAACTTCTTACTTATGTCCCTGGGGAATTATTTTGACATGTTCACATTCAAGGTCAAAGGTCAAGGTCACGAGTTCTGAAATCTCTAAAAAAAATCATTGTAAACACGATAACTTGAAAAATATTTGTGCTATCCGGCTCTTATTCGGTGTATATCAACTATGGAGAACTGCCAAGATTTGAAAAGGTTTTCGCTAACATCCGTCAAGGGTCAAGGTCAAAGCGAGGTCACAACTAAAGCATGCTTTTGCGAAAATGTCTCATTTCAACTATTAACACTTTGAATCATTACGTGATTGTGATACACAATGAAAAGTGATCACTGATTGTGTGACCTTGAATTTTAAAGGGCAAGGTCACGAGATATGGTCATGCTGACCAGTTCTGAAATCACTAACTTTTTTCCATGAAGATATTAACACCTCATATAGATAGCTTAATTTCTTTCTTATACACCTGGTGAATGATTTTGACATGTTCACATTCAAGGTCAAAGGTCAAGGTCATGTGTTCTAATGTAAACATGATAACTTCAAACTTTTTGTTGTGCTATTAGACTCATATTTGGTATATATGAACTATGGAGAAAGACCAAGATTTGAAAACGTTTTCGCTTAAATCTGTCAAAGGTCAAGGTCACAGTGAGGTCAAAACTTAAGCATGCTTTTGTGAACATGCCGAGTCATTGCATGTTTGTTATACGCTATGAAAAGTGTTCATTGATGGTGTGACCTTCAAAGTCAAAGGTCAAGGTCATGAGATACTTGTTAAGGCCACGTTAATCCTTTGATCAAATTTTGAAAGAAGAAATCGGTTTTAAGAACAAACTTGTGAAAAGTGACCCCAGTGATGATTAGTAATAACTCGAATAATGAACAAATTTTTGTTAAAAAGAATTCCCATTTTATTGATGCTGACGAGAAGGCGGAACAGGGAAAGGCGAGACCCTAAGTTTCGGAGCTGCTCTGCTTTTGCGGTGTCCCGCAAACGCAAATCTAGTTTATAATGTTGAAGACATTGCGCGTATTATAAGACTAAATTATTTAGGGTATTATAAAACATTGGCTTTAAAAATGTCTGAGAATTTTCAGACAGAGGCATCCTCAGTTAATTTACATCATAAGGTTTGAAAGCAATGGGTTCTTTCTTTAATTAAGTCTGTATTAGTTTTTTTTTTTTTTTTTTTTTAATTATTCATATTTTGTTAAACGTTGTTGAAGAGGGGTTTTATTAGAAATACTTGCCATTTAGATAGTGAGGAAATATAACAGGCTGTGGTAAGCTGTTGTTACAGTCAATGCTGGCGATAGTTGCCTTACTCTGAGGGCGTGGGTTCGAATCCCGCATGGGACTCGGCCCGAAAAAGTACAAGAATTTGTACTATTGAAGGTAGTGTTATCCCAAATATAACCATGTTATAGGGGTTTTATTGTAAAATATTTTCATTTAATTAAAGTAATTAATTATTCAAGCTTCAAGTATTTTTAGGGCTGGGACATTTGCAGCTAAAACAGATATTGTTGATGATGCTTGGCGGAACAATATGATGACCATTATGCAGATGCCTGTTGCTGAATATTTGATATAGTCTATTGCAATGACAAATAATTGCTTTGCTCACCATTGTTATAAATTGGTGAAAGAGGAACGTTTAGTTGAGTGTCCAATTGAAAATGTCATAATTACCATTACTGGTTGATAAGCCAAGAGTTTGCATCGAAACGTTCATCTACTCTCAATTGGTTCATAAAAAAATCAACAGAAGATAACTTTTCCTATACCTGACACCATGTTTGCCTTGTCAAATATCATGTAAGCGATAGCGATAGAAAGTGAGGCTATGTAATAGAACAATTGTAATTCAAAAATTAAATTTTTGAAGTTCATCTTCTTTATTGTCTTATACACTTATACACTGTTTGAAGCTCGAAGTTGTGGCCTATAGCACGCCTATGAAGAAATTATTCCAGATAAGTATAAATACAAGAAGTTTTATATGGGAAGCGAATTTGAAGGAGAAAATGTAAGACTGAAGAGTATATCAAAGACACGTAAATTCACATAAAATGGCAAAATAGATAAATGTTTTACTTACGGTAAACAAGCAGTGTGAGTATAGTCATGGCCATCTTGACTGACGATATGTCTTGTGGTATGGGAGAGAAGGCAATGGGAAATTACACCGCTTCAACCAATAACGTGACCGCGCATTTCGAATAATTCATAATGCAGTAAGTGACGTGACGCAATCCTCTTAAGATTTAGTACAAAACATCTATGTGTGTACAAGAGAACCGTGCTTCGCTTGAGAAAATCTCCCGCTTTTCAATCAACCACAATGACATCGTAACTGTCTAACAGTGAATACGTAAACATAAATTCAAGACTTGTAAAACATATTGGCAGATCAAATGGATTTAAAAACCGTTATGTTTGTGATCACAAAAAGACGAGAGTATTTCAGTCAGTGATTCAATTCAATTCAATTCAATTCAGTCAAATGTGCAAGAGAACTAATTATAGGTACACGTGTTCTGTAAAATACATATTCATCCATAAGTATCCAACTTGGCGAACAATACCTATATAAACACAATGAAAAACTATTGCAAAACATTCAGTAATTGCATAAACGTTATGAAAAGTGAATATGTTGAATGTGATTGTTTACTATTGCCATGTTTTAATGAAATGTCCATTATATGCGTGTGTGAGGACAGTTTTATTGAACAAATGTATTGATGAATGTGCTTATTTTATTAATTTTAATGATAATGAAAAGTTACGTTTTATCTTATCCAGCCCAAATGTATGATTTATTGCTGCCAAAAGCTGCCATTTTATTATTTCTAAAAGCAAATCTTATATTTATACTTCCTAATTTTAGCATATTTGCGTACATATATGTATCGTAATTTTTTTTATTGTATCTCATGTTAGACTCTCATAATGCTTGTTGGGGTGGCTCAATTGTATTTGTTTTAATGTATTGTACATATTTCATAATGAGGTGAGACTATAATAAACAATCTGTCTGTCCGTCTGCGATATGGTTTATCCCCTACAGGGTATTGTGTAACTGTTATAGAGAGAGAGAGATTTATTCAGTGACGAGGCCACCGGCCCATCATACATTGCATATAGTAGTCGAATACATGTTCACGCATGTTGAGGACATCGCAGTTGTTTACATCGTTTTTTCATAGCAAGGAAAATCAATTTCGCTAAAGAATTAACTACATCAGGATTAAATGATGATAACAATTGGATAAATTTATCATAACACGAAATTTCTGTGTAATAGTTAGGTAAAGTAGTTCGTAAGTAAAAAAATGGACAGATCATACAGAAATGATATTCTGTCTCAATGCATGGGATAATACAAAATGGGCAAAGTCTTTCATCTCTTAAGAGTCCTAATTTTCTACCTTCTTCTATCATTAAGTTATGGTTTGAACATCTAAATTTTGTTAAAGAAATTCTATATTTTTTCGGATCTTTACAATGGACAAATACTGTTCATAGCCAAAAACAACTTTTACATTTCTATACAATTGGAGTTTGGAGTGTTTTGAAATAGTTTCTAACCACTTTTGATTACCAATAAATGTACATCTCTCCTTAAATATTGCTATAAAAGAGCTAATACAGACAACATCTTGATTTTGCCACATAAACCCAAACCCGTATTCATGAAGAAGATTCTTGACATTTAGAGCCCAACATTTGATACCTTTTTCTGCTAATCTAAATTGAAAACTATAGGCATGTCCCAAAATGCTATTATTCTGTTGGTATAACAATCTAATCCAGTATTTAATTATATTATCTTTACATATTGTTTAGTTTTAAATGAACAATATCCAAGTTCGCCCCTTGCTACAATATTGGGGTTACTTCTACTGAGACATAAAATTGATTTAAAATAATTATCATACACACGGGTTGCATCTGGACAAGCATAAAAGCCCCATATTTCACATCCATATGATAATACTGGGAAGACTTTTACATCAAATATCTGTTGTAAAACTGACAGTGGCATTTTGAGATAACTAGATATCTGTGATCTTAAAATATTCAAAACTTTAACAGTTTGTATTGACAGAGTCTTTTGTGTAACAAACCATTATCCACTACATGAAAAACGGACACCTAAGTATTTATATGATGAAACAATTTCAAGCATATTTGAATTAAAGTAAAATTTCTCATATTTTTTCAACTTGCCTCCTTTCCTGAAAACAACGATTTTTGTCTTTTCGGTATTAACAATAAGATTCCATTTTCTACAATAATGTGATAGACCATTTAACCTTTCTTGTAAACCTTTCACAGTACTGTCGAACAAGGCCATATCATCTGCAAACAACAACATAAAAATTTGACACACACCAAGCTCAATACATCTGTCGCCGTCTGCACCTAGAAAATCTACAATGTCATTAACAAACAGTGAAAATAACAAGGGAGATAACTGGCAACCCTGCTTTACACCTGTCATGCACCTGAAAAATTTACTATAACCATCTAGCATTGAAATACAGCATTGAACGTTTGAATACATGTTTCTTATTAAATTAAAAGTTTTACCTTGTATATTATTTATCCATAGCTTATATAATAAACTTTTGCGGTCAATTGAATCAAATGCCGCTTTAAGGTCCACAAGACAGCAATAGAATCTACCCTTGTATAGAAAGAGATATTTTTCCACTAAAGTGTTGAGAACAAAAACATTATCAAGTGTTTGGTAGCCTTTCCGAAAACCTGCTTGCTCATTATTCAGTACTTCATTAGTATCCACAAAGTCATTGAGTTTTTTGCATATAATTTGGGAAAATATTTTGCCACATGCTTCTAATAGAGTAATGGGGCGGTAGTTACCTGGGTTGTTAACATCGCCTTTCTTGTGAATGGGCAAAATAACACCTAATGACCATTGGCTAGGATATGAACCTGTGTTAAGTATACACTTGAACAAAATCACTATTAAATCAATACATTTAACTGTTACTGTAACTGTTATATATACCGTATGTCTCCCAAAGACTCGATTGTAGACTATTTTAAATTTAGGTCACCTGTGAACTTCACACTTGAACTTCGGCATATCTCCTATTACCTCCCTTGCCACTTTTACTTTGAACGCATGCTTCCTCTACGTGTAGGATAAAACACGATACAGAGGTTATGCTTAGGATTGTAAAACCCGAGGTAAGAAAGCTGAGCGGGAAGTAAGACCGAAAGCGAAGCTTGAGGTCTTACTTCCCCGAAGCTTTCTTAACGAGGGTTTTCAATCCCAAGCATAACCGAGGTAGAGTGTTTTATCTAACTTCGATTTCGTAAAACATAAATGTGAGCGCTTATCGTATATCGAGGTTTTCTTACAGCAGAAGAATGAGGGGTAATGGTTTTTTTTAAATTTTATAACTGTCAAATGTCAAAATTTACATTTTATAATGTTTGATTCCCAAATTCTGCGTTATAAAGAGTATGTCTCCCGGACTAGCGTTATATAGAAGCAGAGACAGTGTGACTGTACATATAGGAAATCCACACAGTTCTTTCGGCTTCCCCGGTAGCGTGGAGTTGAGCGTCCGGTTTAAAGAGCAATGTGTATCGAGTTCGATTCCCGTCTCATTTAAGGTCTTACTATCAAAAGTGAAAACTTACTTTCACAATAACAACCTCATACGTGGTTATTATCAGAAGAAATACCAACTGAATTAATAATGTGGGGTTATTACGAGAAAACAAGATACCTACGAAACAATAGACAAAATCACTGATAGGTTTCTAAATGTTGTTTTGTACTGATCCCTTGTCAGATATCAGACTGTGTTGACAGTTGGTTTCTGGGACCCCAATTTCGTCGGCCACACCATCAAATAGCACAGTGTGGTGCATGTACCTATTTCCATTCCTCAAATCGACTTGAATTGCGAGATGAATTTTCCTAATGCGCAGAACTTGATATAATTTTCTCTATACGTGACGAGTCTGAAAACTGTAATCTGTAGTTCATCCATTGATGTGGGTCTCACTATAGATGGAGCCGTGGCATTTTGTGAACCACAGGCTGTTGCTTGAACCTCTGCAACTAATAGAAGGTGACTTCCCTAATAATATGTTAGGTAGGCTGTTCCAAAGTATATATTGTGGCATTACGACTGAAAAGGATTAGTATCAAGTATGTAATAAAGATCTCAATGCAAGAAGTACAAACTTGTATTTTGGGGTAAACAAATTGAAAGTGATACTTATTTCAAATGTGCTATTCTGCATAGACGACACATGCCCAAATCGAAGCGGATGTAAAATGTTTCGATATGCTCATTGTTGTTATGTCATGTTGACAGTTCTAGCCATGCCGCGTACTTTTTGATGCTTTGTATAAAACTCGTGTGGCAGGGTGAGATGAAAGTGTTCCTACTGGCTTTGGCTAGCGGGATATCCCTTTAGTTCAACTGTCACCCGGAGGTCCCGGGTTCGATTCCCACTGGAGGTGATCTAATAATCACTCGCATAATATGGAACCAGTTGCAATAATTATAGATCCTACTAATACCAGTAAGCATAATGTTTGTACTACGCCATAAATGTATTCCGATTAAATTTTAAAACACACCTCGGTAACTGTTTTGGAAACGTCCATCGTTATGATTTGGCTCCGTGACAAGCATTAGGTACTTAACATTCTTATGTAACCAGTTATAAAGCTTACACACCCTAGGACCAAACCGTGCGAAACACAGTGCTTAGATATCGTTAGTAGCTGATATGTTCAGCGGGTAATCAATTAATAAATGACAAATCATAAAAAGAAATTAGAAAGTTAGTGGCTATGAATTAATGTCTTGATAAGAGTAGCACCCGATTAGCAACTGGATGACAACCTTTAACGTCAGCATTCAGTACAAGGGTCATCAACACAAAGTGCAGCAGGGTGCACAGTTGTCTATGACACATCGGAGTACAGAGTGACACACACAGAGACTCTATTGGTATATATTTATTATTGGACCCGGACGTCAACCATACACTATACATTCATAGTAACAACATTGCAATGTAATACGACCCAGATAGCACAATGTTTTGCAAAGTTTGTCATTACAGTCGGGTTGATCTTTTCAGATTCATATGCTAAGAGATTAACATTTACATTCGTTAGTTGTTAAAGCAACACTTAACATGGTATTTAATGTATTGGTTGTTTACCATGGAGGTAAGTATTCATATCATATTCTGACCCTTTAATATTGATTCTGATATATTTGTCCAATATATTACATACCAGAAGGCGTTGAGTCACTCTTTCCAACCCTAATCAAGTGTAAATACATGTGTAGCTACTGTCCTTTACTATCGGACATTCCTATAAAACAATCAACAATTATGTCTATAGATTGTATATATCTTTTCATTGGATTTACTTGTTTATTTTCGGAAAAGATGTTTCAGTTTCGTTTCTTATCTTTATATAATGTATGGGCCTGTTCGCCATGTTCGTTAGGTTTGCCGTCTTTAATGTATACATTCGAAATGAACTTCACTAGCCAACCAAAAAGAAATGTGCCCTCTACCTGCAAAACCGCACATTATCTCTCTTATCAAATATAACAAACAGAGAATTTGGGGAAGATATGAGACTTTTATTACTGCTTTATAGCAGTCAGTGTCACTGTCAATACAAAAGCAATATTCACTAATATGGCACTTAATCTTAACTGTTTAAAGTGAAGCACAATAAATTCCAAATATCAATAGTCTCCTATAACACTCCAGAAATACAGATGAATTAAACAATTGAAATAATCTAGGAACAAATGAACATGGAACAATGACAATATTTTGGGAGGGAGGGCTGGGTCAATGTTTTGGCCATTTAAACAAAACCAACATTTACATATACGTGCTACCATGCCGTCGCCGTCAGCCTAAATGACAAACTCACGCGAGATATCGCGTTACTTGGTATAAAATACAAAGGGAAGTAACTCTGGTGATAACGTGATAATTCCGTATCCTTACCTAAGGATATAATCATTAATCTTGGAGTAACAATTTATATACAATAACAGAAGACCGAAAACACGGAAATATATAACGTTAATATAATTCATGTTCATATCAATGAAATCTGCTATTCGACCTGGTAAGTCAGTTTCTATAAATTCGTCTCGCGAGCATAGGCATAATGTGCTTTAAAATGCAAAAATAATGTTGCCATTAGGTGAATAAAACTGAACTGTAAACTAAACATGTGGACACATACGTGTGTTAGGGTTTAATTGCAAATAAGAATTCTTGAAAGTTTTGATCAGGGAAGAAATCACTTGAAATTCTGCCCTATAGCTCACAAATGTAAACGCCTCGTCAATGCGCTTGAATGTATCTGGTGGAGATTTTCTGTTACTAGATCACAAGTCTTCATTACACGTTTACTGACTGTGTTTAGGCATTATGCTTTAGTGGTAGTTCATAGGGCTTTCTAGTTTTTTTCTGTGCAGTGGGATAGTTATTTTTTTAAAGATTGATTAAGGTAATCGGATTTTCAAAAACATGTGTCGGGTATAGTTTATAGCTACAGGCGTTGTTTTCTGACTCCAATTGGATGTAACTGAAACCTGATTTCGATCTGTGTACTCTTTAACCTGATATAGCATACAACAATTTGAATTTTATTTATTGCAACTGCACCAAGCTTTAAGTATCATAACTGAACGCCAGTCAAACTCTTGGACGAGCCGTTCTTAAAGACAAATAGATGAAGTAAACATAACATTTTATTCTCATAACAAGTTCAACAAGAAAAAAATATATAAAACAAAATATTTGACATCTTCAATATAACAATGCAAATACTGTGAAGACAAAGACAGGGAAAACCGCGACGTGTAAGATTTGTTTAGGCCTAAGTTCTACTCCGTCTTAAAGAGCAGGGATGGTGATCGCCTCAGTTAAGCAATGCAAGATGTTATATGCGTTTCCAGAGGACCTGATTTCGCACTTTTGCCCCGTAGGTCCTTTAAGAAGTTGAAAAATGACGGGATGATTTTGAACGCGGAACATAAGCTTTAACTCTATATTTATATTAACTGTTCCGGGGATGTAGCTCAGTTGGTAGAGCGTCTGCTCATCATCCGGTAGGTCGGGGTTCGAGTATCGGCAGACAGACAGACAGACAGAGTTGTTTATTTACATCTCACTCACTAAAATATAATTCATAAATTTGACATCAATATATAAGCGATCAATCGCCAAGCTATTTATGAGAGATGGTCAAACACATAAAACGATAATCTATATATAAATACACTAAACGCCAAAAGAAACGTTACCTCATTTCTTTTTTTAATAACTTTTTAAGTATCAAAGATATTTGAGAAATGAATGGTTCAAAAGAAAGCTGAATAACGTAGCTTTATGTTAATAACACGTTTTAAAATCCTGATGGATTCATATTGTGGCAAAATGCAGCTTGTTTAAGAAGTTTAAATTGTCCGGTTTTCGACCAGGCTGGTAGTAACCAAAAAATGTGATTTAGATGTCCAGAAGAAGTTGAAAGTAAACTTTTACGTTTGTGACTAGACAAAAAGGTTGTATGCTTTACATCATAACCCCTAAACGATGAAAATACTGTTATTGAGTAAGTTTAAGTGTGAAACTTATGAAATATATGTTTTTAGTCATTAAATATCTTTTCTCGTAAAATAAAATAAATGTGCCTGATTCTGCACACATTTACAACATTTTAAACAGGGTAGGGGTCATGTTGGTGTAAATTTATTTCTTAACCCTGTCTTCATTACAAAAATATATTTGAACTAAAAATTAACCACAGTCACCAACAAAGTCATCCAAACTACTGCAGATAAGTATTATTGTATCGTGCCATAGTCAAAAACATCTGATTTCTTTTAAATATTGAATTAATAGAAACAAACTTAGGTGAGTCCTTTCTTTTGCCCGGTAGTTTATTATTAAACCCATTCTTATTTACAAAATTTATTTCTGAATTTCATATGACATTTCATTTCAGATGAATCTTCGTTGTCGTATCATTGTTATGCTGTTGTTCTTTCAATGATTTCCTAATATTGTATTTTGAAAGAAAATGTTTGCACTAACTCTGTCTGGAAATAACAAAAGTGAATATTCCTTGACTTCCGAAATGATGACTTTTACACTGAATATTATTTTTAAAATGGTTTTGGCCTAAACTATTGTGTATAGGTGCTCAAAGTAATGTTGTGTTCATCAGAAAAATCTAGATTGATAGAATTTATACTGTCAAAAAAGACCGCTGCCTCGTGTACACTCAATATACAGACAAAAATAATGTTTGACATTATTATAAAAAATACATCATGCTCAGAGTCACCATACCAGCAGTCAATGGACGAAAGACCGCTGTCTGTAACCCAGTAAGGACACAGGTCAGCCCAGACCCACCAGCGGTCAAAGGTAGTTCGTCGGTTGTATCTGTGATGCGGGGGACGGTTTTGGTTCCTTGAACTGAAAAAAAGGATAGGACAAAATTGTATGATTCAACATGTATTCATTTGTTAAAAGCTTCAATCGATGATTTGATTTTACTTTTCATTTACAGTGATGTATCGTTAGATTGTGTGTTGGAGCTAGACGGCGGCAACTTGTGATGACGTTCCTGACATGCATACATTGCTCTTAATTAACATCACATGATTATATCTCATACTAACCATACTCATGGCACCGTCCAGTCGCCCCCTCACAAGCTTCACAGTTCCCCGGACACTTCTTTCTACAGTTGTAAGACCACCACCCTTCCACACAGCCGTGAGTGCAGACAGATCCAAGTTGGTGGTCGTGAAAGCACTCCCTGTCAACACAGTGGATTTTGCATGTCTTGTTGCAGTGATGACCATAGTAGCCGGGTATGCAACCATTGGAACACTCCTGTCTGCCTTGGACACATGTCCCCTCTCGACATCCGGAGGGGCACCTGACGTCACATCTGTCCCCGGTCAAGCCAACTCTACAACCCTCAGTACAAAAGCCGTCTTCATGGTAGCAGGACTTGCTGATGCAGTTGCTGGAACATTCCACCTCGCAATGACCGCCCCACCACCCGTCTATACAACCATTTCGGCATTTTCTCGACAACCAGTGGCATTGTCTGCCTCCATCGTGCAAGGCCCAGCCACAGTGTGGTGGACATGCAACATCGCATCTCTCTCCACTCCAACCCGGGTTACATGCCTGAGTACACTTCCCGTCGTGTTCGTAACAGCCTCCTCCTTCACAGCCTGCACTGCATCTCTTCTCACACCAGGAGCCCCACCAGCCGAGCCTACATCCATCCAGACAAGATCCGTTAGTACGGTGACAGAAGACGTTTTTACCAAAACTTGGATGACAGTTAGATGGACAGGGAGTTGTACAACCTTCTGTGTAGTATCCGGCGTGGCACGTCCAACAGCTTCCGTTGCTTTGATGACAGCCCCCGATGTCACAGTGACCTCTGCAGTAGTATTCGCACCTGTCCCCCCACCAGCCTAGTTTGCACGACTCGCACCTGTCCAAGAAAGATGGCTGACGACAGTGGCTTGACGTGAGTATCCCTGTTGTCATGTGAGAAATGGCTGTGAAGAAAGAAACGGGAAGATAGTCAGTCCATTAGATGTATAGAAAAGGGTAGGTATTGACCAACAGAAGTGTTTCAGACAGTACATTACATCGAATAGAATTAACAACATCCCATGTCACGTTTGCAAGGAAATATTTCATCACATACAACAGTCTTTCCGTTAACGTTTTTTTTTAATTTTAATGTTGCATAAATCTGAATATTGGATTTCGAATAACATTTCACTTATCTACTTGTGTTCGACCTGCTCCCCGCACATCTACACGTGAGATAAGATAAATTCTTTAATTTAATACGAATTAAAAATAGAGGATGTCACCTTGTTTTGACTTCATAAGAAAGAGAAAGTATAAAAACGATACTAGACTCAATCAGTCTAATTAAAATCTACCCTCAATCTGCAAAATAGGATACGAACAGGTTTTTTTTATTTATAAGTGAAAACTTAACAGGAATATGTTTAAAACGTAATAGACATCAAGCGTATTCATATGGTTATTCATTGGATTTATTAAAATGTGTTACTTAAGTGTATTTGATATTTCATTTTAATTTTGTTTCAAGATTCTTTCTGAGTCTGGTTCAGGCTCCATAAAAGAGGAATTTTAAGCATCTACATCGCGAGAATATCTTTACCACGAGCATATTTAAGATAAATAACACACATAACCTGGATGAACTGACAAAATAGTGGAATGGTTTACTGACAGTAGAGAAATAATAAGCCTGTTTGGTAAGTCCTCTTGTCTGTCGATCGTTCTGTTTGTTTCTCCTGCACGTGGATACCCTTGATCAGTTTCGGTTTTGGAGAGACTACTGTACAAACAAATCTCTTAGTGCAATTGCTTGGCATACATCAAACGCCTATCTTGTATTGAAGTGAGCAGTCGATGACATTTGATTAAAACATGAGTACGTACATTTATAATTTACAATCTTACATATCGAATACTTGTATGGGGAGATTTGGTCTGGAGCAGTGCCAAATGCCATCTAAGATAAAGACTCATCCATAAAGGGCCCGTTTTCGTTTTCACGTGGTCGTTATTGGAGGGGTGTATTGTATACATGTATTATCTATATACGAATCGATCATGTTAAAACTGGCTTGCATTGACAAACAAAATGTGTCTCTCAGTATTGGCATAAATAGCTTAACGTGATGATGGCATATAACCACTAATGACATCCATACAAACTGTATCTAGGTTACACAGGGTTGTTGTTTCTTTCAATCATCAACCACTATACATGCAACATGAGTGTATCGGATGACATTAACACAATTTACATCCCACTTACACGTGTGTTGTCCGCGGGAACCACTCATAAAAGTGTCCTGTTCGTTTTCGATATCAGGACTCTTTTGTCAAAAAGGTCCTAATTTCTCATACACGGACACTTTTAAAAAGTAGTTCAAACAAGGTTAAATATAACGACAGCGGTATAAGTTAATGTTTTTAATAAATATATATTTTATACGTGATCGATCACTTCTCTGTGATATCCCGGTCCGTGCCAATAATTATAGATCCTACCAATGAGTAAGTACCGTGTCTGTACTGTGTCATGTATGTATACCGATGAAATTTTAAGAGAAAACTTCCGTAACAAATGTTTGTGTAAACTGCCATGGTTATGCTTTTGCTCATACCCCTCAGGTATGTCAGAACACAGTTCATTTCTATATAAAATCAACAAGAAAAAAGTGAGCATGGCTCACATACCCCCGCCACCCTCTATCCGTCCATTGAGCATTAAAGATGTCAAGGGTACTATGTTTAAAAACAAATTCAAGCATCATTATATTGTTCAAAATATTTTGGGAACTGGCTTTGTTATTACAAAATTTCATTCACCCAGAAATAATATTTTTTCAGGTAACTTAATTGTTCCCATTTGGGCATCACAGTGGTAATTTGTACCAAGTTCAATTACAGATTCAAGGGCCATAACCCCGTAAAAAACAATATTTCAGAACTGGACTTTGAACTCGATGAAGAGTATCATCTGGACTACCTACATGATAAATTTCATTCACCTTGATGTAATAGTTTCTGACAAAACTTGTCCCAATTGGAGCATCAAAGCGATGTTTGTACTAAGTTCAATTTCGGATTAAAGGGCCATAACTCCGTAAAAAAAATATATTTCGGAACTGGTTCAGAACTCGATAAAGAGTATGGTCATGAGTACTCACAACCAAAATTACTTCGTGTGGGGGTATAATAACAAATATACACATGAGTAACTAAGTGGTAACCGGAGCACATGTTGCTTATATATGTATGATACCCAAAAGTCAATCGCACACTCTACATATATGTTTTCAGTAACAGCACTACAATATACTACGATAAAAATGTTATGAAGTATAGTCTGGTTGCTCTTTTCAGATTCATTATAATCAAGTAATGGGATTGAGCTTTATAGTAACTCCATGTCGTTTCGTTGTTAAAGTAACACAATTTTGTGCTTTTCTTGGTTGTTTACTATTAAGTTTACTACTTATATCATACCCGTATTTACATCTTGAATTTGATATATAAGCATGAGCAAATCAAAGAGAGACATGTTAGACATGAGGCGTCCAGTCTCATTAAAATCATACCATACTTAGTTGCACATATATACACGTTTATTCTGTACCGCAGTGAACTAATTACGGTCTGATTTTAATTACATTGACCTTCACCACGTAAATATAGAAAGTGACTTGGATGGCGACAAATTAAGGACATATGTAAGAAAAATAACTCTCTGTCGCATATTTTCTACATGACCTAACAAAAAGTTGGATGTTTTACTTACAGTAAAGAAAGAGTAAGACTGTTTTGTAAACCATCGTCACTGTCGACCCTCTGTTCTCAGTCTCATTATTGTGGCTACCACTGACAGTGCACAGTTGTTTGGGACTGAGTGCAACCTAGGGACTTCTTTTTGTATACCGTCGTAAGTCAAACAGATTAAATATTGCATTGATAAATGTCTCATTCAGTTGACAGTACTTTTGAAGTGAAGTCCACCACCTTATTGCAAAAGTCGAACAACTTTTCATTTAAAAAAGCGGACGATTTATTGCCCGAGGTCTGGAGCAATGCCAAATTCAATTAAAAATATAAGCGGCTCGTAAAACCCAGTTCAGATTGTCACATTGGCCTGTTTTGATGGGGTATATTGTTGATAACCTTCCTCGTACCGGGTGATACGGTCTAGAAAGGTCTTTAAAAAGTTATTAACTCGATTGTCCTGCGTTATCTTAGCATCGAGGTTTTATTATCAGACGAATAACTAAAAAAAATGTTTCGTTTTTTTCGTCAAATAGTACAAGCAGTTGGCAAGTGGTTTTCAATTTTCGGATTATTATTTTAGGTCGTTTTCATTGAAATTCAGCTTAGGTTATTGCTTCTGTAGCAGAGTTCAAAATAAATGTTGAAAGGTGACACTGAACCATGATCAAACTTAGTCAGGCTTTGTATGTGAAATAATCACCATGCGTTGATATGTGCATCCATTGTGTTGTTGGGGGTCACATATTGCAAACGTTATATATGGTGTTCCTTTATCGAGAAGTACCGATTGTTACCGAAAACTACCATTTTGATGATAGTAGACTCAGCATATTGACGATATGAAGGTAAAAGTTGTGATTTCTTATCGAAAACCGGACAATGCACAGCGTGTGGCGCGCGTCAGTGAGTCAAACGTAATTTTGGAATCTTATTTATAACAGACATGCATAATGATGTTACTCATTGGAAACTAGTGCTTATGATATAGTTTGCGTTTGCGGATAAATATGCAAGCTGAGTGAATTTATTTGTATTATAAACAGCACATGTGGTGAGTCTGAGCGTATTAAAGCCAAATAAAATTTTATGAAACACAATGGATGCACCTTTAAGCTGTTTCACCTATTTCGGGCATTTATGTTTTAATAGTTTCGATATATGCACACGCACAGATTGAACTGAAAACAAAATAGCCTTGCTCAATTAATTTTGTTGGTCAGATGATGCTTAGATAACTCAGACAGACGGACGATTTAATAATTTCTAAGTATAATAGATAGAGGACGAGTAGCAGTACATTATCGGGATATAAATGTACGGGTTTGAGAGGGTTGGGCGAGGCGTTAGCCGAGCCTAACCCTCTCAAACCCGTACATTTATATCCCGATAATGTACTGCTGCGAGTTCTCTATCTATCTTAGAGCACAGTCAAATGCTTGAGTCGTCAAGAAAATGTCTTAAAATGAATATATTTCAAATGAATTGTCAACAAATTTGGGAAACATTCTCTCGAACACAACATGAAAAACATTGACATTTCTCATTTTCATATGCAAATGTAAGGGGCATTGACGTCATAATCAGCACTTTGAGCACTGAATTTATTAAATTGTCCGAGGTGCATGAGGCGTACATTTTATATAAAGCGTACGAGTCGTGCTACAGCAAAAGCGTCGTGCTTGAATCACGAACATGCATGATTTAAGCACGTTTTTATTCAGCAACATTGAGCAGTAATACATTTCATTGCCTTTAAAGACTGAGTGGTTTTTAGAATGAATCAGTTCACACAATGGCTTCATCATGGACAGTCCAAGGACAAGTACACTATTCATTCAGGAAAGGTAACTTTACTATTTTACTCCTTTCTTTTTAAGGTGTATATTTTTTAAATTCAAAGTAAATTTCATTAAATTTTTTTATTTAATACAAGTTTTTTTGGGTTTTTTTTGTATTTCAAATATTTTTGTTTGTTTGTTGAGCTGTATTTATCAATATGCGAGTTGTAATATCTATTGTTGCATATGCTATTGTGAATCCCGTCTATAGTGCATATGGATTATTTCAGGCTACTGCAGCAACGAAATTATACTCGAACTGTCTATGGGAAAGAATGTAACGTCGTACTGGACATCGCTCCATCCTCTAACACCCCAAGAAGGTACTTTTATATCACTTTCTTCTCATTTTTTATTTCGTTCTATATAACGTCTGAATATTATTTTTAATATCGTGGTTGAAAATATATAAAACATTGGTAACATGGTTTGATGCTTGTGGTGATTTCATGAAATACACTTGAAAATTCCCAATTGACTTCACATTACTAGCTTTAGTTACATGATTTTATTCTTCTTTTATGATTATCAAGCTCCTTAACATAGAAGACCTCCATCGACGGAAGCGACTTTTTCCTTTCGGAAAGGGAACACAGCAGATCATTTGTCAATGTAATAAGTGTTTAATTGTGGATTATCCACATAAATAAAACAGTTGACATTGTTTGTTGTTTTTATGGAAGTATGTGAACCAGTTTTATGAGCATGATACCCGAACATAACCAGACAACCGAACATCTATCGGGATATAAATGTACTCCACGTGACCACATTTGACTGTGCTCTAATATAATAAAGGCAACAATCATGTAATACTTATACCTCTAACATTTGTCATCAGAATATGAACAAGCAGACAGAGTCTACCATATCCCCCGCTATGTGGGAAAAGTTTAAAATATATTTTAAAATAGAGCCATTGGCTCTGTAGCTCATCAGGCTTTATATACATTAACTAATTCAAAATGTCACCTTCTAGGTGAGAGGTACAATGAATAGGAAGCACTTTAAATGGAGAAGATGAAATAGGTCTTAAGGTCCTTACCCCTCTGACCTATCTTTGAGGCCAGGGATAAAATCCCCTACAAATAAAGACGACACACTTGAAGATTTAATTAATCACTGTTGTTTCCTTTAAATTACCACCCTTTGAAGAGCACATACAATCTCAAGATGAAAATAGGTTTTCAGGTCACGACCTCTGTGTCCTATATTTGGAGTCGCAGGGTCACCAACTTTACAATTAGAATCCCCATTGGTCAGTGAGTCTGCACAAACACTTTTCAGCTCTCTATACCTTTTGGAACCGGAGAAGATGAAAATAAGTTTTAATGTTGTGACCCCTGTGACCCTATTTGGGGTCAAGGGGTCACCAGATCAACAACTTAGAATTTCCATTGGCAAAGGGGTCTACACACAACTTTTCAGCTCTCTAGACATTTTGAAACTGGAGAAGAAGATGAAAATAGGTTTTTAAGGTTGTGACCCCTGTGACCCTATTTTGGGTCACAGGGTCACGAAATCTACAATTTAGAATCCTCATTGGCCAAGGAGTCTGCATACAACGTTTCAGCTCTCTAGACCTGACTGTGTTTATGCTTTTAGTGGTAGTTCCTAGGGCTTTCTAGGGTTTCAGAGGAATAGTTATTTTTTTAAAGATTGATTAAGGTAATCGGATTTTCAAAAACATGTTTCCAGTATAGTTTATAGCTACAGACGTTGTTTTCTGACTCCAAATTGATGTAACTGAAACCTGTGTACTCTTTAACCTAATATAGCATTTAACCCTTTGAATGTTATTTATTGCAAATGCACCAAGCTTTAAATCGCCTACAAGTACCGTCACTGAAATCCAATCCAACTCTTGGATGTAGCCATTCTTTTAAAGACAAATAGACGAAGGAAAATAATAGTTTTTTCCCAAAACAAGCTCAACAAGAAAAAATATGACATCTTCAATATAACAATGCAAATAATGTGAAACAGACAACACAGCTGCAACATGTAAGCATGTTTAGGCCTTTAGTGCTACTCCATCTTAAAGAGCAGGGCTGGTGATCGCTGCAGAACAAGCAATGCAAGTTTTTACATGGTTACTCAAGTTGAAGATGTTCCAGAGCTGATTTCGCACTTCTGTCCCGAATTACCTTGAATAAAGTATTTAGAGTTTTAAAAAGACGGGATGATTTTGAAAGCGAAACAAAAGCTTAAATTTTATATTTACAGTAACTGTTCTAATCCTCGTTATCCCATCTTTGTTATGGTGTTGAATTATGTACTTTCAACGATTCCCTAATATTGTACTTTGAAAGAAAATGTATATAAACTTTACTGACACTGTCTGCCACAGGGTTTGAAATTACAAAAATGAATTCCTTTACTTCCGAAACGGTGACTTTTATACGGAATGTTTTTAAAATCATGGCAATGGCGTAAACTATTATACATAGATGCTCAAAGCAATGTTTTGTCCATATGAAAAATCTATGAAAAATGATTTAATTTATATTGGCAAACAAGACCGTTGCCCGTGTAAACTCAATATACAGAGGAAATGTTTGATACTATCACAAAAAATATATCATGCTCCGAGTCACCAAACGAGCAGCCAATGACCGCTGTCTGTAAGTTTCACCAACTTATCGGATATTGAACAAACTACATTCCTTTTACAACTAGAAAATATTGTAAATCCACTGGCCGCTTTAGTAAGCCGTATGTATCGGCGAAAGATATTAACCCAATCACAATAATTATATTTAAGTCCTCCCATATTTGAGATATTAATTCATATCTTAATCATTCATTTTTTACATGTATATACAATGTCTTGTGTCTCATTGGCCATATGGCCTGATGTTTGTATACTACTTTATGTTTTTAAAATGTCACTGTACCCGATTATATACAAAACATGTGACACATTAATAAAATATTTTGTCTGTCTGTCTGTCTGTCTGTAACCCAGTAAGGACACAGGTCAGCCCAGACCCACCAGCGGTCAAAGATGGATCGTTGTTTGTATCTGTGATGCGGGGGCGGTTTTGGTTCCTTTAACTGAAATAAAATGTTAGAATAGGACAAACTTGTATGATTCAACATGTATTTATTTGTTAAAGACTTCAAGCCAAGATTTGATTTTACTTGTCATTTACAGATATATATCGTTAATCTGTGTGTAGGAGCTAGACGGCGGCAACTTGTGATGGCGATACTGACATACATGCATTGTTCGTAAGATCAAATGAGTACATGTATATCTCACACAAATCATACACACTACACCACCCAGTGTCCCTCTCACAAGCTTCACAGTTCCCCGGACACCTCTTTCTACAGTTGTGAGACCACCACCCTTCCACACAGCCGTGTGTACAGACAGAAGATCTCAGTTGATGGTCGTGGAAGCACTCCCTGTCGACACAATGAATGCTGCACGTGTTGTTGCAGTGAGGACCATAGTAGCCGGGTATACAACCCATGGAGCACTCCTGTCTCCCGTCACGAACAAAAGTTCCGTCTCGACACTCGGAGGGACATCTGACGTCACATCTGTACCCGACCCACCCTGCCTTACAGTCCTTAGTGCATGATCGGTTATTACGGTAGCAGGAGTTGGGGATGCAGCTGTTGTTACAGTCCAATTCGCATTTGCTCCCCCACCATCCGTCTGTACATCCGTCGATACATACCCTCGTCTTCCAGTGGCAATTTCTTACTTCGTCCTGAATCAAAGCACAATTCTTTGGACACGGGACATCACATTGCTCACCGCTCGAACCTGGTATACATCCCTTGGTACATTTCCCATCAACTTGGTAGCATCGGGTCCCTTCACATTCTGAACTACATCTGTTCTCACATAGGTCACCCCACCAGCCGAGCGTACACCCATCAAGACAGGCCCCCACATCTCGACTGCATGAAGTGTGTTTCCCACCGATTGAACGACAGTTGTCGGGACACAACGATGTCTTCTTTGTAGTACCCGTACTCACCAATAAAACAAAACCATGTGATTCGATGACAGCCCCCCATGTCACAGTGACCTTTGCACTTGAGATCACACTTGTTTCCCCACCAGCCTGTCTGACATTTCGCGCAAAATTCCAATTTATACAGAGGTTCGTGATGACAGTGATATACAGATGATATTGCCGTTGTCAAGGGAGTTGTGACTGCAAACAAAGAAACAAAATAGAAGTACACTTTAGAGTTTTAAAAACATCACTGTTTACAAAGAGGAAATATATACACTAAACGCCAAAAGAAACGTTACCTCATTTCTTTGTTTAATAACTTGTTAAGTATCAAAGATATTTGAGAAATGAATGGTTCAAAAGAAAGCTGAATAACGTAGCTTTATGCTAATAACACATTTAAAAATCCTGATGGGTTCATATTGTGGCAAAATGCAGCTTGTTAAATAAGTTTAAAATTGTCCGGTTTTCGACCAGGCTGGTAGTAACAAATAAATTTGATTTAGATGTCCAGAAGAAGTTGAAAGAAAACTTTTACGTTTGTGACTAGACAAAAAGGTTGTATGCTTTACATCATCACCCCTAAACGATGAAAAGACTGTTAATGAGTAAGTTTAAGTGTGAAAATTATGAAATATATTTGTCTAGTCATTAATTATCTTTTCTCGTAATTTACCTTAGTGAAAACGAGTTTACTGTGTTGTCAAATGACTTAATAGTATTTAGGAACACAGACGATTATTTATGTGAACATTTTCGCTTGAAAATGAATTTTTTAAACATTTTTGTCCATCACCAAAACGCATTATCACTCAAATGTAGCAAAATTCAAGCAGCATTTGCATGAACTGAAAGCTTCTACAGGGTATAAAAGGTGCCTACTTTGCATTATATGGCACACATGTACGAAATCATGCCGCGATTGACCAGTTGAGAAAGAGAAAAAGCTCTGGTGATGTTGCAGCTTGGGTCGACCAACAATGATGTTGCCAATGTCTTTGGATGTCACTGTATGTTGTTATTTTTTGTTGGAGAATGTTTGTGTATAAAATAAATATTAGCAGACGCCGGCGAAGTAGGCTCTACGGTAAGCTATCGACAATCAAAGCACATCACAACATCCTGATTTTTTAACGTCGTTAATCTACAGACAACCTACTTTACTAACAGTACATTAACACTATCAAAGCAACTCACCACATATTTTAAAACACCGCACCCCAATGTTACATTTTACGATTTAGTTATCACTTAATAACAGATTCAGAATTACATCATTACATCATATATAGAATATTTTAATTGACAAACTTCAAATACAGTAATCTTTTATATTAAACACGCAATGTAATTATAAATCTGCAATGTTGTCTCGCTTGTTTGAACAGCCAATCGTTCAGTGTATATGAAATTATACAGTGCCGGACAAAAGTCACTTCCCTCATGTTGCAGCTTGAAAGCGAAAATACTGCACCATTATCGCAACGAGAATGCAGTCAGATCGCAGGACTGGCCAGTGATTTCTGCGCTACTATCGCAGGAAAAGAGTGGGAGAGTTGCAGTACGGACCGACTGAGCGGTTCAGTGGTTACCAGGAGGGAGAGACTTACATGTACGCGCTCGTTATTGCTGGAATCAAATCTATTGCGACCATAATTAATGTGTCATCTGTGCTGTAATGAAGATTGCGTGACTAAACTACAGATATAGTGGTATGTATCTTAATAACGAAAGTATTGTTATTTAAATGCGGAACTCAAAAGTCCTACATGTACGCATGTCCGATTCTGTAACAGGGTGAGACAGTTTGTAATAAACTAACTTTCTTATTCCCCGTTATTGTTAGGATGAACGTGATCGGGGAGAATAGCATTCCTGTGCATCCACCAGTAATTGTACTGGGGAATTTACTTCATAACATGTTTGAATGTTGTCGTCCGCATAATATTGTACTTAGAAGTATATTCTATTACTTTGTGTGAAAACATTGAGTAGTGTTCATTATTGTTGCTGTAAAAATTAACTGCTTGAAAAGGATTATGGTTATATTTTGGTGTTTGTGTCGTATGGTGTTTTGGGTCGGTCGATCTGAGCAATGACATGTTGTGTTTATGTATACGAGCAACGTACATGTGCATGTGTCGTATTCCCCCGAAGCCGGGCTTTGAACACAGATAAAATCCTTGTATGATGTATATTGTTTTAACATGGCTTATATAAGGGATAAAAAGTGGGTAAATTCAAAACTGAGTTCATTTTGATAATCAATAAACTAAATGAGATGATGTAGTATGCTGAATTATACACTTAGTGTGTTAATTTAAAATTGTATAAACATATAGAACCGACGATGGATGGGCGATATCAATTATTGCAATTGCAGTTCAACTGTACTCACTATCGATGATATAATCACAAAGCATACCAGAAACCATAACCACCCTCCAGTGAAGAATATTAAACAATAATATTGATTGATATGCAATCCTTTTATTTCGATTAACATTAACAATAACATATTTTGTAAGGGCGTCGTTACATTTACATCGTTATATGGGAGTAAAGTGTTAAATTTTATGGCAAGATTTCAATAATGCAAATGACTGGGATAGATTAGCTTTTATTCTCGCAAGTACGGATTGTGCAATGTTTAGTGCCAAAGCCTGCAAAGTTATTTTAGATACACGTAAATCTTTTTTATTCACAGATCGCTCTTCAACTGTATATATTGTATGTTATTTTATATGATATTTTAAGTCTCTCATAACTCCTAATGGAGTGGCTCAAGGTATTTTATGTATATAGTATTTTTTTTAAAAGTGTAATGTAATATGTGTACCACAATTGAGGTGAGACTCAAATGAAACACTTGTCTGTCTGTCTGTCTGTCTGTCTGTCTGTCTGTCTGTCCGTAATTTGAAATATACATGTGTATGCAACTTTGTCTCCATTGGAGTGAATGAATCGTAATATACCGTAGCGCACCGTATCTGACACTATCAATGTATGTTAGCCAAGGTGAAGTATGAATAATTTCAAGCTTGAGTCTTATGTGAATACAGCTAACAAAGTATTATTTTAACTCTGACAAGTGGAAAAAGTACCATGAAAACAACATTATCTCAATAGAAAATAAGGATTATGTCCCAAAACTTAGACAGCCATAACTTAGACAGCCATAACTTAGACAGTGGAGTAGGTGATTAATTAACACAACACCCATAGCTGCAATGGAGAGAAGAGACAACACAGATGCACTCCCTCTACGATGACGAGATCGCCGAAGTAGATGCTGCTGTGGTCTCTCAACTGCCGGCCTTCTCCAGCGTCTGCAGCGCCCTGTATCGTCATCGCCGGAAGACTATACCTGCTTTGCCCAAGACTCTCTCTGAAGTTGCCCTTGATAGAGCGTGGACCGAGACATCAGATGGACGACCCTTTCTGCTGTTTGCCGATGGAGAAGATGACAAGATCATGGCTTTTGCGACCCTGGATCACCTGAAGGCCTTACAGGCAGCTGACATCATCTACATGGACGGGACATTTACCGCCTGCCCTGACCTGTGGGACCAAGTCTACATTCTCCACGCAAGGTCCGGATCCATAACCTACCCTCTGGTCTTCTGCCTACTGCCCAACCGTCAAGTGACGACCTACACCAGACTCTTCCGACTCCTGAAAACCAGTGTCCAGCAACACCTCAACCTGCCTCTAGCTCCAAGTCGTGTGCAGACTGATTTCGAGTTGGCAGCGATACGGGCAATCGAGAGAGAGTTTCCTCAAGCAGAGATCAAGGGATGCTATTTCCACTTCTGCCAGGCCCTTTGGAGGAAGACCCAGGACTTAGGACTAGCAGTTACCTACAGAGAGGATCCAGAGTTGAAGACTTTCGTCAGAAGAGCAGCTGGTCTGGCACTCCTCCCTCAGCGAGATGTCCACGATACCTGGATGGAGGTTATGGATTCGGCTCCCGAAGTCCCACGAGTAGACGACTTCAAAGACTACATGGTGACGACATGGATTGATTACGATGCACGATTCCCCCTGGCTCTTTGGAACCACCACAACACACAAGGCCCAAGAACCAACAACAACCTAGAGGGATTTCACAACCGTATGAACCGCTCTCTCCCCCACCGACATCCCAACATCTTCCGCTTTGTAGGGATCATCAAGAAAATCGAGAATGCAGATCGTGCGAAACTGGCTCAGATCAACTTTGGAGCTGCACCTCCACCCAGGAAGAGAGTCTACCGGGAGATAGAAAACAGATTGGTCAGACTCAAGGAACAGCTACAACAAGGTTACAGGACCAAGATTGAGTATCTGGACGCAGTCGGCCATTTGATCCATCTCGGATAGACACTTTGTGAACATTTGAATGAACTTCTGAAGATTTGTGAACAGAGAGTATTAAATTATTAGTATTTATATAAGTAAAAACTTGATCAGTTATGAAATGAAAGAAATGGTACTATATGTATGGTTTTATTCTTGTTAATAATCTGCTTTAACATACCAATGATCAGTTATACTTGTTAATAAAATAAAACATACCAATTTTACAATTTGTTTTTGTTTCGAACTGGCTGTCTAAGTTTTGGGATTTTTTTATAGATTTTCTTGGACTATTCCATTATCAAATGTAGGTAACAGGTTGAGGCTTAGTTGTGCACTTGACCATAAATGTTGTTGTTTTAAGCTGTCTAAGATATGGCTGTCTAAGTTTTGGCAGGTTACCAAAATAAGCATCAACAGATCACAATTTCAATACAAATCACACGTTTCAAACTGATCAGCGGGTGACGCGTATTTTTATAAACCCGCGCTTATGTTACGTAATCCATCCGATATATCATTTATTGCTAACGACTGACTGCACTTTTTCAATACACAACCCGTCCCTTGTTTTAAGCAGTTTGTATATTCGCCTTCATTGTGTCTCGCAGGGTAAATAGCCTCGCTCCATTTGTTTTTGATTTTCCAATAGTGTGTGATACAGACGCAGGGACATTAGTTCAGATACCTATACTGGTTATTCCCTCTATCTACAGTTTTGATTTTTGTCATTCAAGTGATAAGTTTATCGAGGTCACGATGGCCGAATTGGTTAACTGTTGGTACAGTCAGTGTTGCGGGTTGGCGCCTTATTTTGAGGATGTAGGTTAAAATCTCGAGAGGGATCCCTCCCGAAAACAAAATCACCGGTCTAGCGAACCTACCGTGTTCAATTCCCAAATGTAATTTTTTCGTTTTTGGCTACATTCAAGCTATGGATTTTAAATGTTTCGTTCGATGCGTGTATCACTTATATATGTACAATGTATATATTTGGTTGACAGACATACAGACAGACAGACCATTTATTTAGGTCTCACCTCGAAAAATATTACACAAATACATACATAGATATATACATTTAAGATATTGACGAGCCACCCATTGAGGGTTACGAGAGACACACTAACATGGATGTATATACAAATAAACATTAAGACACATAACATATAAAATGTTTCGTTCTATGCGTGTATCACTTATATATGTGCAATGTATATATTTGGTAAATTATCAAGACGATATGAGTACAGGTTGTATAAGTGAAACATTTCGAAATGTCAACAATACAAGGTATTTATGGTTATGATTTTAATTGTTTAAACTTGCGACAGTTTAAGTCTTCCTTAACCCTTTTATGGGTGGCTCACTTGTTTATATATTTATACTCTTACTTTAAATTGTATGTTAACACATTGAGGTGAAATTCTAATAAACAATCTGTATGTCTGTCTGCTTGGCTGTCTGACAATGGGGTAGCAGGGTAGCAGGATTCGTTACAAATCAAATAATCAAAGGTTTATTTACGTCTCACTTGTGTACATAGATATTAAAAGTACATTCATAAAAAAGAATAATAAAGATAAGAGTACACAACCAATCGCCCAGCGATTTATGAGAGACAATAAAATGTTTAAGAATATATTAAGAGCATATATACAGCTTATGTACATCAAGAGTATAAACTACCTCTTCTTTTATATAAAATATCATGGCAGGTTCTGGCTGTATCAAACATTAAAATAGGATTGGATAAAACATAGTAAAATTTCTTATGATCTGTTAAGCTATTAAAATTGGGATCGACAGTCATGCATACATTTAACAATCTCTCTCTCACTTTCATACAACGGGCATTTCAACAGTGTGTGGAGCTCGTCCTCGATTTCATGAGTACAGTTAAAACATTTTCTATCCATGAGTGGCAGGTTTTCATAGCGTCCGGTTTAATTCAGTGGGGCAACTCCGAAACGAAATTTAGCAAGAGCACTCCTGTGGGCACGGGGCATAGGGCATTTAAGATATTATTCCGTATGGTATTGCGTTTCAAAATGTCTATATTGACGTAACTTGTTTCTTCCATTTCGTGTGTTTTCAGACTGAACATGATTTTCCCAGGATATTAACCACTCATCAAAATCAAACATGTGTTAGCGTAACGGTAATCTACGCCTGAGTGATTCGCCACCTGCATGGTCTCTTATATTACATAACATGTGTGAGTGAACAATGCCTCTATCGTAATACACACAGAGAGAAAGATAACATGATTTATTTTCGCCATAGACAGGCATGCAGACAGGTAATGCATGATACAACAAATCGCACCCTTCCCTCATTCTTCAAAGGACTGATCTCATGTTAACTTTTGATTTAAAGGTACAGTACCTAGCCAAAAGTGAGTCATCAAAGCTGAAATCCAATAGACTTAACCTTTGCAAGAATAATTTTTATAAATAGAGAAGAATTCCTTTTAATGTTTACTTATTGTACACAGCAAGGAAATCATCTCTGCTATACAAACATAATTACCTTTTATCTTTCGGTCGATGAGTCTTTGAATGACAACTGAGAAACGTTGCATACACTGCAGAAACATGACGTGACTTATACGTACTCAACGAGCATGTACATCACTATTTACAAATATGTATTTATATATATTTACTATGTGTTATATAATTTTTGCATTGTGTATTTAAAATTTGGTATAATTGAGTGTACAAAATAATGTTGAGGAATTAGCTTAAACAGTTTCAAGCGGTGAACAATGGCCAGTGACTAAAGTGTTGTCTTAATTGGTCACGAACGTTTACAAACATATATTTTATTCAAGTCACACCTCGATTTCATTACAATAAATATGTACATACATTAATACAACTAAACAGGTAAGACATCGAGCAAACCACTATGGGGTTATGAGAGACGTGATATTAACTCCAGACAAAACTGAAGTAGATCACAAGATCCACAAGTGTGCAGGTACGCGCGCCATACGCGGCGATATCCTTTGATGCGATTAAAGCTAGCGAGCTTTAGCGAAATCAACGTTTTTATAAGTATTTACAAGCAGATCACTGGTAAAAAGCTACTGAAATTGTGTTAAAGACTCTAGTGTAACATCACGTTTATATATATCGTATGCTGTATTTACGGAGAATGACGGAAACAGCTCTGAGTGATTCAGGTGACTATGTGCTATCAGTCATGTCTCCCCCGTCGCTCACTCAACCGTCACAAGTCAACAACGATCGTAAAAGGCATCGGTCAGGTGAGAATAAACACTGTTCTGTGGATACGAAGAAAAGAAGAGATGATCATATAGACATTAATTCTCATATTGTTACATGTGATGTTCATTCAAACATGACGGGTGAAGGTGAGGCAAGCGGTGATAATGGCGGACAGCAGGGGTCAGAGTCCAGCCCGGCCAAGTTGATGAGTCGTGACAGTAATCCTGATACAGTGATGATACTGTCGGCGATTAAAGACTTAGAGCGTTCTTTTAACCAGAGGCTTATTGACAGTGAATCAAGAATTATTGAAAAGATTCTCGGAAAAGTGAACGTCGAGTTGACACAAGTACGTACTGAACTGAAGAAGGATATGAATAGGTTAGATGATAAGACTGATAAGTTGGAGAAAAGTATGAAGATGTGTGAACAACACGTAGAAGAAACCAGATCGGCACTGCGACAAGATTTAGACTCTCATATAGATTCGTGTGAAAACCTGAAGAAACACATTACCCAAGGAAGAGCGAGTCAAGGTATAGAACTCAATATAGTACTACGCAATGTGCCTGAATCTCACAGAGAGGACGTTTTAGTAAAAGTGAACAGTGTATTGAGAGAGGGTATGAAATTACGTGATGTACAGTTTGTCAGTGCCGAGCGTAACATATCTAGACACAGCCGATACCCCGGTGTAATCATAGCTAGATGCAGAACGCTTGAGGATAAACATGCCATCTTAACAGACAAGAAGAAGCTCAAAGAATCAAGAAACTACACAGACGTGTTCATGACACCCGATAAGAGTCATCAACAGCGTAAAATGGAGTCAAACTTCAAGATGCTTGTGGACTCGATGGGGAACGAAGATATCCGGTTCATCGGTGGGCGCATACAACGACAGCACAACAATGTCAGCGATACAGGAGGTGAGACAAGACGATGGGAGACAGCTAGGCACGATCGACAGAGACGACACGACACACGTGGTCGGGATGATGTTTATCAACAAACATCACGTGATACCAACGGATCAACCAATCGGGCGCCACGACGAGGACACACCAGCCACAGCAGAGGGTCTGTGGGCGGAGCTAACATTTCGCCGTATCATCATTAGGTCCTATGCGGGTTCTGGAATGTAAACGGATGGGTGAATGATGATATTTGTGATGATTTTATAGTGAGATCAACTTGTATTTCACATCTGGACTTAGATATTATTGGTGTTGCCGAAACGCATCTGACTTTGGATAAAACTTTAAATGTGCTAGACTACACATGGTATGGACACAATAGAAAAAATCAACATCGACGTGCAAAACGCGGGTCTGGTGGAGTAGGTTTTTTAATCAAGAATGAACTTTTAATAAACTTTGATGTAAATATTTTAGACATTGAATATGAAGGTATAATGTGGTTAAAGCTGAACCACAAGACTGACACGGCTTGCAGCTTCTGTATATGTGTTTGCTACTTACCTCCTGAGTGTTCGACCAGAGACATTGATGCAGCAGACTTTTATGACACTCTTTTATCCCAGATATCAAATTACCACGTCTACAATATAAGTTATATATGCGGTGATATGAACAGCAGATGTGGTAATCTACTGGACTATGTTGAGGGTTTGGATGTTTTGCCACCTCGAGAAACTATTGATTTTGTTAGAAATAGCTATGGACAGCTCTTCATAGATTTTTTGATTAGCACTAATTTTTGTATTGCGAACGGTAGAAATAATGTAAAGAATGATTTCACTTGTATTTCAGGTAAAGGGGCATCCGTTGTTGATTACTGTATATTTCCATATGAGCATGTGAACAGTATATCTAACTTCAAGGTGACTCGTGTCTCCGACCTGGTGGAAGCAGCGAGGTGTGTAGGGTGTGTTAGTGGTCAGGCCATAACCAAACTGGATCATTCACTCTTATCATGGAATGTGAAACTGTCTTCTATATACAAAGATAGCCATGTTGAAGGAAGTAAGATCGACCCTCTACACGTGTGTAGATATGATGTATCAAGTGTACAGGACAGTTTTATGAGTTCTCCTGATTCTATACATATACTGACTCAAACAATCAACAAACTGGACGCTTCCCTATGTCGCCAGTCTGATATCGATGCGGCCTACCATAGTTTTACTGGTGCAGTGAGAGATGAGATGGGCCGAACTCTGCCATACAGGACACTTACTTTTACATGGGGACCTAACAAGAGGAGACGGCTGAGCAAGAAGCCATGGTGGAACAACACACTAAACGACTTATGGAATGACATGTGCAAAGCAGAACGTGAATGGTGCAAGGGTAAGACAATTAGAAGACGCAGTCTTCGCGAGATATTCGTTCACAAAAGGAAACGATTTGATAAAGAAACACGAAAATGCAAACGCAAGTATAATAAGGAATGTTTGGGCGAGCTGGAAAGTCTGTGTGTAGAAAACAAGAACGAATTCTGGAAGAAGATTGGACAGATAGGTGTTGGATTCAACAGAATTCAGAGCATACCTATGGAAGTGAGACTAGATGACGGTAGCCTATCTGCTGATAAAGAGACTGTGCTTGGTACTTGGAGAGAACGGTATAGTGCACTGTTGAATGGTGAGATCTCCGCCAGCCCCGATGAAGAGATAAATAGAGATGCAGAAAATAGGCCTACCCATGATGTAGATGGACTTGAGATAAATAAACCGTTTACATATGAAGAAGTTTTTCAGGCGGTTCGATCAGCAAACAGTAACAAGGCCCCCGGGTGTGATAATATTCCCACTGATGTATTAAAAAACACCAACTGTATTCAGTTTCTCTATGAACTTTTTAACATGTGTTTTTTGTATGGAATAATGCCAACCGAATGGACGAAAGCTATAATAAACCCCATCCCAAAATCGTCAAGTGCGGACAAGTACGACCCGTTATCTTACAGAGGGATATCACTCACAAACTCAAGCTATAAACTGTATTGCTCTGTCCTGAATGCCCGACTATATACGCATGCAGAAAACAACGACTTAGTAGAAGAAGAACAGAACGGTTTCAGGAAGGGACGGTCGACTGTGGAGCATATATCAGCACTCACTTCTATTGTGGAATCAAGAAAATCACTGAAGAAACCGACCTTTCTAGCATTTATAGACTTTAAAAAGGCGTATGACACTATAAACAGGGACCTCTTATGGAAGAGACTATCACATGCTGGTATTTGTGGAAGGATATACATTGCCCTTCAATCATTATATACAAATGTAAAGTCGTGTATAAGGATAAATGGTCACCTCTCCCAGTGGTTTAATGTAGAACGTGGTCTAAAACAGGGTTGCCTTCTATCCCCTCTACTTTTCAACATGTACATAAATGATTTGATTATCACCCTGAAGCGACTGGATATTGGTGTTTCTATAGATGGAGACAAGGTGTGTGTGTTAGCCTATGCAGACGATCTTGTGCTCCTGGCGGAGAACGAAGCAGACCTAAACGTTCTTCTAGACTGCCTTAGTAACTGGTGTTTTGTGAACAAGATGTCCGTGAATCAGGAAAAGTCCAAAGTTATTCACTGTAGAAGTGCAGCAACGCCAAGAACTGACCAGGGATTCCACTGTGGTAGAACAACGCTTGACGTAACAGGCTGTTACAGTTACCTCGGTCTGCTTATTACAGAGTTTCTAGACTATTCAAGAATGGAGAAAGCTGTATCTAGTTCTGCCACACGTGCACTTGGCTTACTGATCTCGAAATTCAAGTCGATTGGAGGGATGCATATAGGTACATACACCAAAATGTACGATACAATGGTGTGGTCGACTGTTGAGTACGGATCAGCGATATGGGGGACCAGAAACAACACGTCAATAACAGCGATACAAAATAGAGCAATGAAATTCTTTATGGGCCTTCGAAAATCTGCTCCGAATGCTGCTGTTGAGGGGGATATGGGTTGGACTCCCACATCTGTCAGAATTTGGGGAAGTGCAATACGTTTATATACTAGAATGAACAGTCTAAGTAAAGATCGCCTAAATTACAAGATATTCCAGTGGACTAAAATACAAGCCAGCAAAAAGAAAACCAACTGGATCAAAAGGATCAAGAAGAAATTAAAGTCTCTCAACCTAACTGAATTAGAAGAAGTTTGTAACGGCTCACTCATAAAACAGTCTGTCGCCAGGGTCAGAGAAGCAGTCTATAGCCAGCACATACAGGACTGGAAGCAGACGACTACCTGCGCTCACAGTAAGACAGGCAAGGGAGGTAACAAACTTCGTCACTATTGTAACTTTAAGAGCAAGTTCACTGCTGAACCATACATCACAGAGAGAATACCCAGACGTCACAGGAGAGCTCTGGCGATGTTCAGGTGTGGAGTTGCCCCCTTACACGTGGAGACTGGCCGATACAACAATACACCCCTAGAAGAGAGAGTTTGTTTTAGCTGTAAGAATGTCGTGGAGGATGAAGCTCATGTACTTTTAAACTGCCCCTTATATGCAAACATTACTAAAAATATGTTATCGTTATGTTTATCGTTAAATGCCGGTTTTTATGATATGCCAGATGTGAAACAGTTATCTTTTATTATGTCATGCCCATATATTTTTAGGATTACTGCCAAAACCTGCATGGACGTTTTAGATGTTAGAAAATCCCTTCTATACAAATAGGAAGCTTTTATAACTTTTTAACAATATTTTCTACACTGTATATGTATATATATATAATTTATATATAAAATGTAGTCTTTTATATATGTGTATACCTATTTTTAACTTTTTTTTATAGTCTCTCATAATCCCATGAGGGATGGCTCATCATTTGTATCTTGTTTCCTTTGTAAATGTATATTTGTATGAGGTGAGACTTGTAATAAAATATCTGTCTGTCTGTCTGTCTGTCTGTATTTACCTTAGTCTCGAACTTCACTTGAACCAGGACTCGATTCACTATTGTGGCGATTCTCTATCTTATCTCTTCTAAATTGATTCAATGCAAGTGCTCATTTTAAAATGAAATTAAAATACATTATACGATATTCTCAGTTCTTCTTTCTAAATTATTTTAGTGACTGTAAACTGTTATTGCAAGAGATCAAGGTAACTTGTAATCACAACACCATCGATCTGCACAAATATTTTCTGTTATATAGATAAAAATGTTTCAGTGTTTGAAGTTTTGCACTCAAAAGAAGACGGACTTTTAGACTCTTCTAACCTATCGCATGTTGATCCCAAGAAGCGCCTTTAAAAAACCTAGAACCAAAATATGGAATTATAATCAACGACAGGAACATTTAAGTCAAATGTAGTGCCATTGTTTTACATAAGTGTGTTCTGCCATCAAGTACATTATGAAAAAGTTTCAATTCACAATTTCATAAATAAATATATACTAGAATGTGATTTTGAGTTATGTTGATGAATTTTCTAAATCATTGTTCAACATGATCTTGCTGTGACCATGTATAGGACATAAGTTGATTAAGAACATTGAATTTTATACATAAACTACCGGGCAAAAGAAAGGACTCACCTCAGTTGATTTTACCATATGTATGATTTTCAATTGCAAATATCTCAAGTTTTCGTTGTCATAATACAAAACTGATAAGTACAGGTGTTTAATTAGCAGTCAAAGAATACTTCTACATGTTTTTAATTATTTAAAAAAAAATGAAATTTTAAATTTAATTTTGTTTTAAAATTATTTTTTGATGATACACAAATGATCATCGACATATAAGACATATCCTACGTTAAATGTATAGATGTGCCTGATTCTGCACACATTTACAACATTTTAAACAGGGTAGGGGTCATGTTGGTGTAAATTTCATTCTTAACCCTGTCTTCATTACAAAAAGATATTTGAACTAAAATTTAACCACAGTCACCAACAAAGTCATTCAAACTACTGCAGATAATTATTATTGTATCACGCCATAGTCAAATACATCTGATTTAAATATTGAATTAATCGAAACAAACTTACGTGAGTCCTTTCTTTTGCCCGGTAGTTTACATTATTTGAATGTCTTTCGGCTTCTCAAGTTTATATCATTACACAATTTCAGTATATATAGAAACAAAAAAACAACTGTAAATATAATCATAATGTCCTTTTGATTGTTATCATTCACTCTTAGCCTAATAAAGATTAGTAATAATATATTCATTTCATGTGATTGTCATGTTTGCATGTACATGCATGATTTTTATTTGATATCATATCATTTATTAACTTACAAAAATGACATACAAATACTGTTTGTAAACATCATCGATAGGCCAGTGTTGTTTGTTGTCTTGGTACAGACTCAATATTCATATTATTACCAACAACTATGCACCATTTTTGTGTGGCCTATATTGCTTTCATATAAAAGCATGAAAGGAGATGATTTCATTATGTATGAAATTATTATACTCTCGGATACAATTTCATTTCAAGTTGAGCTATAACTTTTTTTTATACAAAGAGCTCTTCTGAAGAGAAAAAAAACAAAATACGGCATTCAGTCTAGTTTCTCAACATTTGTATCCAGTGAACTGTACTACATTTCACTTGGCAAAACATTTACTAATAATATGAAATTATTAAGACCCATAATACAACAAGTTACAAACAAACAAAATCTTCTCTTTTTTTCATTATTGTAAACTGATAATAATACGGCTCAATGAGTACATTTAATATGTACACTTACGACATTTGCTTATCTTTATTACATTATGTTTTGTGATTCTCAGCTCCACTACCCTATATATACTTTAGAAATACTTGCCATTTAGATTATATATATATACTTGTTGATTTATGAGTCTGGATTTTCTGGGTGTATGTAGAAAATAACATGTCATATATATTTTCAGTGATTCCTGTAATTAATAGTCTCATAAATATATTTTGAAAAATGTGTTGTCACTTGTTGGATCTAGTGACAGTACTGGGATCTTGATAGATCTCAAGCAGCTTGAGAGAACAAGTTAGAATATATCAATCTGTTAAAAATAATGTCACCATGAACGCCGTGACAGTCAACAAAAAAATGAAATAATGGTAATTCATACTTTATTCAAAATATATTTTTATTTAACAAATATCAATAACTTATCACAATATCTAAACGTAGAAATAGAAGTTCGTTGTTGTGAGTAGGTTACTTTTAATCGGTTGACAGCTTCATATGGAGTTCTGTAGGCTGGGAAAACCAGTCGTAAATGCTGCTTGAAACAAGTAAGTTTTCCTTTCTGTAAGAAGTTTCAGCACCTAGGTACACAACAAACACACCTGGGTTAATTTAATCATTTGTGAAACAAGTCGAGCGGATATTGATCTGTCAAACTCGTATGGAATCCAAGGTGACAATCCGACAAAATTCCATGCGTTCGATGTTTATAAATCATCATTGCAAACGAATTTGTGTAATTGAAGATTTCAGGGTCGTAAAAACTCGTTTTTGACTGCTGTCGTTCTCAAATAATTGTCTTTACAGCAGTTATATTCGATAGATTCAACAAGATAATACAGTATTTCTACGCTAACGACTACTTCCGGCCAGACCGGATTCCCTGCAGCATCTATCTGCGCATGCTCCCGGCGAGTCGAAAATTATTGTGAAACTAGCGAATTGCCATTGTTACGACGTAAATTGTAATAACGGCGTGAATTGTAATACTTGCAGCAAATTGTAATAAAACTGACGTAAATTGTAATACCAACATTAATTGTAATAAATTTTGACGTAAAATGTAGGACGCAAATTGTAATAAAAATTGACGTAAATTATAATAACCGTTACTTGCGGTAAAATGTAATAAATGCTTACGTAAATTGTAATAACCGTAATTTCCAGGGGATTAAAGTTAAAAATCATCTTTTCAGATAAGCTAATGTTTGCAAGTGAAGATATAGTATGTTAAACTAACTTTTAGAATACGAATTATTAGATCCGGCGTCCGTAAACTTTTCACATTTTCGACTTCACCTCTAGAACCGCTGCAAGTGGCACTTAGGGGATCGATGTTTATACATTTGGCCCAGACCCCGCTCAAATATAGGCATAACAGCCATTTTCCTAAAAACCGTAAAAACGACTTCTTCTCCGAAACCACTTGGCACAGGAATATCAAGTTTCAGGTTAACATCTTTGATAATGGAGATTAAACCTTTAAAGAGACACGAAGTGTTAACGACATCTTCTCCGAAACCAACTGACATAGACGTATAGACCATTTCAGTATAACAACTTTATTACATACATTTGGTCCTAATGGCCTTTCGAAACTCAAACCTTCAATTTATCTACAGAAACTAATTCAAACTATTAATGCTAGGAAGCTCAATATCATCTTTGTTTGTTCAAGAGTAAGATTTGCATTGTTCTACTCACAATAATAAACCTTTTAAAGGGTTGGGTGAAGTTTGTAGTTACAAACTGACATTTTGAGTAATTCCAACATTTTATTTGTTATTAGAAATCAAAGATGTACATGTTTGTGCCTTTAAATTACAATATGTGAGCCTGCCTCTAAAAGAAAGTTAATTTCATTTAAATGAATTCAACTCCCCTCTGGCATTTGGTAAATCGGTACTATCGCAATTACAAGTTAATGGGTTTATATCATAAATTATCTTAGATTATAAATTATGCAAAAGGCTGACCAGCTACAGAGCCAATGACTCTAGTTTCCACGCGAAAATATTAAAGGATGTTTTTTTTTTGCGTTTTGTACTTTGTTCATGGGCGGGAAAGGTTTGTATTGAGTGTATTGTACATGATAAAATACACTTATTACTTGATACGATAGAGGGAGAGATTTCGTACAGAGTATAGTGCACATACGTTATACATTGCATGGCATTGATGCAAAATGGCAACATAGGGTTTTGGAATGGATTTACGTCGGGCGACTTTTCTCATTTTATTTTCCTTCGATTTGTGTACCTCAATGTTTTTCTTAGGAAGTATCATTCACCAAGATAATCAGATCTCAAGCGTCATCCCTATTACCTTTAAGCGAAATTTTCTTTAATCAATTGGCAAAAACTTTCGAAATAATCTGTGTTACTGGATCTCCCTTCACCCCAGTCGCGGCAGGCCTGTTTTCTAAAAGATGAAAGAACGTGTCGACTGTACACTTCCAAAAGGATTACAGATGAGCTTCATTATATGTTATCTACGAGGGCAATTTTTTCTAGGCAAAGATATCAATTTACAATAGTGACATGATGTCATAAACAATGCTATGACGTCACGCTTCTTCTATAACGTTGCGTTCTAAATATAACTCGTACTTGAATATCAGTATATCCCTAGCTGTTGCTCGGGAATTCTAATATTAAAGCACTGGAGTCATAAAAATAGTATGTCAATGTCAAAGCAACATTTGTGTTTGAACAGCAAATCAATGAAAATTAACATATCCTGATGAATGAAACTGAATACGTCTTTACGACATTATACATTACACATTACACATTACGAACATATTCAGAATGATGTCTTTATCGTGTATATACATTGATCAATGTGGTGACTATCCAAAGCTCAACTGAGTCCATATAGGCAATTGAAAATGTTACTGAAAATGTTACATCATTTATACTAAATATAATGGATAAATGTATCCCGAATAAGACCGTAACAATTAGAACAAACGATCCTGCATGGATGAATAATGAAATCCGATCCCTGATAAGAAAGCGTAACCGCATACATAAGAAAGCTAAAAAACGAAACTTTCCAAATGACTGGTGTAAGTTCAGATAACTCCGTAATAAAGTAATTTCAACGGTAAGGAATGCAAAACGTGCATTCGATGCAAAAATAGATGAAACTGTTAATACTACTCATGGTACTAAAATGTGGTGGCGATAAGTAAAACATTATGTAAAAACAAATGATTCTGTAAAGTCGTCATTTCCGTCGATTGTTTATAACAACGTAGTTTATGACACTCCTCAAGATATTGCAAATGTGCTTAATACGTTCTTCTCAGAACAGTCTAAAGTTGATGACCCTAACGCCGATCTGCCTGATGTTGAACCCATTGAAATCGATGAAATTATGTCAATAGTGAAGAAGACAAATATTTATGGATGATCAACTTCTTTATTAACAATAGCGAGGTTTCGGTATAGATCCTTATACCGTTATCAAGCATATGCATAACGGTATAAGGATCTATACCGAAACCTCGCTATTGTTAATAAAGAAGTTGATCATCCATAAATATTTGTCTTCTTCATCACACCAACTTCTAGAATGCCTCTCAAACAGTTTATGTCAATAGTGACGATTAGTGATGATGATGTTCGCGATATTCTAATGAGTCTAGATACTTCGAAAGCCACGGGGCCTGATGGAATTGGAAATAAAACACTGAAATTTACCGCATATTCTTTTAACTCCTTTGTTAACCAGACTGTTTAATTTATCACTACGGAATAAAACATTCCCTTTATCTTGGAAACTAGCCGCCGTTATTCCGCTCTATAAGAAGGGTGATGAACACGACTGTTCTAATTATAGGCCTGTTGCGTTAACGAGCTGTGTCGCTAAAGTTTTTGAAAAATGCGTCTTCAAATATGTCTTTAACTTCTTTAGGGACAACAATTTACTATCAAATTTGCAATCTGGTTTTATGCCTGGAGATTCCACTGTAAATCAGTTAACATATCTCTATAATTTCATATCCAGCGCAGTGGACCAAGGAAAGGAAATTAGAGCCGTATTTTGTGATATAAGCAAAGCTTTTGATAGAGTTTGGCATAGGGGCATCATTCACAAACTCCATGCTTACGGCATAAGGGGAGAACTTTTGGAATGGTTTAAAAGTTACTTAGATAGTAGAAAGCAGAAAGTTGTAATAAATGGATACAGTTCAGATTTTAGTTCTGTTGAAGGCGGGTCAGTCCTGGGTCCGCTTTTGTTCATTATCTATATTAATGACATTGTAGATGGTATTGATAGTAACATTCGTCTATTTGCCGATGATACGTCAATATATGTTATAATAGATGATCATATTACAGCAGCTTCTACCATAAATAATGATTTGGCAAAAAATTCAGATTGGGCCAGAAAGTGGCAAGTTAGTTTCAATCCTAGTAAGACTGAGAGTATGACATTTAGTCGGAAAACGAAAGACTACGTCAGACCGAACTTAGTAATGGATGGGGAAAATATCAAAGAATTTGAACACCATCAACATTTAGGCTTAACACTTCAAAGCGATTGTTCTTGGAAAGTACATATTTATGACATGATAAAGAAAATTAGCCAAAGGATAAATTGTCGTAAAACATTAAATACTTTATATACATCTTTTGTCTTACCACTTTTTGACCATTGCTGTCATGTATGGGATAACTGTACGATGGAACAGACAAATATATTGGAAAATCTTCACTGGGATGCATTAAGAACTATATGCGGTGCAGTTCGAGGCACAAGTCATGAAAAGTTATACAGGGAAACAAACTATTGCACCTTAGAAAATAGAAGATATCGCTTTAAACTCACTACTTTCTATAAAATGTATCATCATATAGCTCCTGATTATTTAAATGACTTGGTACCAGGTAGAGTATCGGAACAAAGTAACTACAATCTCAGAAACAGTACTTCCATTCAAGAAATTAATTGTAGAACGCAGAGATATTCTCAATCATTTTTACCAAGTGCTATAACTGCATGGAACTCCTTGCCCGTCGAGGTTACACACGCGGCATCTCTTAATCATTTTAAAACTATGATTAAACCAGAACAAACGCCTAGTTACTTCGACTTAAATTTCGGAAGTAGATTCTGTCAAATTATCCATTGTCGTCTCAAGCTGGCTATAGTGATCTAAACGCCGACAGATACAATCGACACATATCGGAAACTCGGAAGTGCTAATGTGGTCACTATAGCGAAGACGTAGTACACTACCTTTTCACATGTCGGATTTATCAAAACTTAAGAATTAAAATGTATTTTTATGCTCGTGGATATGATGTTCAAACTACGTTTTAATGAAATGGCCTATTGGATAATTCAACAAATAAAGAAATTCTTAACTCGTTACACCAGTTCATTTCTAAAAGTAACCGTTTCCTAAAGTAACCGTTCTTACAGACAAATAGTATATATATATATATATATATATATGTTTCATAACTGAATAACAGCTGCAGCAACTGTCATTACCAGGCATACCAAACAACATAAGAGAAAAATGACTTTTTTTATACTTGGAACATAATTGTAAAGGCTTTTTCTTGTTTTAAGTCTACCTTATTTCATTGACTTGTTTCTGCGTCCAGCTTTTGCTTTCATTGTAATGGAGCGGCGTTGAAATAAGCCTATGGCTTGTTCGCCACTCAAGATTTCTTTTTGGAAATAAAAATATGTTTAAACCATATAGGCAATTGTATATAGAGGCAATACCACTATTAAATGAGGTTGTGTGACTTCAGTTTTCAACGGTTAACGGCCGATAAATACGGGTTAAAACTCAAAGGGCTTCGGATCACTTCTTAAAAACTATTTTTGAAACGTAAATCAGGACTTAAGAAATAGTTTGTTCTGTTTATAAATCAAGAGAACACACGTAACTGTTCAAAAAGACACAATCAAATTTCAAGATGCCAATTCCAGTGGTATTTGTCAAATATACTTTGTGTTCGCACTACTAGTATTCTTTCGGATAATTAAACATTACAATTTTACTGTTTAATCAATCAATAAGTTAGATTTACCGAAAACACTTTCGACTTTCGAAATACAACCTCTTGTGAAAGGTATAATATAATGTTTTGGTTTACTTTACCAAAGAAAACAAATGTATCAAAGTAAATGTGACAAGACAACTCATGGTTTACACCCGAATATTAATTAAGGACCGCTGTCTTTAAAAATGCACATGTCACGTCATTCTTTGGAAATGTTAGGGTATAGTAGTCCTAATGACACACCTAGGACGGAACTTTTGTATGTACTTTAAAAGAAAATATTGAGAGAAGTTTAAAAGTGGTGAATTTTTAATTTAAAAAAATCTCTTGATAACTGTGCGTTATCTGGATGGCTTTCACACAATACGCAAACTTTGTTTATACAAAATAAACATTGTATAAATTTCAGAATTTGTTTCAAACAATTCGTATTTTCAATCGACAAACATACCATATCGTTACAAATTAGGACTAATTCGTTTTTTCTAAAAAGCTCAATAGATCGAACAAACACCTTTTATTGTTTCAGAATTGTTTATTCTTAAAACAAAAAGTTTATTCTAAAAAATGTAAAAGCATGTTAATAAAAAAGAAGTTCAAGATTTGGACTTCCTAGCAAGACTGCTCGATATTAAACTGATGCTAGTATCAAGAATCCCTATAAGTTCATTAT
This sequence comes from Gibbula magus, assembly GCA_936450465.1. Lineage (NCBI taxonomy): Eukaryota > Metazoa > Mollusca > Gastropoda > Trochida > Trochidae > Gibbula > Gibbula magus. The sequence goes on from OW388292.1 coordinate 17,476,485, forward strand.
TATTCATAGAAACAATTAGCTGGAAAGTAGATCTACTGAACTGATAGTTTTTTTAATGCAAGTAGTTTATATTCAAGACTTTTGTTACTGTTTGGTACATTTTAATATATGTATTTTAATAGTCACTGTATTAGCTTATAAAGTTAAAACACTCTTTCAAATTGATAACATTTAAATGAATATAATAGCCAATCTCAATGATACAGTCATAAATATGATACAAATGAAATACGAAACCAATTAAAGCTCCTGAAACATTTGTATTTTTTCAAATAGCTTACTACATACATACATTAAATATAAACTATATTAAACAGGTATATGAAAATGAATTCCAATGTCTATAATTGAACTATGAGGAACATCTGATGTATGTTTAGCTCATCAGGCCGGATGGGCATATGGTATAGGCCTTCGTGCGGCGTCAGACCACATTTGACACATTCTCCTCCAAAACCGCTGCACTAGGGGATCTAAGTTTTTACATTTGGTCCTGACCCCCCTCGAAAAGGGATGTGGCAGGCTTTACCTTAAACAGTTAAAATCTCCGAAAACAGTTAACATAGGAAGCTGAGATTTTCTGAATAACATCTTTCTTAAACGGAGACTAGAGTTTGTTCATTTGGTCTTGATTCCCCCTCTAATATTGACGTGGCGGATTGTCCACACTGAAACCTTCTTTCGCCCTTTGTCCAGGAACTAGTAATGCTAGGAAGCTAAAACTTTGAGAAAAATCAACTTTGTTGGATGGAGACTATAACAATGTGAAGATTTCGTTGCCCTGTACTAATACCGTTTTGTCAATGTACCAATTGTCTATAAAGATAAAGGTAATAAATGTATCGAATCTGATTGTCAAAAGTACACTTACATGTTTTCTAAAAACAATATCTATTTGGGTGGCATTCATGTAAGCCTTCCTAAACAGGACTAAAAAAAGCAACCAATTTGGGAGGATTTTCTCCCTATTTCTTTAATTTGCTCACTGAAATACTGAGTAAGGAGCATATATGCTTCATGACAAAATTCAGGGAACGGTTGAAAATTTTAAATCTGAATTAAATATAACCATTGTTTATTACACTTTCTTCAAAATGGTATTGAATATTAGCTAGCTAAAACAGTATCCTGCTTATATTCATTGATATAGGTAAGTTTAGCAATTTAAGTTTCTGTGTACTCCTTGAAATTTCATTTTGCTCCTAAAGAAAAAAGTGTTAAAATAACTGGTTGGCAATTGCCATGGGTGATAGTCCGGTGGCAATTGTCTGGTTTGAATTTGTCCTGCTCCCATTTCACACTAAAGTTGTTTACCATTTTTGTGTTATGATAAAATGTCGAAGGTAAGCATACACGCATTAAATGTTATGCCTGTAGGACTCCAGTGTACATGGTGTAGTTGTCAGTGCCTCAGAGAGGTGTATATTGAGATGTATGTTAGGGTTGTGGTACTAGTGTATAAGCCTCTAATAGACAAAACAATAGAGGTCCATCTTTAAAATATATATGTGCAAGACAAATTATTATGAATGTCAATTTCTTCTTTATTGTATGCACAACGTTTCTGGTTCCTTTCCCCTTCATCAGGTTAATTAGGTCTTCAAGACAAAGTCATGGAGACCTATTGTTATTATCGTGTTTGTTTTTTTTATTCATTTTTTGTACCGATTTTGTCCGCAGGATTCCTGCTTAACGGCTCGAGCGATTTACATGCAATTTGCAGTGTTGATAGGTTGTGGCTTAAACTGGTTTTGTGTAGAGCTACTTTTTGGATTTTCGACTTCTTTTTTGAGTTATCTCCCCTTGAAGTTGAAACTTCAAACCTTAATAGCTCAAGAACTAATCAAGATATTTTCACAAAACTTTCACCAATATGTGGGCAACAACATTTCCCATCAATTAGATCTATAGCGGTTTTCGGCCGTAATAATAGATTTTTTGCTATTTTGAAAAAACTGAAAATTTTGTGAACTTTCGCGATTTTGAGGGGACGCGTCTTCTAAAATCTTCTTCTAAATCACGGCAATACATACAGCTATGTGTGATAGGTATTCTGAAAGCTAATTGAATTTAGAACAAAGTTATTTCGGTAGATGTTTTAATTTTGACCTTGAATTCGAAAAATCTGCCCTTGAATATGGACCTCTTTCAAAAAGGCGTTTTTCGGTTGCATTTTAAAAGGGGTATAACTCTGTTACTAATGATCGTATGTCACAATTACTTATTGTCATCTCTTACTAATGACTAGTGTAACAATTCCATAACATATCATTGTGATATAAAAGTTGATAGTTTTCGCACAATTCGGACATTTTCCCAAAATATATAAAAAAAATAGGATTTTGAGATTTTTCGAGGGGTATAGTCTTTGGAGAATATTTGATCGCAAACCACTGAAGATACCAGCACCTTTATTAGTACATTTTGAAGGAGAAACGTCATTTATTGAAGAAAATAATTTCAAAGAACGTATCTGTCATAGTGTATGTCTGACAAGTCATAGAATATTGTAATTTTTCGAAAATCGTCATTTTCAGCAAAGTTGAAAGGGTCATTACTGCTTCTCTTCTTACGCTATTGAAATTTTACTCAAACCTACGTATGCACAATTTCAAGTCCAATAACTTTTCTGTTGTCAACATTCATCAAAAAGTTGATAGTTAAACTCCGAACATCGCAAATGTTGTCTAGGGGTCCAAATTAACGCATTTTTGAGTATTTTCTTGAATAGTCAAAACAACATTACGCATTACTTATACAGTCAAACTTAATGATGATTACATCTACTTAAGTGGAACTTAAAGCACAATATTTTCTATGTTGCACCTTAGTATGAAAATATTAACCATTTTGTCTTTATCGTGAGAAAGGTCATGTAGGGGTCCATTTATAAGCGATTTTTCCATTTTCAAAGGGTCATTGTCTTTGGAGAATGTTTGTAAAAAAAACTATTGAAGATAGAGACATGTTTGATAGTTCATTTTAAAGCAGAGAAACTGGCAAATAACCCAGAGTCCAACATGGAGTTCAAGGTCAAGCAGAAATCTTGAAGACCTAAGTATTGCCTGTGGCAAACCTAGTGTTGTATATACTTATTACTTCTTCCTTAGAATGTAACAGTCTATGATACTTATATTTGTGTCGACAAGTGTAGATTATATATTGTAAATTTGGTGACTTGATATTTGACATGTTAATAGTCTTCACCTGGGAGAGATATATTGAATAATGTTATACCTGCAATATGTACCTATTGAGCTCAGAGTGAATGATTCTGTTGCTCTTTCAATGATTTTGATACGTTAAACCCACGTTAAACTCACAACTGCATTAATTTTTCTATAACTAATTTTTAGAAGGAGGACCTATTTTGAAAGTGTCACAAAACAGGCCAATTTCAAGAGATTTTATAGATGAATGTTTGGGGGGGGGGGGGGGGCATAACATAGAATACACGTAAAGGGGGGGGGGGGTGTCTTTAATATTATATCAGACCGCAGGGGGTAATATTTTAATGTACAAACACAAGTTCAACGTGCATACAAATACAGGTTTGATGCGAAGATAAACGTAGCAACACTGTTTGGAGTTTAAAAATGAAGGTGTCAGTCACAAAACTTTTTTTACATTATGTGAAACTATATATGATTACAGTGTTCGAAATTGACGTCGGTCCGTAGGCCCGATACCGACTGAAACAGGGCCGGGCCGACAGATTTGATTTGCTTCAGGTCCTTACTGCCTGCAGCTATCAGGTAACCAAAATATATCGATGTCACATATTCTTTTTGTTAACTAATATATTGGTGAAAAAAGGTCGATATTCCAGGACAGGAAATGACCCAGAAACGTGTTTCTTGGCGACAAGTAAAGTTAGTCATCATTGGTGTATGAATACATCTATCAGACATCCAATTGATTGGTACCGGTAATAGTAAAAATTATTACCATGTAGGAACTGTACTATTCGAGCTTTGATGTTTTAAAATTTCAAACATTTCTGTTCTTTCTTAATGCATGTTATTACCGAGGAACTGAAAAGTTAATGAAAAGAAATGTGTACTCAATTTAAGAATCCGCGTGAGTTCTCTTGGGCCGCACGCCGCATGGATGGTTTTCCACCTTTCGTGGTTTCACACCATCCAGTGCTCCGGCGTGCCAGCCTAAGGGTAAAGCGACGCGTCTCGGTGGCGCACGTGACTCGGTTCAGCCCACCTCCTTGCTGTGGTAATCTGGGGAATGTTGGTTTTTCAAACCTGATAAGTATGTAAAAAATTAACATTTTTGAGTAAATGCCATTTTTTATACTTACCTGGTTGAAAAACCGTTAGTTCCCGCCCTTCCTCCCCTCCTTGGTTTGGGTTTTGTGCTCGCTTGTACTAGGGAATGATGACGTCGCCGATGCCACGTGGCACGAGCGCCACCTATACCGGGTAGCGTCCCTTTTTAATTCTGTGTGATATATGTTGAGGAACGCTTCAGGGGGAAGCGTTGGGCAATGTTGGTTTTTCAACCAGGTAAGTATAAAAAATGACATTTACTCAAAAATGTTAAAATATGTGTATATAACCCCTGTCACAGCATCTCTGTCCCAAAAATTCTCATCTAATGTCTCTACCGAGTAACCATATGAAATATATATGATATTAAAAGACACACATACAAGTATATGCATGCCTTTATGTATCATGAAAACAGTATTACAATTTAGGTAAGTATTTATTACATTTTACCGCAAGTAACGGTAATTACAATTTACTTCAATTTTTATTACAATTTGCGTCTTACATTTTACGTCAATATTTATTACAATTTACGTTGGTATGACAATTTACGTCAATTTTATTACAATTTTCTGCAAGTATTATAATTCACGTCGTTATTACAATTTACGTCGTAACAGCCATCGTTTATAGATGGAATGGGAGGTGGTAGACACGGTCATGCAATGGGCATAGGGGTGCCTCATGCAAATACGGAGTGTACACGGGTCTTACAGTCCCGTACACCGTATCAAAACACCGTGTACTTAATAGTATTATAAATAGGTTCTGCCGAAATATGAACGTAATTGAACACAGAATTATTTTATATTATATCTTGTAAGATATCTACTTGAATGACATGTATTATTTACAAACGTACACACACTATACACATGTATGCACTTGGAGAAACAATATTTTAACATTAATCCATTTACATGTGACACTATTGTGTTATCGTTGAGAAATACTTGTCATGAAAAACGTTAATCATGGCTTTTGCGCATTCTCCATATGTACACGTTGCCAGTATCCTGCATCTAAATGATCGAACTCGTCTCTCTTCCCTTTTGTGATAAAGTGGAGTCTGAAATACACTTCCTGTTCAAATGTAGTTTTATTCAGATCTTCTGTTTAATTATTTAGATTCTCAAACACCCGATTTTACTAATATACTTAATAATCTATTTTCTATACTGTACTTGATGTTGCAAAATTAATTTTTTGGAAAACAATGAAATAACTATTTTTAAGACTTCAGTCTGTTACTTTATTTATTAATTTATCATTATACAGTTTACCCTTATATCTCTTTAACCTTCAACTTCTTACCGTTACTTAGCACTTTATATGTTATGTTTATATGTGATAGGTTTTGAACATTGTCTCATAAGCCAAAGAAAGGTTGGTCGTTAAACATGTATTAGTTCTTTTATGCCGCATTTTAAATCGTGTATACATCTATGTTTAACTTGTAACACTTTGATAAACTGATTATCTCATACAAACTGAAAAGATGTAAGTAGTGTCACTGCCGGTAAATTAAACAACATAACATTATGGTATCTATTTAGCGTCAATCATCAATCATTTGCACGTAAATGTGCATTTCTAAACAAATTTACTCCCGCCCACTATAGTAGTAAACCAATCAGCTGTTAACGGCTTAAATTGCGACCTGCCCGCATCGGAATAGCCCCGCCTACATTAACGCAATCAGATTGTAATTCTTGCGAGAGAGACGCTAAATCAGCGCGAGAGAGTCGCGACCCTATCGCAGGAATAATGCAATCACGACCCAACTGTGCTCCGACACGATCGCGGGAATACTGCAATTTTACTCCCATGACTTGTTGTCCGGCACTGTACCTACCATATATCTTTATTTATTAATACATACAAAACAAAATTAACAAGCCGATTATTCAACATAATTTGATCAATTGATGCTACTTAATCTTTCCCGCTAGAGTCTTCTTCCCTTATTTCAATGTCACTTGAACTATTCATTTGGTTCATACAGGTAAGGCAAGGCATCGGCCACGTCACTTGAAATGATGGAATTTGAGCTTGAAGACAAACACTCCATGGAAAGTGATATGTCATTTTCTGAATCGCTGAAAGACATACTTCGTGAATATGCATGTACATGTACCTCCCCTTCTAGTTCCGATGTTATAATTGCTACAAACATACTATACATAAGCGCAGAATGCACTCCAATTCAGCAGGCCTCAGTCGTTGTAACCATATGCAATCGCTGGTTGAATAGTTAAGTAATCCGTTCCCTGGGTTGTTTTGATGAAGTTTTCTGTCTTATGTGAGCAGTTTAAAAGTTGGAAAAACGCGTAAAATTATTGAGATTAGCGGCCATAATGAGCCTCCTCCACATACGTACACGAGTACACGTCACAGGAGAGCGTTGTCAATGTTCAGGTGTGGAGTTGACCCCTTACACGTGGAGACTGGTCGCTACAATAACACACCGTTAGACCAGAGAGTATGTTTTAATTGTAAGGGTGATATTGAACACGAAACCCATGTACTTTTAAAGTGCCCATTATATAAAAAATATTACCCAAAATATGTTGTCTTCATGTTTAATGTTAAATGCCAGGTTGTATTATATGTCCGATGTTGAGAAGCTAGCTTTTATTATGTCATGCCCATACATGTTTAGAAAGATTGCCAAACCTACATGGATGTTTTAGATTTTAGAAAATCCCTTTTATATATTTAATATGCTTTTATAACTATTTTATGCCATTTACCTTATGCTATATTATATAAAAAAAAAATATATGTATAGTGTACATTTTATGTATTTGCATACCATTTTAGCTGTGTAGTCTCTCATAATCCCAAGTGGGATGGCTCATCATTTATATTTTATGCTCTGTATATAACACATGTGTATGAGGTGAGACTTGAATAACATATCTGTCTGTCTGTCTACGTCACATTATGGTCGCCGGGGCTTAATTAGGCACTTTTTTAAAAAGTAATTTATGGGTCGATTTCAGAAATTTGAAATCGAGCAATTTTCAAATTGAAACCCCTTTTCAACGAATACGAAAGTGACCATATGTCATTTCATCTAACCTTTAATATCCGTTTGCACTAGTTTTTATTGCAAAATTGCTGGTATTTTTATACGGCGTTTAGTATTTTTTGTTTGTTTATATTGTCAATTAATTGAAGAAATTAAAAGGTTACGCATATTATAAAGCTGTTTTGGGTATGGCTAAATAGTTGATGATGTTTATCAGAATGACAAATTATGGCTTTCCTCAACCAAGTTATCAAATGTAATGGATGAACGCAAAATGTAGTTGTGGGTTGATAAACCAAAGGTAAGTACCAAAAGTATATATTGTTTAAAAACAAGGATCGACAAAACTTTTTATAGAGGCATGTGAACAAATTATGAATACTGATACTAAAGAATGTGTTATGATAAACTTCTCGAAATTGCGAACCCTGGTGCTCAAACTCTTGTCGCTCCACAAAATAAACGTGCAGAAAAACTTGTTTAAACCATGCAGTTGAAGACACAAGACATTGTCACAGCAAACAAAAAAACACATGACAAATGTCACACCTGGCTGCAGTTCACGTCACGTAGCAGCATCGCTAGAACATTTGGCTGTACTCTTGTATTCATCATCAGACTGTTACAAGTTCTAAGGCAGACATACCAGATAGCAAATAGGCCTGGAAATGGGAAAGTCCGGGTGACCACGCCCCAGGAGGACCATCACTCCTGGTATCTACCCTAGTAACTGCTTCATCCCTGTGACAGCAACGGCGATCGGACATCGTATACGTCGATAGACAGTGTCACGACAGTAGGAGCACGGGAATAGAACACGACCTCCTCACCGCGTGAACACCGGTATAACAGGTTCCACTCTGCAGGGCCGAGACTGACCATGTGTCCTCTTTTCAGATGAGAGTAGATTCTGCTTGTTCCGAGCTGATGGCCGTCAATATGGGTTTACAGACGTGTTTTTTAAACGTAACTAAGACCTTTGTGAAAATTTCAACTTTGTACTCTCGCCGTTAACAGGTATCAAGTGTTGACAAATACAATTCCTTTAAGTGTGTAGTAACGGGTGACTTTGGTTCGTTGTTCAAATCATAGCTGCCATATCAAGACGCCTAAATGCAGCATGCCATTTCGATTTTGTAGAGAAATAAGAGATGACATATAAAAATCTGCAAAATGAAATTGGGTCGCCTTCAATGCTCAAGGGGGACGACAACCTCGCTAGCAAGGCAACTCTACAGGATTCTGCACTTAAAATTAATTGCGAATGACACTTTGGTTGAACAGTTCCATTTCCACTTGTGCCATTTTCGTAGCCGGCAATTAATTCCTTTTTGTTTAATTATAAAATTAAACGAGATTACCTGTAAGCGAAGTTTGATTGGAATTCTAAGAGTCAGGGTCAGGAACGGAGGAATTAAGTGAGATGGTGAGCATGCGCAAGTCGTCAGTATTTAAAGAAGTGAATGGTCACAACATTTTGACGGGTTGAGATAAAATGGGAGGGCACTTAATTCCTCCGTTCCTGACTCTGACTCTTAGAATTCCAATCAAACTTCGCTTACAGGTAAGCTCGTTTAATTTTATAATTCTAACTCGTCAGAGTCTACGTCACTCCGGAACTACACAACACAAAGAATTCAATGCATCTGTTTAATCATCTTAACAGTAACATGTTACAGATATGTCAGAACAACTTCACCTGGCAAGTTTTACATGACAATTGTCTCTCTTCGTCAGTTATAATTACTCGTTAGTTTTACAACTATCAAGAACAGTTTCTGCGAAGTTATTCCTCGTTTGCACTGAACATGATAGAACTTGGAGAATGTCTGATCACTACACCATCCGGCTCTGGATAGAATAACTGAAATAGGTACTCCCTGACGGGCTGCCGCCGTCGTGGATGCTGCTCTCGTACTGTGAGCACCATATATGGTTGTGTCCACTCCTGTGGAACAAATCGTATCCAGCGGGCTATTGTGTCCTTGCTCACTGGTTTGTAAGGCTTCTGATAACTAACAAAAAGGTCCTTGGCATTCTGCCTCAATGAATCAGTAGAACTGAGGTAAGAGTTTAAACATTGCAAAACACACAATTTAGAGTCCTGCTTGTACTCATGTAACACAATAGGCTTTTGGTGAAACCCCGGCCTTGATTGCTTGATGAGTTTATTGATATAGAACACACATTGTCCATCAGTGAATTTTAGAGAATTCAAAGTTAAAGAGTGTAATGTCTGGCATCTTTGACCAGTCAGAAAAGCAAGTAATGTTGCTAATGTTAGAGTCAACTGTTTGAGACTAAAACCTTCATTATCTGGCAAGCATTTGTTGTAAGTTAATACAATGTTCAAGTCCGACACTTCCGTATATCGTGGCAATGATGGCTTCCACTCAAACACACCCTTTAAGAGTCTTTTAACAACTGGATGTTTGCCAAACACTACGCCATCTGGCATAATGATTACACTTGAAAGTATGCTACGAGCTGTGTTGACTGCACTGTATCCTACTCTGTTGGCCAAGTCAGCTAGAAAATTTACACCTACATTAAAAGGGGCTGAAATAGGATCATACCCTGTGGTATTACAGAAAGTCTCCCACTCAGTGATGTATGTCTGGTATTGTTTCTGAGTGGTTCGTCTCCATGCACCGATGACCAATCGCGTAGCGTCCTGTGAAAGCCCTGTCTCTTTGAGTTGTCTCCTGACAAGAGGCATACCAGGAGTCTCAGTGACTTGTGTAGGGGATGATTTTCCTCCGGATGACACGGTAGATGTAGGATGTCTGTGCCGGCTGGGAGTATCACTGGTCTTGCTATCAACAGTCTCATCAAGGCAGGGTACCACACCTGGGTAGGCCAGTCTGGGGCTACCACCACTGCTGTCACCCCCTCCTCCTTCACTTTCTGAAGTGTCTGTGAAAGGACACTGAAAGGTGGAAAACAATATGGTTTAAATCCTTGCAAACTATGTATAAAACAATCAACAGCACATGCACCTGGGTCAGGCTTGAATGACATGTATCTATCATACTGAGTATTGTTTCTTGAAGCAAACATATCTATGTCTGGATGAAATTGTAATTTCTCTAATGCTAAATTCAGTAGATTGGAATTCAGTTTCCATTCAGTATGTTTATGACTAATTCTCGATTCTTTGTCAGCTTGCATATTATTCTTGCCTGCTATATGAGCTGCAGTAATCCAAACATCATTGTCAATACACAATTCCCAAAGTTGTTTGGTAAGGGTGTTCAATCATCTGAATGTGATGTACCCATTATGTTTAGACATGAAACTGTTGTCACATTATCTGACATGACTCTGACATGCTTAGAAATGATCTTAGACCTAAAGGCTTGCAAGGCAAGAGAAACTGCTTTTAACTCAAGGTAATTGATATGCTTGGACTGTTCTGAGATTGACCAATTATCTCCTGCCCTATCAGATTCCAAAATACCTCCCCAACCAATTGAGCTGGAATCTTAATACAGTACATGATCTGGTTCCTTTCTTTTGATGTAATTGTAGGCTGTGCTAACCATCATTTCAGTTCAGATCTAGATTCTTCTGAAAGAGTCATGAAACTCATAATTTCCTTTTTGTTTTTGAACAGACACAGCCTTATCTTTTTCAATATGTCTATAATACAAAGGTCCATGCATCACACCAGGAAAACTGGATGTTAAATAACAAATCACTCTGGCTACCTCCCTGATTGTAGACTTATTTTTGCTAATCAGGTGTTTACATGCCTCAACAGTTTGCTTTAGGCTCAGTAAGTCTTATGGTCATATTGACAGAATTTAATTAAAATCCTAAGAATTGAATTTCTTGCTGTGGTGAAAACACAGATTTCTCAGAATGCAATACAAATCCTAACTTGGTCAATAAATCTGCGGTCACATTGACATTATCTATGCAGTCACGCTTTAATTCTCCTTGTAAATAAATGTCATCAATGTATCCTGTTGACAAGTGACCCAATTGTCTTAGGTGTGCAAACACTGGTTTCATAAGTTTTGTGAACTTCCTGGGGCAACAAGCCAAACCATTTGGAAAACAAAAAAACTGATAAAACTTCCCCTTCCAATGAAATTTCAAATATTTTTGATGTTCAGGGGCAATTGGACAAGAGTAATAAGCATCTCTAAGATCAACCGATGCCATCCAACAATTTTTAGTGATAAGTTTCAACACACTTTGCAAAGTCTCCATTTTGAAATGGTGGTATTCTACATGCTTATTCAAGGACTTTAGATTTAGAAACATTCGATGGCTGCCATCTTTTTTGGCTCTGACAAAAATGTTCGAAACAAAATCGCCATCAACTCTACCAGTTTCTTTAAGAACTCCTTTCTCTAATAACTTTCGAATTTCATTTCCAATTACATTTTTCTCATACTCGTTAAATGTAATGGCTGTAGGTATGAACTTTCTCATTGGAGGGAAATCAAACTGAATGTGCATGCCTGTCACAATGTCTAGTATTTCACAATCACTTGTCAACAGTTTCCATTGATGAACATATTTAGAGATTTGCCCAGTTTTAAAAGATCTATGTTTTGACTCGGCAGATAACTTTAAATCAATGTCTAAACAAGATTGAGTACTCACCTTACCTTACTCTAGGCGTCTGTCCACCGACTTCGGCTTCGGACTGTACCTCTGACTGTGTCTTTTCCGAAATTGGTGTTTTCCTCCCCTCGGAAAATCCCTTGGTTGTCGACTGATACGGGAAAAGTTGTCTCCCTTGAATTGGTGTGATTTGTATTTACCAACTTGGCACCCGATCCTGTTAGTTTCTTCGACTTCTTTCATTTCTTTCGGCAAGTCATTTCCGAATAGCAATGACGTGATTTTGTGATCAGCATTATACAGACTCTTAAAGTCATTGTTTAAGACAGGACGCATCGCCTCACGCCTTGTCAATGACAAGTCACATTGGACTGTTCCAAGCATGGCCATAGAATCAGCAATGAAGACAATAAGCTTCTGGTTATCAGGGTTTTGCTTCTTGTACAGTTCATCAAGAGAGTATGCCAAGCTAGCTCCAATTGACTCGCAAGTCTTTTGAACAGTCGACAGTCTAGGGTCCTGTTGCCTGACATGTCGTGGCAAAGTTTTCCACACTGGTTGGTTTACTCTCGGAGTTCGGAGTAAGTCAGTGTTACCTGGCTTCAGGTATTTCTCCATTTTCTCTCTGAGAATTTTCGGCGCCATGCGATTTTCCCAACGTTTATTAATGTGTCCAGCGACTTTCTCATCAATATTTGGGCCAGACTGCTCAGATTCAAATTCTTGCAAAACGTCGGAGTTAGTTCTAGGGTTAGATTTTACAAGCGCCTCAGTAGCATCGCTTTCACCTGCATTATCGTATGCACGTTGCTCACCTTCCAGTGAATGCACGTCGCCAAGACTACTATCACTGTCATAACGAGGATATTTACTGGCCATGTTATCAGAAATAGTTTTGGCACGTTTTCGAGACGTCTCTCCACTGCAAGATGGTATGGGGTCAGGATTGGCCTCGGCTGGTTTGCGGTTAGCAATGGCCTTCCATACTTCGCTCATCACGTCCAACGAGTCAGCCATTTTCGACGTACTTTTATTCAGGTCATCTCTCATGCCTTTCATGCAACCAAAAACTTCATTTGCATCATTTGTAGACGTGTCGTCACGTTGGTTATTGGCAGGCGTTGCTTGGCTACACTAAAAAAAAGTCGCGCTCTGTCATAATGGCGGATAGACGGCGTGGTCAGAACCCCACATGACAGTAACACGAATGTCCAAAATCTACCTCCGTGAGGCACACTCAAAGTTTGTTAATACGAGAAAAGAACTCCCGTTCAAACTTAATAAAATTACTTCAAAATGAAGTGTCGTCACTTCGTTTACACACACACACTGTAGATCTATTACATAAATCGACAGAAGCTCCGACAAGCGTCTTGTCACACCCGATGCGCTACACACACTGACGACATGCGCATGCTCACCATCTCACTTAGTTCCGGAGTGACGTAGACTCTGACGAGTTAGAATTTGTTATTGATGAAATGTGTTTACATTTAAATTATGAAATGAAATTGAATACTCTAATGAAATATGACACATATTTTTTAAAACTTGTTTCTGCTCATTTAAAATTAATTTTCAAAGTGGTCGCCGTGGTATACTTACTTTTTAGAAAGTTTATATAATGAAGGATAGTAAAGGTAATTCAACAAGTAATTTTTTGGAGGCCATCTTCTTTATTGCTTTCATGCGATATTTCGTGTTCTAAGTGTGATCAGTTTGGTCAGTAAAATGCCTATCAAACCTTCAAGATTAGGCAAAACTATTGCAAAACATATCGATAGATGAAATGTTTATAAACCGTTTATGTTTGTGATTACAACAAGCCGAGGGTCCGTCAGTCAGTGATATAATTAAATTCAATTCTGTCAAATGCGTTAGAGAACTAAATATAGGTACACGTCAATATTACAAAAGGTACACAATATACAGTCACCCGTTAGTACCGAACCTTTCTGACAGATAAATATATGAACACAACATGACATAGACTTTATGTAATGACAAACTTTGTGAAAAGAAAATATGTTGAATGAGATCGTTAACTGTTGCGATATCGATGTGGTTTATCCAATACAGGGTAGTGTGGTTTAGTTATCGGATCTCCTATGAGGACCTTAGAACCTATGTCGAAACGTCGGCTATGAAGAATAAAGAAGTTGTATAACATAAATATTGTCTTATTCTTCATCATACCAACTTCTAGAATGCCGCTAAAAGAGTTCAAGCTTTGATCAGAGATCAAATATGTCACCGGATTCACAAATCCAACTGACGTGGACAGTGTATACATAAATCAACTTAACTCAGAAAGAATGACGAGTGAGTAAGATGATATAAACACTATTTATAGCAGGATCGACATACAACTAATAAGAGCACGGGTGTTTATTTCAACTCGGTGAAAGCACGACATAAAGCAGTGCTAGTAAGCTTGTGCAACAATCAATCCAGCTAGACAATTCTCTAAGACATTATACATCCTAGGAAAGGTAATTACAGAAAGGTATTTTATTTCAATCAAACCGCATAGAAATACATTTAATCAAAGGTTGCAAGATAAAATAGAAATGATGAACCATCTCTCTCTCTCTCTCTCTCTCTCTCTCTCTCTCTCTCTCTCTCTCTCTCTCTCTCTCTCTCTCTCTCTCTCTCTCTCTCTCTCTCTCTCTCTCTCTCTCTCTCTCTCTCTCTCTCTCTCTCTCTCTCTCTCTTATTATATATACTTTTGCTATATTTTAATTGTCAGTGATTTAGAATGATTTTGTGCATTTTGTGTGATTTCTGTGGCACGTCAGTGTATGTCTACAATGTACATGTTCCAGACATATCTCAATCTGATTTGAGAATATTTTCAAAATTTCAAAATCTTGATTTTTGCATTCATATACTGTTTAAATACGATATTGTGAGCTCATATTCCAAATTTGAGCGAAATATGTTAAGAAATAAAGATTTGTGATGAATATCCCCGCCATTGATATAAATGTCTTTAAAAATATTGTAAGAAAAGAAATTCGAACCCCTGTGGGTTACAGGGAAAGTTATGCCATTGAAAAGGCTCGCCTTCTTGCCTTTAAAAGGTTTTTGAATGTCGGTATGTTTACCCCGAGTAATATGGTGAATGCGGGAGATTTCCTTTATACATAATTTGTTATTGCCGTTGTTTAACGTGTTGGTGTAAAATAATAAATATGCCTGAACGTCGCCTGCCCAAAAAAGCCTACAATATGATTGTCCATTTTGATAATATGGGTAATACTTATGCATCAGGAATTCGTAATATGTTGTTAACATATGGCTATGGATTTGTTTGGTAATCCCAAACAGTTGGTGACGTTAAAGCATTAACAAACATTTTCGTACAAGGACAATCGAAATCTTTGAACAAGACGGGCACTCATCTTAGCATGAAAGTTCACGATGTGATTGTTATCGCAATTATAAATCTGTTTCAGAATTCGAGTCGTATCTGTTTAACCTATGTAATAAATCTCTCAGAAATGTCTTCATATACGCTTCAGACTTGGTCTAAATGATTTATCTATCAATCAAAGAAGAGATTCATGTATACAAAAAAACTGAGACTCTGTCCATTTTGTAATACCGTAGAAAATGAATTACACTTTTTATTTGTTTGTCCTGTATATAAAGATATGGGCCTGTGGCCTACGTGCAATGATAAACTGATTGATTGAATCGTCGACCACAGCATCATGTAGCACAGTTTGGTACATATATCTATTTCCATTCCTCAAATCGACTTGAATTTCGAAATGATTTGTACAAGTGCGAAGAGCTTATATCTTTCTACCTCCTGACTAGTCTGAACCCTGTAATCAGTTGTCCGAGGTAACTGTAACTATAGAGGTCTGTGGAATATTTACGTCCGCTTCATTCTCCGCCTAGTACTATACTTTACAAATATATATCGTTTGCGTAGGCTAAAACACATACCTTGTCTCCATCTATAGTGAGACCCACATCAAGTCCCTTCAGTGTGACAAGAAGATACTATATAAAAAGTATGGGAGATGGCAACCCTGTTTTAGAACACATTGTACATTGAACCAATATGACTACACATATCACCAGTACCAATTGCAAATAAGTAAAAAAATATACACGAGTTGTTTTACGATGAATTGCAAGGCGTTGTTTATACAATAAATCGGGTTGATGTACGGGGTTTTAATCGGTATTTAGCATATCATACGGCGACGTTATTAATCTGAAGTTGATTTTGAAACAGTGCCCAAGCACATCAGGTTTTCTATGGTGTTAAGATATGGTGAAACGGCTGGCCGATGAAGAACAGGGGTTGATGGAGGAAGTCTCTTGTAAGATGTGTAGCGTGTTGTCAGGCATTGTCTTGCTGGAACAGGCTCTTTGACACCCTGACGTCGCCTTTTTAAACATGATGATACTGGGGGAAGAAGTTATATAGCTACAGTTCTGCAGCTACTCATTCCAACAACTCACAGTCGTCTAATGAGTGACATGGTGCTGATTTGCATCCTACCAATTTGTTTGCTGCTGTCTGGAAGCGGTTTCTCTGGTTAAGGCGTGGGATGTGTCGGTCTTGCCTGGATGGGGACGGCCACGGGTTGCTCCTTACGTTCTTAGAGTCTGTGATGGATGAGAGTCTGAGACATGGATGGATGGATGGACTCACTCACAAATAATGGGTGACCACACACATATTCTCAATGGCATGTTCTCTCTATTGTTCAGTGACCCGGAACATTTAGTGATTGATTATTAAACAGTTGAACCCACGTGCATGTCATGATAACCATGCACCCAAAAATATCCAAGAAATTTGCCAGAGCTGTACATGTGGTTTTATGAATTTTGCCCATGCCAGGAAAACGAAAAGGATTCGAGATCAAATGTGCAGATGGCTTTATTTGGCAACCTCACATCTTTTCATTTAATTGTGCTAAATCAAATTATTTCATAAAAAAATTTTTGAATGCCCAAAATGGGTTCGGGTGAAAAGGGTCATACTGGAACACAAATGTTTGGATAGACTTAATGAAGTTATTTTGATGTAAGCTTTAACCTCTGTAAGTAAGAGAAGTTTCATCGATGTTTTTAAAAAAAATATCTTCACAGTTGACTACCTTAATAACGTAAGCCACCTGACCATGAACCACACGAACAAGCTGAACAAATTTAATGTGATTTTATTTCAATCAGCATAACATGTATTTCAACAATTAAAATCAAATGTAACAATCATAAGTTCATGTCTGGCTTGAATATATTTGGCTTAAAAGTGAAAACAATATTACTGTGTAGCAGTGTAATGCAGAACATTCCAGAAATAATAATTATCAAATTATTTCTTTATTAATTAATTATGTTTTCCAAATATTGTCAAGATACTTAACAACCTACAATCAATCCAAGTTTTTTTTTAATGAATTTGGAATTATGAAGCTCTTTGACTCGCAGCCAAAAGCTGAGTGACAATCGGCTTCTTCTGCTCTTGGAGATTTTACGAGCGTTTCCAGAGGAGCTGATTTCCCACTCGGTAAGACAATCGGCGGTTCCGTCGCCGATTATATAAAGGGTTTCTTATGACTCACGTGATGCAATTCAGCCAATCACGCAACTTGTCAGCAACAGCAAAAGTAATGTAAGCAGTCAGTAGAAAGACAGTAAACACACAGTGCAAGGTGTCTATGTCACATCGGAAGGGTGACACCTACTTACAGAGTACGACACAGATAGCACAATGTTTTGTAAAGATTATAAGTATAGTCGGGTCGAGGATTCATATGCTAAAGTGAAAGTACAAACATTTACATTCGTTCGTAGTTTTAAAGCAACTCTGTGCATGGTATTTATAATGTATTTGTTGTTTAGCATTTAGGTATTTATGAATATCATATTCTTACCCTTTAATCTTGATTTTGATATATTTGCCAATATCTAACATACTCCAGAAGACGTTGGGTCACTCTTTTCAACCCTAATCAAGTGTAAATACATGTGTAGCTACTGTCCTTTACTATCGGACATTACCTTAAAACAATCAACAATTATTTCAATAGTTTTTATAATATCCTTTCATGGGATTTATTTGTTTAGTTGCAAAAAGATGTTGAATTTTCGTTTCTTATCTTTAAATTATGTATGGGTGTCACGAACTCAGCCGCATTTGAACCTAGTACTCGGTAGGCGAGAGAAGACTACCCAAACCATTGATGAGCCAACCTGCTCGTTTAGCACGTGCAGTGAGCGAGGTATAAGGCAAGGCGATCGCTACTTGGTTAGTTGCTGCTCTGACTGGTTGACAAATGATTGCTGTTTTGATTCGTGAGTTTCTGTTGTAAACTAATATTGCTGTTTGCAACTTTGCTTCATATTGCAGGAGTTTACAACATTAATGCTAATTATTTATTGTACAGGTGGATGACCACTGTAGGAAGCCGTGTATCAACGTGTAATAGGTACACTTGATGGACGTAATTTCCAGGGTACAGGTGAGTTTGTGTGAAGTAGTTATTTAGCGTTAATTGTCCATCAAAAATCCATCCTTTAATCAACAATTGATTAGTGTATTCTGTAAATAATGAAATGTGGGTATTTATGCTAATGTGGTTGTGATGGTGTTTATGGCTTGTATGTTTGGATGATTGATATTTTATGTGTCTGACATGTGTGTTTTAGTTCATCCACGTCCAGGGTCAGGGGTCGAGTGACCATTGGCCTTATCCAGTCAACCTTCTGTGTGGGCCAGTAGTCCGCTACCTGGTGTAGAAGTGGAGGCAAGTCTACAGCCGTGTCCAGTGTGCGCGGTTGTGTGGCTGTTTGATGCAGCAAGTGGCGTACTGTGTGTACGAAGTGTCCGGGCCCGTTACTGTGTGCGGGAGTGAAGTGGCTGTGGTGTTCAGTCCGAGCCGTACTGTGTGTGCGGATGTGAAGGAGGCTATTACTGTACGTATGTAGGTACAGCCAAAGCCGTAATGTGTGTGCAGATATGCAGGGTGTAGGTGCGTGTGCCAGGGCATTCAGGTCCGCATATCTCACGGTCCACCCGAGTTTTATGAGCGTCGGATAGTCAGATCCGCGCTCAGCGTTGTATCTCTGTGTGAGATGTCTTCCTAATATTGTGATGCATTTCATGATGTGATTGTGTTGGGTATAAGATTTTGATGTGGCAATTTTTGAAATTGTTGTGTGTGCTTAATCTGTGTTTAATTAATGTTTTCATAGTTTGATTGACTGATCTGATGTGATAAGAACCTGATCACGTGATGTGAGTTCTGATAGTTTAAGCTTATGTGATTTTTGGCTTTATTAAGTGGCTACCCCGATAACTATCAATCAGTGTTTTCAGTCAAGTCTGTTATGAGAGCAAGATTAAAGTTAGATCTGATAATTATTAACGTATTTCCCCTTTAATGTTTAAAGGTTAGGTGTAGGTTTCTTTACTTTGTTTGATACGATGTCATAGGCGTTTTCATGTAAACTCATATTAAATATTTCTGTTGCAGCTGTCCCTACGCTAATCGGAGTTGACTAATATCACGAATGCACCTGAAGTTTTGCATGGCACTGGAGCACACAGCTTGCAAGTTATATCATTATTTACCTTTCAGGTACCGATGCCTATGACACCGTATCTACGCCCACGCGTTGTGTTATCCATGTAACTGTTTATTTTCCATTTTGTCGTTTGTAATAAATTCTTGAGGGTAACCAAATAGTCTGTTGTATCTGAGTACTAAAGTCACTTTGTGACAATGGGCCTGTTCGCCATGTTCGTGAGGTTTGCCACTTTTAATGTATACATTCGAAACGAACAATCACCGGACAACCAAAAAGAAACTTTCCCTCTACCCGAAAAAACCGCACATTAATCTTGGAATAACAATTTATATACAATAACAGAAGACCGAAAACACGAAAAGGTATAACGCTAATATTCATGTTCATATCAATGAAAATTGACATCTGCCATTCGACCTAGCCAGTTTCTATAAATTCGTCTCGCGAGCATAGGCCTAATGTGCTTTAAAAGGCAAATATAATGTTGCCATAAGGTTAATAAAACTGCACTGTAAACAAAACATGTGGACACATACGAGTGTTGGCGTTTAATTGCAAATATTAATTCTTGAAAGTTTTGATCAGGGAAGAAAATCACTTGAAATTCTGTCCTAGTTCGCAAATGTAAACGCCTCTTAATTGCGCTTGAACTAGACTTACTAGATCACAAGTCTTCATTACACCTTTACTGACTGTGTTTAGGCATTATGCTTTAGTGGTAGTTCCTAGGGCTTTCTAGTTTTTTTTCTGTGCAGAGGGATAGTTATTTCTTAAAGATTGATTAAGGTAATCGGATTTTCAAAAAAGAATTTTCGGATATAGTTTATAGCTACAGACGTTGTTTTCTGACTCCAATTGGATGTAATTGAAACCTGATTTCGATTTGTGTGCTCTTTAACCTGATATAGCATTCAACACTTTGAATATTATTCATTGCAACTGCACCAAGCTTTAAGTATCATAACTGAACCCCAGTCAAACTCTTGGACGAGCCGTTCTTAAAGACAAATAGATGAAGTAAGCATAATATTTTATTCTCATAACAAGTTCAGCAAGAAAAAAATATATAAAACAAAATATATGACATCTTCAATATCTTAACAATGCAAATACTGTGAAACAGACAAAACCGCGACGTGTAAGAATTTTTAGGCCTAAGTTCTACTCCGTCTTAAAGAGCAGGGCTGCATGGTGATCGCCTCAGAACAAGCAATGCAAGATGTTACATGCGTTTCCAGAGGACCTGATTTCGCACTTTTGCCCCATAGGTCCTCTTAGAAGTTAAAAATGACGGGATGATTTTGAACGCGGAACATAAGCTTTAACTCTACATTTATATTAACTGTTCCGGGGATGTAGCTCGGTTGGTAGAGCGTCTGCTCATTACCCGGTAGGTCGGGGTTCGATTCCCGGCAGACAGACAGACAGACAGAATTGATTATTTACATCTCACTCAGACAAATATAAATACATAAATTTGACATCAATATATAAGCGACCAATCGCTAAGCGATTTATGAAAGATGGGAAAACACATAAAACGATAATCTATATAATGTAAAAACATATAAATACATATACTTAAAAGAATATAATATACATATAAACATCATAAGATTATTTGTAAAATATAAAACGTCTATATTCTAAGATGCTACTACAGGTTTTGGCTAAAACATGAGTAAACTCTTCACGGCCGCGTCATACCAAAATACGTTTATAAATGGGAGTTGCTGCTTCCTTGCTTGGCGCTCAGCATCATAAGGATAGAACAATGCATGAACTGGCGCTACACTGTGGCTGCCGGGTGCCACTGGCACAAATCGAATTTCCTAATTGTAATGAGGACAATAAGTGTTATTATTATTAAACCCATTCTTATTTACAAAATATATTTCTGAATTTCATATGACCTATGAACAAAATTAATTTCAGATGAATCTTCGTTGTCGTATCATTGTTATGCTGTTGTTCTTTCAATGATTCCCTAATATTGTATTTTGAAAGAAAATGTTTGCACTAACTCTGTCTGTATAACAATAAATAACAAAAGTGAATATTCCTTGACTTCCGAAATGGTGACTTTTATACGGAATGTTTTTTTTTTAAAAATGGTTTAAACTATTGTGTATAGGTGCTCAAAGTAATGTTGTGTTCATTAGAAAAATCTAGATTGATAGAATTTATACTGTCAACAAAGACCGCTGCCTCGTGTACACTCAATATACAGACAAAAATAATGTTTGATATTATTACAAAAAATACATCATGCTCAGAGTCACCAAACCAGCAGCCAATGGACGAAAGACCGCTCTCTGTAACCCAGTAAGGACACAGGTCAGCCCAGACCCACCAGCGGTCGAAGGTAGTTCGTCGGTTGTATCTTTGATGAAGGGGGCGGTTTTGGTTTGTTGAACTGAAAAAAAAATGTTTGAATAGGACAACATTTTATGATTCAACATGTATTTATTTGTTAAAGGCTTCAATCGATGATTTGATTTTACTTTTCATTTACAGAGATGTATCGTTAGATTGTGTGTGGGAGCTAGACGACGGCAACTTGTGATGACGTTACTGACATGCATACATTGCTCTTAATTAACATTACATGATTATATCTCGTATAAATCATACTCACGACACTGTCCACTCTCTCTCACACAAGCTTCACAGTTGTCCTGACACCTCTTGCTACAGTTGTGAAACCACCACCCTCCCACACAGCCGTGAGTGCAGACAGAAGATCTCAGTTGATGGTCGTGGAAGCACTCCATGTCGACACAGTGGATGTTGCACGTCTTGTTGCAGTGAGGACCATAGTAGCCGGGTCTGCAACCATTGGAGCACTCCTGTCTCCCGTCCTGGACACAAGTCTCGTCTCGACATCTATAGGGACACCTGACGTCACATCTGTCCCCAGTCCACCCAACTCTGCATCCCTCAGTACAATAGCCGTCTTCATGGTAGCAGGACTTGCTGATGCAGTTGCTGGAACATTCCACCTCGCAATGGCCGCCCCACCACCCGTCTGCACAACCATCTCGGCAGTGCCTTGTATTCCAGTGACAGTATCTTCCTCCGTCTTGGACCGTCCCACATTGAGGAGGACATAAATCACATCTGTCTCCACTCCAACCCGGGTTACATGACTTCATACATTTCCCGTCAAGTTTATAACAGCCTCCACCTTCACAGCCCGTACTGCATCTCTTCTCACACCAGGAGCCCCACCACCCGAGTCTACATCCATCCAGACAAGATCCGGTAACTCCATGACAAAGGACAATTTTACCGTAGGTTGGATGACAGTTGTTTGGACAGGGTGTTGTACAACCTTCTGCATAGTATCCGGCGTGACAAGTCCGACAGCTTCCATTGCTCTGATGGCAGCCCCCGAAGTCACAGTGACCTATGCACGTGAGCTCACACCTATTCCCCCACCAGCCTGATTTACATGACTTGCACCTGTCCAAGAAAGATGGCTGACGACAGTGGTTTGAAGTGAATATTCCTGTTGTCATGTGAGAAATGGCTGTGAAGAAAGAAACCGGAAGATAGTCAGTCAATTAGATGTATTGAAAAGGTTAGGTATTGACCAACAGAAGTGTTAGTCATTACAGTACATATAATAGTATAGGTAATATTCCGTACAATCTGAAAGACAATAAGGGATTAGAGGAGCTGTGTGGATCGGATACTCTGATGGAATAAGATGTATTATACAAGTATCATGAATAGACAAAAAAACATTTTGTTAAAAACGAAACATTGTTTTGTTCATTCCTACAATTGAGAAAGCTTTTTTATTTGATCCCGGCATCGATTAAAGGTGCATCCATTGTGTTTCATAAAATGGTAGTTTTTGGTAACTGTTGGTACTTCTCCATAAAATAAGACCATTTATAAAGTTTGCCATATTTGACCCCCAACAACACAATGGATGTATCTTTAAAGTGATTGAGTCATGTTGGCAAAGCACATATTTGTACATGTCGATGGAATATTTCAACACATTCAACAGTCTTTCCTTTAGCGTCTGTCATATCTTTCTTTTAATGTTTAATGTTGCATAAACTTGAATATTGACTTTCGAATAGCATTACCCTCATCCACTTTTGTTCGACCTGTCTCCCCGCCTCATTTCGCTAAATGTGTCATGTAAAGTCTGCACATTGAATTCCTGAAGTTCATACGAATTGAAATAAAAGGATGTCAGTTTGCTTTGACTTCTCAAGAAAGAGAAAGTAGATAAAAAGATGCTAGACTCAATCAGTCTGATCAAAATATATCCTCTTCCGAGGCTCTTTCGGGAAATAAAATCTGCAAAATAGTGCATCTACCAGGATACGAACAGGTTCTATAAATTCCTCTCCACAAGGTGTGGAGACATCCCGTTTAGGTGCTTATTCTGTACCAGTTTAGTGCAGACAAAAATGTTTGAACGATCATCCTTTTGAATGCATTCCGAATCATTCGTGGACCCAGAAATCGTAGCTTAAAGGTACATCCATATGGTTGTTGGGGGTCACATATTCTAAACATTATAAAATGTGTTACTTTATCGAGAAGTACCGACTGTTACCGAAAATTATAATTTTGATGACAGTCGACTTAGTATATTGACGATATGAAGGTAAAAGTAGTGATTTGTGATCGAAAGCCGGACAATGCATCGCGATTGACGCGCGCCAATGAGTTTTAGAATCTTATTTACCACAGACAGAATGACAAATTTAGTTTGATAAGGTTTGATAGGTCATATGACTTCTTACTGTGCATGTACATTGGACGTGCTGTTTCAGTTTCTGCACATGCATAAAGACGTTACTCTATTTTATTTGGAAACTAATAATTATGATATATTTGGCGATTGGTGATGAATATGCAAGCCGAGTGAATTTAGTTGTGTTTATTTATGGTGTGTTGGAACGTATTAACGACAAATAAAATTGTATTAAACACAATGTATGTACCTTTAAAGAGCCACAGGTTCCAATTTATTTATATATTTGTTGTTTTCAGTAACAACTCTACACTATACTTCGAACACAAAAGCACAATGTTATGAAAAACTTTTAAGATTGATATGATAAAGTAATGGGACTGGGTTTTACAGTAGCTGCATGTCGTTCGTTCTTTTCGTTCTTTTTATTTCTCGTATTGTTTATTGTCTTTATTATTTAAATACCTATCTGTTGACTAGACCTACTATGCCTGCCTCCTTTAGGCATGCTTATTTCCAACCATATCACAGACGAAACTTTAAACAGTGGAGATGGGGATGCGTAAAATCCCTACCCAAGGGCGGTAAGTCAGTGGTTTCGTGACGTCACTCGCCTTCATCAAGCTCACCAATATACCGGTTTCCTCCGCTGTTGGAACGTATATTCTGTTACAAACAAACCCGTACCCAATGGCTGCAGTATTACGCATGAGTCTCTATAAATATAATTGGCCCAACAGTGCAGTTGCACAGCACAGCAAAACAGCACAATGATATGAACAACAGTTACTTATAAGTAGAGTCCGGTTCATCTTTTCAGATTGATATGATAAAGTAGTGAAACTGGGTTTTACAGTAGCTGCATGTCGTTCGTTCTTTTCGTTCTTTTTATTTCTCGTATTGTTTAATATCTTTATTATATATGCATACTCTTGTATCTTGATTTTGAGTTGAAATGTACGTCGATTACTTCCGTTAGACATGCATGAGGCGTCCAGTCTCATTAAAATCACACCATACTTAGTTGCACGTATACACGTAGTTGCAGAACTGTAGCTGTATAACCTCTTCCCCCCCAGTATCATCGTGTTTAGGGCGACGTCAGGGTGTCAAAGAGGCTATTTTGGCGAAGCAACTGCAGCTAGTATACACGTATTGTGTGTACCGCTGTGCACGTGCAACTAATTACGGTCTGATTTTAAATAGATTGATATTCCCCACGTGAATATAGAAATTGGGTTAAGCGAAAAATTAACAAAATATGTAAGAAAAGAACTTTCTCTCACTTATTTTCTACATGGACTGACAAAAAAGTTGAACGTTTTACTTACAGTAAAGAAAGAGTAAGACTGTTGTGTAAGTCATCGACACTGTCGATCGTTCTGTTCTCATTCTCCTGTATGCAGATACTATTGACAGTGCTCAGTGGTTTGGGACTGGTGTGCGACCGAGTAGATACTTTATACGTCTATATATAAAGTACATAGTGAATCGGAGTTGTATCTATTTACATTTTACTGCTGTCTTGAACACGTGCCAAGTAACTGCAATGCGCTTGATCTCTCATAGAACCAACTCGTAAGAACCCCACTTTAGATTGTCACATGGCCTGTATTGAGGCCAGTATGCATTGCTTATTGACCAATCAGAATTCAACAAACATATAATTAACCAGGTTATCCGATTCAAACAAGGACCCAGATGGGAACCTAGTTATTTCAACATCTGCAGGATCGACATAACTGAATAAAAAAAAATGTATAGTATAAACGCATACAAATGTTGCAATTTCTATATCAGAAAATGTTTCTATCTTTTGTTTGATCTATGTTTATAATACAGTGCGCTAGTGGTTCACAGTGTCACGTTCTACAGGTGATAGGTGTACATGTTCGAGGCGCACTGTCGTCAAAACATTTCCTGTTCATATTCATGTCTTCCCTGGAGTAACTGTCCCGGTATTCTTCCACCAGATGATACAAGTTTACTTAGTAGTAGCCCATCTGACTTACATAATTTGCTCCATATTACCGAGGATTATGCTAACAAATGGCAGCTTATAGATACAATGCAGGTAAAAGTGCAGTTTTATCATTTGCATGTGCATCGAAACATCATGTAAACCCTGAATTGTATCTGGGTAATGCACAACTTCCAGTCAAATCATCTATTGTTTATGCTGGTGTATTATTATCAACAGCTAAGTCCACTCTTGAGCGTACTCAAAGAGCATGTGATAAAGTTAGACGTTTGTACAATGTTAATCACGAGTTCGGACTACACTTTGGCGGCCTTAACCCTTTAGCGGCTGTAAGGATACGGAGAAGAGTAATTCTACCTTGTGGTCTCTATGGATGTCATGTATGGGGGAAATTATCCCTCAAAGAGTATGATATGCTAGAAATGAGTCATCGATACTTCTGCAAGAAAATACAGGTTTTTTTCCAAAACCACCCCCAATGTTATTGTTAAAGACACACTTGGTCTTATCTCCATTGAAAAACAAATAGAACAACAAGCCCTTGTCTTTTTAGGCAAATTATGTAATTCAAGGCCCAAGTTTATCTTCAAGCAACTTTTCTTTACAAGGATTGGGCAATACAAAAGCAGTTTATCGCTGATTCAAACATGCAAATGGGATACCAAGTCGCCCATATTCCATATGCTTAATCTTACTTACAAATATGATCTGTATGGCGAGATAGATAAATATATATGTACATCTCAGCTTATGCCAAAACTTCAATGGTCTGATATTGTAAAACGTATAAGATCAAAGCTGAAGATAATGGGGGGATAATAATGAGCTCCAATCTAGACTCTCTTTATCACGTTATATGTCCATCAGATCAGGTACAGAATATCGCCACCTTTTTTGACATTGCCACACTTGTACGTGTAGGCGCACAATCATTGCATTCCAGAGAATGTGTGTGCGGCACTGTTGCCCACGATATCATCAAACATGTCATACTTTATTGTAAAATCAACTGTAATGAAAGGGAGGTGCTTTTTAACAATATAATTGATATTTTAGATGTTGAAATGTCTCTCATGTTATGGAATGATGAAGACGATATTCTTCTATCTTTTTTTTATTGGGAAGTATAACTGTCTTCTGTGAAGAGGTGTTAACATATGACACTTGGAAGGATATAATGTTGATTGTTAGCTCTACAGTGAGTAAATGGAGAAACCTACTATAAATATACGCTGTGTGTAACATGTGAAATGTCCTGTATATAATATTCCAATATTTTGTAATGCAATCTTCAAATGCTGGAGGAAATAAAGAACATCTATCTATCTTCACATCGTCATTTTAGCAAACATATCAAGGTGTCAATCAGTGTTATTACTCCTAGCAGGGTTTAAACCTCTCGTGTACCGGGTTATACGGTTTAGAAAGGCCGTTCCAAAGCATCACGTTATATCGCTGGTAGGTTGATAATTTAACATTGTGCCTTTGACCTCGTTCTCGTTCATTCTACCAGATTTTACAAGTCTCTAATACAAGACTTTTGGTCAACTTGTTTTTCCTGGGTTATCTAAGCATCTGAGTTTTATTGTCAGACGCATAACTAAAAAACTGTTCGTTATATTTTCGTCAAATAGTTTAAGCAGTGTACACCTATTGTGGTGATCAATTTTTCGGATTATTATTTTAGGTCGTTTCCATCGAAATTCAGGTTAAGTTTTTACTGCCGTAGCAGAGCTCACGACTCATATTTAAAATGTGACACCGAACCATGATCAAGCTTAGGCTTGGTAAGTGAAATAATCATCATGTATTGATATGTGCCTTTAGGCTTTTCACCTTTTTCGGGTATTTATGTTTTGATAGTTTCGATACACACGAACGCTTCTTACGATTGAACTGAAAAATAATATAGGCTTTCTCAATGAAATAATTGTCATGTGTAGATATACCTTAGGTGATTCGGGGATACGGGGATTTCAATGTATTGTGAAAACTATAAGGTTGAGCTTAATGAAACTAAATATGCCGGTTATACCTAATAACAATCTTCAACACCGAATCAATGCGAGTATTTACGGATTTGTTAAAAGGTAGAGCTCTAGAAGTATGGTTCAAAATACATTTACACTTCCCCGTGTGGCCGTTGCCTGGCTGTAAGCAACAGTACAGTGAGGAACCGCTTGAAGTAACACCCGACAAACGTTGGTTATACAAGTGTAATATGTAGAAGTAATTTAAAATGTTGAGTCGTGTGACACTATAATGGGACACTTATTATACTTTTCAACTCGGGGGGAAGACCAATAAGTTATTTCATTAGTCTTGAGAGAGCGTTTATGGGAAATTAAATTGTTACAGAGTTATTTCGATAGGGTGATGGCATGATCATAAATGATCGCTTGTGATCATTTAATAATAAATTTAATAAAGTTACCTGTTAACGTTATTGCTTGCTTAACGATGTATATAACATGGATATGGGGAATACTATTCTATATATACTATTGACTTTATTGCTGTTGGATATGTTACTTTATATTTTTCAAGAACGTGTTGAGTGCACAACATATCATCAATCACGGAATGATGTAAGATAAAACATACAACAGAAAAGTAACAAATATATAAAGATGGAAAATGTTTATTCACTAATTTCATCCATGTCGCACAAAATGACATGATTATGCAAGAAAATGTTACTGACAGCCATGATTCTTTCGACAAGAAAACCTTTGGTCCAATATACCAAACATTAGCTATATATAGTATAGATAGTCATAATTTACATGTGCGCCAAATCAATGTTGGTTTATGATCTTTATTTGAAGATTTGGAAAATGAAAACTGTATTCTGTCCAACATCAATTGGTATTTATAAATGTAAATTCGCAAATACTATTACAAAACTTATCTTTCTGACGATGCAACCATTTGATAGAGTCAAACTACAAATGTGGACATCGAAAGAAGTTTGTTTATCCTATGAAGTTAATGATAATATACCATTTTAATACAAATGAGAGCTGTTTTATGGTATGGGGGTTACATGAAGCCATCAACAAGTTATATCATTTTCAAACTCACAGATCACCTCGTATTCAATTTATTGGCACCAATGAAGAGATAAACAAACAAAACTTATACAATTATTTATATAAATAAAGCACAAACCCTCTTAAATATGTGTTACTACTCCAAATAGTCAATAATCTCACCGCTACACTCCATATCAACAGAAACGAGTGACATTTTCTATGTCCAATGTTTTCTGAGGCTAAAACATTATAGGTATCTGCCCTTACTTTTGTTAAAGCCTAGAAAAAAGACCTGAGGCGTGGGTTTGAAACTGATGCGAGCGGAAACAAGATACAAATTCTTAATTTTTGTTTACCTTACTGTTCTCTACAAACATCAGTCATGCTGTTTTACACACCAATTACATGTGTTCATATTTTACGTGAAGATTGGTTTCTTGAGGATGCTTTATTTTCGTTGACACTGTAATTCTTTTGATAATGATAACAGTTCCATAACACAATGGAAAGTATTATTTTAGGGAAATGTTAATATGATTTTGGTCATGATGTGATATGCAACCATGAATGTTTGTTTCAAGGTGATTGTTTATGGTGTCTAACATAAGTATTTCAGTAAACAAAATTATTTTCTAAAGTTACGAATATCTGTTTGAAATGATGCACAATGGTAAGAAGTCGTTTACTGCAAAATACATACCGAAATATACACATGTGTCAATGTCAATTGATCATAGTTTTAAACCTTCACGAATGAAACACATGTCGTATTTATAATGTAACAAACAAACAAGCACAATAAGGTACACACACGTTACAACTAATGTTTTGCAAAAAGTAACGTATTTTGTTTAAAAAATATATGTATATCACAGAATAGCTTTACAAAGATTTACCGTTGAATTGTTCATAAATAACATCAGTTGGTATTATAAGAAAGTTATGCAAAATATCACAGTTGATGTTAAAAAGAGAAACAAGGGAACATTACTTATTTACACAATGACAAAATTATAAATGTGTAAACATTTTTTGTCTAAACACACTTTATGAATCAACAAATTTAATGCTAAATATACATTTGAAAATGTATTTTGTTTCAACAATTCAACTTTCAATATATGGATATAGTGAGTACAATATCAAGATCAGGGCAACATATACAATCATGGTTGGAACCTAAACAACACACAGAGCTAGATACATTGTAATGGTATTGAAGAAGGAATACTGAATACTACCCATTGTCTCTTTACAACAGGTAATATTGGAAATGGAGTACACGTGTATGTGAATAGCACAACAAAATTATTAAGTAAAAGAAAATAGTAAAGAGCTTATGAACCTAAAAGAGCAAACGTATACTAATAGATCTCTCTGTTCCTGTCAGATAGAACTTGAAGTATGTACTTCCAGATGTCAGATAATCTCCTCATCAGAATTTAATACACTCCGGACTTGTTGTAAAACTCTTCAATAAGATATTTACATTGACTGATTTGAGTACTCATCCATATACTTGACACACCTATAGATAACATGTAGGCAACAACATATAACTTCATTCAATTAACTTAAATTGTATTTTCAAATATTTATATCAATATTTTGCTACAATGTTGATGATACAAAATGTAAGTGAATGTTTAACAAGAAAATCGTTTATAATACAAATGAGTACATTCATAAATGAATATGGACCAACAGTGCAACATGATAGCATAAAAGTATAAGTATATATAATCCAAAAATATATACAAAAGCAATATACATATACAATACAAATATACAATATAAATACCATATGTGTACACAAATGTGAAATAACACAAATTACTACTCATAATACCTTTGTTTTCTTTGATTTTTCAAAGTTTTGCAAATATTTATTATTTCCTATCCGTTGTTGTTATTTTGTTATATTCAGTTGTCTTCATCACTGTAGAGGTCAAGGTTCTCCGTATCCTCATCTCTGTTGTCACGTGATTTCTTCTTATACGTCACTTCCGCTTCCTCCAAATAGTCATTGATGGCGTGAACGAACGGATCATCAGAAAGCTCGGTGTTGTTGATCCTGTACAAGGAAGAAGTTCAAATTTGAAATTTATGATAAAAATTCATGCAGTCAATCTATAAATATGTATAAAACAGCTCATTACACGAAACGATTATACAGTATACATAGTCGTAGAAAACGATCTCGCGTATAAAACGAAAACTGCAAGCGGCCATTTTAGTGTGAACACATTTCCATAACTCGAGGATGGGAAATGTATCCGCGGATTTTCTGTATTAATTTAGGAGGATTGTTTTGCAATTGGTAACACTTCGTTTCCATTTTGTGAGATCTCTTTATTTCCATTAGAAAGTCTGCTACAATGTTCAAGACTTTCATTTGAACGATAATTAAGTGTAAGTGATTAATGTTGAAAATTGCGATTTAGTTACTTATACAGGTTTGATCATGAAATGTATTTGCAAACAAGCAAAAAAGTGAGCGTGGCTCACTAATACCCCCGACTGTTAAAGTTTGACGTCATTATTTTACTTAAAGAGAGAGGTGTCTGCACACCTAAGGATTGATAAGCTATGAAATGTAATTGCTAAGATTAAACTGTTTGTGAAAACGGTAGGACAAGTGTCGATCTTCATGTAAAGAAAGTGGTTTACGTAAAAATAGGAATAATAGTAACTTGAAAAGGTATGGGTAACATAATACACTACTGCTATTACCACTGATCACTGACCACAAATCACAACACAGAAGTAGCTTCATTCATTCTAGCTCCAAATATGATGAAGTAAAAAAATATTAAAAATCGCCAAAAAATCAAAATTCACCAAATCTCCTAGTGGTGAAGAAGACATACATGTGCCAAATTTGAAAAGGATGAGATGAATAGTTTTTCTGTAATCGATTGGACAAAAAATGCTCATAATATGACCAAGTTAAAAAATAAAAAAATTCACAAAAAATTTAAAAATTCACCAATTTGGTTTAAACTTTGCACTGCACCTCTACTAGTGGTGGACAAGACATGTACCAAATTTGAAAAGGATGAGATGAATAGTTTTTCTGTAATCGATCGGACAAAAAATGCTCAGAATTTGACTAAGTTAAAAAAATAAAAAAATTCACAAAAAATTCAAAAATTCACCAATTCGGTTTAAACTTCGCACTGCACCTCTACTAGTGGTGGACAAGACATGTACCAAATTTGAAAAGGATGAGATGAATAGTTTTTCTGTAATCGATCGGAACAAAAATACTCAGAATTTGACTAAGTTAAAAAATAAATAAATTCGCCAAAAATTCAAAAATTCACCAATTCGGTTTAAACTTCGCACTGCACCTCTCCTAGTGGTGGACAAGACATGTACCAAATTTGAAAAGGATGAGATGAATAGTTTTTCTGTAATCGATCGGACAAAAATTGTCTTCGATCGGAAGGACGGACGGACGGACGGAAGGACAGACGGACGGACGGACAGAAGGACGGACGGACGGACGGAATCATTGGTATTACCATATACCCCCGACATTTTTAGGTCGGGGGTATAAAAAGAACATTTCCTCTCAGTAATAAAGTTAATACACTAAGTTATTTGTAGAATACAAATTAAAATGTCAGCCTGTAAATAATCATGAAGCTGACACTATGTTATCCTAATATATTAGTAGGAAGGCGATGTTGACGGTAGTAGCTAGTTTATTACTGCTTGAGTGCATTATGCAAGTGTAGCACAGGCCCTCGGGTCATTGCTTTTCACACTATAAAAAAAAAAAAAAAAAGAAGAAGCTTAAGATGACCCCCCGATTTTTACGCCCTCAGAATCTTTTAGTCTTTTTTATTATTTTTTTTATTTTTGTTTTAAATTGGTGGTAAAAGCAATGACCCAAGGGCCTGTGATGTGTAGTGGTAATAAAGTGGAGATATAAAATCTTAAGTGCCTGATCATGTATTTCAGATTTTCAACACTAACTTGAATATTCATAAATATAGTATTTATATTTGAAGGTAATTTATACATTAAAAGCAAGATTTTCTAGATAACAATAAAGATTTAGTTAATCAGAATATCTTGCTTCCTTTTTTAATTACAATTTACTACTTAATATATATACTGACCACTCGCGAGCTGTTTTGAGTGTCCAGTTCCTAGCTTGTATCATCCCGTGAGTGGTCAGACCCTCGGTCAGTACTCTGAAGGACAGAGCTCTGGAGTCCTGCTTCTCCCGGCATGTCTGCAGGATCTGTGAACAGAATATAGCATGTACTTCCCGTGTCGATATCAAGTAACGTAGGATAAAATTAGATTCATGTTATATTTGTGTCATTCATTTACCCTTCTATAAAACAACTCTTTATATACCTCTTTTTTCAAAATGTTATTTACACTTAATTTAACGACTATCTTTCTTTATTCTTTTTTTCGCGAACACCAAGTTTTCTCAGAACAAAAGCACTGAGGGTAGTCCTATCCATGCTAAATCGGAAGTTAGCAGTCGTCAACAACCATTTTCTCGACAGACAGTAGTTTTTTTACTGGGATGGGTAAATGTCAAATAAATTGCCCTACTACCCCTATAACCACACACATGCGATAATCGAATGATTTACCTTCATCGTCTTGCCTTGGTCAGTGGGGGCCAGAGGGTCAGCCTTGATGTCCAGCACCTCAGGTTTGGACACGTCGATATCCCCTGCCAGATCAAGCACCACCCCCGTCTCAGTGACCAGAGCTTGCAGGAAGTCGTCAGACATCGGCTCCAGGAGACCTTCAGGGGGGAAGAGGAGACATCGGTATAGGGCGTGATTTGATGCAAACTTTTTTTGGATTTTATTCAGGGAAAAGCGTCGACATTTTGAAATGGATGTCATTTGTTGCAGTTGGGTTTTAAAATAAACTTTATACTTGTACCATTATTTCCTCAGGAGGAAATAAGTTCAATATGGGCTATGTTTACCTTTCACCGTTTGTTTTCTTCAAATCATTTTAAACCTTTTTCTTAGAGAGGTATTTAAAAGTTGGTTAGATGAATGAGAGCCGCAAGAGTGAAAATTATAATCTTGTGTGATGTTATTAATACATGATACATGACAATCCGGTTGAAACATGTTAATGAAAGACTTTAGATTGGTCAGTTTGACAAAGAAAAGTGCACATTCATTCAAAAACTATGATGATTAAATGATGCTATTTGTCCAAGCTACGAGTGTGGAAAGCTTTCTACAATATAAAATCAAACTGTTGATCAGCCTAATGTTAACTGTTTTTGTTTCCTTTTAGAATTTCTATCAATATACAATGTACATGTGTGTTTTATTATTTAAAAAGTTGTAAAATTAGCGTTTTTCTCAATCCACGTAACGCACAAAAACTTAACAGCAACTCAACTCTGATATAGAACCCCCACTTTGTTTATTGGAAAATGTGCACGATAAAGTGTACACTAGGCTTTTGGCTTAAAGCTGTCAGTATAGATACGATTTAATGCAATCGTTTAGTGTTTGCTCGCATTTAACCTGCACATCAAAACGGAACCGGTTACCCAATATACGTGAAGTGATATTTATGAGACCCTACCTGTTATCTGGAGTGTGCTGTCAGTGAGTGCTCGCTCCAGCCAGGAGTAGAACTTGTCTCTCCTTTCAATTCTGTCGTCAAGCCTGCAGTCAGGAAATACAATTAATATTTCAGAAAGGAATGGAGGATTAATGTCGAAATGTAAATGTCGAATCACACTCTTTCACTCCTTCATCAAATATCAGGAAACAGTAAATCGCGTTTCTTTATAATGACAATTGATATATACTTAGCTGTAGTAACAGATACAGTGCGGTGATGTCCTTGAACTAATAACTCATATTCTAGTAATAATAAAGGCGCCTACCATGTAATAGTTATATCCCTGTAACATGAATTATCACATCATACTAATAGCTTTAACTAACTTGTTTACAATTGATCCATTATATTGGCGTCCAATTCATGACAACTTAAGTGGTATGCTAGGATTCCAATTTCTATCCGCATTTGAGTGTCCATTTTAGTTGTGATCCTATTCATAAGAAGATAACAATCAATAACGAATACGATAAGTACGATATATTGTAACAGAATGGTACAGAGCTGGGAGAAGCAACTTACCATCTCTTGAGCTCTGTGATGACGAGAGACACGAGGTCGGAGCGACCACACTTCTGTAGAGCGATCAACAGCTCTGGTACCCCGTGGTCTGAACAGTGCAGTCTTCGGTCTCTCCATCGGGTCAACATCTGGAGATACACGCGGCATAAAATATGTTTGTTGTTAAGTACACTAAACTATACAGCTATATTTTCAAATCGTAAATCGTATAAGTAAGTAACCCGTTTATTTGGTGTGTTTTTTGCGGAGGGCTGTGTTGACTTTATCTGAAGATGACCAAACGTCGTATAAAAACATATATGTTATTTTACTCGAATATTTAACTGTTTCATTAAATGATTACAACATTTACAGATATACTTGAACCAATGCAAATGACTGGGGTAAATGAGGTTTTAAAATACGTTTAAAAATTTTCAAGCGTTTTTCTTCCTCCTCCAGATCTTCTTCAGCCTTCAGCTTCTCCAGAGACGCCCACGGGAAGCCCAGCAGGATCCCTGTCCTCAACCACTCGGAACCCATCCCTGCAGCAAGCTTCTGTAGCAGCACTTTGTCCGTGAAACCTGCGGGGACAAGTCAACAGTTAACACTTTACAAAGTTCATGGGGAGGAATTAGTGCGCATGACTCGAAAATTAAAATGAAAATGAGTCCAGCAACTCACCTTCAAAACGGACTAAAATTATACAATTCATGCAATTCATGCTTCATATGACATACTTCTTGACGAATGATTCAAAACAATTCTATAAGAGTTTTTTTATAAGTTGCATAGATGGAGGGAACACCAGGAGGGAAAAGAATAGTGAATGTCTATTGCAACTTTTCGGTGTAGATACTAACACCGTTATCAATCAAGTGATACGTACATCTGACAGGAGGAGAATGTTTACATACATGTAGCTGCAGTGTGCATATACAATTAACATGTTGATATACACTGGATTCTTTACAATACTTAAGTTATTGAGACAATAAGGTGATTCCAATGAATGCAGTTCGAGTAAACACAACTTGATTTAACAAAGATTCGAAGGATTAAACATCAAGCAGCTCTTCACCTTCAAACGCCTTGGCCTCCTCCAGTTCCTCCTGCTCCAGAGACTCTCCGTTGACGACACTCTTCTTCCACTCTCCCTCGGCCAGGTAGACGAGGACGAGGGAGCTGTAGTTGGGGTGTTCAGCAAACTGCTTCTCCAGCCTCTCCTTCTCTCCTATATCCACACTGCCCACCTTCGCCTCATTCTCGTCCTTCACACAGATCGGGAACTTCAGGAAGTTGTCTCGCTTAGGGTGGTACTGCAGCTTTGTCGTCACGTTGTTCACCTGAGATACGAAATTATACTCGTTATTCTCTGTAGACGTGATATGTATAAACTATATATTAAAGTGACCATTTGACAATTTGCAAAATTATCGTTAAAGGTAAGTTCAAAAGCACAATGATTTCAAGAGGGGAATAACTAAATAAATGTTCTACTTCATAGCCACAGAAGCAATTTCACACGGATTGTTTGCATGATTTCTTTATGAGACTGGAGAAGAATTTATTTGAGAACATTTTAGTAGCGCTTCAGCTATTGATGTTTAGTTAATCACATCAATTCGTTATAAAATGCGTTGCATTCGATACACAATTTATGACATGCGGTTGTGCAGCCAATATTTTAGTTTCTTGATTCTGGACTTAACCTTTGTTTCTGGACTCAAAATCTAAACATCAGCTATAACGTTTAATTAAATTAGGAAACAACGAATCTGTCAGTGTACTGCTTTCCCATAATTAACACAAAGGCAGTATAGCTTATCACCTGGGTAAAATACATCATTTGATACAGTTTCTAACCAAAAAGCAGTTATTCGTCATGGCAGAATGTACGAATAATACGAACTCTCCGCCACAAGATGCTGTTGACATGCTATCATAATCGTAATGTCTATCCCAAAATCCTTTTGAAGGTAACTTTCTATGATTTATTTGAGCATATGATTGGTTGATATGATTAAATATTAAACGATTTCAATATAACTATATAAAAATACCCATCCCCATTAATATTTCAACAGTTTCATTATTTAATCCCTTTAGTTATCGTATTCAACGCAATGATTAATTTTTTTTTTAATATGTCTGATCAAATGTTAATACAAAGAAAAAACTAATATATGTTAAACTCCTTCAAAGCTAAGTTACAGTTCAATGAGTTGTGATAAAATATTTCATTGACAATGTATGTCTGTCTGAATGGTCGGAAATGTACCTGTTATTGTAGAATTTAGAATTGAGTTTTAAAATAACAAATATTTCTGAATGAATAG
Source organism: Gibbula magus (assembly GCA_936450465.1). Taxonomy (NCBI): domain Eukaryota; kingdom Metazoa; phylum Mollusca; class Gastropoda; order Trochida; family Trochidae; genus Gibbula; species Gibbula magus. The sequence goes on from OW388292.1 coordinate 17,514,153, forward strand.
AATAAATTCCCATTATTGAATATAATGTAAATTATAAGATAATTTTACTTTAAAATTGTGATAACCTATATGGGGACTATACGCCATCATACAGAATAAAAATAGGCCTACTTTTCAATCGGGCACCTAGCGCCGAATTTTAAAAAAATAAATTTGCAACTGAATTATTCAAATCAGTGAAATCTCAAGGATTGATGTTTAATAAACGCACAGCACTATTAAAAATAATAGTCAATAAGTCATTCTTTAAAAATAAGGGATGTCAGCATGAGATAGACATAGTAATGCCAGTTATTAACAGGTCACCTTCGTTCTAGCCATTAATTAGACTAGTATTATTTAACACAAAAGAAAATAAGTTTTTGAATGGCATTATAAGACATGTCTTCACATCTAAAATCGGTAAAAAATGTTTAACTATTTAATATACATTTTTTTAAAATCAAAGACATTGCTTCCGCAGTGCAAACGCCCATGCTAAACGTCTCTAACCGTCTCTTACCAGGCTCTTACTCTCATTGTGAGCACGCAAGGCGCCGCCATTACAATTTTCCCAAACCGTGATTGTGTGTATTATCTTTCATTAAAGCAAAATACACTTTTTTGATTGGCTAACGATCGTTACGTTTTTTCTTCTGTACCCCGTCTGTCTCGCGGTGTACACATTTCATGTACACCGCTGTCATAGTAACAGCTCCTAGCTTAGAGTCGTTGTCGCATTATGGTAAGATGACGTTATAAAATGACGCACGCGGTGTATGGAGTTTTGAACAGTTCTATCAGCTGTTGATGAGTCTATTAATTACAAACTTATTTTCGCCTTATTTGCTGCTTGGTTTTGAAACAAATTTCATGTTTCATTGCTTGCACACTCAATTAAACTAATATTAACTTGTGTTAAGGGATTTAAAAGCTTATAGTAATACAGTCTGATTAAAACCGACGGTATTCCGTGGAAAATAGTGTATTAACCGGGATATGAACTCGTATCGTTCGAAGGTTTCCACGCCAAACCGTCTGGTAACAGCCCGTAGTCTCCCATGTCCTGACGCAATTAAGTAAACCAATCACAAGACGTCCAACAAAAGCTTTCGGTGCGAGAAGCTAGGGGCAGATAACTCCAAACAGCTATCCTTTCGTCTGTTCCGAATGCTTTCAAAACAGCGACCGTTTAAAAACTATGATGTGATAGGTCAGCTATTTGAATGGGCTTTGGCTGCGCTAAACTGGTTCGGAACACACGCCCATACGGGATGTTCTCAGACCTTGTGGCGAGGAATTTACAGAACCTATTCGTATCCCGGTAGATAAATTATTTTGCAAATTTTATTCCTCGGAAGAAGGTCGATTTTAATCAGACTGATAGAAATACGTTATACAACATTTAACGATTCAGTCCAGACGCATGTCGCCATTTTGTTTACGTTAACTACAATAACACTAATTTTATTGACATGACAGAAAGATAAATACGTTGTATACTTCTCACATGCGCAGCTGATATGTGTGACGGACAGGTTACGATAGGACAAATGCATTCGGCTTTGTCGTTGTTTCTTTTATAAAATCGCAGATTTTGCTCAGTTTGTGATTCTTCAGACTTTATTAAATTGATGACAATAGTAGTCCCGCCCTCGTGACCCCGGGTTCTCACCATGGAACGACCAATCAGCTGCGTTACTCGCAGTATCTGACATACGTTGGATACCAAAAATATCTTGAAGTGTTCTCACTTACATTTGTGTAATAAATATGCTTCCGGGTTATATTTAGAGGTAAGAGAATATATCAACTGCTTTCAATTTTTCTAGATTTTAAGTGTCAGTGACTTTGCATGATTTTGTGCACTTTTGTGTATTTTCCGTGACACGTTTATCTCAAAATTGCCATTGTCAATCCCACTTTGGTTTGCAATTTGCCCAGAGGTTGTATTTTCATTTCAGAACACGTAGTTCAGTATGAAACCTGAACATCGTCAGATCTCTCCTATTAAATCCTTGGCCAGTCTTACTTCGAACGCATGCTTCCTCAACATGTTGTAGTATATGTACTGATCCCTTGTTCAAGACATCAGACTTTGTTGACAGTTGGTTTCTGGGACCCCAATTTCGTTGGCCACACCATGCGTAGCACAGTTTGGTACATGTACCTATTTCCATCCCTTCAATTGACTTGAATTTCGAAATGAATTGTCCTAGTGCGCAAAACTTGATATATCTTTCTCTATACGTGACTAGTCTGAAAACTGTAATCAGTAGTCCGGGTTACTGGAACCAGAGGTCAGTAGAATATTTACGTCCGCTTCATTCTCCGCCTAGTACAAACTTGACAAATATCGTGTGTGTAGGCTTAAACATACTCCTAGTCTCCATCTATAGTAAGCCACATATCAAGTCCCTTCAGCGTGACAACCCTGTTTTAGAACATATTATACATTAAACCAATTCAACTCCAACTACGAATACACGAGTCACACAATTGAATACACGAGTCACACAATTGTTCATCCTTGGTTGGAAAGTGTGTCCATAAAAAATGGTTTTACAGATATTGAACAATTTGGGTATATACTATAGGAAAGTGTCATCATGGAACATTTTGAGAAAATGGTGACAAAATAACCATTTTTGCCGATTTTATGGTGTTTTTTTTAAAAAAAACCACAATTTACAACATTTATTTGTTATTGGTCTTGACGTCATTAAAGGAAGTTTGTCTGATGTGGGACGGCCACGGCCACATCCTGTTTGCTGCTTACGTTCTTAAAGTCTGATGGATGGACTCATCCAATAATGATGGGTGACCTCACTCTGCAACTCTGCAATGTTCCCACCAGGAGTATCTCAATATCATTTTCCCTGTTGTTCGCTTAGCCGTGGCATTTTGTGAGTGGTAGGTAGACAGTTGAACCATTCTGCTTGTTTATACGAGCAGAACCAGGCTTCCCACGTGCATATTGTTGTGTATTCCCTTTACGATATTTTATGGTGCTTCATCGGTTATGCTGCATGTTGACGCACACGCACAATCGCATTTTGCTGTGTACCCAGTCCAGTGAATAAACTCAGTTCGTTGCTGTCTGCCGACTTGTGTGGTCGTTTTGAATAGAACCCAAGTGTTAGTATGAAGTACAAACACTACAAATTGGCGACGAGGATGGTCCAACGTCACTAGAAGTCAACAACAACGTTCTCATGTATATTTGGTGAGCCAGAAGTGAATTTTGAAACATGTTTTAACAAACAAATGAACTAGTATGTCAACGACGTCACCTAATTTTGTGAGCACATGTTTTCATGACCTTTTGAACTTGAACTCAAATTTGAACTTTAATTTTTGGACTGTGTCTTAGAAACATTTAACCAATATGGCTACGAACATGCCTCAAATGGAAGCTTTTGATGAAACTATTGAGACATGGCCTATTTACGTCGAAAGACTCAAGCAAATGTTTGTTTTTCATGAAGTTCCGAATGAAAAGAAAGTTGCAGCAATTTTGACATTTATTGGACCAAAAACATACGGACTGTTGCGTAATCTTACAGCGCCTACAAATCCTAAAGATAAAACTTTTGACCAGATAGTTGAAATTTTGTCAAACCATTTGTCTCCAAAACCACTAGTCATAGCAGAATGGTTCAGATTTTACAAGCGAGATCAGCTAGATGGAGAAAGTATTCAAGCTTTTATATCAGAATCGAGGAAACTCACTGAACATTGTAACTTTGGACAATTTCTGAATTTTGCTCTGAGGGATAAGCTAGTCTGTGGATTGAGAAATGAAAATATTCAAAAACGCTTATTGTCAGAGGATGATCTTACATATGAAAAAGCTGTTAAGATAGCTGTTGCCATGGAATCTGCAAGTCGCGATGCTCATGAACTTAAAAAATGTGGGAAAATTGATAGTCCAGTTCATAAATTGAATTTTTCCAGGAGAGAAGGAAAAGATAGAGATAGACTTCATTATGCAAGTAACGACAAGTGCTCTAGATGTGGGTATTCTGGTCATGATCAAAAACAGTGTAAATTCAAGAATGCCAAATGTAGAAGATGCAAAAAGCTTGGACATATAGAAGCAGTTTGTAAAGCTAAAATTTCAGAAGGCTCAAGTAGAAAATCCAGTAGAAATGGTCGTAATCAGGTACATTCACTTGATCAAGCTGATGGTAGTGATAGTGATGATTATGGAGAGCTAGTTGCTAGCATAGAAGTTGCGGAAATTCACAGTATGTCGAGGACAACTAATCCGCCAGCCAAGGTTTATCCTGTTGTCAACGGTGAACCGCTAGAGATGGAACTTGATAGTGGGTCAGCATTATCTGTATTACCTATCAACAAATACAAGCATTTGAAACAGTTTTCCAAAATCCCTTTAGAAGAGTCTGGAACGGTTTTGAAAACTTATACTGGGGAGAGATTTAGTCCTTCGGGAGTACTCACAGTTGATGTTAGCTTGAATGGCCAATCAGAAACTTTGAAATTGTATGTTGTTGATGAAGGGGATGTTCCACTTTTTGGGAGAGATTATTTGAAAATGTTCTTTGGAGAAAGGTGGGCTGAGAATTTCACAAAGATTCAGAGGAATGTGAATATGAACTGTGATAGTGAAGCTATTCATCAGGTTAAGCCTTCTATTGCCACTGAAACTCAGGTGCGTTTAGACTCCTTACTCTCGAAGTACAGCAGTGCCTTTGAAGAAGGTATAGGCAAGGTAACAGAACAGAAAGCAACGCTTGTACTGAAGGACAACGCAAAACCAGTTTTCTGTAAAGCCAGACCTGTTCCCTACTCTATTCGACCGAAGATTGAAGAAGAGTATATGGCTTGATTTGGCAATCTTACATCACTTTATCTGTGATAAATTAAATTTAAACATTTTCAAAAATACTAAAATGGGTTTAGCGTTTTCAGAGTGTCAGTATATAATATCTTCTATAAAACTTCGGGCGGCAAGAGTCACGCTGGAACACATGTTTGGATAGACTCAATGCAGTTATTTTTATGTCAGATTGAACCTCTGCAACTAATAGAAGGTGACTTCCCTATTAGGTTAGGTAGGCTGTTCCAAAGTATATAGTTTGGCATTACGGCTGAAAAGGATTAGTAACAAGTATGTAATAAAGATCTCAATGCAAGAAGTACAAACTTATATTTTGGGGTAAACAAATTGAAAGTGATACTTATTTCAAATGTGCTATTCTGCATAGACGACACTTGCCCAAATCGAAGCGGATGTAAAATGTTTCGAAACGCTCATTGTTGTCATGTCATGTTGACTGTTCTAGCCATGCCGCGTACTTTTTGATGCTTTGTATAAAACTCGTGTGGCAGGGTGAGATGAAAGTGTTCCTATTGGCTTTGGCTAGTGGGATATCCCTTTAGCTCAACTGGTAGAGCGCAGGACTCTCACCCAGGAGCTCCCGGGTTCGATTCCCACTGGAGGTGATCTCACAATCACTCGCATAATATGGAGCCAGTTGCAATAATTATAGATCCTACCAATACCAGTAAGCATAATGTTTGTACTACGCCATAAATGTATTCATATTAAATTTGAAAACAAACCTCGGTAACTGTTTTGGAAACGTCCATATCGTTATGATTTGGCTCACAAGGTAACAAGTTAACATTCTTATGAAACCAGTTGTAAAGCTAACACATCCTAGGACCAAACCGTGCTTAGATATTGTAAGAAGCTGCTATTTTCAGTGGGTAATAAATTAATAAATAACAAATCCTAAACAAAATGAGAAAGTAAGTGGCTATGAAATGTGTTGTTAAGAGTAGCATCCGGTTAGCAACTGGATGGCAACCTTTAACGTCAGCATTCAGTACAAGAGTCGTCAACACAAAGTGCAGGGTGCACACGTTATTTATGACACATCGGAGTACAGAGTGACACACACTTACAGAGACTCTATTGGTATACATTTATGTATTGGACCCGGACGTCAACCGTACACTATACATTCATAGTAACAACATTGCAATGTAATACGACACAGATAACACAATGTTTCCGAAAGTTTGTCATTACAGTCGGGTTGATCTTTTCAGATTCATATACTTAGAGATAGGATTAACATTTACATTCGTTAGTTGTTTAAGCAACACTTAACATGGTATTTAATGTATTGGTTGTTTACCATTGGGGTAGGTATTCATATAGAGAATCTCACCCAAGTGTCTTCAGATATCAAATATATCAACACGAGTTAATTAAAGTTACAAATATCCGAGGCTTGCCGAGGATATTTATACTTTAATCAACGAGTGTTCAAAATCATTCTTCAACAATTATTAGCAAAATAATGAACATATCTGCAACACAAAACTGCCATTTGAGTTCTTCAGCAGTGAGCTCAGTGTCATAGCATTGTGACGTCATCAGCATTGTGGCCTCATAGCATTGTTACGTCATCAACTTTGTGACGTCATAACATTGTCAGCAGTGTTCTCAAAGATGTCAAAGCCTTGTGATGTCATTAACTGATGATGTAATAGGATTATGACGATTTGATTGTAGCGATATCTACAATGCCTTGTAGATATCGCTTGATCTCACACAAGCGATATCTACTGTGAGAGCCATTTTTGGATGATAAATCATATTACCCTTTAATATTGATTCTGATATATTTGTCCAATATATTACATACTCCAGAAGGCGTTGAGTCACTCTTTCCAACCCTAATCAAGTGTAAATACATTTGTAGCTACTGTCCTTTACTATCGGACATTCCTATAAAACAATCAACAATTATTTCTATAGATTGTATATATCTTTTCATTGGATTTATTTGTTTATTTTCGGAAAAGATGTTGAAGTTTCGTTTCTTATCTTTATATAATGTACGCGCCTGTTCGCCATGTTCGTTAGCTTTGCCGTCTTTAATGTATACATTCGAAATGAACTTCACTAGCCAACCAAAAAGAAAATTTCCCTCTACCCGAAAAACCGCACATTAATCTTGGAATAACAATTTATATACAATAACAGAAGACCGAAAACACGAAAAGATATAACGTTAATATTCATGTTCATATCAATGAAAATTGACATCTGCCATTCGACCTGGTAAGTCAGTTTCTATAAATTCGTCTCGCGAGCAAAGACCTAATGTGCTTTAAATGCAAAAATAATGTTGCCATTAGGTTAATAATAATTGAACTGTAAACTAAACATGTGGACACATATGTGTATTGGGGTTTAATTGCAAATAAGAATTCATGAAAGATTTAATCAGGGGAGAAAATCACTTGAAATTCTGTCCTAGCTCGCAAATGTAAACGCCTCGTCAATGTGCTTGAACATATCTGGTGCAGGTTTTGCATTGTCACATTCACATATTTTCATTACACCTTTACTGTTTCTGTGTTTAGGCATTATGCTTTTAGTGGTAGTTCCAAGATTAATGTGGGCTTTCTAGGGTTTTCTGCGCAGAGAGATGGTTATTTTTTAAAAGATTGATTACGGTAATCGGATTTTCAAAAAATGTTTCGATTATAGTTTATAGCTACAGACGTTGTTTTCTAATTGAAACCTGATTTCGATTTGTGTACCCTGATATAGCATTCAACACTTTGAATATTAATTATTGCAACTGCACCAAGCTCTAAGTATCATAACTGAACGCCAGTCAAACTCTTGGACGGGCCGTTCTTAAAGACAAATAGATGAAGTAAACATAACATTTTATTCTCATAACAAGTTCAACGAGAAAAAAATATATAAAACAAAATATATGACATCTTCAATGTAACAATGGAAATACTGTGAAACAGACAACAACGCGACGTGTAAGAATGTTTAGGCCTAAGTTCTACTCCGTCTTAAAGAGCAGAGCTGGTGATCGCCTCAGAACAAAGCAATGCAAGATGTTACTTGTGTTTCCAGAGGACCTGATTTCGCACTTTTGCCCCATAGGTCCTCTAAGAAGTTAAAAATGACGGGATGATTTTGAACGCGGAACATAAGCTTTAACTCTACATTTATATTAACTGTTCCGGGGATGTAGCTCGGTTGGTAGAGCGTCTGCTCATTACCCGGTAGGTCGGGGTTCGATTCCCGGCAGACAGACAGACAGACAGAATTGATTATTTACATCTCACTCAGACAAATATAAATACATAAATTTGACATCAATATATAAGCGACCAATCGCCAAGCTATTTATGAGAGATGGTAAAACACATAAAACATAATCTATATAATGTAAAAACATATAAATACATATACTTAAAATAATATAATATACATATAAACATTATAAGATTATTTGTACAATATAAAACGTCTATATTCTAAGATGCTACTACAGGTTTTGGCTAAAACATGAGTAAACTCTTCACGGCCGCGTCATACCAAAATACGTTAATAGATGGGAGTTGTTGCTTCCTTGCTTGGCGCTCAGCATCATAAAGATAGAACAATGCTTGAACTGGTGCTGCACTGTGGCTGTCAGGTGCCACTGGCACAAATCGAATTTCCGAATTGTAATGAGGACAATAAGTGTTATTATTATTAAACCCATTCTTATTTACACAATTTATTTCTGAATTTCATATGACAAAAATTTCAGATGAATCTTCGTTGTCGTATCATTGTTATGCTGTTGTTCTTTCAATGATTCCCTAATATTGTATTTTGAAAGAAAATGTTTGCACTAACTCTAAAAAATCTAAATTGATATAATCTATACTGTCAAAAAGACCGCTGCCCCGTGTACACTCAATATACAGACAAACATGATGTTTGACATTATTACAAAAAATACACCATACTCAGAGTCACCAAACCAGCAGTCAATGGACGATAGACCGCTCTCTGTAACCCAGTTAGGACACAAGTCGACCCAGAGCCACCAGCGGACAAAGGTATATCGTTGTCTGTAGTTGTGATTAAGGGGGCGGTTTTGGTTTGTTGAACTGGGGGAAAAAATGTTGGAATAAGACAGCATTTTATGATTCGACATATATTTATTTGTTAAAGGCTTCAATCGATGATTTGATTTTACTTTTCATTTACGGAGATGTATCGTTAGATTGTGTGTTGGAGCTAGACGGCGGCAACTTGTGATGACGTTACTGACATGCATACATTGCTCTTAATTAACATCACATGATTATATCTCATACTAACCATACTCATGGCACCGTCCACTCTCCCTCTCACAAGCTTCCCAGTTCCCCGGACACTTCTTTCTACAGTTGTGAGACCACCACCCTTCCACACAGCCGTGAGTGCAGACAGATCCCAGTTGATGATCGTGGAAGCACTCCCTGTCAACACAGTGGATGTTTCACGTCTTGTTGCAGTGATGACCATAGAAACCGGGTATGCAACCATTGGAGCACTCCTGTCTCCCGCCTTGGACACATGTCCCGTCTCGACATCCGGAGGGGCATATGACGTCACATCTGTCCCTGGTCAAGCCAACTCTACAACCCTCAGTACAAAAGCCGTCTTCATGGTAGCATGACTTGCTGATGCAGTTGCTTGAACATTCCACCTCGCAATGACCGCCCCACCACCCGTCTATACAACCATCTCGGCATTTTCTCGACAACCAGTAGCATTGTCTGCCTCCATCGTGCAAGGCCCTGCCACAGTGTGGTGGACATAAATCACATCTCTCCCCACTCCAACCCGGGTTACATGACTTCATACATTTCCCGTCAAGTGTATAACAGCCTCCACCTTCACAGCCTGTACTGCATCTCTTCTCACACCAGGAGCCCCACCACCCGAGTCTACATCCATCCAGACAAGATCCGGTAACTCGATGACAGAAGACACTTTTACCAAAACTTGGATGACAGTTGGATGGACAGGGAGTTGTACAACCTTCTGTGTAGTATCCGGCGTGGCACGTCATACAGCTTCCGTTGCTCTGATGACAGTACCCGATGTCACAGTGACCTCTGCAGTAGTATTCGCACCTGTCCCCCCACCGGCCTGATTTACATGACTCGCACCTGTCCAAGAAAGATGGCTGACGACAGTGGCTTGACGTGAGTATTCCTATTGTCATGTGAGAAATGGCTGTGAAGAAAGAAACGGGAAGATAGTCAGTCCATTAGATGTATAGAAAAGGGTAGGTATTGACCAACAGAAGTGTTACAGACTTAGTATTAACAACATCCCATGTCATGTTGGCAAGGGACATATTTCTACATGTCGGTCAAATATTTCCTCACATACAACAGTCTTTCCTTTAACGTTTTTTTTAAATTTTAATGTGGCATAAATCTGAATATTGGATTTCGAATAACATTTCACTTATCTACTTTTGTTCGACCTGCTCCCCGCACATCTACACATGGGATAAATTCTTCAATTTAATACGAATTAAAATTAGAGGATGTTACCTTGTTTTGACTTCATAAGAAAGAGAAAGTATATAAACGATACTAGACTCAATCAGTCTAATTAAAATCTACCCTCAATCTGCAAAATAATGCATCTATCAGGATACGAACAGGTTCCAGGTTTTTGGGATTTATAAGTGAAAACTAAACAGGAATATGTTTAAAACGTAATAGACACCAAGCGTATTCATTGGAGTAATTAAAATGTGTTACTTATGTGTATTTGATATTTGATTTTAATTTTGTTTCAAGACCCTCCCTGAGTCTGGTTCAGGCTCCATAAAAAGGAATTGTAAGCATCTACATCGCGAGAATATCTTTTACCACGAGCATATTTAAGATAAATAACACTCATAAACTGCACGAACTGACAAAATAGTGGAATGGTTTACTGACAGTAGAGAAAGATTAGGCCTGTTAGGTAAGTCATTTTGTCTATCGATCGTTCTGTTTGTTTCTCCTGCGCGTGGATACCCTTGACTGGAAAATACTGTACGTCTTACAAACAAATCAGTCAAACAAATCTCTTAGTGCATTGGAACTGCTTGGCATACATCCAACGCCTATCGTGAATTGAAGTGAGCAGTCGATGACATGTGATTAAGACATGAGTACGTATATTTATAATTTACAATCTTACGTCGAATACTTGTATGGGGAGATTTGGTCTGGAGCAGTGCCAAATGCCATCTAAGATAAAGACTCATCCATAAAGGGTCGGTTTTCGTTGTCACGTGGTCGGTATTGGAGGGGTGTATTGTAAACATGTATTATTTGTATACGAATCGAACATGTTTAAACTGGCTTGCATTGATAAACAAAAAGTGTCTCTCAGTATTGGTATATATAGCTTAACGTGATGATGGTATATAACCACTGGTTCCGCGTTTATATTACAAAAGGAGGACAACCTGAACTAATGAGATCCATACAAACTGTATCTAGGTTACACAGGGTTGTTGTTTCTTTCAATCATCAACCACTATACATGCAACATGAGTGTATCGGATGACATTAACACAATTTACATCCCACTTACACGTGTGTACACCTCGTTGTCCGCGGGAACCATTCATAAAAGTGTCCTGTTCGTTCTCGATATCAGGACTCTTGTCAAAAAGGTCCTAATTTCTCATACACGGAAACTTTTAAAAAGTAGTTCAAACAAGGTTAAATATAAATTTTCATTGACAGCGGTATAAGTAAATGTTTTTAATAAATATATATGTAACAGGTATTCGATCACTGCTCTGGGATATGCCGGTCAGTGCCAGTACTTATAGATCCTACCGATAAGTAAGTACCATGTATGTACTGTGTCATGTATATATTCCGATGAAATTTTAAGAGAAAACTTCCGTAACACATTTTTTTGTAAACTGCCATGGTTATGCCTTTGCTCATAAACCTCAGGTATGTCAGAATACAGTTCATTTCAATATTAAATCAACAAGAAAAAAGTGAGCATGGCTCACATACCCCCGCCACCCTCTATCCGTCCATTGAACATTATAGATGTACAAGGGTACTAAGTTTAAAAACAAATTCAAACATCATAATATTGTTCAAAATATTTTGGGAACTGGCTTTGTTATTACAAAATTTCATTCACCCAGAAATAATATTTTTTTCAGGTAACTTAATTGTTCCCATTTGGGCATCACAGTGGTAATTTGTACCAAGTTACAGATTCAAGGGCCATAACCCCGTAAAAAAAATCTTTCAGAACTGGACTGTGAATCGATGAAGAGTATCATCTGGACTACCTACATGTTAAATTTCATTCACCTAAATGTAATAGTTGCCGAGAAAACCTGTCCCAATTGGAGCATCACAGCTCTTTTGGTGCTAAGTTCAATTTCGGATTCAAGGGCCATAACTCCGTAAAAAAAATATATTTCGGAACTGGTTCAGAACTCGATAAAGAGTATGGTCATGAGTACTCACAACCAAAATTACTTCGTGTGGGGGTATAATAACAAATATACACATGAGTAACTAAGTGGTAACCGGAGCACATGTTGCTTATATATGTATGATACCCAAAAGTCAATCGCACTCTCTACATATATGTTTTCAGTAACAGCACTACAATATACTACGATAAAAATGTTATGAAGTATAGTCTGGTTGCTCTTTTCAGATTCATTATAATCAAGTAATGGGATTGAGCTTTATAGTAACTCCATGTCGTTTCGTTGTTAAAGTAACACAATTTTGTGCTTTTCTTGGTTGTTTACTATTTAGTTTACTACTTATATCATACCCGTATTTACATCTTGAATTTGATATATAAGTAAGAGCAAATCAAAGAGAGACATGTTAGACATGAGGCGTCCAGTCTCATTAAAATCATACCATACGTAGTTGCACGCATATATACACGTTTATTATGTACCGCAGTGCAACTAGTTACGGTCTGATTTTAATTACATTGATCTTCACCACGTGAATATGGAAAGTGACTTGGATGGCGACACATTAAGGACATATGTAAGAAAAATAACTTTCTGTCGCATATTGTCTACATGACCTAACAAAAAAGTTGGTTGTTTTACTTACAGTAAAGAAAGAGTAAGACTGTTTTGTAAACCATCGTCACTGTCGACCCTCTGTTCTCATTCTCATTATTGTGGCTACCACTGACAGTGCAGTTGTTTGGGACTGAGTGCAACCTAGGGACTTCTTTTTATATACCGTCGTAAGTCAAACAGATTAAATGTTGCTTTGATAAATGTGTCATTCAGTTGACACAGTATTCTACGTTTTCGTTGATTGATCGCCCAAGGTCTGGAGAAATGCCAAATTCCATTTAAAATATAAGCCGCTCGTAAAAAAACAGTTCAGATTGTGACATGGCCTGTTTTGATTGGGTATATTGTTGATAGCCTTCCTCGTACCGGGTGATACGGTCTAGAAAGGTCTCAAAAAAGTTATTAACTCGATTGCCCTGCGTTATCTAAGCATTGGGGTTTTATTATCAAACGCATAAGTAAAAAAATGTTTCGTTATATTATCGTCAAAAAGCACAAGCAGTTTACACCTATTGTGGTTTTCAATTTTCGGATTATTATTTTAGGTAGTTTTCATTGAAATTCAGGTTAAGTTATTGCTTCTGTAGCAGAGTTCAAAATAATTGTTGACACTGAACCATGATCAAACTTAGTCAGGCTTTGTAGGTGAAATAATCACCATGCGTTGATATGTGCATCCATTGTGTTCTTGAGGGTCACATATTGCAAACGTTATAAATGGTGTTACTTTATCGAGAAGTACCGATTGTTACCGAAAACTACCATTTTGATGATATAGTAGACTCAGCATATTGACGATATGAAGGTAAAAGTTGTGATTTCTGATCGAAAACCGGACGATGTAAATTAAAATGTCATAATTACCATTACAGGTTGATAAGCCAAGAGTTTACATGTTCATCTACTCTCAATGAAATAGCATTTCAATCGGTTCATAAAAACTCACTAGAAGATCACTTTATAACTAATACTTGATACCTTGTTTGTCTTGTCAAATATAATGTAAGCGATTGCGATAGAAAGTTTAGTTTATGTAATAGATAGAGGACGAGTAGCAGTACATTATCGGGATATAAATGTACGGGTTTGAGAGGGTTGGCGTTAGGCGTTAGCCTAACCCTCTCAAACCCGTACATTTATATCCCGATAATGTACTGCTGCGAGTTCTCTATCTGTCTTAGAGCACAGTCAAATGCTTGAGTCGCCAAGAAAATGTCTTAAAATGAATTTATTTCAAATATTTTGTCAACAAATTTGGGAAACATTCTCTCGAACACAACATGCAAAACATTTACATCTCTCATTTCCATATGCAAATGTTAGGGACATTGACGTCATCTTCGGCACTGTGAGCACCGAATTTCTGAAATTGTCCGAGGTGCATGAGGCGTACATTTTAAATAAAGCGTACGAGTCGTGCTACAGCATAAGCGTCGTGCTTGAATCACGCACATGTATGATTTAAGCACGTTTTTATTCAGCAACATTGAGCAGTAATACATTTCATTGCCTATAAAGACTGAGTGGTTTGTGGAATGAATCAGTTCACACAATGTCTTCATCATGGACAGTCCAAGGACAAGTACACTATTCATTCAGGAAAGGTAATTTTACTTTTTTACCTCTTACTTTTTAAACTCTTTAATTTTAAAATTCAAACTAATTTTCATTACATTGGTTTATTTAGTAACAGTTATTGTTTTTTTTGTATTTCAAATTTGTTACCAACACGATTAGTTGTTTGTTGAGCTGTATTTATCAATATGCGAGTTCTTATATCTATTGTTGCATATGCTAGTGTGCATCCCGTCTATATTGCATATAAATTATTTCAGGTTACTGCAGCAAAGGAACTCGAACTGTCTGTAGGAAAGAATGTAACGTGTACTGGACATCGCTCGGACGCTGTGTGATTTTTGTGTCTCATTTTTATGTCGTTCTATATAACTTTTGAATATTATTTTTTATATCATGGTTGAAAATATATAAAACATGGGTAACATGGTTTGATGCTTGTCATTGTTTCACTTACTCGTGATATAAATAAAATACACTTGAAAAATCCCAATAGACCTCAAATTACTTGCTTTATTTACATGCTTTTATTCTTCTTTTAGGAATATCAAGCTCCTTAATATAGAAGACCCCCATCACCGGAAGCGACTATTTCCTTTCGGAAAGGGAACACAGCAGGTCATTTGTCATTGTCATTAGTGTTTAATTGTGTATTATCTCCATAAATAAAACAATCAGTTGACATTGTTTGTTGTTTTTATGGAAGTCTGTGAACCAGTTTTATGAGCAGGATACCCGAACGCAACCAGACAACCGTACATCTATCGGGATATAAATGTATTCCACGTGACCACAATACACTCATATGATTGGACGAAAGCATTTGACTCAGCTCTAATATGTAATAGAGAAATTGAAATTCAACAATTATTGTTTTGGAGTTCATCTTCTTTATTGTCTAATACACTGATTGAAGCTCGAAGCCTAATCTGTTTCTGCCTATAGCAAGCCTATCAAGCATTATTCGAGATTAGTATTAATACGAGAAGTTGTATATACATGTGAAGCGTATTTGAAGGAGAATAAGTAAGACTAAAATGTTAACAAGTAAACTATGACACTTGAAATTCACATAAACGGGAAAATAGGTGAATGTTTTACTTACAGTAAACAGACAGTATGAATATAATCATGGTCATCTTGACTGACGATATGTCATGTGTTATGGAAGAGAAGGCAATGTAAAGCCCCGTTTACATGCACCGTTTGCCCCCGGGGGCAAAATACCCCCAGGGGCAAATTTGCCTCCAGGAGGCCAATTTCGTCATGTAAACGGTACACACCGGGGGTAAATATTTTTCCCCATGGGGGTATTGAGGCAAAATTTGCTCCACCTAAATAGGTAGGGCAAATCTGTTACCCCCGTGGGTATATATACCAATGGGGGCAAACGTGTCATGTAAACACTCTTTTAACATTTTCAAGGGGGCAAATCAAGTTCCAATAAGCGAACACAGGACTCTGCACCTGCACTAATACACAAGTACATGAGTTTGACACAATTTCTCCACAGGGGACAGATAATTTGTAATTTCAAGCACCTTGTTGGATACTATTTTTCTTATCAAAGATCATTTTAATGAGTACAAATTAAAAAAACAAGACTCAAAGTCACAATCCTAGCTTAGACTTATTTTACTCATGGTGCCCGGCTGCAGACAGTGCTCTACTTATGTCCCCTTTCGACGGATCAGGATAATTCTTATGGTCTAGGTTCTGTCAGCTTTGGCTTTTTGGTGTAGGCGTTCCCATCGCTCCCAAGAATAGCTATAAAACTACTTGACCAATCGTAATGTCTCCCCATGTCATATAATAATAATAATAATGAGGATACTTATATCGAGCTGAACTCCACAACACAAAGAGCCGTGCTCAAAGCGCTACACACATTATTAACCTGGTGTAAGGACCAACAGCGTTCCTTTTTCATTCTCAACTCCCTTTGGAGTATGCAACCTGGGCTGCCAATTAAGGCGCTCGAAGGTTATCTGTCACATTGCCTGCACTTCCAAACCAGGTACTCAATTGTACTGCTGAGTGAACAGAGGCACATTTCGAATAAAGTCCCTTGCCCAAGGTGACACCACGAGCCTCTCAACTCATGTCTCAGTGTGGGACAGGGAACCACCCTTCAAACTCTCAGTTTTCATTAAGCAATGAGGCGGGTAACCCACCCATATAGTTGTGTCGTATGGCTTTTTTATATTTAATTTGTCTCTGTTTCCTTGGAAACAATATGACTTTTTTTATGCACAATATAGGTATATATGTACGCTGACTTGGCGTCCGTTGCATCTCCTATGATATGTTTGCTGCTATCTCGGAACGGTTTCTCTGGTGAGGACGTCGGATGTGTCGGTCTTGACGTAGTAACCGGAAGTTTGCCTGGTTGGGGACGGCCACGGCCACATCCTGTTTGCTGCTTACGTTCTTAAATTCTGTTGGATGGACTCATCTAAAAAATTATGGGTGACCTCACTCTGCAACTCTGCAATGTTCCCTCCAGGAGTATCTCAATATAATTTCCCCCGTTGTTCGTTTAGCCGTGGCATTTTGTCACTGGTAGGGAGACAGTTGAACAATAATGTTTTTATGCCGCGCAGAACCAAACTTCCCACGTGCATATCATGATAACCATGCACCCCAAAAACCAAGAAATCTGCCAGAGTTGTGTTTTCATGAATCGTACCATGCCAGTAACACGAAAAGGGTTCGTACCATAATGGCTTCATTTGGCAATCTTACATCGTTTATCTAAGTGTGGTAAATTAAATTGTTCATTACAACATTTTTAAAATGGCCAAAATGGGTTTTGCGTTTTCAAACAGTCAGTATATAATAACTTATATATAACTTCGGGCGTCAAGAGTCACGCTGGAACAAATGTTTGGATAGACTCAATGCAGTTAAGCTTGAACCTCTGTTACTAATAGAATGTGACTTCCCTAATAATATGTTAGGTAGGCTGTTCCAGAGTAGATATATTGTGGCATTACGACTGAAAAAGATTAGTATCGAGTATGCAATAAAGATCTCAATGCAAGATGTAAAAACTTTTGTTTGGAATAAACAAATTCAAAGTCGATACTTTTTTTGTGCTATTCTACACAGATGATAAATGTCAATTTTGAAGCGGATGTAAAATGTTGCCAAATGACCACTGTTGTCATGTCATGTTGACAGTTCTGGCCATGCAGTGTACATGTTGATACTCTATATAAAAGTCGCACTGTACAGATTCAGTGGCAATAATAGCTCCTACCAATAAATAAGTATCATGTATGTTCTACGCCATATATGTATGCCGATTAAATTTTAAAACAAACCTCGGTAACTGTATTTTTAAACGACCATCATTATGATTTGGTTCACAAGCATAAGGTATTTCAGTTAACATTCTTATGAAAACAGTTATAAAGCTAATACACCCTAGGACCAAACCGTGCGATACACGGTGCTTAGATATTGTAAGTAGCTTATATATTCAGTGGGTAATCAATTAATAAATGACAAATCCTAAAAAAAATGAGGAAGTAAGTGGCTATGAAATGTGTTGTTAAGAGTAGCCGGTTAGCAACTGGATGGCAACCTTTAACGTCAGCATTCAGTACAAGAGTCGTCAACACAAAGTGCAGGGTGCACACGTTATTTATGACACATCGGAGTACAGAGTGACACACACTTACAGAGACTCTATTGGTATACATTTATGTATTGGACCCGGACGTCAACTGTACACTATACATTCATGTGATCTTATCAGTAACATGTTTCGGGTATAGTTTATAACTACAGGCATTGTTTTCTGACTCCAAATTGATGTAACTGAAACCTGATTTCGATGTGGGTACTCTTTAACCTAATATAGCATTTAACAATTTGAATATTATTTATTGCAAATGCACCAAGCTTCAAATCGCCTACAAGTACCGTCACTGAACTCCAACCCAACTCTTGGATGTAGCCATTCTTTTAAAGACAAATAGACGAAGGAAAATAATATTTTATTCCCAAATCAAGCTCAACAAGAAAAAATATGTAAACAAAATATATGACATCTTTAATATATTTGTATTTAGGATAAAATATAGATATATGAGATTTATTGTAAGAAATTGTTACATGTGGAGTTTGAAATAAGTTAAGATAGAGTTTTAGAGAATTCGGAGTTATTCATAACAGATAATATTCGCCATCATCTGTCAGCATTTTTAGAGGAGGCGTTAAATGGTACTTTCATGATGTGCTTTCAGAGGGTTCATATGTGCGAAAAAGAACACAATCCGAAAATTATCAAATAAACGACAGATGCTTTCGGTAATTATGAAGTTTTATCAGGGACTGAATATCGAGTAGACACAGTATTAAAGCGTGGGTAGCTGACATTAGAATGACCGCATGAACTATGAACTATGAACTGTAAACTGTGAACTGGTTAGTGATTGGCTGAAGCAGGAATTAACCGACTTGAATAATGATTATAGGGCGAGGTATTGTCTGAAAAAGGTCAGTTGTTGAGAGTAGTACTAATAGTAGTGGTAAATGTTTATTTAAGTGTCAC
Source organism: Gibbula magus (assembly GCA_936450465.1). Classification (NCBI taxonomy): domain Eukaryota; kingdom Metazoa; phylum Mollusca; class Gastropoda; order Trochida; family Trochidae; genus Gibbula; species Gibbula magus. Next base: position 17,533,197 of record OW388292.1, read on the forward strand.
ACGCACCAGAACACTTTACATACATATACATTGTACAATAGTATAAAACAGTGCGTCGGGCTACACGCTGGCCTATGAGACACTAAAAACACATATCTTACGGTAATAAATATTTGAATAAAACATATGAAAAATCAGGTATATTGCAGTTCACGTCTTTTAAACATATTTGACATTACAGAAGCTAAAATATTTTGCAATTTTTTCTCATTCATAATATATAAAAACTTATCATTATCATCTAAATCATAGAAGAGACAGTTACACTTTAAAGCAGCATCAAACAAAGTAAAAGAAATTCATCTTCAACCGTATGTACAAGAGAGTCAGCATATATAAAACAATATTTACAATGCCTTTGTAAAAGAGGAACAGGGGGCTTGGCATATCTGCCGGTTTCAATATACAAGGGTAAAACACCACATCTATATTTGGATAAAATACGACGATGTTTAACATAGTTTTCAACAAAGGGAGTGTCTTTATACAAACGATAGGTGCGCAATTTCCCATCATCATTCCACAAAGAGGCCCGCCAACAATCCACATCCTTGCTTTTTTAGGAGATCCTTAATATAAGTAATACAAGTTGAGGGTGCCAGTTCGAAGTTGACAAGCAGGCGGTGAAGAGTCCGATTCAGGACAGATGGCCAGGGCGCCAATGCGGGCCTCGTAGTCTGAACCATGGGGTTCTACCCGTAGGAAGGGATAGGATAGGTAATCGTATACTGCGATAGGACGAACCGGGGTAACGTATATTTTGAAACGTTTATATTGTTATATGTGTAGGTATGTATAACGTATGAGCTTAAACGTATTGGATCTTTCAATTGCATAGAGTTGCTCTGAAGAAGAGTACCTCTCGGGGGCCAAGCGAGTAATTTGAGTTTCCCCAAGATAACATGAATAATAATATATACATATATTAAGGGCGCTCACAACGTAAGATAACCAGTGAGACCTTAATATAACACAACATGTAAGCATGTTTAGGCCTTTAGTGCTACTCCATTTTAAAGAGCAGGGCTGGTGATCGCTGCAGAACAAGCAATGCAAATTTGTACATGGTTATTCAAGTTGAAGATGTTACATGCGTTTTCAGAGCTGGTTTCGCACTTTTGCCCCGAATGACCTTGAATAAAGTATTAAGAGTTTTAAAAAGACGGGATGATTTTGAAAGCGAAACAAAAGCTTAAATTGTATATTTACAGTAACTGTTCTAATCCTCGTTATCCCATCTTTGTTATGGTTTGAATTATGTACATTCAACGATTACCTAATATTGTACTTTGAAAGAAAATGTATATTAACTTTACTGACACTGTCTGCCACAGGCGTGAAATTACAAAAATGAATTCCTTTACTTCCGAAACGGTGACTTTTTATACGAATGTTTTTAAAATCATGGTAATGGGGTAAACTATCAGGTATAGATGCTCAAAGCAATGTTATGTCCATATAACAATCTATGAAGAATGATTGAATTTTATAATTGCTAACAAGACCGTTGCCCGTGTAAAGTCAATATACGACGAAATGTTTGATACTATCACAAAATATATATCATTCTCAGAGTCACCAAACAAGCAGCCAATGGACGAAAGATCGCTGTCTGTAACCCAGTAAGGACACAGGTCAGCCCAGACCCACCAGCGGTCAAAGATGGATCGTTGTTTGTACCTGTGATGCGTGGGGCGGTTTTGGTTCCTTGAACTGAAAAAAAATGTTAGAATAGGACAAAATTTATTATTCAACATGTATGTATTTGTTAAAGGCTTCAAGCGAAGATTTGATTTTACTTGTCATTTACTGAGATGTATCATTAATTTGTGTGTAGGAGCTAGACGGCGGAAACTTGTGACACCATATGATTGTACCATATGCAAAGTATACTCACCACACTGCCCATTCTCCCTCTCACAAGCTTCACAGTTCCCCGGACACTTCTTTCTACAGTTGTGAGACCACCACCCTTCCACGCAGCCGTGAGTGCAGACAGATCTCAGTTGATGGTCGTGGAAGCACTCCCTGTCAACACAGTGGATGTTACACGTCTTGTTGCAGTGAGGACCATAGTAGCCGGGTATGCAACCATTGGAGCACTCCTGTCTCCCGTCCTGGACACATGTCTCGTCCCGACATCCATAGGGACACCTGGCGTCACATCTGTCCCCGGTCCACCCAACTCTGCATCCCTCAGTACAATAGCCGTCTTCATGGTAGCAAGACTTGCTGATGCAGTTGCTGGAACACCCGACCTCGCAATGACTGCCCCACCATCCGTCTGCACAACCATCTCGGCATTTCCTTGTCTTCCAGTGACAGGATCTTCCTCCATCTTGGACCGTCCCACAGTGTGGTGGACATGCAACAGCACATCTGTCTCCACTCCAACCAGGGTTACATGCCTGAGTGCATTTCCCGTCATGTTCGTAACAGCCTCCTCCGCCACAACCCGTACTGCATCTCTTCTCACACCAGGAGCCCCACCACCCGAGTCTACATCCATCCAGACAAGATCCGGTAACTCCATGACAGAAGACACTCTCTTTAAAGGATGGGTGACAGTTGTCTGGACAGGGAGTGGTACAACCTTCTGTGTAGTACCCGGCGTGACAAGCCCAACAGCTTCCATTGCTCTGCTGACAGCCCCCGATGTCACAGTGACCTCTGCAGTAGTATTCGCACCTGTCACCCCACCAGCCTAGTTTGCACGACTCGCACCTGTCCAAGAATGATGGCTGACGACAGTGATTTGACGACAGTATCCCTGTTGTCATAAGAGAAATGGCTGTGAAGATAGAAACGGGACGATAGTCGATCAATTAGATGTATTGAAAAGTTAAAGTATTGACAGAAGTGTTAGTCATCACATTACATGAAATAGTATTGGTAATATTCCATACAATCTGAAAGACAATAAGGGATTAGAGGAGCTGTGTGAATCGGATACTCTGAGGAATAAGATGTATTATACAAGTATCTTGAATAGACAAAAAAACATTTTGTTAAAAACGAAACATTATTTTGTTCATTCCTACAATTTAGAATTTGTATTTGATCCCGGCATCGAATAAAGGTGCCTCCATTTTGTTTCATAAAATGTTAGTTTTTGGTAACTTTTGGAACTTCTCGATAAAATAAGACCATTAATAACGTTTGGCATATTTGACCCCCAACAACACAATGGATGTACCTTGTGTCATGTTGGCAAAGCACATATTTGTACATGCCAATGAAATATTTCAACGAATTCAACAGTTTTTCCTTTAGCGTCTGCCATATCTTTCATTTAATGTTTAATGTTGCATAAACCTAAATATTGACTTTCGAATAGCATTACCCTCATCCACTTTTGTTCGACCTGTCTCCCCGCCTCATTTCGTTAAATGTGTCGTGTAAAGTCTGCACATTGAATTCCTGAAGTTCATACGAATTGAAATAAAAGGATGTCAGTTTGCTTTGACTTCTCAAGAAAGAGAAAGCAGATAAAAAGATGCTAGACTCAATCGGTCTGATCAAAATCTACCCTCTTTCGGGAAATAAAATCTACAAAATAGTGCATCTACCAGGATACGAACAGGTTCTATAAATTCCTCTCCACAAGGCGTGGAGACATCCCGTTTAGGTGCGTATTCTGTACCAGTTTAGTGCAGACAAAAATCATTTCATAATGTTTGAACTTTCGTCCTTTTGAATGCATTCCGAATCATTCGTGGACCCTGTAATCGTAGCTTAAAGGTACATCCATTGTGTTGTTAGGGGTCACATATTCAAAACGTTATAAAATGTGTTACTTTATCGAGAAGTACCGACTGTTTTGGCGATTGGTGATGAATATGCAAGCCGAGTAATTAATTTGTACTGTAAACAGCACATATGGTGATTTGGAACGTATTAAAGACAAATAAAACACAATGGATGTACCTTTAAAGAGCCACAGGTTCCAATTTATTTATATATTTATTGTTTTCAGTAACAACACTACACTATACTTCGGACACAAAAGCACAATGTTATGAAAAACTTTTAAGTAAAGTCCGGTTCATCTTTTCAGATTGATATGATAAAGTAGTGAGGCTGGGTTTTACAGTAGCTACATGTCGTTTGTTCTTTTCGTTCTTTTTATTTCTCGTATTGTTTATCATCTTTAGCATATCCTATCCTTGTATCTTGATTTTGAGTTGAAGTGTACGTCGATTACTCCTGTTAGACATGAGGCGTCCAGTCTCATTAAAATCGTACAAACTTAGTTGCACGTATACATGTATTTTGTGTAGCGCTGTGCAACTAATGACGGTCTGATTTTAAATAGATTGATCTTCACCAAGTGAATATAGAAAGTGGGTTAAGTGACACATTAACAAATATATAAGCAAAAGAACTTTCTTTCACTTAATTTCTACATGGACTGACAAATAAGTTGAATGTTTTACTTACAATAATGAAGGAGTAAGACTATCGTCGTCACTGATCGTTCTGTTCTCATTCTCATGCATGCGGATACTCTTGACAGTGCTCAGTTTTTTGGGACTGGTGTGCGACCGAGTAGAGACGTCGATATATAAATTACATAGTGAATAGGAGTTTTATTTATTCATGTTTTACAGCTCTCTTGAATTGAAGTGACAGTTGAACAAATACATGCCGAGTAACTGCAAAACGGTTGATCGCCCTGTTGCGACGTAAGTTGTAATAAACGCGGTAAGATGTAATAACTGCGGTAAATTGTAATAAAAACGCGGTAAGATGTAATACTGCGGTAAATTGTAATAAAAACGCGGTAAAATGTAATAAAGTTTACTGCGGTAAATTGTAATAGGGGGTGCGGTAAAATGTTTCGATGAAAGGTGCGGTAAATTGTAATACGATGTGCGGTAAATTGTAATATTTTCTTTTATAGAAGTTGATGTTGATGAAAGTAAAATTCACCAATCAAAATGTCCGTCTGACAATTCGTCCGTCTGATTTTGTTTCACTAACAGCTCTGATTATAATTGATGATATGTTTCTAAACTTTACAAATTTAATCACTATGATTTGCAGATGTGCTGTTTGTTTGTTTCGGTTTGTCTTATTTGCATAATTTATACAAATTTTCGAATTTTGTGTGTCATGAATTTGTTCTGCTCGCAACTCTGACAATAATATTTTGAATATAACAGCACGTGAGAACATGCTATCATTACCATGTGCAAATCTGCCTTTGTACACAACCGGCCAGAAGAAACGCCTACCTGAATCTTAGAGATGAATAATCTGATAACATATAATTTATGATGGCCTTAGTAATGTTATATTAAAACGATAATTGATAAGACAATCAATTGGCCATAAATTACTGCCCCACCCTCACAAACCCGCACCCCCGAACTACGCCCAAAAACACTGCTACTGTCGGTTGATTTTATTTGTGCAATCTTTTTATCACCATGTTGACATCTGCAACGTCATTACTTTGGCGTGTTGTGAACAGGTGCACATTGTTAAGAGGAGTATGATAGTATGATCTTCGGATGTATAGAGCATGCTGCAGCAAAACTATTTAACCCTGATTGCAAACTAAACACATACTATGTAATTATTTTCTAACAATAGGTAAATTTATAAAATTTCGAGAAAAAAAACATCAGAAATGGTGGAACTCTATAATATTACCCAAACGGGTGAGGAGACACGGCTGATTATTTTTTTGATATTTGCACATGTGCTTTCAAGTGATTCTCAATGTTGATTGGTCGGTTATCCGTAGAAAGAATGATTATGACGTCATGAAACAATGGTCTGACGTGACGAATTCTCTTATGACGTCACAATGTTACTGTGGCGACGTGTTGTTCAGGGCGACCTTCCACTGACATTAATATGTAAAAATCAAGCGTAATTGTGCAATTTAATTACATTATGGGTAATATATAGAATAACCAACTCGGTACGAGTGATTACGCGAAATATCCACTCGTCCAAATAATGTTCAGAGCCACTCGCTAAAGCTCGTGGCTGAACATTATATAGACTTGTGGATATTCCCCGCAATCACTCGTACCTCGTTGGTTATTCTCTAAATATCACATTTTTGTGAGCAGAGTCCTGATACTTTTTAGGAAATGTCATAAAATATCTGGTAGGTGTTTCTTTCTACTTTACAGTTGAGTAATGGTAGACTTCAGGTGGAGTTTGCATTTGTATCCACCAGTCACTAAAAAATATGTATAGACAATTAACGTCTGAAATTGACAACTTCGTGTGTATAAAATTCCTGAAAGAATTGTTTTCACTTGATAAAGATGTAAATCTTATATGTATCTATATCCCTCCCAACGGTTCAGCATACTATAAGCATAATAATCCAAAGTGTAATATTGAACAATTAGAGAATTATCTGCTTGCGAATCTCCATGACTTTTCTGAATCTCACACTGTTATTTGTGGTGATATGAATGCCCGTACAGGCCAACAGAACAATGTAACTACAAGTCTTGACGATGATAATATGACTCATATATTCCAAGCCAGTGTTGACGATGACGATTATCCTTTAGATGATCGTAGTTCTCATGACAATGTGATCAATAATTTTGGTAATTTATTATTAGATCTATGCTATGCTTTTAACCTATTTATTGTGAATGGTAGAGTGTATGGAGACTCGAAAGGGGAATATACATATCATGGACATCAAGGATCTAGTGTAAATGACTATTTTATTTGCTCACCAGACTTTTTTCAATTTATCAAATTGTTTAATATTGGAGACAGAGTAGACTCTGACCATTTACCGCTAGAACTAGATTGTCAATTTCCTAATATGATACGCTCAAAGTGTAAAACTCATGTTGATAATTCCCCAGAAAACATTGTTTGGAACGATTCTTTTTGTGAACTGTTTGTTCATACCCTGAAAGGTAATTTGTCATCTACAATTGATCACCTATTATCAAAACTTGAGTTTGATCTAAACGGAGCTCTACACGATTTTGTTGATATTGTACTGGAGTCCGCATCTTGTATGAAGAAAAAATCTAAGAGAAATAGACAAAATCATAAAATCCCTTTTAATGATGAATGCAAAACCGCTAGGTGAGATGCTCGCAAGGCACTTAGAAGTTTTCGTTGTAGACGAACTGATATCAACAGAAATCATGTTTGTAAAATGAGAAATAAATACAAAGCATCATGAAGAAAATTTAAATCTAACTTGCGTAGCCAAAGATTGAAAAGATTAAATGATTCTTTCAATAATCCCGCTAAGTTCTGGAAACAAATTCGTTTTTATAGAAAGAAACCAGACCCTAAAAATAATATATCCAAATGTGAATGGATGACCCATTTCAAGACAATTTTTTCTAATGATGATATTTTACAGACCGACAGCTGTTTGTTCGATAATGATACCTTTTCTTCTACTGACTATGATGATGTTGATGAAATGATTTTGGAAACACAAATTTCAGAAGATGAAATAAAGAGTGCTTTAAGTCGTTTAAAGAGCGGGAAATCACCTGGTCCTGACAATATCATAATCGAAATGATAAAATGTTCTCACTCCGAATTAATGCCTTTCCTTTTAAGATGTTTTAATACGGTATTTGAAAGTGGATCGTTTCCAGATAGCTGGTCTCGCTCAATTATTGTACCAATACATAAAAAGGGGGCTACAGATAATCCAGATACTTATAGAGGTATATCCCTAATGAGTGTAATTGGGAATATTTACATCTATTCTAAACAACAGAATCTCGAACTGGTCGAGTTTAAGAAACCTTATCCCTGAATGCCAAGCCGGATTTAGAAAAGATTATTCGACTTCTGACCATATTTTCACATTATATGCAATTATACAAAAATGCTTATCTCGTAGTAAACATAAACTTTATGTAGCATGTGTCGATTTTAAAAAGGCTTTTGACTACGTTGATCGTTTTAAACTGTGGCAATGTTTAAGGAAGGCTGGTTTACAAGGGAAAATGTATTCTATTTTAAAATCAATGTATTCAAATATCAAATCATGTGTTCGTTGTGATGATGGTGTCACTGATTATTTCGATTGCCCTATTGGAGTCCGGCAAGGATGTATTTTAAGTTCAATATTGTTTTCCTTCTTTATAAGCGAATTGTATTATGATATTTCTATGTTAGGTAAACATGGTGTACAAATGTTTCCAGCTATGATTTAAATTTTTATTTTGCTCTTTGCCGATGATGTTATTCTAGTCTCAGATACAATTATCGGTCTACAAAACCAACTTAATGTTTTGGAACGATATACAAATGAATGGAAATTATCTGTTAATTTTGATAAAACAAACATTGTTATCTTTCGAAGAGGCGGCCCAGTCGCCTCTAAAGAAAAATGTTTTTTGAATGGCAAACAGTTATCTATTGTACAACATTATACCTATCTCGGGCTTATGTTTTCCTATACTATGAATTTTTAAAAAAGTGTTTTAGATTTGAAGTCACGTGCCAAAAAGGCACTTATCAATGTTATGTCAGTATCCCAAAACTTTTGCATTTTATACCCGAAAATATTTTTTAAATTGTTTGACTCACAAATCCAACCTATTATGCTTTATGGATCCGAAATTTGGGGATTTCAACGTCATGATTGTATCGAGAAACTACATCTTCTAGCATGTAAAATATTTTTAAATGTTGCCCATGCAACACCGAACTGCATGATCTATGGCGAATGTGGTAGATATCCAATATATATAAACTCACAAATCTGATGTTTAAAATGTTGGTTAAGGATCCTTAGAATGCACGAGCAAAGGTTACCAAAGCTAGCATATAACACGCTTGTTCATTTAGATGATATGGGAAAGATAACATGGGCAACTCATATTAGAAACTTATTATTTACCCATGGATTTGGATTTGTGTGGCTACATCAAACAGTTGGTAATGTTTCCTTATTTCTTAAGCAATTCCGAGATCAATCTGTTAACATGTTTTATCAAGAATGGCACTCAAATCTAGACAATAGCACAAGATACCAATTGTATAGATCATTTAAAAGCTTAATTCAACCAGAGTTGTATCTTTCTGCACTGACATCTAAAAATATAAGACGCACATTTGTCAACTTTCGATTAGGCTTGTTAGATTTATCAGTAAATAAAGGCAGAAGATTTTCCATAGAAAGAAGTTTAAGAATATGTCCGTTATGTAAATCTGCTGTAGAAGATGAAATCCATTTTGCTTTTGTATGTCCACATTATGCTGATTTAAGAAAACGATATATTTCAAATCATTACCTTTTAAAGTATCCTAAAACTGCCTTTATTTCGATTTTGTCCTCGAAAAATGAGAATGTAATAAGGCATTTAGCGCTCTTTGTGAAATATGCTGTTGTCCGAAGAGACAATCTAATATCTGAATTGTAAAATCTGCTGTGAATTTTCTGTATATGTGTACCTGGTAAACTTGTATAATTTGTATATGGGCCGGAGGCCTGCATTACAATAAACTTCTTTGACTTTGACTTAATATGTAATGTATGTACTGAACGCAGGGATATAAGAGTGACCTGCTCACTAATGTTTTGGTGTGTTGTTTTCAGGTGAGTAGCATAATTTGTTTGAGTGTTTGACTGATTATCCAACATCCTGTAGATTATAGTTCAGATAGAATTACGACTACGACGACTGTTACATCGTTGACCACCACGATTAACTTTAGATTTATATGCCATGCATTCCTATAACAACATACAATTCTAATCAACATAGAGCTTTTGTTGTTTTTTTTTGTCATGAAACAAAAACATTTTGCCATGACCATTTTAGATCTTATAATTATGTGAACAGCTCTGTAATAATACATTTTCGACGAATACTTGCTTTCGATATATTTCGATCTTTGATATAAATGATGATAGACTTTTTAATTATGTTAGTGGATAATACACGACATGAATAGGTTTCAGAAAGATATGATGAATGGTTATCAATCTCTTCTCAGGAAACAACATATCTATCTGTAAACGTGAACAGAGTCAAATTCTCGTTTTTCATGAAAACAAACAAAAATAATAAAACATTTCAGAAATCTGAAAATATCAAGAGCCACCACTCCAGTAAATTTGAAATACATATGTAAAGTTTCAGACAGATTGACAGAATAAACCCTGTACACTCCCATGTAAGGCGGAGGTTTAATCAAAACAGTTCGTCTGTAAATTTTGGAGGACTTATGATTTTAATATGCAATAATACTTATAATAATACTCTCATTCAAAAAATACATATGTATATGTTCAATGAATGACCCAAATTCGGCATTCATGGCAGCTAAAAATTAAATGTATGGTTATTACATTTTACCGCATTATGTATTACATTTTACCGCACTTTTTAGTAACATTTTACCGCACCCCCTTATTCCAATTTACCGCAGTAAACTTTATTACATTTTACCGCGTTTTTATTACAATTTACCGCAGTATTACATCTTACCGCGTTTTTATTACAATTTACCGCAGTTATTACATCTTACCGCGTTTATTACAACTTACGTCGTAACACGCCCGGTTAACCCGCTCGTAAAAAAATCACTTTAGATTGCCACATGGCCTGTATTGAAGGGGTAAAGCACCCTGGAAAATCAGCCGACACTGTTCAGTATGCAGTGCTTATTGACCAGTCAGAATTCAACAAACATATATAATTAACCAGGTTTTTCGATACAAACAAGGTCCCAGATGGGAACATGGTTATTTCAACATCTGCAGAATCGACATAACTGAATCAAAAAATGTATAGTATAAACGCATAAAAATGTTGGAATTTCTATATCATAAAGTGTTTCTATCTTTTGCTTGATCTATGTTTATAATACAGTGCGCTAGTGGTTCACAATGTTTTGCGAAGGAATAACATATATAGTTAGACTAAACTATGTGGTCCTATAAGGATAACTTTAAAATACCTCGGGTATGGTCAGCTTGTGGACCCTGATAGGAAGGACTATGATGGTCTACAAGCTTACTATGTCCGAGGTAGAATGGTTTCTCTATATTATCAACCGGTTTAAGTCTAAAAGATGCTTTGTTATGGCGTTATATTGAGTATCCTTGGTAAACGAAGTCGTTCATAAAACCTGAAATATATCAGTCACACTTTATAAGTTGCTGTTTTAATTTCATGCGCCTCGTTTGCGCAGTATGCTAAAGCGTTAGCTCACGTTCTACAGGTGATAGGTGTACATGTTCGAGGCGCACTGTCATCAAAACATTTGCTGATCATATTCTAAAATATTTTTGAGAATCTTTTCAAAATTAGTCTTAGACAGTTTCCTCAGTTTTTTACTTCACATCGTCATTTTAGCCAACATATCAAGGTTTCAATCATTGTTATTCGTCCTAGCAGAGTTGACACTTGTCTCTGTAAACCTCTCCTGTACCGGGTTATACCGTTTAGAAAGGCCGTTCCAAGCATCACGTTATATTGCTGGTAGGTTGATAATTTAACATTTGACCTCGTTCTCGTTCATTCTACCAGATTTTACAGGTCTCTAATACAAGACTTTTAGTTAACTTGTTTTTCCTGTGTTATCTAAGCATCGGGGTTTTATTATAAGACGCATAACTAAAAACAATGTTCGTTATATTTTCGTCAAATAGTTCAAGCAGTGTACACCTATTGTGGTTATCAATTTTTCGGATTATTATTTTAGGTCGTTTCCATCGAAATTCAGGTTAAGTTTTTACTTCCGTAGCAGAACTCACGACTCATGTTTAAAATGTGACAACGAACCATAATCAAGCTAAGTCAGGCTTGGTAAGTGAAATAATCATCATGTATTGATATGTGCCTTTAGGCTTTTCACCTTTTTCGGGTATTTATGTTTTGATAGTTTCGATACACACGAACGCTTCTTACGATTGAAATGAAAAACAATATAGGCTTTCTCAATGAAATAATTGCCATGTGTAGATGTACCTTAGGTGATTCGGGGATACGGGGATTTCAATGTATTGTGAAAACTGTAATTAAGGTTGACCTTAATGAAACCAAATATGCCGGTTATACCTAATAACAATCTTCAACACCGAATCAATGTGAGTATGTACGGAATTGTTAAAAGGTAGAGCTCTAAAAGTATGGTTCAAAATACGTTTATACTTCCCCACGTTGCCTGACTGTGAGCAACAGAACAGCGAGGAACCGCTTGAAGTGGCACCCGACAAACGTAGGTTATACAAGTGTAAGATGTATAAGTAATTTAACATGTTGAATCGTGTGACACTATAATGGGACACTGATTATACTTTTCAACTCGGGGGAAGACCACTAAGTTTTTCATTAGTCTTGAGAGAGCGTTTAAGGGAAATCAAATTGTTACAGAGTTATTTCAATAGGGTGATGGCATGATCATAAATGTTCGCTTGTGATCATTTAATAATAAATTTAATAAAGTTACCTGTTAACGTTATTGCTTGCTTAACGATGTATATAACATGGATATGGGGAATACTATTTTATATATTCTATTGACTTTATTGCTGTTGGATATGTGCTTATATGTTTCAAGAACGTGTTGAGTGCACAACATATCAGCAATCACGGAATGATGTAAGATAAAACATAAGAACAGAAAAATAAAAATATATAAAGATGGAAAATGTTTATTCACTAATTTCATCCATGTCGCACAAAATGACATGATTATGCATGAAAATGTTACTGACAGCCATGATTAATTCGACAAGAAAACCTTTGGTCCAATATACCAAACATTAGCTATATATAGTATAGATAGTCATAATTTACATGTGCGCCAAATCAATGTTGGTTTATGATCTTTATTTGAAGATTTGGAAAATGAAAACAGTATTCTGTCAATACATCAATAGGTATTTATAAATGTAAATTCGTCTTTCTGACGAAGCAACCATTTGATAGGGTCAAACTACACATGTGGACATCAAAAGAAGTTTGTTTATCCTATGAAGGTAATGATAATATATACCATTTTAATACAAATGTGAGCTGTTTTATGGTATGGGGGTTACATGAAGCCATCAACAAGTTATATCATTTTCAAACTCACAGATCACCTCGTATTCAGTTTATTGGCACCAACTCATAAAAAAACAATTATTATCTACAACATAGAAGTATTCGACGGCATTGGTGGAGAAGTTTGGAAGATGGTGTGAACTGTTAAAAATAATTCATGTGTTATTGTTGTGAGTTTTGCATAATTTCTTAGCTTTAACAATAAATTAAAAAAAACGGTACTAGTTTAAGGTGTGTTGGTTACATGAAGCGAACAAAACATAAACACTTTGCCTGATTGTGGTCGGCAGTTTCTCTTTGAAATCAATACATGCCTTTTTATCATAGCAATAACAAGGAAGTGCAGTGGTATTCATCTTCTATAGAATTACATGGGTATACTGATTGTTGATTCTATTATTTTTTTTTGAATGAAGAGATAAACAAACAAAACTTATACAATTATTTATATAAATAAAGCACAAACCCTCTTAAATATGTGTTACTATTCTAAATAGTCAATAATCTCACCCCTACACTCCATATCACCAGAATCGAGTGACATTTTCTATGTCCAATGTTTTCTGAGGCTAACAAAATATAGTAATCTGCCCTTACTTTTGTTAAAGCCTAGAAAAAAAGACCTGAGGCGTGGGTTTGAAACTGATGCGAGCGGAAACTAGAAACAAATTTGTTTTGGCCTTACTGTTCTCTACAAATATCAGTCACAGTGTTTTACACACCAATTACATGTGTTCATATTTTACGTGAAGATTGGTTTCTTCAGGATGCTGTACTTTCGTTGACACTGTAATGCTTTTGATAATGATAACAGTATCATAACACTATGGAAAGTATTATTTTAGGGAAATGATTATATGATTTTGGTCATTATGTGATATGCAGCATTTTGTTCCATTAATTTTAACCATGAATGTTTTTTTCAAGGTGATTGTATATGGTGTCTAACATAAGTATTTCATTATACAAAATTATTTTCTAAAGTTACGAATATCTGTTTGAAATGATGCACAATGGTAAGAAGTTGTTTACTGCAAAATACATACCTAAATATACACAATGTGTCAATGTCAATTGATCATAGTTTTAAACCTTCACGAATGAAACACATGTAGTATTTACAATGTAACAAACAAACAAGCACAATAAGGTACACAAACGTTACAAGTAATGTTCTGCAGAAAGTAACGTATTTTGTTTTAAAAACGGATATGAATATCACAGAATAGCTTTACAAACATTTACAGTTGAATGGTTCATAACATTTTATAATTTAGTATTAGATGAAATTGAAAGTTATGCAAAATATCACAGTTGATGTTAATAAGAGAAACATAACCTATTTACACAATAACAAAATTACTTTCAAACATGTACAAATTTGGTATAAACATTTGGTATATGAAGCAAAACATCTAATACTCAATACATATTAGAAAAATGTATTTTTTTGTTTCAACAATTAATCTATCATAACAAGAATTAAAACAATATCTTTGAGTACTCAACATGAAAATACATACCAAAGCATGTTTACATTTAGATATGGATAACTTCTGGATATATTGTGTACAATATCAAGATCAGGGCAACATATACAATCATGGTTGTAACCTAAACAACACACACAGCTACATAATTGTATTGAAGAACGAATACTGAATACTACCCATTGTCTCCTTACAACATGTACTATTGGAAATGGAGTACATGTATATGTGAATAGCACAACAAAATTATTAAGTAAAAGAAAATAGTAAAGAACTTATGAACCTATACGAGCAAACTACTAATATATAACTCTCTGTTCCTGTCAGGTAGAACTTGAAGTATGTACAGATGTCAGATAATCTCCTCGTCAGAATTTAATACACTCCGGACTTCTCTACCGTATGGTTATAAAACTCTTCAATAAGATATTTGGGATACTCATCTATATACTTGATACACCCATAGATAAGATGAAGACAGTCACATAAATTCATGATAGTATAAAAGTATCAGTATATATTATCCTATGTATATACAAAGCAATATACATGTACATATGTACAAACCAAATGTGTACACAAATGTGAAACAACACAAATTACTACTCATACTTCCTTTTGATTTTTCAAAGTTTTGCAAATATTTATTATTTCCAATCCGTTGTGATATTTTGTAATATTCAGTTGTCTTCATCACTGTAGAGGTCAAGGTTCTCGGTATCATCATCTCTGTTGTCACGTGATTTCTTCTTATACGTCACTTCCGCTTCCTCCAAATAGTCGTTGATGGCGTGAACAAACGGATCATCAGAAAGCTCGGTGTTGTTGATCCTGTATAAGAAAGAAGTTCAAATTTGAAATTTATGATAAAAGTTCATGCAGTATATCTATAAATATGTATAAAACAACTCATTACACGACTCGATTATACAGTATACATAGTCGTAGAAAACGATGTCGGGTATAAAACGAAAACTGCAAGCGGCCATTTTAGTGAGAACACATTTCCATAACTCGAGGATAGGAAATGTATCCGCGGATTTTCTGTATTAATTTAGGAGGATTGTTTTGCAATTGGTAACACTTCGTTTCCATTTTGTGAGATCACTTTGTTTCCATTAGAAAACCTGCTAAATTTACATTGTTCAGGACTTTCATTTGAGTACAGATAGGTAAACGATAATTAAGTATAGTTGATTACTGTTGAAAATTGCGAGTTAGTTATTTATACTGGTTTGTCGGTTTGATCATGAAATGTATTTGCATAAAATAACATCTCCTTTCAGTCATAAATTTAATACACCAAGTTATTTGTAGAATACAAATTAAAATGTCAGCCTGTAATTAATCATGAAGCTGACAATATGTTATCCTTATATAAGTAGGAAGGTGAAGTTGCAGCGAGTGCATTATGCAAGTGTAGTGGTAATAAAGTGGAGATATATCATCTTGATGAGAGTGCCTGATCATGTATTTCAGATTTTCAACACTAACTTGAATATTCATAAAAATAGTATTTATATTTGAAGGGAATTTATACTTAAAAAGCAATATTTTCTAGATAAACAATAAAGATTTAGTTAATCAGAATATCTTGCTTTTTTAATTACAGTTTACTAATTAATATATATACTGACCACTCGCGCGCTGTTCTTATCATCCAGTTCCTAGCTTGTATCATCCCGTGAGTGGTCAGACCCTCGGTCAGTACTCTGAAGGACAGAGCTCTGGAGTCCTGCTTCTCCCGGCATGTCTGCAGGATCTGTGAACAGAATATAGCATGTACTTCCCGTGTCGATATCAAGTAACGTACATGTAGGATAAAATTAGATTTTTGTTATATTTGTGTCACTCATTTTCCCTTCTATAAAACAACTCTAAATATACCTCTTTTTCAAAATGTTATTTACACTTATTATAACGACTATCTTTCTTTATTCTTTTTTTCGAGAACACCAAGTTTTCTCAAAACAAAAGCACAGAGGGTAGCCCTATCCATGCTAAACCGGAAGTTAGCAGTCGTCAACAACCATTTTCTCGACAGACAGTAGTTTTTAACTGGGATGGGTATATGTCAAACAAATTGCCCTACTACCCCTATAACCACACACATGCGATAGTCGAATGATTTACCTTCATCATCTTGCCCTGGTCAGTGGGAACCAGAGGGTCAGCCTGGATGTCGAGCACCTCAGGTTTGGACACGTCGATATCCCCTGCCAGGTCGAGCACCACCCCCGTTTCAGTGACCAGAGCTTGCAGAAAGTCGTCAGACATCGGCTCCAGGAGACCTTTAGGGCAGAGGGGAGACATCGGTACAGGACGTGATTTGATGCAAACTTTTTTGGATTATATTCAGGGAAAAGCGTCGACATTTTGAAATAGATGTCATTTGTTGCAGTTGGGTTTTAAACATAACTTTATGGTAGATGCATGCTAGAATACTTGAACCAATAGATCCTCAGGAGGAAATAAGTTCAATATTTCACCGTTTGTTTTCTTCAAATGGTTGGTACCTTTTCTTAGAGGTATTTAAAAGTTGGTTAGATGAATGAGAGCTCAATGCATTTACAACTTCTTCATTGCAAGAGTGCAACTGATAATCTTGTGTGATGTTTTAATACATGATTCATGACAATCCAGTTGAAACAAAATATTATAATGAAGGACTTTAGATTGGACAGTTTGACAAAGATTAGTGTACATTCATTAAAAAAAATAGAGACAATGATAATTAAATGATGCTATTTGTCGCCGCTACGAGTGTGCAAAGCGCTTCTACAGTATGACATCAAACTGTTGATCAGCCTAATGTTAACCGTTTTTGTTTCCTTTTAGAATTTCTATCAATATACATGGGTGTTTTATTATTAAAAAGCGTTTTTCTCAATCCACGTAACGCACAGAAACTTAACAACGTATACTCCTATATAGAACCCCCACTTTGCTTATCGAAAAATGTGCACGATAAGAGTGTACACTATAGGGTTAAAGCTGTCAGTAATCGTGTTAAGTGTTTGTTGTAACTCCATTTTACCTTCACATCAAAGCAGAACGCGTTACCCGATATAAATGTAGTTATATTTATGAGACCGTATACCTGTTATCTGGAGTGTGTTGTCAGTGACTGCAGTGTGGCCCTACCTGTTATCTGGAGTTTGCTGTCAGTCAGTGCTAGCTCCAGCCAGGAGTAGAACTTGTCTCTCCTTTCAGTTTTGTCGTCAAGCCTGCAGTCATGAAATAACATTAATATTTCAGAAAGGAATGAAGTATTCATGTCGAAATGTAAATGTCGAATCACAACTTATCACTTCTTCATCAAATATCGGGAAACAGTAAATCGCGTTTCTTTATAATGACCATTGATATATACTAAGCTGTAGTAACAGATACAGTGCGGCGATGTCCTTGAAATAATAACTCATATTCTAGTAATAACAAAGGCACTACCATGTAATAGTTATATCCCTGAAACATGAATCATCACATCATACTTTAACTAATAGCTATAACTAATAACTAACTTGTTTACAATTGATCCATCATATTGGCGTCCAATACATGACAACTTAATTGGTATGCTTTGTTTCCAATTCCTATCCGCATTTGAGTGTCTATTTTAGTTGTGATTCTATTCATAAGAAGATAACAATACATAACGAATATGATAAGTACGATATATTGTAACAGAATGGTACAGAGCTGAGAGAAGCAACTGACCATCTCTTGAGTTCTGTGATGACGAGAGACACGAGGTCAGAGCGACCACACTTCTGTAGAGCGATCAGTAGCTCTGGCACCCCGTGTCTGAACGGTGCAGTCTTCTGTCTCTCCATCGGGTCAACATATGGAGAAACATATGTTGTTGTTAAAGTACAGTAAACTATACAGCTACATTTTCAAATCGTAAATCCTTTAAGTAAGTAACCCACTTGTTTGGTGTGTTGACTTTATCTGAATAAGACCAAACGTCGCATAACAACAGATATGTAATTTTACTCGAACTGTTTCGTTAAATGATCACTGCATTATGGATATAATTGAACCGATGCAAATGACTTTGGTAAATGAGGTTTTAAAAATCGTTTAGAAACCTTCAAACGTGTTTCCTCCTCCTCCATATCTTCTTCGGCCTTCAGCTTCTCCAGAGACGCCCGCGGGAAGCCCAGCAGGATCCCTATCCTCAACAACTCGGGACCCATCCCTGCAGCCAGCTTTTGTAATAGCACTTTGTCCATGAAACCTGCGGGAACAAGTCAACAGTTGTCACTACACACAGTTCATGGGAAGGTGCGCATGTTCTCGAGAATGTACGGCGAGAATACAGAGTCCAGCAACTCTTGCCTGCATCACCTTCAAAGGCAGTGACATCATTCGTGTTACAGGTCTGCATATGACATACCTCTTGACCAATGGTTTAAAACAATGCTATAAGAGTATTTTTATAAGTTGTAAAGATGAAGGAAAACCAGGATCTATGGATAGTTAATGTCTGTATTGCAATGAATGCGACTTTTCGGTGTAGATACTAACACCATTATCAAGCAAATGATACATAAATCTGACAGGAGGACTATTGTTACATAGCTGCAGTGTGCATATACAATTAACATGTTTATATACACTCGATTCCTAACAAGATTTTAGTTATTAAGACAATAAGGTGATTCCACTTTATGCAATTCACGACTTGATATGACAGACTAGAACTCCTTCAAGGATTAAACATCAAGCAGTTCCTTACCTTTAAACGCCTTGGCCTCCTCCAGTTCCTCCTGCTCCAGAGACTCTCCGTTGACGACACTCTTCTTCCACTCTCCCTCGGCCAGGTAGACGAGGATGCGAGCCAGGGAGCTGTAGTTGGGGTGTTCAGCAAACTGCTTCTCCAGCCTCTCCTTCTCTCCTATATCCACACTACCCACCTTCACCTCCTTCTCGTCCTTCACACAGATCGGGAACTTCAGGAAGTTAGGGTGGTACTGCAGCTTTGTCGTCACGTTGTTCACCTGAGATACGAAATTATACCCGTTATTCTCTGTAGACGTGGATATGTATAAAGTATATATAGTGACCATTTGACAAATTGCAAACATATGGTTACAGGTTAGTTCCAAAAATGATGTCCCGAGACGAATAAATAAATAAATGTTCTTCTTCACATCCACAGGAGCAAATTCACACTGGTTGTTTGCATGATTTCTTTATGAGACTGGAGAAGATTTTATTTGAGAACATTTTAGTAGCGCTTCAGCTATCGTTGTTTAGTTAATCACATTAATTCGTTATATAATGTGTTGCTAGCATAACCATTGACTTCACATCCAAACCAAGTACCCAGGTATACTGTTTAATTAATTAATTTTTAAACACACCTTCTGACTGTTTCCTCCAATGTCGAAGTTAAACTCCTGTTTAGGGAATGTGATAAACTCGTTGGTGTAGCTAGGGTTCTGGTCCTTGTAACCTTCTGTCTTCCAGTGGTGGAGTCTGTTGTAGAGGCGGGTGTTCCTTGTACACTCCACCATGGCCTCAAACTGCGAGTCTTCTGCAGGACGCAGCATCGCCATGAACACCACGCTACACTCGCGCCGCTTCGCCTTCTCCAGCAGCTTGGCGTTCGTCTTGATGACGTCCTGATCCTTGACTGGGACATCCTGGTTGGGGACTGCATACTCGATGACGTTAACACTGTTGAAATTGAACAGAGTTTATTTCAAGGTCTCTGTATTGTAGGGCATGGTTTAACAAACAGTTACATCTGTAGTATTTGTAATTTTTAGATATTTTGATTGACATTAATGGAATGCATTTGTGACAAACACATTTAGTGAATTACTTAATGACTATTCTATGAATTCTTAGTTAAAATACTAACCGTGGCGACAGGATGATGTTAAAATGGGTTTAAATCTATCGATCACACATTTAATGACCACCTCTTCACATAAGCATTATATCAATACAAAATGACAACATTTTCACTTACTCTGAGAAGTGGGGAACCCCGACGGAGATCAAACCATTCCTAATCTGGGGGTTCTTCTCCAGGATCTCCCACCGTTCCTCCTCCATGACGCCATCTTCCTCGTGACGTAACATGACGTACAGGTCGCCGTCTCCGAAGTAGTCCTGGGGGATGGGCATGGTGAAGTCGACGTCTCGATGTGGTTGCTCCCCCTTAGAGTGGTTCACGTCGTAGAAGTGGGAGAGGGAGAGGACGGGGTTGAACTCCGGCTCGTCAAACGCTGGCTTAGGGATAACCATTATTACACTCGAAAGTGTGTCATATGACTTTTACGAAACTCGTGCAAATTTGTGTGTAACCCTCGCTCTCGCTCGGGCAATACAAAAATTCACACTCGTTTCGTAAAAGTCATATGGCACACTTCCTCGGGTAATAATCTCTATATATTATGCAGATAGCGTCACATCATTGTTTCCATTATTCGTTTATTGGTTTATTTCAGAGTTCAGGAGGAAATAACATATAAGAACCTTGTCTTTGATGGTAACATCTGCTCCACAGAAAACCAAAATGTCAACTGCCTCGAGTTGTCTCCGGTTGACTGAGTAGTGCAATGGTGTTCGTCCGTTCTGAAAATAACAATATTACGAATATACATAAACAACTCTTAACTTTTGATCGCCTGAACACAAAATCAAAACTTAAATATGAAAGGCCCTATTTAATAAACTGACTGGCAAATTACCTATAACAAGATTGAAAATTTATGCATGTATTTGATCTGTTGTTATTTCGGACTCACAATTATGGACCAAAATAAAGTAATAATACGAATTTATTCAGAAAACTGCATTTCTTACCCAATCTTTTGCGTTGACCTTCGATCCATGAGTCAGGAACAGTTTGATGCTCTCAACATCGCCATGTGCAGCCTCAAAATGTAGAGCTGTGCGTCCAATCTGCAGTTTTGAAATGCATTTTGTTGTCAAACCGACGAGGATATCTTCATAGTTATGATTGTAACTGTTATCATCATGCACAATGATCGGTTTTAACTCCAAAATTGATAAAGATGAATAGATTCAAGCTTTACTAAACTCAAACGAATAACGCAGATAACCAGTGCATGTACTTAAAGGTGCTGTAGCACGTTTTTTGGAAAATTTATTTTTTCAAATTTCCCATTTATAATGATAGTTTATGTCATTTAAATTAACTTTAGAGGGTAAAACATCTTATTACACAAACCAATTATCCGTAGTGGTAATAACGAGGTTGCGTATAAAGCAAAAATTGCATGGCGGCCATTTTATTGTGAACACAATTTATTATTTCAAATTACAAAAATGATTCCCAGGGGTTAACAAAACCACGTTAACTCATTTTCTAACTTAGTTTTCCAAACAGAGTAGGCTGTTTTACTATTGGTGACATTATTTTTCAATTAAATTTCATCAACTTATTCGAGCGGAAAAACGTGCTACTGCCCCTTTAAGAAGAGACCACAACACATTTATGTCCAACAACGATGATGAGTTACAGCATGATCAACCCTACCGTGAGAACTCGTTATCTATACTATTAAAAATATACAGAGCATCATTTCTGTTTACATGTGGATATAAAAACGTGCGTACACGTACCTTTCAAATGAATTATAGAATATATATCAATATAATAACTATCAAATCAATTGTTTAAAATATTACAATGTTGGTTAAAATGTTAAAATGTTACAATTGTATACTAGAACAAATCAGATTGACGTTCTTGATGCTCACCTTGTCCGACTTATTAGCATCAGCTCCCCTGGACAGAAGCATACGCTGTAACACGTAGTTCCTCAGTTCTGCTGCTCGAATCAACGGCGTTCTTCCCTCCTGTTGGCAGCAAGCCGACACGTAGCTTAATTCATACACACAGTAAGGCGTACTCAATATAAAATGACTTTAAAATCTACTAAAATCATACATTCACTTGAAAGTGTGATAATGGTGTTTAATGTTTTAAAATCGAAAACGATGTTGCAATTTGGAATAGTGGTTAGCATTACTATCATTCTTCTTTTAAAAGCCATAGGGAGAGGTACTTATTCGAACAAAGTTTACAGATTAAAGAATTACAAGGAAAGCATACTCTACCAAGCCATCATTACAGTAAACCCATAGTTTGTTACTTATACCAATCTGCAAGGTAACACTTTCATGAACGAGGAAGTAGCCGAAGATGCACAGAGAGAATTTGTTGGACGTAAAGTATATAATATATTCTCACCTCATCCTTCGAGTTGATGTTCGCACCGACGTCCAGGACGTTGTCAATATTCCCTGTTTGTCCGATCTCCACAAAGTCAAACAGACGCTCATTTGCCTTTTGAATCGCCAACCTGAAAAATGGAGAAAGGATTGATATAGAAAATATTAACGCTAACAAAATGAGCACACTACAACGAAGCAAGTTTTGACTGTTGTGGTTAACAATACTTGCCATAAGGGCTCTATACTGACAAGGGCATAATCGCTTTATACAATTTGAATTGTATGTTTGTTTCCACCAATAAGCCCCATTCTATATGACAGAACAAGAAACTAGAACACAAATTCAATACATATCAACTGCTTTACTTTACTTCATTCTCAAGACGTATTTCTTTCGACTTCACTCAATGCTTCTTCACCGGATGAACAATATATAGCTCAGACACATCATGAAAAAGTTGTAAAGAAGAAGTTGCTACCTATATCAATCTACTATTTGTCTTTCTTCAAAATGTCTTCTACATTAAACATATCGATAGCAATTGTCATCAATAACGTCATTCTCAAATAACAACCCATAAAATAAAGAAATATAGTACATGTACCTGCTTGTAGCGTGTGGACGTCTCAGCCTATCGATCCTGGGGATGTCTCGCTTGACCTTAGTTGGTGAGCTGACAGTCAGCACGGACTGGTTGTCTGGGAACAGATCCTCCGGCTGCAGCAGGGGTAGACTGTAGCCATTATCAGATGTTGTGTATCTGTCCTTCTGGTTGCTGTCTCTGCCCTCCAGGGCGTCCAGAAGGTCGTCCTCAATCTCCTCAGAGGACGCCACATCACCATCACTCTTGAACACCCAGTACTTCATGTCGCCATTGTTGTATCCTACAACTGAACCGTCCTGGTAGCAGCGGTCCTTGAACTGCAGTTTAGATACTTCAGACAACTTCTCCTTGGCGTTTCTGTGTCTCTCACTTTCTTCACTCTTTTCACGTATGGCCTTCACCGCTTTGAAGAAGTTATCCCGAGATTGCACAGCAGCGCTGAGAACTGTCTCCTTGTCTTTTCTTGTGTGGATTGAGAACACTGAAACATCTTGAGGCGTCATGTGGTTTTTGAGGTTGTCAACTAACGTCTCTGCCATGAGGAAAGGTGTTTGTATTTCAAAGGAGCAGCAAATGGCTGAAATAAGGGTATCCGTTATTGGCTTCAGCTCTCTGTCTTCATCCAGAATACTGTCCTTGAAATTAATACGCAAAACTGCCCCAGGTAGGAGAGAAATATCTGCTATATCACTGTACTTGCTTCCTTCAACCTTTTCAATGCTGCCTTCTCCTTCTCAGAGTGTTGAAATCCCACTCGAATCATGTCAATGTCATTGAAGGCTGAGATGACAGCGTCTCCATAATTCTCCATTCTTTTGTAATGTCCTTCAATTTCATACAGTGACAGTTTCATCACATAACCGACAAGTTCAAGAGACAGATCATCATCAAATTTGTCAATGTCAATCATGATGTTTGTCCCGAGTTTTCATGCTGGTCTCCCATACTTCCCCACGGCTGATATGTTGTTGAATTTGCTGAAGACCACTGCCTGTATCAGTTCCTTCCTGGGACAAATACACTGCTTTCTATGAAAGTATCCGTCATACGTTGCAAGGTCGTTTGAGGATACTGCAAGTTCTCTGTCATTGAGTGTCGGTTTCTTGAAGTCGTCACGTTTTGGTTTGAGATCAATCGAGTTTGGAATAGCTTCGACAACATAGCAATGTAACAAACAAATAGAAGGTGCCGATTGATAGAAGCAAGCTGGATTCCTTTGGTTGGTCTCTGATCAGCCATCAACTTGTTGAAAGAGATATGCTTCCAGATACCTTTTACATTTGCAAACCCAAGATCTTTCAAGTCAGATACTTTCATTGTTTGAAATGTCTTTTGGGGCTTTGCAGGAGTTTTCACCATCACTAAAATTATCTTTGAATCTCTCACTCCTTTCAGTTCTTCTGGTGTTGCCCATGACCAGGCACCTGCAGGTACCTCAAATGTTCCGATGTACACACACGACCTTGATCGTTCCAGAGCCTTCAGAACCGTATTGGACAATCGGAACCAACTTTCATATGCTAGGTGGTCCATGTACCTTCCAATAAGATGGAGTGGATGGGACATTTCCCTGAAGTCGTCTTTATGAATGACCCTCAACCATTCCGTATCATTCTTCTTGATCATGAACGTGATACCAAGCTGGTTTTGAAGATTATCTGTGGCCTTCACAATTTTTTCAGAACTTGTAAGAGATTCTGCTTTTGAGGACTTTGGCCATATGATGTCTTTATGAGTATGTGGATATTCATACGTCTGTGGAGGCATCTGTTCGAGGATTTGCTTTTCTTCCTGTAACATGAAGAATTTGCTGCAGTCGACAAATTCAGTCACCCACTCGCCAGTATCAGTTTGCGTAACCTTCAAACTAACCACAAGAGTTCTTTTCTTTAACCACAGTCCGGACCTGTCCTTCATTCTGGTGACTCGTAAACACACATCATCTACATCCAAGTGAAGCCATGGCATTGATTCATACATGGCAACTATTTTCTGAAGCTCAGGCACTGCATATTTTCTGATGAATATGTCCAGTTTGCCTGACATCCCGATGGTATCAAACGAATCCCAATCAATGGTGGCAGTGACAGCTTGATATCTTAACTTGGATGTGGCCAGCAGTTTCTTCATATCTGAAGTAGGCTTCGACTCATCTGGTTTGCTCAATATACGAACCAAACACTGGTGAAAACTGGAGTATCCAACGTGGCATAGGTGGAGGATCTTCAAGGGAGGGAAATGGTCAGTGTTATAATGCAATCCAGAATCTTTCAATGTAAAATGCCAAACCAAAACCTATTCTTTTGGGATGAGAGCATTTGACTTCATGATAGGTAAGCCTTCAGCGTATTTGACTACGATTTCCGAACAATTGGACAACAGTTTCTTGGAAGCATAGCTCGCCTTCTTCCCACATAGATACTCGATATCCCTCAGAATAGATCCACACTTCAGAATTGTACCCTGTAGTCCAGCTAACTTGTTGGATGAAATATCGCCGCTGAGAATCTTCAGTATTGTCAGAAGTTGTTCTTTATCTTTCAATACTTTGAGGGAATCCCAGTCAACGGTGATTTTGATGTCAAGACCTGGAAGTTCTTGTTTAATCTAAATTGAAAACAAACCAAGATAATGCGATTACACAAATGAAACCTAAAAACATCACATTCAATAGTTCTTAGTGAATTTATATATATATAGAATATATCAAGCAAATTAGAATTAATTTGTTGATAAAAGCTATGTCTAATATGTTTGATACACAATAGTTGCCAAGTAATTACATGTATAATCTCATTCATTTCATTACAATTATTCCTTACCAAATCAATTACTTCTTCCCGAACGTACTCTTCAATGAAACGTCTAAGGGAAGCCTCCTCAGTCAGAGCTGAAGGCATGGCCCCGGTAGTAACCTGGTATCCTTTCCCAGATTCGGCAATTGAGATCTTTACCTTTTCTCTAAGTTCCGCGCCCTTGAGTACAACCTCTGGTTATCTAAAGAGTCTTTAGGAATGCAGACAACATTGATTTTAGATACTGATTTCCAAGCTTCACTTTCCATATCAATATCTGTATCATATCGCCCTACTACAAGCCGAGACATCACTAGAGCTCTAGCTCTTACATCTGAAAACGTTGGTGCGGATGCTTCGAAGCTTGCAACGTCCACTGTTAACTCTTTGCCAAGGTATGTTGAAGGGATCATAGTAGAAACTGAAGCATTTCTTTCTGTGGTGATCCTGTAATTATCAGCTGCAGGTGAACTCAGCAGAACATCAGCCAGTGACATCTTGGAGGTGTCATGCATAGAAGATTTCCACTCTTCGTCACCCGGATGTGACAAACCAGTCAACCATTTTGTAAATGTGGGTAGAGCTTCTGGAAGGATATTTCTCAAATTGTCAAAATCATCCTGAACATCCATCTGCTGGAGATCAAACAACAACTCCGTATTTCCGTATTCATGTGCCACCTCCAGGATGGATGGCATACCATCAGACATCAACTCATCGTATGACTTTTTCTGCAAAACCGTTTTGATGAACTCGTTTTGGCCACTCTGAGCAGCATATAGACACAGTTGGTGTACGTCTTCTTCAGACTGTTCGCCAAAGGAAGCAATCCCCCATGCAACAGTAACAGTCTTGCAGTTTTCCAGTGACTGTTTGCAATAGCATACCACACTGGTGTGGTTTTGGTGTCACCCTCTTTGTTTAGAATATGTTCTATTGAAGAATATTCAAGCTTTCCAAGAACATCAAGGACACACTTTAGGAGGTCAAAATGCCCCAGCTGGGCAGCGTTGTGGATAACTGTCATACCGTGTGTATTGTGCCAGGAGAGCAGATGAAAACAATCAAGAGCAATCACTGTATCTGTGTTATCTGTCAGGAGAGTCTTCAGAAGAGTGAGAGCTACACAAATGTATGCTGCCTTTGCTTCTTGTTGATGCAGCAAACAGGACCTCTTGTGCCAGGTGACCAGACTCAAAATTCATGCATCATCATGGTTTTCGAACAGAACGTCGAGGACTGTGGAAGGTGCTTTCATGGAAAGGGGAAGAATTGTAGACCTGAAAGAAAAACATTAATTTTAGTGACAATGATATAGGAAATCGGTTGAATAATACAAACATTGAAAATATGTTAATTAATATTATTTAAATACCTATCTGTTGACTAGACCTACTTTGCCTTACCTCCTAAGGGTAATGCTATTTCAACCTTAATACAGACGAACTTGAAGAGTGGAGAAGGGGTGCGTAAAATCCCTTATCAAAGGGCCGGTAAGTCTAGGTGGTCTTGTGACGTCACTACCTGTTCATATCACTCTCCTAAAAGTTGCAGAGCAAGGCAGACGTGTTTTGTTCTGTGACTGGGTATTTAGCGGCTTGTGTTGCTAACTTGCTATTTTTCTCTTGTTTGGTCAAGAGATACCCTCAACTTTATTCTTCGGTAGTGCAGGTTGTGTTTGCAATCTGTTTTCAAGTAGGTGTTAGTTTTCAAGGGGCCTTGTTGACATGTGCTAGCTAGCGACCACCCGGAGTAGGTGGATTGCATGCGCCGCACGTGCAGCTCGTGATTCTTTGTTTTCTCTCACCTGACTGTTGGGTGTTTGACTTACGTAGGGTAAAGGAGCAGTGGTATCTCTCCTACGCGTGTGACTTGCTTCGCTTGTCATCCGCTTTCGCTTGTCATACGCCTTTCGGTCCGTTTTCTAGTGCTAACTGTTAGGTGTTTGTCTTGCGTATGGTAGAGGAGTAGTGGCATCTCTCCTAATCGTTTGGCTTGCTTCGTTTGTCATTCGCTTTCGCTTGTCATACGCTTTTCGGTCTGTACTTTAGGGAACTGTGGGTTGTTGACTTGCGTAGGGTAAAGGAGCAGTGGAATCTCTCCTACGCGTTTGGCTTGCTTCGCTTGTCATTCGCTTTCGCTTGTCATACGCCTGCCGTCCGTACTCTAGTGCTAACTGTTAGGTGTTTGTCTTGCGTATGGTAGAGGAGTAGTGGTATCTCTCCTAATCGTTTGGCTTGCTTCGTTTGTCATTCGCTTTCGCTTGTCATACGCCTTTCGGTCTGTACTCTAGGGAACTGTGGGTTGTTGACTTGCGTAGGGTAAAGGAGCAGTGGAATCTCTCCTACGCGTTTGGCTTGCTTCGCTTGTCATTCGTTTTCGCTTGTCATACGCCTGCGGTCCGTACTCAAGTGCTTCGCGTCTCGCTTGGCTTCTCGCCTCGCCTGTCACTGGCTTCGCTAGTTGTTCGCCTAAGGTGGGTGACTAGCTTGGTTAAGGAGCAGTGGATACACTCCTCGTCAGTGACACGCGTTGCCCGTTGCTAGCTTTCGCCTACCATTCGCCTTTGGCATCGCCTTAGGTCGAATCTACGCGACTCATCCTTAGGGTGAATCACTTTGGTTCAAGTGACTCGCTACGCCAGTCACTTACGGTTTGGTACACGCACGAGTGGGCTTGTTCATCTTTGTTTACCTTGGCGGGTCGTTACTTGATTTTGACTTTGTGCTCTTCGAGTTCAGAGTTTTTGGTTCAACCCTCTTGATTGCATTTCGTCAGAGTTGTTGTGCTTTTGTGAAATAAAGATTGAATTATCTTGTAAGTGTTTAGCCTAGTTTTTGTCTGGCTTGTTCGTCTTTGTTTACCTTGGCGGGTCGTTACTTGATTTTGACTTTGTGCTCTTCGAGATCAGAGTTTTTGGTTCAACTCTCTTGATTGCATATCGTCAGAGTTGTTGTGCTTTTGCTCCGCCGCTTGGGTGTTTCACGTGTGTGACTCACCTCGTCTACGCTACGCTACTTAGGTGTCTTTCTGTAGGGATTCACCTCGTCTACGCTACGCGAGCGAGTGTGTCGTGTTTCGCCACGCCGCGTAGGTGACTCGACTGTCCCTACCTTCGCTTACGTTACGCGTCTTATAGTTTCGTCCGCCATGTACTCCGCCTTTTGCACGAATTGCGGAGGCAGGAAGTCCGCCTCTAAGGATCCGCACTTGTTATGTAGGAAGTGTAAGGACCTTTGCGAAGAGGAGTACCGTTGCAACGAGTGCGCTCCTCTCTCCGAATCGGAGTTCCACGCGTACGTTTCCGCCATACGCAAGTCTGTGGCCGATAGGGCTTCGCTTCAGATGCGTGCGTCGTCAGCTCAACGTAGGGAGATGTCTCCCATTCGTCATCCGTCTCCGGAGGAGGACGTAGACATTGTCCTCACGGAACGGGCGGATGAATTCGACAGGGAATCGTCGGTCCTGTCCGAACCCGCTAGGGGGTCGAAGGTTTCGCGCTCCCCCCCTCCGCCGTCGTGTTCCAGTTCTCAACCGTGGACTCGCCCGTTGTCCCCTCCTTTGCCAGACAAGCGGTTGTCTCCGCTTAGGCTTAAGGTTGGCGGACCCACTACGCCCAAGAGCAAAAAGAAGAAGTCCAAGAAGGCTAGGTTTGAAAAGGTCAATCCGTCCCTCCTTCTGGCATCCGTCAAGGATATGGTCTCTTCCTTGCTTGATGCGCGTCTGGGTCCGCGGACCTTACCCACTCACACTACGACTACGCTACCGTGTGAACCCAATGCGGATGTCGTACCTCAGGGTTCGCGTTCTACGTCCGCTAGGGCCTCCGCTTCCGCGACCCCATCGCGTACCCCTCACACCCTACGCGTCATGTCACGGTGGTGTCACCCCCACGTGATTCCTCGCCGGAGCGTGACGTCCGCTACGTCAACGGGTCGAACCCTCCGTTCATCAGTATAGAAACGAAGGCTGGGGGTACGGGGTTGTCGGAGGATCCGCCAGTGGTTGACGCAATCGCTATGTTATCCGAAGTGGTTTCGTTTGCGGAAGTTCCACTTAGTCAAGTCAGCGTGGCAGGTCCGCTTTCAACTCTCTCGATTAGCTATCGGAAGATTTGTTGTGTCTTACGCTACGCTACTTAGCTAGTCAGTGATTCGCCGGTTATTCACCTCGTCTACATTCACGTGTGAGTATCTCGTCTATCGCTCACCTGCGTAAGGGAACGGACTGTCACTCACCTGTCTCTCGCCTTAGGCTCGATTCTACTTGACTCGCTTCGGCTAGCAAGTGACTCGCTTCGCCAGGCACTCGCGTAGCCAGTCATTCGCCTTTAGGTTGTCAATTTGTTTTGGCTCTCTTTCGTCAGTGGCTCGTCTCACTCGCCTTGCCTGTCACTCGCCTTCACCTACGACTCGACTTGATTGCCTCGTGTCGTCTGTGACTCGTTTCGCCAGTGACTCGTTTCGCCAGTGTCTCGCTTCGTCAGTCTTTGGACTTCACACGCTTCGGGTTCGGAGCCTCTGCCTTCAACACTTTCGATAGTCTCTCTCGTCTCGCCTTGCTTGTTTTCACTTAAGCGTTTTCGTTCTACGTTTTCGTGAGTTTACACTCTGGGTGTTTTTGGAGTAATTAGCTATCAGAAGGGTTGTTTTCTTCCTATGTCAGAACTTCGTTCTTACACTACTCTACTTTGCGTTTCGCGTCGTGAATCGACTGTCATTCACCACGCGCCTGTCAGTAAGTGACCTAACTGTCACTCACCTCGCCCACGTTAGTGTTAACTGATTGAGGGTCAATCTCCTGTCACTCACTTCATCAGCTTACGCGCGTGGGTCAGT
Organism: Gibbula magus; assembly: GCA_936450465.1. Classification (NCBI taxonomy): domain Eukaryota; kingdom Metazoa; phylum Mollusca; class Gastropoda; order Trochida; family Trochidae; genus Gibbula; species Gibbula magus. The sequence continues at coordinate 17,564,173 of OW388292.1, forward strand.
GATTGACTATCACTCACGTTGTTACTTCAATATGTACCCTGCCTTCTGCACGAATTGCGGAGGTAGGAAGTCCACTATCAAGGATCCTCAATTGCTGTTTAGGAAGTGTAAGCACTTGTGTGAGAAGGATTTTCGTTGCGACGAGTGCGTGTTGGTGTTTTTGGAGTAATTAAGCTATCGGAAGTGTTGTTTCTTAGTGTCAGGAATTAGTTCTTACACTACCTTATGTAGGTGTTTCGCGTCAGTGACTCGTGTGTCATTCAGGTGCGGGATAGCGCAGTGCTTAGCACGTTCGGCTTCGGATCAAAAGGTCCGGGGTTCGAATCCCGCCAGGGGCACGGCAACTTTGTCTGAAGTAGAGAACTGTTCTACACGCAGTTAGGTTTGGCTGCAATGCTACTCTGATTTTCAGCGTAATACCAACCATGGTTCGCTAGTTCCAGCCGCTGCTCGCAGGTTTCACCGCAGTGCATCGCCACATGGCGTTGCGGGCTTTCTCCCTGCCATAATACTAGCAGCCGCGATATAAGTGAAATACTCTTGGAAGCGGCGTTAAACCCCAACTCACTCACTCACTCGTGTGTCATTCACCTCGTCTAGTTTACGCAAGTTAGTGACGCGCCTGTCGCTCATCTGTTAAGTGATTTGAGTGTCACTCACCTGTCACTCACCTGGCCTAGACTACACACGTTAGTGGCTTGTCTGTCACTCGTCTGTTAAGTGACTCGACTGTCACTCACCTCGTCTAGATTACACGCGTCAGTGGCTCGTTTGTCACTCACCTGTTAAGTGACTTGAGTGTCACTCACCTCGTCTAGATTACATGCGTTAGTGGCTCGTCTGTCACTCGCCTACTAAGTGACTCGACTGTCACTCACCTCGTCTAGATTACACGCGTCAGTGTCTCGTCTGTCATTCACCTACTAAGTGACTCGGCTGTATCTCCTGTCACTCACATCGTCTAGCTTACTCGTGTCAGTGGCTCGTCACTCACCTGTTAAGTGATTTGAGTTTCACTCACCTCCCCTAGCTTACATGCGTCAGTGACTCGTTGTCAATCACCCGGTAGTGTCTCGAGGGTCTCGTCAGTGACTCGACTATCAGTCACCTAGTTACTCTACTACCTCGGTGTTTGCGTCACTACGTACTCTGCATTTTGTACATTTGCGGAGGTAGGAAGTCTGTTAGGTCTTGCCTTGTATGAAGTGCAAGGACCTGTGTAACGAGGGTGTCATTCTTTCGTCTTCAGACTTCCTGGAGTATGTTTCGGCCATTCGTAGGTCTGGTACTTCTTCCTGGAAGCGCAGTGGCAACGGAACGTGGCAGTCTTCAGGGGGTTGTGTCTCCTGTTCGGCACCCCTCTGAATCTTTGCATTCTTTCAGTTTGTTATTTAAGAACTGGTTCATCGTCCCATGTTTTGGATTTTGCAACAAGTCTGGAACTGTTACAAAACCAGGCAGCTGTTGAGGCTGGTCTTGCCTCACTCGCCTAGGAGAGCCCAAGGGCTAGATAAGCGAGTGTTGGGGGTGTACCTGAGGTCATTGATGCGTACAAGGCCGCTGACCTGCCTCCTCCTTCGCGTTCCAACCCGCATGAGATCCGTGCAGTGTCAGCCACTATGGCTTACCACTGTAACATCGCGGTCTCGGGCTAGCTCAGTCGGAAGAGTGCGAGACTCCTAGTCTCGCGGTCATGGGCTCGAGCCATCAATCAACACCAACATGTCTGCTATCCTGTCTGTCCTCAGGAAGAGATCGCCAGTGTTGGATGTGTCGGTCCTCAAGGACCTCATTAAAACATTCCGTTTGGTTGACGGCAGGTCCAGGCTTCGTCCACCTGAGTGGGACTTAGCCATTGTGCTCAACCACCTTCGCTCCGATACGTGAACCGCTCTCCGACGTGTCCCTTCTCCCTCTCACATGCAAGGTCTTTTTTCTGGGGGCTATGGCCTCCGCAGCGCGGATTTCGGAAATCCATGCGTTGCAGGCGGACATTCTACGTTATGAGGTCAGGGAGGGGGGGATCGACCTCTCTTGAGTTGGCTCCCGACTTTGTCTGTAAGGACCAGGCACCTTATGAAGCTGACCGTACGTTCTCTATCACGGTTCTGGGTTCTGACTCAGGAGATCTCTCTCTGTGTCCGGTGAGAGCCTTGAGGGTGTACCCGCAGGCTGAGGGATGGCGGGCGTCGTCTGTTTCTTGCCTCACTCACCGAGGAGCACCAAGGAGCTTGATAAGCGAGCGTTGGGGGTGTATCTAAGGTCGGCGGTAATTGATGCGTACAAGGCCGCTGATTTGTTGCCTCCGCCGTCGCGTTCCATCCCTCATGAGATCCGAGCAATTTCAGCCACAATGGCTTATCACTGCAACATCGCGTTTGTCGGATGTCATGGCAGGGTGTTTTTGGCGTTCATCAGAGGTTTTCGTCTACCATTACCTACGAGATGTCTCCACAGCAGATCTTGAAGGCATCTCTAGGCTGGGTCCACAGGTCTTCGCGCAGACGAAGGTGGTCCCCCCAACCAGACCAAGAAGGGGTCATCCTTCTTAGACGCTTTTGAGACTTATTGTAAATAAACATGGTTTACATTACTAGCTCTCGTGTCTGTTGGTTTTTTCTTTAACTTCGCTTTAACACCCCCCCTCCCTGTTGGGGTTTGGGGGGCGGTGTGTTGATCGGAAGTTGAGTGGCAGGGTTGTCTCTTCGATCCGCTTAGCGGTAGAGATGGTATCTCCCGGGCTGTGCCTTGTCCTCACAACAGGGTGGAGGACTCGTAGGTTAGCTTACACTCAGGGCTAGTCGCTGGTCTCGTCACTACCATGTATCTACTGACCCGCCTCCTTGCGGTGGAATTCTAGGCAAAGTAGGTCTAGTCAACAGATAGGTATTTAAATAATAGTACGTTTTTGATTAAACGTAATTATATATACTTACCTGTTGACTAGACCTACGCTCTAGGCCCTCCCATCCTCCCAACTTGGTCTGTCTTGCCTTTGGGACTTTCGGAGAGTGATATGAAGAGGTAGTGACGTCACGAGACCACCTAGACTTACCGGCCCTTGGATAAGGGATTTTACGCACCCCTTCTCCACTCTTCAAGTTCGTCTGTATTAAGGTTGAAATAGCATTACCCTTAGGAGGTAAGGCAAAGTAGGTCTAGTCAACAGGTAAGTATAAATAATTACGTTTAATCAAAAACGTACTATTATACTCAGGACAGGGTTTTAATTTGATAAACACCAACTACATGGAATAAAATATAATTATATATAAGCTAAAACATGAAGATAGCAAGGGACATTATGCTGCAAATTCAATGAGTAAACTTGTGAATATATCACTGAAAAGGGTTGATGGTATAAAAACAACTTGACATTTTAATTATGAAAATTAGTTGTCAATGATGAAGCTGATAAAGAATAATTTTTGTTCAATATTCTTTTGTATTCCAATTCGCTAAACATATTATTGCAATACGCCACACTATAATACCTTTCTGATAGTGATTTGACAGAGATGTTGTTCCCATGCTGAAGAAGGAACTCGACAATCATCCAATGCCTTCCTTGAACTGCCACATTCAACAAGTTTCCATACTTAGGGTGGATATAGCTTGCATCGAATTGACGACTGAAAATATGATTATAAATTATTAGTAAAACAATAATTATCAATCCATTTTAATCATAGGTATTATAATAATAAGGGATCGTTTCAAATTTAAAAAGATAAAATGTTTTGCCCACATTAAAACTGAGAAGAACAAAAACAGAGTTTAAAATGTTATTTTGTTACACAATGTTTACTTCATATTTCTTCCAAATATTACATCATCTAGGTTCTTTTTGATTAGTTCTGTCATTAAAAGAAGCAATGTGACAAAACGTTACATTCATTGAACGTACCTTTGTGACAAGTCTCTGAGCAGTTTCAGTCTGTGTTCTTCTTGGGTTATCCTCTGTGAGTAACAACGTCGCCACTCCATGTACGCTGAAGACGTCACATTCAGTAAGTAATATGAAACGTCATAAAATCATTGTTAGAATTTGGAAGTGCAATGAACACAGTAGTTGAATAGTCAAACAATATAGAATAATATGTTAATCGAAAAGCCTTATACAACGATTATGTGAATTGATAAGTGCCATCTAGCATTATGTTAATTGGGAAACTTTTAAAATGATTATCTGATTTGGTAATAAGGATTATAATATGATTTACGTGATAGTTAATAGACAATTCATAGATTTGCAATTTTCATTATGACTTGAAATGTTATTTTCCTCTTACATGATTCATTACATTCACTATCTGTTGTATTAAAATAAATAGTTACAGCATCATTAAAAAGACTTGAAAACATGAATAATTTCCGCTGTAACATATATGTGATTTATACTCAAGGAGCAATTTAGTTCCAGCACATGACGCTAGCAAAGTCATCTGTGTTACACAGGCATCGGTTTTAGCAAATAAGCCATAGTCGTCTCGTTACCCATGGCATCAGCATAATCCTGAATCGTCGACAGTGTTCACATCAAGGGGATCAACAGCATCAAGAACAGCCTTAACCAACTGCACGTCGTCAAGAAGACATGCAAAATGCAGAAGTGAATCTCCAGACATGCCTACGCTTCTGAATTCTTTTTCTTCAAGCTTTGCAAACTGCAACAAAAGTTTGCAGTCAGCTGTAAAATCGCGAAGAGTTTTTATCGCCCTGAACCATTTCTTGTATGTTTTGAATGCATCTGCAACGTCAGATCTTGTTACTTTATAAATCCAGGCGTCCAGTATTATGCCTACCGAAGTCTCGTCCAGGATCTGGGAAATGATCTTAGGAAACAGGATAAGTAACCTCACTAGGGGTAAGGACAAGTTAGTTCTGGCAAACTTGTCCCTTTGAAGCTTCGACTTGTAGATAGATGCGTGATGGGAAACAACATGAGTCAGAATATGTTCACTTTTCAATTGATCCTTATAGGACGTGTCCTTCAGCAATGGGTACATTTTCTTTTTTAACTTTTCATGTTCAGAATCTTCAAGGGACGTTTTCTTCCTGAAAGAACTATCTCAAAGTAGTAAGTGGGGCTTTGTTGAACAAACGCCACCACGATTCAAATAGAATTGGGTATGTCTTCACATCACTGGTATCTCCTATGTCCTCTTTGTATGTATGTTTGTGGCAGGAATGATGTTTGCTGAGAATACACTTCCACAAGATATCACCTCCGCGATGTAGAATTTCCTCACATAGCTTCCAGCATTTGTTTGACACTGCTGATTTGAACAGATCGCATGCAGCATGAGTCGTGCTTTTCTTGGAGACCCTGACCTCGTCTAAGTAAACTCCTCTCTGCACGAGTTCAATTATTACAGGTTCATGGTCCACTTGAGCTTTCTTCAAAGACCAAGATAAAGGTAGAGAGTTTTTCACAAGGATATTCCCCAGTGAACAATGTGGAGAAAGGACATCTAGGTCAGGTCTTATTTCAGAGATCATGTTCTTTGTGACAATCTTCTTACTTTGTAATGTATCCGGTGCGAATGTCAAAACACATGTTTCATGTCTATCTTTTCTGACGCACCTAGAGCTTGAAGAAGTCCCATTCCCAATGAACAAACACGCAAGTGCTCAACTACGTCATGTATCACTCCAATGATCGATTCGTCGTCTTCCTTTCTTCCTTTCAAAGAATGGCCCAACATCGCATAGTCTCCATTCAAGATTGCAAGATGAGGCGCAAAGCAAATGGAACTGGATGCTCCCTCCTTGAGAAGAAGCTCCGCGAGTTCAATGTTCCCGTGGATGACAGCCAGTTCGAGAGGGCAGAAGTATAATGTGTTCCTCTCACAAGATTCCTGGTCCAGTATCACAATCTCTCCCTTCTTTGGTATGTGGTTTGGAAATGCACCCTCCTTCAGGAGGTACCCAACAGCTTTAAGTTGTCGTTTGATGTCATTTTCACTTGATGCTTTCTGTAGACAAGCTGCGTGAAGTACTTTAGTGAGTTCATCAACAGAGGGGTTGAGGTGTGACACAAGTGTCCCTACACATCCAACACTCCATCTGAACGCCGCCTTGTGGAGGTACTGAACTTCTTGATTTTGAAGTAAATCTTGATATGTATCTAGCACAGATATTAAGAGATCAGCTTTATCTTCTAAGAGGAGATTGTCAATGGAAGACGCAATTTACTGGTTGTCATGCTTTTCAAATGGTTCAAACGGGCTTTGAATTGTTGAGATTTCTTCACAGAATTCTGGTTTGCTGAACACAGGCTTTTCTTGCTTTGCTTTCTAGATGCGTTTTGGGAAGCCTCATCAGTTGCAGTTTCATCTTCCAGTTTACATATGTGACGCCATCTATGTAAAAGTGAAGAATAACATAAACTTGATTCAATGATGAACTACAATATATAACATAAAGAACATTTTCATCAAATATAGATAAGGATATTCGATGTTGAAAGCAGTTGATACAAATAAATGAGAATTTAAATTACTTGAAGCACTATGCAGAACAAAGTAAGATAATAATATATGATATATACAATATACATAGATACGATAATCGACTGACTGAGTGTTTACAATTCACAATCTGTTACAGTACATGATAATTGAAGTTTCATTACTGCCTTTCTAGGATCACATGTTATATAATAATTGTGCATTAGATCTATAAGAACATTTGAACGTGTCAGAATGTTGGCCACCCCTAATAGTCTGGTAGGAGATACATAAACAATTAAGTGAGGGTCGGTACATGATAATTAGTTAATGGTCATTCCCGCCACTTGTAATTACATCAGCAAGCGAATTCCCATGACTACTGACGGGGTGACGTTCTCTGCTTCATGCACATTATGTAAGACCTGGGACTTTCAAATACACAACACACTTAAATACCGTTAAAACCATTATATTATCGCTTTAAATTAATTTCATTACTTCCTTTGTCACAATCACTCCATGTTGTTCTTGGAATATGTTTATATCGAATGAAATGCGATGTGTATTCAATATTTCAGTATGCATATGATACACATGGGAGGTCTATCACTAGTTAATAACTGTCAAAGCTATGAAACTATTTTGGGTCTCACATAGAATGCACCACCATCAGCTTAGTTATGATATCCATGGGTTTGGACATATTTGAAACAATCAGCCTTTGATGTCCAATTGAAAGTGTTACACCTTTCAGAAAAGCCAAGACGTCACACATAGGGATTTAGAATACTTTTCACCTTATTAGTCTATAAGCCAATAAATAGTTTCCAGTCACCATAGTCAATCTCTTAAAAGTCGGCAAATCCTACATGGATAATATTATGCATAATATAACTGTTCGCCTGTAACAAAACCCAAAGAAATTCATTATCTCATATGTTAAAGATATTCTAACCTCAGGGGGTAGGCTTCGCGGAAATGATTCTGACGACTGTAAAGAATAACGTCACAAAAGAATTGGATTAAAAATCCACCCAAAAATAGTAGAAAAAACGTTTTTTAAAAAATACTTCATTTTTACAGCCGCCAAACGTTTCATTGGCCAATCAGCTGCTAGCAGAGGTATGACGTGTTACTCAGGAGTCCTGCTCAACGAGTAGCTGGCTTATGTTATTGTTTACATTATACTCTCGTATAGCCGTCACGTATTTTTCACTGATCTCACTTGTCAAAACAGCCTAAACGTGATCAAAGCTATTAGAAACAATGTCGGCATATTCTGTTCAGTCGTTAATTAACTTTGGTTGTTGTACACATGTGTTTAGATTGTTTAGTGTCCGATAATGCCGATAAGATATTTCAGCGTAAATCTACTGCCATTGTCTTTTCTTTGTGTCAGTTCTATAGAGTTACTGCGTGAATGTCCATCACTGACCATTTCCGTTATGTCAGACTCTTATTCTAGCAATGAGATCTCGATTTGAACAATGTAAGTCAAGCGATAACAAAGATTTGAATGAAGAACAAGCGAATGTACCAAATGATCGGGATACATATCTCGTTACTATGTCTCACGTTTATCTATTCCATTATTTAACATTTGAAATGAAATAACAGCACATATGTCGGATACTATCTCAAAGTATTTTGATTCAATAAAACAATTGATTAAACAATGTGTTTCCACACTTATACAATATTGGATCGGCAAACAAACCAGATGCTAATCCCACTCAACGAAAAACGAGACTTATGCGACGTATATATCTATATTATTTTACAAATTAAAAGAAATACATATCAATTGTGGCACTAAATTATGATAATTTTCTAACTAGTTCGCATGTAAACAACACTTTACGATGTCCTTATTGATTTAAATAACTAACCTGTTGTCACCATATGATTGCTAATCCATGTACATCGGTGTGCATCATACATAATAGTGAATGACCAGCTGCTATCACCGACGAAACAACAGAACATAATATTCTTAAATTTCGTTGGCTGAATATAACATTCCTAATTTTGATTGGCTCACTATGTCCAGACTGAATGTCGCCTTTGTGTATCTAACGACCAGTTCAGTATCACCAGTTACGTCATATGACAGGACGTTGGCAATATCTTGACGCGCCACCTCTTATATATAATTGAACCGGTCCAGTGACCGATATCTGGCATCAAAGCAAAGGTGTTAATGCATTAAGCGCAATTGGTGAGTGTTGATTACATGACTAACTTCTAAACAATATAAAATTAATATAGAAATTAAAAGCTTGATTTTCAGCATTCTACATTAACATTTCATCGATTTTAACCAAATAACATGATGTTGATGGAACAGAATCTGAAAGAAAATGTCTACCGACAAAACATTTCGATTTGAAATTAATCATGATTCCTTATCATAGATAAATCATTGTAGGCTTTAAAATCTTTTGACATTTTCACCCGCCACATTTCTCTAAAGTTGTATTACACTGAATAAAATAACTGTCTCAATGTAAGTAATTGTAAATGTACAAGATTATAAATTTAACGATAGCTCGATTTTTTTCCCTCTAAAAACTGTTAACCAGTAACAATGTCGAAAATTTCTAAGCTATAATGCATTTATTCTGTTTAGAATAAAAAGTCACCATGAGAAATTTTGACTCAGTAGACCTCAAACTATACAGGCCTCTTGAAACTTAAAATCAAGAACAACAAAAAAATAAATAATAGTGACGTTTACAATTGAAATTATTCATTTCAAAGCATATTGTAGCCTATAAAATAACCCAACGCTCCGCACGATTGGTAAAAGAGCCAAACTAAAACCTGCAACTAAATATCGAAAAATCCTTCAAAAACTCCGAACTTCCTACAGACGCACAAATACCCATTCTATCGGAAACTTACAATGTCAAAAGTTGTTATTGTGTTTTAAACGAATCGTCGACGAAAATCGACAAATCGCCTAAGTATTTCATTGTAGCAACTCCTGTGAATGAAGTCACATCGCTTACGAAGGTTATGCTACACTGAGGGGCCGCGGAAAACTGTTTGAAAAATGAGATAATGAGCAGGCCAAATTTACTCACTTTGAAGCACGATATCTGGCTAAGTAGGTGAAGCTTCGAAATAATAGTTAGTGTTTTGTTTACTTGAAAGTATTGTCTATGTGAATAAACGAATTAAAATCGAACAAAACTGAGAGGTTCTATTATCTTTAAAGTTACATAATTTACGTTTGTTAAGTCCCACCCAAAAATTCTCAGTAACTTTACCAAGCGCTATTAGTTCATGGTCGAGAATGTCATCTGATCACAGATAAATTTGCTTGTGTAATGCACACAGATTCGGAAACAAATAAGTGCTCATGTTGTCACTCTATAGAAGTCTGACTACATTGGCTTTCTCGTAACACCTAGCTTCTGGGTAATTAACTACCTGTTGGCCTTAATGAGTTGACCGAATACACATGTTACGTAATACCGAGAGGGACGCAGTAGGGTATTCTGAGAGTCAATACACAAGTCTGATATAACACTTAAACCGCAGTTACATGATTAAATTGCAATTGTTCTATCGTTATAATCTGTAACCTGCAATCAGGTGTGTATAAATAATCAGTCATGGTGACTGATGTAATGTGGGCAATAGCGTAGTCAAATGACCTAACATATACTGTGTGAAACATCCACCTTTAGCCAAACATTAGTGTTCAACTAAAAAAAGTCATTAGATAGAAACTTCATCTATGCAATTAATATTTCAAGAGTCAACATTACGCAAAGGTGAATATTTTATAGGAGAGTATATTGTGGAAACGTCTTTTTAAAAAATACTACACATCTATAATCCTAATATATGTTTTAGGGGAAGGACACTTGATAATTTTCTTTTTAAAGTCAACATTTTATTCAAGTTAAACTTTTGCAAAAGTTAATAAATATTTTCAAAGTCAACATTTCATCAAAGTCAATACTTGATCAAAGTCAATATTTCACTTAATTCAAAATATCTTTTTCAAAGTCAACATTTTTTTTAAGTTAAAATTTTACAGAAGTCAATAAATATTTCCAAAGTCAACATTTCATCAAAGTCAATACCTGATCAAAGTAAATATTTCAATTAATGCAAAATATCTTTTTCAAGAGCAACATGTCACCAAATTCAACATTTTATATAATTTAAACTTTCTCAAAAGTCAATAAATATTTCCAATATAAAATAAATATTTCACCAAAGTCAATATGTGATCAAAGTCAACATTTCACTAAATTCAAAAAATCTTTTTCAAAGTCAACATTTTATTTAAGTTGAACCTTCACAAAAGTCAATAAATATTTCAAAAGTCAACATTTCACAAACATTATATTTTTTTTCCAAAATCAATATTTCATCTAACTCAATATATATCATTAAAATCAACATTTCATTGAAAACTTCACAAAAGCCATAAAAAAGAATTATAATATTTCGTAAATTAATTATTATCAAAACTGTCTTCAAAGACTAATCCTACCATTCATGTACCACTCTTTTCCACATTGGAAAAAAATTCCATTGAAAAAAATAATTCCATTTGAAAAAAAAAATGCCATTGGAAAATTCAATTGGAAAAAAAAATTCCATTGGAATTTTTTTTTAAAAATTGAAAAACATAATTTTAACCTGAAAATTTCCAGAGAACTCATGCACTGCATTTAAATAATTAAATTTGTTTGTAAAAAAATGTCAGTCGCGACAAACTTCTGACTCGACCGGATTTCCAAAGATAAACCGGAGAGCGTTTTATGCATCAGGTATTCGTAATATGTTGTTAAAGGGGCAGTAGCACGTTTTTTTGCAAAATTTATTTTTTCAAATTTCCCTTTCATAATGATAGTTTATGTCACTTAAATCAACTTTAGAGGGTAAAACATCTTATTACACATACCAATTATCTGTATGTTGCGCATAAAGCAAAAATTGCATGGCGGCCATTTTATTGTGAACACAATTTATTATTTTGTATTACAAAAAACGATTCCCATGGCTTTACCGGAACATGTACACTCATTTTAAACTTAATTTTCCGAAGAGAGAAAGATGTTTTACTATTGGTGAAATTATTTTTCAAATACATTTCATCAACTTATTTGAGTGAAAAAACGTGCTACTGCCCCTTTAACATATGGCTATGGATTTGTTTGGTTATCCCGAACAGTTGGTGACGTTAAAGCATTAACAAACATTTTCGTACAAGAAAATCGAAATCTTTGAACAAGACGAGCACTCATCTTAGCATGAAAGTTCACGATGTGATTGTTATCGAAATTCTAAATTTGTTTTAGAATCCGAGTCGTATCTGTTTAACCTATGTAATAAATCTCCCAGAAATATCTTCATATACGTTTCAGGCTTGGTCTAAATGATTTATCTATCAATCAAAGAAGAGATTCATGTATACAAAACAAACTGAGACTCTGTCCATTTTGTAATACCGTAGAAAATGGATTACACTTTTTATTTGTTTGTCCTGTATATAAAGAGATGGGCTTGTGACCTACGTGCAGTGATAAACTGATTGATTGAATCGTCGACCACAGCATCATGTAGCACAGTGTGGTACATGTATCTATTTCCGTTCCTCAAATCGACTTGAATTTCGAAATGATTTGCACAAAGTACAAGTGCGCATAGCTTATATCTTTATCCCGACGTGAATAGTCTGAAAACCCTATAATCAGTAGTCCGAGGTAACTGTAACTAGAGGTCTGTGGAATATTTACGTCCGCTTCGTTCTCCGCCTAGTACTGTACTTTACAAATATATATCGTTTAAACTGTTTGAGAGGCATTCTAGAAGTTGGTGTGATGAAGAAGACAAATATTTATGGGTGATCAACTTCTTTATTAACAATAGCGACGTTTCGGTATAGATCCTTATACCGCTATCGTTTGCCTAGGCTAAAACACATACCTTGTCCCCATCTACAGTGAGACCGATATCAAGTCCCTTCAGTGTGACAATAAGCTAATATTTAAAAAGCATGGGAGATGGCAACCCTGTTTTAGAACACGTTGTACATTAAACCAATATGACTACACATATCACCAGTACACCAATTGCAAATAAGTAAAAAATTATACACGAGTTGTTTTACAATGAATTGCAAGGCGTTGTTTATACAATAAATCGGGTTGATGTACGGGGTTTTAATCGGGATAGCATATCATACGGCGACGTTATTTAGCTGAAGTTGATTTTGAAACAGTGCCCAAGCACATCAGGTTTTTCTATGGTGTTAAGATATGGTGAGACGGCTGGCCGATGAAGAACAGGGATTGATGAAGGAAGTCTCTGGTAAGATGTGTAGCGTGTGGTCAGGCATTGTCTTGCTGGAATAGGCTCTTTAACACCCTGACGTCGCCTTTTTAAACATGATGATACTGGGGGAAGAAGTTATATAGCTACAGTTCTGCAGCTACTCATTCCAACAACTCACAGTCGTCTAATGAGTGACATGGTGCTGATTTGTTTGCTGTTGTCTGGAAGCGGGTCCTTGAATATTGGGAATATACGGTGAAATAGTACCATCTCTGTGTCAAAAAGGTGGGGTGCACCACTGTTTTGTATGATGGCCGAGAGGGGACATCGCTCTTTCGCCCTCTGGTATCAACACGACAAAGCGATAAAGCGATATAGTCACACGACAAAGCGATAAGGCTGCACGACAAAGCGATAGAGCAACACGACAAAGCGATAACGCCGCACGACAAAGCGATAACGCCGCACGACAAAGCGATAACGCCGCACGACAAAGCGATAGTGTCGCACGACAAAGCGATAGTGTCGCACGACAAAGCGATAACGCCGCACGACAAAGCGATATAACAACGCGCTAAAGCGATAATAACAGCACGATAAAGCGAAAGAGCGATAAAGCGAAAGAGCGATAAAGCGAAAGAGCGATAAAGCGAAAGAGCGATAAAGCGATAATAACAGCGCGATAAAGCGAAAGAGCGAAAGAGCGATAAAGCGAAAGAGCGATAAAGCGATAAAGCGAAAGAGCGATAAAGCGATAAAGCGAAAGAGCGATAAAGCGAAAGAGCGATAAAGCGAAAGAGCGATAAAGCGAAAGAGCGATAAAGCGAAAGAGCGATAAAGCGAAAGAGCGATAAAGCGATATTGACATGTCGACCTTAATCTTTTACATAACACTAGAATACTGGTTTCATTCAATTTCTTTTCATTTCACTTGATATTTGATTCACATAACATAAGAATGATTTTGATAAATGATTCCACTTTAAATCCCCAAAGGTCGCTATTATATAAATATAATTAATACAAGTTTATTTTTTTATTAAGAATTTGAATAAACATATAATGAGATTTCTCTTTAAAACAACTAACGGTGAATAATTGACAATTAAAACTATAATAGATTAATTCAAAAAGTTGACATCGTGTGTGTAAACCTGTACATAGATACTTCCTTAGACATACTTATGTGACTGAATATGATAGATTTAATCGAGCAAAGTAAAGTTTATATACATCGGCGCACTTTGATTACTTTTGATATATATTCATCAACATAATAAGGATGCAGGTTAGTAGGAAGTCTATGGTATCAACACTTGTATATTATTTAGCCATTCAATAAAAAATTAAAGGAAAGAATAAAATCATAAAAAAAAACTTGTTTTACTTGGTTTTAATGTACACATCAAATTGAAGCAGTGTGCGAAGAGTATACTATATAAAAATATCACAGTAGAATATTTGTATGACACGGAAATAGTTCTAAAGGGAGAAAAGACGTTTTGGGGAAATTTACTAATAGTGAACTCAGCGCAATGTCATGAATCATTAGTATGACTATAATAGGATTAACGCCTTCAGTGTATGGAGCTTAGCTTACATTCGGATAAGTTAATGGGACTTACGCAATCTTCCCTTTAAGACTTGAATGGTTTTGCTCATATTTATTAAATTTGAAAAGTAATTATTGTAGATTATTATAGATATGTACATCTTATTAGTTTATTAATAATATCACTGTGTAAACGTAGTTTAGCAACAATTTACCACTGATGAAATTAATTAACATATTTTAGCTCTTCAAGCCTAAAGGTTTGGGTGTGAGGGCGAAAGAGGAAGGGAGCTTTACTTGGTTTAGTTTAGTAGTAAATGTCTTTTTTCACTGTTTGTCTCATGATTTGAGAATATGCCTTCCCCATTTGCATTCGATAGGATTCACTTACTGTGAGAATGTGTTCAATCATCATTATATGTGTTCCATCTATTGAGTCTGGGAAATTAGTTAGTTTCCATTTGCCGTCATAGCCTATTATATACTTCGATATCATCTTGTTTTAATTTTTGAAACCGCAAACCATTATGCATGGCATGGTATGATTTGGTATAATTGTACCCTTCTCAGCACACGGATAGCCAACAGACTTCAAATGGTGAATAATAGGATCTGATTGAATACAAAAGGGGAATAACTAAAAGAATTAACATTAACCTTTCTGCATTTGAGTTTTTACACACTCTGCTAATCACTCACTCGCAAATTTGCTAAAACATACATGTTAAGATATGAGAGCAGCATGAGTAGACCCAGATTGTTAAAATGTGAAAATTTTAATTCTCTGTATCAAATCGTTTTGAAGAAGAAGTCTTTTAAAGATTTTAGGTTGGACCCCCTGTCACATCCATATTTGGTGAGGGGTCAGGACCAAATGAACAAATAAAATTTTATATGTAAAATCTGAAAATGTCATCTTCCTATGTCAACTGGTTCCGGAGAAGAAGTCGTTTAAAGGTTCTGTTAATAATGCCTGCCACGCCAATATTTGATGGGTGGCGAAGTTCAAATGAACAAACTTTGATCCCCTGTGTGCAAGGTACCTCTCCGCAAAATTTCAGCTTTGGGTGTGCTGCGGTTCATGAGGAGGAGTCGAAAATGTGAAAAGTTTATGGTTTGACGACGGATGAAGGACGGACGCCGCACAACGGGCCATGTCACTTACAAGAGAGATCTGCAAATATTATCGATAATTGACAACGTTGACCCGGTGTGTTTATACCCGTACACGTAGATCCTCCCATAGACATACTTGTGTCAGCTCTCTTTTACCATTGGTTCATTGAAAGCATATTAATTTTTGATTTCCAATGGCGGCATGGTTCTTTGTCTCTAGTAAATATTTATTTCGCTTATAACGCCAGTAAAATAGCAGTTTCGTTTACGACAAAATAGTTTTAAAATTATCCCTGAAGATTTCTGTTGATCCAGATGAATACGTCAAACTTTCTTCTTACTACCGCGTTTAAAAACCAATAAATTCAAAATACACCTATTCCTCCAGTATTCGTCCTTTAAATGATGTTGAAGTTGATCAAGTGTGATTGTTCTCTGTATACAATGTATGTGACTTCTATTTTCTTTATTGTAAACGAGGTTGTCGTGAAAGGAATTCATTCGTGGTAAACACTTATTATAATTATTATTAAATGAGTTATAAGTTTTATTGCGCAAAGTTCAATGCAGTTTAAATAAAATAACGGTCTATGCGAAAATCAGAATATCTGACTACTCTTAATCAATATATGTTAATCAGAATAAGCAATGTGAAAGTGCAAGTGCGGACACTATTGTATCAACATTGGTATAATATATTTACCCATTCACTATTTTAACAATGTATTATCATCAATATAATATATATTTGTCTTACATGTTTAACTTATGTGAATGAAATTGATTCAGTTTTTGGAGTACAGTCAGGCCTCGATAATCCGAACGCTTCCGTTTTTCATCAAAAACGTTCGGATAGTGAAATGTTCGGACTACTGAAATGAATTAAACAAGATGGAGTTGATAACCTTTGAATCTACAGACAGACGAGAACGTATTTAAAATATTAAATGAATTTGACACGCTGGATATTCATAACTATCGCACAAAATGAGAAATTCAATATATTACAATCACAAAGTACTGACACACAATGTAAAACATTACAATCTATTAAAATCACAAACTACTGACACGCTCAACTCCCGTGTCAATCCACTGTCATTGAAGTTTACCGATCCAATCAGTGTGATGATCGCTTGTCACCGGATTAATGAAGCAGACATAGTTGTTATTAACTAATCCGTTACGGCTAATTGGCTTTCGGATTCGGAAACGGATTCAACGGATTAATGAATCAACATTTAATGAGTTTATATAGAGATTAGTTTAGTTACAGCTTGCTACCGTTCGGACACCGCAAGATTCGTATTATTGGTGGCCGGACTATCGCGGTTTGACTGTATATAAAAAAGTATATCATAGTGGCATATTTGTGTGACATTGTTTATCGAAATATGCCTTGAAAATGGTTCTGATTGCCATGCTTAATGAAAATAAACATGTATTTGCATATGTACTAATAGAGTGTGAGTCACCATAAATTATTAGTGTCATGATAATTATATGTTCGCCTTCAGTTTACGTAGTTTACAATAGGATAAGTAAACGGAGGTTAAGAAATCTTTTCTTAAGCACTTAAATGACTCCATTCTGCTTACATTTATGAAACTGTAAGATTACTTGTTCAAATAATATGTCACCACATGTCGAGACACCCATTTTGTTTCAAGATACTTTATTTGGCTTAAATACGTGCACGTGCTGAATACGATATATGCTGATTTCAGTTCAATTAATTTCACATAACTTGCAAATAAACCCATATCGCCCAATATATATGATTACTAGTTATACCCCCGCTACGAAGTAGTCGGGGGTATATAGCGCTCAGCGCGTCCGTCCGTCCGTCCGTCCGTCCGTCCGGAACACTTTTGGTTCCGCTCATAACTCAAATACTACTTGTTCAATTGTTATGAAACTTTATACATGTACACTTTATGGTCCCTAGATGTGCCTTTTCTATGTTTCACTCAGATTCCATGATTATTTTTTCAGATTTTCCACTTTTAAGCGTCTTTGTGTGCGCGTCTATGCTTACACTTTTGGTTCCGCTCATAACTCAAATACTACTTGTTCAATTGTTATGAAACTTTATACATGTACACTTTATGGTCCCTAGATGTGCCTTTTCTATGTTTCCCTCAGATTCCATGATTATTTTTTCAGATTTTCCACTTTTAAGCGTCTTTGTGTGCGCGTCTATGGTCACACTTTTGGTTCCGCTCATAACTCAAATACTACTTGTTTCCAAGAAGGTATTAACACCTAGCTTCTTTCTTATAAATCTGGTAAATGATTTTGACATGTTCACATTCAAGGTCAAAGGTCAAGGTCATGAGTGCTTTAATTACTACAATAATCCTTGTAAACATGATAACTTCAAACGTTTTTGTGCTGTCAGGCTCTTATTTGGTATATATCAACTATGGAGATAGACCAAGATTTGAAAAAGTTTTCGCTAAAATCTGTCAAAGGTCAAGGTCACAGCAAGGTCACAACTTAAGCATGCTATTGTGAATATGCCTTATGTTAACAATGAACACTTTGAGTCATTGCATGATTGTTATACACAATGAAAAGTAATCGTTGATGGTGTGACCTTGAAGGTCTAAGGTCAAGGTCAAGGTCATGAGATATTGGTTCAGGCCATGTTAATCCTTTGATCCAATTTTGAAATGAGAAATAGGTTTTAAGAACAAACTTGTGAAAAGTGACCCCAGTGATGATTCAACTTGTTAGAATAACTTGAATAATGAAAAAATTTTGGTCCAAAAAAAATCCCATTTTATTTATGCTGAGGAGAAGGCGGAACAGGGAAAGGCGGGACCCAAAGTTTCGGAGCTGCTCTGCTTTTGCGGTGTCCCGCAAACGCTCTTCTAGTTGTTCAAATGTCGAAACCACTTTGACTTTTACTTCTAAAACATGCTTAGAGGTGTAATACTTACTCTGCTTTAATAATATATGTTATGGTCTTTTCATACAAAAGTTTAAACATTGATACCCTTTTGCTATTTTCAAACATTTCTCTTTGACCAATGTTAATGTAAAAGCGGGGGTATCATGAGTGAGCTTTGCTCACTAATTCTCTTGTTTCAAATGAAAGTCGAGCAACATCTGAAACCGAAATTTCACGTCGCATTTACATGCACAGATGACCCAGTAAACATTCTCAACCAAACTTTGTCCTATTGTCTGTTGTAAATAAGTTTCCAAAATGACATTTGACTGAATGACGGGCGTCAATCGCGGTGCATTGTCACGTCTTTTAACTTTACATAATTACATTGTTACGTTAATGAACCGATAAGCATTAACATTGTAATTTTCAACAACAGTACATGTACTTCAGGATTCAAATTGCTCGACATGTATTACAGTTTTCTGATACATTTCCGCATAAATAAAACAGCCATTTCTTTAAACTGTTTTACATATCAAGTAGCATCATTTGCTTCATATATATGTAGACCATTATCGTTCTAACACTCATTATATATACCATAGAAGGAAGTATTATCTATGCAGTTAATAAATAATGGTAACGAGGAATTTTGTAAAACAGAGAAGGAAAATGTGATTCACAACTGTTATCAACTGGTGGTGTGTAAAACTATTTTGCAATAAACATACGAATCTTAGTATCACTTTGGATAACGGCCGTCTTCTCTTTTGGTTTTCTCAGGTCAATATGTTAAACCACTCAATCGTACTGCGCACAATGCACATCTTTATAAGGGTTGCAATCCGGCAGAGCCACATGTAAGAAAATAAGGTTACATACAACTTGGCGCTCCCGGTTTTTGTGATCGTATGAATGTGGCTCTCCCGGCAATGGTCGAGAGTGCTGGTCCATGTTACGGTATATAATAAACTATGATGTGTCTTGCAGTCTTTTTACTTTGTATTATCATATTGTAGGAAGGCACAGGACAGGGGAGTTTCATATTTCATTGATGTTTTCACCCCATAGCAACATATTTTATTTTATGTAATGTACACGTATGTGTGTCATGTTTTATATGTTATTTGGTCAGATGTAAGTTTATCGAATACTGAACGTTGCTGAAAATCATCATTTTAATGCTAACCACTTCAGATTAGTGACAGATATACAGTTGAAAAGTCGTGACCTAAAGAAAAACTACTACAACACTTTATTTAAAACTAAACAAACAAGATTAACTCCATATTCACTTTATAATAAGCTCATTATCTATCAATGGGTGGCGCTAATTTGATAAACGGTATCATCCCGAAATCAATCGTGGGCTTCGCGGCAACCAGGAGTTTACACGACGTGTGGCCCTCGCGACATTTTGTAGTTTTCTAGTGTGGCTTTCGCGGCAACGAGGAGTGTACATGTCGTGTGGCCCTCGCGACATTCTGTAGTTGGCTTTCTCGGCAACGGGGAGTATACATGTCGTGTGGCCCTCGCGACATTCTGTAGTTTTCTAGTGTGGCTTTCGCGGCAACGAGGAGTGTACATGTCGTGTGGCCCTCGCGATATTCTGTAGTTTTCTAGTGTGGCTTTCGCGGCAACGAGGAGAGGACATGTCGTGTGGCCTTCGCGCCATTCTGTAGTTTATTAGTGTGGCTTTCGCGGCAACGAGGAATGTACATGTCGTGTGGCCCTCGCGACATTTTTAGTTTTCTAGTGTGGCTTTCTCGGCAACGAGGAGTTTACATGTCGCGTGGCCCTCGCGACATTCTGTAGTTTTCTAGTGTGGCTTTCGCGGCAACGAGGAGTGTACATGTCGTGTGGCCCTCGCGACATTCTGTAGCTTCTAGTGTGGCTTTCGCGGCAGCGAGGAGAGTACATGTCGTGTGGCCCTCGCGCCATTCTGTAGTTTATTAGTGTTGCTTTCTCGGCAACGAGGAGTTTACATGTCGTGTGGTCCTCGCGACATTTGTAGTTTTCTAGTGTGGTTTTCCCGAGCAGACAACCTTTCGAATAGCCAAACTCAATTCATTAACTTTATGTTAATAATCATAGAAACCATGTCAAGAATGAAAACCAAGATTACACGTACAATGCTAAAATATTGACACTATATTCCGAGATTATATAGACGGTTGAAGTACACTCAACATTTGCATTATTATGAGCATTTATGTAGAGTTTACACCTTGAAAGTCAATGTGTAAGTTTCTTGTGCAAGCTTTACTATGTAGATGAATAGTAATCTCAACAAGGTGACGTACAAACTTGGATATCTACTGAACAGCAAAATAACGCCAGTCCACTAAACAATTTCGTAATTACTGATAACGCTGTAATGAGAACATCACAGCATTTCAATTTTGATGACATCATAATAATAACGTGTTGAACACATGCAGACGTAACGATAAGTCAATACTTGTATAGAACTTCTGGATAACATTATATTGTGCCATAATCATTCTCTGGGAAAATAGCCACATTTCTGTTCAGATGATGAAGGGCAAAATGTGCTTTTAAATGCAATTAGAACATGTGCAAACACTCACGTGAAGTTGTTTGATGCAAAACCCCTGTCTTTGCTGATGTTGATTTGACGTTATGGCGTCATTTATGAATTTCATTCAGAATGGTTCTATTGGTCTCATTTTGGTAAAACTTCAAGGTATTGTATTCCTTGTCGGTACCAAGGTGTTCCACGAGCACATTTATAGTAATTGCAAACTGTACAGCATGCAGTTAGCCAATATCCCAGTTTCCGAAAAAAATTCACTTTTATTTTGCAAAGCATTTACTTCTTAAACATTGAGGCAAGAGTCACAATTTTGAGTCTTTTCAAAGAGCAAATCTCGGATTACAGCACGAATAATTGATTTTTTTCCCAGGCTCATGCAGATCATGTCACTATGACAACATGTGACGTGCAATTTAGGGAACTGATACCATTAGACTTTGCAATGGTAACCAACTATACTCTACAGTATCAATAGCTCCACATGTTCTCTGACATTTACTAATGATATGAAAAACCATAGGTTTAAATGCAAACAGAAACTATAATCAATATATTATAGATACGTAGTATGAAATTTGAATATTTATTTCACATACTTAATTACTTTATAGTGTGTCATGTTCTTAATACAGGTCAATACTGGTATTTTTGGTGATATGGTGATTTAACCATCAAAACTAAGTTACTCACACGAATTAAAATAAAATGGTTTCCGGTATTTAGTTATTCATTACTTGATAACGATATGTGAATCCACTAAATGCTGAAATATATACGCTTTTGGTTGAATAATCTTATATCCAAAAAACTTATTTACAGATAAAATGTAAAAATAATGCATATGGATAAAACATTTACAAATATGTTTTAAAGAGCCATTAAAAATTTATAGGAATATTTACTTTGCCTTCATGCATGCCGACAGACCAGATATTCTGATTTATTCTGAAGTACAAATAATTTCACTTTACTTGCATATTCATTCCCTAACGCCAAATGTATGCTTATCAAATAAAGTCGAGCAACAGCATTTTGTACGTGAAGAAGCCGAATTTATACGTTTCCTATATGTGCACAGTAGTTATATGACCAATTACATATTACCAACCCACATCTGACTGTCTATTAAAGGTAAGTTTCCAAACTTACATTTAACCAATTAACCCGCATCTTTGTCAAGTTTTCAATAATAAATCGTGACTTTCACCTTTATAATATCACTACTAAATGAACTAGCCTTAAATTGATAATGTTCATCAGCAATCAGTACTTTTCGATAAAATAACTTCATTTATTACGTTTGACATAATGTGACTCCAACAACATACTCAATGGGTTTTAAAAGGAACACTCAGTGTTGCATTGTAGTATTTTATCAAGAAGTATTGACTGTTATTGAAAATTAACCCTTAAGCGCCAATCACTAAATGATATTAATAAAGAGAATTATTTTGTTATAATGATTGACGTTCAATGTCCGCAATTATCATTGTGATGAACGTCACACCAAAAATATAATAAAATCCCTTTTCACGACAAGAATAATTGTTGAATTATGATGAAACGGGAAAATTACCCACGCTCGGATAAAACCCAAAGTTCATGGGTATTGAAACACGTTTGACAGAAAAGTTAACAAAAAATAGAAGCTGACTCTTTGGTTGTTCCGTATTAATCAGTTTGCAAATTTATGTGTTTACAAGCACTACCGACAGGGTCAAAACGTCTCATTTTTATCAAGAACATATACTTTTCACTGAGTCAGAATACCCTTTTGTATTATTTATCCATTTCTCAATGTTTTAAGAAAGACTTTACCCATATATTACATTGAATTCCTGGTTATGAAAAATATATTCAATTGTTTAACTCTTTAGCGAAATAGATGTAAATAACTAGGATGTCCTCAACAGTCAGGAAAATGTATTTTACTACTATGCACTGTATAATGCCATGGGCCTCCTTTCTGATTAAAACTATCTCTTTATGTGAGCAGAATGAAGCCATTCAAGTGTGAAAGAGACGATTTTGTAACCTCAAATACGCATTCGAGTGTCGCTGAGCTCCATGCACTGAAGGCGTACAACCTATTACCATCAGACTAATGATTCATGGCGATGCGCGGAGTTCGCATTTTCAATAAATTTACCCAAAACGTGCTTTTTCATGAATCATATCTTTAGAATTATTCCTGTCGCACATATTAATACACAATGTCACACAAATATTCTACTGTGATATAGCCTAATAGTGTATTATACGTTATGATGTGCACAATGTAACCCAGTAAACAAATTTATATATTTTATTTTGATAATGATAGATTATTTTATCCTTTCCTTTGATTTGTTAGTGAATGTCTAAATAATATACCAGTGTTGTTACAATATATTTCCAAACTTGTTTCTTACATTATGTTGATGAATATATATCAGAAGTTATCAATTTCAATTCTTTATTTCTGAAGTGTAGGTCATCGGCCCGTAACTACATATCGTATATATGACAAGACATGATGTGTACAGCAACAGTCATTCAATTAACATTTTTGGTACATGGCATGAAAAATAAAGCTTGCTAAATTACAAGTTTACAATTCGATATTGACATGAGGATTTTAAATTTAGTTTTATTTGGATTTGTACAAACAGTTTCCGGCAAATGATTCAGGCGGAGCTCTTTAAATTTGGAACACACAAGAAGGAAATGGTTTTCATCCTCAATTATAGCCGTCGTCGCATTGTAAACATAATCTATCATTTCTATCTATATTATAAAACCGACCCGTTTCAATTCTTAAATGAAAAACACGTAAATTGCCCGAATACTCTAAACATTTTAACAACAACCGCATTCAAATATAATTTTTTAGACAGTGAAGCTTTAAAATAAGAGTAAGATATGGAGTTGGTGCCGTTTTGAAGTGAACTATACCAATTCAGTTCATGAATACATTTTAGACGACACAGAAATTTTGAGAAACACGAAGTAGGAAGATAAACAAATTGTTGGTCCCAAACAAAACCAAAGCCCAATTAGCCAATTAGCTAATTAGCCAGTTTGGAGACTGGCGCTAGTTAGGCCTTGCGTGGGAAGATGAAGCCCAAACTGTCAATAAATCTGGAAACTTCGAAGCCCAATTAACTTTATTATTTTCTATACCTTTTAACATCATATATAACATTTTTTGGGATGCCGAGTGTCAGACATATTTAATGATTTTAAGCTATATTTGACAGCTTTTTCAGTAAAAATATAGAGTAAGTAGAAGAAATCAGAGTGCGCCGATTTAAATTTATATAAACTTTGTTTTGCTCAATTAAATCAATAATAACCAGTCACATAAAGTATGTCTAAGAAAGTATTTATGTACAGGTTTACACACACCATGTCAGCGTTTTGAATTAATCTATTAGAGTTGCAGATGTCTGTTTTAATTAGCATGGATTTCTCAATTATTCACCGTAAGTTGTTTTATAGATGTTTATTCAAATTCTTAATACAAAATAAACTTGTATTAATTATATTTATATAATAGCGACCTTTGGGGATTTAAAGTGGAATCATTTATCAAAATCATTCTTATGTTATGTGAATCAAATATCAAGTGAAATGAAAAGAAATTGAATGAAACCAGTATTCTATTGTTATGTAAAAGATTAAGGTCGACATGTCAATATCGCTCTTTCGCTCTTTCGCTCTTTCGCTCTATCGCTCTTTCGCTCTATCGCTCTTTCGCTTTATCGTTCTTTCGCTTTATCGTTCTTTCGCTTTATCGCTCTTTCGCTTTATCGCTTTATCGCTCTTTCGCTTTATCGCTCTTTCGCTTTATCGCTCTTTCGCTTTATCGCTCTTTCGCTTTATCGCTCTTTCGCTCTATCGCTTTATCGCTCTTTCGCTTTATCGCTCTTTCGCTTTATCGCTCTTTCGCTTTATCGCTTTATCGCTCTTTCGCTTTATCGCTCTTTCGCTTTATCGCTTTATCGCTCTATCGCTTTATCGCTCTTTCGCTTTATCGCTCTTTCGCTTTATCGCTCTTTCGCTTTATCGCTCTTTCGCTCTTTCGCTTTATCGCGCTGTTATTATCGCTTTATCGCTCTTTCGCTTTATCGCTCTTTCGCTTTATCGCTTTATCGCTCTTTCGCTTTATCGCTCTTTCGCTTTATCGCTTTATCGCTCTTTCGCTTTATCGCTCTTTCGCTTTATCGTTCTTTCGCTCTTTCGCTCTTTCGCTTTATCGCGCTGTTATTATCGCTTTATCGCTCTTTCGCTTTATCGCTCTTTCGCTTTATCGCGCTGTTATTATCGCTTTATCGCTCTTTCGCTTTATCGCTCTTTCGCTTTATCGCTCTTTCGCTTTATCGCTCTTTCGCTTTATCGCTCTTTCGCTTTATCGCGCTGTTATTATCGCTTTATCGCTCTTTCGCTTTATCGCTCTTTCGCTTTATCGCTCTTTCGCTTTATCGCTCTTTCGCTTTATCGCTCTTTCGCTTTATCGTGCTGTTATTATCGCTTTAGCGCGTTGTTATATCGCTTTGTCGTGCGGCGTTATCGCTTTGTCGTGCGACGCTATCGCTTTGTCGTGCGACACTATCGCTTTGTCGTGCGGCGTTATCGCTTTGTCGTGCGGCGTTATCGCTTTGTCGTGCGGCGTTATCGCTTTGTCGTGTTGCTCTATCGCTTTGTCGTGCAGCCTTATCGCTTTGTCGTGTGACTATATCGCTTTATCGCTTTGTCGTGTTGATACCAGAGGGCGAAAGAGCGATGTCCCCTCTCGGCCATCATAGTTTTGAGGTTGGTTTCAATGGTCATTTTTTAAAATGTCAAATGAAAAGGGGAGGTGCGCACCCCTGCACCCCCCTCTGGATCCGCCCCTGTGGTGACGGCCACGGTTTGCTGGATGAGAGTCTGAGAGTTGGATGGACTTACTCAAAAATAATGGGTGACCCTACTCATGTTCTCAATGGCATGTTCTCTGTGTTGTTCTCTGACCCGGAACATTTTGTGATCGGTATTTAAACAGTTGAACCCACGTGCATGTCACGATAACCATGCACCCCAAAATATCCAAGAAATCTACCATAGCTGTACATGTGTATTTATTAATTGTGCCCATGCCAGAAATACGAAAAGGATTCGAGTTCAAATGTGCAGATTTATTTGGCAACCTCACATCTTTTTATTTAATTGTGCTAAATCAAATAAACAATCTGTAAATGACCAAAATGGGTTCGGGCGAAAATGGTCACACTGGAACACAAATGTTTGGATATACTTAATGTAGTTATTTTGATGTAAGCTTTAGCCTCTGTAACTAAGAGAAGTTGCATCGATGTTTTTGTAAAACTATTTTCACAGTTGACTACCTTAATAATATAACAAGTTTACATTTTTGATAACACTACCTTCAATAGTACAATTTCTTGTCTTTGTCGAGGCGGAATGGTTGGGTGGTAAGCTGCTGGTACGGTCAGTGCTGGCCTTAGTTGCTTACTCTGAGGGTGCGTGTTCGAATCCCGCGAGGGACTCGGCATAAAAAATGTACACGAATTTGTACTATTGAAGGTAGTGTTATCACAAATGTAAACTTGTTATATTTCTTCACTTTCTTAATGACATGTAAATTATTTGTAATACCTTAATAATGTAAGGAAGGTTGTTTCAGAGTATGTATTGTGGGACTACAGCTAAAAAGGCTTCAAGTATCAAGTAAGGAATAAAGATATCAATGCAAGAGGTAAAAAGTTCTGTTTAGGGTAAACAAATTCAAAGTAAAATTCTTCACAAACGACAAATGTCAATATTGAAGCGGATGTAAAATGTTGCCAAATGACCACTTTTGTCATGTCATGTGGACAGTTCTAGCCACGCAGTGTACATGTTGATACTTTATATAAAAGTCGCACTATATAGAGTCAGTGGCAATAATAGTTCATACCAATAAATACGTACCATGTATGTATGTTGATTATAAGGAAACAAATCTCGGTAACTGTTTTTTGGGGGAACGTCAATGGTTATGATTTTGCTTATCAGGCACGTAAGCCTTAGTGAACATTTCATTTCTATACACACCAAATACACCCAGCTTAGACCGTTCTAAACACGATGTTTCGTGCTGATGAGTAGTCAATAAATTAATTATAAACCTAAACCATGAGAAAGTAAGTGACTAAGACATCTTCCTGTAAAGAGGAGTGTTAGGATCCTGTAATGAAATGTTGTAAACACACAGTGCACGGTCCACACGTTATCTTCGACAGGGGATAAGCTCTGTCCATGCTCAACAGTTCATTTTAAACAACTTGGACAGTGTATTTTTTAACACGGGCAACTACCATCACTGTGTACAGTTTTTAATTTGGCTAATATCGATCAAGCTGTGAATGCAATAACTTTGATGCAAGTCCTATATATATGATCATATTCGACTTAAAATTACAAAACATATAGACTACATCCATGTAGATTTGCAGTTGAAAGTAGGCTTTTCTCGGCTTTTCTCC
Source organism: Gibbula magus (assembly GCA_936450465.1). Taxonomy (NCBI): domain Eukaryota; kingdom Metazoa; phylum Mollusca; class Gastropoda; order Trochida; family Trochidae; genus Gibbula; species Gibbula magus. The sequence goes on from OW388292.1 coordinate 17,591,558, forward strand.
CTGACGACGATCGACTCAATGCGACCCGAACGTTACCAACCCTAATCGAGTGTAGATACATTTGTAGCTAGCCTACTCAAGCTACTGTTCTTTACTTTCGAACATTCCCATAAACCATTCAACAGTTTCTATAGCTTCTATAATATCTTTTCATTGGATTTATTTGTTTATTTTCGAAAAAGATGTTGAAGATTCGTTTCTGGAATGTAACAACAAAACAACAAAAACTAAATTTAAAAAATATATGACATATTCAATATAACAATGCAAATGCTGCGAAACAACAGCAACATGTAAGCATTATAGGCCTAAGTGTTGATCCGTCTTAAAGAGCAGATCTGGTGCAAGTTTCTACATGGTAACTTAAGTTGAAGATGTTACATGCGTTTCCAGAGGAGCTGATTTCGCACTAATGCCCCGCAGGACCTTGAAAAGAGTATTTAGAAGAAAATGACGGGATTATTTTGAAAGCGAAACAAAAGCTTAAATTCTATATTGACAACTATAACTGTTCTAAGCCCATTTTTATTTACAAAATGTATTTCTGAATTTCATATGCCATATGGAAAAATTTAATCTCAGATGAATCTTCGTTATCCCATCTTTGTTATGCTGTTGAATTATGTAGTTTCAACGATTCCCTAATGTTTTACTTTGAAAGAAAATGTATATAAACTTTACTGACACTGTCTGCCACAGGGCGTGAAATTACAAAAATGAATTCCTTTACTTCCGAAACGTTGACTTTTATACGGAATGTTTTTAAAATCATGGTATTGGCGTAACTATTATATATAGATGCTCAAAGCAATGTTATGTCCATATGAAAAATCTATGAAATTGATTGAATTTATATTTGCAAACAAGTCCGTTGCCCAATGTACACTCAATATACAGACGAAATGTTTCAAATTGATACTATCACAAAAAAATATCATGCTCAGAGTCACCAAACCAGCAGCCAATGGACGAAAGACCGCTGTCTGTAACCCAGTAAGGACACAAGTCGGCCCAGACCCACCAGCGGACAAAGATAAATCGTTGTTTGTATCTGTGATGCGTGGGCGGTTTTGGTTCCTTGAACTGAACAAAAATGTTAGAATAGGAAAAACTTGTATTTGTTAAAGGCTTCAAGCGAAGATTTGAATTTACTTGTCATTTAGTTTGTGTGTAGGAGCTAGACGGTTGCAACTTGTGATGACGTTACTGGCATACATACATATCTCTTAACATCACAGGCTTATATCTCATACAAATCATACTCCCTACACCGTCCAGTGTCCTTCTCACAAGCTGCACATTTGTCCGGACACTTCTTTCTGCAGTTGTGAGACCACCACCCTCCTACACAGCCGTGAGTGCAGACAGAAGATCTCAGTTGATGGTCGCGGAAACACTCCCTGTCGACACAGTGGATGTTGCACGTCTTGTTGCAGTGATGACCATAGAAGCCGGGTATACAACCCTTTGAACATTCACGTCGACCGTTCTGGACACAAGTCTTATCTCGACACCCGGGCGGACACCTGATGTCACATCTGTCTCCGGTCCACCCAACTCTACAGCCCTCACTACAATGGCCGTCTTCATGGTAGCATGACTTGCTGATGCAGTTGCTGGAACATTCCACCTCGCAATGGTTGCCCCACCACCCGTCTATACAACCATCTCGACATTTCCTCGTCTTCCAGTGACAGTATCTTGCTCCGTCATTGACTGCCCCACAGTGTAGTGGACATGCAACATCGCATCTCTCTCCACTCCAACCAGGGTTACATGCTTTAATACATTTACCGTCCTGCGGATAACATCCTCCTCCGCCACAGCCTGTACTGCATCTCTTCTCACACCAGGAGCCCCACCAGCCGAGTCTACATCCATCCAGACAAGATCCGGTAACTCGATGACAGAAGACGCTTTTACCAAAACTTGGATTACAGTTGGATGGACAGGGAGTTGTACAACCTTCTGTGTGGTATCCGGCGTGACATGTCCAACAGCTTCCATTGCTCTGATGACAGCCCCCGATGTCACAATGACCCCTGCAGTAGTATTCACACCTGTCACCCCACCTGCCCAGTTTACACGACTCGCACCTGTCCAAGAAAGATGGCTGACGACAATGGTTTGACGTGAGTATTCCTGTTGGCATGTGAGAAATGGCTGTGAAGAAAGCAACGGGAAGATAGTCAGTCAATTAGATGTATTGAAAAGGGTAGGTACATGTATTGACCAACAGAAGTGTTAGTCATTACATTACAGGAAATAATATAGGTAATATTCCGTACACACTGAAAGACAATCAGTGATTAGAGGAGCATTGTGGATCGGATACTCTGATGGAATAAGATGTATTATACAAGTATCTTGAATAGACAAAAAAAACATTTTGTTAAAAACGAAACATTATTTTGTTCATTCCTACAATTGAGAAAAGCTTCTTTTTTTATTTGATCCCGGCATCGATTAAAGGTGTATCCATTGTGTTTCATAAAATGTTAGTTTTTTTTATAACTGTTTGTACTTCTCGATAAAATAAGACCATTTATAACGTTTGGCATATTTGACCCCCAACAACACAATGGATGTACCTTCAAAGTGATTGAGTCATATTGGCAAATCACATATTTGTACATGTCGATGAAATATTTCAACACATTCAACATTCTTCCCTTTAGCGTCTGCCATATCTTTCATTTAATGTTTAATGTTGCATTAAACCTGAATATTTACTTTCGAATAGCATTACCCTCATCCACTTTTGTTCGACTTGTCTCCCCGCCTCATTTCGCTAAATGTGTCATGTAAAGTCTGTACATTGAATTCTTCAAGTTCATACGAATTGAAAATAAAATATGTCAACTTTTTTTGACTTAAGAAAGAGAAAGTACATGTAGATAAAAAAAAAATGCTAGACTCCATCAGTCTGATTAAAATCTACCCTCTTCCGAGGATCTTTCGGGAAATAAAATCTACAAAATAGTGCATCTACCAGGATACGAACAGGTTCTATAAATTCCTCTCCACAATGTGTGAAGACATATCCCGTTTAGGTGCGTATTCTGTACCAGTTTAGTCGGACAAATCATTTCATAATGTTTGAACGATCGTCCTTTTGAATGCATTCCGAATCATTCGTGGACCCTGTAATCGTAGCTTAAAGGTACATCCATTGTGTTGTTGGGGGTCACATATTCCTAACGTTATAAAATGTGTTACTTTATCGAGAAGTACCGACTGTTACCGAAAATTATCATTTTGATGATAGTAGACTCAGCACATTGACGATATGAAGGTAAAAGTTGTGATTTCTGATCGAAAACCGGACGATCTAAATTAAAATGTCATAATTACCATTACAGGTTGATAAGCGAAGAGTTCATCTACTATCAAAGAAACAGCATTTCGATCGGTTCATAAAAACTCACTAGAAGATAACTTTATAACTAATACCTGACACCATGTTTGTCATGTCAAATATAATGTAAGCGATTGCGATAGAAAGTTTAGTTTATTATGTAATAGAGAAATTGTAATTCAAATATTGTTGTTTTGGAGTTCATCTTCTTTATTGTCTTATACACTGTTTGAAGCTCGAAGCCTAATCTGTTCTTGCCTATAGCAAACCCATCAAGCATTATTCCAGATTAGTATTAATACGAGAAGTTGTATTCATGGGGAACGAATTTGAAGGAGAATAAGTAAGACTAAAAGGCTAACAAGTAAACTTTGACACTTGAAATTCACATAAACGGAAAAATAGGTGAATGTTTTACTTACAGTAAACAGACAGTATGAATATAATCATGGTCATCTTGACTGACGATATGTCTGGTGGTATGGAAGAGAAGGCAATGTAAGATTACACTGCTTAAACCAAGAACATGACCGCGCATTTCCTAGGAATTTGACAGTAGTGTAAATGATTTTTAAAGATACACCCAGTTCTTATTTATGTTGTTATTATCACATGCAGTAAGAGACGATGGCGTAATTCTATTAAGATTGAGTACAATCGTTTCGCTTCGTTTGAGGAAATCTCCCGGAGCGCTTTTCATTCAACGACAATGACATCGTAACTGTCTAACAGAGAGAAACGTAAACATAATACAAAACTATTGCAAAACATATTGACAGAACAAATGATTATAAACCGTTAATTTGTATGATCACAACAAGCCGAGAGTCCCCTATCCGGTAATGAGACACTATAATAGTAACATGATTGACAAACTATAAAAATGTACACGATTACATGTATGTACCCATGAACATATAGAATAAGGTGATAAGGCTTGTTAATGTTCATCATTGAAAACATCCATGCAAGTTGTGACACACGGTATGAAATGATAAAATATTAAACTTTGAATATAAGAATATCTTTTAGGGTGACCATGTATAATAATTTTCAATATCAAAGTACAAGAGCATAGTTTGAAGCAAATAGTTTGTAACCAGTGGTCAGTAGAATATTTACGTCCGCTTCATTATCCGCTGTATTAATTAATTAAACATTATTTGCGTAGGCTTAAACACACACATTGTCTCCATTTAAAGTAACTTCGATATCCAGTCCATTCAGTGTGACAATAAGCTAATGTATGGGAGATGGAAGGCAACCCTGTTTTATAACACATTGTACATTAAACCAATTTTAGAAGTGTTATTTACAACTCCAACTGTGAATACACGAGTCACGCAATTCATATTGATGTAAATTACTATTTCAAATTCGACAATGGGGAAACGGATGGAATGTTTATGTAAAATTTATGTGACGGATATACTAGGGATACATGTAATCTGAAGTACACAGTCGTAGAAATAACCATATAGATCACTATCTGATTGACAAAGCAAGCAACGTTGTTAGGCCTACAGATACTGATACACTTTGAAAAACAAAGCAAATTTCAAATTTGGAAGCAATAATAAATAACATCATTTGGCTACAAACGTTAATACAATTATGTCCAGAGTTTCAATGTGTTTCCATTTAATGTAAAAGGATAACGTGAGTTCCCCATTTTGAGTGACACGTCAAGGTTTACATGTACACACACACCGTAGGAGCTGTGAACGACAGGAAAACGTTGTTAGGCAGTGAAGTATTTGACACGCGAGAGGTGAGCGCGTTTTACATTTTAGGTGAAAGAAAATTGTCAATATCTTTACTTTGAAATGTCACAAGGGTCAAAAAATTCATGCTGTAAAATGGAAGGCCTTTATGTGCAATGTCATCAAATTTGGTTTGATTCTCTCATTGTAATAGCTCACAAATCTGAAATGTCAGTATATTTATGAAAACGTATCTAAGTACAAGATCATTGATGAATAAATATAAAATAGAATACGCCAACATTTAGGGTAATCATCAAACTATCTTTATTCAAAATTTGAAACACCAAACACCATCGATTTCGAGGTGAACGGTATGTTAACTTCATGGTAAACGAATTGTTGACACATTGTTATTTATGCAGTGAACGGTTTGATGTGGTTATTCAATTCAGTTAGAGCAAGAAAGTGTGTCGTACATCACAAAATGAATGTATATTCACATCAATCTATATTTCAGTCATGTAAAGTTGGCTCAGCTTTATTCCATTTCACCTTTCACTAGCAGTTCATCCCATAGTTTATATTTCTTGCCTATGGCTTTTATATCCCATACTTTCTATAACTGATTAAAAGTGAAAGTGGCTCTTATCCCTTTTTCGTTTTATACATATTAATCAACAAAACTAATACAGATGACACAATAAGCGAGTGGAATTACCTTGGAGGGGTCAATACCCATACCCATTTCCCTGTAAAAACGTCAACACCTGACAAGAGCCGTGTTGTGAAAATGAATTACCTGTGTGGTACTTGTGGTAAATAATATTTTACTAAGAACGGTTTGAGGGACCACATCCGATGCATACATGAATGCAATCTATAAGTGCAATTACACAGCCCCAAAACGAAACCCAGTTGTAGGTAGGACCGCCCTAATTGGCGTGGCATGGATTCGCACAAACGTCAAAGAGATGTTTTGGGGATGTCCCGCCACTACTGATGTAAAGACAGGATCAACTCTGCTACGTTATTTATTTGACGTTGTATTTGCCCAAGCACATCCTATAGGTTTTATATGGGGTTAAGATGTGGTGAGACGGCTGGCCAAGGAAGAACAGGGATTCCTGCTTGATCGGGGAAGTCTCTGGTGAATTGTGCAGCGTGTGGTCAGGCATTGTCTTGCTTGAAAAACAGGTTCTTTGACACCCTGATGTCGCCTTTTGAACCATGATGATACTGGGGAAGAAGTTATATAGCTACAGTTATGCAGCCACTATTTTCCAACAACTCGCAATCTAATGATTGACATGACGCTGATCCGGCGTCCTTTGCATCCTACGGTGTGTTTGCTGCTGTCTGGGAGCGGTTTTTCTGGTTAATGCAAATCTAAAACATGAGAAAGTAAGTTGCTAAGACATGTTCCTGATAAGAGTTGTAACCGGTTTGCAACTGAATGACAGTCTGTAATGTAAGCATTCAGCACAACGGTCGTCAACACAAAGTGCACGGTGCACACATTATCTATGTTACAGCGTCTCTTTTTAATTGGCAAACGCGTATTGGACCCGGATATCAATCGCACACTACATGTGATCTTACCATCAACAATACTGCCATGTAAGAGCACGATTTTTTGGAAAGATTGTCAGTACAGTCAGGTTGATCTTTTCAGATTCATATGCTGAGTGATAGGGTTAACTTTTACATTCGTTCGTTGTTAAAGCAACACTTAACATGGTATTTAATGTATTGGTTGTTTACCATTTAGGTAATTAATATCATATTCTTACCCTATAATCTTGATTTCGATATAGTACATACTTCAGAGGGCGTTGAGTCACTCTTTTCAACCCTAATCAATTGTAAAATGCATTTGTAGCTACTGTACTTTACATTCGAACATTCCTTTAAAACATTCAACAGTTATTTATATAACTTTAAAACATATCTTAATGGGATATATTTGTTTAATTTTCGAAAAAGATAAAGCTTCGTTTCTTATCTTTAAATAATGTATGGGCCTGTTCGCCATCTTCGTGAGGTTTGCCGCTTTTAATGTATACATTCGAAATGAACAAAATTCACCGACAAACCAAAAAGAAACTTTCACTCTACCCGAAAAACATGTGGACACATACGTGTGTTGGGGTTTAATTGCAAATATGAATTCATGAAAGTTTTTGATCAGGGAAGAAAATCATTTGAAAGTATGTCCTAGCTCGCAAATGTAAACGCCTCCTCAATGCGATTGAACGTATTTGCTACAGGTTTTTAATTTTCTGTTACTAGATCACAGGTTTTCGTTACACCTTAACTATTTCTGTGTCGAGGCATTATGCTTTTAGTGGTAGTTCCAAGATTAATGTGGGCTTTCTTGGGTTTTTTCTGCGCAGAGGGAAAGTTATAGTTTAGAGCTACAGGCGTTTTTACTGACTGCGAACTCGATGTAATTGAAGTCTGATTTCGATATGTGTACTCTGTAACCTTATATAGCATTCAACACTTTGAATATATTACTTATTGCAACTGCACCAAGCTTTAAATCGCCTTCAAGTATCATAACTGGACTCCAACCCAACTCTTGGATGTAGCCCTTCTTAAAGATAAATAGATGAAGTAAACAAAATACTTTATTCCCAAAACAGGCTACACAAGAAAACTATGTTAACAAAATATATGACATTTTCAATATAACAATACAAATACAGTGAAACAGACAACACAACAATAGGTAAGTAAACATTTTTAGGCCTGAGTGCAACTCCGTCTTTAAGAGCAGGGCTGGTGATCGCTGCAGAACAAGCAATGCAAGTTTTTACTTGCGTTTCTAGAGAAGCTTATTTCACACTTTTGCCCCACTTGAACTTGAATAAAGTATTTAGAAGATAAAACACGTGATGATTTCGAAAGCAAAACAAAAACTTAAACTGTACATTCAACTGTTCTAAGCCCATTCGTATTTCTTTTTAAATTTCTTAATTTCATTTGACATATGGAACACTATAGTCTGAAATGAATCTTTATTGTCCCAATTTTTATTTGTTGTTGAATTATGTATTTTCAATGATTTCGTAATATTATACTTCGTAAGAGAATGCAAATACAAACTCTGTATTCGACGGCGTGGAAATTACAAAAGTGAATTCCTTGACTTCCGAAACGGTAACTTTTATATGGAATGTTTTTAAAATGGAATTGGCGTAAACTATTATGTATAGCTACTCAAAGCAACGTTATATCCACTTGATTTCTCGAACTGAATAAAATCTCAAAATTTAGAATGAGATGACGTTGTATGATACAAAATGTATTGGAGAACTTTAATTTGTTTTATCTAACGACTTTTTACTTTTAACGAGTGTTTACTTCACTTTTCATATCTACAGATGTATCGTTACGAGTTGAACGGCGGAAACTTGTGATGACTATTGCTTCCATTGCTCTGCTGACAGCCCCCGATGTCACAGTGACCTATGCACGTGAGCTCACACCTGTCCCCCCACCAGCCTGATTTACATGACTTGCACCTGTCCAAGAAAGATGGCTGACGACAGTGGCTTGACGTCAGTATTCCTATTGTCATGTGAGGCGTTACTGTGAAGAAATAAGAAGGACGATAGTACTGTGATTATGTAAACATATTAAGTAAAAGAACTGAGAAAAAATATACAAAGAGCGTTAGTTTCCTGAAATTAATCAGCCATTGTTGAAAGCGATTATGAACATTTTGGGCAAAATCTGAAGTCTTTATTTTATGTTAAGGGTAAGGAAACCCAACTATACTTGATATTTGGTTTGCTTTTTTGAGTTGTGAAAATCAAGATATTATGGATTACCGTTCTTTATTGATGAATCTAGCTATTGTTGACTTAATAACCAATCATTCTGATCAGTTGTGGTAACCTTAAACCCGTCTAAAATATATTTAAGAGAAGTATAACTCAAATAATAAAGATAATATAAAGTTATGGCTGATTTGGAATGACAGAAAAGGTCTTTCTGAACACGTTTTTGTGTAATTGTACCGACATCATGTGATAATTAGGGCGAAAACATGATAAATACCAGAGACCTCGATTCCTGCTGAATGACATTGTTCCTTAAATAGTGTAACGAGGAGTGCTTCCTCGCTCCTTTCTCCCTCTTCTTATCAACTGTATCATTATTTCATGTCAATCATAATTGTATATACATAAATATATAACAGGGCAACTTGTCCTCTTTACATTCATGTATCGTTTGACCTTGTACTATTATTAATATTGATGATATTTGCAATTATGTGTGTTACAGTCAGTTGTTTCTTTATCGGAGGTTCTGACTACCGCAGGCTCCGACTATAAGAGAGCCTGAGACCTAACCACTAGTGAGAGCTGAGTGAAAATCGTCCGATAGCGAACGACGAAACTATCGGAGGACGAAGTCAATCACTAGGGAGGGGTGACTGTCCGAAGGAACGAGACGAAGACGAACCAAACAAACAGCCCGACGAGGGGGTGAGAGATAGCGCAGTGGATAGCGCGTTCGTGGAGGAACATGAGGAATTAAAACAGAAACTTTTTGACTTAGAAATAAAGACCGATAACCTGGAGGCTCAATCAAGGAGAACGAATCTCATATTCCATGGACTCACAGAACAAAAGGGGGAATCATGGGAGGAATGTGAAGGAAAAGTGAGAAACTTCCTCAACGATACACTTCAACTGGGAAATGCTGAAGTTATACCCATAGAGAGGGCACATCGTCTTAAAACCAAAAAAGCAAATCGTCCTGTCATTGTAAGATTTGCTTCATACAAGGACAAAAGCAATATTCTAGCAACAGCCAAAACACTTCTGAAAGGTGATAAGAACTTTTGCATCTCAGAGGATTACACGGAAAGAGTGAGGTGGCTCCGGTCTAAACTGTTCCCCTTTATGGACAATGCTCGTAGTGATTGGTGTACAGCCTTCCTGAGTTACGACAAACTTGTTATTGATTGCAGTGTCTATGTATATGATGAACTAAACAACGAACTGAAGCAGGTCGGACAGCGTCGTAACTGGATCCAGAAGCCCCCGTCAACTCAACGTAATGGTACGGCAGACACTCGGAAGGAAGATAACTCTAGCACTATGCCGTCAGGTGGTGGGGAGACTGTATAGGAGCTCGGCCGTGGCCCCAGTGATACTCTGACTAGCATTGACCCTCCCTGTCATTCAACCAACAACTCTGTCTCATTCTGTACGTGGAATATTAATGGATTACGATCAGCACTAACCTTTCAAGATTTCGTATCCTTTTCAAATATGTTTGATATAATGTGTTTCACTGAAACCATGTGTAATGATACACAGATATTGCTTAGCACTACCTTTCCTAATCATTTCTGCTTTGTAAACGAAGCGAAACGTCGCCACAACCGTGGCAGATATTCCGGTGGTGTCGCTGTATGTGTTAAAGATAAGTTAACGAAATACTTCTCTAGAATTAAAGATTCATGGGACAACTGTGTTGTCCTACAACTAGTTTATGTTGAATTTCCTTATCCCATCTTCTATATATGTACATACGTACATCCGGCGGGGGCGCCGGAGTACGACGGTCTAGACGACAGCGGAATCGACTTGCTTGAGAACAAGCTTCGTCAACTGAAATCGGAGTTTGGTGTGAACTCAACCTTTATTATATGTGGTGATCTTAATGCTCGAACAGCAAATAATGATGACTTTATTATTGATGATAACCCAAACTACATACCCGTCGATAATGACTTGTATCCTGAAGATCCATATATAACAGAAAGATTCTCTTGTGGCATTATTTTGAATAAGCATGGCCTTGAAATGCTTACATTATGTAAAACTATGAACATGCATATTGTGAATGGACGTACACCCATTGACACTCCCGCTAATTGGACATTTATCTCTAACAATGGTACAAGTGTAGTTGATTATTTTGTTATTAGTTCCTGTCTATTTCCAATTGTGGAGGATATGGCAGTGCTCAGAAGAACTGAATCAGATCACCTGCACCTTGTGTGTACCTTTACTGATATACTACCTACTCAGCAGTGTGGTACTGGCAGTACAGATATACCTCTCCAAAGTATTCCTCGGTTTAGAATGAACGAAACTAGCAGTGAACGTTTTGATACCATGGTTTCTGATGGTGCTATAGATTTTAGTATAGATGAGTTTGAATCACTCCTGCGCAGTGATGTTAATGTTGCTGTCTCCAAATTGACTGAAATTTACCAGTTTTTCTGTTCCAACGTAGGTTTCAATGTTAACAGCCATAAAGCTGAATATAACGAGCAACCCCCCTGGTTTGACAGTGAGTGCAAACTTCTTAAAGAAGAGAAATATACGTATCTCAATAAGCTGAGGAAATATCCTTGCCAAAATAATGTTACAAACTATGTACAATCAAAAGCAAAATTTAAACGTTGTTGTAAAACGAAAAAAGATCAGTATGATAAAAAAAAATCGCAGATGAGATTTCAAACGCCGCCTCACAAGGTGATTGTAAACGGTTTTGGAGAGCTCTGAAAGCTAGACTGTTCTCAGATAAAGGGAGGAGTAATATCACACCAGATGTATGGTTTTCGTACTTCTCGGATCTTCTCAATCCATCGCAAAAGTCTGAACTAAACTGTTTTGACGAGGAAGTATATAGTTTTATAGATAACCACACGTGTGAATCATGTGAGGGCTCTGATGCTGACTTCACTTACGATATGCTTAACAGCATAATCACTGAGAAAGAAATATATGATAGTATTAGTGACTTGAAACCTGGTAAAGCTCCCGGCGACGACGGTATCCCACCTGAATTTGTTAAGCTGTCGCATTCATTTTTCATGCCTTATCTACTCTTGCTATTTAACAACGTTTTGGATAGTGGAATGTTCCCTTATAGTTGGAATATTGGTATGATAATTCCATTATTCAAATCAGGATCAAGAAAAAATCCAAACAATTACAGGGGTATATCTCTTTTAAACTGCTGTGGTAAGATATTCACAACTATTATTGAAAAGCGATTAAGAATGTGGCTTGGTACAAAAGAATCTAATAGCAGAATCACAAGCTGGGTTCCGTTCAGAATACTCCACGACAGACCAAATTTTCACTCTGCAAGGGTTATGTACAAAATATCTCAGTAAACATAAAGGCAGATTTTACTGTGGATTTATTGATTTTAAAAAAGCATTTGACCTTGTTGATAGAAGAAAATTGTTATATCTCCTTGTTAAAAATGGATGTCATGGTCAACTTTATACTGTATTAAAAAGTATGTACTCTTCTGTAAAAGCAACTGTTAAAGTTGGTAATTATACCACATCTTCTTTCAATACATCTTCAGGAGTTAAGCAAGGGTGTATTTTAAGTCCTGTGTTATTCATATTTTTCATTAATGAACTTGTACATGAAATGTACTGTATTGTTTGAAATGGGGATTAACTGTGAACTTAGACAAATCCAAAATTATTGTTTTCAGAAATGGAGGTATATTAACCAAGCATGAAAAGTGGACTTATGGTAATATAAAACTTGCAACTGTTACTTACTACAAGTATCTTGGTATAGTATTTTCATCTAGATTAATATGGACAAAAGCATGTGAAACTCTAGCTATGCAAGCCCGTAAAGCATTGGAACCAGTGATCATTTTATTGAATAAAAACAAACATATAAACTTCAATACTGCTTGTAAGATATTCGATTCAAAAATATTTTCAATTTTAACATATGGTTCGGAAATATGGGGTGTACCATACCAAGAAGTAATAGAAAAGGTACAAACAAGCTTTTTAAAAAGATTCCTTGGTGTTGGCAAATATGCTGCAAATAAGGCTATTCTTGGGAAAACTGGAAGATATTGTTTGTTTATAAAAACACGGATTAAAGCTATAAAGTACTGGATTAAGTTATTAAGAATGGATGTTTTTCGTATTCCAATACATGTGTATGAGATGCTTAAGATACAAGATGAAAATGGTAAAGTTAATTGGGTTTCTCATGTTCGTGAGATCTTATTTATTAATGGATTTAGTTATGTTTGGATTGTACAAGATGTTGGTGATGCCACTGTATTTTTATCAACTTTTAAAAGACGTTTGATTGACATTTATATACAATCATGGAAAGAAAATATTGAATTATCATCCTACCTGTCACATTATTCAAATATAAAAGATTTCTTCCAATGCGAAAAATATATTCATGAGCTTAATAATCGTCAATTGGTGAGATCCATGTGTAAATTTCGCATTTCTCTGCATGACTTTAGAGTAAATCATCAGCGTAATAAGAAGTATAATGATATTTCTGATACAGATTCAATTTGTTTGCATTGTAATCATAATGTTGTTGAAAATGAATACCATGTATTTTTTATATGTAATAGATATACCCATATCCGAAATGAATACCTCATGTCCATCAAACATTACTGTAATGCCAAATTGACATTGCAACTAATATTGAACACGCATGATATAAATATACTTCGATTAACTTCAATATACCTTTGTAAAATGTTCAGTTTAAGATCATTATAATTATGGTCATGTGACAACTACTTTTCTCTTGTTCAAATACAATTGTACCATGGGCCATGTGGCCTGCACTACTGAATAAACATGATTGATTGATATAGTCTGAAAACTGTAATCAGTTGTCCGGGGTATCTGTAACTAGAGGTCAGTAGACTATTTACGTCCGCTTCATTCTCCGCCTAGTACAAATATCGTTTGCGTAGGCTAAAACACACTCCCAGTCTCCATATATAGTGAGACCCACATCAAGTCCCTTCAGTGTGACAACCCTGTTTTAGAACATATTTTACATTAAACTAATTTCAGAACTGTTAATTTTCAACTCCAACTACGAATACACGAGTCACACAATTGATATTGATATTAATTACTATTTAAAATTAGACAATGGAGAAAAAGGACGGAATGTATTTATAATGCTTGTAGTCCGACAGCCAAACCGAGATGTTCATCCTTGGTTGGAAAGTGTGTCCATAAAAATGTTGTTACAGATATTGAACCATTTTGGTATATATTATAGGAAAGTGTCATCATGGAACATTTTGAGAAAATGGTGATAAAATAACCATTTTTGACGATTTTTTGGTGTTTTTAAAAAAAAACACAATTTACAACATTTATTTTGTATTGGTCTTGACGTCATTACCGGAAGTTTGTCTGATGTGGGACGGCCACGACCACATCCTGTTTGCTGCTTACGTTCTTAAAGTCTGGTGGATGGACTCATCCAAAAAAAGGGTGACCTCACTCTGCAATTCTGCAATGTTCCCACAAAGAGCATCCCAATATCATTGTCCCTGTTGTTCGCTTAGCCGTGGCATTTTGTGACTGGTAGTGGGACAGTTGAACCATTCTGCTTGTTTATGCGCGCAGAACCAGGCTTCCCACGTGTATATCATGATAAACATTATCCCGAAAAATCAAAGAAATCTGCCAAAGTTTTCATGAATCATACCGCAAGGAACACGAAAACGGTTCGAACCCAAATGTGCATATGGCTTGATTTGGCAATCTTACATCACTTTATCTATGATAAATTAAATTTAAACATTTTTAAAAAGACCAAAATGGGTTTAGCGTTTTCAGAGTGTCAGTATATAATATCTTCTATAAAACTTCGGGCGAAAAGGGTCACGCTGGAACACAAATGTTTGGATAGACTCAATGCAGTTACTTTGATGTAAGATTGAACCTCTGCAACTAACAGAAGGTGACTTCCCTAATACTATGTTAGGTAGGCTGTTCCAGAGTATATATAACTGGCATTACGACTGAAAAGGATTAGTATCAAGTATGTAATAAAGATCTCAATGCAAGAAGTATAAACTTGTATTTTGGGGTAAGCAAATTGAAAGTGATACTTATTTCAAATGTGCTAATCTGCATAGACGACGCATGCCCATATCGAAGCGGATGTAAAATGTTTCGATATGCTCATTGTTGTCATGTTGACAGTTCCAGACATGCCGCGTACTTTTGATGCTTTGTATAAAACTCGTGTGGCAGGGTGAAATGAAAATGTTCCTACTGGCTTTGGCTAGTGGGATATCCCTTTAGTTCAACTGTCACCCGGAGGTCCCGGGTTCGATTCCCACTGGAGGTGATCTCACAATCACTCGCATAATATGGAGCCAGTTGCAATAATTATAGATCCTACCAATACCAGTAAGCATAATGTTTGTACTAGGCCATAAATGTATTCCGATTAAATTTGAAAACAAACCTCGGTAACTGTTTGGAAACGTCCATCGTTATGATTTGGCTCACAAGCATAAGGTATTTCAGTTAACATTCTTATGTAACCAGTTATAAAGCTAACACACCCTAGGACCAAACCGTGCGAAACACAGTGCTTAGATATCGTAAGTAGCTGCTATGTTCAGTGGGTAATCAATTAATAAATGACAAATCCTTAAAAAAAATGAGAAAGTAAGTGGCTATGAATTAATGTATTGATAAGAGTAGCACCCGGTTAGCACCTGAATGACAACCTTTAACGTCAGCATTCACTGCAAGGGTCGTCAACACAAAGTGCAGGGTGCACACGTTATTTATGACATATCGGAGTACAGAGTGAAACACACATACAAAGACTTTATTGGTATACATTTATGTATTGGACCCGGACGTCGTCAACCGTACACTATACAATCATGTGATCTTATCAGTAACAACATTGCAATGTAATAGGACACAGATAGCACAATGTTTTGGAAAGTTTGTCATTACAGTCAGGTTGATCTTTTCAGATTCATATACTTAGAGATACACTGTCGGCCAAAAGAAACGCCTACTTGACATCTTATCAGATATCGTAAAAACCATAATGAACAGCTTAGCAATATTATAGCATAATGAAGTTGCACCATTTCTGCATAATATATTTGAATTTCAGGAGTTCATGTCACGAAAGAATGGCGATTGTTGAAATAAGAAAACAATAATTGTTCAGTTTTCGATCAGTGCCTGATGAGAAAAATATTTTTTAAATATTTTCATACGACCACGATCGCGCGCGAGCAACAATACAGACACGCATTCGCATTAAAGTTGTGATGATGCTACAGATGTACGTGGTTACGGTGCGCGAGTGAATCAACCGAAAATAGCCGTCTTCATTGGGCGTGGATTTCATAAATGTTATTGACTCGAATCACAGTTTTCAACGATTTTAATGGACTTTCAGTTTTTAGTTATTGCTACAGAATAACATGGAGACCACCATTAATTATATTTAATAAATTATTGCATCATTCATTGTAAGGAAAATCAAGTAGGCGTTTCTTTTGGCCGACAGTGTAGGATTAACATTTACATTCGTTAGTTGTTAAAGCAACACTTACCATGGTATTTAATGTATTGGTTGTTTACCATTGAGGTAAGTATTCATATCATAGTCTTACCCTTTAATCTTGATTTTGATATATTTGTCCAATATACTACATACCAGAGGGGATTGAGTCACTCTTTCCCACCCTAATCAAGTGTGGCTACATTTCTAGCTACTGTCCTTTTCTTTCGAACACTCCTATAAAACAATCAACAATTATTTCTATAGATTGTATATATCAATTCATTGGATTTATTTGTTTATTTTCGGAATAGATGTTGAAGTTTCGTTTCTTATCTTTAAATAATGTATGGGCCTGTTCGACATGTTCGTGAGGTTTGCCGCCTTTAATGTATACATTCGAATGAACATTATTCACTGGCCAACCAAAATGAAATTTTCCCTCTTCCCGAAAAACCGCACATTATTCTTGGAACAACAATTTATATACAATAACAGAAACAACGAAGACCGAACACACGAAATCATATAACGTTTACCTTCCATAATGTTCATATCAATGAAATTTGACATCTGAAATTCGTCTCGCGAGCATAGTCCTAATGTACTTTTAAATGCCAAAATAATGTTGCCATTCGGTTAATAAAACTGAACTGCAAACTAAACGTGTTGACACATACGTGTGCAAATACAACTTTATTAAAGTTTTTGATAAGGGGAGAAACTCACTTGAAATTCTGTCCTAGCTCTCAAATGTAAACGCCTCGTCAATGTGCTAGAAAGTATCTGGTGCAGGTTTGTCATATTCTGTTACTAGATAACAAGTCTTCATTACACCTTTACTGACTGTGTTTAGGCATTATATCCAAGGATAAAATAATAGAAATTGTCTCTAAATAGAGGTACATTTGAAACCTACATTTTGAAACCTACACTCGAGACTAAATAAGCACAGCAGCGAAATCGATAAACTTGCTTCTTGAACTTGGTCACTGAGTTCCCACCAGCGAGCTGGGAAGTAAGCAGATAGGTTGACAGCTGTGCGTTTGATGGTCAGCAAATATACTAAGGGGCAGCTTACTTAATATTAAAACACATGGGGACTAAGTAGATGACCAGAGAACATAACATTATTCAAAGAAGTCAAAATGCAAGGCGGAAAACAAATATTAACAGCCCGAAACTAATAGTTAATAGAGACAATACATTACATGACGATAAGTGACGGAGTGTAACGGGATTAAAGACTGAATGCAGTGTTGCGATTATTAGCTGTCTTGAGATGAAAGGCCAAACTGGGATTTCTTAGATCTTCAAACAATTAGAATACTATATAAACTCTTAGAAATAAACTCTAGTCAGTCTGTCAATGAGATTGGCCAAAGTCTACTATGCCTCCTGTCTTCTCTGTGTGCTGCATGCGTGAAGTGCCTAGTCCCGCCTAGCCCTGCCCTAGGAGAGTCCGGCTGTGTTTTAGAGCTCCCCACGTACACCAACAAACACCAACTTAACGGTACCTCTCGTCAAGCCAAGCGAACCAGAACACCGCAAAACACAGTTAGACCTCCTAGGACAATTATGCTTTTAGTGGCAGTTCTAGGGCTTTCTAGGTTTTTCTGCGCAGAGGAATAGTTATTTTTTAAAAGATTGATTAAGGTAATCGGATTTTCAAAAACATGTTTCGGTTATATTTTATAGCTGCAGGCGTTGTTTTCTGACTCCAATTTGATGTAACTGAAACCTGGTGTGTGTACTCTTTAACCTAATATAGCATTTAAACTCCAATTGAAAAATATTCATATTTGGTTTGGTACTAGGTGCTGAGCCTCTTTTTAATCACCAACTCCTTTTGGCTAAAAGGCACATTTATATTTGCCACTTGAAACAAAATATCCCCCAATTAGGAACATTTGTTAAAATCCTAAAGGACATATTCACTGTTGAAAAGTTCATATCTATCAGAAATCATAATTTTGATACTTTTTCCAAAAAATGTTTTTCTCTGTTCCCAATCTTTGATCCAGATTGATTATGAACGATGAATTATGTATATGCAGATGAACAGATTACAACGTTGTACACATTACAACTGTCTATAATGTAATTGAAGTTTATTGGAATTTAAAAAAAAATAATAATAATAATTTAGCATTTAACACTTTGAATATTATTTATTGCAAATGCACCAAGCTTTAAATCACCAAGTACCGTCAGTGAACCATTCTTTTAAAGACAAATATACGAAGGAAAATAATATTTTATTCCCAAAACAAGCTCAACAAGAAAAAATATGTATCTTCAATATAATAATGCAAATAATGTTAAACAGACAACACGTACAGCTGCAACATGTAAGCATGTTTAGGCCGTTATTGCTACTCCGGCTTAAAGAGCAGGGCTGGTGATCGCCTCAGAACAAGCAATGCAAGTATTTACAAGGTTATTCAAGTTGAAGATGTTACATGAGTTTCCAGAGCTGATTTCGCACTTTTGCCCCACAGGACCATGAATAGAGTATTTAGAAGTTTAGAAAAACGGGATGATTTTGAAAGCGAAACAAAAGCTTAAATTTAATATTAACAGTAACTGTTCTAATCTTCGTTATCCCATCTTTGTTATGGTTTGAATGATGTACTTTCAGCGATTCCCTTATATTATACTTTGAAAGAAAATGTATATAAACTTTACTGACACTGTCTGCCACAAGGCGTGAAATTACAAAAATGAATTCCTTTACTTCCGAAACGGTAACTTTTGTACGGAATGTTTTTAAATGGTATTGGCGTAAACTATGCGCATAGATGCTCAAAGCAATGTTATGTTCATATAAAAAATCTATGAAAAGTGATTGAATTTATATTGGCAGAGAAGACCGTTGCCCATGTACACTCAATATACACACGAAATGTTTGATACTATCACAAAATATATATCATGCTAAGAGTCACCAAACCAGCAGCCAATGGACGATAGACCGCTGTCTGTAACCCAGTAAGGACACAGGTCAGCCCAGACCCACCAGCAGACAAAGATAAATGGTTGTTTGTATCTGTGATGCGGGGGGCGGTTTTGGTTCCTTGAACTGAAAAAAATGTTAGAATAGGACAAAATTGTATGGATCAACATGTATTTATTTGTTAAAGGCTTCAAGCCAAGATTTGATTTTACTTGTCATTTACAGAGATGTATCGTTAATTTGTGTGTAGGAGTTAGACGGCGGCAACTTGTGATGGCGACACTGACATACATGCATTGTTCGTAAGATCAAATGAGTATATCTCATACAAATCATACTCACTACACCACCCAGTGTCCCTCTCACAAGCTTCACAGTTCCCCGGACACTTTTTTCTACAGTTGTGAGACCACCACCCTTCCACGCAGCCGTGAGTGCAGACAGAAGAACTGAGTTGATGGTCGTGGAAGCACTCCCTGTCGATACAGTGGATGTTGCACGTCTTGTTGCAGTGATGACCATAGAAACCGGGTCTGCAACCATTGGAGCACTCCTGTCTCCCGTCCTGGACACTAGTCTCGTCTCGACATCCGGAGGGGCACCTGACGTCACATCTGTCTCCGGTCCACCCAACTCTGCATCCCTCTATACAATGGCCGTCTTCATGGTAGCATGACTTGCTGATGCAGTGGGTAGAACACTCCACCTCGCAATGGCTTCCCCACCATCCATCTGTACAACCATCTCGGCATTTCCTTGTCTTCCAGTGACAGTATCTTCCTCCATCTTGGACCGTCCCACAGTGTGGTGGACATGCAACATCACATCTCTCCCCACTCCAACCCGGCTTACATGACTTCATACATTTCCCGTCAAGTGTATAACAGCCTCCGCCTTCACAGCCTGAACTGCATCTCTTCTCACACCAGGAGCCCCACCAACCGAGTCTACATCCGTCAAGACACGCTCCGGTAACTCGATGACAGAAGACACCCTCTTTAAAGGTTGGATGACAGTTGTCTGGACAGGGAGTTGTACAACCTTCTGTGTAGTACCCGGCGTGACAAGTCCAACAGCCTCCATTGCTCTGATGACAGCCCCCGATGTCACAGTGACCTCTGCAGTAGTATTCGCACCTGTCCCCCCACCAGCCTAGTTTACACGACTCGCACCTGTCCAGGAATGATGGCTGACGACAGTGGCTTGACGTGAATATTCCTGTTGTCATGTGAGAAATGGCTGTCAAGAAAGAAACGGGAAGAAAGTCAGTCAATTAGATGTATTGAAAAGTTTAGGTATTGACAAACAGAAGTGTTAGTCATTACATTACATGAAATAGTATAGGGAATATTCCGTACAAAGACAATCAGGGATTAGAGGAGCATTGTGGATCGGATACTCTGATGGAATAAGATGTATTATACAAGTATCTTGAATAGACAAAAAACATTTTGTTAAAAACGAAACATTATTTTGTTCATTCCTACAATTGAGAATTTTTATTTGATCCCGGCATCGAATATAGGTGCCTTCATTGTGTTTCATAAAATGGTAGTTTTTGGTAACTGTTGGTACTTCTCGATAAAATAAGACCATTTATAACGTTTGGCACATTTGACCCCCAACAACACAATGGATGTACCTTGTGTCATGTTGACAAAGCACATATTTGTACATGTCGGTGAAATAGTTCAACACATTCAACAATCTTTCCTTTAGCGTCTGCCATATCTTTCATTTAATGTTTAATGTTGCATAAACCTGAATATTGACTTTCGAATAGCATTACCCTCATCCATTTTTGTTCGACCTGTCTACCCGCCTCATTTCGCTAAATGTGTCATGTAAAGTCTGCACATTGAATTTCTGAAGTTCATACGAATTGAAATAAAAGGATGTCAGCCTGCTTTGATTTCTCAAGAAAGGGAAAGCAGACAAAAAGATGCTAGACTCAATCAGTCTGGTCAAAATATATCCTATTCCGAGGCTCTTTCGGGAAATAAAATCTGCAAAATAGTGCATCTACCAGGATACGAACAGGTTCTATAAATTCCTCTCCACAAGGTGTGAAGACATCCCGTTAAGGTGCGTATTCTGTAGTGCAGATAAAAATCATTTCATAATGTTTGAACGATCGCCCTTTTGAATGCATTCTGAATCATTCGTGGACCCAGTAATCGTAGCTTAAAGGTACATCCATATGGTTGTTGTGGGTCACATATTCCAAACGTGTTACTTTATCGAGAAGTACCAACTGTTACCGAAAATTATCATTTTGATGATAGTCGTCTTAATATATTGACGATATGAAGGTAAAAGCAGTGATTTCTGATCGAAAACCGGACAATGCATCGCGATTGACGCGCGCCAATGAGTCAAACATAATTTTAGAATCTTATTTACCACAGACAAAATGACAAATTTAGTTTGATAAGGTTTAATATGTCATATAACTTATTACTGTGCATGTACATTGGACGTGCTGTTTCGGTTTCTGCACATGCATATAGACGTTACTCTATTTTAATCGAAAACTAATAATTATGATATATTTGGCGATTGGAGATGAATATGCAAGCTGAGTGAAATTATTTGTACTGTAAACAGCACATGTGGTGAGGTGGAACGTATTAAAGACAAATAAAATTTGATTAAACACAATGGATGTACCTTTAAAGGAGCCACAGGTTTCAATTTGTAAATATCCCGATTTGAAAGAAATGGTCTGTATTAATTTTAGTGGTGGATCAATTGTAGTTTGAATTAAAAAGTAAAAACTAAACACGAGTATGCTTAAAACCTAATAGACATTGTTTTTAAACGTATACAGACATATTGTTGTTCATTGGACATTAAAGAACTTATTAAAATGTGTTATTTGAGTGTGAAATTTGATTATAATTTTGTTTACAAAACGTTTCAAGATCCTCTGGTTCACGCTCCATATCAGCTAAAAAGAATTTTAAGTATCTGCATCGCGAGAATACGTTTACCACGAGAATATTTAAGATAAATAACTTTCGGTCATTTATA
This sequence comes from Gibbula magus, assembly GCA_936450465.1. NCBI lineage: Eukaryota > Metazoa > Mollusca > Gastropoda > Trochida > Trochidae > Gibbula > Gibbula magus. The sequence goes on from OW388292.1 coordinate 17,613,947, forward strand.
AACTGCATGACCTGACAAAAAAGTAGAATGTTTTAATTATAGAAGAGAAGGAATAAGACTGTTATTCAAGTTATCTTTGTCGATCGTTCTGTTTGTTTTCCTTCAAGTGGATATATCCTTGACTGCAAAATTAGTTTCGGACCGGATGGGCTTTGGAGAGACTACTATACCGTCGTAAGTCAAACAAATCCCGTTGTTGCATGGTCGGTATTGAAGGAGTGTATTATATACATGTATTATTTGTATACGAATCGAGCATGTTACAGCTGGCTTGCATTAATAAACAAAAAGTGTCTCTCAGTATTGGTATTTATAGCTAAACGTGTAATGGTATACAACCACTGCTTCCGCGTTTATACATTGTGTGTATCACAAACTTTTAAAAGGTGGACAACCTGAAATAATGACATCAATTTTACTCTTTATCTAGGTTACACAGGGTTGTTGTTTCTTTCAATTATCAACGACTATACTTTCAACATGAGTGTATCGGATGACATTAACACATTTTACATACTATATACACCTCGTTGTTTGTAGCAACAACCATTCATAAAAATGTCATGTTCGTTATCGTACGCGGACACTTTTAAAAACCATTAAAAACTATTTTAAACAAGGTGAAATACAAATTTTTAACGACAGAGGTATAAGTTATAATGTTTTCAATAAATCTATGCCATTTTATAGGCATTTGATCACTACTCTGGGTAAGGAGTAAGTACCATGTATGGACTGTGTCATGTATGGATGCCAATGGAATTTTAAGAGAAAACTTCCGTAAAACTTTTTTACGGCCATGGTTATGATTTTGCTAATAAACCTCAGATATTACAGCATGCTTATGTCAACAGTTTATTTTTATATTAAATCAATAACAAATATAAACATGAGTAACTAAGTTGTAACCGGTGCACATGTTATATTCTACCCGATAGTCAATCGTACAATCTACACATTTATTGTTTTCAATAACAACAATACAATATACTTCGACCACAAAAGCACAATGTTATGAAAAAATGATATGATAAAATAGTTGGACTGGGTTTTACAGTAGCTGCATGTCGTTCTTTATTTTCGTTCTTTTTATTTCTCGTATTGTTTATTATCTTTATTATATCCGTACTCTTGTATTTTGATTTTGAGTTAAAATGTACGTCGATTACATATGTTAAACATGAGGCGGCCAGTCTCATTAAAATCGTACATACTTAGTTGCACGTATACACGTATTTTGTGTACCGCTGTGCAACTAATTACGGTCTGATTTTAAATAGATTGATCTTCACCACGTGAATATAGAAAGTGGGTTAAGCGACAAATTAACAAAATATATAAGAAAAAGAACTTTCTTTCACTTAATTTCTACATGGACTGACAAAAAAGTTGAATGTTTTACTTACAGTAAAGAAAGAGTAAGACTGTTGTGTAAGTCATCGTCACTGTCAATCGTTCTGTTCTCATTCTCCTGCATGCGAGTACTATTGATAGTGCTCAGTTGTTTGGGACTGGTGTGTGACCGAGTAGAGACGTTTATATATAACCTAGATAGTGTATCGGAGTTTTATTTATTCATGTTTTACAGCTGTCTTGAACACGTGCCAAGTAACTGCAATACGATTGATGGCCCAAATAACCCACTCGAAAAAAATCACTTTAGATTGTCACAATGCCTGTATTGAAGAGGTAAAGCACTCTGGAAAATCAGCCGACACTGTTCAGTATGCATTGCTTATTGACCAGTCAGAATTCAACAAACATATATAATTAACCAGATTATCCGATTCAAACAAGGTCCCAGATGGGAACATAGTTATTTCAACATCTGCAGGATCGACATAACTGAATCAAAAAATGTATAGTATAAACGCATAAAAATGTTGCAATTTCTAAATCATAAAGTGTTTCTATCTTTTGTTTGATCTATGTTTATAATACAGTGCGCTAGTGGTTCACAATGTTTTGCGAAGGAATAAAAATCTATAATTAGACTAAACTACGTGTTCCTAGCTTGTTGATAGGAAGGACTATGAAGGTCTACAAGCTTACTATATCCGAGGTAGAATGATTTCTCTATATTATCAACCGGTTTAAGTCTAAACGATGCTTTGTTATGGCGTTGTGTTGAGGATCCTTGGTAAACGAAGTCGTTCATAAATCCTTGTTTACAACCTGAAATATATCAGTCACACTCACACAAGTTGCTTTTTGAAATTCCATGGGCCTCGTTTGCGCAGTAGGCTAAAGCGTTAGCTCACGTTCTACAAGTGATAGGTGTACATGTTCAAGGCGCATTGTCATCAAAACACTTGCTGTTCATATTCTGAAATATTTTTGAGAATGTTTTCAAAATTAGTCTAAGGCAGTTTCCTCAGTTCTTTACTTTCATATCGTCATTTTAGCAAACATAGCAAGGTTTCAATCATTGTTATTCCTCCTAACAGAGTTTACAATTGTCTCTGTAAACTTCTCGTGTACCGGTTATACAGTTTAGAAAGGCCGTTCCAAGCATCACGTTATATCGCTGGTAGGTTGATAATTTAACATTGTGCCTTTGACCTCATTCTCGTTCATTCTACCAGATTTTACAAGTCTCTAATACAAGACTTTTAGTTATTAACTTGTTTTTCCTGTGTTATCTAAGCATCGGGGTTTTATTGTCAGACGCATAACTAAAAAACGTTCGTTATATTTTCGTCAAATAGGGCAAGCAGTGCACACCTATTGTGGTTATCAATTTTTCGGATTATTATTTTAGGTCGTTTCCATCGAAATTCAGGTTAAGTTTTTACTTCCGTAGCAGAGCTCACGACTCATGTTTAAAATGTGACACCGAACCATGATCAAGCTAAGTCGGGCTTGGTAAGTGAAATAATCATCATGTATTGATATGTGCCTTTAGGCTTTTCACCTTTTTCGGGTATTTATGTTTTGATAGTTTAGATACACACGAACGCTTCTTACGATTGCACTGAAAAACAATATAGGCTTTCTCAATGAAATAGTTGTCATGTGTAGATGTACCTTAGGTGATTCGGGGATACGGGGATTTCAATGTATTGTGAAATCTGTAAGGTTGAGCTTAATGAAACCAAATATGCCGGTTATACCTAATAACAATCTTCAACAGCGAATCAATGCGAGTATTTACGGATTTGTTAAAAGGTAGAGCTCTAAAAGTATGGTTCAAAATACGTTTACACTTCCCCGTGTTGCCGTTGCCTGGCTGTGAGCAACAATACATTGAGGAACCGCTTGAAGTAACACCCGACAAACGTAGGTTATACAAGTGTAATATGTAGAAGTTATTTAACATGTTGAATCGTGTGACACTATAATAGGACACTGGTTATACTTTTCAACTCGGGGGAAGACCACTAAGTTATTTCATTAGTCTTGAGAGAGCGTTTATGGGAAATTAAATTGTTACAGAGTTATTTCGATAGGGTGATGGCATGATCATAAATGTTCGCTTGTGATCATTTAATAATAAATTTAATAAAGTGATACCTGTTAACGTTATTGCTTACTTAAAGATGTATATATCATGGATATGGGGAATACTGTTCTATATATACTATTGACTTTATTTCTAGTGGATATGTTGGATTTTTCAAGAACGTGTTGAGTGCACAACATATCATCAATCACGGAATGATGTTAGATAAAACATACAACAGAAAAGTAAAAATATATAAAGATGGAAAATGTTTATTCATCCATGTCGCACAAAATGACATGATTATACAAGAAAATGTTACTGACAGCCATGATTCTTTCGACAAGAAAACCTTTGGTCCAATATACCAAACATTAACTAATAGATATATAGTATAGAAAGTCATAATTTACAAGTGCGCCAAATCAATGTTGGTTTATGATCTATATTTGAAGATTTGGAAAATGAAAACAGTATTCTGTCCATACATCAATTGGTATTTATAAATGTAAATTCGCAAATACTATTACAAAACTTATCTTTCTGACTATGCAACCATTTGATAGAGTCAAACTACAAATGTGGACATCGAAAGAAGTTTGTTAATCCTATGAAGGTAATGATAATATATAACATCTTAATACAAATGAGAGCTGTTTTATTGTATTGGGGTTACATGAAGCCATCAACAAGTTATATCATTTTCAAAGTCACAGAGCTCACAACTCACAATTTATTGGCACCAACTCATAAAAAAACAAGTATTATCTACAACATAGAATGTAATCGACGGTATTGGTTGAGAAGTTTGGAAGATGATGTGTACTGTTCAAAATAATGCATGTGTTTTTGTTGTGAGTTTTGCATAACTTCTTAGCTTTAACAATACATTTATAATAATAAAAAAACGGTACTAGTTTAAGATGTGTTGGTTACATGAAGCGAACGAAACAAACACTTTGCCTTGTCAACAGTTTCTCTTTGAAATCAAGACAGGCCTTTCTATCATAGCAATAACTAGGAAGCGCAGTTGTATTCATCTTCTATAGAATTACATGGGTATACTGATTGTTGATTCTATTGTTAGGCCTAACAATGTTTCTGGTCTTTACTGGCTGACAATGACAAAAATGATGCGATGACGCGATTTTTTTTTGGGGAATGAAGAGATAAACAAACAAAACTTATACAATTATTTATATAAATAAAGCACAAACCCTCTTAAATATGTGTTACTATTCCAAATAGTCAATAATCTCACACCTACACTCAATCTCAACAGAAACGAGTGACATTTTCTATGTCCAATGTTTTCTGACGCTAAAAAAGTTATCTGCCCTTACTTTTGTTAAAGCCTAGAACAAAAGACCTGAGGCGTGGGTTTGAAACTGATGGGGGAGGAAACCAGAAACAAATTCATATTTTTTGTTGGCCTTACTGTTCTCTACAAACATCAGTCATGCTGTTTTACACACCAATTACATGTGTTCATATTTTACGTGAAGATTGGTTTCTTCAGGATGCTGTACTTTCGTTGACACTGCAATGCTTTTGATAATGATAACATTATCATAACACTATGGAAAGTATTATTTTAGGGAAATGTTTATATGATTTTGGTCATGATGTGATATGCAGCATTTTGTTCCATTAATTTTAACCATGAATGTTTGTTTCAAGGTGACTGTTTATGGTGTCTAACATAAGTATTTCATTATACAAAATTATTTTCTAAAGTTACGAATATCTGTTTGAAATGATGCACAATGGTAAGAAGTTGTTTACTGCAAAATACATACCTAAATATACACAATGTGTCAATGTCAATTGATCATAGTTTTAAACCTTCACGAATGAATGTAGTATTTATAATGTAACAAACAAACAAGCACAATAAGGTACACACACGTTACAACTAATGTTCTGCAGAAAGCAACGTATTTTGTTTAAAAAACGGATATGTATATCACAGAATAGCTCTACAAACATTTACAGTTGAATGGTTCATAAAATAATATAATTTGGTATTAAATGAAATAGGAAGTAAGGCAAAATATCACAGTTGATGTTAATAATAGAAACAACGTAACTTATTTACACAATAACAAAATTACTTACAAATATGTACAAATTTGGTATAAACACTGTATATGAAGCAATACATCTAATACTCAATATATATTAGAAAAATTTATTTTGTTTCAACAATTCATCTATCATAACATGAATTAAAACAATATCTTTGAGTACTCAACATGAAAATATATACCAAAGCATTTTTACATTTTGATATGGAGAACTTCTGGATATATTGTGTACAATATCATGATCAGGGCAACATATACAAACATGGTTGTAACCTAAACAACACACATAGCTACATAATTGTATTGAAGAACGAATACTGAATACTACCCATTGTCTCCTTACAACATGTCATATTGGAAATGGGGTACATGTATATGTGAATAGCACATCAAAAGTATTAAGTAACAGAAAATAGTAATGAGCTTATGAACCTAAACGAGCAAACGTGTACTAATACATCTCTCTGTTCCTGTCAGATAGAACTTGAAGTATGTACTTCCAGATGTCAGAGAATCTCCTCATTAGAATTTAAATCACTCTTGACATATGGTTTTAAATTAAATAGCATATGAACCTAAAAGATCAAACATGTACTACTAATAAATCTCCCTGTTCCTGTCAGAAAGAAGTATGAACTTCAGCTGTCAGGTGATCTCCTTATCAGAATTTAATACACACCGGACTTTTCTACCGTTGTAAAACTCTTCAATCAGATATTTACAGTGACTGGTTTGAGTACTCATCTATATACTTGATACACCAATCGATAACATGTAGACAACAACATATAAATTCATTCAATTAACTTAAATTGTATTTTCAAATATTTATATCAATATTTTACCACAATGTTGATGATACAAAATGTAAGTGAATGTTTAACAAGAAAACTGTTTAAAATGCAAATGAGTACATTAATAAATGAATATGGACCAACAGTGCAACATGATAGCATAAAAGTATAAGTATATATTATCCTTTGTTTATACAAAAGCAATATACATGTACATATGTACAAACCATATGTGTACGCAAATGTAAAAAAACTACTCATAATTCCTTTGTTTTCTTTGATTTTTCAAAGTTTTTAAAATATTTATGATTTCCTATCTGTTTTTGTTATTTTGTTATATTCAGTTGTCTTCATCACTGTAGAGGTCAAGGTTCTCGGTTTCCTCATCTCTGTTGTCACGTGATTTCTTCTTATACGTTACTTCCGCTTCCTCCAAATAGTCGTTGATGGCGTGAATGAACGGATCATCAGAAAGCTCGGTGTTGTTGATCCTGTACAAGGAAGAAGTTCAAATTTGAAATTTGTTATAAAAGTTCATGCAGTAAATCTAAAAATATGTATAAAGCAGCTCATTACACAACTCGATTATACATTATACATAGTCGTAGAAAACGATCTCGCGTATAAAACGAAACTGCAAGCGGCCTTTTTAGTGTGAACATATTTAAATAACTCGAGGATGGGAAATGTATCCGCGGATTTTCTGTATTAATTTAGGAGGATTGTTTTGCAATTGGTAACACTTCGTTTCCATTTTGTGAGATCTCTTTATTTCCATTATAAAGCCTGCTACATTGTTCAAGACTTTCATTTGAGTACAGATATGTAAACTATAATTAAGTATAAGTGATTAATGTTGCAAATTGCGATTTAGTTACTTATACTGGTTTGATCATGATATGTATTTGCAAAAAGAACATCTCCTTTCAGTCATAAATTTAATACACCAAGTAATTTGTAGAATACAAATTAAAACGTCAGCCTGTAAAAAAGCATGAAGGTGACACTTTGTTATCTTTATATTAGTAGGAAGTTGACGGTAGTAGCTAGTTTATTACTGCTTGAGTGCATTATGCAAGTGTAGTGGTAATAAAGTGGAGATATATCATCTTGAAGAGAGTGCCTGATCATATATTTCAGATTTTCAACACTAACTTGAATATTCATAAATATAGTATTTATATTTGAAGGGAATTTAAACATAAAAAGCAAGATTTTCTAGATAACAATAAAGATTTAGTTAATCAGAATATCTTGCTTCCTTTTGTAATTACAATTTACTACTTTATGTATATACTGACCACTCGCGGGCTGTTCTTATCATCCAGTTCCTAGCTTGTATCATCCCGTGAGTGGTCAGACCCTCGGTCAGTACTCTGAAGGACAGAGCTCTCGAGTCCTGCTTCTCCCGACATGTCTGCAGGATCTGTGAACAGAATATAGCATGTACTTCCCGTGTCGATATCAAGTAACGTAGGATAAATTAGATTTATGTTATATTTGTGTCATTCATTTACCAGTCTATAAAACAACTCTAAATATACTTCTTATTTTTTCAAACTGTCATTTACCCTTATTATAACGACTATCTTTCTTTATTCTTTTTTTCGAGAACACCAAGTATTCTCAAAACAAAAGCACAGAGGGTAGCCCTATCCGTGCTAAACCGGAAGTTAGCAGTCGTCAACAACCATTTTCTCGACAGACAGTAGTTTTTTACTGGGATGGGTAAATGTCAAATAAATTGCCCTACTATCCCTATAACCACACACATGCGATAGTCGAATGATTTACCTTCATCATCTTGCCCTGGTCAGTGGGGGCCAGAGGGTCAGCCTGGATGTCCAGCACCTCAGGTTTGGACACGTCGATATCCCCAGCCAGGTCGAGCACCACCCCCGTCTCAGTGACCAGAGCTTGCAGGAAGTCGTCAGACATCGGCTCCAGGAGACCTTCAGGGCAGAGGGGAGACATCGGTATAGGGCGTGATTTGATGCAAACGCCGACATTTAGAAATGGATGTCATTTGTTGCTTATATGGGTTATAAATGGGCTATGTTAACCTTTCATAGTTTTTTTCTTCAAATTGTTGGTACCTTTTTCTTAGAGAGGTATTTAAAAGTTGGTTAGATGAATGCGAGCTCAATGCATTTACAACTTCTTGATTGCAAGAGTTCAACTGATAATCTTGTGTGATGTTATTAATACATGATACATGACAATCCAGTTGAAACATGTAATGAATGACTTTAGATTGGACAGTCTGACAAAGATTAGCGCACATTCATTCAAAAACTATAGATACAATGATAAATGAATGATGCTATTTGTCGCCGCTACGAGTGTGGAAAGCGTTTCTACAGTATGAAATCAAACTGTTGATTAGCGTTCTCAATCCACGTAACGCCCAAAACCTAACAACGTATACTCCGATATAGAACCCCCACTTCGCTTATCGAAAAATGTGCACGATAAGAGTGTACACTAGGCTTTCGGGTTAAAGCTGTCAGTATAGATACGATTTAATGCAATCGTTAAGTGTGTGTTCGCATTAGAGTGTTGTTCCATTTAACCTTCACGTCAAAGCGGAATATGTTACCAATATACGTGAAGTGATATATCTGAAACCCTACCTGTTATCTGGAGTGTGCTGTTAGTCAGTACTCGCTCCAGCCACGAGTAGAACTTGTCTCTCCTTTCAGTTTTGTCGTCAAGCCTGCAGTTAAGAAATACAATTAAAATTTCAGAAAGGAATGAAGTATTCATGTCGAAATGTAAATGTCGAATCACAACTTATCACTTCTTCATCAAATATCGGGAAACAGTAAATCGCGTTTCTTTATAATGACCATTGATATATACTAAGCTGTAGTAACAGATACAGTGCGGCGATGTCCTTGAAATAATAACTCATATTCTAGTAATAACAAAGGCACTACCATGTAATAGTTATATCCCTGAAACATGAATCATCACATCATACTTTAACTAATAGCTATAACTAATAACTAACTTGTTTACAATTGATCCATCATATTGGCGTCCAATACATGATAACTTAATTGGTATGCTTGGTTTCCAATTTCTATCCGCATTTGAGTGTCCATTTTAGTTGTGATTCTATTCATATGAAGATAACAATAAATAACGAATTTGATAAGTACGATATATTGTAACAGAATGGTACAGAGCTGAGAGAAGCAACTGACCATCTCTTGAGTTCTGTGATGACGAGAGACACGAGGTCGGAGCGACCACACTTCTGTAGAGCGATCAGTAGCTCTGGTACCCCGTGGTCTGAACGGTGCAGTCTTCTGTCTCTCCATCGGGTCAACATCTGGAGAAACATGCGGTATAAAATATGTTTGTTGTTAAGTACACTAAACTATACAGCTATATTTTCAAATCGTAAATCCTATAAGTAAGTAACCCACTTGTTTGGTGTGTTGACTTTATCTGAATAAGACCAAACGTCGCATAACAACAGATATGTAATTTTACTCGAATCTTTAACTGTTTCGTTAAATGATTACTACATTATGGATATAATTGAACCGATGCAAATGACTTTGGTAAATGAGGTTTTAAAAATCGTTTAGAAACCTTCAAACGTTTTTCCTCCTCCTCCAGATCTTCTTCGGCCTTCAGCTTCTCCAGAGACGCCCGCGGGAAGCCCAGCAGGATCCCTATCCTCAACCACTCGGGACCCATCCCTGCAGCCAGCTTTTGTAATAGCACTTTGTCCGTGAAACCTGCGGGGACAAGTCAACAGTTGTCACTACACACAGTTCATGGGAAGGTGCGCATGTTCTCAAGAATGTACGGCGGGAATACTGAGTCCAACAACTCTTGCCTGCATCACCTTCAAAGGCAGTGACATCATGCAATCACTGCAATTCGTGTTACAGGTCTTCATATGACAAACCTCTTGACCAATGGTTTAAAACAATGCTATAAGAGTATTTTTATAAGTTGTAAAGATGAAGGAAAACCAGGATCTATCGATAGTTAATGTCTGTATTGCAATGAATGCGACTATGTGTAGATACTAACACCGTTATCAAGCAAATGATACATAAATCTGACAGGAGGACTATTGTTACATAGCTGCAGTGTGCATATACAATTAACATGTTGATATACACTCGATTCCTAACAAGACTTTAGTTATTAAGACAATAAGGTGATTCCACTTTATGCAATTCACGACTTGATATGACAGACTAGAACTCCTTCAAGGATTAAACATCAAGCAGTTCCTTACCTTCAAACGCCTTGGCCTCCTCCAGTTCCTCCTGCTCCAGAGACTCTCCGTTGACGACACTCTTCTTCCACTCTCCCTCGGCCAGGTAGACGAGGATGCGAGCCAGGGAGCTGTAGTTGGGGTGTTCAACAAACTGCTTCTCCAGCCTCTCCTTCTCTCCTATATCCACACTACCCACCTTCGACTCCTTCTCGTCCTTCACACAGATCGGGAACTTCAGGAAGTTGTCTCGCTTAGGGTGGTACTGCAGCTTTGTCGTCACGTTGTTCACCTGAGATACGAAATTATACTCGTTATTCTCTGTAGACATGGATATGTATAAAGTATATATCGTTACAGGTTAGTTCCAAAAATGATGTCCCGAGACGAATAAATAAATAAATGTTCTTCTTCACATCCACAGGAGCAAATTCACACTGGTTGTTTGCATGATTTCTTTATTAGACTGGAGAAGATTTTATTTGAGAACATTTTAGTAGCGCTTCAGCTATCGTTGTTTAGTTAATCACATTAATTCGTTATATAATGCGCTGCTAGCATAACCATTGACTTCACATCCAAACCAAGTACCCAGGTATACTTTTTAATTAATTAATTTTTAAACACACCTTCTGACTGTTTCCTCCAATGTCGAAGTTGAACTCCTGTTTAGGGAAGGTGATAAACTCGTTGGTGTAGCTGGGGTTCTGGTCCTTGTAACCCTCTGTCTTCCAGTGGTGGAGTCTGTTGTAGAGGCGGGTGTTCCTTGTACACTCCACCATGGCCTCAAACTGCGAGTCTTCTGCAGGACGCAGCATCGCCATGAACACCACGCTACACTCGCGCCGCTTCGCCTTCTCCAGCAGCTTGGCGTTCGTCTTGATGACGTCCTGATCCTTGACTGGGACATCCTGGTTGGGGACTGCATACTCGATGACGTTAACGCTGTTGAAATTGAACAGAGTTTATTTCAAGGTCTCTGTATTGTAGGGCATGGTTTAACAAACAGTTACATCTGTAGTATTTGTAATTATTAGATATTTTGATTGACATTAATGGAATGCATTTGTGACAAACACATTTAGTGAATTACTTAATGACTATTCTATGAATTCTTACTTAAAATACTAACCGTGGCGACAGGAAGATGTTAAAATGGGTTTAAATCTATCGATCACACATTTAATGACCACCTATTCACATAAGCATTATGTCAATACAAAATGACAACATTTTCACTTACTCTGAGAAGTGGGGAACCCCGACGGAGATCAAACCATTCCTAATCTGGGGGTTCTTCTCCAGGATCTCCCACCGTTCCTCCTCCATGACGCCATCTTCCTCGTGACGTAACATGACGTAAAGGTCGCCGTCTCCGAAGTAGTCCTGGGGGATGGGCATGGTGAAGTCGACGTCTCGATGTGGTTGCTCCCCCTTAGAGTGGTTCACGTCGTAGAAGTGGGAGAGGGAGAGGACGGGGTTGAACTCCGGCTCGTCAAACGCTGGCTTAGGGATAACCTGAGGTATACAATGTACAAAGTCACTTACTTCTACAAGAAGTGTTTTAGAACGTGTATAGATGCTCGGATACTCATCTTCTCTATTGCTATGAATGTAACGTGATGTGTATACCTACGCGATTATTAAGAAATACACATGTACATATTGACTTTCATAATAGTGTTTACAATATATAGGGGATCTATTGGTCAACTGTCAATTGTTGATATGTTTTAGACAGGTCTTCGATGTACCTGACAAATAAAGCAAATATATAGATTAGTTTCTGAAGTGAAGAAACATATTACCTCCAGTGTCAGTGTTCCTGACTTGGTGAATGTATCCTTCTGAACCCGGATCTCAACTAAGTTATCAACGTTGGAGGTAAAGACGCCCCCTTCCGGCGTGATTGGGAACTTCTCCACCTTTGGCAGGGTGACGAGCAAGAAGGCGTTGATATTGGAGATGTTCATCTTCACGTAGCAGAACCACTCCTTCTGTGTAGAAATATCGTCGAAAATGAATATTTTCACCTGTGATGTATATTATCAAATATATGTACATTATTGTAGACGTAAAAGAACTTTTATGACGCTTCAACCTGTTATTTAGTTTATTTCATTCATAAGTTGGCATAAGTTGGTAATACAGAAGCTTATTCAAAGTCGAGTGAGGGTGTACGGTTGAGATCTTAATGTCATTTCTTAATACCTTGTCCTCCTCATAACGGAAGTCACGTATGACTCCGCTGTACACGCCCTTGTCCGTCTTCATGTAGGCTTCTTCGAACAGATCCGGCTTGGCATATACCGGAATCTTCATCGTCACGTGACCTTCTGGGCGGGTCCCTGATAGGCGGTACTCAAAGACATCACTCAAGAGCAACTCCTTGTTGGTGGGAGTCAATGAGCTGCGACTATACTCCGGCCGGACACGCCTCGATATGAAGTCGACGGCCCCGGTGCCGATTGAGGGCGGAGTTTTAATGGTGAGACCCAATGTCTTGAGGTAGTATGTGGACTCGGCTTCCAGCTTGGCATGCTCGATGAAGACATATCTGCAACATGTTTATCATTTAAAGTAAAGTAAAGTCAAACAGCTGTATCAGGGTCTTTACGACAAAGTAAAATCAAACAGCTGTATCAGGGTCTTTACGACGAAGCTGGTTTCAGCGAAAAGCTCCGAGCATGACAGATGACAGTTTTGATGATTTACAAATCTAGATCGAAATACACCTCGTTTCAAAGAGACAAAACAATTAATGGTTGAAATATGACAATATATGATAACCGAAATTACACGGTGTTTTTTATACTGAGAAATTGTTCCAATCGCTTAAGTAAGAAACCACTTTCTTCATCAGGATAAAATCAATTATCATATAAAATAAACAAATAACGTCACCTGTAAAGTGAAATAACGTCATTATTACATAACCAACGTGTTGCAAAGTGACAATGAAATAAAGGTATGACATCACTATTACAACAAATGGTCAAGAGTTTGTAAGAAAACCAGCATTTCTATTCTACCATTAACGCAAATCCAGAGGATATTTGTAACTTCACCATAACATCAGGTATAACTCATCGAGGTATACTGCAGTTATTTCACAAAGCAAGCGATACGAAAAATAACACATGAACTCACCCATTCTTTATACCGAACACTGTCTGTCTCGACTCCTGCATAAGGCGGTTCAACTCCGGACTGCGGGACTGATAGGCCGGCGTGTGACCCAGCTGCAGATAGGGGAATTTTGTTACTTGTCAGACAGCATATTCATATATTTCGGTATATATACTTTCTGTCTATAACTGTGCTTATGAACGATATGACCAATCTCTTGGAATTAATTCTAGAATAATGATTCCGCAAATAAAATTCATATAAAGAAACGTGAAAAATACTGAAAAAATACTAGGTGGAATGTAAACATTTACATATAAAGTATTCTTCATTAGGAAGAAATTAACGACCGAAAGTGGGCCTGGTTATTCCATGTAAACCATTCCCCAAATAAGAAACTTTATTACCCATATGGTTGAAAATAACCGAGTTAATATTATTGATATAAGCACATGTGCACATATCACGTTTGCCTAGCAACCATTGTCTCACCGCGACCTCCCGTATTGTGTCGTCTGTGACGTCATACAATGATTGCTCGTGACGTCACTATAACTTGCCGTCGCAAGAATAGTTGGCCGTTTCCTGGCTATTTTGACGCGAATCAAATGGAATAAAATGGGTAATAAAGAAATTATTACACTCGAAAGTGTGTCATATGACTTTTACGAAACTCGTGCAAATTTGTGTATAACCCTCGCTCTCGCTCGGGCAATACAAAAATTCACACTCGTTTCGTAAAAGTCATATGGCACACTTCCTCGGGTAATAATCTCTATATATTATGCAGATAGCGTCACATCTTTGTTTCCATTATTCGTTTATTGGTTCATTTCAGAGTTCAGGAGGAAATAACATATAAGAACCTTGTCTTTGATGGTAACATCTGCTCCACAGAAAACCAAAATGTCAACTGCCTCGAGTTGTCTCCGGTTGACTGAGTAGTGCAATGGTGTTCGTCCGTTCTGAAAATAACAATATTACGAATATACATAAACAACTCTTAACTTTTGATCGCCTGAACACAAAATCAAAACTTAAATATGAAAGGCCCTATTTAATAAACTGACTGGCAAATAACTATAACAAGATTGAAAATTTATGCATGTATTTGATCTGTTGTTATTTCGGACTCACAATTATGGACCAAAATAAAGTAATAAAACGAATTTATTCAGAAAACTGCATTTCTTACCCAATCTTTTGCGTTGACCTTCGATCCATGAGTCAGGAACAGTTTGATGCTCTCAACATCGCCATGTGCAGCCTCAAAATGTAGAGCTGTGCGTCCAATCTGCAGTTTTGAAATGCATTTTGTTGTCAAACCGACGAGGATATCTTCATAGTTATGATTGTAACTGTTATCATCATGCACAATGATCGGTTTTAACTCCAAAATTGATAAAGATGAATAGATTCAAGCTTTACTAAACTCAAACGAATAACGCAGATAACCAGTGCATGTACTTAAGAAGAGACCACAACACATTTATGTCCAACAACGATGATGAGTTACAGCATGATCTACCCTACCGTGAGAACTCGTTATCTATACTATTAAAAATATACAGAGCATCATTTCTGTTTACATGGGGATATAAAAAAACGTGCGTACACGTACCTTTCAAATGAATTATAGAATATATATCAATATAATAACTATCAAATCAATTGTTTAAAATATTACAATGTTGGTTAAAATGTTAAAATGTTACAATTGTATACTAGAACAAATCAGATTGACGTTCTTGATGCTCACCTTGTCCGACTTATTAGCATCAGCTCCCCTGGACAGAAGCATACGCTGTAACACGTAGTTCCTCAGTTCTGCTGCTCTAATCAACGGCGTTCTTCCCTCCTGTTGGCAGCAAGCAGACACGTTGCTTAATTCATACACACAGTAAGGCGTACGCAATATAAAATGACTTTAAAATCTACTAAAATCATACATTCACTTGAAAGTGTGATAATGGTGTTTAATGTTTTAAAATCGAAAACGATGCTGCAATTTGTAATAGTGGTTAGCATTACTACCATTCTTTCTTTTAAAAACCATAGGGAGAGGTACTTATTCGAACAAAGTTTACAGATTAAAGAAATACAAAGAAAGTATACTCCACCAAGCCATCATTACAGTAAACCCATAGTTTGTTACTTATACCAATCTGCAAGGTAACACGTTCATGAACGAGGAAGTAGCCGAAGATGCACAGAGAGAATTTGTTGGACGTAAAGAATATAATATATTCTCACCTCATCCTTCGAGTTGATGTTCGCACCGACGTCCAGGACGTTGTCAATATTCCCTGTGTGTCCGATCTCCACAAAGTCAAACAGACGCTCATTTGCCTTTTGAATCGCCAACCTGAAAAATGGAGAAAGGATTTATATAGAAAATATTAACGCTAACAAAATGAGCAAACTACAACGAAGCAAGTTTTGACTGTTGTGGTTAACAATACTTGCCATAAGGGCTCTATACTGACAAGGGCATAATCGCTTTATACAATTTGAATTATATGTTTGTTTCCACCAATAAGCCCCATTCTATATGACAGAACAAGAAACTAGAACACAAATTCAATACATATCAACTGCTTTACTTTACTTCATTCTCAAGACGTATTTCTTTCGACTTCACTCAATGCTTCTTCACCGGATGAACAATATATAGCTCAGACACATCATGAAAAAGTTGTAAAGAAGTTGCTACCTATATCAATCTACTATTTGTCTTTCTTCAAAATGTCTTCTACATTAAACATATCCATAGCAATTGTCATCAATAACGTCATTCTCAAATAACAACCCATAAAATAAAGAAATATAGTACATGTACCTGCTTGTAGCGTGTGGACGTCTCAGCCTATCGATCCTGGGGATGTCTCGCTTGACCTTAGTTGGTGAGCTGACAGTCAGCACGGACTGGTTGTCTGGGAACAGATCCTCCGTCTGCAGCAGAGGTAGACTGTAGCCATTATCAGATGTTGTGTATCTGTCCTTCTGGTTGCTGTCTCTGCCCTCCAGGGCGTCCAGAAGGTCGTCCTCAATCTCCTCAGAGGACGCCACATCACCATCACTCTTGAAGACCCAGTACTTCATGTCGCCATTGTTGTATCCTACAACTGAACCGTCCTGGTAGCAGCGGTCCTTGAACTGCAGTTTAGATAATTCAGACAACTTCTCCTTGGCGTTTCTGTGTCTCTCACTTTCTTCACTCTTTTCACGTATGGCCTTCACCGCTTTGAAGAAGTTATCCCGAGATTTCACAGCAGCGCTCAGAACTGTCTCCTTGTCTTTTCTTGTGTGGAATGAGAACACTGAAACATCTTGAGGCGTCATGTGGTTTTTGAGGTTGTCAAATAACGTCTCTGCCATGAGGAAAGGTGTTTGTATTTCAAAGGAGCAGCAAATGGCTGAAATAAGGGTATCCGTTATTGGCTTCAGCTCTCTGTCTTCATCCAGAATACTGTCCTTGAAATTAATACGCAAAACTGCCCCAGGTAGGAGAGAAATATCTGCTAGATCACTGTACTTGCTTCCTTCAACCTTTTCAATTCTGCCTTCTCCTTTCTCAGAGTGTTGAAATCCCACTCGAATCATGTCAATGTCATTGAAGGCTGAGATGACAGCGTCTCCATAATTCTCCATTCTTTTGTAATGTCCTTCAATTTCATACAGTGTCAGTTTCATCACATAACCGACAAGTTCAAGAGACAGATCATCATCAAATTCGTCAATGTCAATCATGATGTTTGTCCCGATTCTCATGCTGGTCTCCCATACTTCCCACACGGCTGATATGTTGTTGAATTTGCTGAAGACCACCGCCTGTATCAGTTCCTTCCTGGGACAAATACACTGCTTTCTATGAAAGTATCCGTCATACGTTGCAAGGTCGTTTGAGGATACTGCAAGTTCTCTGTCATTGAGTGTCGGTTTCTTGAAGTCGTCACGTTTTGGTTTGAGATCAATCGAGTTTGGAATAACTTCGAGAAAACACTTAAAGGCAGCAATGTCACAAACAAATAGAAGGTGCCGATTTATAGAAGCAAGCTGGATTCCTTTGGTTGGTCTCTGATCAGCCATCAACTTGTTGAAAGAGACATGCTTCCAGATACCTTTTACATTTGCAAACCCAAGATCTTTCAAGTCAGATACTTTCATTGTTTGAAATGTATTTTGGGGCTCTGCAGGAGTTTTCACCATCACTAAAATTATCTTTGAACCTCTCACTCCTTTCAGTTCTTCTGGTGTTGCCCATGACCAGGCACCTGCAGGTACCTCAAATGTTCCGATGTACACACACGACCTTGATCGTTCCAGAGCCTTCAGAACCGTATTGGAGAATCGGAACCAACTTTCATTTGCTAGGTGGTCGATGTACCTTCCAATAAGATGGAGTGGATGGGACATTTCCCTGAAGTCGTCTTTATGAATGACCCTCAACCATTCCGTATCATTCTTCTTGATCATGAACGTGATACCAAGCTGGTTTTGAAGATTATCTGTGGCCTTCGCAATTTTTTCAGAACTTGTAAGAGATTCTGCTTTTGAGGACTTTGGCCATTTGACGTCTTTATGAGTATGTGGATATTCATACGTCTGTCGAGGCATCTGTTCGAGGATTTGCTTTTCTTCCTGTAACATGAAGAATTTGCTGCAGTCGACAAATTCAGTCACCCACTCGCCAGTATCGGTTTGCGTAACCTTCAAACTAACCACAAGAGTTCTTTTCTTTAACCACAGTCCGGACCTGTCCTTCATTCTGGTGACTCGTAAACACACATCATCTACATCCAAGTGAAGCCATGGCATTGATTCATACATGACAACTATTTTCTGAAGCTCAGGCACTGCATATTTTCTGATGAATATGTCCAGTTTGCCTGACATCCCGATGGTATCAAACGAATCCCAATCAATGGTGGCAGTGACAGCTTGATATCTTAACTTGGATGTAGTCTGCAGTTTCTTCATATCTGAAGTAGGCTTCGACTCATCTGGTTTGCTCAATATACGAATCAAACACTGGTGAAAACTGGAGTATCCAACGTGGCATAGGTGGAGGATCTTCAAGGGAGGGAAATGGTCAGTGTTATAATGCAATCCAGAATCTTTCAATGTAAAATGCCAAACCAAAACCGATTCTTTTGGGATGAGAGCATTTGACTTCATGATAGGTAAGCCTTGAGCGTATTTGACTACGATTTCCGAACAATTAGACAACAGTTTCTTGGAAGCATAGCTCGCCTTCTTCCCACATAGATACTCGATATCCCTCAGAATAGATCCACACTTCAGAATTGTACCCTGTAGTCCAGCTAACTTGTTGGATGAAATATCGCCGCTGAGAATCTTCAGTATTGTCAGAAGTTGTTCTTTATCTTTCAATACTTTGAGGGAATCCCAGTCAACGGTGATTTTGATGTCAAGACCTGGAAGTTCTTGTTTAATCTAAATTGAAAACAAACCAAGATAATGCGATTACACAAATGAAACCTAAAAACATCACATTCAATAGTTCTTAGTGAATTTATATATATATAGAATATATCAAGCAAATCAGAATTAATTTGTTGATAAGAGCTATGTCTAATACGTTTGATACACAATAGTTGCCAAGTAATTACATGTATAATCTCATTCATTTCATTACAATTATTCCTTACCAAATCAATTACTTCTTCCCGAACGGACTCTTCAATGTAACGTCTAAGGGAAGCCTCCTCAGTCAGAGCTGAAGGCATGGCCCCGGTAGTAACCTGGTATCCTTTCCCAGATTCGGCAATTGAGATCTTTACCTTTTCTCTAAGTTCCGCGCCCTTGAGTACAACCTCTGGTTTATCTAAAGAGTCTTTAGGAATGCAGACAACATTGATTTTAGATACTGATTTCCAAGCTTCACTTTCCATATCAATATCTGTATCATATCGCCCTACTACAAGCCGAGACATCACTAGAGCTCTAGCTCTTACATCTGAAAACGTTGGTGCGGATGCTTCGAAGCTTGCAACGTCCACTGTTAACTCTTTGCCAAGGTATGTTGAAGGGATCATAGTAGAAACTGAAGCATTTCTTTCTGTGGTGTTCCTGTAATTATCAGCTGCAGGTGAACTCAGCAGAACATCAGCCAGTGACATCTTGGAGGTGTCATGCATAGAAGATTTCCACTCTTCGTCACCCGGATGTGACAAACCAGTCGACCATTTTGTAAATGTGGGTAGAGCTTCTGGAAGGATATTTCTCAAATTGTCAAAATCATCCTGAACATCCATCTGCTGGAGATCAAACAACAACTCCGTATTTCCGTATGCATGTGCCACCTCCAGGATGGATGGCATACCATCAGACATCAACTCATCGTATGATTTTTTCTGCAAAACCGTTTTGATGAACTCGTTTTGGCCACTCTGAGCAGCATATAGACACAGTTGGTGTACGTCTTCTTCAGACTGATCGCCATGGGTCTCAAATAGGAAGCAGGCTGCTTCTGTATAATGAGCTTTTAGGGCTTCTTGTATCATGCCCACATTTGTTTTCAATAGCATGATCTGTGCGGTGACAATGTCCTCACGATATCCCATACTGTACAACGCAGCAAACAATGGTGCAGTTGACAAAGTTCTCCATGCATACACGTCTGTAAGCACACACCAATCAGCAAAGGGTCCACGGTATGCATTCAGTGGTTTTCTGTTACAGATGTCCCAATTATTGACATGGCGATTGACAGAGCCTTGGAATGTCTTTGACCACCCTATCGTCAGATCCATTAGGCATAGAACACATGTATAATTTATTGCTTCTTGATGCTGGGAATGTTCTTCTTCATCGAAGGTAACTTCTTTGCACAGGAACCTGAGAAGATGGTGATGCCCAAAGGAAATAGCAGTGGCTGCGGGAACAAGTCCTGATTTATCTTTGGCAGAAAACAAATCAGTTGGAGCGCCAGAGGCAATCTCTTCTGTCAGGGCCTCATTTCCAAAACGTGCAGCTACGTGAAGAATGTTTTCAAACACGTTTGATGTCCAGCTAAAGCATTTTCCTTCTGCAATAAGTATTTCTGCACATAGGATGTGCCTGTTCTCGAGGGCAACTGCAAGAGGAGGCTTTTCTGAGCCCTTGAGCCACTCCTCCAACTTCTCCGGGGCAAACTGTTTGATCAAAGATATAATACCCTTCAGAGATTCGTAACATCCATATTTGGCACTGAGAAATATGAACTGAAGTTTGTCATAAGATGCTTTCATCAGTTCAATCAGTGTTTCATTGGCCGTTTCTATTAAAGCTAATGATCCCAGGTCATCGCTTGTTTGTAGCATTGTCAGGAGGCTGAATTTGTATCTCCTCTTGTGACTATGGCGCGGCATTATGTCTCGGTATTCTTGAGATCCGGGCTCATTTTTGGTCAACAGATGTCTCAACCATCCTGTGTAAAGAAGGCTAAATTCATGAGATGGGGTGGCCTTGTGGGTTTCAACAAGTAGGTTGGATATCTTTACATTTCCCATACATCGAGCCAGGTCCAGAGGGTTGTAACTGTCCTTGTTTTTCGATCTGATTTCATCCCTCGAGTCCTTAAGTACGGCTATTGCGAGGTCCATCATGTTCCATAAAGATGCATAATGGAGACAGGAGTTGTCTTGTTCATCAGTTCGCCTCACATCCAGATATCGACTCTTAAGCAAAGCCAGGGATACCGCTTGGTGCCCTCGTGCAGCAGCTTTAAGGAGAAGTGTTTCAAGAAAATCTTTTGTGAGAACTGATGTTATCATTCTTGATTGCATCAAAGTTTCCATTACAGCCTCGTTCCCATGTTCAGCTGCGAGCTCCATGGATCCACGAAGTGCAAAACTGTCGATCACCCCACTCTGATCCAGTGCCACCAGCACGTCCTGGACAATGTCAGCTCTGCTACTTAAGACAGCAAAGTCCAGAATCCACTTCCCTCTATTTAGCACTGTCAAATTGGTGACTTCCTGTTTCAGGTTTTGATTAGTTTGCAGGAGATAGATCGCCGCTTCCCTTCTCTTATGCAAACAAGCCAAGCAAACTGCTTTGCAAAGTCCTACAGGCCAATCTGGAAGTAACTGCTGATTTCCCTCTTCTACAAATACTTTTACTAAATCTATGTCTCCCTGCTTTGAACTAAGATATAAAGCCTCCATCCACTTTTCAGTCGATTCTTGTGTTCGATCCTTCCTCACTAGATCTTCAAACGCTGATATCAGCATAGGGAACAAAGCTCTTCTCATTGCGAAGTCAAACGTATCATCATGAAGTTTGATATCAATCTGTTTTGATAAATAATCTAAGACTGATGTCCTCTGTGTTATTACCATTGAATCTCTATAGCAGATTTGTTTTGTGAAGATGAACAAAAGATCAATAAAGGACAAGTTAGACAGGAGGTTCTTTGTAAACAGTGTGTTCAATTCTTCAGAGTCACACTTTTCTAAGACTTGGAGTGGTCCCACTTTGCCCATATATGCCAAAGCTATCACAAGATTCTCATTGAGGGGTCCCTTGAGGTTGTTCAGCACTGACCTCATCACAAGAGTAATTGATCCTTCATCCATCTTGGTCCCTGTTCCAATGAAATGCTTTTGTTTGTGAAAGTCTGTAAATGTATCTTCAATGGATGTCACATGATCCAAGAGGCTTTTCAAAGCTATATCTTCAGTTTTCAACTTTACTTTCTTCAGCTCTCTTTTCTCCATTTCAAATCCAGACGCCTCCAATATCGCAAGTGTAAGATGGTCAAAGGTATTGGCCGATACAACTGGTATCTTTCTGACAAGAATTTCAAATGTTTTAAACTGGTGGTTTGCAAGTGCAAAATCAAGTGGTGAGGGAACATCATTCGACTCGAGGAGTGAAGTCGCCATTGGCAGTGCCAATATCTCTTGAAGAAGATCAACATCTCCAACAGCAGCCGCAGCATGAATCATCCTGGAAGACGTAGATCTGCAATACTGTGATAGGCATATCAAATACTTGATTGCTTGCTTTTCTTTGTCGAAAGGAATAACCTGTGGAACATGTTTAGCAGGTTCTTTTGATTTCTTTGGAAGACTCTTGACACGTTTAACGTAAGCTTCTTTGAATGTCTTTGATTTTGGTGAAATACATTCAGCAACATTAGTCGATTCGTTTCTTTGAATCTGTGTGTCTTGAAATGATCTTAATGGATACCCCCGTGGTACATTGTCATCGTGTGTGAACATTCTTCTTGGTGAAAAGTTTGGTATAGCTCTCCTCTCAGGAAGCAATCCCCCATGCAACAGTAACAGTCTTGCAGTTTTCCAGTGACTGTTTGCAATAGCATACCACACTGGTGTGGTTTTGGTGTCACCCTCTTTGTTTAGAATATGTTCTATTGACGAATATTCAAGCTTTCCAAGAACATCAAGGACAAACTTAAGGAGGTCAAAGTGTCCTAGCTGGGCAGCGTTGTGGATAACTGTCATACCGTGTTTATTGTGCCAGGAGAGCAGATGAAAACAATCAAGAGCAATCACTGTATCTGTGTCATCTTTCAGGAGAGTCTTCAGAAGAGTGAGAGCTATGCTGCCTTTGCTTCTTGTTGATGCAGCAAACATGACCTCTTGTGCCAGGTGACCAGACTCAAACTTCAATGCATCTCCATGGTTTTCCAACAGAACGTCGAGGGCTGTGGAAGGTGCTTTCATGAAAAGGGGAAGAATTGTAGACCTGAAAGACAACCATAAATTTTAGTGACAATGATATAGGAAATCGGTTGAATAATACAAACATTGTCAATATGTTAATTAATATTATTTAAATACCTATCTGTTGACTAGACCTACTATGCCTACCTCCTAATAGGTATGCTATTTCAACCTTAACACAGCAGACCTTGAAACAGTGGAGAAGGGGTGCGTAAAGTCCCTTATCCAAGGGCGGTAAGTCCAGGTGATCTCGTGACGTCACTACCTGTCTAGTTCACTCTCCTAAAAGTTGCAGAGCAAGACAGCTGTGTTTGTTTTTGTTCGGTGACTGGGTATTTAGCGACTTGTGTTGCTAACTTGCTATTTTTCTCTTGTTCATTCAAGAGATACCCTCAACTTTAATCTACGGTTAGTGCGGGTTGTGTTAACAATCTGCTTCAAGTAGGTGTTAGATTTCAAGGGGCCTTGTTGACATGTGCTAGCTAGCGACCGCCCGGAGTAGGTGGGTTGCATGCGCCGCACGTGCAGCTCGTGATTCTTTGTTTTCTCTCACCTGACTGTTGGTTGTTGACTTGCGTAGGGTAAAGGAGCTGTGGAATCTCTCCTACGCGTTTGACTTGCTTCGCTTGTCAATCGCTTTCGCTTGTCATACGCTTTCGGTCCGTACTCTAGTGCTTCGCGTCTCGCTTGCTGACTGTTGGTTGTTGACTTGCATAGGGTAAAGGAGCAGTGGAATCTCTCCTACGCGTTTGACTTGCTTCGCTTGTCATTCGCTTTCGCTTGTCATACGCCTTCGATCCGTACTCAAGTGCTTCGCGTCTCGCTTGGCTTCTCGCCTCGCCTGTCACTGGCTTCGCTATTTATTCGCCTAAGGTTGATCGCGGGTATCGCCTTACGTGAAATCTACTTGACTAGTTTGGTTAAGGAGCAGTGGATACACTCCTCGCCAGTGACACGCGTTGCCCGTTGCTAGCTTTCGCCTACCATTCGCCTTTGGTATCGCCTTAGGTCGAATCTACATGACTCATTCGCCACGCCAGTGATTCGCGTAAGCCAGTTACTTGCTTCGTCGGTTGGTTCCCCTTTAAAGGCTTGATTCTACATGACCTGCATCTACTCGCTTGTGTCTCACTTATGCCAGTCACTTGCTTCGCCGGTCCATCGCCTTAGGTTGAATCAGTTTGGTTCAAGTGACTTGCTACGCCAGTCACTTACGGTTTGGAATACGCACGATTGTTATGTGAAATAAAGATTGATTTATCTTGTAAGTGTTTAGCCTAGTATTTGTCTGGCTTGTTCGTCTTTGTTTTACCTTGGCGGGTCGTTACTTGATTTTGACTTTGTGCTCTTCGAGTTCAGAGTCCTTGGTTCAACTCTCTCGATTACCTATCGTCAGAGTTGTTGTTCTTTCGCTCCGCTGCTTAGGTGTTTCACGTGTGTGACTCACCTCGTCTACGCTACACTGCTTAGGCGTTTTTCCGTAGGGATTCACCTCGTCTATGCTACGCGAGCAAGTGTCTCGTGTTTCGCCACGCCGCGTAGGTGACTCGACTGTCTCTTCCTTCGCTTACGTTACGTGTTTTATCGTTTATCGTTCACCATGTACTCCTCCTTTTGCACGAATTGCGGAGGCAGGAAGTCCGCCTCTAAGGATCCGAAATTGTTATGTAGGAAGTGTAAGGACCTTTGCGAAGAGGAGTACCGTTGCGACGAGTGCGCTCCTCTCTCCGAATCGGAGTTCCACGCGTACGTTTCCGCCATACGCAAGTCTGTGGCCGATAGGGCTGCGCTTCAGAAGCGTGCGTCGTCAGCTCAACGTAGGGAGAGGTCTCCCGTTCGTCATCCGTCTCCGGAGGAGGACGTAGACATTGTCCTCACGGAACGGGCGGATGAATTCGACAGGGAATCGTCGGTCCTGTCCGAACCCGCTAGGGGGTCGAAGGATTTACGCTAGCCCCCTCCGCCGTCGTGTTCCGGTTCTCGTCCGCGGACTCGCCCGTTGTCCCCTCCTTCGCCAGACAAGCGGTTGTCTCCGCTTAGACTTAAGGTGGGCGGACCCACTACGCCCAAGAGCAAGAAGAAGAAGTCCAAGAAGGCTAGGTGTGACAAGGTCGATCCGACCCTCCTTCTGGCATCCGTCAAGGATATGGTCTCTTCCTTGCTCGATGCGCGTCTGGGTCCACAGAGCTTACCCACTCACACTACGACTACGCAACCGTGTGAGCCCTATGCGGATGTCGTACCTCAGGGTGCGCGTTCCTCGTCCGCTAGGGCCTCCGCATCCGCGACCCCATCGCATACCCCTCACACCCCTGCACGGCGTGTCACGGTTCTGTCACCCTTACGTGATTCCTCGCCGGACTCGCCGGAGCGTGACACCCGCTACGTTGACGTGTCGAACCCTCCGTTCATCAGTATAGAAACGGAGGCGGAGGGTACGGGGTTGTCGGAGGATCCGCCAGTTGTTTACGCAATCGCTATGTTATCCGAAGTGGCTTCGTTCGCGGACGTTCCACTTAGCCAAGTCAGCGTGACAGGTCCGCGCACGTCGACGGCCAGGAAGGCTTCCTTTTGCCCTGATGGCCAGGTACCTCCCGCGCGTCTTGCCCTTCCACCTCATAGGCTCCTGTTGGACGCCACCGAGGATATGGAGCAAGTCATATCATCTGCGATGCCCAATCGTCTGCTTCCGCCTTTGGTGGTGCCGGACAAGCGCAGACGGCAACTGCCCTTGTATCCGTTGCCTTTTCAACTTGTTCCGCCTCCCCTCGATCAGGGTGCGTCTCGGTTGTTTGCCACCAACCTGCTTCACCGCGTGTCTGAGGCACAGATTTCTCATCTTGACAGGGAGGTGCGCTCGGTGTTAGGCTTGGGCAACAACGTGGCTTTCACGTGTCAGGCGATGCTGGCTTGTCCTAAGCAGGCGGGCATGGAGGCGGGGGACCCGGTGTTGTTCAAAGCGTTCGGCGATTTGGCTGCGGACCTTGCGCAGATCATGTTGTCAGCGTCGCGAATTTCATCGGGTATAAAGGTACTTCGCAGAGACAACTTCCTCTACCGGTCAGGTCTCAACCCCGATCATAAGTCGTTCCTTCGACATGCCCCTGCTCACGCTGAAACTCTGTTTGGGGGTCGTATCCCTGAGGTTTTGAGAGCACGACAGGAGGCCCAACAGCAAGACCTCACCAATCGGCTCGTCACTCAGAGGCAAACGACACCGAAGCGTCCGCTGACCAATTTTCGTCAGGGGCAAGGCCAGGGCAGTGGCCAACCTTCCCCCAAGAAAGCGAAAACAGACTTTCGGCGGAGAGGTCGTGGCCGTGGATCCACGGGTCAGTCCCCCAAGTCCCCCCGGCCTGGCGCCGGAGGTCGTACCCCGCAAAAGAAGCGGAGGAAGTGACTCGTGGTCACCTCCTCTGCTCCCCCCTCCACTCGTCCCGGTATCGGAGGGCTCGGTGGGGGGACGGCTCCAAGATTTTGTCAGCAACTGGGTACAGTTAGGGTTAGACCCTTACATGTGTCGGATTCTGGGTCAGGGGTTCCGCATTCCCGTCTCATCTCCGCCGCCCCTCACCTGTACTCCAATGGAGCGTCCCTTAGCAGGGGACCGGCTCAAATTGACATTGGAACAGGTGGAGATATTAATCTCCAAACGGGCGGTGAAGGAGGTCCTGACCCCGCATCTTACGCCGGGGTTTTACTCCCCAGTGTTCGTAATACCCAAAAGGAACTCGAAAAAATGGCGGCTAATTCACGATTTGAAGGTGTTCAACCGCTCCTTCCTCGTTCGGCCGCCATATTTTCGACTCTTGACGCTTCCCTCAGTGATGCAGTCCTTGGAGCGCTCAGACTGCATGGTGTCTCTCGATCTACAGGATGCGTACCTGCATGTTCCGATTCACTATCGGGACCGCAGGTACCTCCGCTTCATCCTGGACGCGAGACATTTTCAGTGGTGCGTGCTCCCGTTCGGGATCTCGTCCGCCCCCTGGCTATTCACACGGGTGACTCAGCCCATCGTCCAATTCCTTCACCAATGTGACATTCAGGTCCTAATGTACTTGGACGATGGGCTCGCTCACGACCGCTCCCCTGTCGTTCTCGAGGCGCAGCTCAGGTTCACGATAGACCTGTTCCGTCGTCTGGGGTGGCTAGTGAACTTAGAGAAGTCGGACTTGGTTCCGGCGACTCGTCTGAAGTTCCTAGGGGCTATCCTAGACACCCGGCTGTTCCGCGGGTTCGTCACGAGGGAGCAGATGGCTCGTTACGATTGCCTTATGGATCGCGCGCTCGACGCATCGCTCTCCCTACGTCAGTGGCAAAGAGTGTTGGGGTTATTAACATCAGTTCAGGACCTGACCCGCAGGGGGAGGTTGTTCCTTCGCCCGTTACAGGTGTTCCTGAATCCCCAAATCAGGGAGACGCGTTGTCGTCACGACATAGTCTTAACCCCAGACATACATCGGTTCCTAGCTTGGTGGCGGGTAGACGAGAGTGTGTTCGCAGGCGTTCCACTTCGTCCTCGCCCCCGCCCCCCCCCCCCCCCCCCCCCCCCCCCCCTCAGCTCACCTGTTTGTAGACGCCTCCACCCAAGGGTGGAGGGCGCACATGGGTCACGAGCAGGTGGCGGGAGTTTGGTCCCCATCAGAGCGGAACCTACACATCAACGTCCTCGAGTTGGACGCAGTACGTCTTGCCATTCAGCACTGGCAGGTCCCCTTGCGGGGCCAGTGTCTGCTAGTACACACGGACAGTTCGGCAGCTGCTTGGTCGATAAACAAGCAGGGGTCCACCAAGGCGGAGTCTCTGCTACGCGTGTCACTCCAGCTCTTCGAGTTGGTGGACGAGGTGGACCTGGACATTCGAGCAGTCCACATTCCGGGTGCCAAGAACGTCTTGGTGGACACGTTGTCACGTCCAGATGCCCCTCCCCCAACGGAGTGGCAACTGAATCCGGTGGTTTTCAGGGGGTTGTGTCTCCAGTTCGGCACCCCGCTGATAGATCTGTTCGCGACGTGTCTCAACCTCCAATTGCCAACCTACATCTCCCCAGTGCCAGACCCGCTAGCAATGGGCTTATCCGTGGGAGGGGATGGACGCCTATGCTTTTCCACCGCCGGCCATCCTCTCCCAAGTTGGTGGCCAGCCCGACCGTGGTTCGTTCCTCTCCGTCGGCTCTGTCAGCAGGAACCGTTTCCGATTCAGATACGGAGAGATCTGCTCATCAGCAGGCCAAGCGGAAGGTTACACGAGAACCCTCAGGTGTTCTCCATTCACGCTTGGCTTGTATTAAAAGAGGGTTAAGGAGTAGTGGATACTCTAAGTGCGTCGCCAACGCAATAGCTACCTAGCATAGGAAGACCACTAGGAAGCTCTATGATTTCCAGTGGCAGGCCTTCGCCTCTTTCTGTGCTCAGAGGGATTTCATCCCGGCAGAGGCTTCAGTGCCTCAGGTTGCGGAGTACTTGGTGTACCTTCGCAACACTAGAAATCTTAAGGCGTCGTCAATTAACACCAACATGTCGGCCATCCTGTCGGTTCTCAGGAAGAGATCACCAGGCTTGGATATGTCGGTCCTCAAGGACCTCATTAAAACCTTCCGTTCGGTGGACGGCAGGTCCAGGCTTCGCCCACCTGAATGGGACTTAGCCATTGTGCTCAACCACCTGCGCTCCGATAAATATGAACCGCTCTCCGACGTGCCTCTCCTCCCTCTCACCATCAAGGTCATTTTTCTGGTGGCCATGGCCTCCGCAGCGCGGATTTCAGAAATCCATGCGTTGCAGGCGGACCTGCTACGTTTTGAGGTCAGGGAGGGGGGCTCCGCCTCGCTGGGGTTGGCTTCTGATTTTGTCTGTAAGAACCAGGCAGCGGATGAAGCGGGACGTACGTTCTCTATCCCAGCTCTTGGTTCTGACTCAGGAGAGGTGGATCTCTCTCTGTGTCCGGTAAGAGCCTTGAGAGTGTACACGCAGCGTACCCACAGGCTGAGGGATGGCAGGCGTCGTCTGTTCTTGCCTCACTCACCCAGGAGCGCCAAGGAACTAGACAAGCGAGCGTTGGGGGTGTATCTAAGATCGGCGGTCATTGATGCGTACAAGGCCGCTGATCTGCCTCCGCCGTCGCGTTCCAACCCTCATGAGATCCGCGCAGTTTCAGCCACGATGGCGTATCACTGCAACATCGCGGTTTCGGATGTCATGGCAGGGTGTTTTTGGCGTTCATCAGAGGTCTTCGCCAACCATTACCTACGAGATGTCTCCACAGCTGATCTTGAAGGCATCTCTAGGCTGGGTCCACAAGTCTTCGCGCAGATGAAGGTGGTCCCCCCAACCAGACCAAGAAGGGATCATCCTTCTTAGACGCTTTGAGACTTATTGTAAATAAACTTGTTCTCTTTACTAGCTCGGTTGTCTGTGTTGTTTTTTCTTTTAACTTCGATTCAACCCCCCCCCCCCCCCTTCCTGTGGGGATTGGGGGGCGGTGTTTTGGTCGGAAGTTGAGTGGCAGGGTTGTCTCTTCGATCCGCTCAGCGGTAGAGATCGTATCTCCCGGGCTGTACCTTGTCCTCACCACAAGGTGGAGGACTTGTAGGTTAGCTTACACTCAAGGTTCGTCGCTGGTCTCGTCACTACCACGTATATACAGACCCGCCTCCACGCGGTGGGATTCTAGGCA
This sequence comes from Gibbula magus, assembly GCA_936450465.1. Lineage (NCBI taxonomy): Eukaryota > Metazoa > Mollusca > Gastropoda > Trochida > Trochidae > Gibbula > Gibbula magus. The sequence continues at coordinate 17,644,015 of OW388292.1, forward strand.
TAGTAGGTCTAGTCAACAGATAGGTATTTAAATAATAGTACGTTTTTGAGTAAACGTAATTATTTATACTTACCTGTTGACTAGACCTACGCTCTAGGCCCTCCCGTCCTCCCCTCTTGGTCTGTCTTGCCTTTTTGGGACTTCGGAGAGTGAACTAGACAGGTAGTGACGTCACGAGACCACCTGGACTTACCGCCCTTGGATAAGGGACTTTACGCACCCCTTCTCCACTGTTTCAAGGTCGGCTGTGTTAAGGTTGAAATAGCATACCTATTAGGAGGTAGGCATAGTAGGTCTAGTCAACAGGTAAGTATAAATAATTACGTTTACTCAAAAACGTACTATTATACTCAGGACAGGGTTTTAATTTGATTAACACCAACTACATGGAACGAAATATAATTATATATAAGCTAAAACATGAAGATAGCAAGGGACATTATGCTGCAAATTCAATGAGTAAACTATATCACTGAAAAGGGGTGATGGTATAAAAACAACTTGAAATTTTAATTATGAAAATTAGTTGTCAATGATGAAGCTGATAAAGAATAATTTTTGTTCAATATTCTTTTGTATTCCAATTCGCTAAACATATTATTGCAATACGCCACACTGTAATACCTTTCTGATAGTGATTTGACGGAGATGTTGTTCCCATGCTGAAGAAGGAACTCGACAATCATCCAATGCCTTCCTTGAACTGCCACATTCAACAAGTTTCCATACTTAGGGTGGATGTAGCTTGCATCGAATTGAAGACTGAAAATATGATTATAAATTATTAGTAAAACAATAATCAATCCATTTTCACCATAGGTATTATAATAATTAGGGATCGTTTCAAATTTAAAAAGATAAAACGTTTTTCCCACATTAAAACTGAGAAGAACAAAAACAGAGTTTAAAATGTTATTTTGTTACACAATGTTTACTTCATATTTCTTCCAAATAGTACATCATCTAGGTTCTTTTTGATTAGTTCAGTCATTAAAAGAAGCAATGTGACAAAACGTTACATTCAATGAATGTACCTTTGTGACAAGTCTCTGAGCAGTTTCAACCTGTGTTCTTCTTGGGTTATCCTCTGTGAGTAACAATGTCGCCACTTCATGTACGCTGAAGACGTCACATTCAGTAAGTAATGTGAAACGTCATAAAACCATTGTTAGAATTTGGAAGTGTAATGAACACAGTAGTTGAATAGTCAAATCATATAGAATAATATGTTAATCGAAAAGCCTTATACAACGATTATGTGAATTGATAAGTGTCATCTAGCATTATGTTAATTGGGAAACTTTAAACATGATTATCTGATTTGGTAATAAGGATTATAATATGATTTACGTGATAGTAAATAGACAATTCATAGATTTGCAATTTTCATTATGACTTGAAATGTCCTAAACGTTATTTTCCTCTTACATGATTCATTACATTCACTATCTGTTGTACTAAAATAAATAGTTGCAGCATCATTAAAAAGACTTGAAAACATGAATAATTACCGCTGTAACATATATGTGATTTATACTCACGGAGCAATTTAGTTCCAGCACATGAGGCTAGCAAAGTAATCTGTGTTACACAGGCATCGGCTTTTAGCAAATAAGCCACAGTCGTCTCGTTACCCATGGCGACAGCATAATCCAACGGGGAGGCTCCTACATCGTCCACAGTGTTCACATCAAGGGGATCAATAGCATCAAGAACAGCCTGAACCAACTGCACGTCGTCTAGAAGACATACAAAATGCAGAAGTGAATCTCCAGACTTGCCTACACTTCTGAATTCTTTTTCTTCAAGCTTTGCAAACTGCAACAAAAGTTTGCGGTCAGCTGTAAAATCTCGAAGAGTTTTTATCGCCCTGGACCATTTCTTGTATGTTTTGAATGCGTCTGCAACGTCAGATCTTGTTACTTTATAAATCCAGGCGTCAAGTATTCTGCCTACTGAAGTCTCGTCCAGGATCTGGGAAATGAGCTTAGGAAACAAGATAAGTAACCTCACTAGAGGTAAGGACAAGTCATTTCTGGCAAACTTGTCCTTTTGAAGCTTCGACATGTAGATGGATGCGTGGTGGGAAACAACCTGAGTCAGAATATGTTCACTTTTCATTTGATCCTTATAGGACGTGTCTTTCAGCAATGGGTACATTTTCTTTTTCAACTTTTCATGTTCAGAATCTTCAAGGGACGTTTTTCCTTCCTGAAAGAACTTTCTCAAAGTTGTGAGTGGGGCTTTGTTGAACAAACGCCACCACGATTCAAATAGAATTGGGTAAGTCTTAACATCACTGGTATCTCCCATGTCTTCTTTGTATGTATGTTTGTGGCAGGAATGATGTTTGCTGAGAATACACTTCCACAAGATATCTCCTCCGCGATGTAGAATTTCCTCGCATAGCTTCCAGCATTTGTTTGACACTGCTGATGTGAACAGATCGCATGCAGCATGAATCGTGCTTTTCTTGGAGACTCTGACCTCGTCCAAGTAAACTCCTCTCTGCACGAGTTCAATTATTACAGGTTCATGGTCCACTTTATTTTTCTTCAAAGGCCACGACAAAGGTAGAGAATTTGTCACAAGGATATTCCCCAGTGGACAATGTGGAGAAAGGACATCTAGGTCAGGTCTTATTTCAGAGATCATGTTCTTTGTGACAATCTTCTTACTTTGTAATGCATCCGGTGCCAATGTCAAAACACATTGTAAGAGTTTCATGTCTATCTTTTCTGACGCACCTAGAGCTTGTAGAAGTCCCATTCCCAATGAACAAACACGCCAGTGCTCATCTACGTCATGTATCACTCCAATGATGGATTCGTCGTTTTCCTTTCTTCCTTTCAATAAATGGCCCAACATCGCATAGTCTCCATTCAAGATTGCAAGATGAGGCGCAAAGCATATGGAACTGGATGCTCCCTCCTTGAGAAGAAGCTCCGCGAGTCCAATGTTCCCGTGGATGACAGCCAGTTCGAGAGGGCAGAAGTACAAGATGTTCCTCTCACACGATACCTGGTCTAGTATCTCAATCTCTCCCTTCTTTGGTATGTGGTTTGGAAATGCACCCTCCTTCAGGAGGTACCCAACAGCTTCAAGTTGTCGTTTGATGTCATTTTCATTTGATGCTTTCTGTAGACAAGCTGCATGAAGTACTTTAGTGAGTTCATCAACAGTGGGGTTGAGGTGTGACACAAGTGTACCTAAACATCCAGCACTCCATCTGAACGCCGCCTTGTGAAGGTGCTGAATCTCTTGATTTTGAAGAAGTTCTGGATATGTATCTAGCACAGATTTTAAGAGGTCAGCTCTATCTTCTAAGAGGAGATTGTCAATGGAAGACGCATTTTTCTGGTTGTCATGCTTTTCAAATGGTTCGAACGGGCTTTGAATCGTCGAGATTTCTTCACAGAATGCTGGTTTGCTTAACACAGGTTTTTTCTTGCTTTGCTTTCTAGATGCGTTTTGGGAAGCCTCATCAGTTGCAGTTTCATCTTCCAGTTTACATATGTGACGCCATCTATGTAAAAGTGAAGAAAAAAAGAACCTTGATTCATTGATGAACTACATTACATAACATAAACAACATTTTCATCAAATATAGATATTGAAAATTGAAAGCAATTGATACAAATAAATGAGAATATGAATGTACTTGAAGCACTATGTCTTACAATATATTCAAAGGCTATTTCGTGACGGGTCTTAGCGTTAGGATCAATTTCAGGCAATGTTAACAAAAGGGCGATACTAATCATAATCTTCAAAGAATGATACCTTGGGTTTTATAGCATGAAAACAGTTAGCGAAATGCGAAATATTTATTGAAAAAAGGAAACTGAAATTACCTCACTCTGTTGCCGAGAATAGTCCATACTTTTCCACATTGCTTGCATTGCATTCTTGCACATTTCAGTGACATTTTCCTTAACTTGCGTCTCTTTTCTTTCAATTCTAAGCCCTGGTCTCTCCATATTTGGCACACGGTAACAAAAGATGGTTGCTCAGTGTCTTGCACTTTACGAGGCAATATCTTTGAGCTGCTCTTAAACGCCTCCAACAAGTTCTCTGCAGTGTCCACATCCATTAGGTAGAGGTAATGGAGTACCGATCGTCCCTCAGAATCCTCAGCATGTACGTCAACTGTTGAAGCATAGTTGGTGATCAGGAACTTCAGCATTTGTCTCTGGCGACTGTGTGCGGCTGCAAGTAGAGGTGTTCTTCCACATTTGTCCTGAACATTTGACACAACTGCCTGACATTGCAACAACATATTTACTGCCTCTTGTCTGCCAGCAATACACGCATAATGTAGAGGTGTCGAGCCTCTCCAGTCTCGAACATTTGGATCGATGTTCCTTTCCAGAAGATGCTCGACACATTCAATGTTTCCAGCTTCAGCTGCTTCGTGGAAGGGGGTTCTACCCATCATGTCCGCCTGTTGGATGTCAGCTCCCAGATCTGCTATCAACTTGAGAGCCTCGATATCACCAAGACGACAGGCCTGTGATGCAAATCTTATCAGCACAATCTTCTCAGAGGTAAGGAGCGGCATCAGTGATCTTGCGTATTTGGAATTTTTGGGAAGATTGTTTTCGATAACCTGAACTATCATGTGTTTTGTTTTGTCATCCAGGAAAAACAGATCTCTGAGTTTGATGATTGTTTGCAGAACATCAGTTTTCTTCCATTTGACAGCAAGGAATATGCCTTTGATGAAGTCCTCATTTGACATTTCTTCGAAGTACAGAAGAGACAAAACTGCATCTCTGCCATGTTGACAGGCGTAGTGGAAAGAGAGGTGACCGTCCAAGTCCTTATCTCTTGGGTCGTGTTGTTCTGGTTTCTTCTGGGAGATTTGTCCTTCTTCTCCATCCTGCTCCTCATTTCCAGCTCCAGTATCGTTCACCGTCCTATTTACAAGTAGTTCCACGAGTTCTTCATCTCCTATCTCTGCTGCAAGATGAAGTGGAGGACGGTAGAACTTGGGATCAAAAACCTTCACAATCTTGCAGAGCTCTTTGGCATATTCCATCTTCTTGTACTGAAGGACGTAGCAGGTGAGGTGAAGGATCAGCCTATCGTCCAACAAACTGAGGTCTGTTCGCTGCAAGAGTTCATCTAAAGCTGTGTTGCCAAGGGTGAAGAGTATCCTGTAACAGTTGATGCCATGGTTATCCTGGCTGTATAGATCGGGACCAAGCTGAAGCAGATAGGACACCACGTCAAGTTTGGAGGTTAACCGGCCATCTTCATTCTCCTTCCGTTGTTCAAACCCAGATTCCTCAAACTTTCCATACGTGAGAGCACAGTGTAGGGGGGTCTGCCTGTTGATGTCCTTCGTGTACAGCATCTCTCGACCGAACCGTCCAATGAGTAGCTCGCAGACCTCGAGATGTCCATTCTGTGCTGCATAGTGGAGTGGAGCCGCGCACCTGCTGTCCTTGATGTGCCGGGACTCCAGGTCGTCCGGGAGAGTCTTCAGAAGAGTTGACAGTTCCTGAAGCTTCCCAGTGGCTGCCAGCTGGTTTATAGCGTCTACCGAGATCTCTGCAATAACAAATCAATTGCGTAAAGAATTACCTATACCTTAGTTGGTAAGATGTCCCTATACATTTGTACAACGACAGTAAAGTTAGGAGATTAATCCCATGTACGTAACTATTGAATCATACTGACAATGATATAACGTAATCAGTAATAATATTTAACATTTCAGGTATATTTATGCATAAAAATTATGTTAGATAATAGTTCTGATATCTTTATTCATATGGGTGTATTAGTTGGACCGTTAAGAAACCCGTTTGATTTGTAATAACGGTTTACAACAATGATAACCAATTTAAATGCACTGTAACTAACGAACGAACGAATGAATCTCCTCACTGGTCTACATGAATACTTTGAGGTGAGATGAGTTGGGATTTAACGCCGCTTTCAAGAGTATTTCACTTATATCACGGCTGCTAGTATTACGACAGGGAGAAAGCCCGCAACACCTTGTGGCTATACATTGCGGTGAAACCTGCGAGCAACGGCTGGAAGTAGCGAACCATTGGTGGTACTGCACTGAAATTCAATGTAGCATTGCACCCAAACCTTACTTTAAATGCACTGTAACTAACGAACAAGAATCAACGTATGAATCTCCTCACTGAATACATGAATACTTTGAACTTTGATTGTAGACGAGTTAATATTATGCACACTATCACCGCAAAAGTATATATCCGTTAAAGTTGACGACCTACCATCAGGCTCCTGTCTGGCTGAAGTGATGCCGGAGGGGATGAAGTCGAAGCCGACGAGGGTGGGCGCACTGAGCTCCATGTTGAGCGTGTCTGGGATCCAGTGACTCAGTCCGCTGTCTTCACACAGGAAGACGAGACCACAGCAGAGGGAGGTGTAGCGCCTACCGGACTTGTCGTAGGAGAGCTGGGTGATAAGAGGACATTGAGGTATATCTTGCTTGCAACTTTTTCTGAAGTTGAATTTTTAAACTGCAAATTGTGGCTGCAAAACGTTGAGGATAAACTTTGACACAGTCCGATTTGGAACGATAACATTCGGTGCAACGGAAACAAATTAAGAATTATAGACTTATTAAAATTGCCCCCACTGTTGGAAAATATGTATCTACTTCAATGGACAAATATAAATGTAGCATTTTGAGTAAATTAACATATGGTAATTTACCCCTAGAAATTTGAATTTGGAAGATTTTTAAAACCTAAAGTGCCCCTAATCAAAGAATTTGTAAATGTTGTGATTGTTAATTATATTGAGAAGGAATTCAAAGTCCTTTTTAACTAGTTGCGGTATCATTTCTGATAAAAGGTGCGATTTTGGAACTATTTGTCGAGTAGGGATCCTCTCCAGCTTTCGACGATTGCCCATTTTGCATATTTAATGTTAAACGATGACGTTTGTGTATCTCTTTATTTCACACGAGACAAAATGTTTAATAGACGTAAAATGTGCAAAACAATATGTAGTAATCACGTGTGTTTATCATACCATATTTTAAATGAGTAATCAACCTCGTGTCTCATAAGCCTACTACGCTGGATGCTATTTTTTAAATGTTTCTTATGTTTTAATAACAATATGGGAGACGTTAATTTACAAAAGTAATTATTATTCTCCTATTAATCTTTAGCTTTATCTGCAGCGAAGAGTTATCGTAGATACCAGGGCCTCCTTTCACAAAGCACTTAGGTTATCGTAAGACACTAAGGTAACCTTAGAATAATGTTAATTGTAACACGATTTCGGTGTATCCTTGATTCTGATTGGTTGATTTGCCTATGTTGAATGACAATGAATACCCGCAAATTACTTGGGGTGAATCACCGCGAACATATACATCGTGTTCACAAGATTCGGCCCGACTCAAAATTTATTTTTTCTATTTCTCTTAATATGTACTCCTTACTCAAATTTGATAGGTGGCATTGTCATTTTCTAACTTGTGTATAGCAGTATAGGTCACAAATAACTCTCAAAATTAATTAGTTTCAAGTAACTAAAATGTTTTTAACTAGTAAGATTTGTCCAAGTTTGACGCCTTCTTCCATGCGGCTCTGATTACCGAATGCCGTTGCCATGGCATGACGTCATAGTTAAGGTTAACCTAAGTAAAGGTTGTTTTGTGAAAGCAGCCCCCTGAGCCTGTTACAAAGGGTGAAGGTGATCCAGTCATCCAGGTGACCTAAACGTAATGTTACACAATAGGTGTTTATTCGGTGTAGAGCATTAATTGAAGGAATGCGGTAATTACTTTCTACATTGTCTTTTACCACTTATTGAAAGGGAGAATCTGTTATTTTTTAAAATAAAATAAAAATTCTGACAGGCTTATTTTCAATATTCAATAACATGGTGATATTTTAGGAATAAATACGAGGGATGTCCGATAAGCAGTCTGCCTAACTATGTTCTCTTTGTTCAATGTTTGATAAGCTTTCAGGTCTTGAAAAAGGACTCGTTAGTAAAGTTACAACACATATTTTATACATCTGGTTAATATGCTCTTGAATAGAGTAGTCATCCTGACACATTTGGGATAATATTTGTTAACATCAGTATATTGCGATAATTATCTTACCCCAAGAACCTCCTGTATATTGGTATGTCTTTCAGTTTTGTCAATTAAAACATATTCGTAGGGTATGATTTCAAGTCACAATCAATAATCTTACATTTGGATTGCTTGACTAAGATTTTGATGGGTCCATTATGAAGGACACACCCATTTAGTCCAGACATTCATACTGTTTACGATATGTTGAGAATTGACCAATCAGTATTGAATGTGAACATGCATGTGCATCATGTTTGAAATAATACGATAAGTGAAGTCCTCACGATACAGTTGTCTTAACATAATCGGTAGTTTCTGGCAAACAAGCTGTTTTGGTAAATATAAAGAGGTAGTGTTTCATAGCTGAATGCAGTTTTAAATTGTTGTTTGTGAACAGATGAATCTACGTCCACGATGCATTCCAGTGAACGTCTAACTATCTCATACACTATACAACCTATTTGAATATTTGTTTCCAAAATTTTGTTGTATATTTATTTTTTATTTGGACATTGTCAAAGTACAACTATAAGAGGTCAAACAAAATAGGGATCATGATACTAAGATATAACACAACCAAGTTCGATTCGTGAGATCGAAAAACACTAAAAGTAAAATTGAAACATTAAAACAACTGCCTTTGTATCGTTTTCTACTTGAGGCCAACTGCATATGGGACACCACTCGTACTATCTACAGGAAGAACAAACTCAGGACATGAAGTATGACGTCAGATGTAACTAAATCTGTCAGCTGACGGGCAGAAGAGTCACATCTAGTATAGTGTGCAGGACCTGTCACTGTTATGAAAATGGTTTCACTTGTTCTGGAGAATCACAATGCACAACTGAAGTTTTCAAAACTGTGTTTACTTTTTGGTTTTAATGGTTATTTTATAAATTCCATGGGATATTTACGATTTAAATTCTCAATAATTTTAGACTTAATGAAAACATAGGTAATATAGAATTGGACAAATAATAGACCAAAATCGAGTAACATTACAGCGCTCTAGTCAAAGAACAACAAAATACAGAGTGAGATTTGTTAAGTTTCAAAGCTCGATATTATTTGTTTATGAGTACCAAGTAAATGCTACACATATTTTGAATGTAAAGTAAGGATTGGAGGGTCACTTCAGCAATTAACACATGACATGAGCTGACATAAAACAACGTAACGCTGTGGTAAGACAGGGATCCCATTCAGCCGAGTGTGAGACGGAGGGCCCAAACCGCCCAAATATCGATTCACCTAAAGCTGCTGTTCTATTTCTGTTCTCAAAGATCTAGCGATTGCGTGTACCAGACAGCTATATGACTTTATCTCCCGTCTGATTTGGATTTGGTAGTTGAAGTAAGCTATATGTATTATCTTGGCTTTCGACAGTTTGAGTGTTAAGGTTAATTAACCCTCATAATGCCAAATAACAATACCTATGTAACACGTGTGTGGTTATAACATACAACTGATAGTACAGACAAGTGTTATACGACTCGGTGAGAACTAGTGGACGCTGAGGTACGTTTAACGTCTGACTAAAATGAAATGACAATACAAATACATGACAATGTTGTACTCACTCTCTTATACTGGACATTGGGATACTTGAAGACTGGATTGTGGACGTTTGGCGGAGGTCGGGGCAGGATGTCAAACAGACGGATGATTCTCTCTCTGGATCGGAGTACTTCCTTGTTTTTCCGCAGGAAAATGAAACCTTTCTCAAAACATGGCGCAAAAGTTCTGTGTATGATCTTCCTGATCTGGAGTAGACTCGACCTAGAGCTGAGGTACACGGAGCTCTGTCGGACACACGACCGCTCTCTGCTCACGGCCTGGAAGCGCACTAGGATGTCAGGAGTTCTCTCCCCTGGTACAGTCGGGGGCGACGAGTACACGTACTGCTCCCCGCTCTTCTCTGTCGGCCTGTTGATTAGGGAAGGTTAATATTAGATGATGTGTTTATCGTTTTAGGAAAACAACTACTGTGCCTTGCTTTCACTTTGCTTAAAACAGTATGCCTATGTATGATGTATGTTTATTTGAACTGGATAAAATACTCAAGAAGGGGTCTTTTTGTATCGTTTAAGTATATTGACACAAGCAACTTTGACTCAGACATGCATCCATAAATGGTACCAAACGTTCAACGAACTAGTTAACATCATAGGTGCCAATGTATTGTAATAGTATGCGATATTTGCGTGCAAAGAAGCGAAGCTATTATATTTGCTAATAGTCGCATAATGGCATAACATTGCTAACGGTTTTATAGTCGCTGTTTATAATATATACACGATCTAATTAGAAATCTCATTTTCAGTTTAAGATATCTAGACTTGCGTAAATGTAATAGGTTTCCTTTGGCTTTTAAAAGAACTACAATTGTATGGACGATAAACCAAGTATCTATTGTAGCCGTTGCTTGGTTCATTAAATCGGTATCGAACTACGCCCTCTGTCAAGACGAACTTCGTTATGAAGCTGATCACACGCCGTCCTATAATAACATTGACCCGTTATCCGCAGCACATTCCGATATTAATATGCGTGTCATTAGGTGACGGTATTAGTCAGGGTTCAGTGTATAACAGTGCTTTATGGAAATCGTTTTAGAGCTGTGTATATGTAGGTATGCATGTATGTACGTGTGTGCGTATGTATGTATGTATGTATGCATGTATGTATGTATGTATGTATGTATGTGTGTAAGTGTGTGTATATATGTGCATTTGTATGTATGTATGTGAGTATGTATGTATGATGAATACGGATTGGGCTATATAACGCATATAGTCATTTTTAGATAATTTAAGTAATGATAATGCTATTAAAATCCCTGTTCACACAGTTAGATTTGGCTAAATGAGAAATCTCAACTGTAAACATATTATGAATTCATGGTAGAGGACGAATAACGGACGAATACACGTGGGTCAGGACACATTCTGAGGATGTACTCCGAGCAACACATGTGACGTCTCTATCTTCTTGCTATACAGTGTCCGTACAGCATGATAAGCACTGATTGTACGGTGCTATATGACAGATAATACATCGGATTAATTACATCATAACACAAATAACTATTCATCTGTAAAAATATGCATGATGAAGAGGAATTAAATGCTCTTTAATTCATCCATCCAGACACTACAAGGATGAAGTCTCTTGCCAGTTTCTTGGATTTATGGTTATACATATGTTCTTCAACTAAACTGTACGTACATCCTCTCCCGTCAGTGATTAAGTCTACACAAATAAATAGATCGCATGGTATATCACCTGATTGTGAGAAGATGCGGTAAGGGAAGTACTGTTATCGTACACACCTGTTAGTACATATAACAAATAAACAAGCGCTACTGTACATAGGAAACAGTAAGTTCGTACAATAAATACCACTACACGATGAATTTAACAGTATTGACTTCCTTAATAGCAGTGGACTCCCAGCGTGTTCAGGAGTATTATATGTCTTTGAATTTCTGAGGTAAGCACAGGCATTTACTTTCAAATGAGACACGGAGCTGGTCCATTGCCAACACTAATTTCCCTAGAAGTGTTTTCAATAATTACTGGATAAATATAGCTGCAAGGTGCAAGCGTTCTCAATCACGTTACCTGCCCTCCTCTCTATCACTACTACTTATCTTACCTGTCAATAGATACACAGGTAAGCATACCATCGGGACTTATCACTAAATAATCAACTTAAGTAAACAGTGGATACAGCGTGTACATCCCAGGTTTCTAAATCACTTTGCACTCGGGAAGGTAAACTAGTGTTGAAAGCATTCATGGTTTGTATAAGACCTGGCAACGCCCATTCCAGTAGCATGATTTGGGCAGCTGAAGACCCACCCATCATCGTATGAATAGAATAGAATTTGGTTAAATACGTGCTTAAAAGATAAATTGTAAATAAACAGATATTTAGTTAAGCTAGTAAATAAATAGGCGTTTAGTGAATGAGTACATACCTTTATAGTGAATGTAGTGTCAGTCGTAGAGGGGTTGTTTCAAAACTAACTCCACACTTTTCTGACTGACCATAACAGTCTGTCACGACATGTATGAGTGAGATATTATACGTGACGTATTATATACAACAGCATCTGGTATTGACGAATCTTTCATCAGATAAGTAGATCTAGGTCGTGTAGGGATACTCTCAAGAACGAGTTAGTATATTACACCACGCCATCCATGCACACCAGACTGTCAAGAACTAAACATGAAGTTCACCTCCTATCCACGCTGTAGACGTCACATCGGTGTAGGGACCGTCTCGAAACTGATGAAAGCCTTTGAACTTTAGGTCCCTGAATAGCCTTAAAATAACACGTCCCAGTGAGGACAGACTACCAGTGCGGTTAAACTGTGCTATATGGTCCCCGTCTAGAATGAAATGCGGAACTAGCCGTGTTGTGAAATAGACATACAGCTAGACTGGCTGTCAGCCGTTGATAACACTTTTTGTCGCTTTTCACCAGTAGAAGCTGTGCTGTGAGGTATACTAACTGAAAATGGACGGCCAAGATAATAAAGAATTTAAAGGACCTGGGATAGATCAAGACTGTTTCGGTCAATGATAAGTGAATTGTATCAATCACTGAGGTGGATGTGAGAGAGACGGGGTCCTGACAGACAGCCTAGAATAGCGTTGATTCATGAAAACAGAAAGAGGAAAGTGTTCGTTTATTTCATGGCTGGGTTAACAGAAGCTCTGACGTCAATGGAGATATTGGAGGGCAAACTGGTGTTGTTAGTGATGGTTTTAATTGGGGGTTTAGTGTTTGCGATGACGTCTGTATCAGTGAATAAATAGAAATGACAAATCTTATACGATGTGGGTTTTCCTATCTGCAGCGTATTTCGCAGATGTTTCAATTGGTTTATCATCTGTACACATGTATCATCTGATTTGAAAGAATTTGCAATAATGCGCTTCTTTGTGCAATGTGAAGGGCAATGCCAAGGCTAGTGATGTGATTTACGGATAGTTTCGATCAATAAGCAATTATGTAGAATATAAAACCTAATTATTCAAATGACGTTATAACTGTTTAATCACAATGTCAGTGACGTGTATACACCTGCGACATAGTCATTCTACGACTCGATAGAGAATAATCAAAAAGAAAAGAATTGGTCAAACCTGTTCTCCTACAATGTTTTATATTAAATGCAACCACGTTCAAGTGTATACAAAGGACTCTCAACCATATATAGGATCTAAGTAATCTGAACAAAATTACTTTGAAGGAAAGAAATTTGAGTGTTATACATTGTAATAATTCAAAATCTTTGAACCCGAAATCATATTGATTCTGTGCATCTGTGAGTTAAAGTTGATCATGAATCCCTAAACCAAACGAATACAATTGTACGAAAATATTCTTCTTGGTAGATCTAATTTCCAAATTTTAGTTGTCCAATATAAGTGCTACATTACTAGATTCTTATCAGTACCATATCCAATCCTATATTTGAGGAAAACTTTAGCAATGTTTTACTGAACTCACACCTGACACCCCTCTGGGACAGTCAATGAGAAGTGAGTGGAGTGGAATGGAGTTAATAATCCACTGTCTACACAATAGAGTTATCGATCACCATTAATTAACTTATGAGAAAAAGTTCAAGCATTAAAACGGAGTACCTTCCAGCGATTTCCGAAAAATTAAAGTCAGAATGTATACGCATGAATGTCTGAATGAGCTGTTTCTTATCGGAGCGTGATCAAGCGTTAAAACAAAAGGTCAGTTCCGGTGTGTGCTTGTTCCATGAGGAACTCCGCTAGGTATATACATGTATATCTGAATTGGTATTTTCTTATCCGAATCTGATCAAGCGTTCCAACAATGGATCCGTGTACAAAGTGCCTCTCAACGGTTAGCACGACGCGAAACTGAACTCGTGGTCGACACAGTGGGTAAACACTCTAAATTATATACATTATAATCAGCAATCGTAATCAGTCGCGATCGATATTATCGAACTTAGTTTAACAACAGGTGTTAAGAAATTTGTGCATGCAGCTGTCAAAGCAAGATAAAGTATATATTCACCAAGTAATTATTCACCTCAGCTATCATTACACCTTTGACAATATGTTTGTCTGTGTTTAGCTCATCAGGCTTGAAATGACCGATTGGCCAATGTCATGACACGGCATGGCGTCCATCATCCGTCATATCCATCCATCCGTCAGTACATTTTCACTGTTTCACAGCTCAGGTTGCTAATATTTATAGCTTTGAATCACCATATCTGTGTAAATACCCGTTCGATTTTTATGTTTTATGGCTTTATTAAAACTTGTCTTGGCTTAAACATGGTATCTTATATTGAAGGACAATATATGATGACTTCATGTGTTTTCTAGTCGCTAGTTTTTCAACAATACGAAACCCTGTGGATCATGTAGTGCTATTGAATGTCTTTGATGAAGAATGTGCGTCATTTGGTTGGAAATGTTATCCTCTAAAGAACGAGAAATATGTGATATAAATCTAGACTTAGACCTAGATATCCTCTTATTTACAGTACTGTAAAATGAACAAGTCTAACTTAGTATCGACGGGTTACCGTCATAGAAAACTGTTCTCCACGTCAGTAACATTTTAAGGCGATTGCTACAAAAGAAACACATTGTCTGTTATGACTAATAGGTAACACAAGCCAACTGATTCAAGCCTGATCAATAGGTAATTAAAGAACAACACTTTTTCAATCATGAACACCTACTAAAATTGTGTGCATGTTTTCAACAACAACAAAAAGTAATTCATCTATTATCATAAGAAAACTGCTTCTTTATTGTGTAGAGACTCGACGTTGCTCTTTCGTCATTCCATCTCATCCTGTTTCTTTAAAATATACACATATGTATTCCACTTCTAAATGCCTCTTAGCTATTTGATCTTTTATCAGGTTTGCCTTCAAATCACAAGTTTAATTTACATGATCCAACCACCATTTGAGTTATATTTCAAGAGTGACCATTTAATACCTTTGCATATGTATTGCCCAAGTCTATTTCATGCACGGTTAGCGCCCTTCTGGTAAATAAGAGGTATACTTCCCATACACATATACGGTGTATAAAGGCATTAAATTAAATTAATCGCATTTAAATGTATGTCCTATCAGTGAAGAGGGAAAATAACATCTGTAAGTGTGGTTTCGGAATTCCTAGATTAATAAAGTTCACAATGTCCTTATCGTTACTTTTCCTTAACAGTTAAGAATTACGAAACTTTGATCTCTTAGTGTGTTGCTAAACTTGCTAAAATGGGCTTATGGAAATCATATTTGCAGTTTGGTACAATCAATATGGAAAATAACATTTTCTTGACTATCACACGCCTGGGGTATTTCCGTTGATTATTTTAGGACCGGAAGTTGCCGATATACCCGGAAGTCAGGCACTGCGAATGCTGATATGCGCGCCAATCAATGCTGCCCACACCACAAGCAGTTAAACAGGTGCCGTGATTTGTGGTAATGGATGTATCAAAGCAAGATGCGCCGACAAATTGAGTGGCTGCCATATTCTTGAATAATAACAACTACTGGAAATCAATTAATGTTGTTTGCTTTATTAACGCGGGTGTCATTATGACATACATGGCTACCTGATAATGAAAAATCATAGCCAATTGTAAGAATCCTATTTCGTTTGTGTACAGCCATTCTCTCTCTGCATGTTTTTATTAAAGAGGTTTGTTTACAATAATCAATAATGCATTCATCAATCAATTAGGTTATAACGTTACATTAAATGTCCTTTTCAGTTAAATGCATTTCTTTTTGTACTGGGAAGATGCGGCGAACACTTGACGCGCTGAGAGATAATTTCAATTTGTCATTTTAAACAGTTTAAACAGTTTAAACATTTCCCTAACGTTATTTATCTGCTCGATGTTTATATGTTTATTATGCAAATCCATGATCTCGCCACAGCGTTTATTCACATAGTCGTTATCATGAAGCACTGAGTGCTGCCGGGTGGGCAGGTCATACCGTTCTCGTGCAATGGAGCATCTTGTGTTTTAGTGTAATACTGAGTTGTATCAGTCTGAGAAAAGTGTTCTCATCGCTGCAGTGAGATATCACTCGTTTCATCACTGTGAAAGTGTCACAAAGTCAATGACGTAACACTGTCTGATATATGGTATGATATGGTACCATATATGATATGGTACCATATATGATATGGTATAGTCACAGCCACACAACGTTATCGGTCGTTCTTTGGAGACAATATGCTGAAATGAAGTCCTCAGAAATCGGTAATATGGGCCGTTTTCGGACTTAATATGCCTTCAATTCAACTTTGGTGCATCCACTAGATAGGATATTTTGTGTGTACAGTGTAATACTAAACGTATCTCATCTCATTACATGAACCAATATGGGCCTATCCCTGCCACTCGGTGAGAGATAACACACAGGAGATATAACACAGGTGGCATGAACTCTCCTCCATTTATTACATACCATCTGATGAACAATTTGGTACTTAAAATGGGGCTATATTTTCTCTTAAATTTATTTATTTGAAACTTCTTATCTGTTTTCTTTTTACATGCATTATTGATTTCGGTATATCAATATGCAATTACACTTTTTTTTTAACCTAAAACATATATGATAAGGATGTCGTATTTCTAAACTAGTGTCCAAAAGAAACGATACCATCTATTTTTTAAAATATCTTTTTACAAAGTGATTTTTTTCGTATGAACACATGGTTTTGCGTATCCCACATCCCAAATGCAGTGTATTCAATCGAAAATACCGAGAACATTTTATCACATCCGGAGAAATGGTGCACTTTGTGAAAATGACATTATTTTAGGTAGCATAGTTTGCAACTGCAGATAAAGTGTATAAAACGGCTGACCATACACGTTGGTATCAAAGCAACAAAAAGCACACAAGAAAATATCGGTTTTGACAGCCATTGAGAGTGAGAGAGTCGTTGGAATTGTCACATAACGAGTCTCACACGCCGACGACGCCAGAAGGTTCGGTTGCGCGCGCATAGCAGTCATCAGGTTAACGCAACGGTTACGTGATAGAGATCGGACAACATGCAGGTCGAGAAGAAGGTGATTACGCTTATTGAAGACCGCCACATCCGGGTATTTCATCTCCGAAACCCATTCATTATTACGACGTTAACGTCAAAGACGTCACTCAGACACGTGATTAGCAGACAAACTTGGTAAAAGAGATTGAAGACTCATGATATCTGAACACGTCGTCCATACCACAAAACGTTCCTGAGGCCTCAACAACGAGTAAACAAACATACGAATTCAACGTTGGAAACAGAGAGATTGAGCACTGGCCATGCTCTCATATGGGAGCCGATTTTGCATCTTCAAGAGCAATGGTAGACAGCGTGTTTACCGAAGAATTAGTGATCTTTACTCTCTGAATTGCGTCCATCAAGTCAGCCAATTGCCTCCTTGATGAATGACATAGCTTATCTTCTGACGTCAACCAACGTCTGACGTCATCAACCCATAGACGTGTACTTGCCCGTTCTGACGCTCGGCATGGACATACCGAATACAAATGTGACTTAGTGACGCCTCTTTTGACATTTTCAACATTTGTCTCAGTCATTTGCGTGAATGAAATTTTCATTTTCAGACCCCTCACGTCGATACAGACCTGCACAAATGAATGCAAAGTACTGATTGAAATGAATTTTGTACACATGTTAAATGAAAGAAATCTCAAAAGAATTATACCAATTATAAATTTCTGTGTCGTTAAGTTTTCCTGTAATGGCCGCTCAAAGACGTGTTATCGTTTCTTTTGGACACTAGTTTATTAATGTAATATGGGTGTATAAATGACGATTGAACAGTAGTCGTTTATTTAGTACGAAATGATTCATACCTATATATTGTGTTTGGTTATATATGCATGAAATAGGGAGCGGCATTCAGATAAGCAAAAATTTGCTTGTTTGCCAATCCCGTCACTGTCTTGTGAATAAATACGTTTAAACCATATGCATGAAACCTATGTATGAGGTACTTGACAATGTACACACAAGAAGTACGATATTCATGCTACACAATACACACGGATATGTTGTGGATTAAAATTAAAGCCATTTAAGCTAAAGTTCCGAGCACTTAAGCCTCCTTGAAAGGTATGGCTTACATGTCAATGTTTGTTTCTGACCTCCTCGCTTAACAACCGCTGTATTTGTTTTGACAACCAATGCGTATTGGAAGCCCAAATTTATTGCTCAATTCGCGGTGTTATACGATTCGACACTCTGACAGCTTGAATTAAAGGTACACTATCTGTCACACGCTGTCAATATTTTACTTTCAATTCAAGGTAAATTGATCCATAAATTGAGATTCGATGCTGAGGTCTGAAATTTATATTGTATGAAGGAGGATTATCTAAATTTACATTAAATCTGAAGAGCTAAGGTTGGCGTTTTCAAATTAAGAATTCCTTTTTTATTTCCAATAACAATGGGCAACTTTCAGTAAACTCCCAGCAACCAATGGCTATACGGTTAAGTAACGGTAAGTACATGTTAGCTTTATTTAGCATTTAAGACTTTATATAGCTTCAGGAATCTTACGTAAATGTTCAAATAGTTATGCTCCCTTATGTTCAAACAGCATGGATAGTTTACTCTAGAGTTTTCTTTTTTTGGGGAAATGGATCTTGCTGATACATTATGTTATCTAAAACCCTCAGTCTGGCGTTATGAAATAGGCATAATATCGGTAGTGTAAACTAGTGTAATACTAATGTTGAAGCCCACACTACCATAACAGCTGAAATAGAGTTCTCCTAGTTTAGACAAATGAATCTATATTGTCACATATCTACATTCAAATTCTCTTTAAAATTAAGACTAGTATTTCAAGTAGAACTTTACAGTGAGATATCGTATGGTTGATGCCATTTCTTGTATTTCCAGTAGAACTTTACAGTGAGATATCGTATGGTTGATGCCATTTCTTGTATTTCCAGTCGACCTTTACAGTGAGATATCGTGTGGTTGATGCCTTTTCTTGTATTTCCAGTCGACCTTTACAGTGAGATATCGTATGGTTGATGCCATTTCTTGTATTTCCAGTCGACCTTTACAGTGAGATATCGTATGGTTGATGCCATTTCTTGTATTTCCAGTAGAACTTTCCAGTGAGATATCGTATGGTTGATGCCTTTTCTTGTATTTCCAGTCGACCTTTACAGTGAGATATCGTATGGTTGATGCCATTTCTTGTATTTCCAGTCGAACTTTCCAGTGAGATATCGTATGGTTGATGCCGTTCCTTGTATTTCCAGTCGACCTTTACAGTGAGATATCGTATGGTTGATGCCGTTCCTTGTATTTCCAGTAGACCTTTACAGTGAGATATCGTATGGTTGATGCCATTTCTTGTATTTCCAGTCGACCTTTACAGTGAGATATCGTATGATTGATGCCATTTCTTGTATTTCCAGTAGAACTTTACAGTGAGATATCGCATGGTTGATGCCATTTCTTGTATTTCCAGTCGACCTTTACAGTGAGATATCGTATGATTGATGGCATTTCTTGTATTTCCAGTAGAACTTTCCAGTGAGATATCGTATGATTGATGCCATTTCTTGTATTTCCAGTAGAACTTTACAGTGAGATATCGTATGATTGATGCCATTTCTTGTATTTCCAGTAGAACTTTACAGTGAGATATCGTATGATTGATGCCGTTTCTTGTATTTCCAGTAGAACTTTACAGTGAGATATCGTATGGTTGATGCCATTTCTTGTATTTCCAGTAGAACTTTCCAGTGAGATATCGTATGATTGATGCCATTTCTTGTATTTCCAGTAGAACTTTACAGTGAGATATCGTATGGTTGATGCCATTTCTTGTATTTCCAGTAGAACTTTCCAGTGAGATATCGTATGATTGATGCCATTTCTTGTATTTCCAGTAGAACTTTACAGTGAGATATCGCATGGTTGATGTCATTTCTTGTATTTCCAGTCGACCTTTACAGTGAGATGTCGTATGGTTGATGCCATTTCTTGTATTTCCAGTCGACCTTTACAGTGAGATATCGTATGGTTGATGCCGTTCCTTGTATTTCCAGTCGACCTTTACAGTGAGATATCGTATTGTTGATGCCATATCTTGTATTTCCAGTCGACCTTTACAGTGAGATATCGTATGGTTGATGCCGTTCCTTGTATTTCCAGTCGACCTTTACAGTGAGATATCGCATGGTTGATGCCATTTCTTGTATTTCCAGTCGACCTTTACAGTGAGATATCGTATGGTTGATGCCGTTCCTTGTATTTCTAGTAGACCTTTACAGTGAGATATCGTATGGTTGATGCCATTTCTTGTATTTCCAGTAGAACTTTACAGTGAGATATCGTATGATTGATGCCATTTCTTGTATTTCCAGTCGACCTTTACGGTGAGATATCGTATGGTTGATGTCATTTCTTGTATTTCCAGTCGACCTGTACGATGTACGATATTAGCTGAAACTTTATGAATACTGATGTCTGTTATATTACTCAGCTGTTGAAGATTGTGGTATACCAAATGACATGACGTCATAATGCTGAAGATAAGACGTCACAATATTAGCGCCGCGGAGACAAACTGCAGTAAGTGACATACCAGACATATTCTTGTAGTTATGGCAGTGCAAATAGCAATTGATTAATAACATTCTTAACTCAGTTCCATGTTATTCATTCTCTTCCCATAAAGGTTACTCCCTTCAGATTTCCGATCCTAACTTCTGTTCAACATGGCCTGAACATGGTCAGCAAAATTCCCTAGCAGGAGAAGGGGGAACCTCATACTGTATCCCTGCTTCTTAACCAATAAAAACTCATCTTTCAGCGGCCATGTCGACCGAGTGACTCCAAAGATCTAGGCATTTGAATTTTAAGGGTCTTGCTTATTAGCATATGCCCTTCGATTATGTCTGATGTAAATAACACAAATGAACTATTTTCGGTATTTGTCTCTGATTTGGTCTTCTTTATTTATCAGCATGTTTATGATCAATCACAAAATCTAATAGCATATTTCGAGGACAACACATTAAACGAGAAAACGTTTAACTTTATCCTTATGACGTGTCATTGGCAAATGCCACTTTTACAACGGCATCGCTGATTGTACAAATAGATTCAATTGTAAGCAATCATTACATTCCATTTTTCCTCGGATTCAGGCCATGTAGAACAGAGGAAATCTGAAGGGAATAACCTCTGTGGGAAGAGAATGGTGTTATAAAGTGTTTATGAAACTCGTGAAGTGTATCGATATCTTTCTCTTTTTCGTTTCCATAAATAATATTACATGTCATACATTTTGTATATCTTATATAAACTCTTTCTCCTTGTTTATTATAAATGTATGTAATAACCATCGACAGCTTTTGTTATACCCTTGGCCTTGGCCCTGCCATAATCTCTACATATCCCATGTTCATCCACTCCTGACTGCAATGGTTTTCTAGACTTGACAGGTACTGAGGATTTGTCAGAAAATGTACACGGTTATAGGCCTACTTTTTAGTTTAGCGGTTTAGTCGCTTCCCTTGACAAACATGTATGTTCAATGTTTTAAAGTTCCGTTGCATCGGTATTACTAAGTCATGTCTATGATAGAGTGTAGTTAATGGTTGGTTACTTTAATATAGATCAATTAGGCCTATTTGTTTAACAAGATTATATTAAGGATCAAAATATCAGCAGTATACATTGTTGTCCTTTTTCGGATGAGCTCAGTGCGGGATTCGAACCCACGGGTTCCGTGGCAGGCACTAATTACCAGTACCTGTTCAATAGCTTCTCGACATAACCACGACGCCTCGAAAAAAAACGATATGTCATAACTGGGTGTTAATCTAGTTTAACATTCTGTGCCCTAGTCAGATGTAAAGGCTTTACAAGAATTTGTACTATTGCAGATAGTATTTTCCCAAATATGACAATGTTACATTTATTCACAATCTTAATGGATAGTGTTTTATCCAATTACGCATAAAAAAAAATCTTCATTACATCAGTTTGTTAAAAAGTCAAACAGAGACTAAATTGTAAATACGTTAGAATATCCAAATGAGAACTTGAGGAATTACAAAAAGAAAAAATATAGTAATATTCAACTAAATTGTATGTGTTTGACCACTTCATAAGAGCTTTGGCAAGCGTCGTATCCAAGTAAAAAAGTAGTCATTATATCATCTGGCTTCAAACTAAAACGCCACTCAAAGTAGTTAATATTCAACCGTCACGGCAATGTTTTGTATGAGAAATGCAAATATTTGTTCAATATGTAATTCGAGCTCATATCCAATATCAGTTTAAGTGAACCTTTCAATAAGGCAAATAAACAAACACTAGCTCAATATTAAACTATCACGTAAATGCAGATGTTTTGCTATCACATTAACTTATGAGGCAATACAGGCACTTTCCGTGTCAGTGTGTGCGGTAAAGATTGTAATCACCAGTGCCTTAGCAACGGTCCTCTTCATAACATCCATTCATGGAATAAATATTACATGTTTTTGTTTTGTCAGTAAACAATGGCAACAGCGTGAAATGAAAGAAAATCGATTAATCTTCGGCAATAATTTTTTGTATGTTTAAGTACTAAGTATTTATTCATTCTCGGGAACAAAAGACCATCGACGTTTCCTGTTGCATTGTACAAGCAACACAAACACAATCATTTCTGTAATTGAGTCTTCTTTAAAACGGTTTGCTTTTTTCTGTTTAACGTATGGTAGCTTGAATGAATTACAAAAGGATAATACATGTATTTTGATCAACTGCAAGGATTCATAAATAAAACGCGCAAATGTGTTCATTACGAATATATATGTAAATAATTGTAAATAAGTAAGTTGATTTACACCATTTGATTCTGATTATTTAGCCTGTAGTCATTAAATGTGCAATATCAATCAATCTAATTACTGAAGATTAGCTAATAAACTATCCCTACTATGTCGCATATTAATATACGCATTGCCATAACGTTTGGGATAGTGACTTAATTAAGCCGTCTTTACACCTATACACAGTTTTCCGTTAACATTAACTTGTGTTTTGATGAAGCTTATCCTTCAGTTATTAGGATATATAAATGATAAGTTCAATAAATTTGTATTTGTTCCAGTTGTTACACAGTTGAAACACAAGAGTCAAACAACAAGGCATATAGTCCGACTGTGAATAGGTAAATACATGTTATTATAAATGATAAGTTAATCATATTTTCACCCGACATTCAATTCAGGCTCATCAGTAAAGACATTTGTTTCTTCTTTTCTTCTTACTATTTGGGTCTATTATTGTTTCATTACTAGCAATTATTAAATATGTACATACAAACATACATACATATAAACATTTGTATAGCGCCAATATCCAACTAAGCTGCTCAAAGGCGCTCTGTTTGCCCCCGATCATTGGATGTCACTGTTTAACGACACTCTTTGTCAATCTCAGCTCCATTTGGAGTATGCAACTTTTGCAGCCACTAGGCGCACCAAGTTAAATCACCATGCTCATCCTTACGAGGTACCCATTCATAGCTGGGTGAACTAGGACACATAGTCACAGTATTTTGTCCAAGGATAATGCACGTTGCTGTACCTGCAACTAGGTGTCTGCACGTATTCATGTGGCCACCATCTGGTCATTTACCAACGGATTCGTGGGTTATTTTAAGTGCACAGGGTTGTGTACTGTACACTAGGGGTTGTGACAACACTAAAAGAGTCCGCACTCAAAGTTGACTCCAAGGTTTTTACACCCGGTCACAGGTGGACTCGAACCCGGCACCTCAAGCTCGCTGGATTGCTAACCTGACGACTCGGCCACCGTGCGACAGGATATTTTCAAATTAAGAAGCTGATGCTTGTAAAAGAAACCCAATAAACGCTATATAACACTAAGCAATATAATATACCAAAATATATGTTTGTTCATACATTAAAGTTTGTTCATACATTACTTTATAGATATTTCATTAATGAGGTGATGCATTTTTACAAGTGGTATTATGAACAATAGTTAACTCATATAGTCACCTCATGTACACACACGTGTTATATACACTTGACAGCACGTCATAACGTCGAGTATTGTACTAGCTGACATTAGAACCGAGTGAAAGCTACGCTCTTATACACTAGTATATAGCTGTTCATTTATTACAAGTCGCTTCATGTGTGACGACCCCTACAGAGATATTACTTACATCTCCACATTGATACTATACACGTCAACGTATGTGTCAATATATATGTGGCGTTTTTATAAGTCGGGGAAACACAATATACATGAATATCGTACAATAAAGACAGTCAAAAAGCCACATAATCAGGAGAAGAGATACTATTGGTTGTACAACTGTGGTACTGGCACTCCTCACGATACACGCTGGTCGAACCGTTGCTTTAATTCAGTTTCATAAACCTCTCTGAGAAAGATCAAATTGAAAAATAAGTGTTTAAAGTCATTAATAGAGTAGCTAGCCACATCGCTATCATTAGTTTCATTATAACATGTACGTGAAATCTTATTTTAAATTTTCTGTAAAGCAATATTCATTTTTGCATCGATTTCAAGAATATTGAACCAATTTACATTGATTTAACCTTACTTGCTACTGCCATCTGATCATACCGATAAGCATTCTGCTTTATGTGATTGAAGCATATCGTTCACAGTTTCTCACAGTGCACTATGAATGCTAATATTGTATCGTCTTGTATGCTGAGATATTTTACTAAGACAAACAGAGATACAGTTACCGGACGATGGAGTTCAATACTGTATTGAAGGAATGGTCACATTATACTTGTAATACACGAATAAAAACTGCACATCAAGACGTTCATGATAAGAGACAATTACTGTTCCTGAAATGCATAATGTCTTCATTGCAACTCACCCCATTTTGAAGCTTGGGTTATGTTCCTCACATCTTGACCGTCAGCTTGTATTGACCTCCTCTCAGATGAACCATGTCAGTTCCCAAGGTAAAATCACCTCAGGCACATACCTGACGAATACAACTTGCACAGATCCAACAATAGTGAAATAGTTTCCTCAATAGTCAATGTAGACCTTCACAAGTAATATATGTTATCCAATAGTGAGATGTTTTCTTCCAAAGTTAGATATGTCCTCACTATGCCAAACGACAGCAAAACAATCTGTCGTCTGCTCGGGCCACTTGTCGCGATCGTCTGCGCGGAGAGAAGCAGACGACTCCCTCAGTGGCAATGTTTAGCAGTATCTATGGGCCGGTACGCAAGACTTAACATGTTGGTAACACGATCAGGGTGTTGTTCAACTTAGGCTTATTTCTTCTTCAAAGAATAGGGGAGACCGGGGCAAAGCGCGCAAGGCATTCTTTTGAAAATTTACAATTTTCAGCTGCGTATCTTTAGACCTTCGGGAGAACTTAGTTTTGGAGTATGAAATTAACACACTCTTATACTTCTGGTCACCATCGTTTTCGGCTTAGAAGGAAAAAAGTTTTTTTTTTAACATGGGCCACTTTGCCCCGTGGTCCGGGGTAAAGTGGCCCATGGTGGGCGCTTTGCCCCGTCTTCCTTATGTGGGTTGAAACGACGTTGACGTTTTTTGAAACGGTAAACACGAATAAGGTTTTCATAGTTCATAATAAACTGTACAGAATACCATGTATACTTTAAGTCAATTGCTTTTTAGTTCTACCCCAGAAACAGAACCAACTTTTGGATGAACGGATTATAGGCCTATATGCCGAGAACAGAAAAAAGATAAAAGTTTATATATAAAAAACTACTGATGTGCAAAAGAAACGTCCAGACATTTTAAAAAGAGCAGAAAATGAAATATTGATGTCGTAGAAAGTATATTGTGAATGCATTTGATAGACACATGTTTTGTAAAGTATTACTCACAATTTCAACCTTCAGAGTAAGATACTTTTATTTATTCAGACTGTTCAAATACACATGGGGTGTTAAAATCGCTTTTTCAAGATGTTTTTTGGCCACAATATTTGCTTTTAAGTTTAAAAAATTAAAAGCGAACAGCAACCACACAAGTCAAAACGTAACAAAACAAAAAAGTAACAAATTTAACATTTGTAGGAAACACATTTCCAAGTGCAAACGTTTAAATACTCTTCGAAGGTCTGATAAAACAAAGAATGACCTATCGTTAGCATAACTATTAAAGACGTTCCTAACAATTATCCATGTCCAGAAACATTTAAAATCAAATCATCGTTCTATCTTAATAAAGAAAGGTAATGGTGTTATGGCTGTGTGAATAGTTTGTGTTTTATGGTGATAATGATATTTGCTATAACCTTATATAGATGAATGATGTAATAAAATAAAAATATTTTCCACTGAAGAGTTATCTTCCTTTGCCAATTGTTTTTCATAAATATTGAACTTCAGAACCAAATATCTCAGAAAATAGGTCCGTGACATATATGTTTATGAGTCTTCAGCAGTACATTTTCATATTTGAATTGTTAATTGTTTTCATATTTGAATCGTTTTTATTTTTTTTCTATTCTTGAACAGGACGTTTGAAGTTATTTCTGCAGAATTCATTGTTGATATTGTATTTTTATCATATAAGGCTGACACAATTAAACTTACAATTTACATAAATCCCTTTTCTATTCTATTAACATTTAATTTTTTAAAGAAAAAAACACTAACGTAACACAAAAACTCTGAATGATGACCATAATGTTTATTAAAGTAACTAACAAAATCAAACAAGCGTGCCCTGACGGTTTTTGAGACATTACTACAATAAATATCATTTTGCAGAAAAAGGTCCGTAGCATGCATTTTTCCTCTTTGAATTTTTAAAAATGCATATTCAGCTTGCACCATGCCAAGTTACAGAATTTTTTCATTTATTTTGATTATTGGTGGAAAGAGTGGCCTTTAAAAGGTAATAACCTGACACTGGTTAGCTTATTCTGAAAATACATTTGAAGGCCCAACATAATATAAACTGCATTGGGGCAAAGCGCGCCGCCCCCACAGCATATACCTTTTTAAAATGGAAATAGAAGAAATTAGACACCAAGTGCATACAAACATGAAAAATGTAAGCTTAGATAATCTGTCTTCACCTAGAAAGTGATTATTTAGCTCCGGTGATAGAAAATGTGTCTATCAGTTATGATATTTTCTCCCGATTTTTACATGAAAACGTTCAATATTAAATTTGTCGCCCTCCTGTCGATGTGCCGCTGACTGCTCATACTTTGTTCTAGGATTTTGTGGCGTTAGATATACTGGATCAGTCAATACTGTTCTCAGTAACTACACCCACGGGATGGAACACAGCAGCTTCAATCTGTATTATCTGATTTACTTCATCCCCAGGCGGATTTACTTTGCAGAATATATTACAATACATAAATAACTTTCAAGACAGAAAGAGAGACACTTTTATTGACATACTATTTGTATATGTTTTTTAATATAACCTCATTAATATCATAACATTTTTGTAATAAACTCCAACATATCCATAACTTTCAGTAATCTGAAGACAATATTATTGCGACGTTTTTCAATCTGAAAATATTTCATTATTTCCATAAATGTAGCGTGTGAAATCACTTCAAAGAGATCTTGTCATTCGACTAATCATCGATATACCCATGTGCCAGGAGGGAACAAGAAGAAGCGAAGACATATCACGTTCATGTAATGTCTTTTTTGGGAGACATTTTCCATGTAATAGCGTCCTGTTGCTATTTTCAACAACAGCTGAAAATGCATTAAGTCGTATCCTTCTTATAACCTAATCCGTTTGGAAATAGGTGGATAAATATAACCATACGAGCTTTGACTAATGTTGTGATTGAATATCAGGATTACTGTTTAACCTGTCAGAGAGTGTTGTTCAGGATTCCTGGTTATGTAAACATTTACGATCAATTAAACACCTTGACATGTGGGAATGCCTAGAGGTTATTAACATTGTACAGCTGAGCCGTATATTCTAGTAAATGAATGGTTCATGTAGCAGAATTAATTACTCTGATAATGTTGACTGGTCATAATATTGCAATCGAGTTTTCGTTTCTCATCGATATCTGTTTAGTCCTCCTCAGTCGATAGTAACTGTTGATTAGCATCAACTTTATTTCATAATTGCTGAATTCAAATTTGAAAACTTGTGAACTTGACAGTTTTCTCATATTATGTTTCTCAGTTTCATTTATTTGCTCTAGACTTAGTTCTGCAAGACCCCTTAATAATGACATAATCACGATGTAGGGAAGTCAAACGTGTTTTCTTTATTATACTTAACGTCAGTGAAGACTTGGATTTGTTCCGATTTTGCAATGTGTTATAAGTTTTCATTAACTGTCTAAAGGAACCGTGAATATTGCCACAAGCAGGGTACAGATACTGTTCATGTTGCAAGACAACAGGTCCCCTGCTGTCATCTGATGAAGGAGCAGATAAGAATTCAAAAACATCTTTTTTTTACAAAATTTAATATTTTTTTATACAGAAATCATATTGTTCTTAGAAAGATACCTCAAATATTTAGTTGTTTCAACTGTATGATTTTTAGTGTATAAACGGTGCAATTCTTAAAAACTGAATACGTCACAAATACATGACATTTTGTATACCGATCGCCTTTTGTCATTTGTTTCGGTAACGTGTAAATGGATTTTTGGTTAAAGGTTTCTATTTACATTTATTGTACGAGCCTATCCTAAAGTCCCACTTTAGTCCTTGAACTGCATGTTTGTACATTGCTCTTTATCTATTCTTCTTTTGATCTATAACAACAAGAAATGACTTTATTCAGATCGATTCAACATCTTTCAATAAGCAAACACACCATATTCATGTCCATGATTAAAATGCAATTACAACGAACACGATTCCACCCTCTTATTAGCATTATAGCATGCTGTATAAGTAGCCTATACAAGGTTCAACAATGGCTACTGAGCAGTTTGTATACAAGTCCTCCTGGTCACACGCCCCGGATCAGGAGAGCACTATTTGATCAGGCACGTCGAGTGTTATTTGATAGAGCACTGAATGCAAGGGCATGGAAGTAGAGCGTACAGGGACTGACAGGGAGTGCCCCCTGCATAGAACCGTATAGGACAATAACTCATACCTTAATGTTAAATAGTTTTATTTTTATGAAGGAAAAACTGTAGGCGAGGATATATGTTGAATAGGTTGTTAAAGATTTGCTAGACATTCTAAAACAAGGAAGGCTCTCGCTAATGTATACTATGGTATTTGACACCATATACATGTAAGACCGTATGCAGAAATGCTGTTATCAGTGTTTATTATATTTCATGAATACCTTTTATGATAAGTAGGTTTTCATATTTAACTTCATTTGTTAAATTATTAGTCAAGTGTTTTTTGCAGATCATGAATACATTCGCTCATTGTTTATGCAATGAGAAAGACATTATGTTTTCGTACTGTTCTTTATCTAATCCAAAATTATAATTTTGGAATAAAACAGAACACAAGGTTAATATTCTATATTGGCATAAGTTCACATGCATGCGGTATGTTGATATTCTGCAATAGCTTTAGTTAACACTAATGTGGGATGTTGATATTCTATATTGGCATTAGATAACACTCTTGTGGGATGTTGATATTCTATATTATCATTAGTTAACACCCTTGTGGGATGTTGATATTCTATTTAGGCATTAGTTAACACTCCTGTGGGATGTAAATATTCTATATTGTCATTAGCTAACACTC
The DNA here is from genome assembly GCA_936450465.1 of Gibbula magus. NCBI lineage: Eukaryota > Metazoa > Mollusca > Gastropoda > Trochida > Trochidae > Gibbula > Gibbula magus. Next base: position 17,673,944 of record OW388292.1, read on the forward strand.
CTGTGTGATGTTAATATTCTGCTTTGGCATTAGCTAACACTCCTGTCTGATGTTAATATTCTGCTTTGGCATTGGCTAACACTCCTGTTGGATGTTAATATTCTGCTTTGTCATTAGCTAACACTCCTGTGTGATGTTAATATTCTGCTTTGGCATTAGCTAACACTCCTGTGTGATGTTAATATTCTGCTTTGGCATTAGCTAACACTCATGTGTGATGTTAATATTCTGCTTTGACATTAGCTAACACCCCTGTGTGATGTTAATATTCTGCTTTGGCATTACCTAACACCCCTGTCTGATGTTAATATTCTGCTTTGGCATTGGCTAACACTCCTGTGTGATGTTAATATTCTGCTTTGGCTTTAATTTAGCTAACGCTCCTGTGTGATGTTAATATTCTGCTTTGGCTTTAATTTAGCTAACACTCCTGTGGGATGTTAATATTCTGCTTTGGCATTAGCTGACACTCCTGTGGGATGTTAATATTCTGCTTTGGCTTTAATTTAGCTAACGCTCCTGTGGGATGTTAATATTCTGCTTTGGCATTAGCTAACACTCCTGTCTGATGTTAATATTCTGCTTTGGCATTGGCTAACACTCCTGTGGGATGTTAATATTCTGCTTTGTCATTAGCTAACACTCCTGTGTGATGTTAATATTCTGCTTTGGCATTAGCTAACACTCTTGTGTGATGTTAATATTCTGCTTTGGCATTAGCTAACACTCATGTGTGATGTTAATATTCTGCTTTGGCATTAGCTAACACCCCTGTGTGATGTTAATATTCTGCTTTGAATTAGCTAACACCCCTGTGTGATGTTAATATTCTGCTTTGGCATTGGCTAACACTCCTGTGGGATGTAAATATTCTGCTTTGGCATTGGCTAACACTCCTGTGTGATGTAAATATTCTGCTTTGGCATTAGCTAACACCCCTGTGTGATGTTAATATTCTGCTTTGGCATTGGCTAACACTCCTGTGGGATGTTAATATACTGCTTTGGCATTGGCTAACACTCCTGTGTGATGTTAATATTCTGCTTTGGCATTAGCTAACACCCCTGTCTGATGTTAATATTCTGCTTTGGCATTGGCTAACACTCCTGTGTGATGTTAATATTCTGCTTTGGCATTAGCTAACACTCCTGTGTGATGTTAATATTCTGCTTTGGCTTTAATTTAGCTAACACTCCTGTGGGATGTTAATATTCTGCTTTGGCATTAGCTAACACTCCTGTGGGATGTTAATATTCTGCTTTGGCATTAGCTAACACTCTTGGGTGATGTTAATATTCTGCTTTGGCTTTAATTTAGCTAACACTCTTGGGTGATGTTAATATTCTGCTTTGGCTTTAATTTAGCTAACACTCCTGTGGGACGTTAATATTCTGCTTTGGCATTAGCTAACACTCCTGTGGGATGTTAATATTCTGCTTTGGCATTAGCTAACACTCCTGTCTGATGTTAATATTCTGCTTTGGCATTAGCTAACACTCCTGTGTGATGTTAATATTCTGCTTTGGCTTTAATTTAGCTAACACTCCTGTGTGATGTTAATATTCTGCTTTGGCATTAGCTAACACTCCTGGGTGATGTTAATATTCTGCTTTGGCTTTAATTTAGCTAACACTCCTGTGGGATGTTAATATTCTGCTTTGGCATTAGCTAACACTCCTGGTTGATGTTAATATTCTGCTTTGGCTTTAATTTAGCTAACACTCCTGTGGGATGTTAATATTCTGCTTTGGCTTTAATTTAGCTAACACTCCTGTGTGATGTTAATATTCTGCTTTGGCATTAGCTAACACCCCTGTGTGATGTTAATATTCTGCTTTGGCATTGGCTAACACTCCTGTGGGATGTTAATATTCTGCTTTGGCATTGGCTAACACTCCTGTGTGATGTTAATATTCTGCTTTGGCATTAGCTAACACTCCTGTGTGATGTTAATATTCTGCTTTGGCATTGGCTAACACTCCTGTGTGATGTTAATATTCTGCTTTGGCTTTAATTTAGCTAACGCTCCTGTGTGATGTTAATATTCTGCCTTGGCTTTAATTTAGCTAACACTCCTGTGGGATGTTTATATTCTGCTTTGGCATTAGCTGACGCTCCTGTGGGATGTTAATATTCTGCTTTGGCTTTAATTTAGCTAACACTCCTGTGGGATGTTAATATTCTGCTTTAGCATTAGCTAACACTCTTGGGTGATGTTAATATTCTGCTTTGGCTTTAATTTAGCTAACACTCCTGTGGGACGTTAATATTCTGCTTTGGCATTAGCTAACACTCCTGTGTGATGTTAATATTCTGCTTTGGCATTAGCTAACACTCCTGTGTGATGTTAATATTCTGCTTTGGCATTAGCTAACAATCCTGTGGGATGTTAATATTCTGCTTTGGCTTTAATTTAGATAACACTCCTGTGGGATGTTAATATTCTGCCTTGGCATTAGCTAACACTCCTGGGTGATGTTAATATTCTGCTTTGGCTTTAATTTAGCTAACACTCCTGTGGGATGTTAATATTCTGCTTTGGCATTAGGTAACACTCCTGGGTGATGTTAATATTCTGCTTTGGCTTTAATTTAGCCAACACTCCTGTGGGATGTTAATATTCTGCTTTGGCTTTAATTTAGCTAACACTCCTGTGGGATGTTAATATTCTGCTTTGGCATTAGCTAACACTCCTGTGGGATGTTAATATTCTGCTTTGGCTTTAATTTATATAACACTCCTGTGGGATGTTAATATTCTGCTTTAGCATTAGCTAACACTCCTGGGGGATGTTAATATTCTGCTTTGGCTTTAATTTAGCTAACACTCCTATGGGATGTTAATATTCTGCTTTGGCATTAGCTAACACTCCTGTGGGATGTTAATATTCTGCTTTGGCTTTAATTTAGATAACACTCCTGTGGGATGTTAATATTCTGCGTTAGCATTAGCTAACACTCCTGGGGGATGTTAATATTCTGCTTTGGCTTTAATTTAGCTAACACTCCTGTGGGATGTTAATATTCTGCTTTGGCATTAGCTAACGCTCCTGTGGGATGTTAATATTCTGCTTTGGCTTTAATTTAGCTAACACTCCTGTGGGATGGTAATATTCTGCTTTGGCATTAGCTAACACTCCTGGGTGATGTTAATATTCTGCTTTGGCTTTAATTTAGCTAACACTCCTGTGTGATGTTTATATTCTGCCTTGGCTTTAATTTAACTAACACTCCTGTGGAATGATACTATTCTGCTTTGGCATTAGCTAACACTCCTGTGTGATGTTAATATTCTGCTTTGGCTTTAATTTAGCTAACACTCCTGTGGGATGTTAATATTCTACTTTGGCATTAGCTAACACTCCTGTGGGATGTTAATATTCTGCTTTGGCTTTAATTTAGCTAACACTCCTGTGGGATGTTAATATTCTACTTTGGCATTAGCTAACACTCCTGTGGGATGTTAATATTCTGCTTTGGCATTAGCTAACACTCCTGTGGGATGTTAATATTCTATTTTGGCTTTAATTTAGCTAACACTCATGTGGGATGTTAATATTCTACTTTGGCATTAGCTAACGCTCCTGTTGGATGTTAATATTCTGCTTTGGCTTTAATTTAGCTAACACTCCTGTGGGATGTTAATATTCTACTTTGGCATTAGCTAACACTCCTGTGGGATGTTAATATTCTACTTTGGCATTAGCTAACACTCCTGTGGGATGTTAATATTCTACTTTGGCATTAGCTAACACTCCTGTGGGATGTTAATATTCTGCTTTGGCTTTAATTTAGCTAACACTCCTGTGGGATGTTAATATTCTATTTTGGCTTTAATTTAGCTAACACTCATGTGGGATGTTAATATTCTACTTTGGCATTAGCTAACGCTCCTGTTGGATGTTAATATTCTGCTTTGGCATTAGCTAACACTCCTGTGTGATGTTAATATTCTGCTTTGGCATTGGCTAACACTCCTGTGTGATGTTAATATTCTGTTTTGGCTTTAATTTAGCTAACGCTCCTGTGTGATGTTAATATTCTGCTTTTGCTTTAATTTAGCTAACACTCCTGTGGGATGTTAATATTCTGCTTTGGCATTAGCTGACGCTCCTGTGGGATGTTAATATTCTGCTTTGGCTTTAATTTAGCTAACACTCCTGTGGGATGTTAATATTCTGCTTTGGCATTAGCTAACACTCTTGGGTGATGTTAATATTCTGCTTTGGCTTTAATTTAGCTAACACTCCTGTGGGACGTTAATATTCTGCTTTGGCATTAGTTAACACTCCTGTGTGATGTTAATATTCTGCTTTGGCATTAGCTAACACTCCTGGGTGATGTTAATATTCTGCTTTGGCATTAGCTAACACTCCTGTGGGATGTTAATATTCTGCTTTGGCTTTAATTTAGATAACACTCCTGTGGGATGTTAATATTCTGCCTTAGCATTAGCTAACACTCCTGGGTGATGTTAATATTCTGCTTTGGCTTTAATTTAGCTAACACTCCTGTGGGATGTTAATATTCTGCTTTGGCATTAGGTAACACTCCTGGGTGATGTTAATATTCTGCTTTGGCTTTAATTTAGCCAACACTCCTGTGGGATGTTAATATTCTGCTTTGGCTTTAATTTAGCTAACACTCCTGTGGGATGTTAATATTCTGCTTTGGCATTAGCTAACACTCCTGTGGGATGTTAATATTCTGCTTTGGCTTTAATTTAGATAACACTCCTGTGGGATGTTAATATTCTGCTTTAGCATTAGCTAACACTCCCGGGGGATGTTAATATTCTGCTTTGGCTTTAATTTAGCTAACACTCCTGTGGGATGTTAATATTCTGCTTTGGCATTAGCTAACGCTCCTGTGGGATGTTAATATTCTGCTTTGGCTTTAATTTAGCTAACACTCCTGTGGGATGGTAATATTCTGCTTTGGCATTAGCTAACACTCCTGGGTGATGTTAATATTCTGCTTTGGCTTTAATTTAGCTAACACTCCTGTGTGATGTTTATATTCTGCCTTGGCTTTAATTTAACTAACACTCCTGTGGAATGATAATATTCTGCTTTGGCATTAGCTAACACTCCTGTGTGATGTTAATATTCTGCTTTGGCTTTAATTTAGCTAACACTCCTGTGGGATGTTAATATTCTACTTTGGCATTAGCTAACACTCCTGTGGGATGTTAATATTCTGCTTTGGCTTTAATTTAGCTAACACTCCTGTGGGATGTTAATATTCTACTTTGGCATTAGCTAACACTCCTGTGGGATGTAATATTCTGCTTTGGCATTAGCTTACACTCCTGTGGGATGTTAATATTCTATTTTGGCTTTAATTTAGCTAACACTCATGTGGGATGTTAATATTCTACTTTGGCATTAGCTAACGCTCCTGTTGGATGTTAATATTCTGCTTTGGCTTTAATTTAGCTAACACTCCTGTGGGATGTTAATATTCTGCTTTGGCATTAGCTAACACTCCTGTGGGATGTTAATATTCTACTTTGGCATTAGCTAACACTCCTGTGGGATGTTAATATTCTACTTTGGCATTAGCTAACACTCCTGTGGGATGTTAATATTCTGCTTTGGCTTTAATTTAGCTAACACTCCTGTGGGATGTTAATATTCTATTTTGGCTTTAATTTAGCTAACACTCATGTGGGATGTTAATATTCTACTTTGGCATTAGCTAACGCTCCTGTTGGATGTTAATATTCTGCTTTGGCATTAGCTAACACTCCTGTGTGATGTTAATATTCTGCTTTGGCATTGGCTAACACTCCTGTGTGATGTTAATATTCTGCTTTGGCTTTAATTTAGCTAACGCTCCTGTGTGATGTTAATATTCTGCTTTGGCTTTAATTTAGCTAACACTCCTGTGGGATGTTAATATTCTGCTTTGGCATTAGCTGACGCTCCTGTGGGATGTTAATATTCTGCTTTGGCTTTAATTTAGCTAACACTCCTGTGGGATGTTAATATTCTGCTTTGGCATTAGCTAACACTCTTGGGTGATGTTAATATTCTGCTTTGGCTTTAATTTAGCTAACACTCCTGTGGGACGTTAATATTCTGCTTTGGCATTAGCTAACACTCCTGTGTGATGTTAATATTCTGCTTTGGCATTAGCTAACACTCCTGGGTGATGTTAATATTCTGCTTTGGCATTAGCTAACACTCCTGTGGGATGTTAATATTCTGCTTTGGCTTTAATTTAGATAACACTCCTGTGGGATGTTAATATTCTGCCTTAGCATTAGCTAACACTCCTGGGTGATGTTAATATTCTGCTTTGGCTTTAATTTAGCTAACACTCCTGTGGGATGTTAATATTCTGCTTTGGCATTAGGTAACACTCCTGGGTGATGTTAATATTCTGCTTTGGCTTTAATTTAGCCAACACTCCTGTGGGATGTTAATATTCTGCTTTGGCTTTAATTTAGCTAACACTCCTGTGGGATGTTAATATTCTGCTTTGGCATTAGCTAACACTCCTGTGGGATGTTAATATTCTGCTTTGGCTTTAATTTAGATAACACTCCTGTGGGATGTTAATATTCTGCTTTAGCATTAGCTAACACTCCTGGGGGATGTTAATATTCTGCTTTGGCTTTAATTTAGCTAACACTCCTATGGGATGTTAATATCCTGCTTTGGCATTAGCTAACACTCCTGTGGGATGTTAATATTCTGCTTTGGCTTTAATTTAGCTAACACTCCTGTGGGATGTTAATATTCTGCTTTAGCATTAGCTAACACTCCTGGGGGATGTTAATATTCTGCTTTGGCTTTAATTTAGCTAACACTCCTGTGGGATGTTAATGTTCTGCTTTGGCATTAGCTAACGCTCCTGTGGGATGTTAATATTCTGCTTTGGCTTTAATTTAGCTAACACTCCTGTGGGATGGTAATATTCTGCTTTGGCATTAGCTAACACTCCTGGGTGATGTTAATATTCTGCTTTGGCTTTAATTTAGCTAACACTCCTGTGTGATGTTTATATTCTGCCTTGGCTTTAATTTAACTAACACTCCTGTGGAATGATAATATTCTGCTTTGGCATTAGCTAACACTCCTGTGTGATGTTAATATTCTGCTTTGGCTTTAATTTAGCTAACACTCCTGTGGGATGTTAATATTCTACTTTGGCATTAGCTAACACTCCTGTGGGATGTTAATATTCTGCTTTGGCTTTAATTTAGCTAACACTCCTGTGGGATGTTAATATTCTACTTTGGCATTAGCTAACACTCCTGTGGGATGTTAATATTCTGCTTTGGCATTAGCTAACACTCCTGTGGGATTTTAATATTCTATTTTGGCTTTAATTTAGCTAACACTCATGTGGGATGTTAATATTCTACTTTGGCACTAGCTAACGCTCCTGTTGGATGTTAATATTCTGCTTTGGCTTTAATTTAGCTAACACTCCTGTGGGATGTTAATATTCTACTTTGGCATTAGCTAACACTCCTGTGGGATGTTAATATTCTACTTTGGCATTAGCTAACACTCCTGTGGGATGTTAATATTCTACTTTGGCATTAGCTAACACTCCTGTGGGATGTTAATATTCTGCTTTGGCTTTAATTTAGCTAACACTCCTGTGGGATGTTAATATTCTATTTTGGCTTTAATTTAGCTAACACTCATGTGGGATGTTAATATTCTACTTTGGCATTAGCTAACGCTCCTGTTGGATGTTAATATTCTGCTTTGGCTTTAATTTAGCTAACACTCCTGTGGAATGTTAATATTCTGCTTTGGCATTAGCTAACACTCCTGTTGGATGTTAATATTCTGCTTTGGCATTAGCTAACACTCCCGCAGCATTCACACTCAATTGATACATCAGGAAGTAAACCGGATGTGATATGCAGTCAGTTGCATCGCTAATCTATTTTTAATTGCATGGACTGTTGTACATTAGGAGAGCTTGCAACTTGCTGTACACTGGGCGTGTCATTACTGGCTGCAGTGGAAGATGCAGCAGCATCGGCGACAGCATTTCATCAATCAAGCCTCACTGTCATCAACCGAGACATCGGGTAGACGGTCCAGAAGGCAGATTGAACTGGGCGGTAGCATGAGCCCTACCCGTGTAGATAGAGACCGAGATGTCAGGATGGAGAGACCCAAGCAGCAGCTCGCCACTGGCAGAAGATCCGTGTTGGAATTTATTTATGCTGTTGGGATATTTAATCATATTACAGTAACTTTTTAGTTGTGTAACATTGTACAATTTAATCAAATTACAGTACAGTACAATGATATTAAACTATAAATGAAATGTGCTTTGAAAATACATTGACATCAATGGCCTCTTATAAAACAACATGAACGTAAATCCATTTATTCTTTAGATATTCTGTCTTCGTTACCTTGTTGGAGTTCAGTTTTTAAATTGATCAGGGTGAAAGTGTGAAGTGCAGTCGTCAATAAAGTTATTTTGCAGTTTCTGTCGTCCCTGCTTAAAGAGGTTTCACATACTAAGTAAAATCCAATACAAATTCACGAAAAAAACTGAAAAAAGGGTACCTCACCATTGAAACTTTTCTACTAGGTGGACCCCACAATGTTCATACTCTTCGTCTCTATCTTACACAATTAAAAATTTGCAAAATATGCAATATTTGTTCTTATTTGTTTTCTAAATTTAAATAGTAACAATTGTGGTGACAGTATCAATGAAATAAAAGGCTTTTCCATGTTGAGTTACAAGGTTTAAAAACAAAAAGTATGAATTCTAAGGGAAACGAGATTTGTTAATTCAAAACCCACTTCAGTGATACCACAATTCAAAGAACGAAAGAATTTAATATATAAATCGCTATTGTCACAAGTTTGTCCAAAGGGAGATAACTCCAAAGTTTGACTGAGTACTGTTTAAATAGCATTTTTCACTTGAAATAGACTAAAGAAAAAAAAATTGGTTTATCATAAAATAAAGTGTATTTCGATAAGTTATATTAAATGTAATAATGATCCTATTCATATTGGTGTATTCAAAATTCATATATACATACATGTATGACGCTGTTACTGAAAATGAACACAGAAGCTACAAGGCTATGCACTTCTCTATCTGACAACTAGGAGTATTATATACAGACACAAGGTGTGTTGAACCTCTTCAAAACCAACACATTTAAGCTGTAACATTAACAACCTGTATACTTGCGACTTGTATATTGGTATTGCACACCCATGTCGATATCACTGTTAACACCTGGTACTACATCAGTTAACACACAATGACACAGCGTGCATGATGTCAATATCTGTCCGTCATATCGAACCGGCTCCTGGTGGATCACGTGACTGTTATGCACAACAGCCTGTGAAACGTGTATCACTTTATGAGAGTTACTATCAACTGGGGACACTTTTTTTTTCTTTTCTCTAAATGAATGTTTGTTTGGTTGAATAGATGTTATTGATATTATGCCACATGAGATATAATTTAGTACAGTCTTGCATAACAGAGAGCTGTATCATATCACAGGCGTCATGTTGATTTGGTGTTTCTTATAGTATGTTTTACTGAATATACAGTCCACCCTATTCAAAATAGGATGTGACGCTATGGACAGGTTAGGGTATTAAGAAATCAATTAAACCACTTTTAATTTTAAGAGACTTCATCTAGTGTCTGATTAACTTGATATCAGGATGTATTATGTACTTTAGGATATAACTTGATATAGAGATGCGATGGTAATGATTCAAATGAATATTCCTGTCGCGGGTTCAGGCCTAATGTCATGCCAAGCAGACAAAATAAAGGACGGAGATCCTCGTTGTGTAAAAACATCGTGTTTATTGCCTGTAAAGATAGAATATGCCAACATTAGAAAGATGTTGGAGCGTCAACCATGTTGTATGGCTGACGGATGACAATTCAATGTGAATTCTATCAGACATATATAACATGCAATACAATTGAATACATATATAAATATAGTATGGTAACATACATTATGATAATGGTTACAATTGTATTATGATTGTTTACATGATGACGTCACATATAGGTGATGCATCATGTATTATGGCTAAAATATATACAGTAGGTGTTGATAATAAAACCATATAAATATATATTATGATATCCTTTCACACACTGTCTTACGTGCTAGTGCTTAAGTTAGTAAGTGATACGCGATTGAGAGTAACTTTAATGCGCGATCGGTAATATTATGATTACTAACTTAAGATAATTGATTGATAATAATTATATATCTAGCATGATGAATAAGAGAAAGAATATAGAGAGTTGCTCACCTGTAAAGATAGAATATGCCAACATTAGAAAGATGTTGGAGCGTCAACCATGTTGTATGGCTGACGGATGACAATTGAATGTGAATTCAAATTGTCATACGTCACAGGTGTAGAAGCCCGTGATTTGGCGGCGAGCCAAATACGGGTGAAATGTACAACTCACTATATATGACAGCGGAGAAGCAGCCTTCTGATGGAAAGAAAGATGAATAAAAGGCTGTCGGCGACATCTTCCCCCCCTTTGGAAAATGTTGTCCTCAACATTTAGGACAGCACCAATGATAAGATACATTGGATGAAAGAAATGAAGCCCCAAAATAATGATATGATAAATATAAAACCACGGCACTTGCAAAGACTCTTAAGCCTTTGAAAGGAAGAAACCAAACTATAAAAGATTCCTCCAAGAAAATAACACCGCAGAATTCTCAATGGTTCTAAAACCTTTGAGAAACGACCAGGCAAAACCAAACTGAGCAAAATGAACTACAACAATGCAAACATATGTACAAGAAATAATTCACACAAAAACTTCTTCTTCTCTTGTATCTTCTCTGGTGGTCGATCCGAAGTTGATGATCCACTGGTCATCCCTCATCCAGGCAGGACGGTTCCTCAACCGGGTAGGCCTCCCCGGCGGTGGAATATCTGTATGAATGGGCGATGAAGGTGGGTCATCTTCAACAACAGGAGATGCAGCAACATCCTCTGTCGGCGCAGGTGAACTTGTGTTCGACGTTGAGGCTTGACTTGAGGTGCTGTCAGGGGAGATAACTACTGGACTGGTTGGAACTTCTGGCGCTGTGTTAGTGGCACTTGCAAGAAAACTTCCAGTAGGTCCAGGAGAGTGCTGTATAGACGTGGAGGTGTTGGTAAAGGCGTGTTGATCACTCAAGGTGTGATTCCGATTAGAGATGGGAGGCTCCAATCCAACGGTTGCTTTTACTTGACTCCTGAGTCTTGGCAGTAGCAGTATCTCTTCTTCACTGTCGTCTTCGGATCTTTCTGCAGCTTGATATTCCTTCATGCGAAGGGAGACAGACTTCTTGCTGCGTTGGTTGTCACGTTGACGTGGTGTAGGCGGAGCTGGCTGTAGGGAGACAGATTGGAGTGGAAGGAGCATGTTGCGGTGTAGAGTCCTCACTGGCCCCTTGCCACTCTCTTGCTTCACAGTGTAGACAGGAATATCTTCATTGGGCTGTCTCAGAATGATGTAGATTTCCCTTCCCCACTTGTTAGCAAGTTTACTTCTTCCTGTGAGTCCAACCAGGCGCACTAGCACTCTGTCGTTTGGTTGAAGAAGTGATTCTCTCACTTTCTTATCGTAGTTCTGTTTGTGGCGGTGACCAGCTTTCTTGGATTCCTTGGAGGCAATGTCGTAGGCAAACTGTAGCCTCTTCCTCAGGTTCTGGGCATACTGAGTGTGCGTTGTTTGTCCTTCTCCAAGATTTACTCCAAGAAATGCATCCACTGGGAGTCGAGGGTGTCTTCCAAACATGAGGAAGAATGGCGTGTATCCTGTGCTCTCGTGTCTGGTGGCGTTGTACGAGTGTACCAGGGGCGGAACATAGGTCTTCCAGTCGCTCTTTTTCTCCTCATCTAGAGTGCCCAACATATTCATCAAGGTCTGGTTGAACCGCTCAGTCATTCCGTTTCCTTGTGGATGATAAGGTGTTGTTCTTGTCTTTCTAATTCCGGTTAACTGACACAGTTCCTTGATAATATTTCCCTCAAAGTTTCTCCCTTGGTCACTGTGAAGTTTGACTGGGAAACCGTAGTAGACGAGGAAGTTGTCAAACAATACTCGAGCAGTTGTCTTGGCAGATTGGTTGCGAGTAGGGATGGCTGTGGCATAACGAGTGAAATGGTCTGTTATGACGAGGATGTTCTCATAGCCTCCTTTTGATTCTTCCAACTTCAGATAGTCCAAACACACAAGTTCCATAGGCTGTGATGACATGATGCTGACTAGTGGTGCAGCTTTCACTGTAGTCTTGGACTTGCGTCTAATACAGTTCCCACAGTTCTTCACATATTTCTCCACTTCGTCGGACATTCCAGGCCAGTAAAATCTTGACTTGACGAGATGCAAGGTCCTATCACGTCCTTGATGTCCGGAATCATCATGAAGGGATTTGAGTACATCCTGTATCCTGTGAGAAGGTAAGACAAGCTGTTGTTGAGGTTGATCTGTTCCTTTAACTTGTCTGTACAAGATCTCATTCCGGAGTAACAACTTGTCCCAGTCTTGGATCAGTTTCCTCACTGTAGGAGTTTCCAGTGACTTTTGACGTGCTGTAGGTTTGTGACCTTGCTTGACTAGATGGACAACACGCTGAAGATTCTTGTCACTTAGTTGCTCCTTCTTCCAGGACAAAGATGTTGGAGTCAATGTAATGACGTCATCAGGACACACAGCTTCTTCATTGAAGGATAGGCTCTCAGCCGCTATGCAAGGAGTGTGGTGAACTTGGCAGATGGCCTTGATTGAGGTTGGCTCTAAGTGTGTCTCTTCACTGTTGGAGTAATCTGGCCTTCTTGACAATCCATCGGCATCCATGTTGGTGTTTCCAGCTCGGTAAGTGATGACAAAGTTGTAGGTGGACAGAGCAGCTAACCATCTGTGACCAGTAGCGTCGAGCTTGGCAGATGTCAAGACGTAGGTTAGTGGATTGTTGTCTGTCTTTACCTCGAACTTGTTACCGTAGAGATACTCATGGAATTTGTCTGTAACTGCCCATTTCAGTGCCAAAAATTCCAGTTTGTGAGCAGGGTAGTTCTTCTCACTTTTCCTCAGTCCACGACTTGCATAAGAGATGACTCTCATCTTCCCATCCTGCTTCTGACAGAGCACGGCACCGAGTCCATCTGTACTGGCGTCTGTGTGGACTTCAAAAGGAAGAGAGTAGTCTGCATAGGCTAAGATGGGAGGTGATGTGAGGTGGCTGACTAAGGTGTCAAATGCTTCCTGATGCTCGTCGTTCCATTTCCAGTTTGGATCAGGTTTTGAGTTCCTTCTCTTTTTCTTGGGCTGTCCAGTCAGGAGATCATTTAGTGGTCGAGCAATCTTAGAGAAGTCCTTGACGAAACGGCGATAGTATCCAGTAAAGCCTAGGAATCTTCTGACTTCATGGACGTTTGTTGGAATGGGCCAGGTCTTAAGTGCTGATACTTTCTCTGGGTCCGTTTCTATGCCGTTGCAAGAGACTACATGTCCTAGATAGGTCACTCGATCCATGAACAGTTCACATTTGGATGGCTTGAGCTTCAGTCCATTGTTCTTAAGGCGTTGAAAAACTGCTTCCAAGCGTTCCAAATGCTCTTCAAACGTTTTGGAGAAGATGATGACGTCATCGAGATAGATGAGACATTCCTTCAGGTTTAGGTCTCCCATACAGTTCTCCATTAAACGTTGAAACGTAGCTGGGGCGTTAGTTAGGCCAAAGGGCATCCTGTTACACTCGTAGAAACCAAGTGGGCCGGCTGAAAATGCTGTTTTCTGCTTGTCGCCTTCTTTCATTTCCACTTGCCAGTATCCCGAGCGTAAGTCCAGCTTCGAAAATAGAGATGCTCCTGAGAGGCAATCCAGTGTTTCATCAATGCGAGGGATGGAATAGGCGTCTCTAATGGTTCGCTGATTAATCCGGCGAAAATCCAGGCAGAGTCTCAAAGAGTTGTCTTTCTTCCGAACTAGAACAATGTTGGAAGAGAACGGGCTATGTGACTCACGTATGGCTCCACAGGCTAGCATTTCATGAAGATGCTCCCTCACTTCTTCAAACATTCCAGGTGGTATGCGACGGTGAGGCTCCTTAAATGGGGTGTCATCAGTAAGGTTGATCTCATGTTGAACTGTAGTGGAGTGTCCTAAGTCCATGAGATTCTTTGACATGATACAATCCCACTTCTGAAGCATAGTCATGGCCTTGTCCTTCTGTACATCAGTGAGACAACTGTTGGAAATGTCAATGCTTACTGTCGGCGCTTGAGTCTGCTCTGTAGATTTCTGAGTCTGAGTTGGTAGGGCATCAACAGGTACCTGGCTGAGTATGCGGACTTCATGTAACTTGCAGAGTCTTGTCTTTGCTGGTATGGTAATAGTCCTTGCAGAGAGGTTGCAGATTCGTACAGGAATCCTTGAAGAGTTGCCATGTCTTCCAACATCCACAAGTCTTGGGCATACCGAAAGTCCTGTTTGTAGATCAGAGTCCAAGTCGTAGTGCTCAGTAACAGCTGTTGTCCTTCCTGGTTGATGTCGTACAAGTCCATAGATAGTCATCATCTGCTTCGGCTGGACTTGAATAGGGGACTTGTTTGTAGATCTTACTTGTCCGATGATTCCATTAGAGGCTTGGGATCGGAGAGCTGTAACCCATGATGGAGGAATGTTACTGTCAACTGGTTCCAAGTAAGCTTCTACCTGATCTATAAGGTTGGTGCCGATTACAAGAGGGACTCTTCTGTTGTACTCTGTATCGCCAGTTACAAGTAGTGGGATTGTGAAATCCTTGTTGATGAAAGGGATAAAGATGTTGGCTTCTATGTATCCAGTGTAGGGAAGGATGTTGTCACCTGCTGCCATTACTTCCACTTCAAAGTCTGTGAGGGCCTTCAAAGGGAGATGACTAAGACTTGTCTTGTGATATCCTTCTGATACTGTGGAAACCATGGATCCAGGATCTATCAAAGCGTCACAATCCAACTCTTCAACGTTGATGGATGCCTCATTTGCCTTGCCTATCATCCTTCGGTGTAAGTCACTTAAGGGGCTAGTAAAGTCTTCAGCCTCTGCATGCCCCGCTGTAGTAGGCTGAATCAGTTTAAAGTCTCATTCCCTCTTCCTCTGCCAGTGCCTCTTCCTCTTCCTCTCCTGCCTCTGCCTTGAGACCTTGATGTCTGAAGAGGGACTTGCATTGGGTAGGCGGATTATCCTTCTGAGATTCCAACGTTGATAACCTGTCGAGAATCTGTTGCAGAATCTGGTTATCAGGCGATGGTTTCTTCTGGGCTGTCTCCAACTTCTCCAGTCGCTTGGTGATAGAAGTGAGTTGCTCCGAGATATCCGTCTGAGAGGGAGTAGCAGATCCTTCCAGTGGCTGAGAGAATCCAAGAGTCTGTGGCTGATGGTTGCTACGTGGTGGCCGAGATCTAGTAGGTTGAGAACTTGAGACCTCCTGTTCAATAAGCCTGACTGTCTGTAGCAGGGTGTTAAAGTCCATCGTTGAATAGAATGCATGACGAGTAGCGTCCTTCAAGTGTGGATTCCTCAGTCCTGTCCAGAATCTGTTCCTGAGCATGGCATTCCTTCCATGAGTGTCCATGTAGGCTCCTCTGTCCAAAGCTCGTAGAAGCAAGTCCTCCAATCGTATTGCCCATGATGCTACTGATTCCCGTTCCTGTTGTGAAGATTGGTGAAACTCTTGAAGTAGGGATTCCGCTGTGACTATAGTGCCATAGGGTCCTTCCAATCGTTGCAGGATGTCTGAGATGGTAGCATATTCTCCAAGGGAAACAAGTAGACGAGCAGCGTCTCCTCTGAGTGATTTCCGGACTGCTTGTGTGAGTGCTGTAGTAGACAGAGTCTCGTCCTTCATCAGGCATCTGATTTCGAACTTCCAATTCTCAAACGTAGTTTCTCCCTTTGGGACTGGCTCTTCACCGGAAAACAATGAGATGCGCGGTGGTGGTTGGTATGTAGGCCATGGTGTAGGTGGGTAGAATTGAGTTGGAATGGGGAATGTGCCTGGTGTATGGACATAAGAAGGACAGCTGGGAGTGCGAGGGGTGAATGAGGAAGTAGGTTTGGGGTGAAAGTGTGATGTTGAAGTGTAAGAGGGTTGTATGTTGTATTTCCCAGTGTTCCGTAAGTAGGACAACATCCTGGCTTCATCCTCTTCAGATATCACTTCCGACTTGACATCCCAATCTTCACTTCCTTGTGCCATGTTTTAAGAATGTGATATATGTACAATGCAATGAGTGAATGCTATAATGATAATGATACAAGTGATAATGTATGTGTTCCTTGGCAATGGTTTATACAGTTAGGAACCTGAAAAAGAAGTACATATATAAAAAATATAATATGGCTGTGTACTTGCTTTGTAGGTGGTACGGTAATTGCAGTGTATTTGCATAAATGCAAACAAGTTGTTATATCTGTATGCACTGCTGCATGCGATGTTATGTAAACAAAGAAAGTATGTTACATAATGTAAATATGCAGAAAGATCATGATCTTGCAGTACATATGTACACTACAAAAATGTGTTTACATAAGTTGGGGATGCAATGTAAATACAAGTGATGTTTGCAAGAGGTAATACGGTAGAGTACCAAAATGGGTACAGAAATGTAAACACCCGAGAACGCACAAATGAAATAACCCGAAGTGTAAACCGCAAGTGAACCTAGTATGTAGATACCCAAAGAAGACAACAATAGTAATAGAATTACTGTTGAAGCGACGCAAACATTACCACAAGAATGAAAAACAACTTGAAGTTAAATGAAAACAAAGGGAGGTAACCGCCAATAGGAAAGACGAGGACAGACCTATAGGATAGAGAGATGAATGAATGAAGACCCTACGCTATAAGTTTATACTGATGTAAAAATAAGCCTACAAACGCGAACGCGAACGCGGTGAAAAACGCGGTATCGGACGCGAGTGCAATGTTGACATGTTAGTGCAGGTGTATGTGACGGACGCGCTCACACAATCATAATGTAAACAAACAAAATTATTGCACTAAGTTAATAATTTTCAACACCAAAGAAATCAACACCTTACAGTTTTACTAAAGATCGTCGTTTCTACAGCCGATTAACTTCATATTTAAATAACTAAACCAACTTAAATAAGCAAAATGTTAAACTCAGGTAAAGTTGTCTAAATGAAGATAAACTAAGTTGCTACGCAGTAGCAAAAGCTATGCATACAATGATATATTTGGCATGGTAAATAGATACATGTATATTATTGCACAAGAAATAATATCACAGCAAATGTATATACAAAAAATGCAAAGACAAAAGTTGTCATAATAATTCAATGTATAAATGCTTTGTAAAAGATGAATCAATGTGAAATGATAATGAAATGTCTATGAAATAGATGAATGTCTCTGATGATAAATGTCAATAGATTTCAATCACAGTATATTCAGTTCATCATAGTTATCACAGAGCATTCACAGTTCAAATATCACACAGTATTCACAGTTCATGTGATATACATGTTATCACAGTTGATCACAGTTTAGATGGTATATGAATTATCACAAATTATCACAAGTTATCACAGCTGATTTGCATAGTGTCACGGATGAACTTATCACAGACTGATGAGTAATGTTCTCACAGATGATCAATCATAGCAGGTGATCAGTTATGAATATCATTATGTATAAGATCACAAGTTCATCACATATATCATGTATCACAAAATGGCACAGTCAAAAACCTTGTTTATGAAGAGTCGCTCCATGAAAAGCGATGAGAGGAGTTTGTTGCTTGCAGCTTTTAGCTTGTACCTCAGTTGGTTAAAAGATGTATACAGCGATGTCTAACGACGATGTTGTTCACCATGTCAGCCATGTTGATTGGTGACGTCATGTTGACAAAGTTGACGATGCCGTTGTTGATGTCGCTGACGAGGTTGTTGACTCCGTCCCTGTTCGGGCGCCAATTTGTCGCGGGTTCAGGCCTAATGTCATGCCAAGCAGACAAAATAAAGGACGGAGATCCTCGTTGTGTAAAAACATCGTGTTTATTGCCTGTAAAGATAGAATATGCCAACATTAGAAAGATGTTGGAGCGTCAACCATGTTGTATGGCTGACGGATGACAATTCAATGTGAATTCTATCAGACATATATAACATGCAATACAATTGAATACATATATAAATATAGTATGGTAACATACATTATGATAATGGTTACAATTGTATTATGATTGTTTACATGATGACGTCACATATAGGTGATGCATCATGTATTATGGCTAAAATATATACAGTAGGTGTTGATAATAAAACCATATAAATATATATTATGATATCCTTTCACACACTGTCTTACGTGCTAGTGCTTAAGTTAGTAAGTGATACGCGATTGAGAGTTACTTTAATGCGCGATCGGTAATATTATGATTACTAACTTAAGATAATTGATTGATAATAATTATATATCTAGCATGATGAATAAGAGAAAGAATATAGAGAGTTGGGCAATATCCGGTTTTAGCTCGGGCCCGAACTAAAAGATTCCAAGTTATGTACACACTACCGTAATTGCAGTATACACACTATAACTTGGTTGAATGTAAAACTGGGATCGTGAAAACCTCCGAAATAGGATTTTACCATAAAGATACACTATAATATAAATTAATATACAGATTAACCTGTAATAAATATAAGTAAAGAAAAACAAATTCAAAGTTGGAGATTATTTAATCCGTGAAGTCACTGTCATCAATGGGAATGAAGGATTTGCGCGTTTTCTTTTTGATGATCCGACCCCGTTTGGACCTTTGAGGTGTGGCATGTTGTGTGGGGGCTTCTACCTCCTGTTCCCATTCTGATTCCCCCCCAAGGAGGACGTAATTCTTGGGGCATTTGTGGGGAACTTGTTTCCTACGCTGAAAAAATGAATTGCATGGCCTTCCTCTTATTATAATACCTTCAAGATAGGGAAGAAATGCATGGTTATATGCTTCATTTTTAATAACTCGGAAGGGGTCACTTCAACAAGGAATTCATCAATAAAAGTACAGTTTATAGAGCAAAACCCGGAGTATATAGGCATGGCCTACCTCATATTATAATACCTTCAAAATATGGAAAAAATGCATGGTCATATGCTTCATTTTAAATAAGTCGGAAAGGTGTCTTTTTAATGATAATTCCTACAGTGAAATGACTCCTTCCGAGCTAAAACCGGAGTATATATATACCAAGGAATATCTAAGATTCTGAAAATGCACAAACTCCCGGGAAAGGGTTTCCTTTGGGGACAGATATAAAAAAAAGGGGCTCGGATATAGTTTTGGGGGAAAGATACTGAAAATGTACGTTACTGAAACTCTTCATTTTAAATAACTCGGAAAGGTGTACTTTTTATGATAATCTCTACACTGATATGACCCCTTCCGAGCTAAAACCGGAGTATATAGGCATGGCCTACGTCTTATTATACTACCTTCAAGATAGGGAAGAAATGCATGGTTATATGCTTCATTTTTAATAACTCGGAAGGGGTCACTTCAACAAGGAATTCATCAATAAAAGTACAGTTTATAGAGCAAAACCCGGAGTATATAGGCATGGCCTACCTCTTATTATAATACCTTCAAAATATGGAAAAAATGCATGGTGCTATGCTTCATTTTAAATAAGTCGGAAAGGTGTCTTTTTAATGATAATCTCTACAGTGAAATGACTCCTTCCGAGCTAAAACCGGAGTATATATATACCAAGGAATATCTAAGATTCTGAAAATGCACAAACTCCCGGGAAAGGGTTTCCTTTGGGGACAGATATAAAAAAAAGGGGCTCGGATATAGTTTTGGGGGAAAGATACTGAAAATGTACGTTACTGAAACTCTTCATTTTAAATAACTCGGAAAGGTGTACTTTTAATGATAATCTCTACACTGATATGACCCCTTCCGAGCTAAAACCGGAGTATATAGGCATGGCCTACGTCTTATTATAATATCTTCAAGATAGGGAAGAAATGCATGGTCATATGCTTCATTTTTAATAACTCGGAAGGGGTCATTTCAACAAGGAATTCATCACTAAAAGTACAGTTTATAGAGCAAAACCCGGAGTATATAGGCATGGCCTACCTCATATTATAATACCTTCCAAATATGGAAAAAATGCATGGTCCTATGCTTCATTTTAAATAAGTCGGAAAGGTGTCTTTTTAATGATAATTCCTACAGTGAAATGACTCCTTCCGAGCTAAAACCGGAGTATATATATACCAAGGAATATCTAAGATTATGAAAATGCACAAACTCCCGGGAAAGGGTTTCCTTTGGGGACAGATATAAAAAAAAGGGGCTCGGATATATTTTTGGGGGAAAGATACTGAAAATGTACGTTACTGAAACTCTTCATTTTAAATAACTCGGAAAGGTGTACTTTTTATGATAATCTCTACACTGATATGACCCCTTCCGAGCTAAAACCGGAGTATATAGGCATGGCCTTCCTCTTATTATAATACCTTCAAGATAGGGAAGAAATGCATGGTTAATATGAGCTAGGCCATGCCTATATACTCCGGTTTTAGCTGGGAAGGAGTCATTTCACTGTAGGAATTATCATTAAAAAGACCCCTTTCCGACTTATTTAAAATGAAGCATATAACCATGCATTTTTTCCATATTTTGAAGGTATTCTAATATGAGGTAGGCCATGCCTATATAATCCGGTTTTTGCTCTATAAACTGTACTTTTAGTGATGAATTCCTTGTTGAAGTGACCCCTTCCGAGTTATTAAAAATGAAGCATATAACCATGCATTTCTTCCCTATCTTGAAGATATTATAATAAGAGGAAGGCCATGCCTATATACTCCGGTTTTAGCTCGGAAGGGGTCATATCAGTGTAGAGATTATCATTAAAAGTACAACTTTCCGAGTTATTTAAAATGAAGAGTTTCAGTAACGTACATTTTCAGTATCTTTCCCCCAAAACTATATCCGAGCCCCTTTTTTTTATATCTGTCCCCAAAGGAAACCCTTTCCCGGGAGTTTGTGCATTTTCAGAATCTTACATATTCCTTGGTATATATATACTCCGGTTTTAGCTCGGAAGGAGTCATTTCACTGTAGGAATTATCATTAAAAAGACACCTTTCCGACTTATTTAAAATGAAGCATATGACCATGCATTTTTTACATATTTTGAAGGTATTATAATATGAGGTAGGCCATGCCTATATACTCCGGGTTTTGGTCTATAAACTGTACTTTTATTGATGAATTCCTTGTTGAAGTGACCCCTTCCGAGTTATTAAAAATGAAGCATATAACCATGCATTTCTTCCCTATCTTGAAGGTATTATAATAAGAGGAAGGCCATGCCTATATACTCCGGTTTTAGCTCGGAAGGGGTCATATCAGTGTAGAGATTATCATTAAAAGTACAACTTTCCGAGTTATTTAAAATGAAGAGTTTCAGTAACGTACATTTTCAGTATCTTTCCCCAAAAACTATATCCGAGCCCCTTTTTTTTATATCTGTCCCCAAAGGAAACCCTTTCCCGGGAGTTTGTGCATTTTCAGAATCTTACATATTCCTTGGTATATATATACTCCGGTTTTAGCTCGGAAGGAGTCATTTCACTGTAGGAATTATCATTAAAAAGACACCTTTCCGACTTATTTAAAATGAAGCATATGACCATGCATTTTTTACATATTTTGAAGGTATTATAATATGAGGTAGGCCATGCCTATATACTCCGGGTTTTGGTCTATAAACTGTACTTTTATTGATGAATTCCTTGTTGAAGTGACCCCTTCCGAGTTATTAAAAATGAAGCATATAACCATGCATTTCTTCCCTATCTTGAAGGTATTATAATAAGAGGAAGGCCATGCCTATATACTCCGGTTTTAGCTCGGAAGGGGTCATATCAGTGTAGAGATTATCATTAAAAGTACAACTTTCCGAGTTATTTAAAATGAAGAGTTTCAGTAACGTACATTTTCAGTATCTTTCCCCAAAAACTATATCCGAGCCCCTTTTTTTTATATCTGTCCCCAAAGGAAACCCTTTCCCGGGAGTTTGTGCATTTTCAGAATCTTAGATATTCCTTGGTATATATATACTCCGGTTTTAGCTCGGAAGGAGTCATTTCACTGTAGGAATTATCATTAAAAAGACACCTTTCCGACTTATTTAAAATGAAGCATAGCACCATGCATTTTTTCCATATTTTGAAGGTATTATAATAAGAGGTAGGCCATGCCTATATACTCCGGTTTTTGCTCTATAAACTGTACTTTTAGTGATGAATTCCTTGTTGAAGTGACCCCTTCCGAGTTATTAAAAATGAAGCATATAACCATGCATTTCTTCCCTATCTTGAAGGTATTATAATAAGAGGAAGGCCATGCCTATATACTCCGGTTTTAGCTCGGAAGGGGTCATATCAGTGTAGAGATTATCATTAAAAGTACACCTTTCCGAGTTATTTAAAATGAAGAGTTTCAGTAACGTACATTTTCAGTATCTTTCCCCCAAAACTATATCCGAGCCCCTTTTTTTTATATCTGTCCCCAAAGGAAACCCTTTCCCGGGAGTTTGTGCATTTTCAGAATCTTAGATATTCCTTGGTATATATATACTCCGGTTTTAGCTCGGAAGGAGTCATTTCACTGTAGGAATTATCATTAAAAAGACACCTTTCCGACTTATTTAAAATGAAGCATAGCACCATGCATTTTTTCCATATTTTGAAGGTATTATAATAAGAGGTAGGCCATGCCTATATACTCCGGGTTTTGCTCTATAAACTGTACTTTTATTGATGAATTCCTTGTTGAAGTGACCCCTTCCGAGTTATTAAAAATGAAGCATATAACCATGCATTTCTTCCCTATCTTGAAGGTATTATAATAAGAGGAAGGCCATGCCTATATACTCCGGTTTTAGCTCGGAAGGGGTCATATCAGTGTAGAGATTATCATTAAAAGTACACCTTTCCGAGTTATTTAAAATGAAGAGTTTCAGTAACGTACATTTTCAGTATCTTTCCCCCAAAACTATATCCGAGCCCCTTTTTTTTATATCTGTCCCCAAAGGAAACCCTTTCCCGGGAGTTTGTGCATTTTCAGAATCTTAGATATTCCTTGGTATATATATACTCCGGTTTTAGCTCGGAAGGAGTCATTTCACTGTAGGAATTATCATTAAAAAGACACCTTTCCGACTTATTTAAAATGAAGCATATGACCATGCATTTTATCCATATTTTGAAGGTATTATAATATGAGGTAGGCCATGCCTATATACTCCGGGTTTTGCTCTATAAACTGTACTTTTATTGATGAATTCCTTGTTGAAGTGACCCCTTCCGAGTTATTAAAAATGAAGCATATAACCATGCATTTCTTCCCTATCTTGAAGGTAGTATAATAAGAGGAAGGCCATGCCTATATACTCCGGTTTTAGCTCGGAAGGGGTCATATCAGTGTAGAGATTATCATTAAAAGTACACCTTTCCGAGTTATTTAAAATGAAGACTTTCAGTAACGTACATTTTCAGTATCTTTCCCCCAAAACTATATCCGAGCCCCTTTTTTTTATATCTGTCCCCAAAGGAAACCCTTTCCCGGGAGTTTGTGCATTTTCATAATCTTAGATATTCCTCGCTATATATATACTCCGGTTTTAGCTCGGAAGGGGTCATATCACTGTAGGAATTATCATTAAAACTACACCTTTCCGACTTATTTAAAATGAAGCATATGACCATGCATTTCTTCCATATATTATAGTTATTTTATTATGAGATAGGCCATGCCTATATACTCCGGTTTTTCATCACTATGTAATATAAATCCCAATTCGGTATGAAACACGATCCCACTTTTTACATAATCCGCTTTAAAGGCAGTAACGTAGATATTTCCAGTTATAAATATCTTCGGATGTTTTAGCTCGGGCCCGAGCTAAAAACGGATAAGGCCGAGAGTTGCTCACCTGTAAAGATAGAATATGCCAACATTAGAAAGATGTTGGAGCGTCAACCATGTTGTATGGCTGACGGATGACAATTGAATGTGAATTCAAATTGTCATACGTCACAGGTGTAGAAGCCCGTGATTTGGCGGCGAGCCAAATACGGGTGAAATGTACAACTCACTATATATGACAGCGGAGAAGCAGCCTTCTGATGGAAAGAAAGATGAATAAAAGGCTGTCGGCGACATTCCTTTTCTGTTAAAACTACAGAATTAAATTTAGAGTTAAAGTTAAAAAAAAAAATCATGTGCTACTAAAAATTATATCCAAACGTCAAGTAAGCTTTATTTGTAACGATCCACCTTGAAGGACAAGGTTAGAATTTGATCTTAACTACCTATTTCCCAGAGGCTCCTTGCAATATTTTAAAGATATTTTTATTATATTTTTATGAATAGACTGTATCTTATAACAAACAGTTATGACGATAATTAACAACAACAACACTCCTATAGTTTAATTGTAAGTTCATTTTAATGGAGTTTTCGTGTGGTTTTTTTCTTCCAAATAATAGGTACTTACTCCATCAAATCTGATGGCTGTTTTCGGAAATATATTTCAATTTCATATCAGAAAAATAGTGTCATTATTCTGACTTTGCAGTTCCTTTTCTACGGTGACTTTCTAATGCTATATAGAATAAAACCTTGTAATACTTAATGTTAACCTTTAAACAACTTGGAATAAAATAAATTGTATTTTTTATGTCCATTATGTTTGAACGATGCTTTGGTCCACGTGTTATTGTATTGTCAATTAGTGCAACTGAAAGGTTAACCTTAACGAAATTATCAAATTGAAAATTGTCTTTATCTAAATGATACTTTATCAACCGAGACTCCTTGAGTTGAACTATATGCTTCAACATACATCTAACAAAGAGTAAACCAAGAAACCAGAAGAGAAAATGATATCTATTTCCTGTGACACATTCATGTGTATTATGTATATAAACTCACGGGCAAAAGAAACGTCACCACATTTTGAAAACAGTATAAAATGAAATATTGATGTCGGAGAAAATAGAGTTTGTATGTATTTGGTAGCCACATGTTTTCTTAAGAAATAGTCACAATTTCATACATCAGAGTATGCAATTTTTATTTTTACATCTGTTCAAATTGACATGGGGTGCTAAAATCGTTTTTTAAAGATGTTTTTGGCCCACAATATTTAGTATTTAAGTTTAAAACATTGAAAAAGTAGAAATCTCAATAACTTAAGATATCCTCGACATAAATAACCATCTTTGATTTAAATTTGTTGACGCGTCTTTACTGTAGGACGTCTCAAAACAAGCCAAAACTGGCCTTTTTGAGGCTTCTATCTCGTCTAGTTAAGGAGATTTTAAAACGACCATTTCTTAAAACTTGTGTTTCTCAGAGTTATGAATAGATAATGTTTTGAAAATTCATATTTAGTATTGTTGGGTTCTGAAGACATGGTGTAACGCTGTTTCAGTCGCATTTATCGCCCGATGATTGAAATATTTTGTATGGGGACGTTTCTTTTGCCCGTGAGTTTATGTAATTTGATCGAGATTCGGTTCTTAACTGCACATATGAAAGCGAAATAAGTTTCAATAATTTTGGTTTAATCATTATTGATATATTAATATGAGTGATTTATTAAAACTAAATGTATAACTTATCAGAGTCCGTTACTGAAAACAGGTGAAGGAATTACAAACTTTTAAAGAAAAAACACAATTTATGTTAGGAAGAGTGGTCTCCCTTGAAAAAAGTGGAGAGAAACACATTGAAGCGCTCATAAAATCTCTTCACCCATTGTCTCGATGACCAAAGGAAACCTAACGATAACATTATCAGCAAATCATGAAGGTTGACATGCCAACTGCATGTATGATTATAAACATGTCAGTCTGTGAAAAAAGTATTTGTAAAATGTGGAGAATTGTAACAAAACACAAAATTCGCACATACTGTTCGCATGTATTTATTTCATATATTTCGTTTCCTTCATCATGAGGTTAGGTCCATGTACACTTGATCAGTGAAAGCAAGCAAGTACAGTTACGCGATCTCTTAGGCTGCATAAAAAGGTAAAATGTTTCTCAGATACATTTTTTTTTCAAAAGTGACGAGGGCGGTAGGATTTTCTTTTTTGTTGGAAACATAACGACGAGGAAGGAGTACATTATATTTTTTCATCAAACTATAGTTTGAAAGTGGTAGAAGAATTCAACACGGCCGCACATCCATTCTTGCTGACCCATATATTTGGTGGTTTATCAAAATTATGCGGCAAATTCTTAATTCATTTGTTTAAAATAACAATAAAAATCTGTCACGCGCACAAATAAAAGTGATGCGCCGATGCCGAGAAACACTTACTTTTTTAGATTAAGCCTTATATTATAGAACAAATAAAATAAACAGTATACAATGAAACAAAATAGTACATCTATCTCGCCTTTAGCATAGTGAGAAAAGCAAGATTTCTGGACAACAACTTTTTTTATTGTGAAAACACGCTGTTTCGGGATATATGTTTACTCGTGCATCAGATTCATCGGATACAGGAGTAAGTATATACATATTTACATATATACATATATACATATATACATATATACATATACTTCATGATACAGAAGGTGCTCATCGATTAAACATTCCACTTCTAAATGCCATTCAAAGATTTTGAATATGTTTAGATCGAGATACACTTTTGTAAAGATTTGACATTCCTACAAAATATATATACTCAAAAAAAAGTTTCAACTTAACGTATTAATTTAAAATCTGGGACAAAACCAAGAAAAACGCAATGGACACCAGACAATGACTTAGCTTGAAAATTAAATACCTTAATGAAATTAAAGAACATTTACATAAATACCAAACCAAAAAGTATTACAAAGCGTTCTTATGCCTACAGTTATCACTTAGTTATAGTTTTAATCTTTAATAAAATTGAGTATAGATTACTGTACCAATCTGTATACATAATTACATATATTATACGAATTATAGAGGAAACAATATGAATACAATATGTCATATTATGTTTACGACAGGAGTGCCTAAATATGAGCATTTCCCCAACTATAATGAGCGAATCTTGTCCAATTTTAATCATGCTAATAAAAGTTTTTTTGAGCAATGGAAGAAAAGGTTTGTACGGGCTACCTCGTAGTTCGAGAGAGAAGAGATGCTTATGAAATCAGGATAGGATTTTTCATGAGTGACAAAGAAAACACATTTGAAAATGTGATAAAGCGAGGGAAATTGGGTTCACTACTTGCTAAATTGTATACACAATCATAGTCTGTTCACTACTTGATACATTGTATAAAGAACCACATTTTGTATGTGTACTACTTATCTAATTGTATACATAATCATATTTTGTATGTGTATTAATTGTTAAACTATATACATGATCATATTTTGTAGGTGTATTAATTGTTAAACTATATATATAATCATATTTTGCATGTGTATTAATTGTTAAATTATATACAGAATCATACTTAGTATATTCACTACTATTTAAAGTCTACACACAATTATATTTTGATATGTTTACTGATTGTTAAATTGTAGACATAATCATATTATGAATATTCTTTGTAAGTCAACCGTTCAAAAGCATTGGGATATGATTACTTCTGATGACTGACTACTTCAATGATGAATAAACGTTTCATTAAGACCTTTAAATTGTTTGCATTACAGAGAGACATTTCTAAAATACTTTTTTTTTTTAGTTTTAATCAACTCTCAGAATTATGTTGAGATATTATCCGTTATAAATCGATATGGTTTGTATCGTTGTGGAAAATCGAAGTACAAACGAACCAGTTGTGGATAGTAGCTCTTACCACCTCGAATACTAACTAGTCTTCTTACATGCTTTTTGATCGTATATCTAAAATATTTCTGATATTCATTTTAAAAAGCTAAATAATGTTTGATTCAATAGCAATACGGAAATGGGAGGTTGTTAGTTAATGTGTTTTAATATCAAGTATAACGATAATTCTTACGGTAATATTCTATCTGTTTTTTTAAGGAAATTGAAGTCCAGTTACAAACCATGGTATGAGGCAGTAACACATCATCATAAAATCCATACTATAGACTAGTAAAACAAGATGCGGACAGACTTCACCATCGTACACATAGAATAGCCAGTTTCAGTTTCATCGACAAAGAGAAATGTTTTCAACTTCGAAAACAGACCATAGATGTGTTTAACGAGACGGATCAATAGTTTCAATGTCACACACATACTAAACACTACATGTACTTTTTGCAAGACGGGTATGGATTTTCATCTTCGAAATTATACCATAGATCTGTTTAACGAGACGGTGAAATAGTTTCACAGTACCGCAGATGCCAAATACTAGTTTCTGTAAGACGGAGATAGATTTTCAACTTCGACATTATACCATAGATCTGTTTAACGAGACGGAGAAATAGTTTCACAGTAACACACATACCCAATAACAGTTTCTGTGAGACGGAGATAGATTTCACCTTCGAAAGTATACCATAGATCTGTTTAACGAGACGGAGAAATAGTTTCACAGTAACACACATACCCAATACCAGTTTCTGTTAGACGGAGAAAGATTTTCACCTTCGAAAGTATACCATAGATCTGTTTAACGAGACGGAGAAATAGTTTCACAGTAGCACACATACCAAATACCAGTTTCTGTTAGACGGAGAAAGATTTTCACCTTCGAAAGTATACCATATGTCTGTTAAACGAGACGGAGAATAGTTTCATCACCACACAAATACACCAATTACCAGTTTCTGTTAGATATTTTCACCTTCGAAATCATATCATAGATCTGTTAGACACCTTTTTCACCTTTGGAATCATACCCATACCTTTTAAACCAGACGGAGAAAGAGTTTACTGAGACACACACATATACCAAATAAATGTTTCTGTAAGACGGAGATAGATTTTCAACTTCGAAATCATACCATAGAGATGTTTAACGAGACGGAGAAATAGTTTCACAGTAACACACATACCAAATACCAGTTTCTGTAAGACGGAGATAGATTTTCAACTTCGATATTATACCATAGATCTGTTTAACGAGACGGAGAAATAGTTTCACAGTAACACACATACCAAATACCAGTTTCTGTGAGACGGAGATAGATTTCACCTTCGAAAGTAAACCATAGATCTGTTTAACGAGACGGAGAAATAGTTTCACAGTAACCCACATACCCAATACCAGTTTCTGTGAGACGGAGAAAGATTTTCACCTTCGAAAGTATACCATAGATCTGTTTAACGAGACGGAGAAATAGTTTCACAGTAACACACATACCCAATACCAGTTTCTGTGAGACGGAATAAGATTTTCACCTTCGAAAGTATACCATAGATCTGTTTAACGAGACGGAGAAATAGTTTCACAGTAACACACATACCAAATACCAGTTTCTGTAAGTCGGAGATAGATTTTCAACTTCGATATTATAACATAGATCTGTTTAACGAGACGGAGAAATAGTTTCACAGTAACACACATACCAAATAACAGTTTCTGTGAGACGGAGATATATTTCACCTTCGACATCATACCATAGATCTGTTTAACGAGACGGAGAAATAGTTTCACAGTAACACACATACCCAATACCAGTTTCTGTTAGACGGAGAAAGATTTTCACCTTCGAAAGTATACCATAGATCTGTTTAACGAGACGGAGAAATAGTTTCACAGTAGCACACATACCAAATACCAGTTTCTGTTAGACGGAGAAAGATTTTCACCTTCGAAAGTATACCATATGTCTGTTAAACGAGACGGAGAATAGTTTCATCACCACACACATACCAATTACCAGTTTCTGTTAGATATTTTCACCTTCGAAATCATATCATAGATCTGTTAGACACCTTTTTCACCTTTGGAATCATACCCATACCTTTTAAACCAGACGGAGAAAGAGTTTACTGAGACACACACATATACCAAATAAGAGTTTCTGTAAGACGGAGATAGATTTTCAACTTCGAAATCATACCATAGAGATGTTTAACGAGACGGAGAAATAGTTTCACAGTAACACACATACCAAATACCAGTTTCTGTAAGACGGAGATAGATTTTCAACTTCGAAATCATACCATAGATCTGTTTAACAAGACGGGGAAATATTTTCACAGTAACACACATACCAAATACCAGTTTCTGTAAGACGGAGATAGATTTTCAACTTCGAAATCATACCATAGAGATGTTTAACGAGACGGAGAAATAGTTTCACAGTAACACACATACCAAATACCAGTTCTGAGAGACGGAGATAGATTTTTACCTTCGACATCATACCATAGATCTGTTTAACGAGACGGAGAAATAGTTTCACAGTAACACACAAACCCAATACCAGTTTCTGTTAGACGGAGAAAGATTTTCACCTTCGAAAGTATACCATAGATCTGTTTAACGAGACGGAGAAATAGTTTCACAGTAACACACATACCAAATACCAGTTTCTGTAAGACGGAGATAGATTTTCAACTTCGACATTATACCATAGATCTGTTTAACGAGACGGAGAAATAGTTTCACAGTAACACACATACCAAATACCAGTTTCTGTGAGACGGAGATAGATTTCACCTTCGACATTATACCATAGATATGTTTAACGAGACGGAGAAATAGTTTCACAGTAACACACATACCCAATACCAGTTTCTGTTAGACGGAGAAAGATTTTCACCTTCGAAAGTATACCATATGTCTGTTAAACGAGACGGAGAATAGTTTCATCACCACACCCATACACCAATTATCAGTTTCTGTAAGATACTTCCACCTTCGAAATCTTATCATAGACCTGTTTAACGAGACGGTGAAATAGTTTCACAGTAACACACATGCCAAATACTAGTTTCTGTAAGACGGAGATAGATTTTCAACTTCGACATCATACCATAGACCTGTTTAACGAGAAAGGGAAATAGTTCCATCACCACACACATACCAAATACAAGTTTCTGTGAAACGAAGATAGACTTTCATCTTCGAAATCATGCCATAGATCTGTTTAAAGAGACGGGGAAACACTTTCACCACTACGCATATACCTTTTACCAGTTCTGTTTGATGGAAATAGATTTCTACCTTCGCAATCATATCTTAGACCTGTTTAAAGAGACGGGGAAATACTTTCACTGTCACACACATGCCAAATACCAGTTTCTGTAAGACGGTAATAGATGTTCAACTTCGAAATTATACCATAGATCTGTTTAACGAGACGGAGAAATAGTTTCACTGTCACACACATACAAAATGCTACTTTTTGCAAGACGGGGATAAGTTTCCACCTTCGAAATCATATTTTAGACCTGTTTAAAGAGACGGGAAAATACTTTCACCACCACACACATTCCAAATACCAGTTTCTGTAAGACGGAGATAGATTTTCAACTTCGAAATCATACCATAGATCTGTTTAAAGGATAGATGAAATGCATTTTTCTCAAGAATGACAGATGATTACCTCTACGTATATTGTATATCGGAATCAATTGAGCATAAAATCGAGACAATATACACTTGCAATTGATAATTAAGACGATTTTAATTCACCCATTTTAACACTATCGCAATTTGTTCGGCGAATCCTTTTGAAAATGCTCACTGAGGCGTGACTGTGATAAGCGATAGACGGGGCGGCTAGATAGCTTTTCCGCCGATGTCTCGTTAATTAATTAATGATAATTATCACTGCCGCTAAATGAATTTATGAGGTGTATTACATCGCCAAAAAGACCTGTTTATGTAATAATTGTGTAATTGTCATCTGCGGAATTACCTAGTTGGATATCTAAACATTCGATATATGGGAAATTTAAGTTGGTTTATTGAAGATATCTTTGTGAAATTAACAATCAAAATGTTGCGAAATTACGTTGAATTGTGACTATCGCTGAAAATCAAATTCCTCCACATACGTCACAGAAGTCATCCCTTCCGGGTCACACCATCGCAGACTTTCATTCTGGTCGCCGGGGCTAAATCAGGCGTTTTTTTAAAAAGCCGTATATAAGTAATTTATGGACCGATTTCAGAAATTAAAAATCGAGCAATTGTCAAATTGACATCCCATTTTAATGAATCCGATTTGGACCATATGTCATTTCATCCATCCTTTAACAAGACGGAGAAATATTTTCACAGTAACACACATACCAAATACCAGTTTTTGTAAGACGGAGATTGATTTCACCTTCGACATCATACCATAGATCTGTTTAACGAGACGGAGAAATAGTTTCACAGTAACACACATACCAAATACCAGTTTCTGTTAGACGGAGATAGATTTTCAACCACCGAAATCATACCATAGATCTGTTTAACGAGACGGAGAAATAGTTTCACAGTAACACACATACCAAATACCAGTTTCTGTGAGACGGAGATAGATTTCACCTTTGACATCATACCATAGATCTGTTTAACGAGACGGAGAAATAGTTTCACAGTAACACACATACCCAATACCAGTTTCTGTTAGACGGAGAAAGATTTTCACCTTCGAAAGTATACCATAGATCTGTTTAACGAGACGGAGAAATAGTTTCACAGTAACACACATACCAAATACCAGTTTCTGTGAGACGGAGATAGATTTAACCTTCGAAAGTATACCATTTGTCTGTTTAACGAGACGGAGAAATACTTTCACCTCCACACACATACCAAATAACAGTTTCTGTTAGATTTTCACCTCCGAAATCATATTTTAGACCTGTTTAACGAGACGGGAAAATATTTTCATTACCACACACATATAAAATACTAGTTTCTGTAAAACGGAGATAGATTTTCACCTTCGAAAATATACCATAGACCTGTTAAACGAGACGGAGAATAGTTTCATCACCACACAAATACACCAATTACCAGTTTCTGTAAGATATTTTCACCTTAGAAATCATATCAGAGATCTGTTAGACACCTTTTTCACCTTTTGAATCATACCACATACCTTTTAAACCAGACGAAGAAAGAGTTTACTGAGACACACACATATACCAAATAAGAGTTTCTGTAAGACGGAGATAGATTGTCACCTTTGGAATCATACCATAGACCTTAATGACACGAAGAACTAATTTAATATTCATGTCTTTGAAGGGCATATAGAAGTGGTATACATAAGAACAGGAAGAGTTTCTTGATAACAACTTCTTTAATGTGTATTTTCACATTAAAGAAGTTGATACCCAGAAAATGTTCCTGTTCTCTAATTTCTAATGTTCTATCTTCACACACATACACAAAATAACAGTTGCTTTGAGACAGAGATAGACTTTCACCTTCGAAAACATACTTAGATCTGTTTAACGAGACGGAGAAATAGTTTCACTGAGACACACATACTAAATACTACTTTCAGCGAGAAGCTTAAGGAGACAACTTTCCAAAAAAGTTACTTGACCTTTTTTATTAATGTAGATTTGAGCAATTTGTTAGACATACGGGTCCCTTTCAATTCATTGTATAAGAATATACACATGTATGACATAAACAAAAGTGTCTGACGAAAAGAAGAGGTGGATATGTAAATGCATAGTGAATTATTTGCTTTTTATAGTCATAACTTTCCCTTTTCATAGAAACCAAATGTGAAAGGTAGCATTTGATATGAGTATAATATTTGGGAACGTTTTGTTTCTCATCTACATTTAACTTGTTTGAAACAATTATTCTGGGAACCTATAGTTGGACTTTCGACATAATGTATCTGTACCTGTGTGAAAATGATCCAAACATACACTTCTAATCTGAAAAAAATCTGTCAGCTTCTAGTTTGTTTTCTCTTAATCGTAAGAAATCAGACATCAAAACAAACATGCTGCTATTTCTCATTTATATATTTCGGTATAACTGCAGCTAAGATGAAATAATCTTCTTCTTTTTTTAAACATTTCCTTATTCTGTATCTTAGACATTTGTTCTGTATCTTCTAAAATAATACATAACGGAAAGTGAAACTTATTTTGTTCTGACGTTTACAACATTGCTATTAGTTTCATGAACTTTCGAGCAGAAAACTGTCCAATTAAATTTTAGATAAGAAATACTTCCTTAGTCTCCTCTTCCCCATTTCTAAAACTGTTCAACCAAGTTTAAACAAAAACCAAAGATCCCACTCCATAAGGACTTAAACTACTATAACACTCTATTTAACATACAGAAGTAGCTGAAGGAATGGATAATTCAGTATTAACAATTAACTTACCTAATTATCTCGTAAATGACTAATGAACTAGAACAGCCCATGTATATTTATAATCACGAGATAAGATAGAGCCAATGTTGTTGAAGCTCATCAGTCACTGTACGATTTATAATCAAGACTTAAATGTGAAGGTAAATGCAACGGATCGTCACCAATGATGCACTTCACACACATTTCAGCATCTGGAGTGTGGCAGCTCTGAAGAAATCGAAAATGTGAAAAGTGTTCTGGAGATGGACGACGGATGGACGGACGCCGGACAACTGCCCATGCAATTTCAGACCTGAAATTGAAACCGTACATACCACTTACACTATGCTACATAGCACAAGATATCAACTGTATAGATCATATACGACCTTAATTCAACCAGAATTATATCTGTCTGTATTAACATCAAGAAATATCAGACGCACTTTTGTAAATTTTCGTTTGGGTTTGTTAGATTTACAAGTAAATAAAGGCAGAAGATTTTCTATAGAAAGACATTTAAGACTATGCCCATTATGCAACTCAGCTGTAGAAGACGAAATCCATTTTGTTTTTGTATGTCCTCATTATGCTGATTTAAGAAAAGAATACATTTCAAATTATTATATTTCAAAGTACACTGCAACTGCCTTTGTTTCCATTCTGTCTTCCAGAAATGAAAATGTAATACGCAATTTAGCACTTTTTGTAAAACATGCTGTTATCCATAGAAGCAACTTATTATTTCAATTGTGAATATTGTTCTGTTCTGTATAACATTTGTACATAAACAACACATGTATGTAATATTTGTATATGGGCTGGAGGCCTAAATGCAATTAACATATTTTGACTTTGACACTATGCTACATAGTACATACCAATGTTCAGTTATGTCAAAACGTAAGAACTACATATGGAAACTTTACCCATGTCAACGTGATGGTGAAAACGAAAGTATATGGTGACAGATTTAGAAACAATTATAAATAGGACTCTCGATGTCACCAGGCTGACAAATTTAAATCAAATTGGGTGCGAAAGTGTAGGTTTGTGTTGAATCAAACATTAGTTATCAGTGTATTGTGTATTTATAGTTAAACACGTCCCATTGACAGTAGAACATTGAACAAAGTTGTATTCTTTATTTTAAAAACTGCTTCCCAATTCAAGTCTTTGAATGGCATTTTATAAGTGGAATAAATAAGAAACCATGCTTTCTGGATATCATCCCAATGTGCTTACTCTGGCATCAGATAGTTTGATGATGGTGCCATTCGATGGAAAAATCAGTTGAAGTCTTCTCTGTCTTGTGCTTTTCCAGTTACACATCCATGTCTTGAGGAAAGTAAGTAGTTAGCAAACATGTTTACACTGTCAGAAGATTTAAAGTAAGTATCAAATGGAAACATAGATCATTTAATGTCTCTAAAGTGAATTTAACCATTATTAAACTATCAATATATTAACATTACAGTAGTGTTTCAGCTATCGACGAGTGTACACGAATGCAAATATATATTGTGCATTGTAAACATGTCGCTTAAAATTAATAATCCCGTAAGTTGTTTTTATAAATAAGCGAAAATAAATGTAATAATAACAAAAGAGATTTCAGTTTGCGAAAATGTCCCTCACTAGAATAATCCAAGTTCTGCTCCATGACTATGTAAAAATAAGATCCTTTAATACAGTCTAGATTCTTATTCAGATGAATGAATATGGAAGTGGTAGTTTTGAAAAATATATAATCATAAGGATGAAGATAAAGTGATTTAAAAAATTCCATAGACTAAATTTTACTCTAGAATAATCCCAATAATGTTACTTACTACCATGACTTTAACAATGAAAGTGTATTACGAGTTAAACCGGTATGGGATGTATATGTAAATTTGAAAACATCAATAATGATAGTTAATTAATTGATACACTGATAAAATATCAATCATAAAAATCCAATATCCCTAAATTAGTGTTTGCAATATATTTTTTTACGCCGAGAAGCACAAATACGTTTCACAATTTTTACGAGAAAACGAGATGTAATGAATACCTCAAGAATAGATGATTGAAAGCAAGTTTTCATTAAGAACATTTTTTTCTGGTGTTAATATCAGACGATTTAAACGTATCCTTTCATAAGATCATATTGCTCAGAATAAATTCAATTTCTCATAATAAGAGGGAAATGTTTTCTAATTTTATGTGCAGAGTAACACAAACGTCATTACAAGAAACTGTTATTGGGTATCTCTGTTGTCAAGCTTTCTGTACTCTCTGTACTTTCTGTACTTACAAAGCATACATCAACAAGACATTTTCAAAGTTTCATCATTCAATTCCACGTTGTATGTACAAATAACAACATCCAGACGACTTACACTCATAATGTTTCATTTTGAACATATAAACACGAGATTCAACATTTGTAAACACAATTGATTATGTACAACAAATGGATAACAATAAAATATAGAACATAAGCAAAATTCCACATTTTCAGTGAAAATATCACAAGTATATCACATGCTTTAATTGGATTACATTTGGGAGTATCCACCTTCTCCTCTAGAGTATAGGTTTCGACACATATCTACTGTATAGCCGAAATGTATCGGAACGTCCACACTGGAGATAACGAGGATGGGATCGTTGGGACGTCACCCTTGATATTGATTAGTAAGTGTCTCGCATGTGCTGAGTATGTCACCCTTGATATTGATTAGTTAGTGTCTCTCATGTGCTGAGTATGTCACCCTTGATATTGATTAGTATGTGTCTCTCATGTGCTGAGTGTGTCACCCTTGATATTTATTAGTTAGTGTCTCTCATGTGTTGAGTATGTCACCATTGATATTGATTAGTTAGTGTCTCTCATGTGCTGAGTGTGTCACCCTTGATATTGATTAGTTAGTGTCCCCTCATGTGCTGAGTATGTCACCCTTGATACTGATTAGTTAGTGTCTCTCATGTGCTGAGTATGTCACCCTTGATATTGATTAGTTAGTGTCCCCTCATGTGCTGAGTATGTCACCCTTGATATTGATTAGTTAGTGTCCCCTCATGTGCTGAGTATGTCACCCTTGATATTGATTAGTAAGTGTCCCCTCATGTGCTGAGTATGTCACCCTTGATATTGATTAGTTAGTGTCTCTCATGTGCTTCATACCACTTCCACTTCACACCATTCCTTGAATATCTGGGGGAAATATTTTTTTATGATATGTGCTTGATATGTGATACCAATTAAATCAGTTTTAAGTTGTAAATTAAGTAAATTGGATTTCGTCGATATGAGCCAGAACTTGTGTATGTTCCAAATGCAGAGTTTCTATTCTACCTGAACACTCCCTATATGGAATGCATTTATCTTCTACAACACAATTCTCCAAAATTATTCATAATTTACGAATCAAATTGAAAGGTTTGAATATGCTAGCATCTCTTTATGGACATGGACTCGTCTCATTTGAAAAAAACATCGTGTCTGTGGCTTCGAAAATATTGAAAAATAAAATTATGCAAAAGATGTTTTGAAGGTTGGCTGCTACGCTAAGGGAAGTATATCATTAAGGGTTGTGTGACCCGTTCATAGTTTGCATTACATTTACCATGTCATGATATTTGATATCTGAATGTTTTGAGGAGGTGAGGATATTTGAGACAACAAATTATCTATGAACCAAAGACACTTTTAAGAACAGGCGAGGTAGCATCATGTAATTGTCCTTGTATCAGATTAAAATGCCATGAAATCGATTAAGTATTATTGTACAATTAAATTGAATTAATATGTAATCACAAATTAAAATGCATCGTGAGAGAACGAGATAACTTTGGGATATCCCTTCAATCAACGTTGAGGGTGAGTGTTATATAACAATGGTCCATAGCATCGGCACAGAGGTAAGTGTCAATATTATGACCCGTGGAATGGGGACTTATATAAAGTACGTTGGAGTTAACAATGATGTAACATACGTCAGTATCATTTCACTCCATGAAACATGTGCTGGATTTCACCTTTATAATATGTGAGCTCGCTATTTACACATTATGCATTGTCGAGTAAACTTGATTAAAAGTCATGTATATATGTATATTGTATCCATATTGTAAAACAAGACAATAAAGAATCACTACAGAAAGAGAGATTAGGAAGTTTAGACGGTGACTAGTTTTGGACAGTTCTTGCCACAACTAAGAAAATACAATATGGCGACGATATGCACACTCTCTCTATAATTGTAAAAATGACATTGACAAGTAAATAATTAAAAATGACTATTCATAAAAACATGTTACTATGACACATTTTCGTTATCATGCATGAAATTATAACAGCACAATATAACATCAAGATATAACAGTCTATATTAATACTGAAGAAATTATACAATGACCATACGACAATCTAATCATATTTCCCAGTATTTCACAATAAAATGTTTAGTAAGAACATGAATTCTTGAAGTCAGTACTACAAGTCATATCGAGAACGTCAGTACTACAAGTCATATCGAGACTCAATCTCTGAGTCGAGCGTGTGTCGGTTCTGCAGCTGTATGCAGCTGACAGCTGGAGTGGGCAGCTGTAAGGAGGTCAGATCCCCAAGACGCCCGGGTCCTAGAGCTGCCCTCAGTACCACCACACAGAGGGAGCGCAGTGTCAGGGGCGTGGCTGGAAGGGAAGGCGGAAGTATGGAGTACAAGCAGAATCATGAACCTCTGAAGTGCCTACCAATATCAAGACCAAAGAAGCAAAGATACAGCATTAAAATGAGTTGATTTGCCTGAAGAAATTAACACTGGAGCAAACAAGAGGAAGGCACAGCACGTGAAGTAAATGTTTGATAAAACACTCAGGTGACAAGATTCCTCGCGTAGATCAATGTTGCAAGGTCCACAAGGACTACTTTCTCAACAGATCATATTTCCAAAATTACCATGACTATCCGAACAGAAACATACTTTTCGACGAGAAATGTCAAATATTTTATTTATTAGATTTCATAAATTATGCAGAGTTCTTAAATGACGTTCGTTTTATAGATAGACAATTCAAGACCGCCTTGCTTGTTCACGGCCATCTTATGACGTCATCGTATTTTTAGATGACGTCATATGAGTGTAAGTGTTATTTCCCTGGGTAGAATCACAGGGACTTGTATTGTCGAAAACGTAGCGATTAGAAAGCATATAAAGTCGATGATCCAGCCCCATATACTATTTTTTTTTAAATAAAGAGATGTTATAATTTTTGCGCGATCTGATGCACCAAATATTGGGCTTTGTAAATGGATAACTATTAGCTGACAGGATAGTATAAGCGATTTTATTTTTTAAAAATTAAATTCAAGCGATTTTTTGATCAATTTGGTGGGCACCCCAAATGACTCACATGAGTGAATGATAATTTCATACGGACATGGGGTGTTGACCTTGTTACATCACTACTTTTTTATAGTATATGGGGCTGGATCGTCGACATCATATGCTTTCTAATCGCTAGTTTGTCGACAATACAAGCCCCAGAAAGGAGAATGATATGTTATTTCACTCAGTGAAACTACGGATGCTGATTTTACTGATAAATGCCTTATTTCACCACAAAAATATTCTTAATGGCAAATAGTGTTAACCGGTACTAAATTGGTCAGTCCGTCTCGTCACAGTAATAAAACAATTCTAGAATACCTCGACACGACGATATACAGACAAATGTTTAACCTGAACGTTGGTTCATATTCTCTGTTTGCCTAAGTGTATACGATCAGAACAATAAAGTATTCATATATGATATACAGACACGTGCCCTACTCGTTGCAAAAATATTTACGTTTTTATTTTTTATTTCGGTTATAACTTTGAAAAAGGCTCTTTAACTTGCAATATTTCACTCAATTCAACTCTTTTAATAAGTAAGACGACTCTGCAGAAAGCTATTTTTGTCAACAGAGGAAATGGGAAAGACTAAGTGAAACTCCTTCAACATCGGCCATACATCCGTCCGTGAGGCCACAACTATCTCACCGGGGTCCTGTAACAATACACGGGTCGCGCTGACATGCAACATACATGCATTGAGATGTGTGACACAGCGACTGCTTGACACTGTACTATTTACGACTACAGACTGGAGGACGTGTACCATATGTAGGTTATTGTAATGACACTAAGTGTTTAAGCTCTTACTGCAGTTGAATGAAGATACAGATTTGCTGACTCGACAAATTTGCGTAATTTGTTAATTAAATGCTAAATGGCCTATGTATGTATCATCTGTAAATGATTATCGTCAAGTATGGTGTAATCTGTCTTCAACTTAGTAGATAAAGAATTGGAATAATAGGATTTAGGGTTTCTTGCAGTTAAGAAGTTGACTTTCTATTTAATTCAATTTCATTTAATTACATCATATCAGCCCCTTTACATACACCGATCGGCAAAAGAAACGATACCAACTTTTCCAGCTAGTCAAACACAAAATATTTCTGCCAGATAACGTCGATTTGAATCTCTGTGATGAGGATATGAGATATAAAGAATATGAGAATATGATATTAAAATCTTATCAAACACACATGGGGTGCTGAAATTGCTATTTCAGAGTGGTTTTCTGGATATATGTTTTCTATTTGAAGTAAAATTTTATGAAATATGGCAATTATATTACTACAAGATGTTATCGGCATAATGTACCTTCTTTGATTAAAACTTGTTGACGCATGGTTACTGTAGGACGTCATGAAACAAGCCAAAAAGCCCTTTTTGACTCTCCTATCTCGTCTAGTTAAGGACATTCGAAAACAATATGAGCAGGTAATGTTTTGAAATATCCAATGTAATTAATTTGGCTTCGGAAGTCGTTAATTAACTCTATTTCAGTCGTATATATGTATTCTGTATGGTATCGTTGCTTTTACCCCTGGGTCTGCATACCTCACATAAAAAATAGAGTCATGGGCTCTGTAGTTCACCAGGTATTACATTATTAATTATCCCTAACGTAAAGACTAAAAGATAAAAAGACATTGCCCGGTTAACAGATTTACAAAGTAATAATCCACACTGGTCAAGGTATTCTAAGCATTTCGTCCCAAGGAAGAATTGCAGTAACAAGTATATTTTAAAGGTGTCAAAGATGTTTTAAATTGGAGGCTTGTACTTCTCAAGGGACCAGTGAAATATACTCCCATAACCAGAAACATTTTAGGCCTCATGCCCACCCCTAGCAACTGGCCTTCTGAATCACTGGGAAATTAATAGCTGCTACTAGTGTGTTATAGCTAGGGTCTAAGGTCAACTTTAAAAAAAAACCCATAAATAATTAAATAAGGAAAATGAATATTAACTATGTTTCTCTTCATTGTTGTGCTACAGACAGAACTAGAAAATACCATTATTATTATCTTTATATCTATAAATTATTGTATCAAAGCACTTAAAATGGTAAACCACTTTAATTTTCACTCCTGTCTCGCCCTTATTTTTTGGGAGTAGGGTAATGAAATTACAGTAATGGAATCTTAATCATCAAAAATCATATTCCAAAAAAGGTGAGCTTTCTAGTAGCATTACTGGTTCTTGGAGAGAAATCGTTTAAACATGTTTTGTGGATCTCCTGTCACGTCCATATGTGAGGGGGTGGGGTCAAGATCAAATGAACAAACTTAGGTCGCCATGTAACAAAGATGTCATTCTCAAAATGTTCAGCTTCCTATCTCAAATGGTTGTTGACGTTTCACTTAAAGGTTTCATTAATAATGCCTTCCACGCCCATATTTGAGGTTAGAGTGGGGGTTGGGGCGTGAGGACCAATTTAACAACTGTGATCCCCTAGGTACATGGTACTTTCCCACAAAATCCAACTCTGAGGGTGTAGCGGTTCTGGAGGTGAAGTCGAAAATGTCAAAAGTTTACAGATGACGGACGACATGCCATTAGCCAATCTGGATTTTCATGTCAGATGAGCTAAATAGTCATGATAGAAATAGTACAATCTGGATAAATTAAATCTGAATGGACTATTTAAGGCTTATGAAGTAAATGAAATATATGTTTTTTTGCATATAATGCCTTCTTTTCGACAGACGGACTTAATGCCATTTAACATGAACTGATTTACTTAGTGCTTTGTCGAGTATAAGCTTTTTATTCATTGTTCATATGAAATGTTCAACAAATACCGTAATATTATGCCAAGACTCCTTCCACCAATACTTAACGCTCTTCAAAACTCCCTTCAAAGATATGTTCCACCAATGTTAGCATGCTGTTTTAAACTCCCTTCAAAGATATGTTCCACCAATGTAAGCATGCTGTTTTAAGCTCCCTTCAAAGATATGTTCCACCAATGTTAGCATGCTCTTCAAAACTCCCTTCAAAGATATGTTCCACCAATGTTATCATGCTGTTTTAAACTCCCTTCAAAGATATGTTCCACCAATGTTATCATGCTGTTTTAAACTCTCTTCAAAGATATATTCAACCAATGTTATCATGTTGTTTTAAACTCCCTTCAAAGATATGTTCCACCAATGCTATCATGCTGTTTTAAACTCCATTTAAAGATGTGTCCCATCAATGTTATCATGCTGTTTTAAACTCCCTTTAAAGATATGTTCCACCAATGTTATCATGCTGTTTTAAACTCCCTTCAAAGATATATTCCACCAATGTTATCATGTTGTTTTAAACTCCCTTCAAAGATATGTTCCACCAATGTTATCATGCTGTTTTAAACTCCCTTTAAAGATGTGTTCCATCAATGTTATCATGCTGTTTTAAACTCCCTTCAAAGATATGTTCCACCAATGTTATCATGCTGTTTTAAACTCCATTTAAAGATGTGTCCCATCAATGTTATCATGCTGTTTTAAACTCCCTTTAAAGATATGTTCCACCAATGTTATCATGCTGTTTTAAACTCCCTTCAAAGATATATTCCACCAATGTTATCATGTTGTTTTAAACTCCCTTCAAAGATATGTTCCACCAATGTTATCATGCTGTTTTAAACTCCCTTTCAAGATGTGTTCCATCAATGTTATCATGCTGTTTTAAACTCCCTTCAAAGATATGTTCCACCAATGCTATCATGCTGTTTAAAACTCCATTTAAAGATGTGTCCCATCAATGTTATCATGCTGTTTTAAACTCCCTTTAAAGATATGTTCCACCAATGTTATCATGCTGTTTTAAACTCCCTTCAAAGATATATTCCACCAATGTTATCATGCTGTGTTAAACTCCCTTCAAAGATATGTTCCACCAATGTTATCATGCTGTGTTAAACTCCCTTCAAAGATATGTTCCACCAATGTTATCATGCTGTTTTAAAC
Organism: Gibbula magus; assembly: GCA_936450465.1. Taxonomy (NCBI): domain Eukaryota; kingdom Metazoa; phylum Mollusca; class Gastropoda; order Trochida; family Trochidae; genus Gibbula; species Gibbula magus. The sequence continues at coordinate 17,717,602 of OW388292.1, forward strand.
TCCCTTTAAAGATGTGTTCCATCAATGTGATCATGCTGTTTAAACTCCCTTCAAAGACGTGTTTAACTAGTACTGTGATGCTATTGTTAACCATATTTATAGTTAGACTATATATAGACTAGTTATACCAATAATGTAATGTCATTCTTAATACCACCCAACATCTAATTTCACCCATAACATTGTTATTCTAACTTAACAAAGGAAGTCATTCAGATTATCATGCTGTTTTGTAAGATTATCATTGATTTCGGTTTTGGAATTTATGTACGCACCTGTATACTCTACGTCCACATGTGTATATGAGTAACATCAACTCACTGATGGAACGTATTGAAAGAAAGAATTCGAATGTATATGTAGAATATTGACATATCTTGTCGAATATCAGTCATACCTCATCGAATGAAGAAGCACGATTATCGTTTACGAATGACTCACCAAAGACTCAAAATATATCATTTCTCACAAAGAGGTATGATATTCGACATTGAAATAATGTTTCATATTTTCTGTACCTTGATTTCGTTAGTAACATAAAGCTGAGAGAGAGAAAGGAGATTCGTCTAATGAAACTTTCAGATCTTCTAATGAGAATGCGTCATCCAATAACGCCATTCAACTGTTATATGATGCAAACGACGACGTCATACATTTACGTATCATAAAATTAATATTTTTCTTAATGTTTTACTCTCTGAAAATATAGGTTTTTAACACAATAATACTGCGTTTCGCCCTTTAAAATATAAAAATGCAAAGTCTGCAAATATTCTTGACTCAACTCACATCTTCTCCTATCGACCCACTGCTTACATCCGGGGTCTTCTATTCTATCGAGGTAGTCGAGGGGAGAGAAATGGTTGTGGTTGGTAACGTTTTGCGACATGCCGCAAAGTAAATATTGCACGATTTGAAGATGACCGCCCTTGGCGGCGATGTGAGCGGGTGTATTGCCCATCTGGTCTCGTAGGTTTATGTCTGCACCATGTCGTAATAACGACTTCAGAGTCAACAGTGCTCCACTTTCCGCTACGTCATGGCAGATAGTCCGATACGTACTGGTGCCGCCATTATGGAGGCTGATGTCCTTGACATTGGGATCTGCGCCTGCGCATAGGAGTTCTTCCGCTAACTCGACGTAGCTATGTGTCATCACCTGCAAAAAGGAGGTGATATTGATATGACATTATTGATATGACATTATTGATATGACATTATTATGATATGAAGATATACTTCCTCCTGTCGTGAAAACACCTTTAGATATATGTATGTAGGTTTGACACCGGTTGAATTTAAAATTCGTTTGTAATATACACCACTTCCTGTAAATGGATACAGAGAAGGCTCAGTGTCGTGGTAGATCAGCTAGCTTCTGAACAGCTGGTACATCGATGATTAGACAAACTGTTGCAAGAACGTGTCACATTTTGATATCGCATTTGATGCCTGTAACAACTTACTGATGAAAATAGAAGAAAAAACAATAACAAGGAGCCGCTGTGATTTATTCATTTTATAAAACCAAACTCAGTAGTGATAGACTTAGCCTGGCTTTTATGTAAGTTTAGGATCTAGATGGAATACACGAATATAAGAATTATCAGAATTTCCGGAATTCAGAGTCAAACTGTATTTTAGATAATGTTATGGAACTGACATTGCCTTTAGTTTATAACCATAACAACATGTAACAGAAAATGAAATTCACGTCCACTTTTATAACGTTTTATAAAACAATATTGATATAAGTTATAATTTTTATTTTGTAACTTTTTTCAGCGCCGGGATACCAATCCTTGACGTAAATGATATTAGCGAACGCCTAGCTACCAATTTGCTAGAGCGGGGTTTTGTTATGTTTGCCTAGTTTATCCAATATTGACTAAGCATAGTTTTAATGTGTTGCACTCAGCACACAGAGATTGAGAGAGAACGAGACAGGCAGACAATCAGACATGCAGGCAGACAGTCAGACAGTAAGAGATAGACTGATGAGAGAATGAGTGATTGAGGGGGAAAGATAATTATTGGGTGAGAATGAGAGAGTTAGTTTTTGAAAAGAAGTAAAAAAGAGAGTGTGTAGATATGTGTCGATATGTGGAGAGAATGCGAGGAATGTCCGGAAGGTGGGAGTGTACACTCAGCCCCCTCGCTGCACTCACTGCGCATGACAACCAGCCTGGCCAGGGGAATTCGTGATGTATTGATAGCTGCATCAACATGCATACTTGCTAAACCTTTTTGTACTATGAAAACTGTTTTTGAATGGGTTTTTATATGGATATACAAAATTCCGTCATCAAATAGTTATCCGATATACAGCAGTAGAGACAATTAGCAGGTATTTTCTACACATGTGTCTGAAAACCTAAAAGGAATAAGATTGAATACAGCATTAATAAATTCATAATACTATTTAGAGAATTATTTTATATTGAGTAACTAACTAAAACTGATTTTTTTTTCTTAAATTGTTCTTGACTGTTAACAGAAAATTATATAAAACTGGGAGAAATTTTTTTTCTCAATTCTTTTTTTTTTCAAGATACCATACATATGCATACTTCCTACCTGTTCAACCTGTTGTATATTTTCAACATTACAATTGACATTTAAATGGAATACGTTTTCATTACAACAATGAAAAATTATGCAAAAAAATACTGTGGCATGAAGACCAAATTCACATACTTATTTTGCAGGTGTATATGTAATGATTGGTAATATTATTATTTTTTTAAAAACGTAATATCTGTTTTCCTTGTTACCCAACATAATATGAGTTTTATTTGGTTCTAAACTTATGACAGTTTTACATCCATTTTGATCCATTCTAATAAGTGATACCACAGACATTTTACATGTCCACAATCAAATACAAGTCTTAGACGTTTAATAGTTTCAATTGAACACTTAACAAAGAACAGGAATATTTTCTGGATAACAACTTCTTTAATGTAAATGTAAATGATTTGGAAGTTTGTAATTTGTAAATGAAAGCATTTATGTTTATTGTTAGTATTCTATTAAGTATGTGGTTATGTGACCATCTCAATTTATAATTGCAGCTCGAAATGGAATGTAGTAATATTTTTTTAATTATTATAATGCTCGTGATGCCTGAGATTTGATATTTGACATATACTCACGGTAATAATGGTTGACACCCTCTAATAGTTATAGGAATGAAATGTTATATAACCAACGTAACGTATCGATTATTTTGTGTTGGTAAACCATGTTACTACTGGATGTCTTTTTTGTGAATAGTGTCCAAGAGCATTTGCTATTTCGCCACTTGTACTTTAAAATACCAAAGAAAGGAATATGAGGGGGAAAAAATTATTCAAAAGAGTTATTCCTTGTGTCTTGAGATCTTGGTATTGGTATATTGTTACAGTGCTTGAGTGTTCTCATTTTGGTTCTAATAAATAATGAAAAGTTGCATTTGAAAAAAAAATTCTACTGAACCAAAATATACACAAAATATTTCATGGAGTCTCATTCACACACAATACATACATGACAAGTATTATATAGTTTACATCATGCATGTGTTTGTGCCATTTAATTTCGAAAATACAACAATATCGAAGATATTAATTGTCCATGCATTTAATTTGCTAAATTACATTTTCTACTTAGGGGAGTCAACTATTTTTAGCATGAGTATATTTTAACAATGACTTCATGATAAATGTATATGGGCTTGACATATTATCTTCAAAAATAGTATATCTATATTTGTGTTGACAGTTACTGGTATAAAACAAATCAGATTCTATATAAGATATATTTAGACACTTACAGAAACAATAGTATAAACAAGAGTAGTTATATCATGCATTCTATATCTTACTTTAACTCGATATGCATAGAAGGAAAAAATAGAATATTGAATCTAATCCAGACTTTTGTGTATCTCCAGAATGAAATTTGGTTCATAGCATAAATATATCAAAGATTATTTAAAGCATTTTATTGTATTTAATGAAAAGTAAGTAAGCGAGAAAGACATTGACTTTATGCTAACATAGTTGACATATATTTATGCTAAAACATTTGGCATAATTACGTTTACGAATATTTCATAATTAACTGTTGATCAACAAAATAAATGCAACTGAAGTAAATTCCAATTATACTCTACTCATTCCCTATTTTAAAACACAATAGGTGGTTTACTTGGGAAAACGTTTCCCATAATGTGAAATTAACTTAATTATTAAGAAGATTGTTTTATAGTAATTTGTTCCATGGGTGCAATATACCAATTACATATTGTAATAACACACCACAGATTTGACTGATTCACATGTGGTATTCTCTTTAAATTGCATTTTACATTAGCGAACTACAATAAGGACAATTTGATACGCCATAAATGTACATCATATAAGATTATAAAAGTGAACTTGGTATGGATTACACAATGTAATACATGTATTATAGGTAATTAGAGCCATACTATTTTCAAATGTGATGTTGTTATATCACTTAACAGCTCACTTCTCACTCACAAACGGATGCATGTTGAATTCATTTCCTTTACTCGGTTGACCTAACTCAAAAATGCACGCTCGTTTCCATGGCGATGTCCCTACATTGAAATCGTTTCCTGTATCTGTAAAGCTTACATCCGTTTTATTACTACAGCGTTTTGTTTTCGTTGTGAAGATACGTTTGATGTATACATGCTCAAATTCAATTTTCATTTTCATAATAACATATACATCATCGTGGATGACAGTTATGACGTTAAATACACACACATGGGTCGAAAGCTATGTCATAAGTTTAAACCCGCATTGGTTGTTTTAAGAATCATTTTAATCCGATATATAGTAGTTCGTCCATAACATTGACTCGAAGATGAATTAATTGTTTTTGACGGAATACTGTAATATCGGATAAAAAGTATTCCACAAACAACCATGTGAACTGCAAACCGTTTCTTCTTATCTGTGACCCTAAACTTGAATCTGATCTATTTCTTATACAAATGTATATCTATATCCATGAAATCCAAGTCAAATTACGATTTCGTAAATTATGAGCTACAAATTGGCAGTATTATATATGTTGATAGCGGATAAGTCATTACCCTTCAGATTTTACAGTTTGCATTGTAATTTACAAAAATATTTTTCTTCTCGTACAGATATTTTTTTAACACTTTCATGAACATTTCCTAACACTTAAGGATGTTTGTTCTTTTTGATAATACAGGTGGCATGTACAAACCAAGCACAAATGTGAATACTTCTTTCGTATTTAAGTCTAGGCCGTGCATTTTAAAATGATTAAATCTAACATCAAATGTTTAATTTAATGCGCATTGTCTTGTTATGGCCATTAAATAAATTAAGTATTATCTTGAAAATACATGTATCATTATGAAACAATGATATGTTTGTAGTACAACAATTTATAGGGTTTGGTGAGATTAAATTCCTGAAAAATACTAGTAATGTATGTCCCTGTTAATTCATTTCCTTGTTTAACATTTGTTAACGGGAAACTACATAGAATGATATTAATCTTCTATTCTATTAACAATTTCAACGTTCCAAAGATCCCTTCCAGAGGGTATAATACATTCAATTTTAGATTATTTTCTCGTAAGACAGTTTCACATTTATAAACTATAAATCTGTATTTATATATATCACAAATCTGTGTAAATATATTTTGGAATAAAGTTCTCTTCCTTTGTAGGTTTTCTGTTATTCTGACCTGATATATGCATTATTACATAAAATTCAAACTCTATTGCTAATCATTTAATTAGAGATTCACTGTTCAAAACCGTTTTGTATAATAAAGAATTTGGAAATTGAAATGTACAAATAAAAACATATCGCTATTATTTCTCTGATTTATTCAAATTATCTGAATGACAGCGTCATTAAATATGGTGATTAAAATATTGAATGTTTTGTCGAAATGAATTTGAAATTGTTGATACTTAATGACCTTTGATCACGTTGAGTATTTATAAATAAACTTCGAATTTCAGACCCAGTCTCATTAATCACGTTTGTAACTTCATATTATAAAAAGACAAATCATTTGTTAGCCATAGCATTCAAATGCCACGGTTGTATTTTTAAGTGTTTTAGGTGTTAAATACAGCCATTACGTATGGTTTTCCCCTGACATAACTTCAGATTTGAATGAGCCAATCAAATGGCTTCATCTCATATCGTATATGAGACAACTATAATTCGATGTAGTTGATAATCTTCCGCAGCGTTTTCAAAGTTTTTCATCTGTTTGTGTTTTTCTTCAATTTATGGAAATATCGTTATAAATGGACACGTACTATACCGGTAAGATTCAAGAATACTTTAAATGTGTTTTTTTGTGAAAGTAAGCCTATGTGTTACAGAATCAGATTGAGTTGTTATTGACAAAATGTGGACAATCGTAGAATTTATTCTTAAATGTACGAATTATATCCATAGAACACTGGTGAATAAATGAAATGACGCATTATTTTCTAAACCTATATTTGTATTAAAATATTTAACCAGGTACGATCTGTGATCCACAAACAAGTTTTTAAGATTCATTCAGTGCAATTAGTAATTGATTATATCCATCAAAAGGTTAAATGTGTAAGTACAAGTAAATTTGAAATGTCAACTTGAAATATAAATGAAATGTGAATTATAATGTCACAGCTGTCTAATTCATTCTCAACAACAGGTTAACGTTTGAGGTTTTACATTTTGTGATTAATGTTGCATGCAACAATGTAATTATACAGTAAATATAAGAATCTTCATCAAACACAAATATTGAACAGAGAGGAAAATGATGTGACAACTTTGAAGAACAATATAAATAGTGAAGAACAATATCGGCATGCAGTCATCTATGCAATTACTCTGTATAAAAAAAGGACATAAACTAGAAATTAATTGAGAATGATTTAGGTGTTTAATTTCCACCAGAATCGTTTCAAATACACAAATGATAAAACATAAGAGACATTTCATTAAATCTAGTAGTATAAGTAGTTGTTGCTGTTGTTGTTCTTGTAGTAGACGTAGTAGTAGAATGTGCATGTTAGTTTAATGGTTTCAATGAATTTTCTCATAAATACCTAAATATATTTACACTTATCTAACCTCAATGAAGACAGTTTACATATGTTGTAATTTTGAACAATATAAATAGTGAAGAACAATATCGACATGCACTCATCTATGCAATTACTATGTATAAAAATAAGGTCATAAACTAGAAATTAATTGATAATTAATTAATATTATATTAATATTAATATTTCCCTCTCGATTATTTCAAGTAACTAAGTAATGATTATATCTACATTTAATGACAACACAAGGTATTAATATTATATAATATGATGTATGTATATATATATATATATATATATATATATATATATATGTGTGTGTGTGTGTGTGTGTGTAACCCACAAAGGATCGAAACCAGATTATTATCTCCAGTTAGAGTTATCTACTATCTCGAAAATTTTCCGATTCATTTTTTGACATTCGATATTCGTAATTATCTTATTTATAAGATCATAAATACGTTTCAGGCAAATTTACCATTTAAAAAATTCGTTCATTATCCATAGAATATATTAGATGAATATATTAAATTTCTCAATACCATACTAATTATATAAACATAAAAAAATAATATTTATCCAACCAGCCAGGATTACATATAAAAGCAACATAAATCGAAACTTTCTAAACGTTGGTCTCATAATGTGAATTATTATGTATAGTCTGTTATAAGAGCCTAAACCAGTCAACATGAAGACTACAAAGATGAGTTTTCTGAAAATGAAAACATCTCTCAGGCTCCTTTTACATTTATATCATTCTTTTTCAAATTTGGAATGTTTTTCTCAAAAATAAATCATTTCAGAGACTAAATGTTAGTCTAATGGATGCATGCTTCGCCCCCGCTACGTCCAGAATATTCGACAAGCATTAATCTTGTGTACATATTCACGTTGATATTATCAATAAAAAAAAATTACAATGCAATATACAATCAGTATGTTCTTTTTCTTCTCTCCCGATTATTTCAAGTAACTAAGTAATGATTATATCTACATTTAATGAAAAAATATAGTCACGAGATTTTAAAATGTGTTGTTTCCCCTGTATGCCTGCCTGCGTCCCTAAATGCGCGTGTGGGCGCGTGTGTGTGCGTTGGCGTGTGAGTAGGTATGAACGGATGTAGAACTGATTTATAGACATATTTGTAGTTTTTTAGACTGAATTTAGTTTGTTTTAAACTTTAGGATATGTTAAACAATGCGTCTAACCTGTACAATTTCTACACTTCCCATACATGCCTATGAACACTTTTAATACAAAGTGTTAAAAGAAATAATTTTAGTACAGATTCATTACCATAATACCAAACAGTTTCCTTTCAACAAATAGCGAATCTAAATTATGTAGAATGTTAATTATATTTTTAACATATACTTTAATAATGTAGTGTGTGATGCCGACAGTGAGCATATTACAGCTGGTTTGTAAACTTTAAAGTTAAACGTTCGATCGTGTTTTAGAGCCGAGAGGTGCATATGATATTAAATGCTGTAGGAAGACTGGTCTCCCCACGGGTGTCTTCTTGTGTGTACAGTTTTACGCTCAGACTCTAAAAAAAATAGTTATTCATAAAATGTAACCATTTTATTAAATATTGAACATGATGTTCGGTTCAATATTTAATAAAATGGTGATATATTCAGAACAAATACTTTATTCAGAGTCTAAGTGTTACACTAATATGTACACAACACAACCGTTTAATCCCTCTCTTATCTACACGTTCTGAGACATATTTTGAGTATTTTGTAGTAACATGTTTCCTTTCTGAGAATCGTGGTGCCAACACCTCGCTCCCCGATCTCCGGTATATAAAGGTTACTTTACAATCGTTCAGTGTCCATATCCCTTCTGATATAAAATATAGCATCATGAGTTATAATAAAAGTTCTATATTAGATGTGCATAGTTTGGCAAGTCGTGTGTCTATTTTCATTAGAAATTCAAATGATTGTTTGGTCACCAATAGAAATATGATAATTAAATAATATAGTATATACTATATTTGTGCAAATTATTCTTTGGTTAATGATTATTTTTGTGTGCTATATAATTTCCTTAAAGTGAAACATGTCAGTAGAAATGAATTTGTCAATAAAGAGTTATCTCCCCTGTATGTAGATGTTTATGAGTTTGCTCTGTTTGATAATTATATTTCGGCTATCCTCTGGTAACATTTTAATATAGTGCTACTTTACTATGATATGTGTCATTTATAAAGGTATCTTGATTTTATAAATCCTCTTTACGATTCATGAATCAATAAATTTCTTTGTTGTACTGAAAATTTTGTTGTATTTTTTTAAATCCCTGAGGTACATTGTACATCTTGACTACTGAATACACACAACACAAAATACAGTCTACACCATTCAGGACCCGATATCAGTACAAAAAGTAGATCCAGATCTCGGTTTTCAGGATCATTCATATGCATACTGGAAAAATAATTATTGGAAGGAAGGCCAGAAGGAAAAAAAATGCTTTGTATTTTGTAACTTTGTGATATTTGAGTATTTTTTTGGAAACAATTGGCTTTATCTTTTTAAATCTTGTGTTATTCGAAGACTATTTTATTTATAATATGACCACATTAAGTGGATTGTATTTTTTCCTATAAACTAAAGATCACATTTTAATGTGAGAAGTCGATATTTCCTTCAGACAGACAGACAGCTGACCGACATGCCATCTGACAGACACTTAGTGGAAGGTTAATTAGGTCATCCCTAACAGTCCACAGTCAGAATAGAGCAGAGTTGAGTAGGCTTCGTTAACGAACAGAAAAGACAACAGAGGATCAAATAATAATCTGTCTTCTACTCTCAGTGAAGTTAGATTGTGTTTTTATAAAATGTTGTTGCTGCTTAATGATTTTAAAGACCGTCTCCTCATTTTGTTTTTAATGTCAACTAGTGTTTTGTCAACTGTAATGAAACTGTACATGTAGGTATTGTACACTGCATAAGTGTATATCATTCACACGACGGTTTGGTCGACAGTAACCGTGATTCCTATATTTATTTAAAGAATGACCATGAATATATGTTTGATATATTATTTAATTACCTTTCTTCTCACTAATGCTCGAGATATTTGCATTAATTTAAATCGAATAAGTATTAAGTGTGGCATTGAATCAAAGTTTTTAAAATCAATAAAGATATAACAGTCATGAAAAGTTTGTTAAATTATGATCTTAAAAATTATTTGTTAAAATAGTCACTGAGTTTTTATTGTTTTGTATGTTTTACAGTCATCTCACTCATAGTGTCCGCTAATACAAGTTCAACTGTATATTCTGAGATAAGTACGTTATTATGACATTGTAAGAAAGTGAGGCCCAACGTGGCCCAATGTGAAATATATCAACTGTAAATATGTCAAAATATATTTATGTGAAATATATCAACTGTAAATATGTCAAAATATATTTATGTGAAATATATCAACTGTAAATATGTCAAAATATATTTATGTGAAATATATCAACTGTAAATATGTCAAAATATATTTATGTAAATATATCAACTGTAAATATGTCAAAATATATTTATGTGAAATATATCAACTGTAAATATGTCAAAATATATTTATGTGAAATATATCAACTGTAAATATGTCAAAATATATTAATGTGAAATCTATCAACTGTAAATATGTCAAAATATATTTATGTGAAATGTGCTGCTAAACATACATTGAAAGGTGATTTTTCAATGTTATTTAAATAAATACTCATATTTAAATACATTGTTTTGTCTTTTATTTGGACTAGTCTATTACAATGAATAGGTAACAAGCAGTAACTCAGCTGTGCACCGAACCGTAAATGTTGTTGTTTTAAGGCGTCTGTCAGCTGCCTGTCTGTCAGGTGGGTGGTTACCTTCTGATACCTCCTTCCTTCAGATAATATTCTGATACCTCCTTCCTTCAGATAATATTCTGATACCTCCTTCCTTCAGATAATATTCTGATACCTCCTTCCTTCAGATAATATTCTGATACCTCCTTCCTTCACATAATATTCTGATACCTCCTTCCTTCAGATAATATTCTGATACCTCCTTCCTTCAGATTATATTCTGATACCTCCTTCCTTCAGATAATATTCTGATACCTCCTTCCTTCAGATAATATTCTGATACCTCCTTCCTTCAGATAATATTCTGATACCTCCTTCCTTCAGATAATATTCTGATACCTCCTTCCTTCAGATAATATTCTGATACCTCCTTCCTTCAGATAATATTCTGATACCTCCTTCCTTCAGATAATATTCTGATACCTCCTTCCTTCAGATAATATTCTGATACCTCCTTCCTTCAGCAGCCGATTCGCGAAAAGAGCATAGTGTAGAATCAATGTGTTTTATTAAGAATAACTTGTATTTAGTTATTAGAATAGTATGCGCAATTTTATAATGAAAGCACATTGTCTGTACATCTACTCTTGAAATACCATTAAATAAATGTACTTCTGAAAGTTAATACAAGTGTAAGTTACTAAATATTGCCTTGATAAAATATATTTGTTTCTGTTTGATTCCATATGTTAGAGAGAACTCTTTATTGACGTTGTTTTCAACACCCGCTGACAAAAGGAAATGCCTCTTGTTGAAAAATGCGCTGGTGACTTATTGTTTTATAGGTAAGTAAGATTTAGGAATTCTTTTCTTTAAAATAATATAAAATTCAGCAATTTTATGTTTAACATTTTGGTACTTGTGTCCCACCTGTAACAGAAGAGAGGTTTTATACAGGGCAAATACGTTTATAATACATCAAGAAAACTCTGTTAAAATTCTATTTCTATAATAATCTTTCACAAGGTTGTAACTTTTTTGGATATAATGTAAATTATTATTTCAAGTTTTCTTAATAATGAACATGGACTAATAATATTATTAAGATAATTTTTATCTTTATTTTCAAATAGTATAATGTTCATATAAAGTTGCGAGTTCCACTGGGAGTATCCGCCATATTGTGTTTTGCTTAGATGAATTGAACATTGAACGAAGTTTACATCTTTATGATAGTAAAACATATATATAGATAGAATATCTACAAAGTAACACATAAGTTATCATTAGACAGAGGGTTCAACACTCGCAGAGCCGAGTTGCTTCACTTCTCAGTATTTTTATTTTTCAACGAATATGCACTAGTCTTTATTATATTGTCAAATATAAAGCCATCAAAGTATTACGTTTCAAATGGATTGAGTTATAATCATGCATGTACTAATAACATAATAAAATACTATGTGTTATACCAACTCGAATTTCGTTTCCACAAAAAAATATCCCGATAGAACCCTCTACTAAATGTAAAAACTATTCATCAAGTTTGCTAATTTCATATCAATATTTATGCATATATCAACCAATCGCATGAGAATCGAGGTTCATCTGCTATAAACTATGTTCCTTGTCAAAATGCATTCAAGCATTATCTTTAAAACTGCTTAATATATATGTTGATGAATATCATTGTGTTAGTATATAATATAACGTTTTGAATATTCCGGGAACGTTCAATAACTAGATACTTACAAGATACATTTACATAATGCTGATGACATAAAACTATTTCTTAGAAAGGCTATTGATTTATCAGTTTAGATTACTTTGTAAAGAGTATGATTCAAAATAGATTTGGAATCCACTGCATTACACTACAAATACAGAAATGCAATAGCATATTCGCTTAATTTTCAAATTATTTTTTTCGTTTTACTATAAACTATCTTTGACTAAATGATGATAGTTTCAATGTTTGATAAGCAAGAACCAATGTTATTTTATTGAAACTATGTTTTCCCATCCACGTACATATCTGACATATTCCATGATATCGTGATTTAAACTTCTTCTCAATATCCGTTATGACTCACAATATGGAAACAGTCCGGAAAAACCTTATGAACATTAACAATGGGATCTCTTTATCACAAATAAATGGGAAAGACGTCCCTTTTCAAGCAACAATATGCAAATCCACGTGTCTTGTTTGTTATGAGTCACTTTTGTATACAATGACGTTTCTGTTAATTTTGAATTTGGCACACAATCATCTTCTATTCGTCAACAGAGGCAAGGTGTACAGGTACACAAACCAAACTTTGTTTAACTTCTGCAAGTATACCTCACCTTAAATAACGACACTACCCACTATTTTACTCTTTTATTTGTCATCCTCATAATCTAACAGGTCTATTAGTATATATTTTTCATTTTACGTCAGTACATGGACAATAAACTATCGTATGGCGTTGCATACAGTTACTAATTCCGTCAGAATATCTTGACTTTCCAAAATGTAGTCTCCAAAATGAAGGGGTTTTTTTTCGTTGTTGTAAAAATGTCAATATTGGGAAAATAAAAATTAAATGAAAATGAGCCTCTGAGATAGCTTCATTTCCTTGAATTAAGCTCTTTTGTTATAAACCTGCTCAGGGATATGTCCGTGCAGTTTATGCATGTATAATGGAATCGTCACATTCCGTTTTTATCAACTCAAGGAGGAGGAGGAAGTCATTTTTTAAAAATTCGTTTGCTTTTGAATATACTTTGCTGTATATATGAACGGTATGAACAGTTCTTTCATCAAAAGATTATTAAATGAGTTTGAGAGACGGAAAACTAGTCCTCTGCTGGGCATTATAAAGGAAAATAGCATTTGGAATTTTCGAAACTTTGATAAACAGGATAATTTGTTTTTAATTACTTTGATTGTTTGTTATGCATAAATACGTGTGTTTAGTATATATGGAAAGCAGAGCTTTGTCGGGGGTAAATGTCAGTCTATCTTAAACTGATCGCTTGCAGGTGTGTGTACTATGCAGAACGATATATAGGGGTGGCTGGTAATATGATGCTGAAGGTGGAAATGAGATGGGGAGATGAAATTGACCACGCGGGAGGGAGAAATTTGAACTACTTTTTTGTGACAGAGGAAATACCTTTTGCTTATACAATGGATGCGAAACGCCTTGACAACATAAGGAAGGGGAATAGGTTTGTGGTTGACTATTTGGTATCGTTATCATCTGATTTAAGGAAACTGTGACAACGTGTGTGCCGGGGTTTGTATTTCCCATTTAGTTTGATTGTTTATCACATGGAGATAGCTACGGTTGTTTTCTTTTGAATTCGTTGAAGTTTTCCTTCTTAGTGACCGCTTTATGTTCTAACTCCCGTGATCTATATGTTAACGCTGTAGTTGAAATGTTACATGTATTTTCGTTAATTTGGATTTTAGCTATTAATTTCATCCCCGCTTTATTTCATTGCTTGATATGTTGTTTCAATGCAGATGTTTACAATTTGAAAATGCTTAAATCATATTCCAATATCACTCTTTTTTATTCTTAAATAATTTCAGGGTAGGTTATATCGAAACGCTTAAGCTCATTTTTTCGGCATGGGCTGCGATCAAAATTAAGAATCTTAAGGTTACAACGTTTGAAAACTATGGGCCCAGGAAAGTTACGACATGACTAAAAAATCCTAAAAGACGTGAAAGAAATGTAAAGGAGTACAAAATTGACTACATCAGTTTGGAATTGCATTTACAGAGCTGTGTCAATATCCTGTAGCATTGAAATACAATTATATATACGGAAAAGTTAATTAAAGGCCGCGCTTTTACTCCCGTGGGAGTAAATTCTTATCCTTGTCATCACATTTTTTAGCGTAGGGGAGAGTGAAACAGAACCCTTCAAAACATCTGTGTTTATGTGGAACGTGTGTGTGTCGTGTGTCACTATCTCGACATGGCATGAATTTCTAATCTGTGAATGTTTAGTATGATCACGGTTGATGAGGTTACATTTTCTTTAGTTAATTTAGTTATTATTCAATAATTGTGAGATATATTGACGTATAAGAAATACTTTAAATATTGAGAAGCATAAATGAAATTAAAATTTTATCTCAGTAACAGGTGTGAGTATATGGGAAATCATGTTCAAGTTCAATCTAATATAGACACAAATGGAACAGTACCTTATTCACTATATACATTTCACATTATCTATCACACGCCATGACATCAGATCAGACCAACTGAGACGTATCTCTGATCTAGGTACTACAGACAATTAACAAAGTAATATATCAAATCAACAAGACTTTCAAACTGACTAATATTATGCAATTTGAAGGCCATTTTAATTTTGGAAATAGGCTATTCACAGTCGTATAGCATCTGTAGTCCGAAGGAAATTAAGTAAATTGAGTTTGTATAGAAATCTGAACAAATTTAACAAAGTGGGACTATATACATACAGTGTTTCTGGGTTATTTGAAAATTATTTAATATCGCAATGTGTTCCCTGGAAATGAAACATGGGAAATCATATTTTAAACTTAAAACCAAAGCGAATGTCATAGTCGGTTGTCCGAACTCTTTTATTACATAAAAGTAAAAGAAAATGAAAAGAAATAAAGTTATCTCTGAGGCTTATTTTTTTCAATGTCCGATTTTCAAATCTTGTTATTTTTTCTGAAATTTTCATTTCAAAGACTGAACGTCAATGTACGATTGCCAGATATAATACACTAGTTTGCTAATTATCAATTTGTAGTTCTGAAATTACCAGAAAGCGTGACGGTTTATAATCAGAACACAGCTGATTATTGTGATTTAATAACCCTCGATGCGTGTGTAATTTGAGATAATTATGCCCGAAATATATTTAATTTACATGAAGATTAAATTATCACACATACTGTACACTAGCTCATATTTGAATAATTGTGAAACAATTTTTTTTGTGGCACTTTCACTTTTTTTTACTTTATTATTTTTTTGTTCGAGTTGATTTCAATTTATTACTTTAAAAATAAGTTTAGGATATAACAGGACACCGAGGATTTAGTTTGGATTTTAAGATCCGAAAGTGCGATGGAAAGCGAAGCTTGAGTCTCTCTTCCCCGAAGAGTTTTACGAGAGTTTACGCTTCATCAATGATAGCATTTTAAAATGTAACTGATGGGTTTGTTTCAACTTGAGCAGCGAAACTAAACTAACCAAATATTTAACATCACTGTTCTGTCTGAGTAATGTTAAGTGGATTTTCTTTTGAGTCAGAGAAGCGTGTTTGGGTATAAACGTTTATAAACTTGAACATGGTAAATGGGATATATATATCTAAAAGGCTTAGAAGTAAATATAAGGTTGTTTACAGTTCACATGAAACTAGACAGCTTACAAATGATAAATTCATCATGAAAATATGACATTACAGCATGTCAAAACATGAAAAAATATTGTTATATCATACATGTATATAACATTCAACCATAATTTATTGTATGCAATAATCATTACCATAACGACTGAGGCATTTTAACATGCAATAATAAACTAAACCTTCAGCTGAGACCAAATCCAGCCCATAATTTTATCCATTGTCGCATTATAAAAACAAAACACACATCAACACTTTTCTGAAGCACGAATAAGATTATATTAATGAGTTTTTATATTCCGCTTGGCCCTGCTTATCAGACGGTGAAGTCACCTCAGACCATATTACACCTACCCATAAACATCGTCTTTATTCTGGCGACCCCCGTGTCTCCAACTCCCTCTCCTCACCTCTCTCAGTTTCCTCAAACACTTCTCAAACAGTCAACATCACGATACCCACCCAACACCTGAATCAACCCCAGTTTAAATGCCTCTTGTACCTCCTTAGACTAACGTTTAGTCTGTGCATCTTCATTAATATGAGTTTATCTCTTTAAGCTTACAGTTCCGTTTATAGTTTTATGGATACACAACTTCTTTATTCTGTGTAGGCGACGTTTCGACATAGGTACTAATGTCGTTGTCAAGTAGGTGGTGACATTAGTATCTATGTCGAAACGACGCCTACACAGAATAAAGAAGTTGTGTATCCAAAAACTTGTTCTTCATTCTTCATTACCTCAACTTCTAGAATGCCCATCCGTATATAGTTTGTCTAGATTTGATGAATGAATATGAAACAATACTTTTCTTGATGTATTAATTACGAAGAAACACGACGTTTCGGAGCATATGCTTGCTCAAAAAAAATAAAGGAGTGAGCATATACTCCGAAACGGCGTGTGTCTTCGTAATACAGATTTTGTTATCCAGAAAAATCTTGTATTCTTATGTATTGCACTTCTAAATGTCTTGGTTGCTGAATGAGGATATAGACAACATTAAAGGCTCTTCTTCTCTACCCCACTTCGTCTGTCCTTCTCTCTCTCCACCAACCCCACCAACCCCACTCCCCACCCTCCCCACTCCCACTCCCCACCCTCTCCCCTAGTACACCTGACTGCGACTGGTGTGGTGATAATATGGTCAGACAGACAGGCCGCTCGGCCCCGACCCAAGACACCCTCATCTATCACCTCAAAGCCCCCCACACGTTGGAGTTACCTCTACCACTGACCTCTATAATTGGTCACTTATAACGTGTATTATACTGGACATATGACCGGCTTAATTTGTCCGCTAGGATCATTATCCGTGTATGAAAGATATTTATTGCGATATATTCAACTGTGTGTAGTTTATAACGACATGTGATAGACTAATTACTGAGGGTCGGACATGGAGTACTGGACTAATGACTTGTCTGGGTTTCTTACTTCTTCTTACTTATATGGTTTCTTACTTCATTATCAGCTATAATGTTCATTTAACTATCCGCTTTGCTAACTGTTTCGTAAAACTATCAATCTCTACTACAAGAAAGAAGGGACCAATTTGAAATACATTTGGAATTATGAGTGAGATGGCCTGAATATCTGTGAAAAGATTTTAAGCTACGAAACATAGGAGTTTCGTAACAAGTTTTACGATAAATGACGACAGTGGCAGAAAAATCTACAAAACAATTTTCAAATTTACTCAAATTTAATAATTGACCCAACACTTAACTTTAAAATGAGGTCAAAGTTCATTTGAAATTATAAGCTAAATGGAATCATTATCTTAAAGGCTAGAATAAATAGACTGGTATAATTATTTTCTTGGTTTTGCAATTTAACATTCGTATATATTCAGATAATTATCTTGCTCAATGAGATATGGACAAAAACTATGAAGTAAAACTCGCTTATGGTATAGCCTACATTGCTATTATTGACAGGTGCTTGTTTCGCTATATCGATATGTTCGTGTGTGCCGTGAGAAACACTCCATGCTTCATAATGTTATACACCGCTTCAGGGGTTAACATATGCATTGGCTTTTAATCGAATACAACTTCAGATTATCATCAGTATGATTTGTAGCAATCTGTAAATACATTTTGGATTCTTTTATATCATCTTTAGCAAACCTTCAGTTCTGTAAGTTGCTATAATGACAAATCTGCATTTATATATAATCTCAAACAATTTGATCATTTCAAATTACGAATGACACCAATGATAATATAAGAAATTCTCTACATGAATATATGAGTTCATGTCTATGTATACTAAGAACTAAGCGTTACTTTTCTCAAACAAGTGAATCATTCCAAGTAATGAATGAAACTAATGGCAATGTAAGAAATTCTCTATATGAATATGACGTGCAAGCATTAAAATGATAATTCAAGTGACACGTCCACTATTATTGAAACCAGACGCATTGAATTTTAAAGGATGAAACTAATCGGTAACACTACAGGGATGTATATCTAAATAATACAGCCCAAACACTTCACGATGCCTGCCCAGTATAGAGTTATTGAGTCGAGGTCTCGTAGAAGCATCTAAAGTCAGTCAAATATTTCAAATTAATATTCCCTTTAAAATTAATTAGTCCCATATCCATCATCATAAACATATATGTGACCTTGCCTTTGAGGATTGATATTTCATTTATTGCCTATTGAAATCTGTCGTTAATGGTGTAGTGTACGTTTCTTTCCGTATTGTTACCAGGGCACGGCAGGATGAGCTGCACGTCTGGCGGATCAAGATAGTTTACGATATAGTTGTAAAGGAAACTGTTCTATTTGCCTGGGTGTATTTTTTTCCAAGAAAATATTTACATTACTAGTATATTGTAGTCAGTGCAAACGGTATAAGGGTTACACGTATATTCTATTTAATAAAATGAGAAATCAAAATCATAGCAAATAATGCTGCTCCAAACGTTTACTTTGTTTAACCTCTTCCTATATCAACGGTGTTCTTCTTAATGGAATCCTTTTATTTGATGATGATATTACGTGTATTTTTATGTTACGAAACATGATGACTAAATTCAGATCAAAATACTATGTGTTGGATGGCATATGTAAAGACAACGACGCTTTCGTTCTCGCAAAAATTGCATATATTATCTTGAAAAAAACAGTATATGTTCTAACCATGTATATAGTCAGAATAGTGTTGAAATTATGAACTGCACGTTAGGCGAACTATGTATCGATGTAAGTAGTGTAACATAGTGTAGACTGTTATGTAGAAAATCTAGCCATCCATCCATACTGCCACGTGTAAGGAAGATATAGACATGATACAATATTTGTATTTCTCCAGAATACATTTAATTTTCGCTCGAGCAATTACTGTCGAATACAACTGAACTGACTAACAAATTTACAAAAATAACTGTCTATTTATCTCTTTATTTGAGTATCACGTGTATTTAGACACTGTAAGCTTATTTCAAGTAAATGAAATACATATTGAAACGAGCCACATTTGCATGGCATATACAACGTGAATACACAACTCAACAAATACACACAATACTAAAGTCAGATTGCCTGACAGGCTTAACTCAACGACTCACCTAAAAAATGCATAATAATGCATGAATAGATAATATAAAGACGAACCTTTTTCGGGACATGAGACACGACAAAATTTTAAAATAAATACATTACTGAATTCATACAAACAAATATAGCTTTTGAAAGGCATTCAGAAGTGGAATACATAATAACATTTTCTGGATAACAACTTCTTTATTGTGAAGATGTAAATCACGACGTTTCGGAGTATATGCATTTACTTCACAATAAAGAAGTTGATATCCAGAAAATGTTGTTTTCTTACAAACAAGTACATAAACTTAACATCGAATATCGAGAATGTCCATAACTGTATTGCGCCACTCTCTAACTGTACTCAATCGCAACAAGAGGATATATTGAATGTGAAAGTAACTGTACCTGAATGGCTGTTCTCCCGAAGCGGTTACGTCCATTGACATCAACCCCTGTCCGGAGTACCTCTCGGACTCGGTCAAGATCGCCACTGGCTGCAGCTGTGGTCAAATCGTCCACTGTAAACCCGTGACAATGCGTCTCACCTTCTTTCGCCATGAGGGCCTCCTAACCTCTGATGTTCACCATACCGATGACAACACAACATACTGACTCCACTCTTGGCTCTGACTGGTAGACGAGGGGGAGCTTCGTCCAATTAGAAGCTCTGCAATGAAAAGAGGGTGCGGCAATGATTGTTTAGTGGTGTGGGGTGATTCCATTATATTTTTTTATCGACGGATGTCAAAAAGTAACCTTTCAATTTCATTACGTTACACTCTACATGTGATTTTGGTTGTAAACTTAGACATACTGAATGGCGAATAAGTGACAAGGAAGAAGGACAACCATGGCAACATGTATTTAACTTCTAAAAAGCTTCTCAAAGTAGTCACAAAGACGACGACGATGACAATGGCGCTGACGGTGGTACCTCTGGTATTTACAAACACCACTCAGCTCGCCATAGACCACGTTGTGGGTATGCATTACTTCAATCGGTGCAATGTTCCATCAGGAACATAGAACATAAATCAGGAGCTCTTCTTTTGTCGAGACTCAAGATTGCATCGGCTAGTTTAAATTGTCTCAGTTCGAGCAATGGACAATTTTCGGATCTATTTGATTATATTTAACACAAATTCTTTTAAGGTGAAATTTCAATAATTTGTTCATTTAAGTCTGGAAATGCGCGTAGATTCAGTTCTCATTGAAATGTGTTTAAAGTAGGCAATTGTGAAACGAATACAGAATCATAAAATTATATTTTTAAGGCAATAAAGAAAAAGGGTAATGTTTACCAAAGGGTAATGATTAAAAACATTATAAACAGATGCATGTATCCTTCGATAAATAAATTGATAAACGTTTATGATACACACAATACACTACATCCGTCGACATGAATACACCAGCATAAAGCTACATTGTGTTTATAGAAGTGAACAATACTGGATTGTTGTTTTTATCGTTGTTGAAACTTGTTTGGTTGAACGGTCGATTAGGGGTTTTATTCAGCATAATCATTTTATTGTCAAAACATGTATGTATGGGAAGTAATGTAGATGATATGTTTATTCACATGAATTGTTTAATTAAGTTATTTTCCTGAAAACATTTATCACAGCTGACGTGAATTGAATAATGTTATATAGCGTACAGTTGCAAATATACTGTGCACATACTTTTTTAGGTGTAAGTGTTGTTGAAATTATGTGATCTATTTTCATAGATTATGCTTTTTCATTAATATGTTAAATGGTATTCATTCAAAGATTTGAGGATGAAATTAACAGACTAACTTTGAGGAAACAGTTATTTAAAGTTTCATTTTAAATTGCAAATTAAAAACTCCTTTAGCAATGACGAGGTACTTATGAGCGGCCATATTAGACATTTATCTGGTAATTATCTAAATGAAAATGTCTTTCATTTCCCTTCATCATTAGGTACCTCTTTTTTCTTATAATTTGATTCACAAATTTTGATTAAAATTACTTGATGTAATATTTGATAAAGTGATTAATTTCAAGTGAAAGTAATTTATTAATTTCTTTACACGATTAAGTCATCTATAAAATATTTCAATAACTATATTTACTATTGAATCCATATAACTGTGCTCTCGTTACATATAATATTCATTGATAGAAAATAACAATAGAAATATATAAACAGTATTGTATATACATATCGTATCCCATGACGTACGACTTGATGGTCACATTTGGGATAAAAGTTCATATCAAGAAGCTTATTAATAAAACACCTATGTAACAATATATATATAGCACATATACCTGTATAGAACGAAGAAGATGAAGTTCTATCCTTGTTGTTATGAGTATTATCTATAAAATATCATTATGATATAGAATATGAAAGATGCTAATTTCCGTTTATATTTAAATCAAGGATTTCAGAATTTAAAGGCAGAATTGGATCTAAGCACAATCCTGGATGGCAATCAAAATTTACCACAATCAGTCAATGACATCTTTTTTCACCATGTTCATATATTCACAGAAAGGAATCAGCGATTCAATTAATATCTTAAATATGCATATTCATAATGTAGTTGTCATAACAATATATTATTTATAATGCGTTGAGGATTTATATAACAAGTTTACCAATGAAATAATGCCTTTCCTTCACTTGTGCATTTTGTTGTTTTTTTCTGCATGTTTTATGTATGTTAGTCTTGTCAAATGATTTGTTGATGATGTGGAGAGGGCTTCCATTAGCTGTATGACTTGTGCACGATCCGTCTCTTAAATGAATCAAATATGTTTTCTAAAAAAAGAAAATCAATATATACACTGGACAGAGTAAGTTGAGGATATTTGAATTTTTACGATTTATATTTATCAGTGCGTAAATGAATAAATATATCATTATTCATGATTTCAAAACTTGCATATGCCTATTTATGTTTGTCCTCTATATCAAAGATGCTTAACTCGATAAATCAATGTATTATGTATGTTAAATCAAACAATGATGAGTTTCACAATCTAGACGATGTGTTGTATTCATTAAGCAGTCGACAAAACTGTTGACATGAAGTCACTGTGACATCAACTATGTTAAATATCACTTGGACTGAACAATTAGATCATCTGAGCATGTATGGATGCATGGTGTCTCTTCATAATGAACATGTTGTCATCCCTAAGACATTGTTTACTTATTCTATAGACACTCCACTGATAACTGTGGTATACTTGTATTAAGAGACGATATACTCTTCTTTTTTTGTAATTGTAGTAAAGTTTGTATATTGATACAACTGTATATATTTTAAACTATAATTTGTCAATATTTTAGGTATTACATGCCGAAATAAACGTATTCAGTTTTACAGGTTACTTCTTAATACTAGATTATCTTACCTTAAAAATTATAAACAATATATTGCACACCAATAAATATATCTATCAATATGTTAAATAATCAACAACTGGCAAGTTTTAGAAGTTGGCCCCTACACCCACCACGAGTTATTGCCATCAAAGCATTGACTTGGAACCAAATTAGACAAATTAAAATTAAACTATTGAATAATCAAATTAATTGTATTTCAGTACAGTGATCATCAGTTGATTGATAAATGCAATCAATTTAATGTGAGACAAATTGATTTAATAAATGCAATTATGTTAATGTGAAACAAATACGTAATAAGCAGTAACTGTGAGATATAAAATCAATGTGTTTCCCATATCATGTTTATATAGTTTTAATATATACAAACGAATTTGCACAAGAAAACATTATGATTAATGCATACTGTTAGTTACCATTTATTATGTTGGTTTATTTATATGTTTGTATTAATCATATTCCTCGATTAATGTTAACATTATTTAATAGGAATTGTAATTCATTTCTGCAAAATATTTTGGCTTAAACGTATTTTATTCATCATTGAAATGGATTGGCAAACAAGCTGAGAGCTATGCCGCTCCAACATTACAAAGGTGAATTCAACAATTTATATCCAATCAAAGCATACTCACGACAGACCACATGGCTAGTGTATAATCATAAAATAATCAATAAACAATACATATATATTACATACCAATGTATCTAAAGCTTATATTTGTTCAAGTTTACTTGTTATCAAATATACAAGAGGCGATGATGAAGAGGAAAACAGATTGTAAAATTGCTAAGTTTTCAGCTTCAGGTATATTTCACGATTTCCATACACAATTGTTTTCAGACTATAACCATTTTTGTAATATAATGCATCATTTCTTATAGAGTAGTAGTTTGCACACTCAAGTAGATAATGTGATGTGTCTTCACGATTTGACCCGCACGAACAGGACGGATCGTTTGAAATATGTCTTTCAAATGTATGATAATTTAAATTACTGCAGCCTAAACGGAGCCTACAATGAAAAATTTGACAAAAACGCCTTCCAAAATTTAGATCAAATCCAAATAAGTATCCTAACTGGGGAGTTACTTTTTCAATAAATATTTTTTTGAGATTGCAATATTTTCCATTTTATGTAAAATGTAAACGATTAATAATAAAAACAAATATAATCGGATTATGATGGTACATGCAGACTTTGTTTTATTATAAATATTATTTTTAAAATTAAATTAAAGTCTAAATCATTCCATATCTAAATCAAACAATGTCAGAGCAAAGCAAGGAATTTAACTTACATGTTTTGGAGAAAGTGATATAAAAAATTCATATATTTTAGTTTAAATAAGATTGATAGATAAAAACATAACTAAAACTTCGAATAGTGCAATTATTTATATAAATATCAATTGCAAAATTTGTGCAATAGAATTTGAATGACATTTACATCACAAATAATCACAATCTATCAAAGTCGACTTTACCCACACACAAAAAATAAGATTGTAAAAACTTGTAAGCAAATACTTAAGTAAAAGCATAATGCCTTGTGTAATAAAACAATATGTTTTGGAAAACAACTTCTTAATTGTGGAGATACATGACGTTTCGGAATATTCACTCCATCATAAGATGGAATGTCAGGGTATAACATGGTACGTAGGATGTCATACCCCCACATTCCACCGGATAACTCAAATGAAGAACACTTCCTGCATTCACTGCAGAGAGAGAGAGTTGACAAGAACCATTGTCAATATTTCCTCTTCTGACCCGAGATATGTACTAAGAACTCAATGGTACGCGATCACGCCAGTATATACTCTATTTATTCAAAGAGATAACTAAATGATGAAAGCATCCAGTCATCCATCACCAGCCAGTGAATACTAGACCTACACCAAAGTGTTTAGCATTAGGACTCATGTATACAGTCTGGAATACTGCACATGTGTCTAGGATTGTCTGAAAAGTACCAACAAATTATAAACCCTAGAAATAATAATTTAAAAAACCCAAAAAACGCTGCATTATTTTTCAAAAATAAACCAAAAATTGTTTTGTCTATTTTTCAGTTTTGAATTAATGTGCTTTTTATTGTATTTTTCTCGATGCCTTAGCTTTTGTATATTCGTAGTGTACATATATACATGTACAAAGGGCAGATTGAATTCATGATTAAACTCTCGTTCAAAATTAATAATTTCAGCTAATATGATAATAACCTCAAATTCATGGAGGTGGGTTTTGTAAAGTTGATTAATTTAAATCAATAAAGAGAATATATTCTGTCCATCATACAAGTGTAAGATTTGGTGGTAATGTTCATTTTACGCTAGAACGCTATAGAAACAACAAACTATTATGTTCCTATGTCACGACAACATAATACTACATTTGCTGCTCATTCCCTTGATTAAATGTCATTATTAGATCAGTAAATAAGTACCTTACATACGTGGACACTTATATATTTTGAAAAATTACAAACATTTATCTGCAAACTTTTGTCTTGCCAAATACGATTAAGGAAATATTATACTATTGAAGGGTGGGAAGAGGATCGTTTAATCATTTTATCCTTTTTCTACATATTATTGTATAGATTCAGTCATCCAAAATTAATTTTCAAGTATTTTCCGTGACATAAAAACCAACATTCTCTTCCCATGCACAGAGGTTATACTCCTTCCAGATGTTTTATCGTAACATTGCGATAGAACATCTGAAGGCAGGAAGAAGAGAATGACAAGCCAATAATTGTCAGAACTGCTATTTTTATCACATGGGCCCCGTTTATGCTCAAGTGATGTATTGAAATGCATATATATATATATATTATGTATGTATTTATGTGATTTTATTAGCTTTGAGAATTTTTAAAAATTGAATTTTTTCTTTGTAATCAAACGTATGATAAAATTATGTCATTAAATTCAGTTTCTATATTTATAGTCAAATGCTGACAGTTTATTTATAACTACAGTCCGTTTGGTCCCATACGAATAAATATTTTATTTGAATATACATGATCAGAGATCGATAAAACAATGTCACGCCGAGTGGAAGAATATACTGGCTGATCAACCGTTTAATGATCCCACATTTTCCTTTAATCTTCTCATCGTCTTTTGCAATATTAAAATAAATTTTAACACATAATTGGAATTTTGAACTTTCTACGATATTGATATTTTGAAGTAGATTATATAATCCATTTTTTCATCAGTTTTGCTGAACCCGATTACCGTACAACAGTTTGCTAACCAAAGGATCAGTAATAACAGAAAGTAGACAATGGTAAGAACCTTAATTTCAAGGTCGATGCAAATTGCAAATGGTTAAGGTTGGACTTGATAAGAGTAGGTATCACTGTATCATCAAGGAGAAATTCATTGATATCACTGATACATTTTATGTCTCCAAAATCAGCATTGCGTAAAATGGAATAGGTCACTTGGAAATGAAATTGACACAAACTCTTGGCACCTTTATAATCATATTCCTTTTCGCTGCTCAAAAGATACAAATCTACAATGGTTTCAATACAAAATCCTCCACCACTTCTAAGCAACAAATAATAGACTTTTTAAGATGAAATACACTACAACCAATTTATGTAGCTTTTGTTCTGACTCCTTAGAAACTATTACCCACCTATTTTGGGATTGTAGCAAGGTAACTCCTATTTGGCAACAACTTGAAAACTGGTTAAATGACAAATTGGATGTTAACCTGAACTTCACTAAAGAAAAGATTCTACTCGGATTTGGCCGTAAAAATAATGATCCAATTAACATGATTCTTATTCTCTTTAAAAAGATCATTTTTAACCGTAAATTATCATCAAAAATGACAACTTTTCAGTTTTTGCAAGAAGAGCTTAACAATTACTACCTACTGACAAAATACTCTGCTATAATAAATTCGAAAATAGACAACTTCTACAAGTTCTGGTCAACTTGCCATGTCCTGTTTTAGGAACTTATGTATACTGTTTATCATACGTATTATTTGTCTTTTTGTTTTATTGCATGTAAACATGTAAACATTACCATGTACCGGAGTCATATTATATGTAAAAATGGAGAGAAAAATGAAAATTATAAAAAAAAATGTTTTATGTCTCGCGTTTGAGTAATATACTTAAATACTAACCACTAATTTGATAAGTTTCCAATTTAATTTGGAATATTTAAGTCAACTAAATACATATCTATAAATACAACACTTGACATGAGTACCACGTTCACATAATATTATATCATGGCATATAACATGCATATTTGATTAGATCACACAAAAATAATAATTCAATTTTGCAAAAAGTACATCGTTGAGTTTATGGAAGTATCAGTTTTGTTCATTATCCATGCTGGTTACTATTCATAGTTTGGGGACGTTTAAGTCGTGTTTCTATGAAAATATTTAATCCTAGATGTGGAACCTACACAAGACACTATTGGATGACCGTGGCTAGCATGTAAAGTACGAGCTATATGCTCTGGACATTAAATACTACACAAGACTTGTCATAAGTATAGACCTAGCTTTTCTTAGGAGACAATAATTGACATCCGGGTTCATCAGGTGCAAGAACACCTCGGGTGGATGATCGCTGGCGTGACGTGAGGTAATTGGGTACACTGAAAGCTGAAATGGAGACGTAATCAGACGTACCCAGTAGTTCACAGTATTACTATCTACATCACGTACATCATTATACTGTTGCTATAATTTGTAAACAAAAAAGTATATCAGAATACAACCAGCTACAATGTCAATTGATTTTTTTTATATAACTGCAAACTTGGTTGTAACGAAAAAGTCAAATAATCAATCAAGAAGAATAATCAAGAAGAGAAGTTTAGAGGACGAAATATTTAAGTGTACTTTAAGAAATGAAAATACCATTATCATTGAATGCTCCAGTCCATGCATGAACTAATGTTGTGAAAGCTGCAAAGCAAATAGACTTACGATCGCATTCTACAGCATCAGTGCACTGATTTTATTTTGGCTTAATTAGGTCATTCGTCCCTATTGGGTCATAGGCCAATTCACACCTCATGCAAGCGTAAAATATGACAAATTAAAGTGCAAATGTTATGAATTTTGTGAAATGATCACAGTTAATAGCGTTATATATATATACGATATATACGATGTAACCATTGAACCTTCATAATAAATAAATAAATAAATAAATAAATAAATAAATAAATAAATAAATAAATAAATAAATAAATAAATGTCACCCGTTCTGCTCCATCAGAGTAACTATACCCGCAGTAATCCTGCAATCCCCTGATTGTCTTACCAGCTTACACCTTGTATCGTGCTATAAAAAAATCAGTGATTAAAATTACTTTAAATCGAGCATTTTGGCAGTGACAAGACCTATGAGCGATGACAGATTCACGACGTTCCATTGGATGTATTGAGATGAGGATAGAACCTTCAACTATTTACACGGGTTACAGATAATATATAAAGATAAAGTTGTGGTATTGAAACTATACCACGATCATCATCAATATGCTATCTTTATGTTCACTTCAGTATTTGTTAGCATGTGGTGTTGAGTGCCTGAAAAGGTTAAAACATCTAAATCTTCTAATTCTTAATTTTAAAATTGTATACGAATTCCTTTCAACATGACATTGTGCAATCAAACGTTAGATATTTACAAACAATTTTTTTATCTCAACGACTTCGTACTTAAACAATTGTAAACTACAATATTATAAAATTCTGAACATAATTGCAGTGATTTTAATTGACATAGTTACGTTCATCGACTGGTTACATTTCAAACTTGCGGTAACGCATCGACTGCCCACGGAAAGCTGTTAACCAAGTGCCCTTCCCCTGAACTGTACAGATCAATATGATTGATATACTGTGATCAATTAATAATAACGTATCGCGGTGATGTGCTTGGTTAATGGGGAAACATTTATTGCATGCTATAAGTGCGCGTACTCATTCATAAATTACGACATTAATGTAATACATTTATCGCTATACAAAGGTCTTTCTACTATAGACCAAAATTACTCATAGTTTACCGTTACTTTTTGTATAAAAGCATACGATTTCATGACATTTAATTCAGAGAGAATATTATAGAAGATATATATACATATCTTGTAAGGATATAGAAAAGGGCTGATATGCGTACATTGGTTCAGCTTCACACAATACAGAGGGGGTGTGTGTTGGGAGGGGGGGTTGGGATTGGGGCGGGGTCTGATAACTTATAATAGCAAGCAGAAAATTCACATCCAGATCGTAAGTACTCAGGAATTCTTCGAAAGTGCTCTCAAACCATGCAGAACAAAAGAGATTAATGACATTATTGTCTTTGAAAACTGATGTCTGTTATAAAGGGAGCCAAGGGCTACTATTACATTTTAGGTGGGACTAATGTGTGTTTTCAATTCAAGCACAAAATGGGAAGAGTGTATGTTTACTGAGGGGATTTGGACAAACTATTTGTGAAACCTTTGGATACTAAATTGAGATAGTCCCACTTTAAAATTACACATAAGAATAAATTTTCTCTTCAAGATCACAGTAGATGAAAGCAAGCTAATGTACGTTTTGCCAATGTGAGAATGTGAGAAACAATCACACATTATGTTTTTGTATTGTAAGCATGTGCAAACCTTTTGACAACATTTTCTTACATTACTTCATGAAAAAATTGCCACCTGCTCACAATTTGAAATTGAATTTTGAATTTTGACTGAGAAAGAATGTATACACTGACGATGTTTTATTGTATCGTTATTGTTAACAAAACTATTTTTATACATGTAGGCCTATAGGTGTAAGTACTCTCAATCTTAATCACTTAATCACATTATATAAATAACAGATATGTCATTAAAATATAGCTTTTAGCAAAATCCAAGAAAACAAGTTTTGCGAAAAATGGATTTTATACCATGCTATTGTAAATATGAAGTAATCGTTCCTTGATTTTTTATTTTTCTTCTTCTGAATATAATCTCATAATGTGTGGTGTGTAAAATTAATGTGTCACTGTGTGAATGTGCTGTCTTTGTCAACAAAGGAAAACAATGACAAATATTGCTTTATGTACTTTAATGCAACGGGGTGCTTGTTACCAAGGGCAAGAGTCCCCACACGTATCAGGGATTTCTGCAATATATTAGAGCCTTGCCAACATCATCTCTTTTTCACATGAAATAGTTCAAACACATGCAATATGCTATAAAACACACTTGTTTTGTATTTCAATCAATTAATTGGCAGTGAACTTCAATTTTAATCATTATTACTAGCAACTATAGCTGATCGACTCATGTTTTGTAATATGTTGATGCAGCATTTAAAATGTATTCATAAATGTGTTGCTGGTTTTGAAAACCTGTATATACATATTGTAATCTCAACGCTAAACTTCCTTAAAACTTCTTCTAATTATGAGTTCACATATTTTTGGGGTAAAAATGCACGTTTGAAAAAAAGGTATTTGGTAGAAAACTGCGGTGTATGTTAAGTGTTATTCTAGTATATTCATAGTTTGTTTGCATAAATAAATATAGTATTAGTTTATATACTTACAGTGAAGCATATGGATTCATTGCTATGAATCGTGAGAGCTTTTTGCTGTTAAGGTATTAATATCTAAATTTATTCATGGCACGACTGATCACAACAAACAAACGTTTCCAATGGAAACATGTGGTCAAATTAGGACAATACATTACACGATAAAACCTTTTTTTAATCATCTGTTTTATATTAGTTTGCCTTTAAATGTTATCTGCATGGTTCAAATGAAACATATTGTCGAAAATCCCCATAATTTGCCAGTCATATACAGTTAATGCAACATCTGTCGTTCACAGCGCTGACAGCTACAGTTATGTAACGACACACATCGTCAGTTTTCAACAACGATCGTACTTACAGACAGAAAGATTCTCGGTAACGTTGACAGCAGTGCAAATGCTTCACCTTGTACTTTTCATTCCATCGATGCCACAAACAGAGCCACTGCATTCACATCTGCAGATGAACTCGTGTTCTTGACTAGTCCGTTCGAGTTAAGATAAAGGGCGGGATGGCTTACCCACGTAATACACCAACACTTGTCAATACAGAACCCTTGAATAACGGGTGGCTCTCCATACGAAACGTACAGCTGTCAGATCGTACCCACGTGCAATGTCTTGTTTGACAGCCCTCTGACAGCGCGAATACCCCGCGTGATCATATACAAACCGCGAACATTTCAAGTCAGAAGCATGTTTGAATCCCGGCGCGTAATTATGAGCTGTTCGATATAATCAAGGCAATGTAAAATATTAGCTGTGATGTCAACGGTCTATATTTAGCAATCATCGCAGTGCACCATAATCAATAACACACTTTCTCAGCTGAAATAAAAGTGACAATCTTGAATGATAAATGTGCTTGTTTCATTTTATTTCGTAAAGGATTTAATAAAATAAAGGATCATCACAAGGAAGACGAAATATACAACCCGGAAATGGGTTCATCTATGAGACACAGTAAGAGTAAGCTCAATGTTT
Organism: Gibbula magus; assembly: GCA_936450465.1. Taxonomy (NCBI): domain Eukaryota; kingdom Metazoa; phylum Mollusca; class Gastropoda; order Trochida; family Trochidae; genus Gibbula; species Gibbula magus. Next base: position 17,749,440 of record OW388292.1, read on the forward strand.
TGATCCACAATCACTTAGCGATTGTCACGTGACTTGCTGAACATGCGGTTTGTTACTAAAAATAGCCAGACCAAAATAAACAAAATATTTCAATTCTGTCGTTTAAATGCAATGTCTTATATAACGCTTGATTAATTTTTCGGAGAAAAGAATAGTCATTTTAGTATCTGGTATAGGAAATAAAGGTCAAAATGATGAAATTATTTAGAAATTAGTAATTTTCGTGCTTTTCTGCGCATAAATGCGCAATACTGTTTACCTCTCCCCTTATTTCATATTTATCGTTACAAATTTATTTTAGGTCTAAGTTTTGATTAAAACGTAGTGAAATTCTTTCGTGAGATATTAAATTTTACTTATAAATGTTAAATTTACAATAATTTATTAATATATACCGTATTTTTTTCAGTCGAAATATATTACATTGTATTTATAGGAAAGAGGTCAAGAGAAAGTAGTATTTGTCTAACATAGAGAAGCAACAATGGCGGATGGCATGAGAGATTCGACTCTTGTCGATTTTCAGGTCTGTTTTTGTGAAATCAAATCAATCAATGGGATGTTTGTTACTTTTATTCAATCAAGCTAAGCGCTTTGTAAACGTAAATATATAATATGGCCATTTAAGTCTTCTCTGGGATAAGTATTTTACTTGAAGAACAGAATGACACACGATTTTGTTTTGCCTGGCGTTGAATCAGCTGTTTATGTTTGGACAGGGTATGACGTAGAGGGTAAAATAAAGAAGCACACCGAGGATTGATAGTCTTCATAAGTCCTTGTATTTTCTCATTATGCTTTTCCCAAATTATTAGTTTTTACCAATCAATTAGTAATTAACTCACTTTGATAGATATTAAAGATTGTTTATTCTCTGCATATCATGTTTCATAACACATTCATGAGCAATAAAAGGGATTGGTTTTCTGACAAAATATTCATGATTTTGGTAATAAATCTATCAATGTTAAGTTGGAGAGGTTGATTACGAAAAATAGGGGAGTACTGCACTTTACCGGACGCCGGTAATTATCAACTACATTTCACTACAAACCCTTATGCTGTACAAACTAACCCTAAAAATTGTCGAAAGGTATCCAAGGATTATAGAATATAGTCTACAGATATCTCAAGGCTTAAGAAAAAAGCCTAACTGGAATTCAAGAGCTCAAAAGATAGTATGAAATTAACCAGATCAACCTGTTAAATGCAATCTAACCAAATATATAGATAAAAATATATAAGTAAAAGATGTTATCTTTTCAACTGTTTCAAATGTTTGTATTACTCAAAAACAACCTTTGGTGATACAATAGTTTATGTATAAATATAATTTACAATTGAAAGGCATGCTTTGGTAATTGTGTAAATAATGACCATATAGTGCACTGTATTATCAACCTTGCACTGGATAAACTAACCCTGAAAGATTGTCACAAGGGATCCAAGGGTTAAAAAAGATAGTCATCCGATATCCTTTGTTGACATAGGAAGCTGCAATTTTCAGAATAATATCTTTAGTACATGTAGATTCAAGTTTGTTCATTTTGACTTGACCCTCAACCTTAAAATCTTTAAAGGACTTCTCCTTAAGAACCAGCAGTGCTATAAAGCTAAAAATTTGGGAATATGATCTTTGATAGACTTTGATACACTAAAAAATAAGTGCGTACCAGGGATGCAGTTTAAAGTTGCACATTCTTTTAATGACTATGATCATGCTAGAAAGCTCAAATTGGGGGGAAATATGAATCGATTGATGGAGACCAAGCCATAATCACTGTTCAATATATTTAAAACTTTTCCCACTTGACCGGGGATATAGTCGACTCTGTCTGCTTGTTAAATATTGAAAAGGGATGTTCAGATAAAGAGGCTCCTTTTCAATATCAAATACAGTCATCCCGCGATAATCCGGCCACCGATAATCCGAATCTCGCAGTTACCGAACGGTAGGAAGATGTAACCAAACTAATCTCTATAGAAGTCCTCAGTACTCAGTAGTCCGAACATTTCACTATCCGAACGTTTTTGATGAAAAACGGAAGCGTTCGGATTATCGAGGCCTGATTGTAAATGATGATATTTATAGAATGTTTTTTTCGAGTAAGACTGTTTGAGTGAACTTAAAACAATAGAATCCAATGGTCTATTATTTGTCATGAATGTAGATTAATGTGTTACCAACTTTAAATTTGGTCAGTGAGCAATGGCGTATTATTTGATATGTTAATGTTTTCCTTAGAGATAATGAATAATGTAAACTACCTGATGAACTATAGACCTTAAGAAAGTTGACTTTTTAACTCATCAGACCTGAAAGGCATGGAGTCCACAATCTGTCCATCTTTAAGTTTCTTCGTCTTCTACAGAAGCAGTGACTCTTGATAGCTGAAATTTCATCTCCAGACGCCTTGTCCAATGGGGATTCTTCATTGTAGATGTGGTGACCCTTTGACCTCAAATATATGACTTTCATTTTCTACAGTACGAAAAACTATCGAAAGTTTAAATGTTATGTACAGCCTCCTTAGCCAATAAGGATTCTAAAATGTAGATTTGGTGACCCTGTTACTGTGGCCCAAAAAAGGGGCCACAACCCAGACATGCCTACCCTTACGATTTTGGCGTAAGGCTTACTATTTTGGGGGTCAAATTACGACCTTACGATCGAGTGGAAAAAAATACGGTAAAATCAAATAAATCAAAATAAATTTCATTTCATTTCTCTTTTCATAAATCGCGTGTATTTCTAATAAACTCTGTGTGTGAACTTACCTGTGATTGTCATTTATTAACTGTTTTGATGATCGAAAAGCTAGTAATACTTACGTAAACACAAATCAACAGTTACTGTCAAAACCAGGAAGTATACAAATTGATAAATATGGCAGTGCGATGAAGTTTCAATTATCCATTCGTAATAATTCTGTTATACCGAGTTTGTCTCAAAGCAACGAAACGAAAGCCTTGAATCGAAACAAGTTGTAAATTATGTAGTTCTCAAAAATTAGTTACCTTACTATTAATTGACTGAAATTACTATTTTTTATAGGTGCTCCTACTATTTCTTACAAAAAGGGGTAGGCATGTCTGCACAACCTGAAAATCTATTTTCATCCTCTTCTAATGGCTGTAAGTAAAAGCTGAAAGTCCAGATGGGCTAATGGCATGGACCGTCGGGTGTTGTCCATCGACTGTCTGTAAACTTCCACTTTTTAGACTTATCCTCTAGAACCGCTAAAACCCAAAGCTGAAATTTTGTGGGGATTTTTCTTGCATCTAGAGGACCAATGTTTGTTCTTTAACAACTTCTTCTTCGAAACCAGTCGACATAGAAAGCTGAAAGTTTCGAATAACATCTACCGTATATTACATGTAGATTCATGTTTGTTCATTTGGATTTGAGCGCCCATCAATAAGGGCGTGGCAGAGGGTCCACTCCAAATTCTTCTCCAAACGTAACATGAAGACTAAAGTTTGTTCATTTGGTTAAAATCACTTTTAAATATGGGCGTGGCAGGATGTTAAACTAAAACCTTAAATTTCACTCCAATAATTAGTAATGCTTGGACGCTCACATTTTGAGAGTATCGTCTTTGTTTGACGAAGACTAAAATTTGTAAGTTTGGTTGCTCTATTCCTTATGATAAAGATTTTAAAGCTATTTTAAAATTCAGGGGGGGGGGGGGGAGCATTTAATATAGATGCAAACTAATATTTGTTTCATTCAAACATGTTACTAATTTGTGGTTTGAAATCAAGGGTGTGCATGTTTGTCTCTTTAAATTACTATGTGAGAGCCATCCTTTAACAGCATATTTTAATGAACCTCCTATCGCGCAGTTGGTGCTATCTGAATCAGAAATTAGTACCTGTCAAGGCCTGTTTTTAGACTATAAAGCATGCAAAAGGCTTATCAGAGCCAATGGCTGTTTGATATTCAATTGTGCAGTATCTGATGAGCTACAGAGCCACTGGCTCTATTTTTAAGATTTCAGGACTGAATGCATGGGCCGTCGTCCATAAATTTCAACATTTTTAACTTCTCCTCCAGAACTGCTGAACACCTATTTAAAACATTTGTATGTGATTAAATACATCTGGGTTAGATTACAAACACACATTGCCAGCTTCCACCTTTTCACCTTCTCTTTATTAGTCTGATGCAGACCATCAGATTAGTTTGGCAAGAACACAAGCTTGAATTCCTGTGCAATATTTCCCTGCAGAAATATTCCAGGTATGTCCACTTGTCTCTGGATGAACCTGAGTAATTCTGACTGAAATGCCTCATGATCTTTTTTGGGATTCATTAAAGGGGGATTTCAAATTGACAAATACTTGACTTTAAGTTTCTGAAATCGTCCCATAAATTACTTTAATATTTACAGCTTTTTAATTACACTGCCTTATTAGTGTCGACAAACGATTCGCTGAAGTCACTGTGGCGTATCTGTCGGGACTGACTTCACTCCAAGGGCTTGGTTTCCGCGTACATGATGTTTTAACCTTTTTAACTGTTGATTTAACATATATATATTCATCAAAACAACTCAAATCTTCAATATATCAAATCCTTAGATATCTAGCTGGGTAATTTCGCAAATGACAATTGCATGATTTTAGTATAAACAAAGCTAATTAACATGGCACAGCGCACATTTTCCTGCCAAATGTATAAAAGGTGAACATGTGGCCTATTCAGCAGTCAAGCTTAAGTGCGATCATTGGGCTAAATTTGCAGCTATCCTCAAATCGGGTTACTAACCCTTACGTTGCGTATATATATTTTACCCTTTTTAGCCCCATGTGGCGGAATTTACAGGCTCGCAGCTCGCAGCAGTAGTTTGAGCTTAGGCACTAACGAGCTCTGCTGGCGGAATTTCCAGGCGGCGATTCCGGTACTGTTTTTACGAAATATACCGCATCTACATGGCGAATACGGGCTATATACGGGCGTTGAATACAAATTCAAGTCGCGGCACCCGTACACAAATGGTTGCTTTATACCCGCATCTTTGAATTATTTTTTTACGATTTTTCTTTACTTTTCTATTACTTTGTAAAGATTGTCTTTAATTCGGGCCTTATAACATCATGAATTTGGAGCGCGCTACTGAAATTTTTATATGGACTTGAAGACCAGATGTTTGTCTTTACAATGATATAAAAAATATTAGAATGCGACCTATGGTTATAATTCTATTGTCATCTATAGTTTGTCTTTATTTCCAGCTTCATGAAATCAAAACTCCTGAGCGCGCATATTGCGAAATTTATATGTGCTTGTAGATAGTTTATTCCTCTTTACAATGACATAAAAATTATTAGAATACGACTTATGGTTCAGAAAATATAACCAACCAAAGGAGAGTGACGCTACCCCGACAGTACCACGTGAATGGTCCCGACGCGCACCAAGTTACTGGCACTGCTTGGTCCCCCCGGGACTGTGCTAATTACAGTACCGTTACCTCCTAGAGACCTCCTCGAGGGTGCCAGAGCCGAGCGCGCGTGGAACTAATGGGTACTAATGAGCACAGCATACACTAATCACCGCGGCGAATGCAATACATGTTGCGCGGTGTAAAGTTTGTCTTTATTTCCAGCTTTATAAAATCGTAAATTATTTCGCGCGCATGCGAAACACGTATGTACTTGAAGACAATTTATTCCTCTTTACAGTGATATAAAAATTATTGGAATACGTCAAATGGTTCGCAATATATGAAGAGCGTAAGGAAGGCACCCCCAGTACTTAGAAAATTCATTTTTGAAAAACTAACTTTTTGCGACATCTGGCGCATCACTTGCCGCATGTTTATTTTTCGCTGCGCATATACATATGATACATGGAATTGAAGACAATTTATTGCTCTTTACGATGATGTAAAAAGAAAAAAAATGCGCAACTTCGTTCGGAAGCTATAGCGGGCCAAATGAAGGTACCCTCGGTACTTTGAGGCAACTTTTTGACTATCGCGCATATCGGGGCACGTGCCGCAACTTTAGTTTTTCGTGCGCATGTATAAATTTTATATTGAATCAAAGCCGAATCTTTCCTCTTTACCCCATGTAAGTTTTATGAAAATCGGCCACCCGGTTCAGCATTTATGGGTGTTTTTTATGATGCGGTTCTGGTTGAACTTCCAATGAAAGCTCGCATTCACTTTCTCTGTCTCTTTGATAAAATAAAAAGTATTTTATTTGCAATGACATGTATTACAATGAAATTACAATGCATTTAGGTACAAATATACACAATATTTACCTGCGGTTGTGCGCAGAACAGCTTTAGGAACCTAACAAGGTATGTATATAATGTGTATATACTGGTTGTCCACACTTCGGCTCTCTTTACTTTCAATTTTCTTCTTCATTCCCTTCTTCATTTCTTTCTTTTTCCGTGGCAGTGATGTAAGCCCTGGAATAGTCAGTGGCGGTGTGGTACAGTTTGAAGCATGGTGCGGCGCACAGAGAAACATTACAATCTGTACATTCATAAGAAGACTCTCTGCCTACTCGTTTTTTCTTCCTTGCTGGCCCATTGCCTTCTTCAATCTGTTTTGCGAGGACGGCGCGTTTTGCCTTAGAGCATACCACACACATCCTTGTGACGTTTTTCTTCCTTCCGACAGGCTCAATCTTCGTCGGAAAGTGACGTCCATGAAGACGAGTGACACTCTCGTCGCTCGTGCTCGGCCGACCACGGGGACGTCTGCAAAGTGATGGAACTTGTTCCTTGTCCGCAAATGTTACTATATGTTGCGCCAAAGCCTTCCTGTATTCCCGACTTGTTTTTAGAGGTTTATCTTTGCTGTATTCTTTATAAACGATGTAAGAGTTCAACATGGCAACGTTGAGAACGTGAAACCAAACCCGTTTCCACCACTTCAGGGTCTTCACTCGGAACGGTGTGTACGACAACATCTGGTCGGCCCGATCAACACCTCCCATGTACTTGTTGTTACAATGCGCGGCTTGAGAACTGGTTCCCCTGTTGCCCGGTTCTTCTTCCCTGTTTGTTCAAGTTGTGTATCTTCAACAGTAGACATGAGAAGCACTGATTTTCTATCTTCGTAGCGAAGAACGAGTAGGCCATGGTTGTGAGAAACTGTAATGTCCCCTTGCTTGGCTTTCTTTTTAGGTTTCTTGACTGAATCAGGAAGTCCCTTTCGATTGGCTCTCAACGTCCCCGTGGCACCTATTCCCCGCTCCCACAAATTTATGTACAGATTTGTGGACGAATAGTAGTTGTCCATAAAGATGTGATGCCCCTGTCCAACGTAGTCGATCACCAAGTCCATGACTACATCATAAGTTTTGCCACCTTCAGAAACCGGTTCATTCGTTTTTCCAGTGTAGAGTTTGAACTTGCAAACGTATCCATTGTGCGAGTCACACAACATGAAAGCCTTTATCCCATACTTCTTAGGCTTGTCGGGAAGATAAACTTTGAAAGATAAGTTACCTTTCCAGGGCACCATGCCCTCGTCGACTGAAATGTTTTGATGCGGTTTATACACTCTTGAAAAACGGTGAACTATCCGGTTATACAAGTGTCCCAGTTTATTTATTGGTGAAAAGCACGGGGTGTTACGGCCCGGCATCCTCCTGTTGTCAGCCAAGTGTAGGTAGGTTATAAGAAGCCAAAACCTGTCTCGGGGCATGCACTTGGCGAAGAAAGGCGTTGAGGTAACATCACTTGTTGACCAGTAATCAGCAAAGTTTCTCTGCACAACCAATGACATGGCAATTGTCATGGCTACAAATACCTTCATCTCTTCTGCATTAGTGTCTTGCCACTGTTGCATTCTTGAACGGGTCTTAGAATTTTGTCCTCCATTGCTTGTTTGAAATATCTATTGGTTTCCGTTACCATATCCTCATAGTCATCATTATGTATAAACAAATTGAAAAAGTCAATAGGTTCAGGGTTCTCAGGAAGTTCTATGAACTGGCGCAACCCAGTTTGACCAGTGAAAGGCAAGTTTACACGTGGCCGCGGACCATCCACCCACTCATCAAACGTCTGTGAATTATCATGATTATATTGTGGTATTTCGGCAAACTCCTCCTCAAAACCACTAAAGTCTTCTTCGGTGGAATTACCGGCGGCTAGAATCTTTCTGGCAATCTCTGTCTCTATATCACTCAGAGCATCTGTGTCACCATGTTCACTATCTATTACAGTGTCCCGATCATATGCAACATCACTGTCTAAACCACTGCTACAATCACTGTCAGTTGACTCCATATCAGAGGCTTCATCAGCATGGATCTCGTTGATGAAGTCGTCGTCGCTTGAAACGGCTTCAAAGCTGCGTGTCCTAGTATGCAACGCCCTAGGCCGTCGTAGGGCGTTGCATACTAGGACACGCAGCATTCTGCTTCAACCTGTAAATGATTGAAAATGCGTTAGATGTATGCAACATATAACATGTGATTAGAGACAATAAACATACAGAGATAATGAATGTGAGCTTCATGGACGTTCATTTGCCAGTTTCAGAACCTCCCGGCGCATCTAGGACGACTGCGCCGCAAGCGCCGACGGCTTCAGACATCGCGCCGATTTTTCCGACGCATATGTCAAACGGACCATTTTCTGATTTCCTCGGCGACGTGTAGCACCGGGCGCGAGGCCCGGAAAATAAACTACTATGTCAGGGAAGCTCGGGTTGTCAGTTGCCGAATGACTTCTCTTTTCTAGAAGCAGAGCATCCAAGGAGCGGTCTTTCGAGGCGGAGCCCGGACCCATGGGAGCATACTCCCATGCTCTCCGGGAATTCCCGTCCCCGTCTTCCGCGGCGGACCCTGGATTCAATCGCGGGACAGGTTTCCCATGTTCTCTTTTGAGAACGAGAGACTCCGAGGAACAATCCTATGGGACGAACCCCGGATTCTATTGGGAATGGGTTCCCATGCCCTCTCAACATATATAGCAGAAACCTTCATACCTCGGAATGACACAAACCTTTATTTCAAAGTAGAAACAAAAAAATAATTTGCACAAAAAGTTTTGGGGGTGGCGACCAAAAGCGGGGGGGTCCGCGCACCCCCCGGTAGATATTTATACTTGTGGGTCGGACCACGCCCATGTTCATGGGAATTTTTTCTCATTATGTCATGGCGAATCCCGTCGGAAATTCCCCTGCTCACGAAAAAACTAATACCTAAAAAAGTAATTGTGATACAAAAGAACTTTGGTAATAAAAGTGGTGAGGAATCAAATTCTCCATCTGCTCAGTTCAGTCCGCTACACATATAAATAATTCTTCAAATCTTATTGAATGAAACGTCTTTTATTCAATAATGTAAAAGATAAAATAATAAATTCAATTCAAATGGTTTGGAAAGGTGCGCCCTCGCATTTGAGTTTTAGAAATAAAAACCTTTCGCAAATGGCATCAGTAACAAAAATGTTCACGCATTTTTAGAAACTTCGAAAAGTGAAATATTTTCCTGAGAAAATATTCCCACGAAAAGGCTTTTCCCCGAGCGGCGGGTCCCGTACTCAAATATATTTTCGCTTTACGTATATTTTTTTTTCCAAAACTGGAAACAAAATTCCGTCATGACAGTTGTTCATGGTTTACAAAGCTCTATATTTGCGTATCAAAAGAACAGTATTTTAGTTATATATTATCATACTTCTTCACTTATGCGTACATCAATATTGCGGCTCTTCGCGCATGCATAGTTCTTCCCAAAAACATGCGCATTTTATCTGGAATTAAAGACAATGTTTTTCTCTTTACAATGATGTAAAAATTATAAAAATCGGACTTGCGGTTCAAAAGTTATGAAGTGCGAAAATTATACCTTTTGGCGCGGCGCTTTGCGCATGCAGAGTTCTTCCCAAAAACATGCGCATTATACATGGAATTGAAGACAATGTTTTTCTCTTTACAATGATGTAAAAATTATAAAAATCGGACTTGCGGTTCACAAGTTATAAAGCCCGTAATGATGGTATATGCTAAGAGCGCCACTTATTCAAAGCCGAATATCACCTTCTGCGCGACACCTGGCGCATCAAAAGTTATTGCCGAAAATACACGTATTTTATATGGAATTGAAGACAATTCTTTTATCTATATACTGATAAAAAAATTATGAAAATATCCCAAGTAGTTTCTTAGAAATAGAGCGCCGAGGCATGTTGGGGTAAATGCGCCACATGTATCAAAATTCAAAAGTGCGAAAGTCGCCTATCTCTGTGCGATTGCTGTATTTTCAGTTATGTTAGCGCAATTGCGATTTTTATATGGGAATAAAGGCCATTCTTTCCTCTTTATTTTGGTATAAAAAAAAATGAAAACAACCAATTGGTTCATATGATACGAAGTGCGAGAGAAAGGTAGCTTATCGCAATATCTTCCCGTAATTAGAAGCTATCTGCCCATGTGGCGAGATGCGAGACAGATAAGCATAGGCTATCTGCCCATGTGGCGGGATGCGAGACAGATAAGCCTGTACGGGCCTATCTCACCCCGGGGCAGTGCAGACACTTAGGTGCTAATTAGCCGCCGGGCAGTGTAGCCATCGGAGCGAAGCAGGACAAAATTGGCCTTTTGTAAAGCTAATTATCGATGCGTTACGGGTCAACAATGCACCCGCAAATTGGTGTGAATTTTGCTGGACGTTCTGACCAGACACTGAAGAAAGCTTTATTCTCATTGCGGGCTGCGAGGCATAAATACAGCCATTCTCATGCAGCGAGTCGCGGAAACAATCGACTCGGGACCCGGTATGGCAGATAGCCAAGTACATAGACAGCCGTGAATTCTTCTAAGTAAGCGATCCGGGATCCGTATTGAGGTACCTACGAATCACTTATAGCCCGCCCGGATAATTCCGGGACCCGCATGTTAAGGGTTATAGTTATCTTAAACCTTTACTTGCGGGTCCGGTATTGGTCCAGGAAGCTCATAAAGAATAATGTCTTAACCCTTGGCGAGATGCGTATGTCGGACTTAGTGCATATACCGGGTCAGTCATGATCTATTTGGCGTCCAGGCGAAATGCGAGACAGTGTGTGTCCGTGGATAGCCACATGAAAACTTGTTTTTATACATGTTGCAGTTCGCTACAAAAACGAGTCTTTTGTCAATGTCTGGTCGAAATGTTCAGCAAAAATTACACCAAATTGCATGTGCATTGTTGACCCGTGACGCAATGATAATTAGCTTGACAAAAGGCCAGCCTAATCTCCCTTTGGGCTAATTATTACCCACATATTTTGATTGCCCCCCCGGCCTACTCGCTTCTACTCTGGCTACAATCCCATATAAAGTTCTCAAATGTGCTAAAAAAACAATAAAGACACAGCAAGCGCCATGAAAAAGTCATTTTCACACTTCATATATTTTGAAGCAAGCAGCTCTTTTCATAACTTCTTGGGGGGCGGGATAGCGCAGTGGTTAGCGCGTTCGGCTTCGGATCAAGAGGTCCCGAGTTCGAATCCCGCCAGGGGCACGGCAACTTTGTCTGTAGTAGAGAACTGTTCTACACGCAGTAAGGTTTGGGTGCAATGCTAAACTGAATTTCAGCGTAGTACCACCCATGGTTCGCTAGTTCCAGCCGATGCTCGCAGGTTTCACCGCAAGGCATAGCCACATGGCGTTGCAGGCTTTCTCCCTGCCGTAATACTAGCAGCCGCGATATAAGTGAAATAATCTTGAAAGTGGCGTTAAACCCCAACTCACCTCACCTCATCTTCATAACTTCTTGCACAATTTATATCTGCTGAACTACTCAGTGCATTTTCATATTTTTTATATCACAATAAACAGAAAGGAATGATCATTTATTCCATATAAAATGCGCTTATTTATTAACATAAATAAAGATACAAGCTTACCTTTTTGAGAGGCATGTAAAACCATAAGACACACAAACTAATCAACTAATCATCAGATATGGTTCGAGGATAACATTTATTGGAAAGGTCAAATAACATGACTATATTGGGTCGACTTGTGCTTATTTATCCCCCGCCAACATAGTTGGGTGGGAATATTGAAATGGGTTCCATCTGTCAGTACGTCCGTCCCGATTTTGTTTCCGGAGCAGAACTCGAAAACTATAAGACATATCTCAACGAAACTTGGTGTGTGGAACAATCATCATGTGTAGATATGCCTTTTGGGATTTTCAACTTCTTCGAGTTATTTTTTTTACCGTTTCCATGAAAACGTAACTTAGAATTTCGTTTCCGGAGCAGAACTAAAAAAATATAACACATATCTCAACGAAACTTGGTATGTGGAACAATCATCATGTGTAGATGTGCCTTTTGGGGTTTTCAACTTCTTCGAGTTATTTTTTTTTACCGTTTCCATGGAAAGTAACTTAGAATTTTGTTTCCAGGGCAGAACTCGAAATCTATAAGACATATCTCAACGAAACTTGGTGTGTGGAACAATCATCATGTGAAGATGTGCCTTTTTTTGTGGATGGGCTTATGGCATGGAACGGTTTCTGGCGTCCGGGCTTCCGTCCATCCGTCTGTAAACTTTTTGCATTTTGTCTTCTTCTCCAGAGCCACTTGGTCTAAGGAGCTGAAATTTTGTGTGCAAACTCCTTGGCTTTGCTCACAACCCAAAAAAACAATTTTCATCTTGATCATCAGCAAACGATAACCATCAGTTGCAATGAACCTTATATTGGGTAGGCTAAGGTTGTTTTGATATGTTACAAACCTTACAGGGAGTGGCATCCCTGCCCTGCTGAGCCAACAAATGAAACACATAATCATCCATCCTGCTTCATCATGCAGGCTATAACAAAATAACCTGATATAGCAGGATGATCATGATTTAAATATTGTATCTCATTCAATTCTGTAAGATACTTTGGGCTCAAGTTGAAATGTTACAATCTGCAGGAGAGTAAGATTAAATGTATGACCAATATAGATTGCTTATAACTGGGCACTGGTTAGCTGAAAAAAGGATCATAGTCACTGTTATTCAACAACTATTCTTCAATAAATTTTCCCAAAGGCGGGGGATATGGCCAACTCTGTCTGCTTGTTGTCAATTGGTTTGAGATTATGATTTCTTGGAAAGTGTGATGAAAGACGTAAGAACATGTTTGCAATGATGCATCATAAATTTTCTCAGTATTTTCGATTTTATAGGTGGAAATAAAGACAAACTTTACATGGCTATAGAATTATAACCAAAGGCCGCATTCTAATAATTTTTATATCATTGTGAAGCCACACATCTTGTCTTCAATTCCATATATAAATCAAATTTTCTCCTTTAGAATTTATGATATTATGAGGCCCGAATTAAAGACAATCTTTCAAAAGTAATAGAATAAAAACGAAAAATTGTAGAAAATTCATTCAAAGATGCGGGTATGAATTAACCATTTGTGTACATGTAGACATGATATATTTTGTAAAAACTGTACGGGGTTCGCCGTCTGGAATATTCCTTCAGGGGTGCCAATTAGTTCTTTAGCCAAAATACGACTGCAAGCTAGATGGTCAGAATATTCCGCCACAGGGGCTAAAATGGGTAAAATAGAAATAAGCAACTAAAGCGTTAATAATTAATTACAAGTGTATATTGTCTCATAGTTGAAGGAGTTCTGATTCCTGTAATTTGGCCTCACAGGAATCATTAGGTGATAAATATAAGTGTCCAATCTAGAACACAAACTTAAGGGGGAATTTATCACCCCTTCATGCAGAAAAGAAGGAGAAAATGAAAAATTTTCATGAAAAAAAAAGAGAGAAATAGATAGAGGATATCTGTCTTTTCTTGACTAATACCATATTTAGCTCGTCGAGTGAGATAGAAGGGTTATATATTGTCACGAGTGGCGCAGCCACGAGTTAAAATATATAACTTTTCTACCTCACAAAATGAGATAAACCAGGGCCGTGTTCAAGAGAGGTTTCAAAGTAATCGCTCAATTAGTAATTATTTTTAAACCTCTCTTGAACACGATTGCTCAATGTAGCGCTACGTAGCAAAGCGAGCGAACTTTGAGGTTTTGCACCATGTCATTCAAGAGAGAATGAGCGCTACATTGAGCAATCAATGAGCGATTCTAAGCGCTCGCTGTTATGGAACGGAACCATGGTATTTGTCAAGAATATTATATGATTATGTCTCCCCCCGAAGGGTCGGGAGACATATTGGTTTTAGCTGAGTTCCCGTCGGCGTTGGCGTTGGCGTCGGCGTTGGCGTCTGCGTTCCCATTTCGTTTCCGGAGCAGATCTCTAAAACTATGTGACCAATCATCACCAAACTTGGTATATTGTCTCTCCACATCATGTAGATGTGCCTTTTGGGGGTTAGAAATTTTTTTAAATTCTATTTTTTTTTTTATTTCCATGGCAACGATTTGGACTTAGTGTATTTCAAGTGTAGTGTTCGTTTCCGGAGCAGATCACTAAAACTATGTGACCAATCATCACCAAACTTGGTATATTGTCTCTCCACATCATGTAGATGTGCCTTTTGGGGGTTAGAGATTTTTTTAAATTCTATTTTTTTTTTATTTCCATGGCAACGATTTGGACTTAGTGTATTTCAAGGGTAGTGTTCGTTTCCGGAGCAGATCTCTAAAACTATGTGACCAATCATCACCAAACTTGGTATACTGTCTCTCCATATCGTGTAGATGTGCCTTTTGGGTGTAAGAGATTTTTTAAATTTAAATTTTTTTTATTTCCATGGCAACAATTTGGACTGAGTCTATTTCAAGGGTAGTGTTCGTTTCCGGAGCAGATCTCTAAAACTATGTGACCAATCATCACCAAACTTGGTATGCTGCCTCTCCATACCATGCAGATGTGCCTTTTGGGGGTTAGAAATAATTTAAATTTTTTATTAATGTGGAGTTGATAGGTTATTTATTCAAGTTGAATTATACAGAGAACATTAATGGTGCTTTATGATAGTATTGTTTAGAGGTTTGGAGCATTTGAGGAAGGGGGAGACATCTGTTTTTACGGGTAAAAACACTTTCTAGTGTTATACTTGTAATTACGTCCGAAAAGCAGTCTGATTAAAATCTACGGTTTTCCGGGGAATAAAAATTGCAAAATAGTGCATCTACCGGGATACGAACTCATATCGGTCGTAGGTTCCACGCCAAACCGTCTGATAACAGTCCGTAGACTCGCGTGTTCGAGCGCAATTCAGGTAGCCAATCAAAAGACGCCCATCAAATGCTTTCGGTGCGAGAAGCTAGGGGCAGGTAACTCCAAACAGCTAACCTTTGGTCTGTTCCGAATGCTTTCAAAACAGTGACCGTTTAAATACTACATTGTGATTGGTCAGCTAATTGACTGGGCTTTGGCTGTGCTAAACTGGTTCGGAACATGCGCCTATACGGGGTGTTTTCAGACCTTGTGGAGAGGAATCTACAGAACCTGTTCGTATCCAGGTAGATGCATAATTTTGCAAATTTAATTCCTCTGAACAAGATCGATTTTAATCAGACTGGTCCGAAAAGGGTTGTTTTCTCGCCAAACGACCGCTAGGAACAGCTCGTCACCAGAGCAACACTGTGACGTCACAAGCCAATTCGCCGCGTCAGACCATTGTTTTATGACATTAAATTGTATCAGTCACTGGTCGCAGTGAAAATATAAGTTATTTTCACTGTAGATTGATAGACAGTTTATTTCACTGATAAATCCCAGTATTTCATTGCTCATCATATAATAATATAACATATAATATTGTGGATATAACATTACAATGCACGACAGTACTCACTATGTTTTTTTTATAAGGTTCTACTTAGTAATTTTCAGCATGAATCACTCATCCGTGATCCGGAACTGAATTCAGGTGTTCTATTGTGAACTTGTACTATGGTTTGAGAAGATTACCTTTACTTTCTTATCCCCCACGACACAATTATTTTATATATGATTTAGTATTAGACACTGTACACCCGTACAGCCTTATGTATATAAGAATTCTCCAAGTGGAGAGAAGTACTGATTAGATTTTGGTGACCACGACATTATTCTCAAGAACACATAGAAACTTTTGCATTTTGAGCTTATCTGTGGGATATCTCAAGAACCAGTCACCAAATTCTCCACATATCTTACACATGTGTCTCCTGGAGAATTAGATTTTGGCGACCTTGATGATTTTATCGCTATATTTGATGGTGTATTGCCTAAAGTCATGTATAATCATATTGGTCTGGAAATCAGTATTCAAATGAACCCAATAGAAGGAAATTTCTTAAAGTAGGACGATTGAGAGCAAATGTATGAGAGAGTGTGGCACAAAGTCACAAAGATCACTCCCTGAAAGATAATTTTTAAAATTCTTCAAATAAACGGATAGAGGTACAAGGTTGAAATCTTATGCAGGCGTACTTGCATGTTTGGTAACAATAAACATATTATTGCCCTTGTAATTCCCTAGCCTGAGATGACAGATAATGCAAAAACTGACAAGATACATTTTGTATTTTGTTCTTACAAAAAAATAAGACCATGATGGCATCCCTTTAAATAAGAAAATTATTAGAATTTATGTTTTAGATAATAAGACTGAGAATATTATTTCATGTTTACATAAATGTACACAATTCGGTGCACACAAAAATGGTGTCATGACTTGAATATCATGAGTATGGTTATGCATATTATTATCTCATGGAATCTTTGTGTACAAGTTGAATGAAAACAATACCTGCACTTCTATAGACGATGAATGTCTTGGGTTCACTGCAAGGGCAGGTGGTACAGAAATCATGGTTGACTTCATCCACACAGAAGCTGCTGGCTCAGCAAATAATCACACGGCTGCTGTCTATCTTAATGATTAAGAATTGATAGTCAAGTTCCCTAATGGTCACAATCCTCAAAACACGTCAACCGATTCACACCTTTTTTGTTCTCAGCTAATGAGAAAACTATCTATTGTCATGGGAATAACGAGTTTAGGTTATTCACTTCAAAGTAAATATACTTAGGGAGTAGAAGATTTAACCCTTGTTCCTGTTGATGTACTACTATTTTTGTTATGTCTATCATTAGACCATCGCCACATGTCAACCTGTTATGATTCATGTAATTCACCCAGACCCAGAGACATATTTTATTATACATTACTTACCACTATCCAAGTATTTAAATCTATTTTGTAAATACTAGTACTCAGACATATTTCTTTTGTAAACAAATTCATGAATAAAATGTGCTTCAAAGAAAACGATTGCTGACCTGTTGTTTGTCCCTTTCATTTAATGGTGTTAACAACTGAAAATACAGTGTAACCGTTAACAAAGGTTAACAGAAACAATATAATATTGTTATATATAATATAATATCTTTATTTAATAATTACATTATCGTAAAATATTTCTTAAATAAATATCTTTGCAAAGTTAATAAGTGACAATTTTTTTTTTTTTCAGGCATTCACCGGCATTGACGATATTGATACTTGTGTAGCTGTTCTTGAACAACATGATTGGAGTTTAGAGGTAAGGACTGTTGAAGGAAACTGGTCTATATATGTGGCAGGATGAGATAAGAGGAAAATCCTTAGCTAGGTTGGTAGAACAAGAATATAAGACTCTAACCTGATCTCGTAATCACTTCTCTTAATTTGGCACCCACCGTCACACTAGGGCTTTGATTTGAGGTACATGTACTTTATAAGTGGAGTCACAATGTAGAGCTTGTATGTGACAGAGTTCCTACTTGCTTCAGCTAGTTGGATATCCCTTTACTGCTTCACCTGAACTGGCAGAACATTCAACTTTCACCTATAGGTTTTTGGACTGCAGTAAACATGATAAATTTTATATTACCTCCTTATATCACAAACAAACCTCTTTCCCACAGACTGCAGTAAACATGATAAGTTTTATATTACCTCTTATATCACAAACAAACCTCTCTCCCACAGACTGCAGTAAACATGATAAGTTTTATATTACCTCTTATATCACAAACAAACCTCTCTCCAACAGACTGCAGTAAACATGATAAGTTTTATATTACCTCTTATATCACAAACAAACCTCTCTCTCACAGACTGCAGTAAACATGATAAGTTTTATATTACCTCTTATATCACAAACAAACCTCTCTCCCACAGACTGCAGTAAACATGATAAGTTTTATAGTACCTCTTATATCACAAACAAACCTCTCTACCACAGACTGCAGTAAACATGATAAGTTTTATATTACCTCTTATATCACAAACAAACCTCTCTCCCACAGACTGCAGTAAACATGATAAGTTTTATATTACCTCTTATATCACAAACAAACCTCTCTCTCACAGACTGCAGTAAACATGATAAGTTTTATATTACCTCTTATATCACAAACAAACCTCTCTCCCACAGACTGCAGTAAACATGATAAGTTTTATATTACCTCTTATATCACAAACAAACCTCTCTCCAACAGACTGAAGTAAACATGATAAGTTTTATTATCCCCCGCCAACATAGTTGGGGGGGGATATTGAAATGGGCTCCGTCCGTCCGTCCGTTCATCCGTTCGTCCGTCCGTCCCGATTTTGTTTCCTGAGCAGAACATATCTCAATGAAACTTGGTGTGTGGAACAATCATCATGTGTAGATGTGCCTTTTGGGGTTTTCAACTTCTTCGAGTTATTATTTTTGACTGTTTCCATGGAAATGTAACTTAGAATTTTGTTTCCGGAACAGAACTCGAAAACTATAAGACATATCTCAATGAAACTTGGTGTGTGGAACAATCATCATGTGTAGATGTGCCTTTTGGGCTTTTCAACTTCTTCGAGTTATTTTTTTTGACCGTTTCCATGGAAATGTAACTTAGAATTTCGTTTCCGGAGCAGAACTCGAAAACTATAAGACATATCTCAACGAAACTTGCTGTGTGGAACAATCATCATGTGTAGATGTGCCTTTTGGGGTTTTCACTTTCTTAGAGTTATTTGTTTTGACCGTTTCCATGGAAATGTAACTTAGAATTTTGTTTCCGGAACAGAACTCGAAAACTATAAGACATATCTCAATGAAACTTTGTGTGTGGAACAATCATCATGTGTAGATGTGCCTTTTGGGGTTTTCAACTTCTTCGAGTTATTTTTTTTTACCGTTTCCATGGAAATGTAACTTAAAATTTCATTTCCGGAACAGAACTCGAAAACTATAAGACATATCTCAACGAAACTTGCTGTGTGGAACAATCATCATGTGTAGATGTGCCTTTTGGGGTTTTCACTTTCTTAGAGTTATTTGTTTTGACCGTTTCCATGGAAATGTAACTTAGAATTTTGTTTCCGGAACAGATCTCGAAAACTATAAGACATATCTCAATGAAACTTTGTGTGTGGAACAATCATCATGTGTAGATGTGCCTTTTGGGGTTTTCAACTTCTTCGAGTTATTTTTTTTTACCGTTTCCATGGAAATGTAACTTAGAATTTCATTTCCGGAACAGAACTCGAAAACTATAAGACATATCTCAACGAAACTTGGTGTGTGGAACAATCATCATGTGTAGATGTGCCTTTTGGGGTTTTCAACTTCTTCGAGTTATTTTTTTTACCGTTTCCATAGAAATGTAACTTAGAATTTCGTTTCCGGAACAGAACTCGAAAACTATAAGACATATCTCAACGAAACTTGGTGTGTGGAACAATCATCATGTGTAGATGTGCCTTTTGGGGTTTTCAACTTCTTCGAGTTATTTTTTTTACCGTTTCCATAGAAATGTAACTAAGAATTTCGTTTCCGGAACAGAACTCGAAAACTATAAGACATATCTCAAAGAAACTTGGTGTGTGGAACAATCATCATGTGTAGATGTGCCTTTTGGGGTTTTCAACTTCTTAGAGTTATTTTTTTGACCGTTTTCATAGAAATGTAACTTAGAATTTCGTTTCCGGAACAGAACTCGAAAACTATAAGACATATCTCAACGAAACTTGGTGTGTGGAACAATCATCATGTGTAGATGTGCCTTTTGGGCTTTTCAACTTCTTAGAGTTATTTTTTTGACCGTTTTCATAGAAATGTAACTTAGAATTTCGTTTCCGGAACAGAACTCGAAAACTATAAGACATATCTCAACGAAACTTGGTGTGTGGAACAATCATCATGTGTAGATGTGCCTGAAAGGCCCGATGGGCTTATGACATTGCTCAGTGTCCAGCCGTCTGTAAACTTTCCGCATTTTGTCTTCTTCTCCAGAACCACTTTGTCTAAGGAGCTGAAATTTTGTGTGTTGTGTTTAGTTGAAAAAAGGTTCATAGTCACTGTTATTCAACAACTTTCTTCAATAAATGTTCCCAAAGGCGAGGGATATGGCCGACTCTGTCTGCTTGTATTACCTCTTATATCACAAACAAACCTCTCTCCCACAGACTGCAGTAAACATGATAAGTTTTATATTACCTCTTATATCACAAAAAAACCTCTCTCCCACAGACTGCAGTAAACATGATAAGTTTTATATTACCTCTTATATCACAAACAAACCTCTCTCCCACAGACTGCAGTAAACATGATAAGTTTTATATTACCTCTTATATCACAAACAAACCTCTCTCCCACAGACTGCAGTAAACATGATAAGTTTTATATTACCTCTTATATCACAAACAAACCTCTCTCTCACAGACTGCAGTAAACATGATAAGTTTTATATTACCTCTTATATCACAAACAAACCTCTCTCTCACAGACTGCAGTAAACATGATAAGTTTTATATTACCTCTTATATCACAAAAAAACCTCTCTCCCACAGACTGCAGTAAACATGATAAGTTTTATATTACCTCTTATATCACAAACAAACCTCGCCCACAGACTGCAGTAAACATGATAAGTTTCATATTACCTCTTATATCACAAACAAACCTCTCTCACACAGACTGCAGTAAACATTATGAGTTTTATATTACCTCTTATATCACAAACAAACTTCTCTCTCACAGACTGCAGTAAACATGATAAGTTTTATATTACCTCTTACTAGGGCTGTGTATTGCCTCAATTTTTGTATTGCGATACGTATTGCTGAACTGTAATGTATTGCAATACGTACCACAATATATTGCAAGATCCTCTGACAATGAGATATTTCTCTAGAAACCATTTTAACTAGTGCCAATGATATTGCAACATACTTAATAAACTCTACATTCAACAAGATACTTCTTTTTGCAGTTAAAAAAAACACCTTTGATTAAATTACTTTAAGATCTTTAAAAAGATCATTTGTAATACAGTCCAACACACATTCTTGCACTTGAAAATAATTTTCATAATACAAGTTAAGCCAGTAAATGTGCGTTTTACAAGATAAATGAATAAATTTGACTAATATTTGTTGGTGCAATATATTGCGATATGAAAATCGTATTGCAATACGCGTATTGCACAACTCTGTATTGCAATATATTGGTATTGCAATAATATTGCACAGCCTTACCTCTTACATTACAAACAAACCTCTCTCTTACAGAAAGTTTTATATTACCTTTTACATCACAAACACACCTCTCTCTCACAGACTGCAGTAAACATGATAAGTTTTATATTACCTCTTACATCACAAACAAACCTCTCTCCAATTGACTGCAGTAAACATGATAAGTTTTATATTACCTCTTATATCACAAACAAACCTCTCTCCCACAGACTGCAGTAAACATGATAAGTTTTATATTACCTCTTATATCACAAACAAACCTCTTTTCCACTGACTGCAGTAAACATGATAAGTTTGATATTACCTCTTATATCACAAACAAACCTCTTTTCCACTGACTGCAGTAAACATGATAAGTTTTATATTACCTCTTATATCACAAACAAACCTCTCTTCCACAGACTGCAGTAAACATGATAAGTTTGATATTACCTCTTATATCACAAACAAACCTCTCTCCCACAGACTGCAGTAAACATGATAAGTTTTATATTACCTCTTATATCACAAACAAACCTCTCTTCCACTGACTGCAGTAAACATGATAAGTTTTATATTACATCTTATATTACAAACAAACCTCTCTTCCACAGACTGCAGTAAACATGATAAGTTTTATATTACCTCTTATATCACAAACAAACCTCTCTTCCACAGACTGCAGTAAACATGATAAGTTTGATATTACCTTTTATATCACAAACAAACCTCTCTTCCACAGACTGCAGTAAACATGATAAGTTTGATATTACCTCTTATATCACAAACAAACCTCTCTTCCACAGACTGCAGTAAACATGATAAGTTTTATATTACCTCTTATATCACAAACAAACCTCTCTTCCACAGACTGCAGTAAACATGATAAGTTTTATATTACCTCTTCAAGGATCACCCTGGAGCAGAGTATCAAAGGGAAAATAATCTCCCCTTTGCCTTACACAATGGGATTTTCAGATAAATTAATGGGATATTTCTAAATAATTATTCAAGATTTCAAGAATTTTACATTTTTGCAATGGGATTTTCTCCCTTTGTCAGTATTCATTATGGGATATCTTGGTACATTAATGGGTAAATATCTCCAAATTCCTGCCTAAAGTGATCCCTGCCTCTTATATCACAAACAAACCTCTCTTCCACAGACTGCAGTAAACATGATAAGTTTTATATTACCTCTTATATCACAAACAAACCTCTCTTCCACAGACTGCAGTAAACAGCATTCTACAGGACCCAGCATCCGCCACCATAAACCCAGTTCCCCAAAGCAATGCAACGGCAGGCGAGACCATGGACCCAGACTGTCCTATGGACCCAGACAAAATGGAGGGTTTCACGACAGATGACCCTGCGCTGATGGTTGAGGGAGTGTCCGCTGCTGGCCCCTCCACGAGCTACTCACGGAGTACGACACGCATGCTACACTTTCAGGTGGAGTACAGGGACAAGAACATACCTGTCATCCTGCCTGACACAGAAACCATCGGTATGTGCTTCTTGGTGCTTCTTGTTTTGTCTCGAAGGGAGATAATTGTTTTTGTTACCACCGTTCCATCTGTATGAGGGTAAACACATTTGTTTAAACAGTTTAGTAAACTTTACAAATGCATGGACCTTCAGTTGAATTATTTTCTGTTTTTATGTTAAAGTTGTTATAATCATATTTTATATAAACAAATCATTTAGAAGTTAGTTTTGGTGCTATTTCTTGAAGATTTCTAATTTTGGTCTAGCATGTTTCAAAGTTGTCTCATTACAAGTTAACCAGTGTCCCAGAATAAAGAGAAAAGTCCTGAATATTGCACATGTTTAAATCTAATTGTATACTTCAGGTAAAATCAAAGCAACCCTGCAGGTAGAGCTGGACATACCTGTAGATCAACAGGAACTGAAGGGGCTCAAGAGGAAAGTGGAGGACAGTGTAAGTAATATTTCTATGACCTTCTTCGATACAGGATTTTGTTTAACCTTTACCATTAGACATTGATTCATCAACCCCGTATGCATAATGCGAAATATGCATTTGATTAGTGTATTTAGAGAATTGAACAGGTTAAGATAGCACATATCTGGAAGACAACAGACAGGAACATTCTTTTGCCTTCATATTGTTATTTATTTATAAAGTTTTCAATTTATACAAAACTACAAATTATAATGAAGTTGCTTGGAAAATTTTAACAAATGATTTTATAAATAGAATTGAGTCTAAGTTTAAAGCAGTGTGTGTATTACATCATGGCTTATTGCTGCAGGTTGTACTGAGAGACCTCCACCTCCCCAAACAGAACAAGTTGTACCTGTTGACCCCGATGATCACGAACCCTACCCTCACCAGACCCAAACCTGTACTCAGAGAAGAGTGAGTTGACAAAGACGTGTTTCTCTTTGAATAAGATTAATAACTTAGCAAGGATTTTTCAGATCATGTCAATTGCTCCCGATTGACATACAAAGAATTTGTATTTTTCAGTATTTTGCAGTATATGTGGATTTGAGAACAGATGTTTATCAATCTTCATGTAACAGTAAAAGAAATACAAACTGAAATCAACAAAACAATTTGCTGCAATGTTTTTTTAGACATTTCAACCTTGATTTATAGAACACTCATTTCCCCCATTTACCGATTGTCTCCCTTGTTTGTTTGTTTTGTGTAGCTCATGTGAGATGTTTGAAGTAAGTTATGTCATGTTGATTGCACCTGTGTAGCCCCTGTGAAATGTTTGACCGGGAGTACACACTGAACATCAAGTACATCGACGGCAGCAAGTACCAGCTCTTTCCCCTCAAGTTCCAGGGGAGCAAGTCCGTCAGGGAGGTAAGCACCAATCCACAGTCGCAATATTATAAGTTTAAGGAACCTTACTCCACAATATTAAACTGTACTAAGAAAGAGTGACGTCACAGTGTAAGAGTGACGTCAGTTGTTTCGTATTTGGCAAATACGAAACTGAAAACTATTTTATACATTTAGTTTAATACAATAACTACAGATACTGACTCGACCTTAATCAGTTATAAGAGTAACTTATCTATCCGTGTTATAAATCATCTTACAGAGTGTTGTTATACTTCACCATACATACTCTTGCTTGGGTAAGTTCTCTCTATCACAGGGTTTATATGTATCATTTGTATTATATAGGCACTTTATTTTGCCATATTGAAACAAATTATTAAGCCAGATTAAATTATATTCCAACATCTTTTGTTTGTGTAGATAAAGCAGGCGGTGTATGTCCTGACCGATGTCCCCTATAGGTTCCAAGTGTGGTCAGGTTGGCCGGACGGGATCAAAGATGAGGTGAGGGACAATATGATAATCCTTGATTGATTCTCAAGGGACTTAGCATCATTTGCACTGGCACCGTACAGAGTTTGAATGGTCGAATTATTTTTGGTAAAAGTTGAACTGCCAAAGTATTTTATCAATTATTCCAATATCCAACCAGACGCAGGATTAGTGTTAATCCTCACTGTCACTTATAATTGGAAACGATAAATAGTTCTTAAAGCTTTGTGAGAAAATCACAAAATTCCCATAATGCAACCATTCAATGGAATATTCAAGATCTAATGTTGTATAGTCTAAAGTAAGATGTATTTTTCAGGAGCTGCTAGGTAGAACTGGAGTGTCCTTCCCACAACACGACCTTGAAATGAGGCAAAGTTCTTCATCAACATCATCATCATCATCCACATCACAACAAAAACCAAAAATGACAATTGAGGTTTGTACATACATGAAAACAACAACAATTCATTCTCAGTCTTTATTTTTGAAAAAAATATTACTTCCTGTCCTGTCAGAAGTGTCATGTCCGGCTGGCATTGTTTTGAATCCCAAGCCCTGCCCCTGAAACTTTTACGCTTTTATATTCTGGCACCAATTTTCTTTCCTTGGTCATTGAAATGAAGAAGAGACTGTGTCACATTAAGATGAAGCACAGAGAGCAAGAATGATGGCTGCATCTTCTGGATGTCGTCCTTCAGTACTTGTCTATACTCAACTTCTTGAGTTCACGTAAACCCTCTATATTTAATACATGTTTAAAATGACTGAAGAAGAGAAAGTAACAATATGAGTGTGCTGCAGGAAGTAGTGATGGAGATCGACAGCAGTGACGACGAGACTGGGATGGAACCCTACTCCCTCGAGGATGATATCTTTGCTCCAGAGTCAGAACTTCCACAGAGCCGCAAACACGAACCCTTGAGTAAGTAGCACACAGAGAGTCACCTATCTAAGAGGTCTTCTTTCTTCCATTTATTACCTTGGCTACTTCAGTGCAAGAGCTTCAACACTCTTAACCAAGATTAAAACAAACGTATAGATAACAACTCTTATTCAACGGGACATGCCAGCAATTGGCTGACAGGCTGGCAGATATTTCGAATACAGCATGAAAATGGTACAATTTGAAAGTGGTACAATTTGTTAGTGACGTACAATGGTACATGATACATGAGTGTTTTATGTTTCACTTCCAGTGCCTGAAACTGTCAGTAACGAAACAGATGCCTTGGAACATTTCACCAAAGAGTTTAAAGAAAGGTAGGGAAGTCAATCCTTTTCTCTACTCATTTCTTCCCAAAATCAGTTTTGATCATGGTAACATTGAAACATTTTAAGGTAATTAATATTATTTTGATTTAATCCTTCAATAAAAGACATAAAAATGGTCCATCAAATTTGATAAATATTAATATAAAATACTCTGTGTAAACTTTATTTACATGGATGCTTTAGGTTGATTAGAAGGGAAGCTGATGTCCTGTTTTCAGTGAATGTTTTCCTATTCTGCAGATACGGCGAGTGCCACCCAGTGTTCTACATAGGATCTCTAGACGATGCTATCCGCGATGCCTTACAGGTCAAAGCTAAAGAT
Organism: Gibbula magus; assembly: GCA_936450465.1. Lineage (NCBI taxonomy): Eukaryota > Metazoa > Mollusca > Gastropoda > Trochida > Trochidae > Gibbula > Gibbula magus. The sequence goes on from OW388292.1 coordinate 17,775,784, forward strand.
GTGAGTGCTCTTATAGAGAAGAGGGGTGCCTGTTTACTATCTTCTTAATATTGTAGTAATGCTCATTGTACTATCCTTGGCTCATTTGAGAACAAAGTGAATTTTGTTTTCGTCTAATTTTTCAGTGTCACATACATCATTATGATGACATGATATTACAATTAAAGATATTTGTATAGAATTAAGTCGTGAGTCTAAGCTGTCCCTCTCCACTGATACGCTATCAACAGCACTGACTGAACTGAATCCGTTTCTTCTATTTCAGAGGAAGTTGCTAGCTATCTACCTCCACCACGAAGAGAGTATTTTCTCCAACGTGTTCTGCTCCCAACTCCTCTGCTCCGAGGGGATCGTCAATTACCTCAGCAGCAACTGTATCACCTGGGCCTGGGACATGACCTTTGAATCAAACCGGGCTAGGTCAGTTCTATCGCTTATCTTGAAGGATATCCCTCATTCATTGAGAATATTCTACACTTTTCTCCAGTCTACTACAAACATACAGCATTTTATTTATTTGAGCACTGTTGCGTCATTGCTACGTTACAAACTGAGTAAACAAGAGGGCTAGGTCAGTTCTATCGCTTATCTTGAAGGATATCCCTCATTCATTGAGAATATTCTTCACTTTTCTCCAGTCTACTACAAACATACAGCATTTTATTTATTTGAGCAGTGTTGCGTCATTGCTACGTTACAAACTGAGTAAACAAGAGGGGCTGAAAAATTAATTGCTAAAATTTTGTTCAACGTGTGTTAGCAACCCTCGTACCAGTCACATTTAATGACCTTGAGATAATTTCAAAGTTATGCTGAAAATTTCAAGTGTTGCAAATAATGAACTTGTTGGCCGGATAAATAGTTAAAGATTTGTGTAAAGACTGATACTAAAGTGTGTTGGGAGGATCTTCTGACACCAACCCGATTTGGCTGATTTTCAGATGATATTTCAACATGAGCAAACATATTAGTTCCTTCATTGCAGCTCATTTTCATTCCTCCATGTTCCGTCAAATATTTATGTTCTGTTCAGATTAATCAACGTAGCAACACGACACTTCGGGAGTGTGGCAGCGAGTCAGATAAGAAATTATAAAACAGACCAGCTTCCAGCATTGTTACTAATCACACGGTCACGGGCCACCAATGAAGTAGTAGACGTAGTACAAGGTAAGCAGCTCTCAGCCAATCAGAAACTACCTCAGTTTGCAGTCATTCACAGATCATTTAGACAAAATATTATTTATCAATGGCATGCTTATAATATTCAATCTCAATCAAATTATGATAAGGTAATGCATGTAACCATTTTAAGTTTATATATATATTTTGATGAAAAATATGATGAATAGATTTTGATCATCATTTGTGTGGTAATTTGATTGAAGCAGCATAAAAGCTCTTGGTCTCTAATGGACATTCTAGAAGTTGAGGTGATGAACAATGAAGATCCATCAAATTGTTCTTTATTCTTGGTCAATTACAGTAAATGTAGTTACACACAATGTCATGATTATGTTAGAGTTGCATGAAACCTTCTCATCCTTCAGGATGACTGCATTGTTTCTATTTACTGTCCAGCCAGGGGCTCAACGACTTTCTCTGCTGTGGAAATGTTACTAGCAGTCATGCTATAATTGAAATATTTACTCTTGGAAGGGACATTAAAAACCAACTCCCCTCACCTCATCTATTTGCTGCAGGTCACGTAACATTAGACGAGTTGATGACCAGGTTGATACACTCCGTAGAAGTTTTCACAGAACAACAGCAGGCAGATGTTTTAGAGGAGGTAAAACAAGGCTTCTTTCATTAGTTATTTAAAAAACATGGATTTTGTCATTTATGGGTGATAACCTTTTGTTGTTACTTCGACAGTACAGTGTACAATACTGTATAAACAAAGAAATACTGTAATATGAAACATCATTTAAAAACTGCAAATTCAGACAAGTGTTCTTGCTTGCTCCTTCTAATGTTTGATTGATCATACTGCTTATTGCTAAATTGCTAAGATTGTTTTGTGAATTTGTTAGCTAGGGACCAGTGTTTGTCAAATATATCAAAGTACTCAAAGTATCAAAGTATATAAACAATCATATATGTATCACTTATCAATTATCATTGAACTAACTTAAACACGAATCTGTTAACAATGGACTGATTCTCTCTTACAGCGAGAAAGAGAAGCCCGGGAGCAAATCAAACTAGAACAAGATGAAGCTTATCAAGAATCTTTAGCTGCAGACCGTGCAAAGGTGAGGATCAGTCTGGGTTAGTGTGAACACAAGTGAGTGCTTACTCACATCTGTGTGTGAAAGTGAGTGTCCCTTTCTTTATTGCTCTCTGTATGTGGGCAGAAACAGAAGTTAAGTTGCATGGCGGTGGAGTTGTGACTATTTAACAAGATTATATTTTGACAAGCAAATTAATTTTCCACATCTCTGTTGATTTTCTCAGCTTTAGTATGTTGAATAAATTGTCCTCACCCTGAACCTTCAATCTCAATGTATTTGTCTGAAAATAAAATAGTGTGCTCTGAAGCTTATCAGGGTTTTTTCCTGTCAAGTTCTAGGAAAATATTGCTTTAAACTGACTGTGAAAGGCTGGATAGAGTTTTACAGTTTGGTGTGGATTATGGCAAATTGTGAAATGATAGATGATCACTTTTATCAATGTGTGCAGGCGGAGGCAGCTAAGCTGGAGAACGCTCGACTGCAGGAGGAGCAAGAGAAGGTGATGCAGGCCCAGATGGAGGAGGAGCAGAAGAAACAGGAGGAGGAGGCAGTCAAACAGGTGCGTACATCTTTACACCTCTCGCTACACTTCTCTTAGATAGTCAAACAGGTGTGTACCTTTCGCTACACTTCTCATTAGATAGTCAAACAGGTGTGAACATCTCGCTACACTTCTCATTAGGTAGTCAAACAGGTGTGTACATCTTTACACCTCTCGCTACACTTCTCTTAGATAGTCAAACAGGTGTGAACATCTCACTACACTTCTCATTAGATAGTCAAACAGGTGTGTATATCTCACTACACTTCTCATTAGACAGTCAAACAGGTGTGTACCTCTCGCTACATTTCTCATTAGATAGTCAAACAGGTGCGTATATCTTTACACCTCTCATTAGATAGTCCAACAGTAGTGTACCTCTCGCTACACTTCTCATTAGATAGTCCAACAGTAGTGTACCTCTCACTACATTTCTCATTAGATAGTCAAACAGGTGTGTACCTCTCACTAGACTTCTCATTAGATAGTCCAACAGTAGTGTACCTCTCGCTACATTTCTCATTAGATAGTCAAACAGGTGCGTAAGTCTCGCTACATTTATCACAAAGATATATAAGGACATACAATGATAAGTATGTGATCCATAAGCACAACTATGATATTGTCCTGGTCATGATACATCTAGGAGCACTGCTACCTCTCATTATTACTTCAAAGATGTCATCCACATGGTCTACTTATTTTGGAAAGCTGATTGTGTTGTGTTTTAATCTGATTTGATAGGTTTTAAACCTTGAGGTAAAACCTCTCCTTTCCACAGGCAATCCAAGCCTCACTACTCAAGTCATTACCAGACGAACCCCCAGAGAACTGTAAGGACCCTGTGAGTCGGATCAGGTTTCGTCTTCCAAACGGCGAGGTGGCGACGAGAAGGTTCCTGGCATCAGAGAAAGTCCAGACTCTGCTGCACTATCTGACGAGTAAAGGATTCCACACAGAGGAGTACAAAGTCCTGTCCACCTTCCCACGCAGAGATGTGAGTACTCTTAGGGTTAACTTTACCTGCTGTGTAGTAAATATTTACGATTTACTCATCACTTCCACCCTCTTTGTTTATGAGTTTGATTCTTGTTATCCACACATTTGGTTTTGTTTTTAGTCCATCCATCTGTCCGTCTGTAAATTTTTCGCTCTTTCGACTGCTTCTCCAGAACCAATAACTCTAGAGAGCTAAAATTTAATGTGCAGACTCCTTGGCCTATGGGGATTCTAAATTGTAGATTTCGTGACCCCGTGACCCCAAGTAGGGTCACAGGGTTCACAACCTTAAAAACCTATTTTCATCTTCTTCTCCAGTTCCAAAAGGTCTAGAGAGGTAAAAAGTTGGGTGCAGACTCCTTGGCCAATGGGGATTCTAAATGGTAGATTTGGTGACCCAGTAACCCCAAATAGGGTCTTGAGGTCACGACATTAAAAACCTGTTTTCATCTTTACCAAAAGGTCTTAAGGGCTGAAAAGTTGTGTGCAGACTCCTTGGCTAAAGTGGATTCTGGAAAAGTTACAACCAGTCATCATAAAATAAAAATATTGGATATTTTGCTAATGAATACCCAGAGGAGGATATTCTTCATCAAATCTTCTTCAGCCATCTTGGAAATAGTTGCCAGCACACTGGGCCTTGGCTGTTGAAATTCTGACGGCCTCATTATTTTGTGAAATGTTAAACATTAAGCATTCAATCATTCGATCAAAAAAAATGAATGAAAATATTTAGATGACATTCACTTTAGGCATCATTGAAATTCATTGACTTGTATATGATTTTAAGAGTTGTTTATTTAACTAACTTTCTTTTCTACTTTTAGATCACACAACTAGATAGTGAGATGTCCTTGCAAGACGCAAAACTGTTCCCACAAGAAACTCTAATTCTGGAGGAGAAATCCTAACACCCTCGTATCACTCAAACTGCTGATGGGAAGTGCAAGGAATAGTCATCTTCAATTTTCTAGTAACTTTCTGATCGAGTTAACGATTCCTGAGTAAATATACAAGATTCTCACGTTTTCGGTAAACATTCTGGCAATTATAAGAACACGTGGTCTTCACACTTTCGTTCAATGATGTGTGAGGTTCTCAAGTTTCCATTAAAAGGTGTGGCAATTTAAGTATATTTATTAATAAATTGCCAAAATGATTCTTGTTAAGTTTGCAGAAGAAGACATTAGTGACAATTCAACATGTGCTATACCAGTAACTGATGATTCTCAAGTTTGTTGTTTTTGTATTGGGGAGGGAGTGGGCAAGTTCTAAGTCGTTGTATTTGGTGTCTGCAACTGATGCAGCTCTGGCTGGAGGAGTTGTCATGATGTGGTCCACAGTGGAGTTCTTGTCTCAAGTCTAGAGGGAGTAACCATTGAAAAACATATGAATGGCTGATTTCTGTATGTTGGAATCGTTATTATATTGCTGATAAATGTCATGGACTATGAATTTTTGTCTTGAAAAAACTTTGTTTTTAATATCAAATTATAGATTTTAAATTAATATATCAAATTGTAAATATAGCCTCAAAATTAAACAGAAACAAGGTCAATAAAAAATAATTTTGATGAATTTTGTAAAACGTTTTCCTACTGAGTGTGGTAGTGAGAGTGTTGATGTGTAGAAAGTATGAATGTCAAGTTTGTGTGGGTTTGCAGTTATAATAATGGGTGTATGTTAGTATATTTTAGTTAAATTTGTTTCAGAAAGTAGAAGATATTAGTTAAATCTGAGGGTCTTGACAGTGGCAGTGTGGAATCAACTTTATGTATATCAAAATGTTTTAATGTTTTGAATACAAATTTAATTTGTCTCTTCAGTTTTCTACACCATAAACCATCCGATTCCAAAACTGCAGTGCTAATTCACCCCCTATACTATCTGGTTGATTGCATCGCTCTTGTGCTTGCTTAATGCATCACAATCTTATGTTGATATGCAAATTTAAAGCACTTTCGTCTGGTTTTAACTTTAAATTTGTTTTATATCACACCATTTATGCAAACACTGTTATCAATTTAGACTGTCAAGTTGAGGCATTACAATGAAATGCATGTGAAAGATTTAAGTTGTTTAAACAAAATAGTTTCTTCACCATATTATAGCAATCCCTTCTCTCTTCACAGAGGCTGCTCGAATCATTACTTCATACCTAATCTCTGTTCTAATACAAAGAGGACAATATACCTGAATGTTAAAAAATGATAGCTCTCAAAATTCTCTAGTTGGTGATATGTTTTACATCAAATTTTAAACCCCCTATCTTCTGTAGGGAACTGTTCTATATGCAATAAGGTTTGGGATCAATGCTGCATTGAATTTCACCCATGGTTCACTTGTTCCAGTCGATGCTTGCAGGTTTCTGACTTTCACCTTTGTTCATTGTAGGCTTTCTCACTTGAATAATACTAGCTGCCGTCATTTAAGAAAAATACTCTTGATAGACTGAATCATCTCACCTTTAACAATGTTGTTGATTGTAAAAGAAAACCTATGACAACTACTACAAATCACAACCAGTCACCATGTATTAGAACAGAGCTTATGTTGGAAGATACAACTTTGGTTCGAATTTCAATTTAAAGTTTTTGTTCGAATGTGGAGCTCTTACTTTGAATGTTTTTTGAGTTTTTTCTATACACTACTATTTTTCTCAAGCAGAATAACTTGATTGGACTTTTGGTTACTAAATATTTATTAATTCTTTCATGGTACCAACCAAATTCTCTCAGCATTTATATCATTTGCATTTTCTGTAAGAAGAAACTGTTGTGGAGCACTATTTCTATTTCATTTTAGCATTTGCTTAGCAACCTAGATGAAAAGTCCTGTAAGATTTCTTCGGTAGAGAATTTTCGAGAGTCAACATGACCTGCTTTTGACCAATCAGATTGCCTAACAATGATGGTTCAATAAGAATTGATTCTACTATTACTTTTGTTCAGACATTGTTAACCTGTTACGCAACATTGTTATCTCGTTGTTCTTTCGTTTCAAGACCATTTATATCGTCTGTTGCAGTCCGTGTGTACATACATACCTTTGGTTAATATTTAAACCTGCATTTGTATTGATTACAATAATTTATTGCTATTATGTTTTTGACAGATATGTACCTGTAGATAGCTTTGTTATTGATTGAGTGAATGTACATATCCTATTTTATCAGTCATTTGTGATGGACGGATGTAGGAAGTGTTAATGCTTTATAAACGTAATGAATTTCTGGTGTCAGCAAAAATTAAACATGCTCTACCATTGGACACATTTGTTTGAATTCAACTTAATGAACTTAAAGTTATGATATTGAACATTCTTTTTCAAGATTTAGAGGTTAGAATAAGTGGAAGTTTTTTTTAATGGGCTTGTTACACAGTGAGCATTTGCTTTTCTGAAATGGCTGGATTGTGATGTTGTTTGTGTGTTGAGTACATGCGGGAGACACCAATATGAACATGTTATTACTCATGTTATGGACAATAGCAAGTGTAGATGTGACTGCCGAGATCAAGGATTGCTGTGCTTTATGTAAGAATATTTCTTAGCTGACATACTATCTGACAACATGAACAAAATGAAATGTTGAAATATAAATGATAACGAGTTTAGTTAAAATGTGAAATACTCCTTTTCATGCTTTTCTGTTAATGTTTCCATAAATGAACTAACTTTTATATGTGATTATCTTACATGAATTAGGGAATACTTGAAAAGGTTGCCAGTAATTTCTGAGTGTTTATTATTGAACAAAATGCATTTAAGTGAAGTTATGTGATAGTGTTAGTTGCCAGGATGTAAATGATTGACTATCTCTTATTTCCTGGTTTAAACATGTGGAATTTCATTTATTCCCTTTGCAATGTGTCCCTTAAAGTAAAAATGCTGGCATTACTTGTGAAATGTTGATATTTTTGTACATACAGTCCCAAGGGGGCCAACTCTGTCATTTCCTTGGAAGGGAGACAACTCTAGATGTGAATGTCTCCAGCTCCTTAATGTAATGTAGAACAATGACGTGTTCCACTATTATATGATCCTGACACTCAACATTAAACACATTTTATATATTGTTGTGTTCACCTCATCTTTCCTTCTTCTGATCTAACTCTAGAGTATAATGAACTGTGAGAAATCTGTCTACTTGGGACCTGTCTGTTCAATAGTGCCTCCCTCTACGAAGATAAAACTCTCCACATTATTGACGATGCTACACAGTCACGTGTTCTGCCTCTAGCTGTCGGTCCAAGAAGCTAGGGCTGCAACTCAAGAGAACTATCCTTTCATCTGTGTCCGGAATAATCGGAATGATTGCATTCAAAACGATTTAACTAGAGTAAGAACATAGGACGTTGAATGTCAGACCTTGTGGAGAGGAAACTATCGAATAAGTTTGAATCCCGGCAGATGCTATGTTTTGTAACTTTTATTCGTTGGGACAAGTTCTTTCTGTAATTTGGCAAAATTCAGCAAATTGAAAGTGAGAACTTCTTGGTAATATTTTCAACAATACCATGACAAAATAAAATGTCCTCATCGAGTGTTGGACAGTCACTTTTTACTGTGTGTAAGTCGCACATTGTCTTCATGCGATGACTGCTGTATGTTGGGATGTATTGTCCATTATACCTCCGCTTCATCAATGAAACCGTCTCACTGTTGAGATTATATGAAACTATATTTACATAACAACTATCTAAAACATGAAGCCTTAGATTTACATATTGACAACAATAATTGTAATACAATATTTTTTATTTTCTATAAAATGATACATTCATACACATGGACGGCTTTCATACATACATACATGTATATATCACAGATATGTGAACAAAGTCTTACATAATATGAGCAGCTGGCTCATGAACATGTGAGTGTAGCTGTTACACATTGTGGGGAAATGAGAAGCGCGTGTCCACAAGAAGGGCTGGGACGAAGAACCTGCGTATTAAGTGGGACCAAAGTAGTGAATTGAGGAAAATATGTAAAAAATCTACTTCCAAGCATAGGACTGGCTCCCCACCCCAGTCACTTTTAGAATATGACCTGTGATACGATTGCCTTGTAATATATTATATTCATTTCTCTCTCAGATCCAAGAACCAATTACAGGAGCAGGATGTCAAAACTAGCCACTGTATGTTTGTAGTAAACAGATCTTGTACAGAATATATCACTCCTTATCAGGCTGTTTTGATATGCGAAGAGCCATTCCACCAAAAAATTTTACAATCCCATCTTTTATGGTATCTAATAAAGAAATAATAGGTTACAATTCACTGTAGTTTTCTTGGTTTGGATGTCAATCAACAGTTTGTAAGTTTAAGTTCTGCCTGTCCAGTGAAAGGCAAACTGTTAATAACAATTCAGAAACAAGTGTTTGCCACTAACATGGCAATGTCCCCCGCTGGTGACATTGAGTTACCGGTAGTAAGACACATCACATCTACTTTATATATTGCATTACTGGTCAAAAGACTTTTGGTGCTTGGGTTCATGATATATCGTGTTAATAAGAGTTCTAAAAGTGGTCAAAGTGTAGACTGTAGACTGACACCAAATTTGAAAAAATTTGGTCCAACCGGTCATGATATATCGCGTAAGCAAGAGTTTGAAAAGTGGTCAAAGTGTTGCGGTGACCTTGAAGAAGGTCATGGTCACCAAAATCTAATGGTGTCTGCGTCTTCGCCCAATGTAGGCTGACACCTAAATTGAAAACATTGGGTCCAACCGGTCAAGATATATCGCGTTAACAAGAGTTAGGAAAGTTGTCAAAGTGTCATGGTGACCTTGAAAATAAGGTCAAGGTCACCAAAATGAACTGGTGTCTGTGTCTTTCCCCAATGTAGGCTGACAACTAATTTGAAGACTTGGGATGCAATGTTTCATGAGATATCGCCTTAACAAGAGTTCAAAAAGTGGTCAAAGTGTCGTGGTGACCTTGAAAATAAGGCCAATGTCACCAAAATTAACTGGTGTTTGCGTCTTCCAACAATGTAGGCAGACACCAAATTTGAAGACTTTGGATGCAACACTTAATAAGATATCGCGTTAACAAGAAATGTGACGTACGTACGGACGCAGCTGAATACATGGTCCCCCATTCCGCGTTGCGGTGGGGGACAATAATCACAAAATCACATTGGCAACAATGACTGTAAAAAAGCCCAGTCACAAATGTTCCAATTCTCTGTAGAATGTTGGACTACCTGGCTGAATCGCTCGTTAACAGATGTTACCAATAATTTGCCTTCCATTCACAAAAGACAAATTGGCTCAACATATGAGCATTTCAACGATAAGAAGAACAAAATATCTTTCATCTGTCCACTTCTTTTGACACCATCTTCAGGGCTTGCATTTGCTGTTGACTCACTCAGGAATAATTCTAATTCTTAAGTTGCTACAGGTCATGAAGAACTAAATCATTCTTTCATCTGTCCATTTCTCTGGACACCATCTTCAAGGCCTGCTTGAAGGTCAGCCTCGGCTTCCGATGTTTGCGAATATACTGAAATAGACATGACAGTGAGGATGAAATCTCATTTCACTATCAGATGATAAAGGCACATACTGCAGTGGTCAATAGCATTGACTCAATACATAGAGGATTATATTAGGAGTTGCATTATATTTTGAGTCTTACATTAATATAGCATCAAAGCTAATTAGGAAATTGTTACAAATTATCTGTGTTTGGAAACATGAAACAAATGTAAACATTCTTCAGCAGTGTGGGCCACTTTACAGGACTCACAGAGAGACTTATCCACTACAAAAGATCCTGGAACACACAGGTGAAGGGTTAAACACTATAAATGACAAGATGTCCATGTCACGAACCTCCTTGGTGCCCTCCAGCGTTGTGTACTTGAAGCTCTCCTCCAGAGTGGCGGTGCTTGCCTCGTATATCCGCCGCTGTGTGGACAGGAAGTTGCGTGTGAGCGTCAGCTGTTGCTGGAGCAGGTCCTGGAGGGCCAGCATACACGGCGAGTAGGACGTCATAGCTGGGGATACAAGAATTGTTATATACATACACGGAGAGTAGGACGTCATAGCTGGGGATACAAGAATTGTTATATACATACACGGCGAGTAGGACGTCATAGCTGGGGATACAAGAATTGTTATATACGTACAAGGCCAGTAGGACGTCATAGCTGGGGATACAAGAATTGTTATATACGTACAAGGCGAGTAGGACGTCATAGCTTGGGATACAAGAATTGTTATATACGTACAAGGCCAGTAGGACGTCATAGCTGGGGATACAAGAATTGTTATATACATACACGGCAAGTAGGACGTCATAGCTGGGGATACAAGAATTGTTATATACATACACGGCAAGTAGGACGTCATAGCTGGGGATACAAGAATTGTTATATACATACACGGCGAGTAGGACGTCATAGCTGGGGATACAAGAATTGTTATATACGTACAAGGCCAGTAGGACGTCATAGCTGGGGATACAAGAATTGTTATATACGTACAAGGCGAGTACGACGTCATAGCTGGGGATAAAGAATTGTTATATACATACACGGCGAGTACGACGTCATAGCTGGGGATACAATAATTGTTATATACATACACGGCGAGTAGGACGTCATAGCTGGGGATACAAGAATTGTTATATACATACACGGCGAGTAGGACGTCATAGCTGGGAATACAAGAATTGTTATATACATACACGGCGAGTAGGACGTCATAGCTTGGGATACAAGAATTGTTATATACGTACAAGGCCAGTAGGACGTCATAGCTGGGGATACAAGAATTGTTATATACGTACAAGGCGAGTACGACGTCATAGCTGGGGATAAAGAATTCTTATATACATACACGGCGAGTAGGACGTCATAGCTTGGGATACAAGAATTGTTACATACGTACAAGGCCAGTATGACGTCATAGCTAGGGATACAAGAATTGTTATATACGTACAAGGCGAGTACGACGTCATAGCTGGGGATACAAGAATTGTTATATACGTACAAGGCGAGTACGACGTCATAGCTGGGGATGCAAGAATAATTATACATATACATATATACATGACACCCCATAAGACACAACAGCACCATATGGATTACTTCCATATCAAACTTGAGACTTCCAAGTCATATAGCATTTGAGTTATGCTCCGGAAACGACAACAAAGTCCTAAAATTTGAACAATTATTTGAGGTATAAAACAATGAACAGGCAGAATATTGATTAATTAATTTATTGTCTCAATATTTTCTTCAGAGAAAAGTGTTGTTACAAATTTGAGTGTCGGATGAGGAAGAGCCAACCATCTTTTACAGTCTCATTAACATCAGACCGTAATTAGTTGCACTATGTTACACAATATACAGGCTGACAAGGCCCAATGTTGCTAAACTGACATGTACCCTATGGTATTTTTAAAATATTGTACACAGCGTTTCATTTGTAGCATACGTGATATAAAATACAAAAAGTCCATTAGCAGGATACTAAAACCAGTCAAGAATAATACACACAAAATGCATGTCATCATTCTTAGTTATCGATCTCTGGACAGGCCAACCGGCATCTAAAATATGTCACAAATCGAGCAGTCCCATTTGTAATTGGCAATTGGAAAGGCTAGAAAAAACTAGAAAACACTCGGAAATATTCGTTTTCCGAGTACTGAAGATCAGTTATGTCAAAGCAAATTTGAGGTCAGCTGCAATCAAAGAATATGGGACGAAATCGCTGATTGGATGGTATGAATTGAGGGTCACGGCCGACCTGACAGCCAGTATCGTTGGGAGTTGTCAGATGGTATATGTGTAACGTAGTTGAACTTAATTACTATCTGATTTTAATGAGATTGCCATCTTTTAACACCTACTGGTGTGATGCATTCACAAGGTTTTAAAAGTGATTAAAATGTGATGTGCAAATAAACTGAAAAGGTAAATGACAAGGACATAAGAGTCACTGAAAAAGAATCTCACCTTCCAGTGCATCAGCACTGACAACATGTGAGGCAATGGGTGTGGGGTCGACGAAGCCGAGTCCTAGACTTGGTCCGGAGACGGCGAGCCCTGAGGATACCATGTTCCAGGTGTAGCCTAGACCAGGGCCGGAACTCGTCTGTATCTCCACATCACATGTCTTCCCTCTGTGGGAGGGGCGGGACGGGCGTCGTGAGTCCATGTAGCTGAAGGGAATAGGCATATTGGGTAAAACTTTGAACAATGATTTTGATATTCAGTCATTTCAAATAAAAACTGAAACATGAAGTTCGGGTTTAAATAACTCAAGTTTTTTAAAAGATCATGCATGTCTTGCAGAAATCTGAAATTTGTATTTTATGGTAATCATTACCATGTACTGAAAACCTCACGACAGTACTATAAGGAATGCTACTGTTAAAAAACTGTGAAATATAACACTGAATCCTCAATTTGATAACCAAGATAAAGGTTCACAAGATCTGGATTTGTGTTCCGTTTATAACAAGATAATAAATTCATGAGTAAAGGAACTCATGCTTATTTCCTCTTTATTATCATACTAGTACTTGCTCTCACCTGCGCGTGTAAGTTTCCGTATCAGACGTGTACCCCTCCGTCTCACTCGTGTACGTCTGCGTCCCCGTCTCGGGGTGAGACCCACTCTCGAAGTCCTCCTCATAATCTGTTTCGTCACTGTACTGTGTCTTGACCTCTGAGTCCACTGACCAATGAACCTGCTTTGTTCCCTGAACGCTGTCTTGACCAATCCGCTCGGAGATCAAGCTCTCCTCAAAACTCTCTGTGTACTGTGGTTCTACATCAGGGACTATCTCAGAAGAGATGGACGACACAGAATCTTTCCGCTTCTTCGCAGTAAAAATATCAGATTTTTCTGTGACTATTTCAGATCCTTCAGATATCACACTTTCAGCTGGGATGTCTGACCCACCCAAAAGTTCATCAACTGTATGAAGTCCGAAATTATTGAGGAAAGAGTCGGATTTCTTTGCTTTTTTCTTAGAGGTTGAACTCTTCGGCTTGAATGTGTCACTAGCTCCTGATGCCTTGAAGACACTTGTGCTAGCAGTGTTGGATTTAGTCTTGGATTTCTTTTCCTTCTGCTTCTTCTTCTTGGAGGATTTTGTCTTCTTCTTGGCGGGTTCTGGAGACACCGCCAGAGGTTCCAATGAATCCAGATCCATCAAGTTCATGTCTGGGAAGAAAGAATTTCAATTTGATTTGAGAGATCATCTTCCTTAGTGTGACAACAATTCTCCACATGACGTATCCCCTTACGTGCTAAATGGTTGTCAAGCCAGTCCGAGTGACTCACTTTCAAGAAGCATAACTCATCAGCAAACAGTATAAACCAAGATTGTCCACTTGTTAATGTGAGGTACAGTATTCAAGAAAACACTAGTCACTGCCAAAGAGATCAAATAGAGATCTATGCCAGTGTTAGTTACCCAAAATGTGCATGGTTAAAAACTGAGACAGAAAATTCACAGTGATTAAGCCTTCAACAATTTATCTCCGTGAAAAGTGAGAATATGCTATCACTCCAAGAAAGCTAAAGTAAAAGACATGTCAGAGTGTGTCAATGAAGACATAGCAAGAGTTAGGACAATACTTACTATTGAAGAAGTTGCCGGAACTGTCTGTCGGTGTGTCGGCCACCTCACTGCGGATAGAGTCCACATTGTCAGAATCTTGGGAGGGCGACCGGGAAAGGCGATGCCCGTAGATAGGGGACGGAGTTCGCTTCAAGGTGCGTGAGGTTGGTGAGGGGGTTCGTTTGAATGAAAGGTCGGGGGACTGCAGGTCACGGGCCTTTGATCTCTGTAATAAAATAAACAATTCTAACATTGAGGAACGGGATTAATGTTTTTATTGTAACTAACATGTTTTGAAGTCGTCTCTCTGTGAGACTCTCACACCTTCATGACACCTGAAGATTATCATGGTGACAAAATTTCAAAAGTCCTTTTCCACTAGAATTCATGTAAAATGTTTTATACCAGGTATTACCCCGCCTTTTACCTATTCAGAGTGTCCAACTGGAACTGTTAAATCACTAGTAAATTCTAGTTAATACTGATCATAATGATATCTAGCATATATATATATAAATTGAATTGCTGATCAAAACCAGAATGAGACGGGTAAAACATATAAATATTCACACAATCCCTAAACTTGTTCTGAAAATTATTTTATGGATATAATGGTGAGAGTCTACATTAGGAATATGAAGTGGCATTTGGAAATAATTGTCAATTAATGTAATTGAGCGTCCTATTAGGTGAACAAATGAATGTCATGCCATCATTAACTTGTTACACAACACAGTGACCATAATGGCTCAAGAGACGGGACGCACAGAACAGTAGCCACAATTAGTATAACGTATAATTAGCATATGACGTAACACACTCCTTAAATGGCTATAGTTAGTAATAACGACTTCATTGAAAGGGAATAGAACATTGCATAGTGACCAGAGCGAAAAAGACATAAATACTCACAATAAGTTTTTATTTACAGCTGCTCTCGATAAATATATTCAAATATTTTTTAACATTTTCAAGACTTTTTAGATGAAGAACTGAGAATCATTTGTCCATCTGCTTGATAACGACACAAGAATCTGTGTCGAAACATTGCATATCAAGAATAAGAACTTGTTATCCATGTATCTTTTTTTCTCAATTCTTTTCATCCTAATGCCTCTCAAAGAAGCTTCTTAGATTAAGATCCAAAGGTCCTAAAACAAAATAGAGCCATCGTTTCTGTAGCTCATCAGGCTATCAAGCTTAAAACAATAGGTGAGGTGGTTTGGGGTTTAACACTGCTTTCAAGAGTATTTCACTTTTATCACACTGCAACACCATGTTGCTATATATTGTGGTGAAACCTGCTAGCAAGGGCAGGAACTAGCAAACCATGGGTGGTACTGCGCTGAAATTCAGCGTAGCAAAGCACTCAAACATTACTGCATGTAGAACAAGTTCTACTGCAGACAAAGTCGCTGTTCCCTTGGTGGGATTCGAACCACGGACCTCTTGATCTGAAGCTTAATGCACAAAGGAGAATGTACACAACATTTCAACTTTCTAGAGCTTTTGATACTGGAGAAGAAGATAAAGATAGGTTTTTAGCTCATGACCCCATTGACCCATATTTGGGGTCACAGGGTCACAAAATCTTCAATTCAGAATCCCCATTTGCCAAGGAGTCTGTACACAAATTTCAGCTCTCTAGAGTCGAAAAAGTGAAAAGTTTGCGGACAGATACCACGTCTTGCCAGAAGCCCATCAGGTCTTTCAGGCAATGCCTCACCTGTTTGCTAATAAACTGCTTACCTGTTTTCGGGACGACTTGTTCCTGCTCCTCTGTTCGTCGGCCGACAGCTGTCTGTTCATGAATTCGGCCAGACTTTCCTCCTCCGATGTCAGGTGCACGTTCTGGATGTACTTCTTCTGTCCCTTGTTTGCGTACTCCGGCACTGTAAACATTTTATCATCCAAAACTCAGTTCCACAGGAGATATTGCTTGTGTGAGATTAAGCGATATCTGCTAGGAGATACTGTTTTAGATTTTGCATAATGCCCTGTTCCCGTCAACCAAATAACATCATAATGCATTTTACAAAAAATAGAGCCATGGGCTCTGTAGCTCATCAGGGTTTATAGTGTTTGATGATGAAGACAGAAATATGTTGTCTCAATATAATGCACAATCCCTAGCCCTGACAAATCTTAGTCTTGAAATTGAGAGAGAGCACTCAGCAAGGTCAACACACAGGAGATTATGCAATATTCTGACCCCTTGGCTCTGGTTACAAGCCAGCTGTGCTTTTACAGCCAAATTATGTAATAGACTCTGCCTTGCACTAAAAACTGGCAGCACTGATTTAAATGTATAAGGCTAAGAGAGAACAGGCAATGTGATGAATCTCATGGTACATAGTACAATTTAGAATCACCTTGGCTAAATAATCTCTGCTCAATTTTAACGGTTCTAAGCCTTTTCATCCGAACATCTAAACATTCTGAACTCAATATTCCTTCTGGTTTGTTCTGGAGAAGAAGATGAAAATAGATTTTATGTTTTGAACTGTGAGGGCCTTTTTTTATAACATCCACAATATTCAGTTCAAAAGTCTCATTTCACATTGATTACATCAATTTGACAAACATGTCCATAATGGAGACTTGATCATCGACATTTATTTCACATTCCTACTGAATAAGATTAACTGAAAAGTTACTTTTTTTCTCAATTCTGCATTTCTCAAACCCAAGTTAGGACTCACATATCTTAAAGATGAGATGACTCTCCCTCAGGTATTTTATTAGGGATCAAGTAAATACTGATTGAAGTGCCATAAAGCATCAGTTCAAAATTCATTTTCAAAGGTTTTTTAGGCTGTGGCCAATATTTGGGGTCACAGGGTCACCAAATTTACAAGTTAGAATCCCCATTGGCTAAACAGTTTGCACACAATATTACAACCTTGTAGGTCTTTTTGTTCCGGAGAAAAAGATGAAAACAGGATTTTAGGTCATGGCCTGTGAGGCCCTTATTTGGGGCCACAGGGACACTAAATCTACAATTTAGAATCTCCATTGGCTAAAGACTCTTTACACAACATGACAGCCTTTTAGGTCTTTTTGTTCTGAAGAAGAGGATGAAAATAGGATTTTAGGTCATGGCCTGTGAGGCCCTTATTTGGGGCCACAGGGTCACCAAATCTACAATTTAGAATCTCCATTGGCTAAAGATTCTGTACACAACATTTCAGTCTTCTAGGTCTTTTCGTTCTGGAGAAGATGAAAATAGATGTTTAGGTTATGGCCTGTGAGGCCCTTATTTGGGGTCACTAGATCACCAAATCTACAATTTAGAATCCCAATTGCCCAAGGAGTCTATATACAAAATTTCAGCTCCTTAGACCCAGTAGTTCTGGAGAAGAAGTCGAAAAAGCGAAAAGTTTACAGACGGACAGACGGACGGATGGACGGACGGACGGAGGGATGGACGGACGCAATGCCATGCCATAAGCCCATCGGGCCTTTCAGGCCTGATGAGCTAAAAAGTTATGACTCACAATGCCATAACGTCGAAAAACCTGATGATGTCACAGTGATCTAATTTGGTGTGATTTCTGCTTTACATTTCGACGGGACATTGACAAAAGACTCATTTTCGTAGTGAACTATGAGGCATTGATACAGAGCTTCTCATGGAGCGAGGCATGAAGACATGTCTTCTCTCATCTCACTGCACCACAAAACTTACATGCAAGCCCCTCTGTAAGTCCCCCCCAACAACACATGAATCTACAAGTAATTAAGATGTTTTTCTGAAAATTTCAACTGCTTTTGGAGAAAAATAGAGCCATGGGCTCTGTAGGTTAAAAGGATCTGTATTGTTTGATGTTGAAGACTGATATTTTTCTCCAGATAAAGCACAATCACTTGACATTACAAGGTAATGTCCATGGTCACCAACATTTTCCAGTGTAAGTGCATAACTTCTACACAATTTCTGCATGGATCTTGAAGAGAAGGTGACTCTTCCAATTCAAATGGTGTATACATAATATCCATATCATGACACAAAACGATAAAACATTCGGTGATAATTTTTTTTTACAGTTACTATTCTTAAAGGTATTTTGCTAACCTGTAGAGAACTATAACACAAAGCCTTAACCATATCTCCTCCGTTCCCTCCAAAATTCCTCTTTAAGTCAACCAAGTTAGCTGTACAAAATGTACAAACTTTGAGGACTTTCCGGAGGAGAAGTAGAAAAGTGAAAAGTTTAGCTCCTAAACTCCTATTTTTAGCTAATCAGGCCTTTCATGGGCTCTGTCGCTCATCAAATTTTGCATCATTTGATATCTAATGTTGAAGACTTACATTTGACTATAAAATGCTTATAATATATAAGCAATGAATAGTCATCAAACATGCAATTATAAAATGTTGGTCAAGTATGCAAAACTAGTGCAAACAGGCAACAGTTTAAAAAACAGTTGAAATCACGTGGCAACAAATAACTTTAACTGTAACTTAAACCAGCCCCCCCCCCCCCCCCCCCCCCCTCCCCCAGGTTTGAAAGCAATATTAGAGAACTACAATGTACCTACAAAAAAAATCTAAATAAATTTTTTTTTTTTAAATAGAATATAAAAGAAATATAAAAAAATCTACGAGCAAAAAAGGTTTAATAAATTTTTTGGAAACAACATCATTGATAAATCCCTCGAATTCTGTTTCCAAAACAATCATTAAGGGATAGAAGCAAGATCTATTGTACTTCTTGTATTAGAAGGTCATGTGGTGAGTGGTAATAAGTAGTTTAAGTGTGTATCATATATAGGTGATAAATATGTCACATACATACAGTTGTTACCATAGTGATGGAATGAACATGTTGAAAAGTGAAATTGATTTAGCTAAACAGAAACAGCTTGTATGTGTTGATGGTCCCCTGCAGGTGTACATTCTCCTTATCATGGAAAGCTTACAGCACAATACTAGTAATCAGTAATGCAACGCTGACTTTGAATTATTTCATAAATATTCAATCTTTGTAGATTGCACTAAATTAAAAACATTAAATTGAAATATTCATTGGGTTAGTTACCAACATGCAAATTCAAACGAACATTTTCAGACTCTGTATTATTATGCCTTGATATTGGGCAATTATATTTTTTAAACATGGTTTATGCTTTCCATGTCTTGATGTGTCAAGAAATAGCTTAAAATCACTTTTTGCTTAATTAGAAAGTACCGGTATATGAGAACATATTAAAAGCAGTTTTCATGGTTCGTGGTTTTGAATGAAAGCAAAGAGTACGGAAGCATATCTAATCAACAAGCAAAAGCACCCACCAAACACATCTCAACACACGCTTTGCAGAAAGAGGAGAGACACATACAAATCTCAACACACGCTATGCAGAAAGAGGAGAGACACATACACATCTCAACACCATTACCAGAACATAACTGACTAAACATCTCAACACACGCTATGCAGAAAGAGGAGAGACACATACACATCTCAACACCATTACCAGAACATAACTGACTACACATCTCAACACAAGCTATGCAGAAAGAGGAGAGACACATACACATCTCAACACACGCTATGCAGAAAGAGGAGAGACACATACACATCTCAACACACGCTAAGCAGAAAGAGGAGAGACACATACACAACTCAACACACGCTATGCAGAAAGAGGAGAGACACATACACATCTCAACACCATTACCAGAACATAACTGACTACACATCTCAACACAAGCTATGCAGAAAGAGGAGAGACACATACACATCTCAACACACGCTATGCAGAAAGAGGAGAGACACATACACATCTCAACACACGCTATGCAGAAAGAGGAGAGACACATACACATCTCAACACCATTACCAGAACATAACTGACTACACATCTCAACACAAGCTATGCAGAAAGAGGAGAGACACATACACATCTCAACACACGCTATGCAGAAAGAGGAGAGACACATACACATCTCAACACCATTACCAGAACATAACTGACTACACATCTCAACACAAGCTATGCAGAAAGAGGAGAGACACATACACATCTCAACACACACTATGCAGAAAGAGGAGAGACACATACACATCTCAACACCATTACCAGAACATAACTGACTACACATCTCAACACAAGCTATGCAGAAAGAGGAGAGACACATACACATCTCAACACACGCTATGCAGAAAGAGGAGAGACACATACAAATCTCAACACACGCTATGCAGAAAGAGGAGAGACACATACACATCTCAACACCATTAAAAGAACATAACTGACTACACATCTCAACCCAAGCTATGCAGAAAGAGGAGAGACACATACACATCTCAACACACGCTATGCAGAGAGAGGAGAGACACATACAAATCTCAACACACGCTATGCAGAAAGAGGAGAGACACATACACATCTCAACACCATTACCAGAACATAACTGACTACACATCTCAACACAAGCTATGCAGAAAGAGGAGAGACACATACACATCTCAACACACGCTATGCAGAAAGAGGAGAGACACATACACATCTCAACACACGCTATGCAGAAAGAGGAGAGACACATACACAACTCAACACACGCTATGCAGAAAGAGGAGAGACACATACACATCTCAACACCATTACCAGAACATAACTGACTACACATCTCAACACAAGCTATGCAGAAAGAGGAGAGACACATACACATCTCAACACACGCTATGCAGAAAGAGGAGAGACACATACACATCTCAACACACGCTATGCAGAAAGAGGAGAGACACATACACATCTCAACACCATTACCAGAACATAACTGACTACACATCTCAACACAAGCTATGCAGAAAGAGGAGAGACACATACACATCTCAACACACACTATGCAGAAAGAGGAGAGACACATACACATCTCAACACCATTACCAGAACATAACTGACTACACATCTCAACACAAGCTATGCAGAAAGAGGAGAGACACATACACATCTCAACACACGCTATGCAGAAAGAGGAGAGACACATACAAATCTCAACACACGCTATGCAGAAAGAGGAGAGACACATACACATCTCAACACCATTACCAGAACATAACTGACTACACATCTCAACACAAGCTATGCAGAAAGAGGAGAGACACATACACATCTCAACACACGCTATGCAGAAAGAGGAGAGACACATACAAATCTCAACACACGCTATGCAGAAAGAGGAGAGACACATACACATCTCAACACCATTACCAGAACATAACTGACTACACATCTCAACACAAGCTATGCAGAAAGAGGAGAGACACATACACATCTCAACACACGCTATGCAGAAAGAGGAGAGACACATACACATCTCAACACCATTACCAGAACATAACTGACTACACATCTCAACACAAGCTATGCAGAAAGAGGAGAGACACATACACATCTCAACACATGCTATGCAGAAAGAGGAGAGACACATACACATCTCAACACACTCTATGCAGAAACAGGAGAGACACATACACATCTCAACACACGCTATGCAGAGAGAGGAGAGACACATACACATCTCAACACACGCTATGCAGAGAGAGGAGAGACACATACACATCTCAACACACGCTATGCAGAAAGAGGAGAGACAAATACACATCTCAACACATGATTACCAGAACATAACTGACTACACATCTCAACACATGCTATGCAGAAACAGGAGAGACACATACACATCTCAACACATGATTACCAGAACATAACTGACTACACATCTCAACACACGCTATGCAGAAACAGGAGAGACAAATACACATCTCAACACATGATTACCAGAACATAACTGACTACACATCTCAACACACGCTATGCAGAAAGAGGAGAGACAAATACACATCTCAACACATGATTACCAGAACATAACTGACTACACATCTCAACACACGCTATGCAGAAAGAGGAGAGACAAATACACATCTCAACACATGATTACCAGAACATAACTGACTATACATCTCAACACACGCTATGCAGAAAGAGGAGAGACAAATACACATCTCAACACACGCTATGCAGAAAGAGAAGAGACAAATACACATCTCAACACACGCTATGCAGAAAGAGGAGAGACAAATACACATCTCAACACATGATTACCAGAACATAACTGACTATACATCTCAACACACGCTATGCAGAAAGAGGAGAGACAAATACACATCTCAACACATGATTACCAGAACATAACTGACTACACATCTCAACACACGCTATGCAGAAAGAGGAGAGACAAATACACATCTCAACACATGATTACCAGAACATAACTGACTATACATCTCAACACACGCTATGCAGAAAGAGGAGAGACAAATACACATCTCAACACATGATTACCAGAACATAACTGACTACACATCTCAACACACGCTATGCAGAAAGAGGAGAGACAAATACACATCTCAACACATGATTACCAGAACATAACTGACTACACATCTCAACACACGCTATGCAGAAAGAGGAGAGACAAATACACATCTCAACACATGATTACCAGAACATAACTGACTACACATCTCAACATACGCTATGCAGAAAGAAGAGAGACACAAAGCAGAGATGGCAGGCAATACATGGCCTTGTACAATCACAAACAATCAGATAAACACTGACTAAAGTTACTACAATGATATAACAATACACCTGCCTCAACTTACACTAATTTGGTCACATTTCACACCCAGTTTTCATTTATCATGCAACACTCTCCATTGAGACAGGTATCTTGTACTGATTGAAGTTTGGTCATTCTTTAACCCTTTACATAACATTGGTTATATCATTTTCTTTGCTGATTTCAAACAGTTACCGGATATGGAAGCAGCTGATTTGGAAAATGTTCAAATAGAAAAGAAAATCAAAACATAAGAAGAAGTTAGGGAGTATGGATGAAGTAATGTTAAAGAAAGCTAAACTAAAAAACAATCTAGAAACTAAGCAAGGAGCTAGACACTGCTGATATACTGTCTCTTACTCACCATTGGTTGGAGTTGTGGGTTTGGATGGATCTAAAATATATGGTTGTGTTACAGAACAAATCTATAATAACGGGATTCTACCCAACTTTAACTGCATAACCCTTTAGAGACATTGTTGTAAAAATAATCATAAAATCTAGCATCTTTTTACCAACTCTATTACGTTACAAAAAGCACAATATTATATGTAGTAATTTAAGTAAATAAGTAATATTTTATCAAAATTTCATTTGACTAACTTAAATTTGATCTCCTTTTTTAATTTCAAATGAATTTTGCAAACCTACATAAATTGACCAATGATAAACACTGATGATAACAACAGGAACAAGTAAAATTAACTACAGAATTTAACGTCACTCACCCTTGTCACCAACTGGCCGCCTCTTTCCCTTGCTTGGGGTCGAAGGTCGCGGTTGTTCTATTTTCTGCATTATTTCCTCATAAGGTTTCTCTGCTGCGGTTTTCTTCAGGAATCTATTTCCATCTCTACCCACACTTTTTTCTGAAGCAGATTTTAGCTGATCAGCTGATCCCTGGTACATGAAATTAGCGAGGCTGACGCTATCATCGGTGTCAGCTTCAAGCAGAGATCTTTTGTTCATATTCCCCCGATCATTGATTTTAGTAGTCAATGCTTTTGCTTTGTCCAAAGCTGATGTTTTTTGTGTCGACTGAGCTAATTTTGGGGTGGATTTTGCAGGACTGGCACCTGGCACCTCTGTTGCGGGTCGATAGCCTCGTCTTGGACCCCGAGGGGACGCCACCGGGGTGACAACATTCTGAGAGTCGACATCAGGTGTCTTCTTCTTTAAGAATCGACTCCCAATAGATCCCACTTTCGGGCTTTGACTCCGACGTCTGGGAGTTTTTTGTAAATTACTGTCACTTGATATGGATATATTCTCTCCATGGTCTTCAAAATTTACAGACTTTGCCTGTGTGCCAGTCTTATTTGATAAATTAGATAAATATTTCTGGAAAAAAATTCAAACATATTGTAATGAACAAACAATATTCATAACTGAAGTGGAACATTAACATACATCTGTTCACAAGGTATATTCTGCTAAGAGCGATTCTACATGTATGTCAATATTTTTCTAAAAGATATATCTCAGGGATTTATTGCTAAACAAACATGGATCAAGCATAACCTCAGAGAAATAAAACTGATAAACTCATGTCTCACGAATCTAATACAAACATCCTGACATTCGTGATAATATATCACAAGAAGTTTATATAGGGCAGTCTTCATTTGACAAATCATTTTTCACATCCTAAGAATTTTAAAGATGTATTGTAGTTAGCAATATCACAGGTCAAATAATTTTTATCTGTTCATATGATGGTATTTCCTTTAAATTGAACGCATTTTTAATTAAGTGATATAATATATTCTTTAAAATGCATGTCAAACATAATTATTTGCCTTGTTGATGGCTCCAATATCTAAACTGATGTTACAATTGCATCAATTCATTTTGACGTTTGTGAAATAAATGAGAGACATTTCATTATATTACAACCTGTCATATGAATAAACTTGTTTATTGCACAGTATGGCTGTGTGATAACATGCCTGCAGGCATGTCTATTTCACTATTGACTTGGTTAACAATCATGACCAAGGCTGTAAACGCCTATTACATAACAATATAGGGATTAAAAGTATTTATCCAACAAAAGCTATCTTTAAAAGATATCTATTACAGATGCTAATCACTCATCCTTGCCCAAGGTCACAGCCGCTGAAGATGAAAGCTGTCATGGAAGCATGTAATAAAATGACCAAATTATCTTGATTTTTTTAATGATAAATATTAGCCCACAGGAGTGTGTAATGTAGTAATGTTTATGTTATGAAGAGTAAGACTGGTTCATTGATCTAGTAAACTTTGCAAAATGAGGCCATTGGCTATGTAGCTCTTTTATTATTCCATGATTTATTACCTATAAAGGTTGAAGATATACATATGAAATTTTTATAATATGTAATAAATTGTCACTAAAAATGTAATTATAATCTGCTGGTACAGGTATATCAAGATTTGGGCATTTGCTTAATGTTTATACCGGTACCAGAAAAAGTAAAAAAAATGATCTCTAGGACTCACACACTGTCTCAATGCATATGTTTTCTCATAAATCTTTTAATATCATGTAAAAAATGATTTCCTAAAGAGCTAAATAGAATCAACAAGAGTTGAAAACATGTCTGAAATTCCCAGAAAAAGTAAAAAAATTATCTCTAGGACTCACACACTGTCTCAATGCATATGTTTTCTCATACATTGTTTAATATCATGTAAAAATGATTTCTTAAAGAGTTAAATGAACCAAAAAGAGCTGAAAACATGTCTGAAATTGGCAAAATATCATTTCAACGCCCAAAAGTTCAATGTATTCTCCACAGAACTCTATATATACTGTATCAGATCTGAGTTCCATAAAATCCTGAACCTGAATATCAATGAAAGTTTGTGGTCCTTTTCAAACATTCATTTTAATATTTCCTTTATTTTTATTTAATTGTAAACATTAAAAAACATGGACATAAATAGAAATATTTTGCTGTCATTTCACATGGCATACTAGTTAGAGTTTAGAGGTGGGGTTCAATGCTTTAAAATTTCAAAGGGGAATTAACTCTTGTTAGGGAGGAGGCACTTATAACATGTATTATAAAATTATAAATATTTCTTTGTGTATAATTAAATCATCAACGGAAGAATAAAATTGGGTTAAACCTGACTCCTTACATACATAGATTTGTACATGATATATCTTCCTGCCTGAAAATATGACTGATTATGAGTGAAGAAAGAGAATGTCCTTTATCTCAATATCAGCATCTGCTCAACATGTCCATCAAAGAAACTGATCTCATGCATATGGATGAAATGTACATACCGTTAGTTCATCTTCCTCTTTAGATTGGATTGGAACTCTCTCTCCTCTGAGCTGGGTGTTAACTTTTTGTAATAACGCTGACGCTCGACTCATCTTCAACAGCTGTTGCTCAATTTCACATTGAGAATGTATCTGATTCTGGCCACATGTCACTCACACTTAATCTCTGAGTGAAATATGTACCACCTGCTGATAGTAGGAAGGTTCAATTAAATAAACAACAAATTGTACCTGTCGAATACATTCTATAAAGAAAGGCTATGTACATGAAGTTAAATACTGAATGATTATAATATTTTCACTTAATACAGAATAAAAAATCTGATTTTTCAATCAAAATATCTCTTAAATATACATTATGAGTTTTTCATGAAATTTATTCCACTCAAATGATACATTAGCAAATAATGCTCATTATATTCTAAAAATATTTGGCTTGCATATTCATCCGAAAATTAAATATATATAACAATAACATTCTTAAATGAAAAATCGAGCAATGGACCCATACATGTTTGTAAGCCAAAATCACAAGTCCCATAAACAAGTTTATTTGTTATAGAATACTTCAAACTCAAAACTGTCTTTCTGACTGCTTTAGATGACTTTTAAAAATTACATTTGTCTAATTGGCATACACCGATTTTCTATTTTTAAAACTCTGACTTTACACCATCATATTGTCAGTTAATCTATTGATAATGTTCACTGTATCAAGATTACAAAAAGCGGAAACTTCAACATATTCAGTCAAAATATTAAACCTAATTTCAAGATAAATTGCCTGAAATCTGAGATCATAAATTCATTGTATAGCTAGCTTCTTTAACTTTGTTAAAGTAACTATGAACAGATATAAATCACTATCAACAGCATTCTTCAAAGGAAAATTACCAATGATGTAGTCTATAGATCTTTTAAAACATGTAAAAGCAGAATGATCTTGGTTCAAATGAGAGTCATGTATGATGTACAATATGTTTTAAGGTGTCTTTAAATTGATGCTTGATTAATGATTATATAAAAAAAATTAAATTTTCATACATAATCTTAAGGCATCATACAAAGCCATATTTATTTGTTCGATAAACAGGTACTTTTGAAAGTCGATTTCAAATATATTTAATCTAAATTACTAATGAAATCCATAATACAGTACATATATTTATAAAGTACACTAATGAACTACATAAAATATATTTCCGAGAAGCAGCCAATCAGCAGCTCACATTTGTAGCATGACACAGTTTCCACGTTTATTCATAATTGGTGGGAACATGTGTTGTCGTGACCGGAATTTATGTGCGATGACCCATATCAGTGAAAATGGATTTCAGGTTCCAACTTGTTTGATAACTATCATTTTAGTATACTATCAATAAGCACAAAACAATCAATCTCCTGCACATACTATGACGCAATACTATAACACATATGAACATTACGTAAAGACTTCAATATTAACCTTGAAAGACCAGTAAATTCACATATTATCACTGCTGTTTTCTATCGAGAAATCGCTTCATTACTTCCGTTGCAAACAACAACAAAGCGAGAGTAACCTCCCTTTCTTAACAATCGTTCATACCCGGCAGCCAACGGAGACGTCCGACGTGTTACGGTGAAGGGAGATTCCTCGCTCTGCGCGTGGTGAGCTCTGATTGGTCGAAAGGAGCCAATCACAAGCGTACAACTGTCGAGATCACGTGTAGAACCGGCATTAACTATCTCGGGCTTGAGGCATTGGCAGGTCCTTTCCAAAAGCTGACCAAAGATGAAGGTGGTCGCAGTTTTAGTTGCACTCTTTGGTGCAGTATTGTGTGAACCCACTATTTACTTTCAGGAAAGGTTTGAAGGTAAGTTCCATTCTGATTTTGCATATTCTCTGTTAAACTACGGCAGTTGCGTGTCTCTGAATCTTGCATTTACTCACATTATGCCACATGCTTTGACTTTCAACATGTCACACAATTGTAAATATATTCCATCTGGAATTTATGTTTTGCATCTTACTTTATTTCAATATAATTATTTCATATCCATTTACATTTGATAATTCTAAGGAATCTATTTTTGTAAGAACTTTAAACACCATAAATTAGTCGTTCTCGAAACATTTAGAAAAGTGGGCAGGGTCGCAGTCATTTGACAACTTTAATGAATTCATAATTGTGAGTGCAAATATTGTCCTGTTTGATTTGTAGATTAATACGATTTACAATCAAGATTATCAATTTGAGAAATTCGTTGGCATGTATAAATAAGTTTCAACCATTATCTTATACATTATCTTGTATTAAAATAACATAACTTATAATGCCTATAATGTTAGTAATTAAATGACACTGACAACTACATTCTACCTTCTCTTACATTCACAGGAGATACACTCGGAGACAGATGGGTTGTGTCCAAACATAAAAGTGATGTTGGAAAAGTTGAGCTTTCAGCTGGGAAGTTTTATGGAGATGCTGAAAAGGATAAAGGTAATTGCTTACGATCAAAACGATTCATATAGTTATAGGGGAAGATCTATCCACAAAATATCAACATTATCTGCCATCTTGTTTTTTCTGCAAACACGTTATATTTTACATAGTTTTAAAGTTTTCAATAATTAAAGAAATACTTTGATAGAATATTTGCATAGTAACACTTATGTATCACAAAACTAAAAAACATCTTATGCCGTAGCGAGGTTTCCCCACCCGAACATCGATGAACTACTTCAGTTCTTGATGTATTTTTCAACAAATGTGTGCCAAAAGTTCTGACATAAAGTCGGCATATTACCTTCATTAATATCTTCAATTTGACTCTTTTTAATAATGTTAATCTGCCACTGTTAATAGCATTTCTTTGAGAAATAATTATATCATCTCTAATTTCATTTCCGCAAAAAATACCCAGATAAACACAAACCAGAACTCTATTTAGTCCAAGTTAAAGATTACTGAAGTTTGCATCCCCAACCAGATTCAAGTAATGATCCATCATGGAGCCATTCTGACATTTAAGATATAAATATATTACTATGTCCTTTGTGATGTCATTTATCATTTGAAATAACATTTTCACAAATAACAACCTTGAACATATGAACATGTACAACTTCATATATTTCAGGCTTAAAAACAACAGAAGATGCCAGGTTTTATCAGATTTCAAGCAAATTTGATCAAAAATTCAGCAATGAGGGTAAACAATTGGTGATCCAGTTCAGTGTCAAACATGAACAGAACATTGACTGCGGTGGCGGTTACGTCAAGATTTTCCCAAGCTCCCTGGAGTTGGAAGATATGCACGGGGAATCTGATTACAATATCATGTTCGGTATGTCCAATGATTTTAATTCAATTGAGTGTTCTCCCATAATGTACTAAATGATGAAAAGTTTGCTTTCATTGCAATTGCATCTGTGTTAATGCCTTTCAAAGAAAAACAGTATATATAGATATATGACCTTTTCCCAATGCCGAAACTGCACGATTTCCGAATTGTTTTTGTAATGAGAGTTCAAAGTGTTTATCTCATGTTTTGGACTAATGTAATATTAATTCTTTTCAATGGTCATAAGTTGTACATTGTTGAAAATCAGGTTTTGTGATTTTATAATGCTATTTTTCAGGACCTGATATTTGTGGCCCTGGTACAAAGAAAGTTCATGTCATTTTTAACTACAAAGGCAAAAATCTTCTGACCAAAAAGGATATTAGGTGCAAGGTACGTAGTTATTTTTATTTGCTTTTAAAATAATTAAAAATTCTGTATCAAAGTACTGAAAGATTTACAGAAATCTGAAATATATGGAATATTGTATCCCGACGGGGTTAACATAAATTAAAAATAAAATCTTTCAAATATTGAACTGGAAATCTGTAAATTTAATTGAGCCTGAGTGTGTATTATTTCAGGATGATGTGTTCACCCATCTGTACACCCTGATAGTTAACCAAGATAACACATATGAAGTCAGAATCGATAATGAGAAAGTTGAGAGTGGAGGACTTGAAGATGACTGGGACTTCCTGCCAGCAAAGAAAATCAAGGTGAGTTTAATTATCTTTGATAAATGCTCAATCTTTACTTGGTACTATAAACTTCTCGGTAGTTAAAGTTGTCACGTTAGTAATTAAAGTTGTCCCTGCTACTGATGTGTACTGGCAGTTACTATTCCTGTTTTTTTAAAATAAATATTGATTAGAGATGGTAATTTTCAGCAGATTGTCGAGGGTAGATTTTCCTTTTCTCCGTGTCTCTGGTATCATAGGCACCTGACCTCTAAATGAAAATAAACACCTTGCAGGACCCCGAGGCCAAGAAGCCCGATGATTGGGACGAGCGGGAAATGATCGACGACCCAGAAGACACTAAACCCGAAGATTGGGACAAGCCCGAGCACATCCCCGACCCTGATGCCAAGAAACCCGACGATTGGGACGATGAGATGGACGGAGAGTGGGAACCCCCGATGGTTGATAACCCAGACTACAAGGTACTCTTAACATTCTCATCATTTGATTGGTTCAGTGTTGATCTGAGATTCTCGTGTGGGTTGATAATTGAGAAACAATTAGGGTATGCCACAAGGGAAGTAACTGATCCAAAAGTTGGTATTATCAGGAGGTCATGTGACATGTCCATCTTTTCTACATGTTTCATTTATGTCGACCAGAGTTTGCTCATCGAGCACATTAGATGATATAAATGGAATTAGTTGTAGGCATCATCCAGAGAATGGAATATTATTCCCTCAAATTTGATTTAACTTTTTAATGATTGAATAAAATTTGCTCAAGTCTAAATTTCAAACGGTTTTGTTTGTAAATTAACCACGCATTAAAAAAGGCAAATATGTTTTCAAAGTACTAATAAAGAATTTATTCTCTTAGGGAGAGTGGAAACCCAAGCAGATCAAAAACCCTGACTACAAAGGCAAATGGATCCACCCAGAGATTGATAACCCCGAATACAGCCCAGATGATGCCCTCTACAAATACAATGATTTTGGTGTAATCGGTCTTGATTTATGGCAGGTAAGTTGACAAGGTCATCCGAGCGTTAAAGAACTTAGATTTGAAGCACTTTCTATGAGTGTTAGCCATATATTCTATGCCTAATGTATACTTCATCAGTGTATGGGTAAAATTGGATTTCACTGGTATTGGTTTGTTATCTTTTCTGGCATAGGGTCTGGTTGGATAAAAAAAATCGCTTTGGACCCTTGAACAGATCCTAGAGTGTAGAAAAATAATCCGATTTAATGACTGCTGTCAATTTCTTCAATTGGCCTCTTCTGAAAACTAATACGACATTTGTTATAGAGCAAAGCATTATTTCGGACAATTAACTGAATTTTATTTCTCACTGGACAGTTAAAATTACTCTCCTAACCATTTTTGTACAAGACTGTTA
This sequence comes from Gibbula magus, assembly GCA_936450465.1. Lineage (NCBI taxonomy): Eukaryota > Metazoa > Mollusca > Gastropoda > Trochida > Trochidae > Gibbula > Gibbula magus. Next base: position 17,807,488 of record OW388292.1, read on the forward strand.
TATTTAATATGGATGTATTGTTTGTTTACAGGTCAAATCTGGAACAATTTTTGATAACATCATAATCACAGACGACATAAAAGCTGCAGAGGAGTTTGCAGAGGATACATGGGCTAAGACCAAGGTGAGACAGAACCTTTGATCATCAATTATTTTAAAATGATTAAATTTTGGAATAAACTATCAACTATGGAACTACGCTGGCCTTGCAGATACTCACCTGGCCTCTAGAGTTTTTGACCTGAAACATAGACCCCATGTATAAGTCGTCCCCCCTCCCTCTTTGACCGTCTAATTTTTTGTATAAAATTCTCGACTTATACCCGGTAATATACTTTTTTAATAACTCGTTCATTCCTATAACCAACAGGAACTATGATCCTTATTATGATTATTTTGTCCAGTTTATCTCAGAATCTCTTAATATTAACCAGTGACTATTCTGATTTGCCCAAATGTTAACAATGGGCTATAAACTATGGACTGGGACACTAATAAAAGACTAATATTGGCATAGATTTATCATAATGGTTTGACTTGTTTGGTGAAACCTAACCCTTTTCATTTGTCAATAATTTAATGGTAATGTATTTATTTGCTTATCAATTTATAGGATCCAGAAAAGAAAATGAAGGACGCCCAAGATGAGGAAGAACGACAACAGAGAGAGAAAGAAGAAAAACAGAGGAAAGAGGAAGAAGGTGAGCTTGGGAAATTCATCAGAAAGTTTAAATCTAAAGTTGTTCTGAATTTCTTTAATCAGGTTTGGAGTATGGTCTATCATGAAATATAATATAAGCAATTTGATTTGTGATCATGCATTTGAGTATTATGTTGACTCGATTAGAGCAATATTTGTTGGAACATTTTTTTGATATGTGTTCATTATCATATTTTTTAATTGTCTGTTATAGACGCAAAGAAAGACGAGGAAGGTGATGATGATGAGGAGGATGCAGATGCTGATGCTGATGCTGATGATGAAGAGACAAAAGAAGTAAGTTTATATTTCTTTCGGGTTTTTAGCAAAATACCATTTTGTTTAAACGAGCACTCATTACAGTGACTCATTTGCCTGGGTGTCTGTTTGGGAATACAGTTTCTAGCAAGATTTAAGTGGGTTTTTTTTTTTCACCTTGCCCCTATTGGTATAGTGAAGGAACAGACAAAATCATACTCACTGTCTAGCTTCATGTTGTCCACCTCCAATTTAGTGAGTACCAATGTAAAGATTAGATTCTTAAGACATTTCGAAAGTTTAATTTTGTTTCACAATTAAAAAAGAAAAAAATGGTTTACCTTGGTTCATATTTTTCAAAATTTTGAAATGCTTCTCCCATGTATGTAGTGTTGCTAGGTGTAAGTTAGTATGGCATGACAAATGTGTGCTTGTATGATTTGTAAACTTATATGTGGTACTAATTTGACTTTATTCTTGTTTCAGGAACACGATGAACTGTAGAAATCTTCCAGTGAAATAGTCACCTCATTCTTTCATCGATCATCTATCATTTCATGATATCAACATGACGTACAATGTGGGAAGTCTTAGTAGTGGGTCAAACAGAGCTTTGTTAGAATCACGTTAAGGAAAAAATTGTTGAGTTTCTGTTTATTTTTTATTTCTAAACAAAGCATTGAACATGTGTGAAAGATGTTTTACCCTTCAAGTCAACTACCATGATTCGTTCGATAAGTGTCGCAGAAAGACTTGCTAAAATGTGTGTGTGTTGCGAATGTGTATCAGTCTAATTATCGCCTCTGCGTCCTGTTCAGAGGCCTCCTCCATTAGTAGCAGGTTGTCATCGTTAGAGGATTTCACTTTGTTTTGTATTTAAATATTTAATGTATGAGTCAGGTGATGATGTTGTATAAAGATAACTGTAAAATACATGCTATTGATGTAAATGGCTCTGTAAAACAAATTATGTAGGGGTGTTTATGCTGGAACTGGGTAATAAACACTTCGTTTTTTAACATTCTCTGTGTCCATGTTCATTATTGAAGAGGAAACCCCCCTTGGGATTTTTCTTTCCTTGAGGGGGTTGCATCTGGTAATCAAAGTTTTTTGAAGTCATTATGAACTGAGGGATCATTATGAAATAAATTGAATCCTGCTGCAACATCGGGCTATCTTAAAGACTATTTCAATCCGGTGATCATCTGCTAATGTTTTGCCTGGTATCCAATAACTAACCAGGGCCCATATTTTCAAAGCTCTCTTAGCGCTAAGATAGTCATAAGTGCCATACATTAACATACGTCTATCTTAGCGCTAAGAGAGCTTTAAAAATATGGGCCCAATGCAATAGAGCACTGTTGGCAGTGCCCAAATCACATTCCATTGAATGACCGATACGTGTTTAAATGAGTAATCAACCTAGCGTGATACGAGGCAAAAGTTCAGGGTCTAGATTTTCGAAGCTCTCTTAGCGCTACAACAGTCGTAAGTACCATACATTAACATTGGCTTATGACTATCTTAGTGCTAAGAGAGCTTAAAAAATCTAGGCCCAGCAGTGGATCGGGAGGTTGGAGTGAGAGTTGGTCAGTTTTCAGTGACATTTTATTTGACGTGATGTATGTCTAAAATACCATATGTGGTAATTCAAATTCAAAATGATTCACTCGGCTTGGACATTCATCCCCCGATGTCAATGAAAATCTATCAATTTATAAAGAAACCAAATTACACATACTTCAACATTTTTAAACACTACCAACCCAAACCCGAAGGTTTACTTTAGATAAGTTTCAACAACATTAAGACTTGTTGGCACATGGCGGCCATATAACATTTTTGAATTTTTATTCATGACTTCTAGACGTTTTATACTAAACCTATTGCCATTTGAAAGTTGCATCAACAGTCTGTACTAAGTTTCTGAACGAACTCCATTGGTAATGTTTGGCACATGTGAAAACAATATAATAACTGTACAAACTAAAGCTCAGTTTAATGTGTTAAAAGATTCTCTCCCTGCAGTAATACTGGAAGTCTTAGAAACCGGTTCTTAATATTGTTTTAACCCTAAAGCCTACATATCCTAAAAATAAATTAAGTTGTATGGACAATTTCCCATTTGAGACTCTTCTGCAAAATTTAATTAAATAAAATGTCAGTCTTTGTATGAAAATAGGAATTAAAATTTGTAGGTATTCACTCAAAACTTATACTAGCCATATACAGCCCAGCATCTTTAAAAGCCGTAACTACAACTTTCCCAACAAGTGAAAACTCCCATCAGTCTATCATTGGTTATTTAACCTTTACTGGATTTTGTTAATTTTGTACTAGCGTAGCGGCACATTCTATGAAGTGTTGGTGTAATGTTCTGCTTTGCTAACAAGACTGATGGAGATTGGTGCAAGTTGTGACTCCTAAAGTGCTAGAAGCACTCATAAAATCTGTTTACAACCAATGTCTTCAATTTGTCATGTCACTACTTCAGTTGGTAATTGATCCAAAGTATGATTTATTATGCCCCCGACCTAAAAAGGTCGGGGGTATATAGTAATACCAATGATTCCGTCCGTCCGTCTGTCCTTCCGTCTGAAGACAATTTTTGTCCGATCGATTACAGAAAAACTATTCATCTCATCCTTTTCAAATTTGGTACATGTCTTGTCCACCACTAGGAGAGGTGCAGTGCGAAGTTTAAACCGAATTGGTGAATTTTTGGCGAATTTTTTTATTTTTTAACTTAGTCAAATTCTGAGCATTTTTTGTCCGATCGATTACAGAAAAATTATTCATCTCATCCTTTTCAAATTTGGCACATGTATGTCTTCTTCACCACTAGGAGATTTGGTGAATTTTGATTTTTTGGCGATTTTTAATATTTTTTTACTTCATCATATTTGGAGCTAGAATGAATGAAGCTACTTCTGTGTTGTGATTTGTGGTCAGTGATCAGTGGTAATAGCAGTAGTGTATTATGTTACCCATACCTTTTCAAGTTACTATTATTCCTATTTTTACGTAAACCACCTTTTTTACATGAAGATCGACACTTGTCCTACCGTTTTCACAAACAGTTTAATCTTAGCAATTACATTTCATAGCTTATCAATCCTTGTGCAGACACATCTCTCTTTAAGTAAAATAATGACGTCAAACTTTAACAGTCGGGGGTATTAGTGAGCCACGCTTACTTTTTTGCTTGTTGACTTGGCTACAAACAGCTATATAAATCAATAGAGGTGATTTTATGTTGGCTGAGAGTCCAACCAGAGAATCTGTACTCAAATTACCCGCCCTTGGCCGGCGTGAGCCAATCAAACTGCTACACAGCTTGGACCTGCGAGCCAATGACAATTCATATCACTTCGTTTCAAAGCAAGCGAGGTCATTGTGTTAGCCATCTTTCACCGGTTATCTCCCTTGACCATTTCCGTCTTATCCCATTGAGCATTTTCTTTGGTTACTGACCTCGTCACGCTGGGCAAGGGCAGGTAATTTGAGAACAGATTCCCCTGATAAGGTTTCCCATGTGTGATATAGTGGAGAGTAACGGAGCATATATAAAACAATGGGTAACCGAGGATGATCAAGCACAAGCCCTCGAGTCGTTGCTTTCACACACTTATAATACAAAAAAAAACTCTGCATGGTTAAGCACTGATAAGGTTCCAAAAGCATACTTCTGTGAATTTGACTACAAAATGTATTATAAAAGTGTTACCTGTTGGCGTTACCTACAGGTGTTTAAAACCAGTACACTTCATGTAAGGCAGGCTTCCAGTAAAAATGATTTTGTACAACGAGAGATATAGTGACATTGGATAGGTATTTGATTGAAATAGGTTTGAACCGTTTCACTAAACACAAAGATATCAATGCATTCCCATTTCTTTTCCTGAGCTGTTAAGTTAACATGCAGTTTTCAGTATAAACTTGGCCATGTAAGTTTCTGATCACGCTTGAAAAAATCCCACAAATAATGGTATGACCAAGCATTGAGCTTGTTTTCAAAACATATTTCTCTCTGTATAAGATATATTTAGCCTAAAATTGTAAATGTTCTGCAGACCACAATGAGACCACTATCACAGTACCTATCACTGTACACCACTCACTTATCCATTCAGCTATCCCTTCTCACAGAGGTTACTCCCTTCAGAGTTTGAAGCTTAGCTTCAAACTGAACATTCCATAACTGCTGATATGACAAGAGTGATTCATCTGGGTTGAAAAGACTGAATTCGGTCAAAGATAGGACAAATATATTGCCAGTATTGCAAACTTTAAACACAGGATCATACGAGAATAGTGGAAAATCATCTTTATGCAACAGAGGTTACGATAGATAATCTGATGGAGTAACTTCTGTGGGAAGAGAATGGTAGTAAAGGTGAAACTGCAGTCTAGTGAGTGAGTTATTGTTTAACGCCGCTTCAGCAGTATTGCAGCCATTTGCGGCGAAAACTGCAGTCTAACAAAACAAATAAAAGAGTATATTTTTACATAAATTTATTGAGAAATATGACTGTAAGACACAAGGAAGACTTGTTTCTAAACCACTTCGGCATATGCATAGATCATACTAGTATTTCTGAACAAGTATTGAATTCTCAGGGAAGAGCTAGCTTGCACTAACAGCTATGCATTTCACATTGTGCGCTTGCAAGACTGAGCAATGGTGACTGTCATATCAAAAGCATTTTCAAAACTCGCTTAGACATATATTATGTTATTAATTTAATGTAAAATGGTGATGGTTTTTTAATGTGATAAAATAAAAAGTTGGGACATAATTAATGTCAACATAAAATTAACAATAAATAATTTAAAAATAATTTTGATAACATATATTTGCTAATGTGTCTTTGAAAATGTCCTCAGTTATATTAAATTATGATTTCCATGAAAATTTATGAAAGACAAGATTTGATACTAATTTATTTTTTTTAAATTGTGCAGTAAGGTAAACAAAATACTTGAGAAAATATGGCAGTTTTAGCTTGCACATCCTATTGAATGACGTGTAAAAGCAAAAAACATTGCATTTTGACTGTGTAAGGGGAGATAACTGTGCTATAAATACAGTGGTTAAACTTGTGCAGTGGTGTAGACTCAAACTGATTATAATATGCAAATTATATAACAATATTCAACAATTTCAATATTTCACAAATCATCTTAAAACATGCACAATCCAATGCATCGTCAGAAACTGTTTAATAATTTAGGGACAGCATAAAAATCACACTCCAACGAAATATTTGAATTGGCACAAGATAAGACTTACAATATGCTTAAGCAGGGATGATTTGTACAATAAAAATATCAAATTCAACAATTACATTTCATCTCATGAAAACTTAACAAGAAAACAAAACAAAGACAGAACAGAAAAGTTAATCTAGACTGTTGAATACTATCAACAACTACAATCTTTCCAGGGTATAATGACTGAAATCTTAAATTTCTTTCAAAAAAGACAAATGCCAAAAAGTTTACTATATAAACCTTTCACACACCTACCTAGTGACAGTAGTGTTCTTATTAATTAAACCAACTGCCAACAATAACAACTATTTAAGAAATATATCACTGATTAAATGCACATCAAACATTTAAAGTTAAATTTAAAAAAATCTTTTTAATCTTATCTCAATTTTGTTAAACTGGCTGTAATAATATTATACGTCCCATAAGTCTGTCAATACACAAAGAGAATTACTGTTTGAATTCATGTCCAGTTGACCTTTGACAAACTTTGTCCCACCAATGAAACGAGAGAACAGTTTTCCACCAATCATCATCTCTGATACTGTTTAAACTATTGTGCGTCCTATACTAGTCTGTGCTTATTGAACACAATCATCTTTTCAATCAAGGTCTAAAAGAATGCAGATAACATCCTAATGACGCATAAATGCAAGGGCCATGTCCGCTCTGTTTTCATTGGTTGAGTTTTGAAACAGGCAGGTAACTGCCTACCAGGTAGGTGCAATGACAGACTCATGGGACATGTAACTTAAAAGAGCTAGTCTGAAGAAGATTAAACTTACCATATCTAAGCATGCAGAGATGACTTATATTTAGAACAAATATTCATAGAACTTGAGAACATTTAACTCACACCTTATAAACAAGTAAGGAATTACTTGCATAGCAATATAACTGTTTCAATCTGAACATATCACAACTGTTGACGATAAGTGCTGAAAAAAATGTACAGTTTATATTGCTAAAGATTGCATGTGCTCTGGATACTCAAGTTACAATCATTCCATTCTTTACAATAATGAATTTTCATCAAAATACAGCCATTTTATCTTATTCAATTTTTAAATATCAATTATAGACAGCAGATGCGGTTTAGGACCTGAATATTAATTAAAATGATTTTCTTTTTGTTATTTTGTTCTGTGTCCAAAACCCTTTTGAATTTATTTCACAAAAGAAAGCTAATGCTGTCAGACGTTGGATTCATATGTTCTCAAATCATTTCTTTCACTCGACATACAACACATCAAATGACTAAACCACTTCATATATTGATATGGACATGGAGAATCATTATGTCTTTGCATATTATTATGCTCTGAATACTATAGCTTTCTTAAATCCATAAATAAAATTGGCACAAAGTGTTATTTCCATTTAAACAATGATTAAGTACAGTAACTACTGATGTGAAAAAAGTGGTTTTGAAAACAACATAGAGTAAACCGTCCTCGTGTTAAATCTGAATGTATTTTCTACAGGAAGACGTATTACGATGTGAAATATGATCACTCTTTCTATAAAAAATATCAAATCAAATCAAGCAACAATATTCTCCACAAAGGCACTTTGATATCTACTGGCTCAATCTGTTACAGTACTGATCCTGTCTGGTGATACTTGCTCCTCAATTCTTGTTGAAACTTGTTGAAACAATGCAAAATGATGTTACACAACCTTCTTAAAAATATTCAATATTGTGATTTCTGATGGTAACTCATGGTCTCACTCCTTCTCAGTGCTGCATGATGTGACATTGACTCACCCACAGCACTGACATGGTTAAAGTAGTATTAATTTTTAATATATTATGAACAAGGCAAACAGCCTTCAAAAGTATACATTTGATCAAAAGTAAACTATTAAAATATAGTAAGTAAAAACAACATTAAGTTGATAGAATGCACTTTCCCATTTGCCTGGATTGTGAGTATTTTCTTTTACTGTGGGTTGATTATCTGCTCCTTGAACAAGCTCGTTTCAACATGACCTTGACCTTGATGACACTTGACATAATGCTTGACCTTGACCTTGTTCTATATCAGCGAATCATCAGCAGGAGGGGGAGGGTTCTTATTTACTACAGCATACAATGGGTCCTGGAACAAAATGAAAATCAAAATGTTACATATTTATAGTGCTAAAACACTTCTAGAATTTGCTTGCAAATGACATATCATTGACCAAAAAGATTTTGGGGAATTTGATATACAGCAGACAATGGGTCCTGGAATGAATAAGAGATTAAAAAACTGTCTGGAATATTGTGATTGCAAAAACAGGTGATACCATAACTGAGTTAGTGTTTAACTCCACTCGGGCAGTGTTGCAGCCATTAGCGGTGAGATATCAAAATGAAGAACCTGTTTTTGCTATTTTTGTTTATCTATTTATAAATATTCTTTTACTCCTACTTTTTGTAATGTACAATATATAACTGGGCCTCTTTATGCAATCTGATTGATAGATAAGAAAGATAAACAGATCTCATTGACTGGTAAATGTCGCAAGACAGCTTAGTAAATGATTGTTGAGATTAATAACTTCCCATATATATAGTATAATGTATAGATATGCCACTACTGAAGAAAACACTGTTGGCTCAACTTAATGCCTATAAACAGATTCAAAGATGCAAACAGAGGTAGGATGATCAGGTTCATACTGCCAGGAGTCCAAAATATTCAAAGAACTTTTCACGAAAACATCACAGACATTATGTACATCTGCTTAGTTTTCGAGACTCCATATTCCAGTGAGAATTGACAAATTCAAGGCCATTTCATTGGACACAGGTGAATCCAAGCTCTTTTTGAATATGTACATACCCTGCCAATGTTGTGGTAACTAAATAAACTTTGTTGAACCTACATGTGTTCTCTATCTGGCTAAAGCAGGAGGTTTGTGTTTTGATAACTCTGTTAGTTTTGACATGTTATTTTTGTGTGTAATGTCTATAAATGTAGGGGGTAAGCAAAATTGTGACAAATTCCTGATTTCATAATTGTCAGACTTGACAGCAATACATCAGACAAAATAACATCTTGACCCTGTACCATATTATCTCAGATTGCTGTTGATTTATTCAAATCGATCAACATGGAAAAACAGTTGAAAGTCATAAAATGTCATTTTAAAATTGATTGGTTAAAAGGAAATTGTAACATAATGTAACATAAAATCAAGACACATTTCAAATGAATTGATTCTGGCTTCAAGTGATCTATGAAAGAAATTCCGAGAACCGAAATAAACATTCTTAGTTAGGAGTGAAACATTTGATCTCTTAGTCAGTAAATGAGAAAATATTCAAAACACTAGTTGGATGTTTGATATTCCCAGTATATGTAGGATTATATTTTCAGGGAAGTTTACATTTGTGAAATTGAACGCTGTGAAAATTATCACAAATGTTTGTTTATATTTAATTATGGAAAACAGTATAGAAAATATATTTCACAAAATTAATTTCACACATTTCATGAGAAAAAACTTAGACAAGAGTTATTCAATTTGATTCAAACATGTAAGCTTTATATTCTAATGCACAGAAACTCAAAGTGTGGAAAAAGGTCCATATTTTGAATTTTGTGTTAGAATTGTACACCATCCAAAATTATACAATTACAGTATGTAAATAAATTAGTATCAAGTATTTATGTTAAAGAGTATAGATTTAAGGATAACTTGGATGAGTAAGAAAACTGTTACCCCAGGATTCATGGCATAGTTCTGTGGATAAAGAACACTTTCTAGCTAGAGGCATGCACAACTCACCACTGTAAGTAAGTCTATGGTCTCGCTAGTGCTGAAATGTGCAGAATCACTCGTCAACAAGGTGCTTGTAAATATTATTCTCAAAAGGCAGACATTATTGTTAGACATAAAACATAAAAACATAGTCTCTATGGTTATTTCAAAATAATGTGATTAATGATATGTGAACTAAGAATGTAAGAATGTGGGATTTCACGAGATGGTCCTACCGGTATGCTCCTCAGTTTAAAGGCACTTCGGCACATTTAAGCATTTTTTATATGTTCCAATTCACCATTTATAATTAAAGTGTATGCAGTGTATCTTTACACGACCAGATTATCCATAGTTATAGAAAAAGATGTCAGGTACAAAACGAAAACTGCCATTTTAGTGTGAACACCTATAAATAATTTGAGGATAGGAAATGGATATGCGTTGCTTAACCGAACCATAACCATTCATTTTACAACTTTAGTGGTTGAGAAGTAGTGTTTTGCAATTGGTAACATTCCTTTTCAATTATGTGATATCACTTTATTTCCAATAGAAAATGTGCTACAGCCCCTTTAATGAGATCACTTGTAACACTTGTATTTCTGTATTATTAAACCCATGGCTTTTTAGTATCCCTACTACTGCTTTGCAGTCAATAATGTTAAATATGAGATAAATGTTATTCATTGAACAAACTATCAACAAACATAGTGTCAAGACAAATATTCATATTCTATAAATCAATAGATGGACTATATGATGACTGTACCTTTGTTTGTTCAGAAATTACTTATTGGCTGACCATATGGGAAAATAATTATGAGTACAGAGAAATATAAACATTGAAATTCAGCTGTTGTCTGTTCAAACAAAAGCAGTCAATAATAAACTTTTGTTAAATGAACTTTAGGGGATGAAGGTACATATGATGTACACATCTTTAAAAAAAAGAAGAAACTTTGATGCATTAATGTTATTATTTTATTGTCTTATCTCCATTTTATATTAGTTTCATCTATTTTAGATATTATGGATATGCTCGTTGACTGTCTTGCATCAAGTAAACACTGCTTATGATTTTCATTATGATTTTCATAATGTTGAACATACCCTATAATTCATTAACATGAAACAAAGCTGACAAAACTGATGTTTTAATAACTAAGCATCATGCAAATCCTTTTTCAGCATGCATACATTTCATCATTCACATGACAATAATCTCTCAACTGAATCATGGTTTAATTTAGCTACATGCATTCATTTCGTCATGTACATACCTATTCTCTTTGTGCTGTATCATGGTCTAATTTAATTGCATGCATACATTTTGCCATGCACATACCTATTCTCTTTCTGCTGCATCATGATCTAATTTAATTGCATGCATACATTTTGCCATGCACATACCTATTCTCTCTCTACTGTATCATGGTCAAATTTAATGGCATGCCTACATTTTGTCATGCACATTCTCTCTACTGAAATCTACTGAAATTATCTCTTTAAACCAAAACAATGTCAAATTCAGAATGGCTAGAAACATAGGGGCCACATGCATACATTTCATCATGCACATAATTATTTTTTTTCTAACTAAAACAATGTCTAATTTAGAATGGGTCACATGCATACATTTGAAGAAGCTCACCTCACTTCTATGCTGCAAACGACTCCCAAGCCTTAGATGTACCCTAATAAACCATTAAACAATATACATATATTTACTTTCTAATTGCAGAAGTTTTCATGCAAATGAAATTTTCAACAAATTCCTAAAACTTGCTACAGTGGTTGAATTACTATTTTGTGAAAACTTGTATCTGAAAATAGCTCTTAGTTACTCCTAGTATTTATCTTATTACAGTTTTCACAAAGGTAAACAACATTAAATTTAGGGTTTGAAGGGTCCAAGATTTCTTTCACTGTCATTTAAGCTGAACATGACTTCAAATTTTATGCTCAAACGTAGTGGTGGTTCACTTGTAATATTAAATAGGTGTGTTTTATGATATTTTCTCTAATGTATGTACGATAGATATTCCAATCAAAGAACTAATAAGCCACAGGAAAATGGTGCGGAGTAAAGATGTTCAACAAAAAATACAATATCACATAAAACATCTACAATAGCCATGCAAATCATGCCACCAGCTGATACTAGAAAAACTGAGAAAAATACATTAAAGAAAACTAACATATATTGTTGATTTACTGAAATAACGGCAAAAAGAAAAACAAAGCACAGAAAAACATTATTTCATTCATGAAATGTCTGAATTTCATAACGTCATCTCTTAACCTTTCCGTTGCGATAATATATTTTACACCTCTTAGCCCCCATGGCGGAAAATTTGGACCCTCTTAGTCTAGCTCGCAGCTGATTTTAGGCTTATTTTTTTGTGCAAGAAACACTACCAGTATTTTACAGAAAGAAGCTACTTTAATATGGGATTATGATCATACACTATTGTTTTACTGTTGTTAATTACTATATAGAAACTCACAAACTCAATGGTTATAATTTCTTATAAACTGGTGTCCTAAAAGCATAATTTGTGGCACGGTATTTGCTATCAGTGTCAATGCAACGAAGTATAGAATCAAGAGTAGAGGATCATGTTAAGGTTTTTATTTGGTTAAAATACAGATACTCACCACCTAATATATTAGAATTGAGAGAATGAGCATCCTCCAATCAACAGATATCTACAGGTCTCTGAAGGTCATTTAGAGGCAGTCTACATTACTGGCATTGGGGCATGTTGTTTGAAAAAACACCAGCCTTTTAAAAATTTTGACAGTCCATGCATTCACTACAGAAGAGAACTAAATTTTCTAGACAAAACCTTATATCCACATGGTCAAGCAGTATGCATATTCTCTGGAACAGTGTGTCTGTTCATACTAAAGAAGTTATAATAGGAAATAAATGTTTTTCTCAGGTACTGTACAGGTTCACATAAATGTTATTCAGAATTGTTAATGTACCAAAACCAGTTTGTAATTATATTGAATAATTTGAATCAAAAAGCTGCAGATTTCTGGTTTAATGTAACTTTGGAATTCATTCTCTCAAATCTAATAAATTATAGGTTCACAGCCTCCTTTCACAAAGCACAACGATGATAGTAATCTTAATCTTAACTTTAATTTAATTTAATTTAATTTTAAGATTCACAGTAGGTGAAAATTCGTAAATTTTACTTTGTGAAACAAGTCCCAGATCTGTATTTTAATTCTGAGAACAACAGTATAATTAGATACACGAGACAACCACACCAGCATGTGACAGACAGACAGACACCAAATTATGAGCACACCCGAATGCCATGTAGAGAACATGCAAGACAGAGGTAGCACCACGCACAGCGTCAGAGTGAAACCAGAGCACTGTGAGACAGAGGTAGAACCACACACAGCACTGCGAGACATCGCAGGTACGTTCACTCACCTGTTTGGACACAGATCCATTCCCTGGTGAACTGGAATCAAACACTGTGAAGCAATTCTGTTGAAACTGTTCACTATCAAAATCACTAAAAGGGTCCCATGAATCCCCAAAATGGGACTGACTAGGGAGAAAGGGGTCTTTTTTCTTTTGTGATGGGTCTGTATTTTGAGGAGAGGAGGTGTTAGGATTGAAGGGATCAGTGCCAGAGCTTTGGGTAAAGGGATCAATGCTGGAGGTTGAGGAAAACATGTCCGTGCCTGAACTCGGGGAGAATGGGTCGTCACTGTGGTTGGAGTGTGTTGGGGAGGAGGAGGAGACTGATGAAGGAGTTCCACGAGGTTTAGGCACTGGCCGTGGTCGCACTGTTGAGTTCACTTCCTGTTTGGGTCGCGGAGGTGGAGGTGGAGGAACACCTGATAAAGATTTTTTCACTTCCGCTGGTAACGGTGGAGGTGGTTCGTCAGGCGATGGCAGATTAAAGTCATCATTGAACCCAGGGGTACTACCGTTGGTTAACTTTGAAGAGTTCTTTTTCAGCGAACGTTTATGTTTTGACGAATCTTTCTTATCACAGTTTAGTTTGGCCATTTGTGCCACTGGGGTAAGGAAGGGGTCGGCGTCTTGTGCAGAAACGGTAGGTAAAGTTTGAGGTTTGGGAATGTGCACATATGAAGTGTCAAAGGGATCCTCAGTGGAGCCAGTCAGTTTGGGAAGCTGACCAGTGTCTGTGCTGAGAGGACCAAAAGGATCACTTGCCTGTTGGATGATGCCCGGGGACGGAGAGCCTCCAGGACTTGGACTTCGGGGCGGCTGAAGATCCACCTTCAGCTCATTCAGAGACCTTTTCGGTGGAGCACTCTTTTCTGCAAACATAGCTTTTGGACTCTTTCTTGGGTCTGTCCCACCAAGACCATCTAAGAGACCTGCAAATGCATCTTTCTTTTCTTCCTTGGGTGCCAAATCATCTTTTGGTTCATTGAGGACTGTTGGAGCCAGAATGTTGGGGTCCGGCTCTGTGTTCGGGAAGAGGTTTGGCTGACCACCTGCTGGTTGGACTGGAGCAGCACCAAAGCCTGCCCCGAAAGCAGGAAAACCCTGTGGAGCTGGCATACGTCCAGGGAAGGCGGCCTGTTGTCCAAAGCCCCCAGCAGCTGGCTGCCCGAACGCCTGCTGTCCAAACGCTCCAGGAGCTTGCTGTCCAAACCCTTGAGGTGCGGGCTGACCGAAGCCTTGAGCCGCAGGTTGACCGAAGCCCTGAGCTGGTTGACCAAATCCTTGGGCAGCTGCAGGCTGTCCAAATGGTTGCCTCATGGCAGGCTGGAAGACAATGGAGACAAAAGTTAGTGTGAAGGATTCACAATTGAGTGTTATTCTATACCATACCCTATATGACTGAACATTTTTCACATGCATGAGTCTTGAATCTAATTATTGCTATGTTCATTACAATATTACTGAAAAGAAGTTACTCAAGGGAAGTAAAGTATTACAATATTTATTCAAAGGAAGTTAAAGGTATTACATATTTACTCAAAGGAAATAGTAAGTTTCTTTCTCACATAGTTTTTGAGATTATCAATATAACTGACAACATTATGCCATCCCATTCCATATCATTCATTCATTTTACGAGATACTAAAATGTTAATATCAGAATCCTGTGATAACTTCTATAGATCCCTTTCCACAGCTTCTACAATCTTGATAACATATTTATTACTGCTCAATAAACCAAAGTCCTCCCATTCATAATGTAAAATATCCCAAACCTGAGCTCCAAATCCTGCTTGGGCCCCAAATGGTGCCGCAGGCTGTCCAAACGGTTGACCCATGGGCTGAGCTGGTTGACCAAAGGGTTGACCTCCGAATTGTTGACCTCCAAACTGTTGAGCTCCAAAGGGATTGGCTGTTGTGGTGCTTAGTCCACCAGGAAATGCTGGTGGAGCTTTAAATGTATCGTCGAGTCCCGCAAGATCGTCCAATCCCGAGCCAGTAGACAGATTGCGTGGGATGTCAGCTGGTTTCTGTGGAGCACTTTCCCCCCAGGGATCCGTCTTGGCTCCTTCTGTTGCAGGGGCCGCGTTGCTGAACATGTCGTCAAAAGTGTGCATGCCCTGAGAGAAAAAGTTTCGTTACAAATCAAACCTATTTTACAAATAAGGGGAGGTGAGGTGATCTAGGGTTTAATGCTGCTTTCAAAAGTATTTCACTTATATCATGGCTACTAGCAAGGAGAAAGCTATTGTGGCTATGTATTGCGGTGAAACCCGCAAGGATCTGCTGGATCTAGCGAACCAAGGGTGGTACTGCACTGAAATGTTGTGTAGTATTGCACCCAAACCTTACTGCACGTAGAACAGTTCTCTTCGGTAGAAAAAGTTGTTGAGCCCCTGGTAGGATTTGAACTTGGAATGTCTTGATTTAAAGCCAAATGCTCTAACCACTGGGCTATCCCACCCCCTAATTTACAAATGAGACAAATGGCCTTCATGTGTTATATGATTCACCAAATTCAGTGAAGTCATTAAGCACAGGTGTAATTACATTTTCTTTGAGGTTTTTCATTACTGGTCATACCATTTAAATGAGGTTCAAATACAGAGTTTGTAATAAAACAATGTCAAATTGAAAAAGAATTGAAAATAAATATAATGCCTTTATTGTATTCAAATTCTTGACACAAAAATATTCAAATATAGTTTTCTCTCACTGATCTAATATTTCATTCTGGGAACGACCATGCTGGACCGAAATCACTTTTCCTATGACTAGACATTTCAATGGCATTCATGTTCAATCCAACTCAAATGACCAAACCAACAGAAATGATTATGCAAACGTTCTAGATGAATGCATGAGATGATGAAATTGATGAAATCTCAAACCTGACATGCAGCCATGTCCTTATAGAAGTAAAGCTTCATACCGGTACATGTATATACCTCTCAATAGTGGATACCATGCAGTAACAAACCCATTACCATAGAAGGCATGTTAATCAGGGAAAGTCAGGAATATTAGGAGAAAAGTACAAGAATCCTGCAATTCATAACTTTCAATTAACTTTTATTTTGGTTATAACCTGATCTGCAAATAAATCATTATTAAATACAATTAGGATCTGTTAAGTTAAATCAGAAAGGGCATATGTATTCTGTTATTCTAACATATTTCTTTTAACGATCTGGAAGACAATATATGAGTCAAACACAAGTAAAAAGTAAAATTCTAACATTAGTTCTAAATCTGATGTATAAAAAGAAATATTACTAAATTTGTAGTCCTTGTGATATTAGTTAGTCTAAGTGACATCTGACATTGAAAACGTTGAGAACTAAGCGCTGAACTAGGCACTGAGCAGCTGCTGAGCTGAGCTGAGTGGAGTTGAGTCAAGCAAGCACCTAAGCACACCCACTAGTTCTATGTTTTCCAGCTGATCCTCCAGGTCCAGTAGATTTGACCCCGCCTTCTTTTCCTCGCCGGGGACCGGGGTGTTGTTCTGGGGAACCTACGGGAACAAACCTCCTCCATATGCAGGTTAAATCACATTGACAGATTGGTTACCATGGTGACAGATTACCATGAAAACGAGTAAAGTTTGCAACGAGAGAGTAGTTCGAATCTACACGGGAGGGGAATTGGAAATATGTCCTAAACTTGTTACCATGGCAACATTGGTTACCATGACATACTGACACTTGAAATAGATGGTGGATGCAATCCTGGGAACCTATGTTACCATGACAACAAATATCCATGGCAAAATAAGGCACTGATTGGTTAGTTCAATATTCAAACTGAAATACCGGTGACATTATACTTCTCAACCCCTTGGAATTCTTGTAGTGTTATTCAGAGGCAATATCAGAGTTACATAGACTAAGGTATGCATGCATAATGATGTAGTATGTTCTATATAGATATAACCAAAACCATAAATAAAGGCCATTACTTAGCTCTGACTTAAAGCCATAAATAGTAGTTCTTGAACACAAAAAAAGGTTTCTTTAAGAATTGATTTGATTTGAAGCATTGCATGGCCAATATCTCTGCTAAATGAAAATGTTAACCATTTGATGATTTATAGAACTTTGCTATATATGTTTATCACGGTTGTATCCATAAATCAAAAACTTGCTGTAGATTTTTTTCCTTACAAGCATGAGAAGAAATATGCCAGTATTGGCCTTTGCATTGACCACAAGAATAACACCATGCCTATGTGTTGACCCCTAAAAACTTTCTGATATTGTAGTGAAAGAGGTGCAAGATAATCCTTGAGATGTTAACATGTTGACAGATGTGCCTTATTGATAGACATTTCATTTACAATTTATTTCAGCAGAAATCACAAACTCTTTTCATTTATAATTTACTTCACATTTCTGCTGATGCAAAGCACACACGAAAGTAATATGTGACCTTCACATTGAAGAGAAAGGTGAAAGAAAAATTCAAGAGATATATGCTTTACAGTTTCATGCAGCCAAATAAAACACAGGAACAGAAAGTAACTTAAAGGGGGATAACTCAAGGCATGCTCCACTGGAAGACCACACAAAAAGGCAACATCCAGCAACAATCCAGCATCAGGGCCAATGGTGAGTTTAACTTGGTTGGTAACAAGTATAGTAAATAGTTGTTCTATAGCAAAAGCATTAGATCTTGAGCAGTGGCAAGATTTCTACACATGTCTTACTGAGTAGATATGTTCAGGACTTTCAACTGCCACTTCATTGTTTGGAACCTGTGATAAATAATTAAAGCATATTCTAATGGCATGTAAGAAGTCACTGTACTCAGAAAATCGTCACTATTTTCTACAGATATTATATACAAATGTATATGAAAACTATATATATATATACTAGACTATTAGTTAATGCTAATTCTAAACTTTGAAAATCTTAATTCATTAGATAAAGCAGTGTTTGGTAAGTCAAGATATATTAAAATTTGTTATGAAGAAAATCTACACATCTATATCACTACAGACCTAATTATCTTGAGACAATGGATACTGTTAACCTGGTGAACTATGTGACCCCTGACCTATGAACTGTGTGACCCCTGACCTGGTAAACTGGTTCCTGACCCTCCTGAGCCTCTGTTCCAGTTTCTGTTGTCTTCTCCCCTTCTGTTGTCGTCTTCTCCTCCGTGCCTTCTTCCTGCTTCTTCTTGGCGTCCTCCACTTCCTGTTTCTTCATCTCGTACACCGCTTGAAACAAGTCGCGCAGAGTCAGCACCAGCTGTTCTGCCTGCAATGTACGAATTGAGGTGAAGTGAGGTGTTTTGGGGTTTAACTTGATCCAAAGCCGAACATACTAAACGCTGCGCTATTCCGCCCCGGTACATATTGAGGTGAAGTGAGGTAATTTGGGGTTTAACGCCACTTTCAAGATTATTTCACTTTTATCACGGCTGCTAGTATAATAGCAAAGAGGAAGCCCGCAACGATGCATTGCGGTGAAACCTGTGAGCATAGGCTGGAACAAGCGAACCATGGGTGGTACTGCACTGAAATTCATTGTAGCTTTGCACCCAAACTTTACTGCGTGTTGAACAGTTCTCTACTGCAGACAAAGTTGCCGTGTCACTGGTAGGATTCGAGCCCATGACCCCTTGATCCGAAGCTGAATGCTCTAACCACTATGCTAGCCCGCCCTCCTCCAACTTGTAATTGAGGGAATTCATAAGCGGAAATAGTGCTGCTAGTGTTAACAAGAGAATTAGTGAGCAAAGCTCACTCATGATACCCCCGCTTTTACATTAACATTGGTCAAAGAGAAATGTTTGAAAATAGCAAAAGGGTATCAATGTTTAAACTTTTGTATGAAAAGACCATAACATATATTATTAAAGCAGAGTAAGTATTACACATCTAAGCATGTTTTAGAACTAAGAAGTAAAAGTCAAAGTGGTTTCGTAACATTTGAACAACTAGAAGAGCGTTTGCGGGACACCGCAAAAGCAGAGCAGCTCCGAAACTTTGGGTCCCGCCTTTCCCTGTTCCGCCTTCTCCTCAGCATAAATAAAATGGGATTTTTTTTGGACCAAAATTTGTTCATTATTCAAGTTATTCTAACAAGTTGAATCATCACTGGGGTCACTTTTCACAAGTTTGTTCTTAAAACCTATTTCTGATTTCAAAATTGGATCAAAGGATTAACATGGCCTGAACCAATATCTCATGACCTTGACCTTGACCTTAGACCTTCAAGGTCACACCATCACTGATTACTTTTCATTGTGTATAACAATCATGCAATGACATGCAAATAGCATGCTTAATTAAGTTGTGACCTTGCTGTGACCTTGACCTTTGACAGATTTTAGCGAAAACTTTTTCAAATCTTGGTCTATCTTCATAGTTGATATATACCAAATAAGAGCCTGACAGCACAAAAACGTTTGAAGTTATCATGTTTACAAGGATTATTGTAGTAATTAAAGCACTCATGACCTTGACCTTTGACCTTGAATGTGAACATGTCAAAATCATTTACCAGATTTATAAGAAAGAAGCTATGTATATGAGGTGTTATTTCCTTCTTGGAAACAAGTAGTATTTGAGTTATGAGCGGAACCAAAAGTGTGACCATAGACGCGCACACAAAGACGCTTAAAAGTGGAAAATCTGAAAAAATAATCATGGAATCTGAGGGAAACATAGAAAAGGCACATCTAGGGACCATAAAGTGTACATGTATAAAGTTTCATAACAATTGAACAAGTAGTATTTGAGTTATGAGCGGAACCAAAAGTGTAAGCATAGACGCGCACACAAAGACGCTTAAAAGTGGAAAATCTGAAAAAATAATCATGGAATCTGAGTGAAACATAGAAAAGGCACATCTAGGGACCATAAAGTGTACATTTATAAAGTTTCATAACAATTGAACAAGTAGTATTTGAGTTATGAGCGCAACCAAAAGTGTGACCATAGACGCGCACACAAAGACGCTTAAAAGTGGAAAATCTGAAAAAATAATCATGGAATCTGAGGGAAACATAGAAAAGGCACATCTAGGGACCATAAAGTGTACATGTATAAAGTTTCATAACAATTGAACAAGTAGTATTTGAGTTATGAGCGGAACCAAAGTGTTCCGGACGGACGGACGGACGCAAGGACGGACGGACGCGCTGAGCGCTATATACCCCCGACTACTTCGTAGCGGGGGTATAATTATGTATTCTAAAACATTTAAAACGGAGGCTTCTAAAGATGCTCACCTGTTTTTCTGTTTTGATTGCAAAAAACTTGTGAGTTCCATCTCCTGTCCCAAATATATAGCCGAACGCTCGGCTGTCTGATATGTCACGTGCGATGAATGATATCCGGTGAACTGCATGAGTGTACTGTATTGCCTGCAACAATAAGTCTGTAATTGTCACAATAATGCATCTTCAGCAATTAGCACTATTTTAGGGAATTAGACATGTATTTAAATTTTCAAACAGTTAAGAAAAATTTGCGATCAAATTGAGTTGCAAAAGCACTCTCTGTAATTCTATCAATTCAAACTGTAATGTTATATTCATACACTTGAAATTATATCTCAGAAACTGTCGTCTTATCTGTGTTAGTCATGAACAAAATCAGTCAATGAAAGCAGCATTAACTAACACTAGTTGGTCAAAGTTTGCAAAAAGTTAGCTTGATGTTCAAATCTCATCATATCAAATTTTAACTTAAAATCATTTTCGATTTGTTCTGTGATTGAAATTAAAACATCAAATGAGGTTATTCCGGAATTTACAATTCACGTTAAAGTGTACTTTCAGGGCCAGGGATATTCTATAGAATGCTCAAGGGAGTTCTGTATGGCCTTGAAAGGAGGTTTACCTGAGAAAGAATTACCTCCAAAATGACACAAATATGACGCCTTAGGTTTATATAATACCTACTTTACCCTGCACTACGTGAGAAGTAAGTAATATAAACTGGAAACACAAAATATTCTCCATACATAAATAAGCAAACAGTCAGTTACCATAGAAACCCCATCAATGATCTTCAGTCCCTCCAGCGACACATTGACGACAATCCTCTGTTTATGTTCGCCTGCTGCTTTTACATTTCCCTTCAACTTGAGCATCGACTGCTGGCACATCTTGTCTCCTCGCGCTTCGGGGACGTCATCAACGCCAATCAACTTGGCGCGGAAGTTCAAACCCTCCCCCTCGAACCTCTTGGGGTCTTGGGCACCTGAAGTATTTATCAGAATCATTTCAATCTTATCCAGGTATCAAGTAGAGGTGTGACGATACAGAAATTTTGCGATACGATACGTATCACGATACTGCAGTACGATACGATACGATACGATACGTATCACGATACATGTCTATGTAGATGACAATAAAAAATGACCCCAAACACCACTCTTAAAAGACGAGGGCGCCTTAATAAATTCGCTATTCTCAACGACCGCATGACTCTGGTCGGCCATCTTGTCGATCTCGTTTGCTGCGAGACTTCGACGTTGCATAGCAACAATAAACATGGCGGCGCCCAGGCTTATTTTTACTTGCCGTTTCGCGTTTGTTGTCGTAAATCGTCATAGTTTAAGTTAGTTTATCTTCATTTTTTAATGAAAAAAAAACATATTACGTATCGTACTTGTATTGCTTTTCAATAAAACGTATCGATTTATTTATCGTCATGGTTTGTATCACGATCATGTCAGTATCGATGTATCGTCACACCTCTAGTATCAAGACAATCAACATTAATATATTAATATATAATTACCACTACTTCTGGTCTAAAGAACTATTACCAAACATATTTCTCATTGCTAATTCTGGTCAAAGAGCTATTATCAAATAAAATTGTGCAGAACAAAAAGAGTACCTGTGGCAACCATGATTGATGTTCCTTACTGCTTAGTGGTATGGTCTCAACATCAATATCTGAAAGAGAAACAAGTCACATACAGGACAAGAGAAAGACAGACACATCTTGGAAATATTCCAAAATTTATAATTTCCAAACAGCAAAAGACATGTAGTAATTGCATAATACAAGTATTGTGATGTACAAGGTATTCTTTAAATAAAAAGAAAATATTTAAGTTCTGGTCCAGGATAAAAGTCTACCTTCGCCACTTCATTTCATGGTAATATTTCAAGCTAAAAACCCTAAATAGTAACGGTTTATCGACACATGAACAGATATTAAAGAAAATATATTGAACAGTCAAGAAATGCAAATGTCTGAATGCATTGACACACAGATAAACATATGTATGGACAGAGCTTGTTTCAAAGTAAAATAGTTCATCCTGTTTGTGGACAAATATAAAACCTTTTAGATTACATGAAAATCAATCCAGAATCAAACACGAAAAGAGTTTCCAGGAAAGAATATACATGCTGCCCCTATCATCCTTCCTCCTGACAAACATCTCTATCTATGTCACAAATATCTTTCAAAGTTCAAATGTGGGAGATACGTACATTGTTACTATGTCACTGATAACAAAGCTGGCAGTATCGCTCAAGTAGAAACATGTTCTATAGTCAGTAGAAGGTATGTTTGAGTAAAATCTTACATTCTCTTTACCATTCTTATCATTGACATATAAAGGCCATGGGCTCTGTAGCTCATCAGGACATCATTGATTTATTATCTAAGGTTGAATATCTAAGTTAACTCAAAAAATAAATTGTTAACAAGCAAAAAAAATTTCAGCTTACTACAGCTTAACATTCTTGAGAAGAAGATGATAATAGGTTTTTAGGTCATGACCCCTGTGACCAATATTTGGGGTCACAGATCACCAAATCCACAATTTAGAATCCCCATTGTGAAAGGAGAATGTACACAATATTTCAGCTTACTAGAGCTTTTTATTAGGAGATGAAAATGGATTTTTTAATCATGACCCCTGTGACCTTATTTGAGGTCACGGGGTCACACAATCTACAACTTTGAATCCCCATTGTCTAAGGAGAATGTACATAACATTTAAGCTTTCTGAACCTTTTCATACTTGAGAAGAAGATGAAAATAGGTTTTGAGGTCATGACCCCTGTGACCCATATTTGGGATCACAGGGTCACCAAAACTACAATTTAGCATCCCAATTGGCCTAGGAGTCTGCACACAACATTTCAGCTCTCTAGACCTTTTGGAACTGGAAAAGAAGATGAAAATAGGTTTTTAAGGTTGTGACCCCTTTGACCTTATTTGGGGTCACAGGATCATGAAACCTACAATCTAGAATATCCATGGGCCAAGGAGTCTGCACATAAAATTTCAGCTCTCCAGAGTTATTGGTTCTGGAGAGGAAGTCGAAAAAGCGAAACGTTTACAGACTGACGGACGGATGCCGGAAACCATGCCATGCCATAAGCCCATCGGGCCTTTCAAATAATAATTCAGATCAGGTCTGCTGGAAGCACTTGTAAAATCTCTATCAGAATCTGACTGAGGATGCTCAGAAACAATGGTAAGAAACCTCCTTAAATAGTGAACATTGTAACCCACAAATGTTAGTTCCACTGTAGTTGTAATTGATTTTGTTGCAAGACAGTTGTAAAGGAAAATTACAAAAACAAATTGATTACATATTAATGCTCCTCTAAATCTATTTACATTTTATTTTGTTATATATGTAGATTAATGCACCATAATTAAAACAAATCGGATCAGAAAAATGTTGGCAATGTACTTGTCATAAGAAAACCTATTGCAAACTTCAGCTTTTGTTACTTGTTGATGAACAATTTTAATTATTCTTATTGTATCTTTGGATCACATTACATGTATATTAATATTGATGATAATCAAACTCCTTCTCTACTCTTCTCTATAAATTGGACACCTCAAATATTAATATCAATGTAAATTGATCAACATGAATAAGTCTCTTGAACATTTTGTTTCACAAATTTTAGAGAAAAAAACTATCAAATCAAATTCCCTATTTTAGACCTTTATATTCTTACAAAATTTGGAATGGTAATGAAATATCATTCAACTTGCAAAATATTGTTATGATAGTGATGGTATTAACAACAACCATAGAAAACAATGTTGACAATAAAGTTGGCTCTGACCTATTGACCTGAAACAATTGCTACAAGCACCAAGCTACAAGCACTTGAGAATGGCAATTGCTTACATGGACTTAATGCCAGTCCCACAAACATTTTCGGATTCTTTTGAACTCAACCATTTACCTATGTTAAGTTAAGTACATTCAAATAGTTTTATATTTTTTGTTTAGGCATGATATCTGCCATTATAAACATTTTTTGCAAAGTTTTGGTTTGCGACTTTCAAAATTTTTCTTATTACCATGCATGCATGATAAGGGGCAGGTAACTCTCAAAGAGATAATAATTAGACTTTATTGAGGAACGTAATTGAACACAGGGTAAAGATTAAAACTTCATTAACTCTTGTCAAAATACATTCTACATATAAAATATAACATACATTTACACAAGCACTGTGCAAGGCCTACAAGGAATATTTCAACATTTCAGCTGCTTGATTCATTAGTTCCAAATCATTCTCAGTGGTCAGTTCACAGGAATCAACAGACAAAGGGAGATTACTCTTGGATTGACCAGGAGCTGAAGATGAAGGGTCAATATATAGCCGTGTACAAAAATCAAGAACGTACCAAGCACTGCTATGTTTGACAACAATTATAATAAAGGTTATAATTAGTTGACCTTTGACCTCATCATGGGGATCGCAATACTTATCTCTCACTCTGCGAGAATAGTACTAGCTAAGGGCAGGCATCACTCTGGAGAAAAACTGTCAACGAGGGGAAATCTCCCCTTGGCCTTCCTTAGTGTTGGCTTTTCAGGATATTTAAACATTACATTAGGCTGCATAAAAGAGTTAAATGTTTCTGGGGCACTTTTTTTTAAAAGAGCTATACCGGTACTTTTTTTTATTTAGCCTTATAAAAATTATCTTAAAGAAAAGCATATTGAAGTAGCGTGATTTTTCTAACAATAGCAGTTTTTAATGGAATATATACATGTATGTACAACTCAAATTACTGTCCGAAGTTATACATACTTTTATCATTATATGAACATGTTGATTGAAAAACTGTTTATTCAATACTTTGCAAATGAAGATGGCAGTTGACCTCTGACCCTTTATCACAAGCAAAGCACTCTGGTAATAAAAGCCACTTCCTGTACTGTGTAACCTCGTGAAGACTTCAGCTGACAGACATTGTGTTCCACTTACTTAGGCTAGTTCATTAGAGGGAACAACTCAACACATTATCTAACCACACTAACAGGATTATTCTAAACAGTTTCCTACATAACAGTCAGCAGGAAACTAGTCAATTATCAGATTCAGAATAAATGTCCGTACAGCTCAAGGAAACTGATTACATGTGTCTTTTATCAAAATGGATTCTCATGAACAGCATACAACCATTTGTTGCAGTTTACATCTTTCTTGTAAGAATTGAAAATACGTCCAGTGACAATACGGTCTCTGAGATATATTCACTTCAAGATAGGGTCTGTGAGATATATTTACCGGTACTTCAAGATATATTTACTTCAAGATAGGGTCTGTGAGATATATTTCCTTCAAGATAGGGTCTGTGAGATATATTTCCTTCAAGATAGGGTCTGTGAGATATATTTCCTTCAAGATAGGGTCTGTGAGATATATTTACTTCAAGATAGTGTCTCTGAGATATAGTTACTTCAAGATAGGGTCTCTGAGGTATATTTACTTCAAGATAGGGTCTCTGAGATATATTTACTTCAAGATAGGGTCTCTGAGATATATTTCCTTCAAGATAGGGTCTCTGAGATATATTTACTTCAAGATAGGGTCTCTGAGATATAGTTACTTCAAAATAGGGTCTCTGAGATATAGTTAATTCAAGATAGGGTCTCTGAGATATATTTACTTCAAGATAGTGTCTCTGAGATATATTTACTTCAAGATAGTGTCTCTGAGATATATTTACTTCAAGATAGGGTCTGTGAGATATATTTACTTCAAGATAGTGTCTCTGAGATATATTTACTTCAAGATAGGGTCTCTGAGATATATTTACTTCAAGATAGGGTCTCTGAGATATATTTACTTCAAGATAGGGTCTCTGAGATATATTTACTTCAAGAGTGTTTGAAAGATGTCAGCCCACGAGCCGTTGCTGGTTAGTTTCGAATTGTGCCATTGGTCATCTGCAGACATGTCTGACCTATTCAATCTTTGATCAACTAAGTGTTTATACATTGGAGCACCTTTTAGAATATTAAGATGGGCAGATTGCTTTTCAAATCAAAAGCCATACCACCATTGAAGATAAAAATGTTTTTCCAGATTTTGCTTCTGGGAAATGAATTAGCTAAATGAACTGAATTATGGAGAAAAAAAAACTATTATTTCCAAGTTACATATTATAAATCATAATTGGCTTGTCAAATAAAAAATCAAATAAAATGATATTAAAAATAAATGGCATGTCCAAAAAGAAAAAGGATTTTAATAATAATGATACAATTTCAACTTCCGGCTTGATGCAGCAGACTACAATGACTCAATGATGGACAAGATAACATACTTCACTTTGATAACACTTGCACTTAACACCATTCATGTGGTACTTTGTAAAGGGAGTTAATAACAATCTCTTATGACTTGTATATGTAACACTTGCAAGTAATTTGATTGGCTGTACTTTGGAACTTTGTAAATGGAGTTAATAACAATCTATTATGACACCATCACACGGATATGTAACACTTGCTAGTTTTTTTGTTGGCTGACAATGAAATTGCCTAGACTACTTTTGTTTATTCATAAAACAAACATGATTTCATTCACAGCTTTCCAGCAACACTTGTTACTTATCTCATTCTTCAGTTTTCGTAAAATCGTACTCACTATAATGATGGATTTTACTGATTAATAAAGTTACTCAAAGGACAGATAAATCTCATCTCCTATCAAGTTGTGAGATTTTACTTTGCGTATGCTTCATTCAGAATGACTGGTCTCCCCATACTAAACATCATGAATTATTAGTGGGTCTGATTTTAAAGTGAGAATATTTAACCTCATAACATAATCAACTCAGATGATGTGACAGGGTGGATATTACTCCTCTGTATATATCCTAACACAATGAATTGTATGAAATACAAGTAAATAGGATACCCCTTTCTATAATGTCTAATCTTACCTTCATTCACAGATAGAACTCTTACAAACTATGCAAGAGAGCCACTGACTAAGTGTACACAGAATGTAGATGACCAATGAGATGCAAACTATAAACAATGACATCTTAAATTTTCTAAAAAAATTTATCTTAAGCAAAAACTGAGATGATGTGCATGATATCAAGAAATGAACTGGGATGAAAACCACAACTTGCTGTGCTGCAAGAGTGTACAACAGTGACACATGCATTGAGATAAACCAGCTTCCTTAATACACAGCGGGATGCATTTGAGATGGTGAAGAATAATTGTCACAATGAATCATTGAATACAGCTTAAAGGCGCTGTAGCACGTTTTTTCGCTCAAATAAGTTGATGAAATGTATTTGAAAAATAATTTCACCAATAGTAAAACATCCTTTTCTCCTCGGAAAATCAAGTTTAAAACGAGTGTACATGTTTTGGTTAAGCCATGGGAATCGTTTTTGTAATACAAAATAATAAATTGTGTTCACAATAAAATGGCCGCCATGCAATTTTTGCTTTATACGCAACATAGTTTTTACCACTACAGATAATTTGTTTGTGTAATAAGACGTTTTACCCTCTAAAGTTAATTTAAATGACATAAACTATCATTATAAATGGGAAATTTGAAAAAATTAATTTTGCAAAAAACGTGCTACAGCGCCTTTAAGTCTAATTTTCAAATGATTGAGCTTACTGATCTCATAGCACTTGATTCAACAATAAGTTTTTCATTTCCTCTATACATGTGAAGGTCGAACAGGCTCATTCCAGTGAGGATCATGTCTTGATGCTTACATCCTTTCCCTTTTGAGGCATGTCTTCTGTACACATGGGTCTAAGTTCCCTACCCAACCCCGCCAGGTATCCAGCCCATCAAACCATAACAGGGTTCTTGGCATTACATATCAACCTCAACTCCTGCCACACGACACTCCTGCTGAGAACTATACAGAGATGAAAGTGACTTCTCACCTGGTGGTTTCTCTGGTCCTACCGGGTCTTGCCGGGATTTGCCAGGTTCTTGCTCACTCTCTCCCCGGGACTCACACTATAGTTGCATCATCACACGATTAGCTGCTGATGTTAGTCAGTGGGTCTCAATTCTGCAGGAATAACACGACATGCACATTATGAGATCCCAGGACTACACCCAACATCCCCAACAAGGCATAAATCGTGGCAGTCTCCATCAGCCTTGCTGCATTTCATTAACATTTCTGTGCTGGTGTAGCAGCGTGTTGCACCCAAACATCACAGTGTTAGCCAGTGCTGGAGACTGCTGCGAGTTATAACATGCTATGGAGGGTTATTTGCCTTGTTAACAAGTTGAAATTGCCATTGAGTTCCCTGGAAAGAACCACTCAGAATGATTTGGGACTTGTCAACAACAACAAAGATAAAGATTCAGATCATTAATGTTATGATTTCTGTAATTTAGTCACTCTGCAACATAAGAATAACACTTTGGTGTCCTCATTACAATGAAAATTCAGAATATCTTTTGGAGCCTGGCACCAGGCAGTCACAGTGCAGCGCCACTTCAAACGTTGTTCTTTCCTTATAATGCGGAGTGCCAAGGAAGCAACATCTTTTGGTATGACACGGCCGGGAATCAAACTCACCTCCCGAGTGATGATCGTAGGCTCTACTAACTGAGCTACATCTTGGGGAAAAGGCTGATACAAAAGTTTTTGGATATCACTTGAATTGAATTACCGTATTCAGAGGAAAATTCTTCTCCAGAAGGTGAAGCTGTATAATATTCATAGTTGAAAGTTTGTAAAAATGTAATATCTTTTGAGAGGGTCTAGACATGAACTGCTTTATGGTTATATCAGCCCAAAAGGACGTTAAAAAGTTGAAATTGATTATAACAAATGTGTTACTTGTTACAAGTGTTACTTGACCACTATTGACAAGAGTTTTGCTGAAATACATGAACAAATGCTGTGGTGAATTGATGTTTATATGAGAGCAAGATTAAGGACACAATTTTCTACAAATTAATACCAAACCAACACAGATTTTCTTGCTCGTGGCTTATGATTAACTGTAGTCCAATTTGAGAATAAAAGGGAGATACCGTGCAGTGTTGTTATTAGAGGGACTCCTGAGGACATTTGCCCACCTTTTTGGCTTGGTGTCCCTTAAAATTTGGAGAAGTAGGATACTTTTACCATTGCAAAGGGCCCCACTTGTTCAGAAATGGCCAAAATGACCCCCTCAGCAGATCATCTAGTAACAACACTGGATACACGATAGTCTTGAATTCATAGCAGAGGGTGTTGCAGTAGTCATTACTTTACATAGGTCTTTGATCTTCCTTTATAGAATGGAAGCCAGATGATAAGGTAATCTGCCACATTTTATACATTTCAAGACTAAAACTCAACCATAAGCAGTTTGCACACTGCAGTTTTTATATAATTTTACTGTGTATGTGTTCCTACAATAACAGTGGTGTGACATTATCAGACAAACTCATCTACACATATATATAAAACTAACCATAAACATAGATTTTATCAAAACAATTATCATTTCATCAAATGACTACCTAAAACAGATGAGTTTTAAACCTTTGAACAACATCATTAAAAGAGAACAGTTGCAGTTAATGAGGTTATGACAGCGACACAGAACATCCAAATGGGCCATTGTTTTGGTTCTATTATTGTATAGAGTGACCCATTAGCACTTGATCGGTCATCTACACCCTGAAATACTCTAGGATTGCATTGTAATACATGTGACGGTTGTAAATAAGCTGATTAGTGGCTCAATGACAAGGTGAAACTGGCGTGTTAAACACATATTACATGTAACTATAACTGATACATTTGGTATAATGTAAGCAACTATCATCGACAAAATGGAACAAGAACATTTAGAAATCTTTCAAAATATTTATCAAATCAAACAAGATTGAAGTGCATAAGATTTTTTCTTCATTATGAATTTATTTATCTATTAAATCTAGAAGTTAAATGAACAATGATGCTATAAAACCAAATCAGAAATTTGAACAGATTCTTGCAAACTTTTCAAACTCACAAGATCTTTTTCCCTGGTTTAATTTGTTTTCAGTATCATCTGTTCTGAAAACTTACATGACCATATCATACTTACATGTATAAAGGCATAGAAACATATCATTTCAAATTAAATCAATACCCTTTCCTCTGCATTAGACACTGACAATTATTGTAAATTTACAGCATTAATATTACAATTTAAATTTCATCTCGATCATAGCTTCAGCTTTAAGCACTTAAGGCTGGCACAATTTAGTACCTCTAAGCACCTCTGCTTATTTCCTCTTAAAACACAGTATACATCTAGGTGACAATCTGGAGATGTCACACTCATCACTGTTGTCAATGACATTCAGAAATATTAACACATATATAGTATATGTTCAAACAAACTCACTCTAAATATTTCAGATATGTATTCTACACATATTTATACATCTTTTTATTTTGCATAGATACACATATTGATTAATTTCTAAGCTGAGTGGGAATGAAATCACAGTATTGGATAATCTTTTAAAACATTAACCTTATCTTAAAATCAATAAACTTGTCATGTTTATTTTTTTTATTCATAAACATTAATAATTATTTATTTGATCCAAACCGACAAAAATGCAATATGAAAATCTGTAATCACTTAAAGAGAACCGTATTTCTCTAAAGTAGTTAAATACCAAAGTATCAGCAACAAGTTGAATCCATGTGCCACCCATTAACTGACTGAACACAACTTGTGTGTTAGGGGGGCGTGAACACAAATGTCCACCCATCTCCGAGCGATACAAACTCGCATCTATCATTCCTTCTCACATATGTGGGATCGTGCAGCACTGAATACATATATCTCCGTCGAATAATACAGTAACATGCACATGACATGCACCGTATTACTCTTGTGGGGCAATTAATGATAAAAAGATCGTATGATTCTTGACATTGGCACTTCTGCGGAGAAGCGCTAGACAGTAGATTTGATTGATTACTTACGTGTCTAAATCCCTTTATCCGGATCGTTCTTTCAATCCGTTTCTTAGGCTTTGTTTCCACCGTTTGTTAGATGGTTTTGAATATGCTTCTTTAACAAAAGGGTGTCTAATATTAGCCTTGAACTGCGATCAACACCTCCGCTTTCTCGAACACGACAGTTCCGGATGTTGGAATATTTGACCTCTGACCCCAACACACAACATACTATTCACCTCACACATAACTACAGCGGGCTAATAATTTTTGTTAAATTTCCTCTAAATGTAATGATAATTGTTTCTACTTTGTAATTTTTACAGTTTTTTTATTGTCCAAAATATTGATCATTATATGTGATTCCTTAACATTCATCTATATTCATCTAGAATAATTATTCCGATGAAATATTACTGTAGGTTGTTTGTTAAACTGCATGTAAAGTCAAGGAAGTTTATCCGTCCTGAAGAAGAGGCGGGGCATTTAAAAACTAACTCTGAACACATAAGAACTTCCACTGACATTGAAGGAATATAACTTGTGGAAACTTTATTTTTATGATCCTATCCAGATAGTTGTAAAATTTAATAATAAATAAAATAGTTTGCAAATTTTAATCCAAAATTCATTAAAAATTTCAGCAGGTGCCCGTTTTCGTGGAAAGCAGGTGCCCGTCTTTGCAAAAGCTATCGTGGCATCATTTTTTATCATCCAAAACTGTGTTCAACAGGAGATATCGCTTGTGTGAGATCAAGCTTTGGCAGTAGATGTTGAGCAATGCCCTGTCATCGTCAACCTCATTGATTTTACATAATCGAGGGATGACATCACAATGTTATGACGTCATAAATACGATGACGTCAAAATGCTATGACATCACCGCATTGGAAGTCTACTGCAGTAGAGCCGTGCTCAGAGATGTACACTTTTTCATTGCAACGTAATGAAGAATGATTTTGGATGATAAATAGAATCTCACCCTCCTGTCTTCTGATATCAAATATATCAACACTCGTTGCCTTGGATTTGTGTTGTTTTTATCAACTCGTGTTGACATATTTGATGTCAGAAGACATTTGGGTGAAATTCTGTATGTCTCAATCTTTTGATTTTTTCAAATTATTTAACAGTTGATTAAGTCAAAGGGGCTTGTGTTGTCGAAAAACTAACGAATAGAAAACAGTTTAAGTCAAGGATCCTTAACTATATAAGTATTTGTTAATATAGAACCATTGGCTCTGAAGCTCATCATATTTTAAAACACTAAACTAAACCTAGTTCGCATGTACCCCTATACATACTACGTAAAGTTACACAAGTGTGCATATATCTTTTAGGTTTTGTTTTCGACAATACAAATCCCTGTGATCTCACACACATATGCAAATCGTGTCATGCGAACGCAATTGCAAACGTGAATATTTTTGCACAAGGAGTAAATTTACATCCAGCGTGGGTGTGGTGCAAATGCAATTACACATGCAAAATGTGTATAAAAGTGTCGCGTCGCGTAGCAAAGTTGTCCACATGTGTAATCATATTTAACATCTTATCTGTGCAAGATCTTAACATCAGAGTTACAGAGATTTGAATTAAGTGTCGTATTGGGATATTAAACACATGAAGTGTTTATCAAAATGCTACATGCGTGCAACGGAACAGATCAAAGTCAACGGTGTACTTCTGGTACCGGAATGTATAGACAGTCCCGTGGCGGGATTCAAACCACTGACCTCTGACCTCTTGATCCGAAGCCGAACGCGCTAACCACTTCGCTATCCCGCCCCCGTTGTTTGTTGAGATTTATCTGTGCAAGATCTTCAGCAAAATCTAGATCTATAGCTGATTGAACATTGTGCACTTGATTCCATTTTTATGCCTGATGTTGATCTAATGTGTATATTCAATCTATCACCATAATAAATAGTAGAGACGAAATAATATACCAAATCTCACTTCAAAAGTCCCTGACATGAAGTTTCCTGGGATGATACTATACATTCGTAATTGCGGTAGAATTAATTAATTATAACAGTCTTGGGACTTGTTGGATTCTCCACATCTCTCTATATCATTGTGTACAGAATATAACGAGCTTTTTCCAAAACCATGAAAGTTTGTGTTTTCACCAGGCAGAGACATATGTCTAACAACTGTAGTACGGGTTTATTGCGTCGATGATTTAAGCCCCAATGTTTAGTAAATTGTAGGTAACAATGTACGTTAGCTTACGAACTATTAATTATGTATAGGCGTAAATTGCCACTGAAATTGCTCATTCAAGCGTTCGCTGCAATCGGTGCTCTGCTCGTGTTTACATCTAATATTAAGAAATATAGTGAATCTATTGCATTATTATTGTAGATTGTTTTGCATCTCATGCTTTTCGAAATGCATTCATAACAGAAAGCGGTAATTAAGTTCTTCAATTTATCGGTAATGGGCGTTTTCTTCAGAAGGATGATTTGTGGTCACTCGCTGCTGGATGTTAGAAGCAGTATAGTAAACATAATGCATGACCCATCTTTACATGTGTTTATTGCTGTAACACCATATCAAATTATGTGTTTAGCGCGTTCGGTGATGAAGAGGTCCGGGGTTCGAATCCCGCCCAACTTCCAAACGCAAGGCATAATTAACTCTTGCCAGTCTGCATTACTGGCTGATTTAACTCTTGCAGTATTTCCCTCGCTTTATTGTGCCTTGACAGTGAATCGCTGCACCAGAAATGCATAGCGGGCCTGGATTTCTAAGCACAGATTTTTTAAGGAAATACTGCAGGCCTAAATCAGCCAGTAATGGAGACTGGCAAGAGTTATGCCTTGCATTGGGAAGTTGAATCCCGCCAGGGGCACGGCAACTTTGTTTGCAGTAGAGAACTGTTCTACACGCAGTAAGGTTTGGGTGCAATGCTACACTGAATTTCAGCATAGTACCACCCATGGTTCGCTATTTCCATCCAATGTTCCCGGGTTTCACCACAATGCATAGCCACATGACGTTGCGGGTTTTCTCCCTGTCATAATACTAGCAGCCGCGATATATTGAGTCTGGAAAATTATGAAAGTTTGTCATTTGTCATCACAACCTTGAATATTTTTTGTCATCATAACCTTGACATTATTTTGTCATCATAACATTGAACATATATTTATTGCTTATTATCATTTTAAAGAAAGCATACTATCACTATGGTATGGTATAGTATGGCGTGACATGGTGTGGTGTGGTGTGGTGTGGTGTGGAATGGTGTTGTGTGGTATGTGGTTTGGTGCGGTGTAATGGGGTGCGGTGTGATGTGGTATGGTATGGTATGGTATGGAATGGTATGGTATGGTATGGTATGGTATGATGTGACACGGCGTGGTGTGGCATGGCATGGCATGGTATGGTATTGTATGGTATGATGTGGTTTGGTATGGTATGGTGTGATGGTGGGTGTTGCGGTGTGGTGTGGTATTATGTGATGTGATGTGATGTGGTATGGTGTGATGGTGGGTGTTGCGGTGTGGTGTGGTATTATGTGATGTGATGTGATATGATATGGTATGATATGGTGTGTTGCGTTATGGCGTGGCGTGGTGTGGAACGGTGTGGTTTGGTATGGTATGGTAGGCCTATGGTATGGTGTGTGTGGTGTGGTGTGGTGTGGTGTGGTGTGGTGTGGTATGGTATGGTATGGTATGGTATGGAGTGGTATTGTGTGGTATGGTATCGTATGGTATGGTATACTTCTACTACAGACCGTTCATGGTGATTGATAAGAAATGAAGGAGCCGATAAAAAAAACTAAGAAAAGTATCATTTACCTTTCCGTAAATGTGTTTACATACCCTGCTAAAAACTCATCCGAACGCGTAGCAAATGTGCTAATACATATGTATGTAGTTTTACAAACGAGTAATATTGCACACGTTTGTAAAAGTTGTGCATGCGAACACAGCATACACAAGTTCAGAATGTACTTTTTTCAATAAGTATTTATCCCAGATAAACCAAATTTCAAGTTAATCATGGCCATATACTAAGTGCTATCAAAATATGTAATTTCCCGACGGGTACCCACCCATGTAGACCCTCTTTTAATTGTGTTCCCATTCTTTTTCCCCGACAGCCTTTGCCTTCAGTTATAAATTCGCACGTGTAGCACGAGCAATATTTCACATAGGCCTATACTTGTTTCATTTCAGGCCTGCCTCTTGTTCCCTCAAGTATATTTGCCGTAATTTGGTCGTTTATATTGGTCCTTTTAGAATGTTGCTCTTTGTTGGCTATCCATGTATTTGTATGTATTAGTTTTGCATTTTTAGCTCATCAGGCTCAACTTTCCCCCCATACCCGCCAATGCAAAAAAGGGGGGTCCGGACCCCAAATGTGGGCCACAGACTAAAAAAACTGTTGTAAATAGTTTTGAACTTTATTTTTGGATGAAAAGGTTATTGATTTGAAATCAAAATCATTCATATTTTTTGACGCCTCTGTCGTGTCATATTAATTTCTTGCGCCACATGTGCTAATTTCCTCCAATGTATTAAAAAAAAACCCACAACATTGTACAATGTTAATCGTCGGAGAATATTGACAGAATTAAATAATATATTAGACTATTTTCAGATTGTGTTGCCAAGTGAAAGGAACGCATGATATGAAGTTGGATGTAAATGCTTTAGGTCGAGATTTTTTCTCCCCAGATCAACCGGTCACGTGTTTTGTCATGTGACATCCGACTCAGGGACAAAATGGCGACGAGAGGACTTGGGTGTGTGTGTCTCTCGATTTTCATCCTGTTTAGTCAGGTACTATTGACACTGGAGTGCGGAGTAGTGACACATACCGAGATAGGTAAGTGTACATGATGGTGCTGTACAGAAATCGTATAATGGTATCGTCATAGTTTTAAAAACAGTTTTTGTTTGTTAATTACCGAAAGTAGTGCTTCACCATCGACAGCACTACCTCTGCAGAACAGTACAGCATTACCACTGGCCGGGCGAAAAATGACTAACTATCATGTAGCCTACATGAACAAATCTATTGGCATCGATTTGCTTCGGTACAATCGAATAAAAACGTCCATTATTTCAGATAAATATCATGTTCCTGGTTCTGTATCTCTTGTCAATTTAAAATGCTTCCTGGTAAATGAACACTGCAAGTTTTGTCGGTTGTTTTATTTTTGGAGATGATGTTCCTGTTGCGGACATTATAATTA
This sequence comes from Gibbula magus, assembly GCA_936450465.1. Taxonomy (NCBI): domain Eukaryota; kingdom Metazoa; phylum Mollusca; class Gastropoda; order Trochida; family Trochidae; genus Gibbula; species Gibbula magus. Next base: position 17,844,348 of record OW388292.1, read on the forward strand.
TGATACTATTAACACATGATTACACAGTCCATTTAAAACTTATTGATCAGGATATTGGGAAATTAAATATTTTTTTAACACCAGAGACCATAAAAGGGACTGGACTCCACAGTATACATGCTTATAATTCATTTCGTATCTTTGACCAGTGGCACATTACGTTACACGTCATGATCGTTAAACATATATGTTTCTCTCTCGTAAAACAGCAAGTTCTCTTGAAGGCAACATATTACCGAAAACAGTCTACGTCACCAAAAGACTTAACTCATACTTTGGGACAGTTCTTACGACATTCAAGAAGATTCACTTTGCAATGATTTTTATATTTATCTGGAAAATAATTTTTTTTATGTTTGGCAATTAAAAATTTAAAATATAATATGCAATTAAAGATTTAAAAAACATACAGGGTAAAGTTATAAGTACACATGTGCACACACACAATGTAACATAGTATATCAAGAATAATATGAGTATCAAATATATATATATACCATAACATAACAATCTATTTTATTCTCACCTGAATTATGTATGATGTTAATGAGTTATAAGTAGGAACATCACGATACACCGATGGACCGGTGCATCGCCGTGGTTCAGTTCACGATACGATACACGATACAGTAAAATAAATCACGATCCAAATTTTAGTGTATATCAATAAACAATTTTAGTGTTTCTTGATCCAATAAAAAAAATAAAACTTTCCATCATTATTTATTTCAGAAACTCAGTTCTTGAAATTGATAGAGTTCTGACTTTTTGTTCATGTTCAAGTTGGAAAACTATTAAAATATGAGATTCATGATCAAGTTGGCTTGTATTTGTTTTTTAACTGTTGTTCACTATCTTGTTAGAAATGTTTAATTGAGATCCTGAAATGGTATCTCTCCGCAAGAATGTCGCATTTACTGTATCGTGATATGTATCGAATTGTGACCTCAGTATCGAGATACGTATCGTATCGTGAGGTACCTGTATCATGACATCCCTAGTTATAAGTTATAAAATTCTAATATAATTCGTGTTTACCCGATATATATATACCTATTATGACCTGATGAAATTTGTAAAAGCCAGAAGAAATACGATGATCCTGAATGCAAACAAAATCAGCCACAATGGTTATTTCAATGACACAAATGCAGATGATCAAGTTGTAACATATTATTATTGAAAACTGTGACTATAGTTAGAAACAGAAAAATACCACGCATGAAATTGATAAGGACTCGCTTGTGTTAAAATACCAGACTTTTAGTAAATATTTGCAGGACAAAAGTCAACACTGGAAACATCATGTAATATTTGCAATACACCTTATGAAACTTTGTCATATCTTTATTTCATACATCCTGGTAACCAAGGAAATATGTTATTATTAAATGAGTTATAAGAGAAACAAAATCGTCACTTTTGAATGTTTTCCAGGATGCCATCTTGTTTTAGCGAGGCACCCAGATATTCCCGCCTGCCCCCGAGGCCAGTCCCTTCAATATATGGTCTCTGATAACACTTACTATATGGCCATGATTAACTTGAAATTTGGTTTATCTACGATAAATGCTTATTGAACAAGTTACATTCTGAAAGGTTGTGGCTATATTAATACATGATTATAAAATATATAACCATTACAGTACTAAGGGTAATTTTTTAAGTTCAATTCAATTCTTTATTACTGAAGTGTAGGCCATAGGCCCATAACTACAAATGTTATATATGACAAGACATGATGTGAACAGCAACAGGTTTTTATAACCCCGGGGGTATATAGTAATATCAATGATTCAGTCCATCCATCGGTCCGTCCGTTCTTCCGTCTGTCCGAAAAAAAATTTTGGCCGATCGATTACAGAAAAACTATTCATCTCATCCTTTTAAAGTTGGTACATATCTTCTTTACCAAAAGGAGAGGTGCAGTGCGAAGTTTAAACCGAATTGGTGAATTTTTGAATTTTTGGCGATTTTTTTGTATTTTTTAACCCTTTAGTTGCGTATATATATTTTACCAATTTTAGCCCCTGTGGCGGAATTTACAGGCTCGCAGCAGCAGTTTGGCATAGGCACTAATTAAGCTCTGCTGGCGGAATTTCCAGGCGGCAATTCCGGTACCGTTTTTTACGAAATATACCACATCTACATGGCGAATACGGGCTATATACGGGCGTTACAATTCAATACAATACAAATTCAAGTCGCGGCACCCGTACACAAATGGTTGCTTCATACCCGCATCTTTGAATTAATTTTCTACGATTTTTTTAAAATTTTCTATTACTTTGTAAAGATTGTCTTTAATTCCGGCCTTATAACATCATAAATTTGGAGCGCGCTACTGAAATTTATATATGGATTTGAAGACCAGATGTTTGTCTTTACAATGATATAAAAATTATTAGAATGCGACCTTTGGTTATAATTCTATTATCATCTAAAGTTTGTCTTTATTTCCAGCTTTATCAAATCAAAACTCCTGAGCGCGCATATTGCGAATTTTATATGTACTTGTAGACAATTAATTCCTCTTTACAATGACATAAAAATTATTAGAATACGACCTATGGTTCAGAAAATATAACCAACGAAAGGAGAGTGACGCTACCTCGACAGTACCACGTGAATGCGTCCCGACGCACACCAAGTTACTGGCACCGCTTGGTCCCCCCGGGGTGGGCTAATTACAGTACCGTTACCTCCTCGAGACCTCCTCGAGGGTGCCAGAGCCGAGCGCGCTAGGAACTAATGGGTACTAATGAGCACAGCATACACTTATCACCGTGGCGAACGCAATACATGTTGCGCGGTGTAAAGTTTGTCTTTATTTCCAGCTTTATAAAATCGTAAATACTTTTCACGCGCATGCGAAAGACAATTTATTCCTCTTTACAATGATATAAAAATTATTGGAATACGTCAAATGTTTCGCAATATATGGAGCGTAAGGAAGGCACCCCCAGTACTTAGAGAATTCATTTTTGAAAAACTAACTTTTTGCGACATCTGGCGCATCACTTGCCGCATGTTTATTTTTCGCTGCGCATATACAAATGATACATGGAATTGAAGACAATTTATTCCTCTTTACGATGATGTAAAAAGAAAAAAATGCGCAACTTCGTTCGGAAGCTATAGTGTGTGAAAGTACTATGAGGCAACCTTTTGAGTGTCGCGCATCATGGGACACGTGCCGCAACTTTAGTTTATCGTGCGCATGTGTAAATTTTATATGGAATCAAAGCCGAATCTTTCCTCTTTACCCCATGTAAGCTTTATGAAAATCGGCCACCCGGTTCAGCATTTATGGGTGGTATTTATGATGCGGTTCTGGCTGAACTTCCAATGAAAGCTCGCATTCACTTTCTCTGTCTCTTTGACAAAATAAAAAATATTTTATTTGCAATGACATGTATTACAATAAAATTACATTCCATTTATGTACAAATATACACACATATTTACCTGCGGTAGTGCGCAGAACAGCTTTAGGGACCTAACAAGGTCTGTATATAATGATTATATACTCGTCCACACTTCGGCTCTCTTTACTTTCAATTTTCCTCTTCTTCATTCCCTTCTTCATTTGTTTCTTGTTCCGTGGCAGTGATGTAAGCCCTGGAGTCAGTGGCGGTGTGATACAGTTTGAAGCATGGTGCGGCGCACAGAGAAACATTACAATCTGTACATTCATATGAAGACTCTCTGCCTACTCGTTGTTTCTTCCTTGCTGGCGCATTGCCTTCTTCTATCTGTTTTGCGAGGACCACGTGTTTTGCCTTAGAGCATACCACACACATCCTTGTGACTTTTTTCTTCCTTCCGACAGCCTGAATCTTCGTCGGAAAGTGACGTCCATGAAGACGAGTGACACTCTCGTCGCTCGTGCTCGGCCGACCACGAGGACGTCTGCACAGCGATGGAACTTGTTCCTTGTCCGCAAATGTTACTATATGTTGCGCCAAAGCCTTTCTGTATTCCCGACTTGTTTTTAGAGGTTTATCTTTGCTATATTCTTTATAAAAGATATAAGAGTTCAACAAGGCAACGTTGAGAACGTGAAACCAAACCCGTTTCCACCACTTCAGGGTCTTCACTTGGAACGGCATGTACGACAACATCTGGTCGGCCCGATCAACACCTCCCATGTACTTGTTGTACGCTGTTACAATGCGCGGCTTGAGAACTGGTTCCCCTGTTGCCCGGTTCTTCTTCCCTGTTTGTTCAAGTTGTGTATCTTCAACAGTAGACATGAGAAGGACTGATTTTCTATCTTCGTAGCGAAGAACGAGTAGGTCATGGTTGTGAGAAACTGTCATGTCCCCTTGCTTAGCTTTCTTTTTAGGCTTCTTGACAGAATCAGGAAGGCCCTTTCGATTGGCTCTCAACGTCCCTGTGGCACTGATTCCCCGCTCCCACAAGTTTATGTACAGATTTGTGGACGAATAATAGTTGTCCATAAAGATGTGATGCCCCTGTCCAACGTAGTCGTTCACCAAGTCCATGACTACATCATAAGTTTTCCCACCTTCAGAAACCGGTTCATTCGTTTTTCCAGTGTAGAGTTTGAACTTGCAAACGTATCCGTTGTGCGAGTCACACAACATGAAAGCCTTTATCCCATACTTCTTAGGCTTGTCGGGAAGATAAACTTTGAAAGATAATTTACCTTTCCAGGGCACCATGCCCTCGTCGACTGAAATGTTTTGATGCGGTTTATACACTCTTGAAAAACGGTGAACTATCCGGTTATACAAGTGTCCAAATTTCTTTATTGGTGAAAAGTTTGGGGTGTTACGGCCCGGGATCTTCTTGTTGTCAGACAAATGTAGGTAGGTTATAAGAAGCCAAAACCTGTCGTGGGGCATGCACTTGGCGAAGAAAGGCGTTGAGGTAACATCACTTGTTGACCAGTACTCAGCAAAGTTTCTCTGCACAACTAATGACATGGCTATTGTCATGGCTACAAATACCTTCATCTCTTCTGCATTTGTGTCTTGCCACTGTTGCATTCTTGAACGGGGTCTTAGAATTTTGTCCTCCATTGCTTGTTTGAAATATCTATTGGTTTCCGTTGCCATATCCTGATAGTCATCTTCATGTATAAACAAATCGAAAAAGTCAATAGGTTGAGGGTTCTCAGGAAGTTCTATGAACTGGCGCAACCCAGTTTGACCAGTGAAAGGCAAATTTACACGTGGCCGCGGACCATACACCCACTCATCAAACGTCTGTGAATTATCTTGATTATATTTTGGTATGTCAGCAAACTCCTCCTCAAAACCACTAAAGTCTTCTTCGGTGGAATTACCGGCGGCTAGAATGTTTCTGGCAATCTCTGTCTCTATATCACTCAGACCATCTGTGTCACCATGTTCACTATCTATGACAGTGTCCCGATCATATGCATCATCACTGTCTAAACCACTGCTGCCATCACTGTCAGTTGACTCGCTTGAAACGGCTTCAAAGCTGCATGTCCTAGTATACATCGCCCTAGGACGTCGCAGCAGGGCCCTGCGTCCACGTCCGCGCAGCATTCTTCTTCAAGCTGTAAATGATTGAAAATGCGTTAGATGTATGCAAAATATAACATGTGATTAGAGAAAATAAACATACAGAGATAATGAATGTGAGCTTCATGGACGTTCATTTGCCATTTTCAGAAACTCCCGGCGCATCTAGGACGACTGCGCCGCAAGTGCCGACGGCTTCTGACATCGCGCCGATTTTGCCGACGCATATGTCAAACGGACCATTTTCTGATTTCCTCGGCGACGTGTATACTACTACGTCAGGGAAGCTCGGGTTGTCAGTTGCCGAATGACTTCTCTTTTCGAGATGCAGAGCATCCAAGGAGCAGTCTATCGAGGCGGAGCTCGGACCCATGGGAACATGCTCCCATGCTCTCCGGGAATTCCCGTACCCGTCTTCCGCGGCGGACCCCGGATTCAATCGCGGGACAGGTTTTCCATGTTCGAGAGAGAGAACCAGAGGCTCCAAGGAACAATCCTGTGGGACGAACCCCGGATTCTATTGGGAATGGCTTCCCATGCCCTCTCGACATATATAGCAGAAACCTTTATACCTCGGAATGACACGTTATTTTCAAAGTAGAAATTTTTTTTAATTTGTACAAAGAGGTTGGGGGTTGGCGACCAAAAGCGGGTGGGTCCCCGCACACCCCGGTAGATATTTATAGTTGTGGGTCGGTCCCTAAGATGACGGACCACGCCCATGTTCATGGGAATTTTTTCTCATTATGTCATGGCGAATCCCGTCGGAAATTCCCCTGCTCACGAAAAAAATAATACCTAAAAAAGTAATTGCGATACAAAATTCAGAGGAATCAAATTATCCATCTGCTCAGTTCAGTCCGCTACACTTATAAATAATTGTTCAAATCTTATTGAATGAAACGTCTTTTATTCAATAATGTTAAAAATAAAATAATAAATTCAATTCACTGGTTTGGAAGGGTGCGCCCTCGCATTTGAATTTTAGAAATGCAAACCTTTCGCAAATGCCATCACTAACAAAAAAGTTCCCTCGCATTTGAATTTTAGAAATGCAAACCTTTCGCAAATGCCATCACTAACAAAAAAGTTCACGCATTTTTAGAAAACTCCGAAAAGGCTATACACCATGCGGCGGGTCCCGTACTCAAATATATTTTCGTTTTTATGTTATATTTTTTTTTCCAAAACTGGAAACGAAATTCCGTCATGACAGTTGTTCATCGTTTATAAAGCTCTATATTTGCGTATCAAAAGAACAGTATTTTAGTTATATTTTATCATACTTCTTCACTTTTGCGTACATCAGTATTGCGGTGCTTCGCGCATGCAGAGTTCTTCCAGAAAAAATGTGAAAAATTATGCATGGAATTGAAGACAATGTTTTCCTCTTTACAATGATGTAAAAATTATAAAAATGCGGTTCAAAAGTTATAAAGCCCGTAATGATGATGTATGCTAAGAACGCCACTTATTCAAAGCTGAATATCGACTTCTGCACGACACTTGGCGCATCAAAAGTTATTGCTGAAAATACGCATATTTTATATGGAATTGAAGACAATTCTTTTATCTATATACTGATAAAAAAATTATGAAAATATCCCAAGTAGTTTCTTAGAAATAGAGCGCCGAGGCATGTTGGGGTAAATGCGCCACATGTTTTAAAGATAAAAAGTGCGAAAATCGCCTATCTCTGTGCGATTGCTGTATTTTCAGTTTTGTTAGCGCATTTTTATATGGGAATAAAGGCCATTCTTTCCTCTTTATTTTGGTATAAACAAAATTGAAAACAACCAATTGGTTCATATGATACGAAGTGCGAGAGAAAGGTAGCTTATCGCAATAACTTCCCGTAATTAGAGGCTATCTGCCCATGTGGCGGGACGCGAGACAGATAAGCATGTACGGGCCCAGCTCACCCCGGGGCAGTGCAGACACTTACGCGATAATTTGCCGCCGGGCAGATTAGCCATCGGAGCGAAGCCCGACAAAATTGGCCTTTTATAAAGCTAATTATCGATGCGTTACGGGTCAACAATGCACACGCAAATTGGTGTTAATTTTGCTGGACATTCCGACCAGATACTGATCAAAGCTTCATTCTCATGGCGGGCTGCGGAGCATAAATACAGCCATTCTCATGGAGCGACTCACGGACACAATCTACTCGGGACCCGTTGCCACAGCTAGCAAACTAGCGAGACAGCCGTGAAATATTCTAAGTATAGGATCCGGGATCCGTATTGAGGCACCTCAGAATCGCTTATAGCCCGCCCGGATAATTCCGGGACCCGCAAGTTAAGGCTTAACTTACCGGTAGTCATATTCTGAGCATTTTTTGTCCAATCGATAACAGAAAAACTATTCAGCTCAACCTTTTCAAAGTTGGTACTATCATCTTTACCAATAGGAGAGGTGCAGTGCAAAGTTTAAACCAAATTTTTGAATTTTTGGCGAATTTTTTGTATTTTTTAACCTACCAGTAGTCATATTCTGAGCATTTTTTGTCCGAACATTTTTTGTCCAATCGATTACAGAAAAACTATTCATCTCATCCTTTTCAAATTTGGCACATGTCTTTTTGACCACTAGGAGAGGTGCTCTGCAAAATGTAACACGATTTGGTGAATTTTGGCGATTTTTAAAAATTTGTTTACTTCGTCATATTCATAGCTAAAATGAATGAAGCTAGTTCTGTGTTGTGATTTGTTGACTTTATCAGTTTCTTTTTTATGTAACTTTCATAAAAAGTTACTTCTGTGTTCTTGTTGATATATTTCCATGGGTGATATTTTGGAAAAAGTTAAATTTTCTTTCCTTTCAGCCATAAACTGCTGTACCGGTATATCCCTCACTGTGCCTACAGGGGTGTGCTCCCATGTACCTGTTGTTTCAAGTCACTCAAATGAATTATATGATGGATTAATTTCCCAAAAAAAGTTGAAATCAGTGGTAATGGCAGTAGTGTATTGTTACCCCTACCTTTTCAAGTTACTATTATAATTCCTACTTTTACTCAAACCACTTTAAAACACTTTAATCTTAGCAATTACATTTCATAGCTTATCACTCCTTAGGTGTGCAGACACCTCTCTCTAAGTAAAATAAAACTGTCTTTAACTTTAACAGTCGGGGTATTAGTGACCCACGCTTATTTTTTTGCTTGTTATTAGTATGATGTAGCTATGCTGCTGGGTTACTTTTGCATGTAGGAAAGAAATTGTACCAACAGATTTACAGGTCAGAAATATTAAATAAATTTATGATGAAATTGAAACTTCCTTACCTACTATCTCTGTAACAATCGGTTGTAAAACTTAATCGTAAGGAAAAAAACTTTGATATTACATATATAAAGTCAACAGACTTGTGATGGCCAGGGAAAAGAAAGGGTTCTCCTTCGTGAATCATTGTTACAATTATGTCCAATGACCCTTTGCTCTGTCTAATGCAAAATTAAACGTTTAAAATTATTTGGAATGCTTGATAGCAAATAGCCTGCCACCCCATGAGCAAGGATTTGTTTAATTGAACAGGAATCAGCTTGTTGATGCTAAAGCAAGAACATACACGTCAAAGTTTATTGGTCCAATGCAATTTCTGTTTACCAATGATGTGAAGGTGTCATGTAAGAATTCTTTTGGTAGTACCGGTAGGTATTTTGCTGAACTTTTTCCATATTATTTCTTATGTAACTTCAGCGGAAAGAGCAATTCATCACTTCGCAGACGAGAATTTACAGTTTACTTACCAAAAGGTAAATGAATTTTTAAAATTCACATAATTTCTTAGAGTTCATAAATAATATAATTCAGATACATTTTTGATCTTTTTTTAAATTTCAACATTTTATGATGAATGCTTTACACAGTAACTTTAAAGTCTTAAGTAACTGAGTCAACATTTCTACAATCTTTTGTAAAGTAATATTAAAAAAAAAACAGTTTACAGTTTGTAAAGATAAGTATACAAAAGTTATCCATGTCTCTCAAATATTTAAAATGAGGCAAGTTTATTAAGAGTTTTGATGACGTTTTGATTGTTCCACCCATCATTGTTCCTCCCCAGCTAATAAGGAAACACGAGGATGCCTTCCAGGCTGGGAACCCGTACCCCGACGCTTTCTATCTCAGTGTGTGCGCTGGTGGTGAGTGCATACCATTCATAAAGATTAGGGATCACTTCTCCCATTTAGATATCTCCCTGAATAAAACTGTCAATGGGAAAAAAATACCTCCTTTTGTCTAAGTGTGGATTTTTTCAGGAAGATCTCAAGCCTGAAGACCTGTTTGACTTATGGCGCAGTCTGTCATCTGTTATCATGACCCTCCCTCTAAAATATGCGCATGTTTTGAATTGTTGCCTGCCCATCAGTGATAAATTTGTTGAATAATAGGGCCAGTTGCCTAGTTTGTGTGATTTTCAATTTTTGATGGGAAATATTCTGCAGGGCCTGCTTAAAGGTCTGGTTGATTTTCTAACTCATTAAAGGTCTGATTGCCAGTAAAGACTAAAAAGAATTTCGAACACTGGAGCTAGACATTGTCCCTAAAACTGTTAAATGACATGTTCTACGTGTAGAATAAAGTTTGTTCATTTGGTTAGTGATCCACCCTCAAATATGGGCGTGACAGGGTGACCACACTCAAACATTCTTTCGACTTCTCACAAGAAACTAGTTGCATTAGGAAGCTAACATTTTGCGAATATCATCTTCATTGGAATGGGGGACTAAGATTTTTGTGTGACAGAGGTCCAAAATAGTCTTTCAAGGGTGATGATAAATTGAAGGTAATCACATAGATCTGGTCATAATCTTTCAAATGTTTATATCTGTAGCACCAAAAATAAGCTAAATATAGATTTTATAATCTTAAGAACCTTCCTCCTTTAATGAGCATAAGTTAACTATTTATAAAGAAAAGTTAAGTGAGCGGTTGGAGACAGCTATCCCTGTAGTAAGTGATTATTGCATGGGGCTGGCTGGTGGAAATGTTTTGTTTTTATATATGATGCAATTCTCAGCTATTTTCAAAGTCATTTCAGGCATTTAGACAAAATAATTAACAATGTATTACTTGAGAAAACATTTATTTATCTCTAAACATAGAGGTAATAAATCCTGCAAATCCTGCAGAGCCAAAAGCTCTATTTTTGCCTGTTTGCTTTTTTGCAGGTATATACCATAATGTATCTGAAGACACACACTGGTCAGAGTTTATCAACGTAACACTGCACTATATACAGAAGAACCATCCGGCACCATGGGATGAGGTGATGTTGGATCTGTTTGTTTTATAGTTATAAATAGTTATATTGTCTTTTTATTCCTTTTCAGTTCTACAGGCCTATTAAGCCAGATGTGCTTTAGGCATGGACAGTTATTTGATGTCCATTGTTCACTGTAAATGTTTTACATGTTCAACATCACCATTTCCAGAAGTGCTTATATTTTATCATCATATTATTTATTATCATTATCATATGATATTTTACTCCATTGAGTATTTGAGTATATTGTATGATTGTCTTTTTTTGTATCTGTCCTTCAATAAAATACAATAGAATAAAAAAATATATTTTCTTTTGCCTAACATAAAATTTATTTCCGTTCCTTGTCCAGGCCACAGAGAAACTTGTTGTGTTCGTGCTGGGGTTGGTCTCCCACCAGGTGGCCGACATCTCCTGGCACAACCTCGGCATCTCTCAGGGCTTCCTCCAAACCATGGCTAATGTGAGTTTATACTTTAATTTAGCAAAACAGTTCGGCGTTTTAGCTCATCAACAATACCTATGAATAAATGAGTAAAAAACATTACATTGTAATATCACTTGTTACCTTCGAGGTTCACATATTTTAAAATGCCATTTTAGTGTATTTTCCTCAATTTCATAACTTGGTAATAAAAGAACATTTGTGTCTTGCTCTTGCTTAGATAAATACTAACATTCAGGCATTCATATCATGAACAAAGAATGACAGACGGATAAAGACAGAATTTTCATATTTGATGCATGTGAGATTTGTGATATTACACTGAAAGGACAAATATTTTCTTTGTTACACATGCTTCTGTGGTCAAAATGTGTTGTTGGACTTCACACCATTGTTGCACTGTCACTTGTAACCGCAATGAAATTGTATTGATTGCAGAAGTGATATACCATTGTACACGTGATACCATCCCGTCTGTAATATCATACCATTGTACATGTGATACCATTCCCTCTGTAATATCATACAATTGTACACATGATGCCATCCTCTGTAATATTCCATCGTACACATGATGCCATCCCCTCTGTAATATACCATTGTACACATGATGCCATCCCCTCTGTAATATACCATTGTACACATGATGCCATCCCCTCTGTAATATACCATTGTACACATGATGCCATCCCCTCTGTAATATACCACTGTAACCATGCCATCCCCTCTGTAATATACCACTGTACACATGATGCCATCCTCTCTGTAATATACCATTGTACACATGATGCCATCCTCTCTGTAATATACCATTGTACACGTGCCATCCTCTGTAATATACCATTGTACACATGATGCCATCCTCTCTGTAATATACCATTGTACACATGCCATCCTCTGTAATATACCATTGTACACATGCCATCCTCTGTAATATACCATTGTACACATGCCATCCTCTGTAATATACCACTGTACACATGATGCCATCCCCTCTGTAATATACCATTGTACACATGCCATCCTCTGTAATATACCATGTACACATGCCATCCTCTGTAATATACCATTGTACACATGCCATCCTCTGTAATATACCATTGTACACATGCCATCCTCTGTAATATACCATTGTACACATGCCATCCTCTGTAATATACCATTGTACACATGCCATCCTCTGTAATATACCACTGTACACATGATGCCATCCCCTCTGTAATATACCATTGTACACATGATGCCATCCCCTCTGTAATATACCACTGTAACCATGCCATCCCCTCTGTAATATACCACTGTACACATGATGCCATCCCCTCTGTAATATACCATTGTACACATGATGCCATCCTCTCTGTAATATACCATTGTACACATGATGCCATCCTCTCTGTAATATACCATTGTACACATGATGCCATCCCCTCTGTAATATACCACTGTAACCATGCCATCCCCTCTGTAATATACCACTGTACACATGATGCCATCCCCTCTGTAATATACCATTGTACACATGATGCCATCCTCTCTGTAATATACCATTGTACACATGCCATCCTCTGTAATAGTGGTATATAACATTGGACGAATCCGGAAGTACATTGACTTGGATACATCTAAAACTCTAGTACATGCATATGTCACTTCAAAAATTGACTATTGCAATTCCTTGGTGTCAGGCTCTTGTTCCACTCAACATCTGCAACGCATTCAAAATAAAGCAGCTCGCATTATTACTCGCACCAAACCAAATGAGCACATAACACCCATCCTCAAGCAGTTGCACTGGCTCCCTGTGAAGCGTCGTATCACCTTCAAGATCCTCGTTCTCACCTACTCTGCCCTTCACCTCCACTCTGCTCCACCATACTTGAAGAACATTCTCCGTGTATATACTCCGATTCGAAACCTCCGTTCCTCAGATATGATGCAACTAACTGTACCCACTGTTACTACCAAACTAGCCGAAGCTGCCTTTTCAGTAGTAGGACCAAAGCTGTGGAATACACTTCCAGTGTCCATCAAGAGTGCAGACTCTTTATCATCGTTTAAGACCATGTTAAAAACACACTTGTTTGAAGATGACCACTGAAACAACCTTGTGAAGCGCCGGTGAGCAGGACTCCTGGAACTGAGGCGCTATATAAATTCATTATTATTATTATTATTATTATTAATATACCATTGTACACATGCCATCCTCTGTAATATACCATTGTACACATGCCATCCTACGGGATACGGGATAGCTCAGTCGGCAAGAGCGCCGGTCTCACGTTGCTGAGGTCCGGGGTTCGAATCCCATCCAGGCCAAGGTGTAAAAACCTGGAGTTCACCTCTGTTAGAACTCTATAAGTGTCACCCTGGAGCCCTAGTGTGTAGTGCAACAAAAACTACGCACTTAAAAGATCCCACGAATTCATGTCAGTGGCTGAATGGTGGATACATGAACACGTGCATACGCCGAGCTGTCGGTTATCAGCGTTCAGCAGTGTTGGACAAACTGCTGTGACTATGTGTCTCAGTTCACCCAGCTGGAAATGGGTACCCTGTGAGGCATAGAAAGGTCCCTAAACTGAGCGCCACATATGGCTGCTGGTTGAATACTCCCCAGGGAGTTGAATTGGAAAAAATGATTGGACGGTGAAAGAATGCCATTGACCAGGGGAAACAATGTAAGCGCCTTGAGCAACCACTAGTGGATGGATATGTGCGCTATATAAATATCCTAATAATAATAATAATAATAATAATAATCCTCTGTAATATACCATTGTTCACATGATGCCATCCCCTCTGTAATATACCACTGTACACATGATGCCATCCCCTCTGTAATATACCACTGTACACATGATGCCATCCCCTCTGTAATATACCATTGTACACATGATGCCATCCTCTCTGTAATATACCATTGTACACATGATGCCATCCTCTCTGTAATATACCATTGTACACATGCCATCCTCTGTAATATACCATTGTACACATGCCATCATCTGTAATATACCATTGTACACATGCCATCCTCTGTAATATACCATTGTACACATGATGCCATCCCCTCTGTAATATACCACTGTACACATGATGCCATCCCCTCTGTAATATACCACTGTACACATGATGCCATCCCCTCTGTAATATACCACTGTACACATGATGCCATCCTCTCTGTAATATACCACTGTACACATGATGCCATCCCCTCTGTAATATACCACTGTACACATGATGCCATCCCCTCTGTAATATACCATTGTACACATGATGCCATCCTCTCTGTAATATACCATTGTACACATGCCATCCTCTGTAATATACCATTGTACACATGCCATCCTCTGTAATATACCATTGTACACATGCCATCCTCTGTAATATACCATTGTACACATGCCATCCTCTGTAATATACCATTGTACACATGATGCCATCCCCTCTGTAATATACCACTGTACACATGATGCCATCCCCTCTGTAATATACCACTGTACACATGATGCCATCCCCTCTGTAATATACCATTGTACACATGATGCCATCCCCTCTGTAATATACCATTGTACACATGATGCCATCCCCTCTGTAATATACCACTGTAACCATGCCATCCCCTCTGTAATATACCACTGTACACATGATGCCATCCCCTCTGTAATATACCATTGTACACATGATGCCATCCCCTCTGTAATATACCATTGTACACATGATGCCATCCTCTCTGTAATATACCATTGTACACATGATGCCATCCCCTCTGTAATATACCATTGTACACATGATGCCATCCTCTCTGTAATATACCATTGTACACATGCCATCCTCTGTAATATACCATTGTACACATGCCATCCTCTGTAATATACCATTGTACACATGCCATCCTCTGTAATATACCATTGTACACATGATGCCATCCCCTCTGTAATATACTACTGTACACATGATGCCATCCCCTCTGTAATATACCACTGTACACATGATGCCATCCCCTCTGTAATATACCATTGTACACATGATGCCATCCCCTCTGTAATATACCATTGTACACATGATGCCATCCTCTCTGTAATATACCATTGTACACATGCCATCCTCTGTAATATACCATTGTACACATGCCATCCTCTGTAATATACCATTGTACACATGCCATCCTCTGTAATATACCATTGTACACATGATGCCATCCCCTCTGTAATATACCACTGTACACATGATGCCATCCCCTCTGTAATATACCACTGTACACATGATGCCATCCCCTCTGTAATATACCACTGTACACATGATGCCATCCCCTCTGTAATATACCACTGTACACATGATGCCATCCCCTCTGTAATATACCACTGTACACATGATGCCATCCCCTCTGTAATATACCATTGTACACATGATGCCATCCTCTCTGTAATATACCATTGTACACATGATGCCATCCCCTCTGTAATATACCACTGTAACCATGCCATCCCCTCTGTAATATACCACTGTACACATGATGCCATCCCCTCTGTAATATACCATTGTACACATGATGCCATCCTCTCTGTAATATACCATTGTACACATGCCATCCTCTGTAATATACCATTGTACACATGCCATCCTCTGTAATATACCATTGTACACATGCCATTCTCTGTAATATACCATTGAAAACATGCCATCCTCTGTAATATACCATTGTACACATGATGCCATCCCCTCTGTAATATACCACTGTACACATGATGCCATCCCCTCTGTAATATACCACTGTACACATGATGCCATCCCCTCTGTAATATACCATTGTACACATGATGCCATCCCCTCTGTAATATACCATTGTACACATGATGCCATCCCCTCTGTAATATACCACTGTAACCATGCCATCCCCTCTGTAATATACCACTGTACACATGATGCCATCCCCTCTGTAATATACCATTGTACACATGATGCCATCCCCTCTGTAATATACCATTGTACACATGATGCCATCCTCTCTGTAATATACCATTGTACACATGATGCCATCCCCTCTGTAATATACCATTGTACACATGATGCCATCCCCTCTGTAATATACCACTGTAACCATGCCATCCCCTCTGTAATATACCACTGTACACATGATGCCATCCCCTCTGTAATATACCACTGTAACCATGCCATCCCCTCTGTAATATACCACTGTACACATGATGCCATCCCCTCTGTAATATACCACTGTAACCATGCAATCCCCTCTGTAATATACCACTGTACACATGATGCCATCCCCTCTGTAATATACCATTGTACACATGATGCCATCCCCTCTGTAATATACCATTGTACACATGATGCCATCCCCTCTGTAATATACCAGTGTAACCATGCCATCACCTCTGTAATATACCACTGTAACCATGCCATCCCCTCTGTAATATACCACTGTACACATGATGCCATCCCCTCTGTAATATACCATTGTACACATGATGCCATCCCCTCTGTAATATACCACTGTAACCATGCCATCCCCTCTGTAATATACCACTGTACACATGATGCCATCCTCTCTGTAATATACCATTGTACACATGCCATCCTCTGTAATATACCATTGTACATGATGCCATCCTCTGTAATATACCATTGTACACATGCCATCCTCTGTAATATACCATTGTACACATGATGCCATCCCCTCTGTAATATACCACTGTACACATGATGCCATCCCCTCTGTAATATACCACTGTACACATGATGCCATCCCCTCTGTAATATACCACTGTACACATGATGCCATCCCCTCTGTAATATACCACTGTACACATGATGCCATCCCCTCTGTAATATACCACTGTACACATGATGCCATCCCCTCTGTAATATACCATTGTACACATGATGCCATCCTCTCTGTAATATACCATTGTACACATGATGCCATCCCCTCTGTAATATACCACTGTAACCATGCCATCCCCTCTGTAATATACCACTGTACACATGATGCCATCCCCTCTGTAATATACCATTGTACACATGATGCCATCCTCTCTGTAATATACCATTGTACACATGATGCCATCCTCTCTGTAATATACCATTGTACACATGATGCCATCCCCTCTGTAATATACCACTGTAACCATGCCATCCCCTCTGTAATATACCACTGTACACATGATGCCATCCCCTCTGTAATATACCATTGTACACATGATGCCATCCTCTCTGTAATATACCATTGTACACATGCCATCCTCTGTAATATACCATTGTACACATGCCATCCTCTGTAATATACCATTGTACACATGCCATCCTACGGGATACGGGATAGCTCAGTCGGCAAGAGCGCCGGTCTCACGTTGCTGAGGTCCGGGGTTCGAATCCCATCCAGGCCAAGGTGTAAAAACCTGGAGTTCACCTCTGTTAGAACTCTATAAGTGTCACCCTGGAGCCCTAGTGTGTAGTGCAACAAAAACTACGCACTTAAAAGATCCCACGAATTCATGTCAGTGGCTGAATGGTGGATACATGAACACGTGCATACGCCGAGCTGTCGGTTATCAGCGTTCAGCAGTGTTGGACAAACTGCTGTGACTATGTGTCTCAGTTCACCCAGCTGGAAATGGGTACCCTGTGAGGCATAGAATGGTCCCTAAACTGAGCGCCACATATGGCTGCTGGTTGAATACTCCCCAGGGAGTTGAATTGGAAAAAATGATTGGACGGTGAAAGAATGCCATTGACCAGGGGAAACAATGTAAGCGCCTTGAGCAACCACTAGTGGATGGATATGTGCGCTATATAAATATCCTAATAATAATAATAATAATAATAATAATCCTCTGTAATATACCATTGTTCACATGATGCCATCCCCTCTGTAATATACCACTGTACACATGATGCCATCCCCTCTGTAATATACCACTGTACACATGATGCCATCCCCTCTGTAATATACCATTGTACACATGATGCCATCCTCTCTGTAATATACCATTGTACACATGATGCCATCCTCTCTGTAATATACCATTGTACACATGCCATCCTCTGTAATATACCATTGTACACATGCCATCATCTGTAATATACCATTGTACACATGCCATCCTCTGTAATATACCATTGTACACATGATGCCATCCCCTCTGTAATATACCACTGTACACATGATGCCATCCCCTCTGTAATATACCACTGTACACATGATGCCATCCCCTCTGTAATATACCACTGTACACATGATGCCATCCCCTCTGTAATATACCACTGTACACATGATGCCATCCCCTCTGTAATATACCACTGTACACATGATGCCATCCCCTCTGTAATATACCATTGTACACATGATGCCATCCTCTCTGTAATATACCACTGTACACATGATGCCATCCCCTCTGTAATATACCACTGTACACATGATGCCATCCCCTCTGTAATATACCATTGTACACATGATGCCATCCTCTCTGTAATATACCATTGTACACATGCCATCCTCTGTAATATACCATTGTACACATGCCATCCTCTGTAATATACCATTGTACACATGCCATCCTCTGTAATATACCATTGTACACATGCCATCCTCTGTAATATACCATTGTACACATGATGCCATCCCCTCTGTAATATACCACTGTACACATGATGCCATCCCCTCTGTAATATACCACTGTACACATGATGCCATCCCCTCTGTAATATACCATTGTACACATGATGCCATCCCCTCTGTAATATACCATTGTACACATGATGCCATCCCCTCTGTAATATACCACTGTAACCATGCCATCCCCTCTGTAATATACCACTGTACACATGATGCCATCCCCTCTGTAATATACCATTGTACACATGATGCCATCCCCTCTGTAATATACCATTGTACACATGATGCCATCCTCTCTGTAATATACCATTGTACACATGATGCCATCCCCTCTGTAATATACCATTGTACACATGATGCCATCCTCTCTGTAATATACCATTGTACACATGCCATCCTCTGTAATATACCATTGTACACATGCCATCCTCTGTAATATACCATTGTACACATGCCATCCTCTGTAATATACCATTGTACACATGATGCCATCCCCTCTGTAATATACTACTGTACACATGATGCCATCCCCTCTGTAATATACCACTGTACACATGATGCCATCCCCTCTGTAATATACCATTGTACACATGATGCCATCCCCTCTGTAATATACCATTGTACACATGATGCCATCCTCTCTGTAATATACCATTGTACACATGCCATCCTCTGTAATATACCATTGTACACATGCCATCCTCTGTAATATACCATTGTACACATGATGCCATCCCCTCTGTAATATACCACTGTACACATGATGCCATCCCCTCTGTAATATACCACTGTACACATGATGCCATCCCCTCTGTAATATACCACTGTACACATGATGCCATCCCCTCTGTAATATACCACTGTACACATGATGCCATCCCCTCTGTAATATACCACTGTACACATGATGCCATCCCCTCTGTAATATACCATTGTACACATGCCATCCTCTGTAATATACCATTGTACACATGCCATCCTCTGTAATATACCATTGTACACATGCCATCCTACGGGATACGGGATAGCTCAGTCGGCAAGAGCGCCGGTCTCACGTTGCTGAGGTCCGGGGTTCGAATCCCATCCAGGCCAAGGTGTAAAAACCTGGAGTTCACCTCTGTTAGAACTCTATAAGTGTCACCCTGGAGCCCTAGTGTGTAGTGCAACAAAAACTACGCACTTAAAAGATCCCACGAATTCATGTCAGTGGCTGAATGGTGGATACATGAACACGTGCATACGCCGAGCTGTCGGTTATCAGCGTTCAGCAGTGTTGGACAAACTGCTGTGACTATGTGTCTCAGTTCACCCAGCTGGAAATGGGTACCCTGTGAGGCATAGAATGGTCCCTAAACTGAGCGCCACATATGGCTGCTGGTTGAATACTCCCCAGGGAGTTGAATTGGAAAAAATGATTGGACGGTGAAAGAATGCCATTGACCAGGGGAAACAATGTAAGCGCCTTGAGCAACCACTAGTGGATGGATATGTGCGCTATATAAATATCCTAATAATAATAATAATAATAATAATAATCCTCTGTAATATACCATTGTTCACATGATGCCATCCCCTCTGTAATATACCACTGTACACATGATGCCATCCCCTCTGTAATATACCACTGTACACATGATGCCATCCCCTCTGTAATATACCATTGTACACATGATGCCATCCTCTCTGTAATATACCATTGTACACATGATGCCATCCTCTCTGTAATATACCATTGTACACATGCCATCCTCTGTAATATACCATTGTACACATGCCATCATCTGTAATATACCATTGTACACATGCCATCCTCTGTAATATACCATTGTACACATGATGCCATCCCCTCTGTAATATACCACTGTACACATGATGCCATCCCCTCTGTAATATACCACTGTACACATGATGCCATCCCCTCTGTAATATACCACTGTACACATGATGCCATCCCCTCTGTAATATACCACTGTACACATGATGCCATCCCCTCTGTAATATACCACTGTACACATGATGCCATCCCCTCTGTAATATACCATTGTACACATGATGCCATCCTCTCTGTAATATACCACTGTACACATGATGCCATCCCCTCTGTAATATACCACTGTACACATGATGCCATCCCCTCTGTAATATACCATTGTACACATGATGCCATCCTCTCTGTAATATACCATTGTACACATGCCATCCTCTGTAATATACCATTGTACACATGCCATCCTCTGTAATATACCATTGTACACATGCCATCCTCTGTAATATACCATTGTACACATGCCATCCTCTGTAATATACCATTGTACACATGATGCCATCCCCTCTGTAATATACCACTGTACACATGATGCCATCCCCTCTGTAATATACCACTGTACACATGATGCCATCCCCTCTGTAATATACCATTGTACACATGATGCCATCCCCTCTGTAATATACCATTGTACACATGATGCCATCCCCTCTGTAATATACCACTGTAACCATGCCATCCCCTCTGTAATATACCACTGTACACATGATGCCATCCCCTCTGTAATATACCATTGTACACATGATGCCATCCCCTCTGTAATATACCATTGTACACATGATGCCATCCTCTCTGTAATATACCATTGTACACATGATGCCATCCCCTCTGTAATATACCATTGTACACATGATGCCATCCTCTCTGTAATATACCATTGTACACATGCCATCCTCTGTAATATACCATTGTACACATGCCATCCTCTGTAATATACCATTGTACACATGCCATCCTCTGTAATATACCATTGTACACATGATGCCATCCCCTCTGTAATATACTACTGTACACATGATGCCATCCCCTCTGTAATATACCACTGTACACATGATGCCATCCCCTCTGTAATATACCATTGTACACATGATGCCATCCCCTCTGTAATATACCATTGTACACATGATGCCATCCTCTCTGTAATATACCATTGTACACATGCCATCCTCTGTAATATACCATTGTACACATGCCATCCTCTGTAATATACCATTGTACACATGATGCCATCCCCTCTGTAATATACCACTGTACACATGATGCCATCCCCTCTGTAATATACCACTGTACACATGATGCCATCCCCTCTGTAATATACCACTGTACACATGATGCCATCCCCTCTGTAATATACCACTGTACACATGATGCCATCCCCTCTGTAATATACCACTGTACACATGATGCCATCCCCTCTGTAATATACCATTGTACACATGATGCCATCCTCTCTGTAATATACCATTGTACACATGATGCCATCCCCTCTGTAATATACCACTGTAACCATGCCATCCCCTCTGTAATATACCACTGTACACATGATGCCATCCCCTCTGTAATATACCATTGTACACATGATGCCATCCTCTCTGTAATATACCATTGTACACATGCCATCCTCTGTAATATACCATTGTACACATGCCATCCTCTGTAATATACCATTGTACACATGCCATCCTCTGTAATATACCATTGTACACATGCCATCCTCTGTAACATACCATTGTACACATGATGCCATCCCCTCTGTAATATACCACTGTACACATGATGCCATCCCCTCTGTAATATACCACTGTACACATGATGCCATCCCCTCTGTAATATACCATTGTACACATGATGCCATCCCCTCTGTAATATACCATTGTACACATGATGCCATCCCCTCTGTAATATACCACTGTAACCATGCCATCCCCTCTGTGATAACCACTGTACACATGATGCCATCCCCTCTGTAATATACCATTGTACACATGATGCCATCCCCTCTGTAATATACCATTGTACACATGATGCCATCCTCTCTGTAATATACCATTGTACACATGATGCCATCCCCTCTGTAATATACCATTGTACACATGATGCCATCCCCTCTGTAATATACCACTGTAACCATGCCATCCCCTCTGTAATATACCACTGTACACATGATGCCATCCCCTCTGTAATATACCACTGTAACCATGCCATCCCCTCTGTAATATACCACTGTACACATGATGCCATCCCCTCTGTAATATACCACTGTAACCATGCCATCCCCTCTGTAATATACCACTGTACACATGATGCCATCCCCTCTGTAATATACCATTGTACACATGATGCCATCCCCTCTGTAATATACCATTGTACACATGATGCCATCCCCTCTGTAATATACCACTGTAACCATGCCATCCCCTCTGTAATATACCACTGTAACCATGCCATCCCCTCTGTAATATACCACTGTACACATGATGCCATCCCCTCTGTAATATACCACTGTAACCATGCCATCCCCTCTGTAATATACCACTGTACACATGATGCCATCCTCTCTGTAATATACCATTGTACACATGCCATCCTCTGTAATATACCATTGTACATGATGCCATCCTCTGTAATATACCATTGTACACATGCCATCCTCTGTAATATACCATTGTACACATGATGCCATCCCCTCTGTAATATACCACTGTACACATGATGCCATCCCCTCTGTAATATACCACTGTACACATGATGCCATCCCCTCTGTAATATACCACTGTACACATGATGCCATCCCCTCTGTAATATACCACTGTACACATGATGCCATCCCCTCTGTAATATACAACTGTACACATGATGCCATCCCCTCTGTAATATACCATTGTACACATGATGCCATCCTCTCTGTAATATACCATTGTACACATGATGCCATCCCCTCTGTAATATACCACTGTAACCATGCCATCCCCTCTGTAATATACCACTGTACACATGATGCCATCCCCTCTGTAATATACCATTGTACACATGATGCCATCCTCTCTGTAATATACCATTGTACACATGCCATCCTCTGTAATATACCATTGTACACATGCCATCCTCTGTAATATACCATTGTACACATGCCATCCTCTGTAATATACCATTGTACACATGCCATCCTCTGTAATATACCATTGTACACATGATGCCATCCCCTCTGTAATATACCACTGTACACATGATGCCATCCCCTCTGTAATATACCACTGTACACATGATGCCATCCCCTCTGTAATATACCATTGTACACATGATGCCATCCCCTCTGTAATATACCATTGTACACATGATGCCATCCCCTCTGTAATATACCACTGTAACCATGCCATCCCCTCTGTAATATACCACTGTACACATGATGCCATCCCCTCTGTAATATACCATTGTACACATGATGCCATCCCCTCTGTAATATACCATTGTACACATGATGCCATCCTCTCTGTAATATACCATTGTACACATGATGCCATCCCCTCTGTAATATACCATTGTACACATGATGCCATCCCCTCTGTAATATACCACTGTAACCATGCCATCCCCTCTGTAATATACCACTGTACACATGATGCCATCCCCTCTGTAATATACCACTGTAACCATGCCATCCCCTCTGTAATATACCACTGTACACATGATGCCATCCCCTCTGTAATATACCACTGTAACCATGCCATCCCCTCTGTAATATACCACTGTACACATGATGCCATCCCCTCTGTAATATACCATTGTACACATGATGCCATCCCCTCTGTAATATACCATTGTACACATGATGCCATCCCCTCTGTAATATACCACTGTAACCATGCCATCCCCTCTGTAATATACCACTGTAACCATGCCATCCCCTCTGTAATATACCACTGTACACATGATGCCATCCCCTCTGTAATATACCACTGTAACCATGCCATCCCCTCTGTAATATACCACTGTACACATGATGCCATCCTCTCTGTAATATACCATTGTACACATGCCATCCTCTGTAATATACCATTGTACACATGCCATCCTCTGTAATATACCATTGTACACATGCCATCCTCTGTAATATACCATTGTACACATGATGCCATCCCCTCTGTAATATACCACTGTACACATGATGCCATCCCCTCTGTAATATACCACTGTACACATGATGCCATCCCCTCTGTAATATACCACTGTACACATGATGCCATCCCCTCTGTAATATACCACTGTACACATGATGCCATCCCCTCTGTAATATACCACTGTACACATGATGCCATCCCCTCTGTAATATACCACTGTACACATGATGCCATCCCCTCTGTAATATACCATTGTACACATGATGCCATCCCCTCTGTAATATACCATTGTACACATGATGCCATCCCCTCTGTAATATACCACTGTAACCATGCCATCCCCTCTGTAATATACCACTGTAACCATGCCATCCCCTCTGTAATATACCACTGTACACATGATGCCATCCCCTCTGTAATATACCACTGTAACCATGCCATCCCCTCTGTAATATACCACTGTACACATGATGCCATCCTCTCTGTAATATACCATTGTACACATGCCATCCTCTGTAATATACCATTGTACACATGCCATCCTCTGTAATATACCATTGTACACATGCCATCCTCTGTAATATACCATTGTACACATGATGCCATCCCCTCTGTAATATACCACTGTACACATGATGCCATCCCCTCTGTAATATACCACTGTACACATGATGCCATCCCCTCTGTAATATACCACTGTACACATGATGCCATCCCCTCTGTAATATACCACTGTACACATGATGCCATCCCCTCTGTAATATACCACTGTAACCATGCCATCCCCTCTGTAATATACCACTGTACACATGATGCCATCCCCTCTGTAATATACCATTGTACACATGATGCCATCCTCTCTGTAATATACCATTGTACACATGCCATCCTCTGTAATATACCATTGTACACATGCCATCCTCTGTAATATACCATTGTACACATGCCATCCTCTGTAATATACCATTGTACACATGCCATCCTCTGTAATATACCATTGTACACATGATGCCATCCCCTCTGTAATATACCACTGTACACATGATGCCATCCCCTCTGTAATATACCACTGTACACATGATGCCATCCCCTCTGTAATATACCATTGTACACATGATGCCATCCCCTCTGTAATATACCATTGTACACATGATGCCATCCCCTCTGTAATATACCACTGTAACCATGCCATCCCCTCTGTAATATACCACTGTACACATGATGCCATCCCCTCTGTAATATACCATTGTACACATGATGCCATCCCCTCTGTAATATACCATTGTACACATGATGCCATCCTCTCTGTAATATACCATTGTACACATGATGCCATCCCCTCTGTAATATACCATTGTACACATGATGCCATCCCCTCTGTAATATACCACTGTAACCATGCCATCCCCTCTGTAATATACCACTGTACACATGATGCCATCCCCTCTGTAATATACCACTGTAACCATGCCATCCCCTCTGTAATATACCACTGTACACATGATGCCATCCCCTCTGTAATATACCACTGTAACCATGCCATCCCCTCTGTAATATACCACTGTACACATGATGCCATCCCCTCTGTAATATACCATTGTACACATGATGCCATCCCCTCTGTAATATACCATTGTACACATGATGCCATCCCCTCTGTAATATACCACTGTAACCATGCCATCCCCTCTGTAATATACCACTGTAACCATGCCATCCCCTCTGTAATATACCACTGTACACATGATGCCATCCCCTCTGTAATATACCACTGTAACCATGCCATCCCCTCTGTAATATACCACTGTACACATGATGCCATCCTCTCTGTAATATACCATTGTACACATGCCATCCTCTGTAATATACCATTGTACACATGCCATCCTCTGTAATATACCATTGTACACATGCCATCCTCTGTAATATACCATTGTACATATGATGCCATCCCCTCTGTAATATACCACTGTACACATGATGCCATCCCCTCTGTAATATACCACTGTACACATGATGCCATCCCCTCTGTAATATACCACTGTACACATGATGCCATCCCCTCTGTAATATACCACTGTACACATGATGCCATCCCCTCTGTAATATACCATTGTACACATGATGCCATCCCCTCTGTAATATACCATTGTACACATGATGCCATCCCCTCTGTAATATACCACTGTAACCATGCCATCCCCTCTGTAATATACCACTGTACACATGATGCCATCCCCTCTGTAATATACCACTGTACACATGATGCCATCCCCTCTGTAATATACCACTGTAACCATGCCATCCTCTCTGTAATATACCATTGTACACATGATGCCATCCCCTCTGTAATATACCATGCCATCCTCTGTGATGTACCATTGTACACACTATACCATCCCCTGTGTGATATACCATTGTAAATATGATCCAATCCTACATTGTTTGTAGATATTTTCTCTGTCACAAGAAAAGTTGTATATAACACTTTCCCTAAACCATTAAAGCTCTCCCATTAAGCATATTATAAAT
Source organism: Gibbula magus (assembly GCA_936450465.1). Taxonomy (NCBI): domain Eukaryota; kingdom Metazoa; phylum Mollusca; class Gastropoda; order Trochida; family Trochidae; genus Gibbula; species Gibbula magus. The sequence goes on from OW388292.1 coordinate 17,871,697, forward strand.
CATCATCTATCTACCTATCAGCCTGTCTTATTGGCATGTCTTTCAGATCAACTTCCACAATCAATTTGAAGTAGCTCACACTGCTGGAGACTTTGGTTAGTATACATTTTTATCCCACCGGTATGTAATACCGTGGGATATAGTGGTCGCGCTGTCCGTCTGTCCGTCCGTCCGTAACCATTTTGTTTCCGCAGCAGAACTCGAAAACGATGATATCATATCTGGTTGAAACTTTCCATGTGTATTACCCACCAACTGAAGTGGTGCCTTTTGATATTTTGAAATTTCTGAAAATTTTAGGGGTTTTTTGTTTCCATAGAACAACTCCAAAACTATGCATCATATCTGGTTGAAATTTTGCATGTGTATTACCCACTAATTGAAGTGGTGCCTTTTGATATTTTCAAATTTTTGAACATTTTATTTTTTTCGTTTTCATAGAAACGTGTTGGATTTAGACTTTGTTCAGAGATAGGTTCATTTCCGGTGAACAGCTCTAAAACTGTTCATCATATCTTCCTAAAACTTTGCATGTGTTTTACCCACAAACTGAAATGCTGCCTTTTGATATTTTCAGATTTCTAAAAAAAATAATTTTCTTTCGTTTTCATCGAAACACGTTGGATTTGGACTTTGTTCAGGGATAGGTCTGCTTCTGTAGTAGAACTCCAAAACCCTTTTATCATGCCTTGAACTCAGCATGTGTATTACCCACTACTGAAGTAATTGATATACAATTATCTGTCAAAGATGTGTTTTACAAATTATTTGGGACCGGTGGGATATGTCATATTCTGATGACTCTTGTTTTAAATCAGTCACAAAGTTGTCCTTCACTTGTCAATAAACAGTTCTTTCAATTGAAGATTATATAAATACAAGTTATTTTTATATTTACATTTTTAGCTCATCTGGCCTGAAATGGGGTCACAGGGGAAACAATCCTAAAAACCTATTTTCATCTTCTCCAGTTCAAAAAGGTCTAGAGAGCTGAAAAGTTGTGTCCACACTCCTTGGCCAATGGGGATTCTAAATTGAAGATTTCGTGACCCTGTGACCTCAATTGGGGTTACATGGGTCACAACCCTAAAAACCTATTTTCATCTTCTCTCCAGTAAGAAAAGCTCTAGAACAAGCTGAGAAATCTATTTATAACAATACAAATCCTGTTGAGCTACAAAACCATGGCTCAATTTTTAAATACAGGTTTTCTCTTGGCAATAGGTGTAAGCCAAAATAAGTTTTACAAATTCCTGAATTGTACTTTTGTGCCTTCAATAATGCCTTTTATGCTCATGAATGTTCAAAGCAATTTCTCTGCTACCATTAAAGGTGGAGACGTTTTCAACGTCCATGAGATGAACCTCGGTTATTCAAAAGCTCTCTCTGATTGGTAAGTTATACATGCAATATTTCGTATAACTACAATTAAAATATAATAATCATTATCATTATATCATTAAAATCATTAAAAATATTATGAAATTCTCATAAATTACATCAGAATACGTTTGTGAAAAAGTGATATGATTTGTTAAGGAGTTACCTGGCACTTAAACAAATTCCACTCATTTACAGCTGTTATTTCATGATGAAAGCTCGCAACACTTTATCATTATAGGAAATAACTATGCAGACGTATGCTCATTCCAGCCATTTGGGACATAACTGTGGCACAAGATGCTCTTTGATTGTCACATTTGGAGTTTCTTGTTGAGATTTTCCTTTGCAATAGACTTAGTAACACATTTAGACAGGTAACATTTCAATTTGATTTCACACATTGGTATCATGGAAATTATCAATACTTTTCACAATAAGCAATAGAGTACTCCATGAGCTTTTGTATTTGCAGGTATGTGCCAACTGAAGACCTGTACAACATATACACGGAATATTACGGGAAGGAACAGATGCCTAAAAATGTCATTACAGAGTGCACAACAATACTCTTTCTGGCAAGGTATCTATATCAACCAATGATATCATTAGTATTAGTTACGGTATATTACTGTGTATAAGGCGACCCTGTGTATAAGACGACCCCCTTTCTCAGACCTCTAAAATCAGGTAAAAACCATGTATCTCATGTATAAGGCGACCCCCTTCTAGCAATCGTGGAAACAGGTCGACATGCCATGATGGGAAAACACGTTGGTAAGATTTGGTAACGGTAAGTTGATACCAGTAATTTTTTAAGTAACATGACATAAATGTTTTGTTATAATCGTTTGTTTTTTAAATAAATTGTTTTAAATGTACCAAAATAAAAAATACATACGTTTTCTTACTGTGCTTGTTCATATTTTTTAATGATATGTCATTTTCTTGTCAGTTCAAGCGAGATTAGCAACACTACAGTCAACAATCTATCGTAAATATTCGCCATGTTATAACATCTAAACAAAGCCGATACTCCATACACAGATTTAGAAGTCGCTTCAGTGTTTATAAGATTAAAATGGTGTGAAGAGCTTTGATAACCAAGCTTGATTGCGCATGCCCGAAGCCAAGCAAGATTTAATGTCTAGATTTCTATCGTAGTGTTGTAAATATTTGTCCCTTCTTATAAACAATGTTGAACTAGTTGTATTTAATACTGAAGAATGCTTTTGAAAGGTTGGTAATGTTTGATAGCTGAAGTCAAGCCATTATTTTTCATTCTAACTCTGGTTCGCTTTACCGCTGATTCTCTATTACGCGGGTGTCAGTATTTGGCTCCCAACGTGTGTTATAGCGAGGGCCACTCAATGCAGTAAACTTCTCAAGCTAAAGACGTGTTTATTTAACGTTGACCATGTAAACCACCACAGGATATACAGACCAACTACTGATAAGAACACAACAAAGCTAAGATAATTACCAGATACGTTAATGAATAACTGCCCTGATTGGAATTAACATTACGTCAATGACACGTGTTTATCGAGATAAGCTTGTCAAGTTTTATGAATGAATAGGTTAGTTGTAGAATTTCATTGGTCCACGTCATGAATGAATGGATAAGTTGTAGAATTTCATTGGTCCACGTCACTGAATTTATCGATCGTTTGCTTGACTGCTGGTACCACTTTTGGTCCGTCAACCTATTATGTTTAAATGAATTATGTATTTAACTCCATATAGTAATAAAAAAAACCATAATAAAACATAATAATCATAAAAGTATAGTTTATTTCCATTTTGTAAGCATGAGTTGACATCGATATTCTGTATTGCTGTTTCCGGTTTCAACATCAATGAAGCTTCAAAATTTCCTCTTCTTAAACATAGCCCTTGTGTATAAGACGACCCCCTTCTTTGACCCCCTATTTTCTGTTATAAAAAAGTCGTCTTATACACAGTTATATACGGATACATTATAGTCCTGCTGAATTGTATCAGCCAATTTTGGATTTATGTATCTGTATGTATGTACCTTTCTTTTGACATGGAAGGGAGGGGAATTAAGAAACCTCTGTCAGGGGATGAGAGCACATAAACAAGTAGCATGATATATTTAATGTTTCCAGTTCTAGTTGCAGAAAGGGTGCTATGTCACTGATATATCAAATATTTTTCATTCATAGTCCACACATAATAAAGGTCAAAATGTTATGGTTACTGATCTGAGAAACATATGATATATTTGGAAGTATTCATGTCTCGCTTGTCAATGAGTGTACTACTGTTTCAGACTCGGAGAACACCTGGCACTAGGAGAAGTAAGTGTTATATGCCTTTCACGGTGTCCGGAAAAAAAGTCCTTGGAAAAAAAGTACCGGAAAAAAAGTCCTAAATTCAACTAGGAAAAAAAGTCCTCCGGAAAAAAAGTCCTATTTTAGATTTTAGGTAACAGAGTATGACAAAATAATAAACTTTTGTTGTAATTAACTTTATTCAGATTCAACACATTCAGGTAACACATTGTTTACTGATACAATACATAGATCTCTTTATTCAGATACAACAACATTAATTAGCACTGGTAACACATTGAGTACATGAGTTCTGATTGACTGACTGCTTCACTGGACTTTATTCAGTCTGATGTTCCTAGAAACCCCATTCAGGAATTCAGGGACCGACTTCCTCCCTGACCTAATGTCATTACTTCCATGATGTAATGGTTAATATTGACTTTCATTGCATCTATATAGCCTCAGTTGGAAGCCAGTGTTTTCATTTACAATAACCAGACAAAGGTTGAGTTCATTCACTCAGAAAAAATCACATATAATAATAAATAAATAATAATAATATACATTTTAACGCCTACTATCCAGTGCAAGCACTGCTCAATGGCGGTACAATTATTACCCTGAAGGAATTGTACTTTCGGTGCCGCTACTAAGCGCTCCCCGCGACCATATAGGTCCGTACCTCCCGTGTTCAGGTACCCATTTAAACAGCTGGGTGGACTGAGTGCAATGTGGATGAAGTGCCTTGCCCAGGGGCACAACACAGTGTAAGACCCAGGTCACAAATGTTTGGTGTCTCCACCGGGATTCGAACCCGGGCCGTTGGCGTGAGAGGCAAGCATTCTGACCACTACACCACTGTGCTAGCATGAGACTCACATCACATATACTCTTGATTGTGCTTAATTAATCCCTGATTAATCCTTATTTAATATAACATGTGATTCAATAGATTGAGATAAATTCACATTTTCTTAATTCTTAATTAATCCAAAATGCCTCTTAAAATAAAGTCTTAACGTTAATTATCCATATTTAGATATCACAACATCCTTCTTGATACCTCAAGTACAAACAATTCATGTTTTCTTAACAATATCTTTGATGTTAATGTCTATTTAACCTGTTTTTATAGTAATAGGACTTTTTTTCCGGAGGACTTTTTTACCGGTACTTTTTTTTCCAAGGACTTTTTTTCCCAAGGACTTTTTTTCCTATAATCGCTTTTCACCTATCACATTGGAATCAGGTTCAACCTGTTATAGGAACCCCTTACTATTATGGGTGCAGATTTGTTTGCTCAATAACTCACAAATACTATGTTATCAATAGGAATGAATCGGTACACTTGAACCTCAGTTTGGTTGATTGGATTACAGAACTCTCGCTTTCGGTACATTTTCAGGTCGGTTTCATACAAAACCAAGAATGTAACAAAAACAAGTCATAACAAAACACATTTTCTCTTGAAAATAATGTCTATATAATGTAAAACCAAAACAACTTAAAATCTAAAAAAATTTTTTTTAAAGAATAACCTAGATATTAATTAACCTAGATAATAATAACTTCGATATAAACAGAAACATAACTTTGATGCAGGTTTCACCACACTGAGAGCAAAATACTGCGATGCAACTAATATGGTTTCTTCTTTCAATTACTCCAGGGGCGGGATAGCGCGTTTCGGCTTCAGATCAAGAGGTCCAGTGTTCGAATCCCGCCAGGGGCACGGCAACTTTGTCTGCAGTGGAGAACTGTTCTACACGCAGTAAGGTTTGGGTGCAATGCTACACTGAATTTCAGCGTAGTATCACCCATGGTTCGCTAGTTCCAGCTGTTGCTCGCAGGTTTCACCCCAATGCATAGCCACATGGCGTTGCGGGCCTTCTCCCTGCCATAATACTAGCAGCCGCAATATAAGTGAAATACTCTTGAAAGCGGCGTTAAACCCCAACTCACCTCACCTCACCTCAATGACTCCAGTCTCATCTCACTCATATCGTAAAGTAAGTGTGACACACTTAGATGTGTAGTAGATTCCCTATATATCTACAGACTTATGGAAATTTATCTCTCCCCAGCTGTATGCAGATTACTCCAAGAAGAGTCCATTCCTGCTAGACCAGTTGTCGGACTACTTCATCGGGGGGATGGACGACATGGCCGCCTGGACGCAGATCATCTGGAGGAACATCATACACATGCTGGAGCACGGACAGAGGTACATTAGATATACACAGCTTCTGATGTGATAGTGCTGCATACTCAATTCTGATTGGTTGATTTCTTATCAAGGGCATCCTGGAAACCAGGGGTACTTTGTTTCGGTCGCTTCACTTTGAAACTAACCCCTGGATTCCTAGGTGGCAAAAGGCTCGACGCGCTGGGTTCACAAAAAAATGGAAAGTCCCTTTTGCTAATTATAGCACAACAATGGCGAACCGTGTTTCTAAATTCCTTGGCGTAACCAAATAAGGAGGTAAATTATGATTTAAACAATGACCTTGAAGAGAGTGTCAGTGTCGCACATGCTTGACGAAACAGTCTTACTTCGTCTTAATTGCCTCAAGTTGTATTTTATACTTCTGGCATTGGAAGAGCGACATTTGTTCAATTAAGTTCTAATATTAACTCCTGCCAATACTTTACACATTTTCTAAAGAGAACATTCATATGGCATGATATCTGACGAGCGCTTTCAAGCGGAGCAGATTTTGCACTCCGTTGAATTGTCAGAAGTATTGTATACTTCTGGCATTGAAAGAGCATCATTTGTTCAAATAAGTTCTAACATTAACTCCTGCCCATACTGTCTACTCGTTCTAAAGAGAACATTCATATGGCACGAGATCTAACGAGCCCTTTCCAGCGGAGCAGAATTCGCACTCTGTTGGATTGTCAGACGTATTTTTTGTCATGTACTGACAATGACAAACATTCGCGCATTTTTAAATAATTTGCATACATTAATAATACTTCATCAAACATAAATTTAACGTAATAAATTTAACGTAATAACATGATAGACTTTGGACAACATAATGTGTTGTTATAGATTGTCAACAAATTTATGATACATATATGCAATGAACAATATATACAGAAAAGGTGAAATAATGCAATAATGTACTGAAAATGAAGCCTCGGTGTCATAACGAACGACAGTCATTGTTGTCCACGTAAACTCCAAGGGGAGGGGCGTGTATAAAAGGAAAGCGCTGATTGGATCTATAGAAAAGCCATAGACTTTTCTGTGATTGGTAGTTATATTTAACGCGCGTCAAGCCTTTTGCCACCTAGGAATCCAGGGGTTAGTTTCAAAGTGAAGCGACCGAAACAAAGTACCCCTGGTTTCCAGGATGTATCAAGGGGGGATCATTTCACAATCAGAAAAGTTTCTACCATGTGCACGGTTCAAATCTCTGATTTTCAAACTCGCAGATCTATATCCGTGACGTTTTGACCTTAGATATAGCATTGTGTGCCAATGTCACAGTATTAGGAACACTTCGAAGGATCAAAACGTGCTGACAGTATCCCTGCAGGAAAATGTTGAGCACTACGTTTATGATTTTATCAGCTCTAATGGTTATATCACCAGATCTTTTCCTCATGTCAAGAAGCTTTCAATAAATCAGGTCCTGAGTTGAATGATAGATACCCCGTCTCTGCATGCTTGCTGACAGTTTCCTCTTTTGATAGAATGGTAGTACTTATTCATCTTTGAGGAAGAAAATTATATTTACAATATCCCTCACCTTTGTTGCTCCTAGATTGTGTCATGGGACAATTTGCTTGATACGTGATCTTGGGCCTTGTGTTCCTTAACAGTGTATGGATGAGGATACGTCTACCTTACAAATCACCCCAACTGTTGAAAAATTACCTAAATGGCCTGTTTAGCTGGTCACCTAGAAACACTTACAATGGTCAAAGATGAGATAAAATTTGATTACCGAAAAGCGATTTTTTTTTATTACAACAAACGGCATGTCATTATACAATTTATGTACATTATGTGGTCCTGTATTTACGATACATATTTAAGATACATATTTAAGATACATATTTAAGATACATATTTAAGATACATATTTACGATACAACAGGAACATTTTACCAGGAACAAGAGGTTCCGCCAGGGGCATGGCAACTTTGTCTACAGTAGAGAACTGTTCTACACGCAGTAAGGTTTCCGTGCAATATGCCACACTGAATTTCAGCGTAGTACCACCCATGGTTCGCTAGTTCCAACCATCCTCGTAGGTTTCAACGCAATACATTCTCACGTGGCAATGCAGCTATCTCCCTGCCGTAATACCAGCAGCTGTGATATAAGTGAAATACAGCTATCTCCCTGCCGTAATACCAGCAGCTGTGATATAAGTGAAATACAGCTATCTCCCTGCCGTTATACCAGCAGCTGTGATATAAGTGAAATACAGCTATCTCCCTGCCGTAATACCAGCCGCTGTGATATAAGTGAAATACAGCTATCTCCCTGCCGTTATACCAGCAGCTGTGATATAAGTGAAATACAGCTATCTCCCTGCCGTAAAACCAGCAGCTGTGATATAAGTGAAATACAGCTATCTCCCTGCCGTTATACCAGCAGCTGTGATATAAGTGAAATACAGCTATCTCCCTGCCGTAATACCAGCAGCTGTGATATAAGTGAAATACAGCTATCTCCCTGCCGTAATACCAGCAGCTGTGATATAAGTGAAATACAGCTATCTCCCTGCCGTAATACCAGCCGCTGTGATATAAGTGAAATACAGCTATCTCCCTGCCGTTATACCAGCAGCTGTGATATAAGTGAAATACAGCTATCTCCCTGCCGTAAAACCAGCAGCTGTGATATAAGTGAAATACAGCTATCTCCCTGCCGTTATACCAGCAGCTGTGATATAAGTGAAATACAGCTATCTCCCTGCCGTAATACCAGCAGCTGTGATATAAGTGAAATACAGCTATCTCCCTGCCGTAATACCAGCAGCTGTGATATAAGTGAAATACAGCTATCTCCCTGCCGTAATACCAGCAGCTGTGATATAAGTGAAATACAGCTATCTCCCTGCCGTAATACCAGCAGCTGTGATATAAGTGAAATACAGCTATCTCCCTGCCGTTATACCAGCAGCTGTGATATAAGTGAAATACAGCTATCTCCCTGCCGTAATACCAGCCGCTGTGATATAAGTGAAATACAGCTATCTCCCTGCCGTAATACCAGCAGCTGTGATATAAGTGAAATACAGCTATCTCCCTGCCGTTATACCAGCAGCTGTGATATAAGTGAAATACAGCTATCTCCCTGCCGTAATACCAGCAGCTGTGATATAAGTGAAATACAGCTATCTCCCTGCCGTTATACCAGCAGCTGTGATATAAGTGAAATACAGCTATCTCCCTGCCGTAATACCAGCAGCTGTGATATAAGTGAAATACAGCTATCCTTGTCTCTACCTTAGTAACTAGAGGGACTCTCAAGATAAAGATTTTTTTTTATTTCTTATTTTCAGTGGATGTTACGTTCCTCACAACCCTCTCTTCATCACATGCAACAAAACATCAATAGTTCCGGACAAGACGAACATTCAATCAGCCAGGGACGGTGGTATACCAGTGAGACTATTAGACCATGGCTTGACTATGGATGATATTGTGGTTGAACCGGCACATCGGGGAATCAAGTTCAGAGCCAGCAAAAAACTAAATGTGAGTTACCATTTACTATTTACAACAACAAAACATTTCATATTTAAACCGATTTCATCTTATCTGAAATTAACTGAATATAATGTTTTAAAAACATTTTCTGCATATTTTTATCTCTTTCGCTTAAATGAATATACAAATTGATTTATTTGCCTAGTTTTCTCCATCAAGAGTCGATCTCTGAACATACATTCATTGTACAATCTTGTATATGAGAAATTGTGCATCTCTTGTTAGGTTTTATCCAACTTGATCTACTGATTTTCATTGTCACATTGTGATGCTACAACGTTTTTAATCATCTATTCTGTTTGCTAATTGATTTAGGCGTACATAAAACAGAAGACAGAAAAACATCGAACAATCGTTGAATTTAGAATGAAGAACAAGTTAAAGGATAATCAGGTTAAACCAGACTCGGTTTTAACTATTCCAGAGAGCTACGCTAAATTTGGGTGGTGAGTGTTTGTTTTCAACTCATGGAATTTATCCATTTTTTAAGAAGAGCATCAACCGAAATGAGAAGTCAAGTTATTTAGACAGTCCTCTGAAAGGCAAACCAAATTTTGGTGATATGTATTGTTCCAATTTATGCAACCAGTTATTATGGTAAGTTGCTAGAAAATAATTGCTGGTAAATTTGTCCCTATAATTTTATCTTGATTTTGATGATTTGAGGAAATTGGTAGAACATCCTAATTTGACTAGAATTTTTTTTTTGATTGTCAAGGATATGATTGTTTGTCAGTAGGGGCGGGATAGCACAGTGGTTAGCAAGGTCGACTTACGATCAAGAGGTCCGGGGTTCGAATCCCGCCAGGAGCTCAGCAACTTGTCTGCTGTGGAGAACTGTTCTATATAGTAAAGTTTGGGTGCAATGCTACACGGTTTTCAGCGTAGTACCACCCATGGTTTGCTAGTTCCAGCCGATGCTGGCAGGTTTCATAGCAATGCATAGCCACATGGTATTGCGAGATTTCTCCATGCAATAATACTAGCAGCCATTATATAAGTGAAATACTCTTGAAAGCAGCATTAAACCTCAATTCACCCCACCTTTATTGTCAGTATGAACAATGTGTTCTTCATAGATGTCTGAGCTCATGTAGCAAAGCAGAAACAGTTACCTGGACTTACATACTGTTTCTGAACGATCAGTCCACCCAGACTGTAATGCACCCATCCACATGTACAGGGCCCTGTCGGTGGGAGATCTGAACGCAGATGGGCGGGAGGACCTGGCTGTCGGTGCACCAGGCCACGGATCCGAGTTTGCTCCTCAAGATGGGCGTGTCTTTATCATCTATGGTGAGCTTTTCAAATTACATTGAGTGTTAACTGTTCTGCCTTTGAGAAGAATTCTTTGTATCTATGTTTAACTTACACATCAAGTGATATTCAGTAGTGATAAATTATTGTTTATATGTCTCACAGGTACCGATGACGGCCTCCCTGTCGGTGCTACACAGAATATTTATTCAGCTGCCAACATAACCCTGATAGGACCACAAGGGGTGAGATGTGTTTCTTACATGTTAAGCAATGAATGTAGCACTTGGATTTATCCATAAAATAAACTGTCAAGCCATATTATATTTAATGATAATTCCTGAGATGAACCCTACTTTATGACAGATTTAATCAAGATAAAATACATTGTCCATCACAAAAATAAAAGTAAACAAGCTATGTAAAATACTTTTGAGCTAAGGGCATGCCTACACATGTTCTAAAATGAAACTATTACAGATCTTCACCAGTTAAATAGAAACTACCAAAGCTTTTCACCTGCTCAGGATATAGATGTCATAATGTATTTGTTCACCTGTTTATAAAAGGTTTTAAACATATCGTGAGGGAACATACCGCTTGAGTTTCAAAACCTGAAATTAATTGCTAGTGGTGCTTGTCTTAGCCACACTAATAACGAGAACACTTCATGTTGATAAATCCCAGATTCAGTCACGGTTCGGCTCGTCCATCGCAATACTGGATCTGAACCTTGACGGTGTTAACGATATAGCAGTCGGTGCTCCTAATTATGGGTCCAAAGTCACGCCACTCCAGTATAATGTAAGTATCTCTGTAAATATTTTGTGTTAGGCAAGCAGTTGCATTCTTACATCTCAATTTGATGGTCATTTAACAGAAATGTAAAGTTTGTAGGTTCAAGTTTAAATGTATGAAATCAAGCAAATCTAAAACCTGTGACCATTTCACACTTGAGCTGCTGATTTAATCAGTACATAACCTTTCTGAGTAGACGATTTATGGTAATCACAACTCATTTAGTTTAGTGGAAAGACCATAGGCTAAAATACCTGCGTTAGCAGGTGAAGCTTAAGTTTTAACCTGGACTGGCTGTCTTTCAACTTTACTATCTAGTTGATGAAATTACGTTTGAAAATCTTGGTGCACTTAAGCATAATAAATTTATTTATGCTTACTCATTAAATTGTCATTGTCTCTTGTTGTGAAATCAACTTTATTTGAATTAATTATTAATGATGAGAGAATGCAGTAAAAACGAGGTTGCTCTGTTACAGGGAATGGTGTATGTTTACTATGGCAGTAGGGAGGACAGGTACAGATTCTCTCGAGTCAACATGACAATAAGTTGTAAGGTAAGCACTGTTTAACTTAGCAAACGTCAACATGATTATCAATTGAATGATTAACAATTTTATTTACTCAAACTCAACATGACAGTCAGTTGTGAGGTAAGCACTGTTTTACTTATCCAAATTCAACATGACAATAAATTGTAAGGTAAGCACTGTTTTACTTATCCAAATTCAACATAACAGTCAATTGTAAGGTAAAAATAGTGTTTCCTATTCAAGTTCTTGTTCTAGCGATCTGGTGGTTGTTCACCAGCAACTGTAAAGCTTCAGAGGCTTTGAATCCACCCAACCCCAGAAAACTGCAAACTTGGTTTATTCCTTATGTTAGTGATATATGGTTTCTCCCTGTAAGTGTGTGTGGTGTTCTAGGCCATTATCTTAGTCAAGGCACTTGGTCAAGAGAAGACATGTCGCGGTGGTAGCTGGAACGTGAATGATTTATTCGCCAAGGTACAGCTTCACATCAGGGGCAAATCACTCTTGTCAACCATCAGCATACCGCTAATAATAATAATACATAACACTCCCCAGGACACATACTGCACCAATGGATGGACGCTGTCTGTGGGTGACCTCAACGGAGACAGGCGACCCGACCTCATTCTTGGGTCACCCTGGGCTCCTGCAGGGGGTGAACAGCGAGGCTTTGTGGGGGCAGTCTTTGCAAGTAAGAAGTATAAAGCGGAGACATCACTGAGTGTAGATTCACTCGACTGGATACAGAAAGGACAACAGGTATGTTTCCAGAGTGTAAATACTTGGTTTGTTTTAATGGGCTTCTACAGCTACACCATTGCCTCTGATTGAGGTCATTAGATTTTATTATTATAGAGTGGTGTCTATTGGAGACTGTAAATACAATTTTGCCTCTTTGAATGTGGGCATTGAAAAGAAGCATGAAAAGGTTTCCAGTCAAGGTAACAAGTTTCCACTCTCACGCTTAGTAACAAACAATTTGTTACTGAATCGGCCTCAGTGCTTGGGATGTAGAGAACTGTTCTACAAGCAGTAAGGTTTGAGTATTAAAAAGTTACACTGTAATGTTGTGAAGCATCATGGATTTTGTTTAAGGACTACGGTTGGTTTGGATCCGACGTGAGTGTTAAAGTGCACCAAGGAGGCGAGATGCTACTGGTCAACCAGCCCACCTACAGGGACTGTGTGCTGTGAGTACAGGAGTTGATACACTTTGAGTGGCATAATATTTATGGATATACAAGTTCTTTCTTCTGCATAGTTTATATCATACACGCCAGCGTGTTAGTGCAGTTAATTTTTTACCAGCAGGTCCCGAAATATATAAGAAACATGCACATACGGGTACAGTATACAATGAAAATGTTCTATGCATCACCACAGTACAGTACAGTCAATACAGCGATCAGTCGTCAGGTGTGGACACAATATCCATTTAAGAGAGCCAAATAATTTAGTAACTCGATGAAAAGTTAACCTTCAAGGACCTTTCATTATCAAGATTTAGCCGATGTCAACATTTGTAAACATTTTGAAAAAAAATCATCATAGTCATTACTATTTAGTTATTCAGTTATGCTTTGTTCAATTTCATAGTTTTGTCCCAAGACCAATACAATACCAATAACAGTATAAAATGAACAAAATATCAGCATTATTATATCACCCTGATAATGGGGATAAACACTCCAGTACTGATTATTCATGACTTTAGTACTTTCGGGAGGTAGCAAAGAAATTCCATGTCAAAGTTTTTTCTCCAAAAAATATTAAACCATGAAAGCCATTGGGGTTAAAAGGATTCAACTAAACTTGGAACACGATCATTTGTAAAAAAAGTGAGAATGTTACTGAAAATGAATTATTTTTGCACAAAGTAAGACTCCAATGAAAATGTTTTGAAGTTGGCCACTCTCCACTGTTCAGCTCCAACTGCCACTACAGTATGAACGACACTCAGAGTGTGGGGCGACTCAACGTGTACAATCTGACGGGGAACTCTAAGCCAGTTGCACTCGCAGGCACTCATAGTTTCCAGTCCTTCGGGGCAAGTTTTGATATCGGCCATCCTCTCCCTGGTGGCGAATCACTGATGGCGGTGTCGGCAACACGGGAAGGTAAATGTCTGGCCTTGGGCTTTGTTTGTTTGCCTGCATGCATATAAATCTTCAATTCTAAGGACGTTGCATTGCTAGCTGTGGGACTTAAAGGGAAAGTTCTATCACCGATCTATCTGCAGCATCCGCCATATTGGATTCTTGGCATTACGTGAAATGAAAACACGCTATATTTAACCTAATTTTACACTTTCCAAAAAATAAAACATATACAATGATAGAAAATTCACATAGTAACAGATAACACATAATAAAATTAATAAATAATACGCTATTAGACCGTAGCGAAATTTTCCCCTTTCGCAGCGCCGATGAATGGCTTCAGTTCTCATCGTTTTTATTTTTCAACATGTGTGCGCTTGCCTTTATCAATTTGTGAAATATAAAGTCATAAAAATATTACTTTCATTAGTATCTTTCAATTTCACTGTGTTTTAATCATGTATTAATAACATATATGTGTAAACAGGAATATCCTCTCGAATTTCGTTTCCACAAAAAATACCCCGATAGAACCCTCCTTTTAATATTTTAACTTGTTTATATCCTAAAGTTTTGCTCCAAACCTATTCCAGCTAAATGGTTCTTCACAATCACATCATCTTTAAATTCAACTAACCCTCTGTAGGATTTTAATAGCCCAGCATCTTTACTCGTCAGTTTTTACCCTGGTTTATGGGAATGATTGTTTTGTTATATCGACAGAGTATAAGAAAGCTGTGTCTTTCAAATTCCGTAAAATAGAGGGCTTATCTGGACACGAGTATGTGGCTCAGCACAATTATATGATTGTATTGTCCTGTTTTTGGTCAGGGTTAGAATTGTTTTTCTGTATCTATTTGATGTGATATCATTTTACCCACTATGTTTCTCCCCCAGATGTACAGGGTAAGTTGGCTGACATTAACACAGAGTTCAGTCAATCTGGACTCGTGCATCTCCTGAACATCTCCAACCACGTTCATCCCTTCCAACAGGTGGCAGCACTGCCTGGCGACCGCAGGTATGGACGATTTGGTGCCAAGGTTAAGGTAAGTCAAAATTTAAATCAAAATCTCCATTCTTAACCAAGATTTTTTCCATCTTAACAGAGTTTCAGTTTTTCTTCTGGTTCAGGAGATTTTTGTTGAGTGTTTTTGTTTGTATATCGGCTGATTTTGTAATAATCTAAAAATTTCCGGCAGTTTTGCACCCCAATCAATAATTATTTTTTCAAGTGTTCCCTATTGGTTCTGAAATATTTCGGTTAATTCGGTGCCAAGGTAAATCATACCAACTTTATTGAAGTAGTTTTACTACAAGTTTTAAATTCGTCAGCTAGTGCAAAAGTATCCTAGCAATACCATTCAGTTAATGTTCTATAAAAGCATATTTAATTCAAATCATGGTCAACTTAATTTAATCTAATTATTTTAACATTCTCAGTTCATTTGACAATATTATTTAATCCTGTCAAAATGGGGATTGTTTTGTGAATATTTTGTGCCTCCCTCTCAGTTTGCAGATTTAAACATGGATGGGTTAGATGATCTGATTGTAACAGCACCATTCCGCACTGATGACATCACAGAGGAATTATTTGGAGGTCTGGAGGCATTGTCACTTTAACGGAGTTCTATTATTAAATAATTAATTGATTTAGACTTTTAAGATTAAGATTGGTTTAAGATTAACATAATTGTCATTAAATTGTGCATTATCTGTCATAAAATTGCAATAATTGGCTCGCCGCTAATGGCTGCAATACTGCTGAAGCGGCGTTAAGCAATAACTCACTCACTACAATATTTGATATTTGATCTGACAGCGGAGGAAGGAAGAGTTTACATATACATGGGTGGAGACAAGTTCCCAAAGGGAGACAATGCTTTCTACAACTGTGGTGGAATACCACTAGTAGAACCTTGTCCAGGGCTTAAAGTAAGTAACTTTCATCTACTTGTATAGTAATATCCCTGACATGGCAACCATTTGACTCTCACCAGCTCACTAGTCTATTGTCATTGAGGTGTTAATCCTGTTATTAGATCCCTCAATGAGAATGGTTTAGCATTGAATAATACACATGTTTAAAAGCTACAAGGAGAAATTTCTACTAAATTCAGAATTCAGAGTCGCAAAACAGTACAGTGAGTAAGTTAAAACATGATTGTATTCAAAGACTTTTCTTTTGTTGAGAACTTGTACTTCTTTCTTGATGGGATTAGAGTCAATGGCGCCGGGAAACTTTGTTCGCGGTAGAGAACTGTTCTACATTCAGGGCGTTTATCTGCAATGCCACTGAATGTGAACCAAGGTGCCGGTTCCAGCCCGGTTTGCAGGTTTCACCGTAATACATAACCACACTGGTATTGCAAGCTTTCACATTGCAACAATACTAAAAAATAATCTACAGACACAACAAAAGATAAATTTATTTATAATCAGTATAAAAATCTTTGAAATGTATTTAGAAATGGAATACCTGGATAAAAACTATTTTATTGTGAACTTATTGTGTAATTTATAAATGTATACAACTTTGTTATACCCCACATTCCACATGTTCACAATAAAGTTGTCATCCAGAAAATCATGTTTTCTAAATCAAGAATTACTTCCGAAAGAATGTCGTCGTTTGTCGAAAAGCGCAATGGATATGTACAAGGTCTTTGAAGGGCATTTAGAAGTGGTATACATAAGAACAGGAAGATTTTCTGGATAACAACTTCTTTAATGTGAAAATACATGACGTTTCGGAGTACATACTCACTCCTTCATCAGGTGGAATGTCACCTGATGAGGGAGTGAGTATGTACTCCGAAACGTCGTGTATTTTCACATTAAAGAAGTTGTTATCCAGAAAATCTTCCTGTTCTTATAGATATGTACAAGTTAAACTTTTTCTGCCATTTTAGAAGTTGCTGCTCTAGTGATGATCAATGTTTTACTTTTATATTCACAGATATTCACAGAATCAGTTCGTGTATAAATGCTTAATTGAAATGTTCCAATTGTGAAAATAATTCATGCAAGTTAATTTGTTTCTTTCTTTTCTCTTTCATTTTCAGGCAACCTATGAACTTGTTTATGGGGAAGAGAAAGCTCGATTTGGATCAAACGTTGCTGTCCTTAAGTCCAAAAACATTGTAAGTTTCTGGATTGAGATGTTTGCATCTGTAATATTAAAAACTTGTTTGAAAGTACCCTATCGAATAACATTTCTTAAAATTATGAACTTTCCATTTTTAGAAATTTCAATTTACAGGGAAATAGTTTTACAATGCAGTTTTATTTATTTAATCAGTCATAATTATATTTAGTTCATCAGGCCTGAAAGCTTATGGCATGGCATCCGTCATCCGGCCATCCATCAATCTGTTCGTAATGTTTCTTTTTTTCGACTTCTTAAAACCAATGATTCTTGAACTGAAATTTTATGTGCGGACTCCTTGGCCAGTCGGGATTCTAAATTGCATAATTGGTAACCCTGTGACCCTATTACCTAAAAACCCATTTTCATCTTCTTCTCCAGTACAAAAAGCTCTAGAAAACTGAAATGTTGCATAGAGACACTTAGCCAGTGGGAAATCTAAATTTCAGTATTAGTAACTCTGTCACCCCAAATATGGATCACAGGAGCCACAATTGATAGATTTTGGAACTTATTTTTGTTTTTATTGTTTAAAGCCTGAGCTGCAGAGCCAATGGCTCTATTTTTAGCTCATCTGGCCTGAAAGGCCCGATGGGCTTATGGCATGGCATGGTGTCCGGCGTCCGTCCGTCCATCCGTCCGTCAAATGGGGTCACAGGGGTCACATCCTTAAAAACTTAAAATGTTCATCTTCTTCTCCAGTTCCAAAAGGTCTAGAGAGCTGAAAGTTGTGTGCAGACTCCTTGGCCAATGGGGATTCTAAATTGTAGATTTCGTGACCCCTTGACCCTAAATGGGGTCACAGGGGTCACATCCAGATAGGTCAGAGGGGTAAGGACCTATTTCATCTCCATTTAAAGTGCGTCCTATTTGTTGTACCTCTCACCTTGAAGTTGACATTTTGAATTAGTTCATGTATAAAGCCTGATGAGCTACAGAGCCAGTGGCTCTACTTTTTAAATATATGAATATTTCACCACTTATTTTCTATTTCAGATCCACCTGGTTGTAACTGCCATACATGGCAACTCTCAGGAGGGGCGATTATCAGGGGTGGTAACTCTGTATAACTTCCCACGCTCATGAACCGGTGAAACCAAAATTATCATGCTTTCAGAAATAGTAGGAAATTATTTATTCCAACATTGAGGGACAGGCAAGCCTAAAGGTTATATCAGACAAACTATTTTTCTATTATTATTAAGTCCATAATAATCATTATTTAGAGACTATATCTTATAGTGCTAAAAGACCTTGCAAATCTTGGTTCTGTTTTACTGAAACTCATTGTCCCGTCTTCAAAATTGTTCTTTCACTACTTTTGAATGATTCTGCATATGCTTTACAACAGGTGTGTATGAGATTCTGACTTTAAAATTATTTTATGCTGTCATATATGTCAAATACACCTATTTTTCCAAATATTTTTCATGTTTATACTTCACATGTTTTTCTTCTTTTACATTGAAAAAAATAGTTTATATATATTTTTTCTATAAAAAATTGTATATAAATGAAATGATACCAACATTAAATGTATTGATCAGTGTTTTTGCTATACCAATTACCTCTTTTTAGCTCATCAGGCCTGAAAGGCCCGATGGGCTTATGGCATGGCATGGTGTCCGGCGTCCGTCCATCCGTCCATCCGTAAACTTTTTGCTTTTTCGACTTCTTCTCCAGAACCAATGACTCCACAGAGCTGAAATTTTATGTGCAGACTCCTTGGCCAATGGGGATTCTAAATTGTAGATTTCGTGACCCCATGACCCCAAATGGGGTCACAGGGGTCACATCCTTAAAAACCTATTTTCATCTTCTTCTCCAGTTCCAAAAGGTCTAGAGAGCTGAAAAGTTGTGTGCAGACTCCTTGGCCAATGGGGATTCTAAATTGTAGATTTCGTGACTCTGTGACCCTAAATGGGGTCACCAGGGTCACATCCCTAAAAACCTATTTTCATCTTCTTCTCCAGTTCCAAAAGGTCTAGAGAGCTGAAAAGTTGTGTGCAGACTCCTTGGCCAATGGGGATTCTAAAGTGTAGATTATGTGACCCCGCGACCCCAAATGGGGTCACAGGGGTTACATCCTTAAAAACCTATTTTCATCTTCTTCTTCAGTTCCAAAAGGTCTAGAGAGCTGAAAAGTTGTGTGCAGACTCCTTGGCCAATGGGGATTCTAAATTGTAAATTTCATGACCCCAAATTGGGTCACCGGGGTCACATCCCTAAAAACCTTTTTTCATCTTCTTCTCCAGTTCCAAAAGGTCTAGAGAGCTGAAAAGTTGTTTGCAGACTCCTTGGCCAATGGGGATTCTAAATTGTAGATTTCGTGACTCTGTGACCCCAAATGGGGTCACCAGGGTCACATCCTTAAAAACTTATTTTCATCTTCTTCTCCAGTTCCAAAAGGTCTAGAGAGCTGAAAAATTGTGTGCAGACTCCTTAGCCAATGGGGATTCTAAATTGTAGATTATGTGACCCCGTGACCCCAAATGGGGTCACCGGGGTCACATCCTTAAAAACCTATTTTCATCTTCTTCTCCAGTTCCAAAAGGTCTAGAGAGCTGAAAAGTTGTTTGCAGACTCCTTGGCCAATGGGGATTCTAAATTGTAGATTTCGTGACTCCGTGACCCCAAATGGGGTCACCAGGGTCACATCCTTAAAAACCTATTTTCATCTTCTTCTCCAGTTCCAAAAGGTCTAGAGAGCTGAAAAGTTGTGTGCAGACTCCTTAGCCAATGGGGATTCTAAATTGTAGATTATGTGACCCCGTGACCCCAAATGGGGTCACTGGGGTCACATCCTTAAAAACCTATTTTCATCTTCTTCTCCAGTTCCAAAAGGTCTAGAGAGCTGAAAAGTTGTGTGCAGACTCCTTAGCCAATGGGGATTCTAAATTGTAGATTATGTGACCCCGTGACCCCAAATGGGGTCACTGGGGTCACATCCTTAAAAACCTATTTTCATCTTCTTCTCCAGTTCCAAAAGGTCTAGAGAGCTGAAAAGTTGTGTGCAGACTCCTTGGCCAATGGGGATTTTAAATTGTAGATTTTGTGACCCGTGACCCCAAATGGGGTCACAGTGGTTATGATCTAAGAACCTATCTTTTGCTTGTAAACAATAACTCAAATAACTTAAATATTCAACTTTAGATAGTAAATCATAAAACCCTGATGAGCTACAGAGCCCATGGCTCTATTTTTACATTCTGTGCATAACATGATTATTATGCATTCAAATCTATTGATATACTGTCAAATTGTTTTGTATAACCCAAGCATTAATTAAGCACCATCCAATTACGGCTGGGACTGGGATGGGGAGATTTTTTTCTACCTGCATACCCTACCCTACCCTACCTTACCCTACCCGATTATCCGTTTAATTGATCCCCGACATCAGGTTTGTAAGATTTTCGGAATAATTCAATCAACTGTTAGGATAAATTAAGAAGCTAGAGATCAATAGAATTTTCTTATGAATTAAAATTAACAAAAATTATTACAAAATAATGGTAATGTGGCAGGGTGAGATGAAAGAGTTCCTATTGGCTTCGGCTAGTGGGATATCCCTTTAGCTCAACTGGTAGAGCGCAGGACTGTCACCCGGAGGTCCCGGGTTCGATTCCCACAATCACTTCTGCTACAGTAACAAGACAAAGTGAACCTGAATTAATGTGTCTGTATATTTGTTATGTTACGAGAAATTGCAATAATATTTTTATTTATTACTTGTCTGTTGAAGATACATCAGTTTGATTAATCTACAATGTAATAACACTTTGTGCAATAACATTACATGCTTCCAAAAGACGTTACATCATAATGGTTAAAGTTGAACGTCCCAATGTCAGCGCCAGGTCGCAATGGAGTGTTCCATTTATCTATACGAGTTTGTGCAATACAATGTTATTTATATCAGTCAGTACCAGGTAATAAATACTCAACTCGGTCCCGTTGATGAAACTCATGAATGGTATCGGTATCAAGTTTGCTTTCATTTGTCAAATACCAAACCAATCACTTGTTTCATAAGTCATTGTGACATCATTTAGTATTTTCTATCACATTTATGAAAATCTTTGTTCAGGGAAAACATAGTAAAACTATCCAACGATCTTCCAGAACCTGAACTGGATTCATAATTTACGTGTTTTGATTTACACTTGAACCATCATTGATCTCTACAAAAGGAACAGAAGCCCGAGATGGAAAATGTAAATATGATTTAGAAGAAATTCAGTTGGAG
This sequence comes from Gibbula magus, assembly GCA_936450465.1. Lineage (NCBI taxonomy): Eukaryota > Metazoa > Mollusca > Gastropoda > Trochida > Trochidae > Gibbula > Gibbula magus. The sequence goes on from OW388292.1 coordinate 17,893,200, forward strand.
ATAAGGATAGGATTCTTGTAGAGCTCTATAGTGGGAAACTAGTTAATGTAACAGTTGAAACTGTCTAAGCCACGACCCCTCCGGACCACCATAAATGCTGTTTATTCCTTGATAAGGCAGTTACAACCTTTTTCTATCATGCATGGCTACTCAGTCCTCGATCTGTCATACTTGTACAACATTCATAAACAAGGTAGAAAACATATGTTTTGTATTTATTTGACATATTTTTTAAGTGTCCTGTAGTGTTAATCATTGTCAGATCACATTCCCTCAGGTATGATCTTTGTGATTCTTGTTACGAAAATGATTTATTTACTTCATTTACATGAATCACACCATGATACTCTAAGTCACATCTTTTGATATGGTGCAAAAGGAAACGAGCTATCTGATTGGCTGAAACAGTTGTACCATACACCTTAATAAGTCATTATTTGTGATGTTTATCATATGGACAAGGGGTTTTACAAATTTGAGACAATTTGCAATTTTCTTGGTGTCCAAAACCCTTTTACTCTGTTTCTTCTGAGTTAGCTCATTTTCATGCATGACTAAGTAAAAGTATTTGATATATATACAAACATCCAATCCATTCTCTTTCATATTTGGTATACAGAGCTGAATAATTTTGTTGAGAAAGAAAATATTTGTGAATATTTCTTTAATATATTTTTGTTATATTTTCTTGCATATTTTCCTTACTATGCAATTTCTTTTCTGATGCAATAAAATTTAATTATTTTTCTATGTTATGAGTTGTTTGTTTTTTACCAAGTATGCACAAGGTCATATTAGTTGCTAACCCATTTGCTTTACCTGTCTTTATCTGTTTTGTCAGCGTAAAGGTATCTTGTAACACAGAAACCTGAAACTGAAGAGTAAAATTCCAACAAAAAATAAAAGGCTTCAGGTCCGATTGAACAAACTGAGTCTCCAATGCCAACTGTTTTTTTACAAGAAGTCGTTTTCGCTCGCCGCTATTGGCTGTGATATCGCCCAAGCAGAGTTAACCAATAACTCACAACTCACGGCAAGGTCAACATGAATTCCAACAAACTTTGTTCTCCAAGGTGTCGTGTAACTCCCCACAAAAATTCAGCTGGTGTAGCTGGAGAAGTCGAAAATGTGAAAAGTTTACGGACAATAATACTGCAATAATATTAGCAGCCGTGATGAAAGCGAAATACTCCTGAAAGCAGCATTAAACACCAATTCACCTCACCTCGCCTCTTGAGAAGACGAAATGGTAATTAGGTCATGTCTCCAGTGGCCCTTATTAAGTGTCACCAGGTGGGCCAGGGTAGTGCAGTGGTTAGCAAGTTAGACTTCGGATCAAGTGGTCCGGGGTTCGAATCCCGTCAGGGGCTCGGAACTTTGTCTGCAGTTGAGAACTCTTCTACACACAGTAAGGTTTTGGTGCAATGCTATAATGAATTTCAGTGCAGTACCACCCATGGTTCGTTAGTTCCATGCTCGCAGGTTTCACCGCAATGCATAGCCACATGGCGTTGCGGGCTTTCTTCCTGCCGTAATACTAGCAGCCGTGATATAAGTGAAATACTCTTGAAAGCAGCGTTAAACCCCAACTCACCTCACCTCACCTCGTTAGTTCCAGCCAATGCTCACAGGTTTCACCGCAATACATAGCCACATGGCGTTGGAGGCTTTCTTTCTGGCATAATACTAGCAGCCGTCATATATAGAAGTGAAATACTCTTGAAAGTGGTGTAAAAACCCACACTCACCTCACCTATTAGGGGTTACCGATTCACTAAATCCAAAATCTATAATCCCCATTAGCCAAGGAGTCTCTACACAAGAATTCAGCTTTTTAAAGGCCTGATGGGCTTATGACATGGTGTCCGGCCATCAGTTCATCCGTAAATTTTTTGCTTTTTCGACTTCTTCTCCAGAACCAATGACTGTAGAGAGCTGAAATTTTATGTGCAGACTCCTAGGCAAATGGGGATTCTAAATTGTAGATTACGTGACACCGTGACCCCAAATAGGGTCGCAGGGGTCACATCCTTAAAAATCTATTTTCATCTTATTCTCCAGTTCCAAAAGGTCTAGAGAGTGTTGGATGAGTATTGTTTTAAACTTTGTCAATATACTGTTGATAAATCAAAGGTACTGCAAGTTGAATATGACTTGTACTATCTGCCAATGTGTTTGCATCTTCACTCATGATAGAATCGAAAATGATGGCTTCCAATAGGATACATGTGACGACTTTATCCTTCTGAGTATTACAAATTCAATGTTACCATATGGAGACATTAGATCTATCATTCAGATCAACATGCTAAATAAAAATGTCACCGTTTCATTGTCTTTGGAGATAAAATAAGTCATTAAAGTACAAAACTTTTTTATTATCTAAAAATCTTGAATACAAGAATCAAATTTTAAACAACAAAAGAATATGAATAAAACTAAGTTTTTAAGGACCAGGAGTCTTTGAAATCATCTTAATATTAGAGTTATCCCCCTTAGAATGCTGGAGTAAAATACAACCTAATTCGACCAATCAAAACAAAACAGTGACCTATCCCAGAACTATTGAATAAGAAAAAAGGTTAACTCAACTGTTTTTAAATCACACTAAAATAATGTTCGAGTTCTAACATTTTGGAAATGTTATGTATGGTACCAGTTGATACTCTGATAGTAATTCTAATGACATATCACAATCAGTTTAAAAATGAAGTCACACACATGGACGGATATAATGATTGCTTTATCCGATCCTGTACACACATATAGATCTGTCACAATCAGGCACAAGGATTCAGGTCATTTTATTGAAATAAAATTTATTATGGAAAAACGTAACATGGATATGGGATAAAACTGAAAGTGAAAATAAAATGCTAATATTGAAATGGAATTAAAATTAATATGAAAAATGAAATATTACATGTAGGTTTAAAAAAATTAAACGTCAGTCATGATATGATTAATATTTGTAGGAATGTCACAGTCCTTATATATGCATTGCTGCCTTCATTTGATGAAATTGGAATGAAAAAAGAAATAATTGGTATTGCATGATATTATGCAAAATTTGAAATCTTAGCAATATTTGAACTGTAAGCAGTTTGCTTTAAAGATGGAACACTCATAGATAATTATAACAAGAAAACATGGTCATGATATGAATTATTCAACAAAGATAAAAAGTAATTATGACGAAAACAAAATTGATAAGTTCTTAACAAAACAGAACACACTGAAGAACACAGTTACTTCCGAATATCGAAGCACTCAAAACTCTAAAGTGAATATCAACAGTCAATTCATGGATGTCTATAGTGTTCAACAGTTAACTCATGGATGTGGAAAGCATTCTGTTCTCAAACATTCATGATATAAACAGTAACACAATGGATATAAACAGATGAATCATAGATGTGGAAAGCCATGGCACTATTCAATCTTGTGAGCTTCATGGTGATTGTTCAAATGAAATAATATCAACAACACAGCACATTTGGTAAAAAAAATGTAAAGTTTATGACACTGTCATGAGAACACATTGTCAGGTGGTTGTGGATTGTTCAGTGTCACAGTGTTTTGTGATTGCGGATTGTTTAATGTCCGCCCGTCGTCCACTGTTTGAAAAGAGTTTCTTCTTTCTTGTTCGCAAAAGTTGGTTTGAACGGAACTTTGATAATTTCTGTAAATCCTTCATCTTCTGTTGGTTCTTTAAACGCCTTCTTGAAGACTGCGTATCCGACGTCTGGGATACGTCGAACTTCCCCGTTGGTCAGATTCTGACGATAGAAGTTCAAGTGGCGGTACACCTCCGGAGTGGTTTGCAACCAGAAACATCGACATGGTATTTCTGCAATATCAGATTGATGATAAATTATATAAAAATAAAATAGCAATATATGGATTCATAAATAGAGTTACAATAAATGTTTGAAAACTAAACTTAGAATGAATTAGGAAAGACTAAAAAGATCCCAAAATGTCACAATTATCAGTCTATGAGGCATAACTTATATTTTTTTACGAGTGCATATAAATATCTTTTTTAGAAATAATTCACTAAACTGTCATCACAAAACATTAAAAAAAAATTGAACTTCAATTTTGACCTTAAAAAAGACCTTAGTCCCACCTGCATCCTCTGCTAGTTCGATGAAGCGTGACCTGCCGTCGACAGATGGGTTCGTGTTGTCAACCACTACACTCTTGCCTTCTTCAAGAGCACCTCGTGCAACCTGACAAATCACAAGACATAAGATTAAGCTTAGTTTATGAAATCTAAGAATTATTGTCATTAGAACCTTTAAATCATCACACTTCAAAGGCCACAATATATTACATGTTAACTGAATGTGAAAAAACTTTATATGCAGCTGACACAGGGTTCCAAATATTACATCTGGGTCAAGTGACATCTTGCTGGAGTTGAGCTTGCATGGATGTCAAGCAGTGAGAATACAGCTGCATGGCTTGCTCTTTGAACGGAGTGCAGGCGAGATAATAAATTGGTGCATTCTAGTTTGCAAAAGATGAATACAGATGATATTCATCCTTGAAAAGCGATAACAAAAATGTAGTACTGCACATTATAAGCCCAAATGAAACAATACAGCACATGCATAAGAACACAGAACAGGCTAACCTTGATACACTTCTCCACAGTGCCCATGGTGTCTCTGTTCACGGACGTGTAGCCCTGTTTCACAAAGTAGTTCCTACTGAATGTACTCTTCCCCGAGGCTGGTGCTCCCACCATTATAACCATCTCCTGGTCCTGCAGAAGAATTAGCAAGAAACCATTCTGAGTGACTGATTTACAGGGATCCCAAATCATAAACAATCAGCCATACATGATTGGCCATAAATTGGAATATTTTTGTATTAACTGCTTAAGTGTTAACCCTTTCACCCACACGTTTGCACAGATGCCAGAAAACTTATAAGCATGCTGGTTTCTCAGTGGTGAAGGGGTTAAAGTACATGTCAGGTATTGGGTTATTATGTGAATGGTCATCGCAGAGTACATGGAGAAAATTACTTAACTTCAGAAATACAGAATAATTTTATGAAATTACCTACAGAAATGTTGAAGGCATAATTTTGTTAATGATTTCTGACTTTGTTTTTCATTCTACGAGAGTAAACTTTCTGTAGTTTACAGTTAGATTGTTTCACAAAGCATCTACCTCATTTTCTGTAAAGAGTCAAGACACCCATGTCAAACTTGTTCTGAAATGACAGTTACCTTGGCATGGTATGTTTTCTTCCCAACATCTTTACCTATTTTATTTAGGTACTCGACAGGGTTCAGAGAGCCCCATTCAAACTTTGCTGCCGCTTCCTTCAGGAAGAATTCCTCTGGAGTCTTGAAACCTGAAAAGTGTTAAACACATTGACTAACCGCATTTCAGACTTCAGACCCACAGAATATTTAATGATCAATGTAGTGTGTACAATAAACTGTACACAACCAGTCACAAAGTGTAAAATTTTTCAAATTAACAGGGCAACAACTGTGAATCATAAACCATGACATTCCTTCATTGCCTCGTCATTGTTGTAGCGAGAACAAGCTGTAAATTATAGGACAGTTCCTTATTTACACATACTCTAACAAGAGCCATCAGGAGAGACAAACCCTACACTTCAAATAGTCAAAGTCCAACTTGTTACCATGGAAAAAAAAATAAAATTTTGAAAAAGTTGAAACCCCCAAATTTGATGAAGAATGGCCAAGTAGTTTTCGAGTACTGCTCTTGAAACGATGTGATCACGGACGAACACACAAACGGAGTCAACAACTAAATCCCCCGGGGGGATAACAACATAGGTGTTAAACCAATATAATTCAAATGGTAAAAGCACAAGTAAAAGTGACATAAAAATATAGCGGTGCTTGAACTGTCGCACCGTTACTTTAAACACTGCAGCTTTGACAGATGCAACAGCCATTAAATAAATATTCACATAGTTCGAATCAGCAAACATATTAAGTGATGACTTGTGCATTGTATTGAGCTTACTTATTCCAATATTTGCAGCAAACATTCTGTCACTACATGAGAAATCTTTAGGTTTCCCAGCTGCCCAGTTTTTAGCTCTCCCGGCTGCGTCTCCCACATATATACTCTCCTTTAGATCTACCTGCAGAAAATCAACAAAGCGTCAGTAATATATTTTTTTAACAAAATTATCAAGTTCCGGGAAAAAAATCCTGATTTTCTTTTGCAGATTAATATATATTATCATCAATATTTAGTCTTGATGATTTTTTTAATTCCCAGATATCAATGTAATGGTCTTCTAAATTTCCCAGACCTTTAAATGAAGTTCAGTGAAGTGGAAATGATAATGAACATAACCCTTCATCTGTCATCCTCGGTTACCCATGATTTTATATATGCTCCGTTACTCTCCACTATATCACCCATGGGAAACCTTATCAGAGAAATCTGTACTCAAATTACCCGCCCTTGGCCAGCGTGAGCCAATCAAACTGCTACGCAGCTTGGACCTGTGAGCCCATGACAATTCATATCATTTCGTTTCAAAGCAAGCGAAGTCATTGTGTTAGCCATCCGTCACCGGTTATCTCCCTTGGCCATTTCCGTCTTATTCCATTGAGCATTTTTTGGGGTTACTGACTTCGTCAGACTGGCCAAGGGCGGGTAATTTGAGAACAGATTCCCCTGATAAGGTTTCCCATGGGTGATATAGTGGAGAGTAACTGAGCATATATAAAACCATGGGTAACCGAGGATGTTCATCTGTAGGTCCCGAATGAATATAAACCCAGAGGCAAATTTCGGTTTATTCTCTACCCTAAAGAGTACTGTAAGCTGAGTACTCAGAATGGTTCAAGAGCTAAAGTGTTAACTTTGAAGTTTGATAGTTTACCATATAAAGAAAATAATTACTCGTACCTCTACTTCGCCATTGCAGTTTTTCACAAAGTAGTCCCACATCTCTGTGCTGGGTTTGCGGAAATGATTGTTACCAGTGCAGATAAAGGCCTGAAAATAGTAACTGTAAAATAACGGTAGGCCTATTACCGGTATGTATATGTATAAAAGTTTAAAGAATGAACAAGTTTGGAAAATGTTCCATGGGAAAGAACTCTACTTTTAAAGAAACATTGATTATAGCATTTACAATCATTTATTTATAATAAACAAACGTGAAAAAAATCTTATTTTAGATAAACAAAGAAACAAGGACATACAAAGAGATTCTAAATTTTCAGACATCAATAGTCATGCCACATTTTGATAGACTTGAATTTAAAATGTGAGGGATGATATGGTATCCTTATCTATAAATAAATTGCATCAGTATACAGGAACGTTAATCATGTCCTTTAATATAAAAGAACCCAATCTTTTACAAACCCATATTCAACAAAATCTCTTACCAGTACAGGAATGTCTAGTGCTGTGATGATAGCTTCAATCTTATCCTTGATCTCCGCAGGTTTCACTTTCTGTTTCTCGATGCCGGCCTGGTTTGTGAAGAACACAACGCGATACCCGTCTTCATCCAACTCTTTCATCTTAGCGGGCACACTCTCGTCCCAGAATTCCCAGTCCTTGGCACCTGCAGAAGTTACAACATGACATTTTTCAACTTCTGTTTGTTTAATCTGATGAAAATGTCTAAAGGCAGGAGACAAAAAAAAGAATCAACTCTTCTCTGGTGTAGATGAAAACTATTTTTGATGGGGAGGGATATTTCTCCCTCCAATTTTGTCAAAATCATGGTAGAAGTTTTTGTAAAACAAATAAATACATGTAGTTATGTTTTGCCTTCTATACTTGATCAAAAGTCTTAACATCTGCAGTGATTTAAATATACTTAATTACATTTATCAAAAAAAATCTTATTATTTATCTGTGTATTTATTAAATACAACTACCATTTATTGAATTTTGCCTACTTCTAGACTCTCCAGTTATTTATACTTGCAGTGAAAACAAGAAGTGGTCAATATGTTATTGGTGTTTAAAAAAAGAAAGAAATGTAGTTTAAAGATCAGTAAAGCCATTGAAATTATCCTGACTTGTAAATATACATGTATATTGATCATGTTGATATAATTTGCTCTTTTTATCCACAAACGTGGCAACAGAGACATCAGATTACATATTTTTATTTTCAGAAATAAACATGTCAACAAATTCCCTTTCATGGTTACTATTAAAGGCTAAACTTAACAAATATTTATGTGTTCTTCCCAAATATAAACAAGTTATGGGTTTGTACATTGGTTGTAAATAAAATCAAGGATGAAAAAAACTCTTGCTGCAAGTTTTTCTCTGTAAAAAAGACTTCTAGATTGGCATTTATGGTTTTGCAAATGAGTATTCAGTATGTGCCATTAACTTTCAGGTATTCCATTGGGAATTGCCTAGACTTGACTTGGAACATTGAAACAATAAATAAAATTTGTTGTATCTGAACATGAAGTTGTTTAATTTGTTGGACTCACCAACAGAAAAATGTTGAAAGATGAAACAATGATTTTGTTATTTCTAAAAGTATTGCAAGTCATTTAAGATTATAAGACTATTGTATATCATGTTATATTTTATGCCAAATGTAACAATTATGAAAATGTTTCAAAATGTTGTAAAATGTATTTGAACTTTCCTTCGAGTTGTCCATTATTGATTTTATTACAAATGTATACATTTAATAATAATGTTTCATTTCATATCGAATACTGTTGCAACTATGTTGCCCAATGCATTTATGGATGAAATATAGACTATTATTCCCTCCTTCAGTCTCTTTTTAAATTGATACTTTGTCTTGACAATGATAGTACCTTTTTATGGATGAACTATATATACCCTCTCACCCCGACCCTTTCCCTCATTAATTATAAATGATTAAAGTTTGTACGTTTTATAGCAACGTTCCTTTTTTCAAAAAAATAAGGTTGACTTTGCAACATCTAATTAAACGTTATTGTGAAATATACATGTACGAGGAGTTAGATATTTTAAATGATCACCCATTACACTAATGAATAATAGGTGACAATATAATTACTCTAAATTTATTACTGTATGTAATCTACTGCCAGACAACAATTAACCAGAAGGACCCCACGTGACCTGTACGGAAACAGCAAGCAGGCTCGGCCACAACTCATTTGCATACTGATGGACAGCTAATCCGCTCTAATTGCATCCCGCCTACACTGGGTTGTTAATTGCACTTTCGCACCATTGCACGAGAGCAGCGTTGCATTTAATTGCAGGAATAGCCCAATTCGCCGTACCAGTAGCAAACTTTCGCCCACTCGCTGTCTTGATAACGGTGAAATCTATGTCGAATCCCGCCACTTTTTCCCGACCTTCCAAAGTATCCGAACTGAGAAGTATAAGTGGACACGCCCCTTTCAGTTCCTTCCCGTCTTGTGTCCATTTCAGATTGTTCGGGAGATCGGTTTCACCCCTCGCCTTTTTCGCTTGTTGTTTAGCATTGTCAACTGCTTTGCGTTTGAGGGTTTGGCGTCGTGCACTCATAGTTAAAGACTTGTAGCAATGCGAGATCGACAGATACTGTTGGTTGAGATAACCGACTACCCGGCCGAACACAGGCTTAGCGTTTATATAGGCCATACATGCGCATGCACGGACATGATACGTGACGTCACAAGTAAACAACTTTGCGTGCTCGGTCTTGCTGCGAAGGGAAATAACTCTAGTGATATCTACTGCTGACGATGCAGAATATTTGATATGCATCAAGCGGCTGAGTCATAGTCATTCGCTATTAGTTCATCGTTACCTGCAGTAGCTCTTGATCGGCGACCGAACTCTACAGTACAATGTCATTAAACTTGAAAAAGAGGTTATATGTTTATGAGTGTTGAGTGCAATGCCAAGTCCATTTTTCAAACACAATGTTCATAGGACCAATGACAAAACACACTAATCAATATTGTATTTTAAATATAAATTATTTCATCATTTCATCACAAGCAAGGGCGCAACCATGTGAAAACTATATATTTTAAAGTTTCTACTTCAATTCAACTGCAAACTATGTTTTTTTTAAGAATAGAAATATTTTCTATAATCGATTCATTTATATCCATGTTAGAAAATCAGAGCAAATATTATAAATACACAGTTATTTAGAGCTATAGTGGGTAGAATGTAAAACAATATATTTAAAGAAGACATGCAAATCCCGTGCTACACTATGACTGACAAGCAAGCAGCCATTATTTCATTATATGTGCAATTACATATCGCGATGAAATCGCACCCAATGACCCCGGAGTTTTTAATATCTTCCCAACAAACAAGCAAAGCTGACTTTCATCGAAAATAGAATACATAATGATATTCTTTATCGTGATGCACTCGTGTTTTTTTTATTTCTTATAACTGTATTTATAAAAGTATATTTTGTATAAAATTCTTTATTCTGATATCGATTAAATGTGTTACAGTGACTGTGTTTCTAGTTCAATTTCTAAATGATATGCACAACTTGTCAACTTGTATGTTTTCTGTTTAGTAAATATATTTCTCTTCTCACGGTTTTAGTTGAAAGAATGGGTTATTGCCCCATTTATTGAACAACGATATTATTGTACGATCTCTTGAATCAATGTAGTTTATTTCTTTTCCATTCAGAGGTTTTATAAAAAAAAACATTGATTCGCTTGAAAAATACATTGTTTTACTTGTATAAACAAATTCATAGAATTGTACAAAAGTAGCCTATACCAATTCAGTCTTATCTTCTTCGCTTTGCTTGAGGTATTATTTTGTGAAATGCACCACGGTAATATCTAGACCGAAACCTCTGTCGTCCAAATGCTCTACCTCAAACTGCGAGCCGCATACTATATACATATCCAGTGGGGTTGCAGGTAGAGCCTCTCGACCTAGGTAATAACTAGTGATCAACCGTTCCTTTTCTATAACCATTATTGTATTGCCCTTGAAGTGAACGCTGATATCGACCGCTATGTAGAACCTTTTATTGATACACACTTGAGTCAAGTTGAGTGGTATTAATTTCGATTCAAATCCGCATGAAGTGTCATCATCTTCTTGCTAAAAACATTTTCAATAAAAAAAAACCCATTTTATTAACTAATCTTTAAACATACTGTTTTCACCCGATATCAAAATGGTATGAATAGCAAAATAATAATATATATGGTATCATATTTTAGATGAATAAATATTTGAAAGTGAATGAAAGGGAAATTGAAATATAAATGAACTATATACATTATGTATAGGGTCTAGTAGTGTGTCCGTTAATAATATGGGTAGTTTTTATTCGAGTCGTGACTGTTCATTTAAAAAAAAAAATTATCGACGTTTGTTCCTCGGTCAAAAAAAGAGTTAACGAAATCTTAAACAAAACTCGTACCATTTACTTCTCTTTTTACATGTTCTCAACGTTTAATAAGTGCATGATGTATGATAGACCTTTGCGTATAACGTTTATCTACCTTATACAGTTCAATGGCTAACGACACAATTGGGATTTCGATCCTTGTTGGTGATAGTTTAAAATGTATACATTTAAGATTTATTGTTATTGTTTTAAATTGATAAATAAATTAATAGTAGAATAGGCCTATATTGGTAAATAGAAATTAGTTTTATGCGCATTGAGCATGGAACTTGTTTTATAAGTATTACTCTTATTATTATTAATGTTTTGTTACACTAGGTGACAGTCACTTTCAAATCAATAATTACATATACATGACTTTCCAAAACGGACTCTCTGATGTTAATATCATGTTACCTGTCAGGCTACAAAGAAAACTTTAACTGTAACTTTATTAGGAAAAACAATTTCTTGCATGTTTCTCTGAACTAAGATGTTTTACAGTAAAACGCAAAATGAAATATAAAACTGATAAATCTTTAAAATGAAAATGTATTTTTTTGTAATACACTGCTTTAACCATTGAAAATAAAGTGAGAGATTAAACTTTCATCTTTTATTTGTTCAGACTATTTACAGATCTTGAACTTGTCAAGACTTCCCGCTCAACACGCCATTTTCGGCAGGATTTACTCCCAGAATTCCGCAGCCAATTGCGCATGCGTTGTAAGACCAATGCAAATGGCGGCACTTGTTATTGTTCCATGGCATTCGTGATACAGGGACATTTTTAGGACAGATTTGACACCATTGCAGGTAAAGATATACCCTGAGCTGAACAAGCAATGACAATCGAACTTTAATTTCTAATCTTGACACATTTCCACATGCCCAAAGTGTGAATTAAGGCCTTAACTGAAGTCGTTTCCGAGGGGTTTTGCAGCCCTAATTTTCGATTTGCCAGCGAGGACTAAAACGTACCGCTTCCATATAACCACTAAAACATGACATTTCTTCATATTTAAGTACTGCAACAAATTCTATGATCAATGAATATTATTTATCAGTAAGATCAGATTTCTTTCAATGCGGTTCTTGTCCGATCTATGCCGGTTAGTTTCACCGCATGGTGAAGGCCGTAACCAGTGTAAATTGAGCACGTCCCACCTTAAAATCGGGAAGAGAGGAAGGCTGTCATATCAGGAACAAACGTTTTATATTTGGCGCTTTTGTTTCTATGTTCACGACATTGTCTCTACTGATGTGACCAAATATGGAGCAATATTTTTCGTTTTTGCATGGTTGGCTTACTATTCTCTCAGATTGTTTACATTGGATATTTCGTGACATGCAAATGGCTACTATCCAGGTCATAGATATCCAAATAAGTCATATGAACAAGAATATTGAAAAATGATGTAATCATTTGTCTGTGTTATGTTGTTTTCCTGTCCTTTCTTAAAATGTACCTGATGGCAATGTTGACACATTTTCATTGACTTGTTTTTGCAACCATAGATTTGGTAGAGGTCATGTCAAAAGTAATTGTAAACTGATCTAATGCTTCTCCGCTGGTTTTGTAAAATCATTTTGATAAAATGAAATATAAAATGCTCTTATTTAGTGCATTTATGTTGACATTTTAAATCTTTATCATATATTGTAAAAGATAAGTGTCTGTCATGCTCTATATTTTGTCAATAAATTAGCCCTATCTTCCAAAAATCCCATTATTTTCTGCTTTTTGTATTAAACAATTATAGTGTCAATTTAAATAGTGCTCAACATTCACATAAACACATTTTAGGTAACCGTGACATGATATATTTTTTGCCTTGAAAATCTGACAGCCAGGTATATACCTAATCCCAGGGTTCGAAATTAGCACTAGTCCTGTAGCCCATGGCTAGTGAAAAAGAACCTGGGCTGGTAGAGTGTAAAAACTGGTAGTCCGAAAGACGAGTTAATATTTAGGGTGAAATGATCATGGAGATGTATTTGGCTAGCTGGATAAAGTCTGGACTAGTACTTTTAGAAATTCTCTAGTCCGAATGGCTACTGCATTGAAAAGGTTAATTTCGACCCCTGTAATCCATTACAGATTCAATGATTTATATTTACTACAATGTTACAGAATACAATATATGCATATATACTTCCTCCCTGTTTATACAAATCACGCAACATAGCTTTTGCAATATGCAGAAAGTACACAACGTAGCTGATTACTAGATTAAATAGTTAAATACCAAAACCTTTCTACCAGGTTGCGTGCTATAAAAAAAAAATCATCCTTTTTTACAATGTGAGACAGTGCTTTGCACAGGAAGATAATACTCAATTTATATTTAGGTTGGGAAAACCCTTTCCTACTTGGTGTGATTTCTTTGCTTAAAAAGTTTAGTATATCTTTCAATGAGATAGCTCTTTGGTAATAGTTTAGAACAGGGATATTTGCTGGATTACAATGTCTTTTTAATGTGAAAATAAATTGTGTAATTAATGTGTGTATTTTAACATAAACGTAGTTTTTATACACAAAACCTGCATAGTCACTTAACCTGATTTGCTGATATGAAGTTTGCATTCTAGATCAATACATGAGATTAGTAAGGCCTATTATAAATTAACTATCAATCGTATGGCATGTAAACAGTATTTATTTATTTATTTATTTAAGACCACAAGAGTCTGCAATATTGGGCCAGTCCCTCAAAACTTTGACAAACTGAGTCAATAGGAGCCAGAGTATGTGCAGTCATACATTTGTTGAAAGATCAAAGTTTTCGCTTCAAAACTCTTGACAAGTACTATCTGTACATAAATCTTAAAATGAGATATTTACTATATTGCAAATAAAGTGAAATGAGGTAAATTTATAAAATTGTCATTAATTAAGTATTTCTGTATTGGCCGAGTTAAAGGTCCTCGGTCCGTTGTAGGGCCGGATAGTGCAGTTGTTAGCATGTTCAGCTTTGGATCAAGAGGTCCCAGATTCGAATCCCGTCGGGGGCACGACAACTTTATCTGCAGTAGAAAATTGTTCTAATATGCTGTAAGGTTTGGTTGCAAAATTACACCGAAATTCAGTGTAGTACCACCTAGCATTTGCTAGTTCCAGCCGGTGCTCACAGGTTTCACAGCAATGCATAGCCACCATGGTATTGCAGGTTTTCTCCCTGCTAAAATACTAGCAGCTGTGATATAAGTGAAATACTCATGAAAGTACCGAAACACCCCAACTCGTCTCACCTCGCCTCAGCCCGTTGTATTGCCTCTCGACTTTGTTTCATGCCAGGGCATTGGACCCATAACAGTTCAAATACTGAGGGGGCGGGATAGCGCAGTGGTTAGCGCGTTCGGCTTCGGATCAAGAGATCAGGGGTTCGAAACCCCGCCAGGGGCACAGCAACTTTGTCTGCAGTAGAGAACTGTTCTACACGCTACACTGAATTTCAGTGCAGTACCACCCATGGTTCGCTAGTTCCAGCTGCTGCTCGCAGGTTTCACCGCAATGCATAGCCACATGGCGTTGCAGGCTTTCTCCCTGCCGTAATACTAGCAGCCGCAATATAAGTGAAATACTCTTGAAAGCGGCCTTAAACCCCACCTCACCTCACCTCAAATACGGAAATAACATTATATAATTGCTTATGGTCCATATGGCTTATGGAATAACATATCTGTCGCCTTTGCTCACTCATAAGGTTTTAGCTCATCATATCTGAAATGTTTGTGCATTAGGTCCTGATACCCCTCTCAAATATGGGCGCTGAAGTCTTCCTCTCCAAAACCAGCTGACGCAATAGAAATTTCAAATATTTAAAGTAACACCCATATTTCATGGACATTAAAGTTTTTTCATTTGGTTTTGATTCCCCCTCAAATATGGGCATTGCATGGTGTCCACACTGAAACGTTCTTTTGCCTTCTGCCCAGGAACTAGTGATGCTAGGAAGCTTGCATTTTGACAATATCATCTGTGTCGGATGGAAACTAAGATTTGTAAATTTCTCTGTCCTACTCCTATATAAAGGTAGTTGCATGTCTGTTTCTCCATCCGTTCTTTGGTAGTAACTTAGTTGCTGGATCAGAACTCTAAAACCGTTCATGATATCTTTCTGAAGCGTCCCATGTGTATTACCCCTAACTGAAATGGTGCCTTTTAAGATTTTTAGATTTCTGAAAATGTTATTTTATTACATTTCTATAAATAAAAAAACACATGTTGGGTATGGACTTTGTTGAACTCCAAACTTTGCATGTGTGTTACCAAACTGCCCATTTCTGAAATGTTTTTATTTTTGTTTCCATGGTAAATAATAGGCTTTGGACCAAGTCACTATATACCCATAGATTTGTTCCTGGAGCAGAACTTAACAATCTTTTAGAATATCTTTCTGAAAGTTTCAATTACTTTGCATCCTGTCTGTTACCAAACTATGGAAGTGTTGCCTTTTGATATTTTTACATATTTCTGGAGCAGAACTTATTTTATTATTCATGATGACAAAGATATATATTTTGATTTATATGAGATAGTTGATACATCATCTCTAATCTGTCTCAGTCTGCATGTCTGTATTCCTTTTTTATTCTGAAGCAATTTTCGGGCTAGAATTTGATTGTTTTGCTGTTTTTCGGAAATATTTTAACGTCAATGTGACAGCAGCACTCCATGTACTCTACTTCCAGGCAGTGAGTTCTGGTAACAGGAACAGCGCATGATACACAAGAAAGTTCATTCAATATCAAAATTAAAAAGCATCCATACTTTTATTATACTTAACTTACTCTAAAGTTACATAATTGTCTTTCAAAGATTTGTGTTTACAAATTATGTGGGACCGAAGGAATATGTCTTCTCCCCATGACGATGTTCAAATTTATTGAGGTTCAGTCTAAATCATTTTAAAACATTGTTGCAATTGTTTCAAATGTTTGTTATTTGTTCTGAATGTTCAACATTGTTACATTTTCTCTAAATAATGCTGCTATTAAATGGTTGCAATATTGCCCAAATGTCACTCAACTACAACTCGCTCATTAATTTAATGTCAGAAACTTTACATTTTACATTGATTTTACATCATTTAATATGAGGTCTTTGTACACTGATGTAGAACTTTATTTTTTGGCTCACTTCCTGTTAAAAATGATGTTAAGAGTTTAAGACACTGTTGCTTGTTGCAGGTGGGTGTTCAATGGATGTTGGAGATGGGTCCCCAGGAGGACTACATCGAGACTGTGCTGACGTGTGAGGGGGACTTCCATGACCCCCAACTTCACAGTCGTCTCGAGAAATTCAGGCACAGCTTGAAAGATCTCCTGCTGACGGGTAAGTTTGCAAGATTACTGTTAAACATAAAGGTCCTTAAACCTTTAAAATCTCAAAATTAATCTAACTTGAAGTTGAATTGAAAATTAAAAATTAAATCTCTACTCTCTGAGTAAAATGGGCACTCTAATAGAAATGGCCTCGCATGGCTTAAATCAAACCATGTACATTCGTTTTAGAACTCTCTTTATTGATCCAGGAGTGTTTTTCAGCCATTGGTAACAATTATGTACATTTTTGTGAGAAAACTTTTTTTATAGGAAAAACAACATGCTACAGCGCCTTTAAATTGCTGAGTTGCTTCATATTTAGCAATGAAGCAGTCATTTGAGTTAAGAGTGTTTGGTTCAAAATAGGTTGTATTCAGGGCATATTTGTATTGTAAATTTGTCATTTAAAAGCCTGTATTCAGTTTCTGTTGGATTCTCTTCAATAATTTATCTAAACTTCTAATATATAAATATGCTTTTGCTTATTACGTAAGTCGTCATGTTATGAATATGACTTCTGTATATTATGCGACAAATCATTGTTCCTCTTTTCTTTCAGATATGCACAAGCTTATCCTGAAGAAGGTTGAACCTTGGAATAGTGTAAGAGTGACTTTTAACATCCCAAAAGAGGCAGCTTTGAGACTGAAGCAGCTAGCTCAGCAAGGCAATGCAGCACTGCGGGAGCTTGGAGTCCTTGCTGTCCAGATTCAGGGAGACCAGGTTGTCTCTCTGACTATTGCTGGACGGAATAATGAGAGAACAGAACTGATTCTTCGGACTGCAGAGCCTCGGTCAGGACAGTCGACGGCTTCAGTTTTTGATACTGGACTTCACAGTTCCGACGAATTGAATTCACCTGGACCCAGTAATGTGGAAGTAACGAGGAAAAATATAGCAGAATATCTGAGGCAAGGGACCTCTTTGTTTGATACCATCATTAATCAGTCTCCCGCTGGCCCAGGAAATGGTGTTTTCAAATCGCCCAATGTTGTAGCTACATCTAGTGAACCCATTCCGTTCAGGCCTAACAATGTCATCAGTACGTCGCCAGGCAACACAACAACGGTTACCAGTCAAACCCCGATGTTCATGTGCAACTTCCCGCCGGGTCGGAGTCCAACAGGATACCCAGCATCACCAAGTGCAAGTTATTCAACATCTCCTGGTCCGAGCAGGAGTCCGGTTCACCAACCAGGCCTCAAGTATCCCTCTCCCCCAGGGATCCCACCTCCAGGAGCTGCCCTTCCCATCCCATCCTCAGTTTCCTCAGCTGGTCCACCATCACCATCTGTAGGCAGTCTGAACCATGTGGGACTTCCGCCCCCTCCTCCATATCCGGGCAATACAGCCACAGTTAACAACATCCCTCGGCCTGGTAAAGCTGTCAGTGTTTCCAGTCCTCTCCTGGTAAATCTTCTTCAAACGGAACCTCTTGTGGCTGGATTCAACAATTTGCCAGGAAGCAAGATGTTGCCTCCACAAGATGGAGGTCCACCACCGAAGAAAAGGAGACGTGCCAAGAAACCAAAGGATGCAAGCAAGTCTCCCGTGCCATCAGATGGGGAAGTGCCCATACAGAGTGTTCTGAACCCTGCGTTGGATGCAGCATCAGTGTTGTCTCATGATCGTGTGGAGAGTTCCATGGACTCAACTCTCTGTGGCCACCAGGCTGATCCGAATGTGTCGCTTGATCCCAGCCAGCGCTCTGTGCCTCTTATGCTGGGGAATCCACCTCGGTCAAATAATGTATCATCAGTGAATACTGACAATAGGCTTAACCCTGACTCAGTTGGGTCTGGAACCCTCCAGTCAGATGCTCATATGAACTCATTATCACAACCTTCTACACCAGACTTATTAGAGGAAAAAGGTGTTCTTCATGAACAGATTGACCCGTTTACACCAGAAATAACTGCGGGTAAAATAATCAATCCATACACAGGACAGCTAGAACCAATGGACAAGAGTCCGCTGAAAAGTGCAAAACTTCCTGTTAGTGGAGCACCAGGGATGAGTAATGTTCAACATGTTAAACCTTCAACTAAAGCGAGTGTTGAAAATGTTCATGACTTATTTCTAAATAGAGGTAGAAAGCATGTACATAAGAGTGCTACAGTGACGAGTGAAGACATGCTAGCCCAGATCAACATGGCTGGCCATGTTGAAACAAGTCATGATGTGTTTGGTGTTTCTGAAAGGACAGCTGAAGCTGAGCAGGCACCTCCATTATCACAGTCACCTGCTAGTGCTGTGTTCCCAGCTGTTAGTGTTAGTGTTGCAGCATCAGCTGCTACAGTGAGTGCTAGTGAACCACACCAGATCTATGCAGAAGCCCAACAGTCTAGTCAGTGTGCTCCCACTACTGCTATTGTGTCCACTCCTCTGTCCAGTATAGCAGTGCCCAGCCCAATTCAGTCTCAAGCTAGTGTTCCTGTTGCTGGCTCCCCATCCTCACGATCACCTCCTGCCGAGGTCAAGACCTCCCTGACTCCGTACCCAATGGGTCATCCTGTGATGGAACGTTCAGGGAGTGCTCAGTCCCAGGCAACACAGCAGAGTGCTCCCCAACCAATAGAGCTGCATAATAGTGATCGTAAGTCCCCTTATCCCACTGACAATGATTTGCAGGGTGCCCATCGGGCAAGGGACTCAGTTGTAGGTGTATCCCCAAGTGCAAAGGCTAGTGCTAAAGTTGATTCTGTTTCATTGCTCAATTCCCCTTCTGCCAGAACCACAGATTCCAATTGTATGTCTGCAAGTCCAGAAAACAAGATGCCGTCTGAAGGAGACGAGAACTCTAACCACAGTGGCATAATAAATGATATTACAGCTGATAACCCTACCTCTGCAGGCTCCTTTTTGGACTCTGGTGCCAGCAAGGTGTACAACCATGACTCCGGGGTCGGTAGTTCGTCTGAGCGATCAGATGACACACCCTCTGAGGCAGGGGAGGCTGCAGACAATGAGGAACTTTCTAAGTCCCAGAAACTGGTGGACTGTAAGTCAGAGTCTAAGCAGCTTACTGTTGCATATGTGATGGATCATGAACATATACCACAGAAAGACAAAAATGACTTGACACATTTGCCATTTACGAAAGAAAAGTTGGCATCTTTAGGGCATGTGAAAAACCATATGAACCTTGTGTATGGTCAGACAGGCAGTGATCTCACCCCGAACAATCAAGTAACAGTGCTACAGTGGTCTACCAAAGACACAAAACATTTTGCTGACCAATCTCATTTAGCTAATTCAGAACAGCTTGTGAATTCACTGAAAACTAATTTGAAAAATGGTCCTGTGGTGGCTGATGTGTCATTGCACAAAGACTTAGACAGGTCTTCTACTTCACCACCCGATACCAAGACTGTTGCCGACATCAGACAGAGGCACCATCTGTCTAAACACTTGTATCCTAAAGGTGTGTATTCTTTCTGCTTGCAGTTCTCTCTGCAAGGTTGCTTTAAGATTTTCTACAGGATAGCCTTATCTTTAGATAATGAGGGTTTAGAGCATAAATTATATCAGTCTGTCTGCCCATTTGTCTGTCCATCCATCCAGGAACATATTTCCAAAACCTTTCAGCGTAGGTTGAACAAACTTCATACAGCGCTGAAGGGTAAGCACTGAAGAGATTCAGGACCATTTATACCCCTAAAATATACATACATGAAAAACCTATATCTTGATCAGAGATTGAAAGTTGAGAGACTTTTATTTAATAGATCAATCAAGAAAATTCACGTAAAAATGCTTGCGTCAGTGTCACTGAAAGTTCTCGGATGTGACTCCTGTACTTTCATAGATCGGCTAGTGTTGGCTAAATAAACACGGACAGGGTTTAAATACACTTTTACTCCCAATTTTTATGATTAATACAGATTTTAGAACTGTTTTCACTTTTCAGTGTTTTAAGGAAGGAATGGTAGTAACAATATTTTGGTTATCATTGACAGGGATTTACCTGAACTTTTGTATTAGAGGTCCCTGGTCCTTCGATTTCATATTGCTCCTCTGGGGAGCCATCTTGGCCTCTAGACTAGTGTAGATAAAATATTGTCTGAAAATTGTTAGATTGTCAGGTATGAAATGCACATATTTGAAGAACAAAATGAATTCTATTTGTAGAAATAGCTGTAAAATATTTCCTTTTTATCATCACTGTGAAAAACAAAGGATGAGGTTTTGTTAAAAAAAGGTCAAAGGTCAAGGTCACAAGTTCTGAAATCGCTAATAAAAATCCTTGTAAACACGATAACTTGAAAAATATTTGTGCTATCAGGCTCTTTTTTTGGTGTATATCAACTATGGAGAAAGGCCAAGATTTGAAAAGGTTTTCGCTAACATCCGTCAAAGGTCAAGGTCATAGCAAGGTCACAACTTAAGCATGCAGTTGCGAGCATGCCTTATTTTAACTTTTAACACTTTGAATCATTACATGACTGTTATACACAATGAAAAGTGATTACTGATTGTCTGACCTTGAATTTTAAAGGTCAAGGTCACGAGATAGGGTCAAGGTCACCAGTTCTGAAATCACTAAATAACTTTTTTCCATGAAGGTATCAACGCCTCATATATATAGCTTCTTTATACACCTGGGGAATTATTTTGACAAGCTCACATTCAAGGTCAAAGGTCAAGGTCATGAGTTCTTAAATCACTACAATAATCCTTGTAAACACGATAACTTCAAACATTTTTGTGCTGTCAGGCTCTTATTTGGTATATATATCAACTGGGGAGAAAGACCAAGATTTGAAAACGTTTTCCCTAAAATCTGTCAAAGGTCAAGGTCACAACTTAAGCATGCTGTTGTGAATATGCCTTATGTTAACAATGAACACTTTGAGTCATTGCATGATTGTTATACACAATGAAAAGTAATCATTGATGGTGTGACCTTGAAGGTCAAAGGTCAAGGTCATGAAATATTGGTTAAGGCCATTTTAATCCTTTGTTCCAATTTTGAAATCAGAAATAGGTTTTAAGAACAAACTTGTGAAAAGTGACCCCAGTGATGATTCAACTTGTTAGAATGACTTGAATAATGAAAACAAATTTTTGTCCAAAAAAAATCCCATTTTATTTATGCTGAGGAGAAGGTGGAACAGGGAAAGGCGAGACCCAAAGTTTCGGAGCTGCTCTGCTTTTGCGGTGTCTCGCAAATGCTCATCTAGTTATTACATTATCAGACTGACAATTTCAATCTGGAATATTATATTATATCTGGAGTTCTGAAGTCACTTTAAAAAAATCCTTGTAAACATGATAACTTTAGTATATATTCACTATTGAGAATAACCAATGTTTGAAATGGTTTTTGGTAAAGTCTGCCAAAGATTAAATTTGGAAATGAGCATGCTTTTGCGAATATGCCTCATCCTAACTTTTGACACTTTGAATCATTACATGATAGTTATACACAGTTATCATTGATTGTGTGAACTTGAAGATATGGCTTTAGGCTATTTTAACATTTGAAATCAAAAATAGGTTTTAAGAACTCATTAATAATTTGTTAATCCCCTAGGAATTCTTTTGACATGTTCTCATTCAAGGTCAAAGGTCAAGGTCAAGATTTCTTGAGTTTCATGTTCAATTATCTTCTGTAATATATTTTTTTTTTAAATGCTTGTTTTATTGTGTGGAGAAGGTGGAACAGTTGACAGCCACACTCTCAGTGTCTGAACTGCTCTGCTTTTGCTCTATCCATCAAACGCTAATCCAGTTAGATTCATTGTCCCCCGCCGCAACGCGGAACAGGGGACTATGTATTCAGCGGCGTACGTCCGTACGTCACATTTCTTGTTTACGCGATATCTTATGAAGCGTTGCATCCAAAGTCTTCAAATTTCATGTCTGCCTACATTGTGGGAAGACGCAGACACCAGTCAATTTTGGTGACCTTGGTCTTATTTTCAAGGTCACCACGACACTTTGACCACTTTTTGAACTCTTGTTTACGCGATATCTCATGAAGCGTTACATCCAAAGTCATCAAATTTGGTTTCTGCCTACATTGTGGGAAGACGTAGACACCAGTCACTTTTGGTGACCTTGGCCTTATTTCAAGGTCACCACGACACTTTGACCACTCTTTGAACTCTTGTTAAGGCAATATCTCATGAAACATTGCATCCAAAGTCTTCAAATTAGTTTTCAGCCTACATTGGGGAAAGACACAGACACCAGTTTATTTTGGTGACCTTGACCTTATTTTCAAGGTCACCGCAACACTTCGAGCACTTTTCTAACTCTTGTTATCACCATTTATTATGACCGGTTGGACCAAATGTTTTCAAATTTGGTGTCCGTCTACATTGGAGGATGACGCAGACGCCAGTCGATTTGGTGACCTTGACCATATTTTCAAGGTCACTACAACACTTTGACCACTTTTAGAACTCTTATTAACACGATATATCATGAACCAAAGTAGCTCCAATGATGTGTCTTACTAACTCAATGTCACCGGCAGGGGACATTGCCATGTTAGTGGCAAACACTTGTTATACTTGATATCAGCTGTTATTAGCTCATCAGGCCTGATGGGCTTATGGCATGGCATCCGCTGTTAGTCCATCCGTCTGTAAACTTTTCGCCTTCTTCTTAAGAACTAATAATTCTAGAGTGCTGAAATTTAATGCGCAGGCTCCTTGGCCAATGGGGATTCTAAATTGTAGATTTTGTGACCCCATGACCCCAAAAGGTGGGAGGTCACAACATTAAAAACCTATTTTCATCTTCTTCTCCAGTACCAAAAGGTCTAGAGAGCTGAAATGTTGTGTGCAGAATCCTTGGCTGATGGGGATTCTAAATTGTAGATCTGGTGACCTCATGACCTCAAATAGGGTCACGACCTTAAAAAGCTATTTTCATCTTCTTCTCCAAAACCAAAAAGTCTAGAGAGCTGAAATGTTGTGTGAAGGCTCTTTGGCTGATGTGGATTCTAAATTGTAGACTTTTCACCCCGTGACCCCAAATATAAAATGTACATTTTCAACCTACATTTAAAATGTATTATTTGAATCCTGGTGATCTACAGTGCCTATAGCTCTATTTTTAGCTCATCTGGTCTGAAAGGCCTGATGAGCTTATGGCGTCTGGCGTCTGTCCATCCGCCTGTCCGTCTGTAAATTTTTCACTTTTTCGTCTTCTTCTCCACAACTACTTGGTCTATGGAGCTGAAATGTTGTGTACAGGCTCCTTGGCCAATGAGGATTCTTAATTGTAAATTTGGTGACCCTGTGACTTTAAATAGGGTCACAGGGGTCACAACCTTAAAAACCTATTTTCATCTTCTCCAGTTCCAAAAGGTCTAGAAAGCTGAAATGTTGTCTCCTTGGCCAATGGGTATTTTTAAATTGTAGATTTCGTTATCCTGTGACCCCAAATATAGGTCACAGAGGTCATGACCTGAAAAGCTATTGTCATCTTGAGATTTGATGTGCTCTTCAAAGGGAGGTAATTTATAGGAAACAACTGCGATGAACTAAATCTTCAAATGTGTCTTTATTTGTAAGTGATTTTATCTCTGGCCTCAAAGATAGGTCAGAGGGATAAGGACCTTACGACCTATTTCATTTTCTCCATTTAAAGTGCTTCCTATTTGTTGTACCTCTCACTAAGAAGTTGACATTTTGAATTAGATATAAAGCCTGATGAGCTACAATTAAGCAAGCAATTAAAGTTATTCATTTCAATGTTTCAGGAGTTACTTCAAATGATGGAGAATCATTGAATCCAAGTTCTCCTACATTACATGGAGTTCGAGATCAAAGCAATGACGGCCCACCGTTCAACGCTGACAGTCTGTCAAACAGTCAGAAGTTGAAAGCGTCTCTATCTCCAGGGGAGGTGTTGGATAGAACGTCTAGTTATCAGTGCAATACTCCCAGCCAGGAGTGGTTGAACCTCCCCGGCCTCACCTCCCATCCTCAAAGCAGTGTATGTGATACTGAAACCAGTGATTCACTCGAGCTAAGTCAAAGTTTTGCTCAGAGTGGACGGTTGGAGCCTCATTCCCCTAACGGGACAGGGCCATGCTTAACAAACAATGACATCAGATGTCAGGACACATCTCCCAAAAGTGCTGTAGAAAATTTTTTCCCGAGTGGTGTAAACATTGATGTGTTGCAGGCAAGTGCTAAAGGTTTGGCATCCAAAGGGGATGGACTCTCAACAGAAGTAGTGTCTCGTTCCAATATAACAAGCAAGTACTCTAAGAGATCTTCTCCTGTGAATGTCAACATGCTTAACCACATTTATGCGCCAGGGCTGCCTCTCCCAAGGAGACTAACTGAATCAATTCAGAGACTTGTGAAACCTCTGGGAGACCCCTCACTACCTCAAATGCGAGCATGCAAGTCCCCTGGTGCAAGTGGCGCAAAGCATGGGTCGAATGGTGAGAAATCTCCTCGGGCAGCCCATGGAGGTCGTTCTTCAGGAGCAAATGTTCCCAGAAGTAGTGCTAACAGTGGCATTCCCACTAGTCAGGCAGCATTAGCATCAAGTATGCCATCCAACTTGCCTAACTTGCAGCAGCAGCAGCAGCAGCAGCAGCAACCGCAGAACACGCTGAGTGGAGGAGCTGTCTCAGTAAACTATAGTCCAGGCCCTGCTGGGGCTACAACTGTGTCACAAACTCACATGTGCCAAGAAGGGCAGTTGGGATCTCTTATGTCTTGTTCTGGCAACCCACAAATGTTACAGTCAGATAGGAGCTTTTATTATAGCTCTCAACAGCATTCCACAACATATGGCACATACTCATCCCCATCAGATACACGCTTATTTGAAAGTAGTTCATTAGCAGCTTCAAAGACCAGTGTTAACCCCTCTGCGAGTCAGCACCAGGATGTGAAAGATTCTTTGGTGATGTCAGACCTGCAGCAACCAGATTTGGCTGATCAGTTAGTGCCTTTATCTATGTCCCATAAGTGCAATACTCATAGTGGACCTTTGTCACAAGCTACTCCCCCATATGCAAACCTCTCATCTGCTCCGGTAGCAGACGTGCCCGAGAATTGTGCCGTGAACCAAACTATCACTCAATCTGATCTCATAGACAGTGCTGCTAACCATAATAGTGTGAGTACAAGAACAGAGAAAGTCAGCCCAAATGAAGCCGACAACTGTCCTGTCGAGCAAGCAGTTGTGAGAGAAGAATCTCCACAGGATACAGTAGACACTTGCTTGTCAGATGAGCAGCATCAGTCACAGCATTCCACAGTGCATAGTGCGGGTAGTGTAAAGGATAGCAGTGATAATGTTGGTGATGGTGATGGTGATAGTGCGAGTGCTCAGTGGCAGCAGCAGCAGCAGCTACAGCAACAACGGCAAAAGCAGGATAAACCGCAGACATTGGACACAGAGACCAAGTTCACAGAGAGTCCTACTTCAGATGTGCCAAAACTCATTTCTGTGGACAGTTCGAGTGCTGCCTCAACGTCTGTGAGCAAAGAATCTGAATCATTGGGAGATATTTCTACAAACCATGAGGGGAACCATTTGGGAGAGGAGGAGAAAGGGAAGGGAGAAAGTGTTGAGGTGGCAAATATGGAATGCAGCTCAGATAGGGACATCAAACATGAAACTCAAGATCTATGCAGTTCAGAGGCAGCTAACATCTCTGACACTCCAAATCTAGTTGCTAACAGTGAAAATGAAATGAAAGACATTCCCAAAGAGAACAATGAGAAAATACAGCCTGTCCCCAGTAAGCAAGTTGATGATGGTCCTCCTGTTTTAACTAAGGATGTTTTAAAAACTGAAAGTTCACATAGTGAATCTAAACCTTTGAAAATGGTGGCAGAATTACTTAAATCCCCAGCAACAAATTGTGCTCCTTCACTAGAATCTATGAACGTAGACGAGACACCTACAACTGATGAACCATCTTCAGAACTTAACTGCACTGTAAATGCTCAAGAGGCTGCTGCAGATGCAGGCTTGAAACATCAGAACAACTCCTCGCAACCTCCTGTTCTAGAACCAGAATATGATGTTGTGCGCTCAAGGAGATTTACAAGGAAACGGAAGTCAAACCATAGTGAGAGTGACAGTAAGGAAAGTGATACAGATTCTGCAGCAAAGTCTGACAGTACTGAAGGAATATCATCAAAATCTGGAGGACCTCCAGCAAATCTGGAGCCAACACCAATTTCTCCTGTGACTAAGCCAGAGACCAACTCAAGCGCTAGACGAGAGACCAGGAGACATGCCCATGTTGAGGAGAAGCTGAAGAACTCTGAGGAGGTGAATGACAAGACTGCCACAGACAAGCAGCAGGAGCAAAAGGTGGAAAAGCAGAAGGAACCTATGGAAAAGAAGGTTGATGGAGTTGCCCACAAGGAAGAAGACCAGGCTTCAAAGAGATCCAATGCCAGTAGACGCAACAAGAGTCTACCCAATGCTCCCCCGACCGGAGACAAGGCACATCCATACTGTGAGTATACCTTGCTATTATCTCTAACATTATTAGTTTGTTTTACTTTTGTACTGGGTTTAAGGCATTGGCCGCCTTTCGTCCTCCGTTAACATTTTACATTTTGACCCTTTAGAACCGCTACACCCCCAAAGCTGAAATTTTGTGGGTGAGGTACCTTGCATCAAAGGATCAAAGTTTGTCCTTACCATCCCTAAACATGGTCGTGGCAGGCAATATTAGTGATTGAAACCTTTCAAATAATTTATTCTCCAAAACCAGTTGACATAGGAAGCTGAAATTTTGAGAGTACCATCTTTGTTACATTAAGACTTATGTTTGTTCATTTAGTCATAGTGACGTTGACCTTATTTTTAAGGTCACACTATTGTTAACGAGACATCTCAACCCATAGAACCCAATATCTTAAAATATTTTGACATCCTTCATTGATTTCTGTGACCTTGAATTTATTTTCAAGGTCACAATGTCACTTTGAACTCTTCTTATGCTATATCTCATGAACAGTAGCCATTAAAGTCTTAAAATTAAGTGATCATCACGACACTTTTATCAGTAATGCTTTTTATGAAAGTCATTTTTTGACCAAATGATAAAATCGAGTAAATGTGTCTTGCTTGTCTCGATGTTAGGGGTTGTGGTCATTGCCATGTCAGTAGCAAACACTTGATTCAATTCAAATGCAATAGTTCACTGACTTAAAGGATAGATGAAATGACATATGGTCCAAATCGGATTCATTAAAATGGGATGTCAATTTGACAATTGCTCGATTTAAAATTTCTGAAATCGGTCCATAAATTACTTATATACGGCTTTTTAAAAAAACGCCTGATTTAGTCCCGGCGACCAGAATGAAAGTCTGCGGGGGTGTGACCCGTGAAGGGATGACTTTTGTGACGTATGTGGAGGAATTTGATTTTCGGCGATAGTCACAATTCAACGTAATTTCGCAACATTTTGATTGTTAATTTCACAAAGAAACCTTCAATAAACCAACTTAAATTTCCCATATATCGAATGTTTAGATATCCAACTAAGTAATTCCGCAGATGACAATTACACAATTATTACATAAACATGTCTTTTTGGCGATGTATTACACCTCATAAATTCATTTAGCGGCAGTGATAATCATCATTAATTAATTAACGAGACACCGGCGGAGTAGTTTTAGTCGCCCTGCCTGTCGCTTATCACAGTCACGCCTCAGTGAGCATTTTCAAAAGGATTCGCCGAACAAATTGCGGTAGTGTTAAAATGGGTGAATTATCTTAATGGGTCTTAATTATCAATTGCAAGTGTATATTCTCTCGATTTTATGCTCAATTGATTCCGATATACAATATACGTAGAGGTAATCATCTGTCATTCTTGAGAAAAATGCATTTCATCTATCCTTTAAGCCATTTCCTCAGTTGATTTAATTTGTGGCATTCACTATTTGCTGCACATTGTCTTTGAATTATTTCAATGAAAAAAGATGATAGTTAACGTCTGATTAAAATTATTTCTTTTAGTATTGGGCTAGTATTATTAATAGACTAATAGTAGAGTATCTAGATGTATTGTATTGTGAGCTCCATATTTAGATATGTATCATAATTGAGCTTAATGTATCGTTGCAGCCTTAGTTTACTTCAAGTACTTTTAAATGACCAAATATTATAAATAAATCCAGAAGTTATCCATCTCTTCTAATGCAGTACTCCCCTATTTTCCAGCATTCTTTAATATTTCAATCATCCGTGGACGTACTCGGAGCCAGTCTGCTCCAACGACCGAGAACAAAGAGCCCAAGACGGAGAAGAAGGAAGAGAAGGAGAAAGAGGAATCTCCTGACTCCCAGAAACGTTCCACACGCTCATCTCGACAAAAAGGTATCAACAAGTCAGTCCCCTTTCAATTGCTTTCCTATACCAATTCTGTACAAGGTTATTACCTTGCTTGTTACCTGCCAAGGCAAACATATTGACGGTGCCCTTACATCCAGTAAGATAATCATCACCTTTTCATATTTTGGTGAATTTCCAATTTTCATTCTTGAACTTGTCTTACTTTAGTCTTTCAAATGTGTTTGTCAGTAATCTTTTGATAAATATATCAATTGTATTTTAAATCTATATTTTGTAATCACATGTCACTTAGATAAAGCTAAAGTGCAATTTTATTTTTTTTAATTTCACAATCTCATTTTCCCTCTGCAGATCACTCCGAACATCAAGTTGCTAAGCGACGCCGATCACGTGATCACAGATAGACGGACAGATGAAGAGAAGTAGATGTAGCTGAGCTACCGACGACTCACTCACTCACTTAAACTCACTCACTCATTCGCTGAGCAGACCGACGGATGGACTTAATGATGTATATAGACAAGGGGACCTGTCACCACAGGTTCCATGCAACAGTCACGTCATAATACGCATGCCAGTTTCCCAGAAATTCCATAAACCATTGACTCGCGTGAATAAACTAGATGTACATAGCCAGAGTGTATATATCTATTTCCGATTATTTAAGTTTGCTGTAAAAGTCAGTACATGTACAGACTCCAATTCAGATAGATGATTATACTCCGTGATATCGACGCTCCTGTTTACTGAGACTACAGATACTTATTATTATGAATAATAACTAGTTTTTCACTCGGTTATCTCTATTGATAATTTGTAGGTGACTCTAAGATATAGTACATGTAGATTATGTACAATTTCAAAAAATTGTTATTTAAAGATCTTTTCTTTTTTCTTTTTTTTTTATTGAAAATCAAAACACATTATTTGGTGATGTTTTGCTTTTGACCACATTTTATGCCAAATGTTTACATGCATAGTGTATGGGTTTTGACAGCCCTGGTGTTTTGTGTGTGAGCGTAACTACATGTGATAGTTTGATAACTGCCATCTGAATGCATAATTTGACGTTGGTGACTTTCAAGAGATGTGCTCTTTAACATGGTTGCCGGTTTTCTTGTGTGAAGATTATTTCTAGCCTCTGTATTTTGTGTACATACAACCAACCAACCAACGTCTGTCCTAGCGGTGTTATACATACCTACATTCATACCCTCACGCTTCCTACAGTTGCTAATTGTTAATACCTGGAATTACTACATTGTTGATATCGTGAAATAAACATCTTGTTAAATAAAACATTGTACTAGATTGACCGACTGGCTACTTGAGGTGTTATCCATAACGGCTTAAATTTACAATTGTTTTTGCTAGTCTTTGTTGTACAGTTTTCATTAATATTTTTTTTTCTTCAAAGATTATCAATCATAGAACTACATTGACTTATTGTAAATACCATTCTACATAATACATACATAAATGAGGATCCTTTAGAATTGCAGTCTTGTTGTTTCTGTTTTGTTCCAGTGTGAAGTGGCGATGCAGTGCTTTGCTCCTGTACAAAGAAACAGTCTGTCTATCTATCTAATTCTGGCTACTCTTGTAGCTTCAGTTTTCTCTAGCTCTTGTGCTCATTTGCCACCTGTTCTTTGTTGAGGCGTGTTACCTGGGAGTGTAATGCTTTCAGGCAACACAGGCGACTGGAAGGCTGTATATTTTTTATTTTTATATACAGTATTTGTGAATAAAGTATAGATCTTATTTCATAACAAGGAATACCAATCTTTGTGGTAATTTGTTTCCAGTGAGTTGAATTTAAACGATTTGAGTAAATGCTTTAGTGTCCTCACACATTTTGTGATATAATTTTACATCTTCAATAATGCAATCGTAATGAAAGTTCAGATTCAATATTGTGAAAAATAGGACTCATACATGCAACTTTTACTGAACATAATCAAGTTGTGTAGAAAGACATTCTGGTAATAACTGGAAACCACTATGTGAACACATGAAAGTGTTTATCAAAGATTCCACAAACTGAATCAGTGCAAATAGTGTTCCATACAATAGAACCAGCTCTCTTCAGAGTAGTTTGACTTTTCTTGTCATAGAATATTCATGTTAAAGACAAGAACTTTTCAAGAAGCAGCTTTACATGTTTTTTGTCTTGAACTTAGAGCAACATTCTGTGTGTTCATTGTTTCACATTCTTGGATATGTAAAGCTGCTTGATTTAAAATTTAAAATGCTGAACCTTATTTCTTTGTAACACACATTCACATTGATTTGGTATTCAGTTACATGATGTTATCCCATGTCAATAACCAAGACACCCATTTGTACAGCTGAATGTGGATGAATTGCCGTGCCCAAGGACACCACAAACTATAAGATTGAATTCAGGTTATAATCTTTTGGTGTTTCCACCTGGATTCAAACCCATACTTTTGGTATTCGAGGCCAATATGCCAACCATTGGAATTCATGAATGATAACACAGAACAGGTTATGATAGTTTATTTCCCCAAGTCGGAAAGAAAAATACCATAAAAAGAATGAATACTATTGTGCAGGAATGAACATTATTAAATCTTCCATGATTGTCGACTAAGTTTATATACTAGTACAGTTTTAAATTATGAAGCTACTTGACAAAGAAACAAGAACTTATTTCTACAGCTTTTTCACAAAAACCTGTCTCAAAGAACTAAAAAATGATCTCATCTACGTTAATACTTCAATAACGTGAGCATGTGTTAATTTAATAGGCCTTTATCACATTTACGGTCTTGGATCCGAAAGCGTTAAAAATATCACTAACAAATTAAACTGACAGTTGACTTGTATTCATCAACGCCTTTATTCAAATGAAGGACTACCTTTCAAAATTTAACTTGCAGTGTCAACATGTATGACACATTATTTGCTTGGGGTACTAAATCTTTTAAATTAAATGAAGGTAGTGATATTTAAGAGATGAGAAAACATCAATGACCTTGACTTCATCCAACACCAAAGGGTGGTACAAAGACGCCTGATGCATTGAAGGTCGAAATTTAACCAAACTAAAGGTCGAAAGTTGCTATGACATGTCAGCGGTCACAAATTTGGTAAGATGCCGAACGGGTCCCTGACACCAAGTTTCCTAGGTATAGGGATTACCATTTGTTAGATCTATCACTGAGATAATTTGAATGCCACAGAATTTCCAGGGTGAGGTGGTGATGTTTGATCTATCACTGAGAACTGATAAGGTTGAGAAGCATCTTCTTGTAGTCTCCGCCGCACTCGCTCTCCACAGCTTCAGCCAGGGAACACTCGTACTTCTCCTGGTACTGCTCCTTAATCTCCTCAAGGTCAACCTGTCAGAAGATACAAACACAAGAGGTCAAGGTCAACCTAGCAAAAGATACAAACACAAGTGGTCAAGGTCAACCTGGCAGAAGATACACAAGGGGTCAAGGTCAACCTGTCAGAAGATACAAAGAGAAGCGGTCAAGGTCAACCTGTCAGATGATACAAACACAAGAGGTCAAGGTCATAAGATACAAACGCATAAGGTCATGGTCAATCTGCCATATGACACAAACGGGAATGTTTGGTAATTCTTTGTTTGCCCTGTACTTTTCGCAAGCTCAACTTACGATAGTTAATATGACGTCCTCGTCCATGCATACGGATTTTCCTCTTTGCTTTTAAATACATACACACATACATACAAGTCGATATGACGTAAAGGTTAGAATGTCTCCTACATTCGTTGTTTTTCCTGTATCCTGTAGTTAGCGTGTTCGGCTTCGAATCAAGAGGTCCGGGGTTCGAATCCCGCCAGTGACACGACAACTTTGTCTGCAGTAGAGAACTGTTCTACGCGCAGTAAGGTCAGGGTGCAATGCTGGACTGCATTTCAGCGTAGTACCACCCATGGTTCGCTAGTTCCAGCCGCTGCTCGAAGGTTTCACCGCAATGCTTTCTCGCTGCCATAATACAAGCAGCCGCGATATGAGTGAAATACTCTTGAAAGCGGTGTTAAAAGCGAGAAGTTACAACCCCTCGTAAATCCTTTGGTATTACTTTTGGACTTCAAGGTCAACCCAAGATGATATAGATACAAAGTGAACTTAGCGTCAACACAAAATATCTCTTTACTCGTGATGTCCATGTACGCTCTCAAGATCAACTTGCCATAACATACATATCTCTTACATTCTTTGGTTGGTCTTTCCCTTCTCAAGGTCTACATACCATAAAATAGTACACAATTCGTTCATCCATCGGCTTGCTCATACCTCCTCTAGGTTAGTCAGCTATTAATAATATCTACGGAACTCATGCGGCGACAAGGAAAATGTATGGAAAATCCTCTTGGAAACAACTCAAATTACGTAGGTTGCATAACGGTAATAAAGATTTGGTTCATTGGGACGCCGCTTTCAAAAGTATTTATTTTGAAGGATAGAATTATAGATATTTACGAACACGATTCGAGTATTTCAAAGCGATGAGAGAAAACAATATATATGCGAAGGACTTCATTTCCTGTTGAATCACCTTGTTACATAGACATCTATTTATTTTCAACACGCCTGGCTGCGGTGTAGGTCGACTCGCTTATGTTCAATCATGTGAGAAGTTGATTTTCAACTTTGAAAACTGGATTTTATACCAACATATATCTTAACCCTATGGAAGCTTACTGTAACTGCCGAGCCATATGTTTGCAGACAAATCATGCACAACCGTGCCACTTCTCTTGATTGATCAAGAACAGAGATCGATATGTAGCCTATTGATCAGAGGTCTGATCGAGGAGGGACCACATACAGCACTTTATTCGTGGCGTCTTATACCCTGGCTTTATACACGGAAAGCGTCATCAGTTACTGAGAAGACTTGAAAGAAGAAAGCGAGAGCATTGATGAATCGCATTACCGATTGGTTTAGAGGCCTTTATCTCCTGATGTTAGATAATCGCCTGGGTGACCTGGTGCGTGGTGACCGTTTTTAAATAGTTTCATCTCAGACCCGGGGGTCGTTAACGGATTTGGTTTTGATATCATTCACGCATTGTTTTACAACATCTGAATAGTTTTTGCTATATGAATGGTTTTTGCTTGAGTAATAAATATTTCACACTAGTTTCTTGAAGTATATAATACATCCATATAATAATGGCTATTTACAGTTATTGCAGTCCTGTCGAGTAAACCCGGACATGTTGAGGCAGTATACCAACGTATATAACAGTATTGTAACTACTTTATAGATCCCATTGATTACACAACAGACTTACTATTCAAAACGACCGCTCTGAGATCAAGGGTTAAGAAATATAGATGGTCAAAATAATTAAGACAAAAGTATTACAATATAAAACTCATTCATGCACATTTTGAGGGGGGAAACAACTCCCGAGCCTTCGTAATTACTGCACTTTTCGCTTTAACCCAATCTAAATAATTTTAGATCGACAGTTTCTTACTATATGTTATTTTTAGATTGACTTTAACTCGAAATTCTTCACAATCGAATTGATTTTTTAAAAAGTTAAACAAATACGTTCGTATTCACTTCATTTGGATACAAGCATCGTTTGATAGTATACATAATTGAGATAGTATACTGATTGAGATCCTACAACATGAGTTGGCATATAGTTGTACTCCCAGTGTTTTTTTAAAAATAAGACGTTATACCAAAAATGACAAGTATGTGAACAGGAGAAGTGTCATTACAAAAATCATCGGTCTATAAATTATAAAGCACATATTCTAACTTTGCTGATATCGCAGTTCATACGTACTTGATTCAACGTTACATTTTTTGTGGTTTTATAATACGAGATATTCAATTTTATTCTATGAACAAAATCCACGTCTAATGTTTGAAGCAACTGATAGAGTTACCTCACTGATAGTATTTAACTGCCATGCATGACACGGGTGCAGTGTTATATCATTATTTTGAATACTTTTCATCATCATTTAAGACTTTAAATCTCGGGTGATGATGTTTAATACTTGAACTCGTTTTATGATTTTAGAATAATTCTTTTTGTTTGTAAAGACAAGCCTCACCTCACTTCGCGAGACGATCAGTCTGATTAAGTCCGTGTCACTTGTTCCCCACCCGGCCATGGCGTCTTTGGCTCTTCGGGCGAAGAATGCTGGTCTGTTTCTGGCTACTTCAACTGAAAAAAAACCCACAAGAATTGAAATTCACAGGCCATATGAAAGTAAATAGACGGCGATGACAGAAAACCATCATGCACATTTGGTGTCAAGAACTCAAAATGTATGTTCTTTGTTGCTGGCTGTGTTGACTTCAGGCAATCTAACACTGATGATTTATATAGAATAAGTATCATCGTGAACTTTTGAAACCTCACTCAATCGGACATGACACGGTCATTTTACGTCCGCTTCTCTAAATATATATTTTCAAAAACCGAATGTACCACCGAACAGCGGAAAGGTACCACACATTTACTATTTTAAAAAGTCATTTCACATATATTTACTATTTATTTACCTATGTTGTTTTGTTATCTCATATAATGTACATTTATTTTTTCTGAAAGTAATTCCATATGTATTTACTTTGGTGTTTTGATATCACAAATATATATTCTTGTCAGATAATTCAGTATTTATTTACTTATGGTGTCTTATTATCCCAAATATATATTCTTGTTAAGTAATTATGTACTTATTTACTTATAGTGTCTTGCTATCCCAAATATATATTATTATTATTATGTTATTCCATATCTATTTACTTATGGTGTCTTGTTAACCCATATATATTCTTGTTCGTGTAATTATGTAAGT
Organism: Gibbula magus; assembly: GCA_936450465.1. Lineage (NCBI taxonomy): Eukaryota > Metazoa > Mollusca > Gastropoda > Trochida > Trochidae > Gibbula > Gibbula magus. The sequence continues at coordinate 17,929,040 of OW388292.1, forward strand.
AATTTAGTATAATTCATTTACTTAAAGCGAGGTACCCATCCTGCAGATCTCCGCTACATTCTCCTTTAATGGCGTCCTCAATGGTGCTGTCATGGAGTCGCTCGTATTCCTCGATAGTCAATCGTAGTTGGGACGGGGTTCTCAAGCACAGTACAGCGTTAAGTTCGGCTTCATCTGTGCCCCAACATCCTTCACCTGCCTAAAAGACAAACGCTGGAAACTGTTAATTTGACTTTAATTAGCTTACAAAATACCAGGGACAATACCATTTCCCCGCTCCCAAAAGATATAGTTCTCAAGTCATTAAACAGCGTAAAGAGAAGCTTAATTTGTTGATATAAACAGTAGGGTATGCACTCGTAAAATATTCATTCACAAAAGGAGAGCAGATTGAAGCCCTCATAAAATATTACATAATAACCTATTGGTTTTTGGAAATGATTCCGAAATGCGGGTCTTGACAAACGATCTATTAACTTTAGTCCTGTCAAATTAATTTCAACGAGTTGCTTCTAAAGTTAACGATTGGTTCAGTGTTTTCATGTGTATTGTTGCAAAGGCATAATGTGCATACAAAACTGTCGTTTCTGGTTGGTTAAATATATAGAGAAAATGCAGTTTGATATTTCGCATTGGTCAAATGATGTAGTTAAAGACAAAGTGGAGGAAACTATTCGTTGCAATGACGGGTCGCCCTTCTAACACAGCAAGAGACATACGTCGTGCAGTTTCTGTGCCTCCTCAGTGGCCTTGTCCGGGTCGTCATCACAGTCCTCGTCTCTAGCGCCTTGGCACAACGACACGAACATCCGTCTTATGTAGCCGCTAGTTTCCCCGCACAGATCGTCTTCCAACTCAGACTCGAACTCTGCCGTGGGAAGGAATACACGAGTAAATAAAATGAATGAAGAAGTCACATGGCCGGGAACAGGTCGCATTCTTGCCTGCACTCGAACTCAACCCCACAATGCGAAACTCGCGGCATTTTCTATCACTGGCTTATTTCAGTCTTGTTACAGTTCATTAGATTTTCTGTGCAAGCGTATTGATCAGCGTCCTGCACCTGGGTTCCGTTCCACTAACCGATCTTAGTCCTAAGATCAATCTTAGCCAATGTAAAGGGATGGGCTTACGGATGATCCTAGGGCTAAGATCGGTTAGTGGAACGGCACCCAGGCTGGACTTGGCAGTCCAATCAGAAATCTCTAGCACAGAAAAGACGACAAAAGGCAGCAGGGTTTAAACTAGCAAGTGATAGAGATTGGTGCGAGCTATACGTTGTGAAAGTTGACGTGGGGAAAAAATATGAATCGTTGTGTAACAACCCGTTCTCGACAGACACTCACAGACAAACAGAAAAAAGAGAAAATAAGTAATGTCAATGTAACTTTTTAGTTCGCAAATACATGTAATGGTATATTATAATTATTATAATGTCAACAAATATATAAAGTGCATATATGGACAACAATTTAAACTGATAAATACTTCGATGTTGTAATCGGGTGGATCGTTAACTTCCTTTCATTCAAGTTATAAACGAAGGAATAGACGAATGAATGCATTCATAAATTTAAAGCTTCGAGCGTACCTTTTTTGTAGATTTCCTTGATCTGGGCGATTTCCTCGTTACTTCTTGAACACAGGATCTCTACGATCCGCATCTCACTCGTCCCCGCTCCCTGCAATATGTCCCGTTCAATCTCAGTTAGTGTGATAAGGGTCATTATAGGTTTGGACACCGTCCGTGTGTGATTCCGTCCTTGTTTCCGTCCGTATGTTCGTCCGAGACAAAGGGGAGAGATTTACTCAGAAACCGTTTACGATAGGGTAACCAAATTGGTATCAATACCTTGATGGAGTTCGAAAATTATAAGTGCGCTATTATTTTTCTGAAGTTTCACCTTCCGAGGATGGAATATGTCGTCAATGTTTCAGTGAGGAAGATGGAGAGCACACTTACGTCTAGGTGTGTAACAATACATCGAACTATCGATGCATCGCAATAGTTGGCTTGGCAATAGTACTATATCGATAGTATATACAAAAACACTATCACTATCGCAATAGTAAGGTTAACTATCGATACTATCGAAACTATTAAATTACCTTAATTATGAATGATTTACACAGGCCTCACTGCATTTAATTCAAGATTATCCATTTTAGAATGTCAAAAGGGAAGAACTAGAGATAGGAAATAGCTAAATGACAAAAAGTGTTTTCATTGATGATTTATTTACTGATTATAGTTCCATAGTAATTCTTACATCAATTAAACATTTATATTAAAACCTATAAGAAATCTAGCTGATTATTGCGTATTCCAAAAAAACTATCACAATAGTTATTGCAATAGTGAGTTACAATAGTCTATTGCTATCGCAATAGTAAGTGTAAATAGACTATCGCTATCGCAATAGTCTCTTTGGGTCAATATTTAGTCAGTCTGATTAAAATCGACCTTGTTCCGAGGAATAAAATTTGCAAAAGTTTGCATCTGCCGGGATACGAACAGGTTCTGTAGATTCCTCGCCACAAGGTCGGTTTGGCGTGGAAAACCACGAACGAGTTCGTATCCCGGTAGATGCACTATTTTGCATTTTTTATTCCACGGAAAACCGTTGATTTTAATCAGACTGAATATTTAGTCACCCCTACTTACGTCCATAGCTTCGTGAAGTTGTCTGGCGTCATACAGGCGGGGTGGTGTCATGGCGGACACTACAACCTCCTCAAAGTCTCCCCTCAACTCCGACTTCAGATCATCCATCAAGTCCTTTATCAGACACATACACAAGCTATCATTATGTTTAAACAGACTTAATTCCGCTTCATCCCAAAACACTGACATTTTTGGGGAGGTACCTTGCAAATTTTGTCTCTCTTTATTTGGTCTTAAATATCTGGATTTGCGTTTTATATCTCGATTTAGTCCCCCGTGGGGGGTGGGGGGAAGGGGGGGGGGGGGAGGGTTGATTAGCATGTAATTAACATTTACCCTTTAAAACATTGAGTGAACGATGATTGCGACCGGTTGGCGAGGACAGCTTACCATGTGCACGATATTCCGGTGAAACTGGTGGACACGGCTTCAATCACATGGTTTTACTATTCAGTTCCAATGTAATTTGTTTTCATTTGCAGGTGCTTTATCGAAGTAATTTGCTGTGACGTCGATGTGTTTAATGTAAATGACACTAAGGTATTGATGGACATCGTCCAGATAAGTTCATAAACGAAATGTTCATATATTTATCAGAATCTAAAACGGACCATTTCTCATTGGACGACATGGCCTATATATGGCGTCTGTTGAAGATCGTTATTTGTTTGACTTTAAGAATATTATTTTCACGACCCTCGACAAACTGAAGTTGATCATTTATTGAATGAAAACGTTAGTGTTAGTCCCGCTTGCATGGTCAAATTGTTCAGCCCTTAGCGTCGTGAAGTCTTTATGAGAGGCCAGTGTATATCAAAACAAATGTGTTAAAGAAAAAAGACCGGGGGGAGAGCTCACCTTGCCGTACATCTGTTTGAATTTGGAAGCTACCTCCTGTCTCTGTTCGTTGTTCAGAGTGGATATCGTCTGCAGAACCGCATCTTCATCGGTACCTGGGAATGGAGCATTGAATGAACGTAAATTCATAAACCCTATTCCCTGTTCCCTATTCAACTAAATTCCCTGTCTTATTCACCATCAAAAGCATTGGACATGTGGCATTTTAAGTTCTTTCCGAACTGGCTGGCTTTCAAATGGTAACTCCATGTAATGGCCAATTTACAATGGCAATGGCATAAAGCATTATCTGAATCGCTTACTAAATAGTTTCGCTGTAGACGAAGGGACATTACGAATAATACTTCATAGATTAGCTGATACCAGACTCTTGAAAATGGCGTTAAATGCATTTAGCAAAAGAACAAGATATCAGATTATTTGTTTTCAACATTTATATTATGAATTTCCTTCTTTTAAATGGATCTATTTATTTCTTGAAAGGGTTTTTTACTCGTAGACATGTTTGACTATTACTATCTGGACACATAATTGCGTTACTCCTATGAAGTAACAGAATTGACATGTTATATCCCATGGGCCTTTTAGACAGAATATAAACTTTCATTCATTCATGACGTAATCGCTTCCTAACTGAGAACATACCGATTCCAGCAATAGCGTCTCTCAGCCTCTCCGCCTCCACATCAGAGTCGAATTCCTCTATACCTTTAATTGTACCCTGAAGACAAGGAAACATCAGCACCATTGAAATATGTATGTGATATAGTATCGCAATGAGGACCACACATCAGTTCACAATGGTATATATAGGAAATGTACAGATAAATATTCATATTGTAGATATATATATACTCAATATCCCTTTCTTTCTATTATACCAAATTCTAGAATGAATGAGTATTGAACTAAAATATACACATATCATAACTATGTTCATGTATGTCACTTTATATCACGAAGCCTTACAATATTTCAAATGATATATACCGGAGCACTTTCTGAAACTTGACATGGATTAAAAGAAAATAATGTTTACCGTTCTAATATATATACTATACATGTCCAATTAATACATACACATGTTTCGGTCAATATCAACTACTTATTTTCAAATGTAAGTGTCAAGCTCATATTACTGGAGAGAGCAATATAAATCATTCTGAACGTTGGACCAACCACCCAGTCAGTGCGTCATCAATGTACCTCCTAGCTGTATACAGTGAACGTAACGTGCCTATAGCTCCTAACCTTTGCCTTCCTGCAATCATCAAAATATTCTCCCTATATATAACTGTCTGACATTTACTCTCCAGTGGCTGAACTACAGAGATGAAAAGTAAGTAAGTAATTATCTGAGGTAGCCTCGAATAATATGATCGTTCACTGGATCTGTTGCTTCGTATGATTGGATTTCATTCTTTCACTAATTGTAAAAATATGTTGTTTTTTTTTTATCACTTTAGGCATCAATATACTAAATACATATTCGATATGATGTACATGTATATGGTACAATTGTCAAACTGGCAGGACATTTTCAGTCTTCCATTTACGTATGTTCGATATATATCATTATGTATATGTAAAACTTACCATTTACCATTTTGTTTATGTGAAGGTTCTGAACAAAAACAATACCGCAACTTTTGTATCATGATGCATGGAGTTTCCTTTTTGGATTGTAAACTCATCGACTCCACGGCCGTACATAAGCACAAACAGTCCACATGTAGTGAACACGTGATGTAGATGACACAGATTCTTGCTTGCCAGTATGAACAATAACCTGACCTAATCCTATACATATTTCATAAAGCTACAGACAGTAGGCTACAGCTACCTACTCCGCCCATTGTTACTTATAGCATGTCTGTTAGACCTACTTCACCTCGACCCAAGGTGATATCATCACAACACAAGAGATACATTTCATACATCTAATCTATTATGGCCCACCTGACAATCAATTTGATATCCCTTTTCACATTAAAGTGAAACACTTTTGTATTTGATTGCTTTCTACCCTTTCTACCCAACACTATATCCACTAAATGATAAAGAGCTTAACGCAAGGCTATGTCACACCTTGTTGGTATTTCTGCAACCTTTGATCATCCGGAGTCAACACTCGTAAAGAACTACAGTTCAACTCTACCTCACGGTATAAAACCAACCCACTCACTGAATAGCATAGTTGACTAACTATCCCTCACTGAAATCAATGTAGACTTCGCAAGTCTATATGTCACGTAGTGATCCCTCCCGCCCACTCACCCCTGCGATAACTACGTTACTGTCACGTCGCGTCCCGTCAACCCGGTGTGGTCAAACCATCGGCATGCTAGCTATGCAGTCTAGGACAGCTAGACAGTCGATCGACCCCCTTACCGTCAAACCAAAATCTACTGTATATTTTAGTCAAACGCAAACTTTAAGCAAGGCGTTATCCATATGTACAAAAAAAACGTGTTACATCAATATGCATTTCATTTGTATTAACAATAAAACTTGTAAAAACTATGTAATGTAGAGATGTATATGGTCTCTCTAAAGCGATTCTCTACTGCGGACACTACTGAAGAATGTCTATTGGCAGAGTCCCAAATTTACAGTTTAACTGAATTCAAACGTTTTCCAGTTACAACTCTGCCCCACAGGTATCATTATATTCATGTGCTGAGAAACCAAGAGCACACACTGCTTCCACTATAACCATTTCAAACACACATTACCCAATTACAATCAATTAGTTAATACATTGCATTTGTAAAACGCCCTTCAATCAAAAGTCTTGGATATATTTCAAAACCTAAGTTGTGTGTATAAAAAAAAAATGGTCTTTCAATCGCTCACACAAGGACCTTCTAGACTTGGCTCCCTATCTAAGTCAATAATCAAATTAAATAAAACTTCTCATGATCGACCCAAATATAAATAGAATCTTTAAATCATTAGACTACCTGGGTTCTTTCATTTCATTATAAAAAGGAGGAAGCTCAGGACTTGATTTGTGTGTGTATATATATATATATATATATATACCCGCCGTTACCACGACGTCCTCGTCTACTGTCACTGGTCTTACTGCTTCACCCGTACGTCTCCATGTAGTTTATAAAGGACTACCTCTTTCCATTATGTTTCCGAATATAGCGTGAAGCGGTAAGTAAACATAGACACCGGTTAAGTAAACAAAAACGACTACAACGATAGAGCTAACCCCCATTCAGAAAGTTGGAATACTACGACAGTTTACGGTGGATGGCCTATATTCAAATGATACCGTTCGTTAATGTCAATCAAGGCTGAAAATAGGTTATAACAACTTTCGTATGATAATATTAATAATTGAATTTAGTAGCATTTTTCAAGCATTGAATGTATGTATTGTATGGGAAACATGGTTCAAGATTATATATATAGTGAATATATATATTCTGATGGGAAATGTCACAAATGTAATTTCAATAAGTGCAGACAGTCCATTGATTTGAGCTAATCAATGAACGCTTTAGTGACTTTTTTGGTACTCACAGTCCTGTAGATGTATTTGATGTTTGTTAAACGGTTTTTAAATATCGTTTTTGAACGACGTGTTTACTGTTAATTTTAATTATGAATCACACATTAATAATGACCTGCAGCTACCATTAACTACACACATATATATAGCATTGCCTGATTCGCACTCTCTCTCCACACTGCAAGCCAATTTTGTCAGAGTTACGTAGTACGAAGTTACTCAGTTGAGTTATCACTGTGGGGAGAGAATGTACCACGCCTTCCGTTAGACATGTGATCACCGAAAGTAAATCCATGCATTAACATATTACAGATGCCGATTGTTAAACTGTTTAAAATCTGAAGTGAAAATGTTGAAGAAGTAAAAGTGAAACATGAATCATTGACATGGAGTCCATTAAGCAAGTTGTGTCTTCTAAATGATCACCCACACATCAACCTGGGAGACAGCAAGTGAGGTGATATATGTATATAGTGCAAATAGCTCCAAGTCAGCCATGCGTGAATATGAAAGCAGGTCTCCCCTAGTGTGCGTTACCTGTACGTGAAGAACTTACACACACCTATATATATAAATACATTACGCTGTGGAATGCAGATATCGACCCAACGTCGGCAGGAATCGTTACTGTCTGTTATGTTAAGAGATGAGTGGTTATTGATTGTACACCATAATGAAGAGAGAGTATTTCACGGTTAAATAAATAAATATGTCCGATATGCTTCACCGAATACAGAACAAATGCCTTACTCGACAAGTATATGACTGTTACATTTCAACTTGCTCTAGAGTTGCTCTAGAGTTACTTATAGAGAACAGCAGATGTTTGTGATATGGCACAGATGCTGTTGAACTCGGATATTAGTCACTATACTTTATTAATTGCGAGATTTTTTAGTTACACGTTGCAGATCCTGAATTCTATGAATAATAAAGCCTATATTTCTTTACGCGCCACCGCCTACTCGTAATAAGAAATCTTGAGAAACATGAATGGCTTAACAGTGATCACTTTCTATCAGCTATGCAACTTGGCTAACCACGCCCACTTTAGAAAATATTTACTTTTAGCCAAAAGGCATAACACACTACAACTTTACATTTGTCTTCCACCTGGCCTGACTTGCTTCTAAAACGCTGTTCAGCAGGCCTATATTGAACCAAACGTCAAACACATATCAACGATATATCAGTAAGAATGTACTTACAGGCATGTCTGATGATTTCGTCTGTTATCCCTGAATTCCTGGGTCAGTCTGACAGACCTAGCGAGTCACGTGACTCTGATACAACCAATCGATGACGGATAAAATCCCGTGAAGCTCGTGGGTGAGAGCAAGGTGGATGTCTGCACACCATCGGTTTATCGGGAAGTCGACCGCTTCAGGTGTGCAGTCAGTCCCTTCGGTTATCTCAGCCGACAGAAAAACATGCTAAGCGGAAGCACAAAGTTCACGTGTTGCTGCATAAAATTGAATGTTGGTGAAGTTTTGAAGGGAGATTGATTTCACTATGTCAATTTCTAATGAATGATGCACCACCGAGAGAACGTGACATATCGATGTGTGTAAAGAACGCCTGGGACAATATTGCTCTATAGGCTACATATTAATTTCTGCTGATATCTCAAAGTAATGACATTTCATGCACCCTAAAATTATGATTTCATAATATTTTATAATAAAATTTGAAAATACCCCACTCCAAAAATATATATCTCATTTGCCAATAAGCTATCATTGTGTGATTTAATTGTAAATTTCATTCGAAAGTCTGAACTTCTTCAAATTTAATATTTCACTGCATGCAAAATAGTTTATATCCGAAGATTTATAGTTTCAAACCATCAATAATATCTATAGTTTTGTGTCGTGAGGGTAGGCCATTCAGGTGACACAACATACATCATTCATCCTTTAGATGTCCCTATGTAAGGCCCTTTTCTCATGCACACCTTTACATATGTTAGTAAATTTACGTATGTATGTAAATGTATTTGGGGTATGTAAAAGTGTCATGAGAACGCAATTACATACATGAGTATTATTGCACTAGGAGTAACTTTACACGACCTCAGGAGGTCATGTAAATGTAAATTTACATATACGTATTTATACACACTATGCAAACTATGCAAACTGTGTCATGAGAATGGAACGTATATTTACTCCTGTATGCAAAAGCATAATAACTATAAATAGACTGAATCTACTCATATATTTTCGTTTATTATAATACATGGCTGTATGTAATTGACAAATACAACATAATGCTTAACTACATGTGAACAGAAAGTATATTTACTATTACACATGTATGTATAATTACATAGTGTGTAAATTTACTCATGTATGTAAATTCGTGCATGAGAAAAGGGCCTAAGTTTCATTCGAGGGAGTAAATTCATGATTTGATTGAAATATCTTGCTTTATCTGAAACAACATTTTACAGTGTAGTTTTCCTGTAAATTGCACACAGTGTTATCCAGAAATATATTTTGGGTGATTATCCTTCATTTTTCATTTAAAAAAGAAACTCATTGAAAACACAAAAGTAAAAAAATAAACAAAGTTGTATGTCAATTTAAATATATCAAATTCTATGGTAATTTGAGAAAAAAAAATTCCATTGGAATATATCTTAAATCTCATGATAAATATCATTCAAATCTTAATTATGCTTCGTCAAAATGTACATGTAAATCACATTCCCTAAAGTGAACTATATGTTTATGTAAATTGCATCATCATACCCTTCCTCTGGTGACTGGTAAGGAAGTGACTATGGATATTTGGGTCGTGACTCCATGAACTAACATGTTCTTACACACACAGAGAAGTACGGTCGAGACACATAACTGCATCGTGAAGGAAGGTGTCACCGTGTGAATCATAAAGTCAACATGACTACACAGTGCGATACAATCTTCACATGGACGCGTAGGACAGTTGAACACCAGGGAGTGGAAATCATAAGCAATCTACGACCCCCCTCCCAACCACCCCACTATTCTATAAATATATAAAATATATCTATAGTATGGGCACTTAATCGTCGATGTTACAATTTCTATAGAAGGCCCTTTTGGAAGTTTTGTCGTCGGCCAATTACTGTGTGTTATAATAATGAGGATTTTATCGTCGATTACATATGTACCGTCCAAAATGAAATATAATATCATTAGATCTAGAGACTGATTTTGTTTCTATTGTCGTTCCATATTTGATAAGAAGGGTCTTAACTTTAAACACTGAATGGCACATATCCGACCAGTCTTATGATAGTCTGTAAGATGGCTGTCTTTACAATGAGTCAACCGTTTATCACACACACTCATATATATATAGGGCGTACATATTTGTGGGATCCTTGTACGTGTCCATGATTCGGTGTTCACTCTCGCATTCACCTACACCGAAACATGGGGTATCCAGAAAGCGAGTCTAGATCTTGTGGAAATTACTATTTCTCTGAGATCCCTTTCCAACATTTTCACTTAATGCTAGTCTGTGCAACAGTCAATGTACTATGTACTTTTCTTTAAAAATCTGTAATACCACACGCGTCTTAAACTAACTTCCTTAACTATATGAAATCATGTGATATGTTCAAATAATCTAAGGGTAAAAAAATAATATTAAGCGTTAACATTATTTAACGGAGCTTTGAACAATGCTAACTTGAGAAGCATGGAATGCAAATTGAAGGTCTGCATCATACCTAGACAATCATTTTTTATTATTTGATGTTCGTAAAACAAAGCATTCAATCCTATCAGAGAAAGTTGACCAATCGGAAGCACGTTTATCTCAACCATGCATGGACACATTCTCCTCCTACAGGGATTACTCCCTTCGGATTTTCTATCATAACCACTGTTCTATTTGGGCCATATTTCTCATTTCTAGCAAACTATCCTAGTGTGGAGAAAGGAGAAAAAGAGAAACAGCGTTTGAAATACATATACCTACATAGACCCTACCCTTATAATAGGGTAGGGTCTATATATAGGTATATGTCTTTCACATGCTGTTTCTAAGCGAAGGGTAGGGTCTATATAGTTATAATTATGTCTTTCAAACGCTATTTCTATAATCGATACACGCCCCTGTGGTTCATCTTACATCGGCCGAGATACTTCAAACATTTTAGCCGTTGACTGTAAAGGGTCTGGCTATATTAATAACATGTACATGTAACATGTACTTCGAATATGGCTAATATAAATACTACAGCATCGTGTATGTTCAAATGTTTTCACAAATTCATATAGCTACACCGATCCAGGAAAACACATAATTGGCCCTGTAACCCTATTTCTAATTTGTTTAATGCTACGTTTCTGTTTCCAAAATTAGCATTATGACGTGTCATTGGCAAATGTTACCTTTACAACGGCGTCGCTGATTGCACAACTTATTTCCGATGCAAGCGATCAAGATTCTCAATTTCTAGTCGAGAAGTTATCCTATAATATAACAGAGGTTACAATCTAGAATCTGTGGGATGTGAAGACTGTTATGAATCTCAACAGGAACTACTATATAATCGGCATTAAACGTGCATACATTTATTTGAGATTAATAACAAAATTAAAGAACATTTGAAACCGGATATCTTTGACTGTTCACCAGATTTCTTCTTCACTTCGTGGAACTTCATTGAGAGGCAGTTTATAAGTTGGAAACCAATAAGAACCGGTATTAAGGTATTCTCTTCCCTCAGAGATTACTCCCTACAGATTTCAGATCCTAACAATCGGAAATCTGCAGGGAGTAACCTCTGTGGGAAGAGAATGGTATAATGGATGACAACTTCTTAATCAAGGAGAGAATGAAACGCTTCGACACAGTTCCGTGTTCCGTCTCAAGGAGAAGTAGAGAGAGACATTCCAGTCGGTCAGTCAGTTGGGGTCATCATCCAAACTCCTCCCGCCAGACTGGAAAGAGCAACCAACCAATTGTGGTTAGACATTGTGCAGCTTCCATGGTGATCAAAGGACGAATATTTCCAATCACTAGTAAGTTCAAGTAGCATATTTTGCAGACATTGTTAATCTGAGCTTCCATTGAAAGTGTTGGATCTAGCAAGACACCGAGATCCTTGACAGTCTTGGTTAGCTGAACGTCCGTGTCTGACACATTAACGGTGCTTATATCCACTGTTTTTAGCTGCTGCTTAGTTCCAAAAATGATTGCTTCCGTTTTATCACTGTTCAGTTTGAGTTTGTTTTCGGTCATCCAAGAATTCAAGGACCTGGTACAATTAGCTATATTCAAAAGAGCTTCTTCTGAGTTATGATGATGAAAGTGATTGTACAACTGGCAATCATCGAGGAGGCGGTGCTGTGAGATGATGTTTGAAGTACTGCCACAATAGAGAACAAATAACACTGGACCAAGTACAGATCCCTGTGGGAGTTGACAGTGGATGACCTGTCATTTCCAATCATCACAAATTGTGATCTTCCTTTAATATAATATGATATCCACTGTAGTGCTGTCCAACCTATACCATATTGATGTCGGAGTCTGTCTAGAAGTAGATTTTGATCAATTGTATCGAACGCTGAAGACAAATCCAGCAATATAAGAGATGCCATATTGCCCTTATACACTGCTCCACGAATATCATTTATGACTCTTAGTAAGGCTGTTTCAGTACTATGGAATTTGCGATAAGCTGACTGGACTGGACTGACTAGATGAAATGACATGTGGTCAAAATCGGATTCATTGAAATGGGATGTCAATTTGACAATTGCTCGATTTTAAATTTCTGAAATCGGTCCATAAATTACTTAAATACGGCTTTTTAAAAAACCGCCTAATTTAGCCCCGGCGACCAGAATGAAAGTCTGTGGGGTGTGGCCCCTGAAGGGATGACTTCTGTGACGTCACTGGAGTAACCTGATTTTCGGCGATATTCATAATTCAACGTAATTTCGCAACATTTTGATTGTTAATTTCACTAACAAATCTTCAATCAAACAACTTAAATTTTCCATATATCGAAAGTTTAGATATCCAAACTAAGTAATTCCGCAGATGACAATTACATAAGTATTGCATAAACATGTGTTTTGGCGATTTAACACACCTCATAAATTCATCTAGCGGCACTGATAATCATCATTAATTAATAAACGAGGTTGCACGGGTCGTGTCGGTCCGCTGGTCGCAGACGACACGTCGTCTGTGGTTAATCAGTCACGCCTCAATGATTCTTCTCAAAACGTTTCCCGGCAGAAATCGCGGTAGGCCTATTGTTAAAATGGGTAATTTAAAATCGTCTTAATAATCAATTGCTAGTGTATATTGTCTCGATTTTAAGCTCAATTGAGTCCGATATACAATATACGTAGAGATACTCATCTGTCATTTTTGAGAAAAATGCATTTCACCAGATCTTTAAGACTTTAACACTGGTCCACTAACTTCAAAAATCAAGATAAATTCAAATTATGTAGGCGTTGACCAACCCACTTAGTCGACCGTTAACAGAATAACCAGAGGCATTTCGAAAAGGGAATTTAAGTCTAATAAAAAGTTTATCTAAACAGAAAATAATTTGGTCCTAACCCTATTTCTAAATAAAATATTTATAAAAGTCAATAGTGAGCAAGTTCTATCATTTGTTTTAGAGTTTTGGGGGACAACATACGATATTTAGTGGACTGCTATCAGCAAATATTACCCTTTTTTTTCTCCCAACAGAGCTTATTCACGGATCGAAGGACTGAGCGGAGTGACGTCAGTCTGTTGGAAGAACAGTACACTTAACAGAAGTTGAATGTTTCTTTTATTTTATACGTGGTAGAATATCGTTATCAAAATGGTGTAAAACCTCTTGCAGTTGAGAAATGAATTGAACATCCAAAACAGGTAACAGCATTATTTCTGAGTTAAGGGAACATTTGGGATATTTTACGAGAGCTTCAATAGATTTGTCATCGTACAACGCGTTGTTTTCACTTTATAGAAACTGCTAGTTAAATAAAATCTTTAATTAAAATAATTCTAAATTCCAAATTACTGTATTATTATTTTCTGGCTTTCATAGGCGAATGGACTTCTTCACGCATAAATGTTTAGGTATACACTCTTGTACATTACAGATAATAGCGCATTAAACAAAAGAACACATTTGTTTGGAGTAATTCATGGGCATATTAATACATTAACATTAAAAAATATTTTATTTCACACATAGGTCACACTATAAACAAATATTTTCCCATTTTGCTAAACATAGCAAATAAACATGATCAACAATATCTCTTTTGAAGCACTCTTGAAACGCCTTGCAACCATGTGGCTTTGACGGACTATCCAAAACATGACCTTATTACCGAGGTCAACGACGCAGTTATACATTCCCCTTATCTTATCGTATAATCTTCAGTATCGTTAAATCAAACTTTCTTTTTCTCAACAAAATATAACAAATACCATTATTCTGTACAAAACTATGAATGATGTGATAGGTATGAAGTTATTAACTTGAGTTAGTTTAAGAACTACATTTCCTTGCGCTGTACCACTGCGTGCAGCGGCTGTCAGTAAGCCGGTGTCAATCCAGTCGATCTCCAAAGTTGTGTTGGTGAACATGGCGTAACTATGAAACTTACAACATCGGTACGCACCTTTCATTAACCTAAACTTTTTGTAAATTCCACATTATTGACAAATGTTGTATATCATATTTCACTGACAATACTTTTATTTTCAGTTGCTTCGCTCTAAAGCGACAGGGCCTCTACCCTCTTTGGAGTATTTGGACTTGTCAAAACTTGGAATAGGTTTGTAAACAACTTTTGACATGGGCTACTGGGTTGACAGATAATATTTCAAAAGTGTCAATTTCTGTTTATTTTGTTCACGGAAATCATTTTATTAATCATAAAATATTTGTTAATCTTGTAAGTTGATGTCCTTTTCTAAAAACAAATGAAATGGCATAATTACTCAAAATGTTATAAAAACATTTGATTGTCTGAGTTAAATATTTTTGCAGTTTAATAAAAAAATAATTTGTGTAATTCAGTACCTGGTTATTCAATTATTTTAAAGAAAAATACTTGTAATACTAGTATATTAAAATAGAAGTAACTTTCATAATTAATATAATTTATATTATTTCAGGATCCTTGAAATGTCATGATTGATGTTTGTCCAAGATGATAATATTAATTTTCTATTTCAGTGACAATAGAGAAACTGAACAGCTGTCCTAAACTCCAGACATTAAAGTTACGAGGAAACAGCATCAGTGAAATATCCAATTTGGAATGTTGTTCTCATTTGTGGAATTTGGATATTAGCAATAACAAGGTTAGCTATTTTCTAAAATTCTAAAATTAAAAATCCAAAATTGAAATTAAAAAGTATATTTTTTAAACAATTTAATCAACTGTGATATCACAGGAGTGTAGTTTGGTAACATGTTTGGGGTTTAGACCCACTTTGTGAGACGAGTATTCCATACCTGTCAACTCTCACGCATCCTGCGTGAGACTCACGCATTTTACCTCAATCTCAAGCACTCACGCCAGGCCCATAAATACTCACGCATTTCTAACCACTTGAATTTTTTTTTTTTTTAAACGAAATTTACTAGAAATTTATTATCGTATCAGTGATATAATCCGGATATTTAATGTTTGAGGTAATATTGCTTCACACCTGTTGAATATTATGATAATTTTAGTTATTTTGTTAATGTTCAATGATGGTTATTGACTTATCTTTTGAGTTAAAAATCATCCCCTTATTAAGCTAAAAACCATAATTTTTTGGGGGGTTTCGCCCCCCTGCACCCCCAACCAAGGCTTCGCCCTGGCCCCCTGGACCCCAGCTTCTCACTCATTGCATCCCTCAGGGGATGACAGCTATGGTATTCTTGATTTCTCCCCTCAAGTACTATCATGGGTTCTTTGACTGTGATGTCAGGGACCATTGTGGTGTCCTATGTCATTGTGATGTCATTGGGCGAGATACTCTGTACAAGTTGTACCCTTTGAACAGTGTAACCCAGTTAGAAAGTGCCACCACACTTCTATAGTAGGCTAAATAGAAAATATGAAATGCTTCTCTGGCATCGGCACAACACTTTTATTTGTCAGTGTAAAATTTTTTTTTATTGTCATTTAAAATAATAAATTACAAATTTGCTGCATCATTATTGCTCAACCACAATATCCATCTGTCCATCAAAGGTATTGGTCTGTGAAAAGGACTGTGCTTCCGTTTTGTATACTTCAAGAACATCCAAAATATATTGATGAAAACAATTTTTTACTTCTCCAACATCACTTTTTTTCCCAAGGAAAACAACTAAAAAGAAAGTTCTACCGCTGGTTTTTTTTTAAACAATGCGCCTGAGAAACATTTAACCATTTTATGTAGCCAAAGCTAAATATTGAGCATCACACTGCAACTGTTCTAAAGGATAATTTCTTAGAAAGGTCATGGGATTATTTTGGGCATGAATTGGGCATTAAATTAATAATTTCAGATGAATTAGATTAACACTCTCATTTTATTAGATTTAAACTAAAATTTTGACTTGGTCATTGTATTTTCTCTTTATTTTATTCTTTTGTTGGAAGAAAGCCTGCAAAATCTAAGAATATAAAGCAAAATTTAATTGAAAACTAATGAGGAACCTTTTGGAAAAAAGACAAAACATTTTAAAGCACAGAAACAGACAATTGAAACTCTGTTGTAAACATGTGGCACAACCAGCGCTTGTTATCGAGTTGTTGACGCGGGTGGTGCTTATTAGAGGAAATATGGCTGTCACCAGTTTTCAAACACAAAAAGTTCATTAGCACTCTTTGATAGTAACTATTAACAAGTAATATTGTAGGAAGGGTAGGTGATAACTCTTTCTTTGGGACTTTGATCTTGTTTCATTAATATATAAATATCATCGGTGACATTTCTGTATCAAGTTTGTTTCAAGGAGGATCTACCTTATCTACAAGGGTCGTCCGTTAGATATTGATAATGCTTTCCATGTCGCTTCATTTTCCACTTAAGTTGATAAATACAGTTCAGAAGCATGGATACTGTTTAAAAGTCCTATGATCAGTCGCTTAGAAGAATTCTGTTTGAAATATTGTGCCAATGACATAAATCTAAAATTATAAGTTCAATAATAAAAAACAACTGCAAATATATGTATGCTTTCATTGTAGGTAGGTCTGTTCTGTGACTATTAAAATTTAGAGATATTTCATGTAGTCAAGATATCAGGTAGCACCTGGGTCAGTTATCTGAATAGCCAGTCAAGAAATCAATTGGATTATCGTTTATCATAGCAATGTTTATGAACGTGTCAAAAAATGTACGTGTCTGTCAGATGTGCGTCTTTGACCAAACATATGTTTAAATTCTATTCGCTTCTAACTTACAAGTATGTCATCAAAGTAACGTTTAGGAAACTGCAATATAGACCATTACTCATTGGACTTTTGTAAATAAGCAACCAGTTTTCAATGAATAGGCATATATGGTGAAATACCGAAGCAGATCGTAAATATGCATTAAACAAAATTAAAAATGTCAAAAGCAAAGGCTTTTGATTAACTTTCATGTCTGTGAAAGTTTAAAACAATCGCACACATAATAAGGGACATGTATGGGGTAGGTTCGTCCATGTAGACGAAGCTACCCCACTGTAACTTTTTTCAGATAAATATATATTGACAACCAGACAGGAGAGATTATACGAGAATGAAACTGTCCACACATGAGTTGTGCTTATCACTACAAGGCAACATTCCATTCCTAAAAAAACAATGCCTTTTATGGCAGTGAGTGCTTATGTCAAAAGTTACATAGGATTTAGTAAAAAACGAAAATCGTCTTAGCTGATCAAACTTCCCGCTTGCCCAACTTTTTTGCGAATATGGCACGCCACGATTGTTGACATGGTGCGAGTTTCTTCAACCAATGAAAACATCTGTTGCATTGTCGGTTTGGGAGTAAGCGGGCTGTCCGAACCATCCCCGCTCCCCGCTAGTAATACCAATGATTCCGTCCGTCCGAAGATATTTTTTGTCCGATCGATTACAGAAAAACTATTCATCTCAACCTTTTCAAAATTGGCACATGTCTTCTACACCATTAGGAGAGGTGCAGGGCCAAATTTAAACCAAATTGGTGAATTTTATAATTTTGGGGTATTTTTTGTATTTTTTAACTTAGTTATATTCTGGGCATTTTTTGTCTGATCGATTAAAGAAAAACCTTTTCATCTCATCCTTTTTTACATTTGGCACATATCTTCTTCACAACTAGGAGAGGTGCAGTGCAAAATGTAACATGATTTGATGAATTTTTTAATATTTGGCGATTATTTTGTATTTTTTTACTTAGTCATATTTGGAGCTAGAATGAATGAATGACTTTATAAATCATTTTTTTGTTCATGTAACTTTCATCAAAAGCTACTTCTGTGTTCTTGTTTTTTTACTTTTTTATATTTCCACTGGTTATATTTTGTAAAAAGTAAAATTTTCTTTCCTTTCAGCCATAAACTGCTGTATATTCATTCCTCACTGTGCTTACAGGGGTGTGCTTCCATGTACCTGTTGTTTCAAGTCAATCGAATGAATCATTATGATGAATTAATGTTAAAAATAAAGTTGAAATCGGTGGTTAAATGCAGTATAGTAGTGAATTTACCGTTTAAAGTTATTCTTACTCCTAGTTTCCCTACCACCTATTTGTCCTATCCTTTTCACAAACACTTTAATCTTAGCAATTACATTCATAGCTTATGCAGACACCTCTCTCTATAAGTAAAAAAAAATGTCAAACTTTAATAGTCGGGGGTATTAGTGAGCCACGCTCACTTTTTTGCTTGTTTACAATGGCAATGTCTTTTATCTGTTATTTACCAATCTGTATAAGTCTTCAACATATTTTGACCCCCCTATTTGCATAGACTGTTAGTTAAACGACATAACAAATTTCTAAGTTTGGCAATACAAGAAAAATAGAATAAATAATTTTGTTTCCCTTCTTGAAAGTTTATGGATTAAAGGCGCTGTAGCACGTTTTTTGCAAATTTTATTTTTTCAAATTTCTCATTTATAATGATTGTTTATGTCATTTATATTTACTTTAGAGGGTAAAACATCTTATTACACAAACCAATGATCCGTAGTGGTAATAACGGTGTTGCGTATAAAGCCAAAATTGCATGGCGGCCATTTTATTGTGAACACATTTTATTATATTCGAATGACAAAAAAAATTCCCATGGCTTTACGGAACCATGTACACTCATTTGCAACTTGATTTTCCGAAGAGAGAAGGGTGTTTTACTATTGTTGACATTATTTTTCAAATACATTTCATCGACTTATTTCAGCAAAAAAACGTGCTACAGCGCCTTTAAATAATTGCAAACTGACATACTAGAAGTTGGTGGTACAAATATGATACATGTAATTATGTCTTTCTGGATATACGAAAAAAAAAACCCAAAACTACTTTATAAAGAAGTTGTATCTGACAGCGTGGAAGTCTGTGCACAAGGCCATCACCCACAGCTTCCTGTGAGATATTGCCTGTTAAACACCATTGTTGTATAACAATATATAGCTGCAGTGTCACAAGTTCATTCTTTATTGCAGAGTAACACACTGTTCGTGGGTAATAACCAAGTCATGTTTATTGAACTGAGTATGAGAGTTGGGATCTATGTCGTTGAACACTGCAGCTATACATTATCTTGCAGTAATATAAGTAAGGGCTACATGGGCAGCGCTACAATCCTTTATTTTTTATACATCATTTATTGTTATTGTCAGCTTACACTGCAGTTAAGATATCTAAAGATCATATAAACACTATATAGTCATAAAGCAATTTTACATAGAGGATATCTGTCTTTTCTTGACTAATACCATGTTTATGTCATCGAGTGAGGTAGAATGGTTATATTTTCACGAGTGGCGCAGCCAGGAGTGAAAATATAAAACTTTTCTACCTCATGAGATGAGATAAACATGGTATTTGTCAAGAATTGACGGATATTCTATTTATTATATGATATTATCCATGTAATTACGTCCGAAAAGGGTCGTTTTCACGCCAAGCGGCCGCAAGGAACAACCTGTCACCACAGGAACACTGTGACACACTGTGACACGCGAGACCATTGTTTTATGACGTCAAATTATATCAGTCACTGTTCGCAGTGAAAATATAAGTTATTTTCACTGTAGCTTGATAGCCAGTTTATTTCACAGATAAATTCACTGCTTGTCATATAATAAATAGCCATATTATTTCTTGGTTCTTATCTCTCAACCAACCCATATTTTCCTTCTGATAAAACTAAAAAAATGTTTTAAAAAAGTATAATGTCAACCAAATCACTACAGTTAGGTGTACATGAAAAACCGTTTCCAAAGCCTTTTTGAATAAATTGAAAATGTAACTCTCCATTGCCTAAATAATTTCAGCATAAGTTTCTATCCCCTCTCTCATCTTTGGTATTGGCAATTCAGCAAGGAAAAAGAGCGAAAACTTCCTGTGAACATCATCAAATTCTATGTATGTAGAAACTGTTTTCAAACTTGTAAATAATGTTGCATTTTCAGTTTCAAATAACAATTTTATCCACTTAATGTTTAAAAATGCATCTGTATTTTCTGATTAGCTGTCATAAATATTTTATCCGACATACACCTGGCAGTCTGGTCTGCGAGTAAGTCAGACGTCTACACGGTGTATTAGACTCAATATCCTGCAGCTTGTTGAGTTAGTTGGATATATTGCACTAATACATTTCCAGGTTAATCCACATAGACAAAACATAACCATGCTTGGAAATACAGTATCAATTGACTTGTGACTAATGACTGGTGAGTTATTTGATAACTTCACATACCATTGGCAACATTCGGTACATTTCCAACCTAGATATTCAAAGGGGGGTGCTAAATAGGGTTCCCCTTTAGAGTTGATTTAATGATGTCAAGGGGTGGATGTCTCCAGTAGGGCTTCCACGGGTACTCGAGTACTCGAGGACGAGTCAGGTTTAGCTGGACTGGAGTCCATTTTATGGGACTCGAGGACTCGATAAAAGATCACATTAATTTCACCTTGTGCAAGTTATATACATTGAACATGTCGTCCCTGAAACAAGATTTAACAACAACTGCAGTGGACCCCGTATGTCGTGGTATCTGTGGGACAAGTTTTATACTACGTTACAAGTTACACCAGCCTTGAGATATCATCTTGATTGAACATGAAATGGTGTTAGATTTATCAACTGTTGTGCTGAACGTTGTATGAGTACTGATTATTTTGGGGGACATATTGCAATATTGTATCATGGGTAATTCTACGTGGTATATCATTCCTCCACTGTATGCATACTCTAAAACCTCAAAGACAAAATGTTATTGTGGCATGCAGTCACTTAGCTGAAAGGTATTAATTTCGAGTACTTCGAGTCGAGTCCAACCCCACGAGTACTTGATTCCAATTTGTTGGTCCTGTGGAAGCCCTAGTCTCCAGTATTCAGTATTCTCTCGTTACAAACCTGGTTTGGTGTGAGGAACAAAGCTAAATATGTGCACTTGTTCTGTGATATACTGTAACCAACAAGTTAAATTTTGTTTCTTTTGTAAATCCCCTCCTTTTCAAATACATTTAAGAGGGGATGAACAGTCAAACAATACCAAATCCCAAATCAATGCAATTTCAATCAATTTCACTCTTCAGAGATCCCAACAAACTCTGATTACTAAACCAAACCCAAGCGACCTTATGTTAACAGAGACGACATTAAAGAAGGAATGCAGCTTATAAAGAATTATCTTGAAAATATATCTGAACGCTGATTACAGTGTTGAGGCAATCACACTGGCCCCAACAATGGGGCTGTTTCCGTATTATGTACTTATCGCGACTTTGGGGGGCACGCTTTAGCAATGGCCGACAGATTGAGTTTTCTCAATGGCTCCACACAATAGTCTTGCGCCAGATTGATCCTTTATCGGATATTGCGAATATGTTTTGTTACACTGGTATTGTTGACGAGGTGTGCAGTGACATTGTTATAATATTTTGTTTGAATGAATAAGTACTGGTGAAAGAGTTATATATTCTGTGTAAAAGATCTACCTCTTGAAGAAGTACTTTTTCACACAAGGTTCAACACAAGGAGCTTGAATTAACCGTTTACATGTGGCTGCTACTATATATCGAGATAGCTTAGCCATTGGTCAATCCTAGAGTGTGCTTCCTGTAAATTGGTCACACAGAACGGTTTTATACATACTCATTGATTCATGGTTGTTTTGTGTTAATGAAGTTTGGTGTTGTATGGAGTTCACTCTCAGTATTGGCAGATCCTGATCAAGGCCCCTCTTACATTTTGCATGTAAATTAAAATGACGAACCCCCTGGATGAATCCCCAAATTACAATAAGTTGACCGCCCCCTTTGAAAATTCCTTGGTTCGCCTTTGACTATCAAGCATAAAAAACTGCAAACTGCAATCTATAGAAATTAAGTCACAAGAACATTATTTAATAATGAGTTTAATGGTTACATCAGCTTCCTATCCCATGTCTATCTTCATCATTCACTGCATCTACCTCAGATGAGTCGATAGTTACAGCTGTCCTTCATGTCAAGTGTGTAGGTGGACAGACAAGATTTCTGAAATCTAACCCTCTTCAACGAGAATATCTGTGAATCATTTGTTATATTAGCTCACCATAATTTGCCCAATTTAATAAATGATTGGATCAACCTCAGATTAAAGCAATAACTGTATGTTGTTTATTTCCCTGTAGGTAGAGTGTGTCGATGGACTGTCCAGATTCCTGGCTATCGGATCTCTCACGCTCTCCAACAACAACCTCACATGGAAGGAACTCGTCAAGATACGCCACATCCACATCCTCAATATCAGTCTCCATGGAAACCCGCAACTCGAGAAAGACCCATACTGTAAGTAAAATTTAACAAAATGGTTGTGATTTGCTGACGAGCTAAAGCTTGTTAGATACCTATAACCATGTATTCATTTAATAAAATTGCTATTACCAGTAAGCGAAGTCTTGTTTAATATTCTCTATATGTTTCACTTATCAAAAACTTGAAAAGGGTAAAAATATCCATCTTTTTCCTGCAGAAATTCAGCTCAATGGTTAGTATACATCTTCTATATTTACAAAATGTCGTCCTATTGTACATAAATTGATGGTTTTTGTGTGAGTTTTAAAGGTCCTAAAGATTATTAGAAATCTGAAATACTTAAGTATCAGCGATCTTTCAGTCTTCAGAAAACCATCAACTATGCATATATATAGAACTGTCAAAACTTCAGATCTTTCAATGTTATAGAGAACCTAATTATATAAACACTATCTGTAGTAATCTTCAGAATGATAAAAGGTGCATTATGGAACATATTAGTCATGTTTAATCAACGATCTTGATGACAGACATTGCCTGATTGGCCTTCACAGAACCCAGTCAAAGTCTTGTTAATATCAGGTACACAGTACTGCGTACGTTTTCAGTCAATAGCAAGCGTAACGTTATCTGTTTGATCATCGTGTTCACATGGATAACTCAAACTGTGTATGTTTACTCTCACATGCAAGCTTTACAAGTCATTCTGTCAGTACAGATGTTTGCTGCTAGATGTAATGTTGACTTATCTCTTCAGCTTTCCTGTTGATGGGGTTTAATAAGTTACGTTTTGTGAATTGGTGCATAGTTTGTTTTTATGTTGAAACATTTGTTAACATTTAAAAAAAATGGCCAATGGCTTTTGGAGGGAAGCTGGCCTTCGCTTAGGTTATGCAAAAATATCCATTAACAACTCATTTGCTTTAATAAATGACAGCTTAATTGTCCCCTGTGTTAATGCACAGCAGGCTAGTATGTACGAGTAGTGTCCATTCTTGTTAACACAATATTTCATGAACCATAGCACCCAGTGACTTCAAATTTGGTGACAACCTTCATTAGGGGAATACACAGACATCAGTTGACTTTGGTGATCTTGACCAAGACACTTTCACGCCTTTTCCAACTCTTGTTTACGTGATATCTCATGACTCGTTGAACCCTATGTCTTAAAATTTGGTGACAGCTTTAATTGGCAGATAACCCACGCACCAATTGAAATTGGTGACTGTGACCTTATTTTCAAGGTCACACACTTGTTAAAGCAACATTTTGTGAACCGCTACACCCATTGTCTTCAAATTTGGTGATGGCGTATATTGATTATGAAAAAACTCTATTGACCTTTACCTCATTAGTGCAACATAAATAATGTTGGTGCAACTAGAATCTTATCTTCCATTGCAGTGGGTTTATATATAAGTAATTATTCCCTAAATCGATATATGCAAGTTTATTACACAATGCTTGGTCACATTGGACCTGAAAGCTTTCTCCACAAAATGTTGTTACTATAATAGAAAAGCAACGTGAAAACGTAGATCACCTCACCAACAAATGTTTTTTTATTTTATTTGTCAATGATGATTCTGTACAAGTCATAAAAACCTCAATGATTGCAGCAATACCAACGAGTCTGATCTGTCGTTTAATGTCGCCGCCCTGTCATATGAGTTATCGAGAGAACGATTTATTTGTCACATTTATCTGAAGCAAACAAACTCCAGATAGGGGAAAGCTTCAAGATTCTGAGTGACCTGTACTGCTTTGGAGACATGCCTCTGATCACCTCCAATTTCTTGTCCAAATTCAGTTTCGCTTCTTTTCAATAATTCATCCTTTAACAATTTATGGTCCATGGATTGACAGTCAATAAAACAAATTATATGTTCAAAAGAGGCTTTCTTCTTCAAATCAAATGCATTGAGGTGTTGACATTGAAATTGCCGGTTAAAGGTAGTTCAATTGATCTTACTGATGTAGCGATACCTAAACATTCAGAGTAGAGTTTCAAGTATGGAAAAATGATGGAATGGTCAACCATCTTGCTATCCGAACTCTCAAACTTGCATGAGACCTACAAATCTACCTCTCACACTGAAGAGTTGCACAAAATTGTTGCTTTATTTGTCACACCATTTTCGTCCAATGCGGATAACCGTTTTATATGGATATGATATACCGGTAGTCGTGAAATTTGCTGTTTTACCCTTTGACATAACAACATATTGTGTAAACTTTAACAACAAATTGTAAAGTTGAGAAAAAATAATATGCAAAATACGTGCTTACAGCGCCTTTAAATTCTTGATAATTTTTATGATAAAATCTCTTTTAATGAACTTTGTTGGTTTAGTTTAGTTTCAACAACAAAATTGCTAGAAGATGCTCCCGGCCTGGTGATTTTTATTCTGGGCTAGTAAAAATTATTGCTGCTTGATCCCTTAATTGATCCTGGCTTATGTCTTTTAAAGGAATTTTCACCTCTCGCGGGGTTGCATACTTTTGAAATTATTCTCTTCTACTTGAACACTTTGAAAGAGCACATGCAAAACTCAATTTCATTCCTTTGAAACCATGTTTACATTTTTCTGATCATTATTGATAAGCTCTACCATGCAATCATGTGATTTATTTGCGATAAAATTCCATCATACTTCATTATTAGTGAAAGATTACCCATTCTATCTTATAAAAACATGTTCACACAATGGCTAAAATCTATGACTCAAACTGTAGTACATGTCTGGTCAATACAGTGTCAATATCACCCCCACTGCTACATATCACCCAGACTATCAGGGAATAATCTGCACGTATTTGATTGTCAGTGTCTCCCACCCGGTCACTACGACCGATATCTCCCTGCTCGATCATGCATAGAGATCTGATATTGCTCCATATCTCCCTGATTGCTCCTAGATAATCTATTGAAGACATTTTTGTGAAGTCCACCGCTCGTTGAATGTGATTGGAATCTGTTCACTAATGACCATGTGTGAAATGTAATTGCGGCCATGGGTCATTTATTATTGAATTCCAACTCCAAATAAAGAGCTACTGGTTAAGACATAGTAAACATACTAACATATAACTGAACAGTTTTATCAATGACATGTTTTTGTGTCTTCTGATATAATGAATGAATGATAATCTTGTTAACAGAACATAACTGCATAAATCTTCGATTAGACTTTGATAGTAATCGTGACATACAAGTATGTAAATCAATAAATAATCTTTTCATGTTTTGACAAAGATTGTTTATGGATGGTCTCCAATCCCCAATAAAATCACTGTACTAATTAATACCTAAGTATTAGTAATTTTAAAATCAAAATCTTTATTGAAGACTCATTTAGATTTACCAACTAATTCTAAACTTAATTCTGTATAAGAATGAAAAGGACAGAATAAAAAGCTTTTGCAAAAATAAAGCAATCACAGTCAGAATTACTACTGTTAAAAAAATATGTAATTAAACATTTATTTAAAGGGTCAGCTGAAGAAATGGAGTCCTGGTTATCTCCTGAAACAAATAACAGCTTTTGAAATTAACTAGGACAATTTGTTGATAAATCACGTTTAACTTTTTGTATTTGGGGAATCAACAAACAAATATTCACTTAAAAATATTCAAGATTTTAATCACTATTCAAATAACATAAAATCAATAAAAATTTATTAATATTGCCTTATGTTTGTATATCACAGTTTGTGTATATATCACAGTATGTTTATAATCTTGAAAGTGTGCACCTCTTTACCCCTCCCATTTCAAGTAGGGGTCCAACCATAAATCTAGGTGTTATTACGACACATTTAGTGTTTGTAGAGGTCTAGGGAGTGTTACAGTGTTGACTGCTGGGTAATACAGAGACATAACACGCCCACTGGATCAGCGATATACAGCTAACTGCATGCTAGATTGACTTCGTCACTGAACAGTGACATTAGCCAAGTCTACCTATTATATACAACCTAGATACCCGATGTTTTGGGCTTTATAACTTTATTTAGTTCACTGATTGACTGTCCATGAGATATGAGTTTGTTAGGCATTAGAGCATGAATATGGATTTTTTATTTTTGTCCCCCGCCGCAATGCGGCACGGGGGACTATGTATTCAGCGGCGTCCGTCCGTACGTTCGTCCGTACGTCACATTTCTTGTTTACGCAATATCTCATGAACCGTTGCATCCAATGTCTTCAATTATGGTACCAACCTACAATGGGTGACTATGCAGACAACAGTCGAATTGCATGACCTTGACCTTATTTTCAAGGTCACACGGCAGTTTGACGCGATATCTCATGAAGCATTGCATCCAAAGTCTTCAAATTTGGCTTTGGCCTACATTGGGGGAAGATGCAGACACCAGTCGATTTTGGTGACCGTGACCTTATTTTCAAGGTCACCGCGACACTTTGACCACTTTTCAAACTCTTGTTAACATGATTTATCATTGATGGACCCGAAATCTTCAAATTTTGTGCCATGTTACAATGGCGGATTACTCAGACACCAGTTGATTTTGCTGACCTTGACCTTATTTTGAAGGTCACCACAACACTTTGACCACTTTTCGAACTCTTGTTAACACGATATATCATTACCTGATGGACCCAGTGTCTTCAACTTTTTTTACCAGCCTACAATATGTGACTATGGAGACACCACTCAAATTGAATGACCTTGACCTTATTTACAAGGTCACCACGGCACTTTGACAGTTTTTCAGCCTCTTGCTAACATGATATCTCATGAACCGTTGCACCCAGTGTATTAAATTTTTGTACCAGCCTAAAAAGGGTGACTATGCAGACACAAGTCGAATTGGGTGACCTTGACCTTATTTTCAAGGTCACCACGGCACTTTGACAGGCTTTCAGCCTCTTGTTTTTAACCCTTAGCATCCATTATCTTGAAATTTGGTGACATCTGTCATTAGGTAATTATGCAGACACCAGTCAACTTTTAGTGCATAACACTGTGACCACATTCTTGTTAGTGCTATGTCATGAACCTTAGCACCCAATGTCTTCACATTTGATGTCATAATGACATTTTTTACCAGAAATGCAATATTAAGAAGATTTAGAAAATGTGTCTTACATGACTCAACGTTGGAGGCAGGGGGACATTGCCATGTTAGTGGCAAACACTTGTAATACATACCGTATTTCCTCTAATACAATTCCGAGGTTCTATTTCATTCAGCACCCCTTACCCCCCGGGTTCTATTAGAGACCTGGGTTGTATTGGAGGCCGGATTATATTTTTTCAGACGTGAATTGACGGATATTTGTTATCATGGACCTGTTTTGCTGAATCTCACACGGTCACACCAATATTTCACCTCAAAACGAGTGTATAACTATTTTATATTACAACACAGAGTATTCAGTTGTTACATGAAACCCGGGTTATAATAGAGACCCGGGTTCTATTGGAGACCCGGGTTGTATTTACCTCAGCACCCCTTACCTCCCGGGTTGTATTGGAGGTCCGGGTTGTATTAGAGGCCCGGGTTGTATTAGAGGAAATATGGTAACTTTGGTAGAAAATGTTTACTTCCAAAGTGAAGTCAAATTTTCATAGCACAATGATATTTCATTGAGAGTAAACTTGATAATGTAAATGATAAAATATGGAAAAGAATAAAAACTTAATTATTTGCGGAGTAAATTACGAAATGTGTTTCTGAGGACAGATGAGATAAGACTTACAATGAGTTTACTTACAATGAGTTATTCTGACAAAGAGGGCGTCATGGTAATATTCCACTCAATGTCCTTTAAAAGTGCATCCTTTTTGTTTCATAATATTGATTTTACTTTTATACATGCCAAAATACCATATGTGTAGAAAGCAAAACTATATGACCATCATTAACCCAAATTTGTCTTTTTGTCTTCCAAAAATATGATTGACTAATTGACGTGCTAAACGTGGTGCATTGTCCGGTTTTCCATCAGAAATCACTACTTGTCCCTTTATATCGTCACTACGGTCAAGTAAACTGAAAATGGCAATTTTCGGCAATGGTCAGTACATCTCTTTAAAATAACACTAATTATAACATTTGGTATATGTGACCCCCTACACGTGGATAGATGTACTTTACATTTGGGGAATGAGGAGGAATCAGGGTATTCTTATAAATACTACTGCCAGGGTCCCTACTGGTTGGATCTGACCAAATGATTCCTCAGCTGATCACCTAGGAACATCATTGTTGTCCGTTTCATATACTTCACGAACAACTCTTCAATCTCCAACGAAAGAAATGTATGACGAAATTGAATAGAAAATCCATATCCACCCGTCACTACCCAGCACCTTATTCAACCTGTATAGAGAGGAGATTTGTCCTTGGCAGGGCTTTCACTGCAGTATGTACGTGCTTATCTGTCCAGAATGAGAAACTGTTTGTCTACCTGACAATGGGGGACGTTTTATTAGTCTTTTAATGCACTGGATCAATCGATCATTACTTTCTGAATAACTTGGTCGTCTCTTTGATGCTTACAATATTCCGTCAATGTCCGATTTAGTCAATAGGGGTTATGCCTGGTCGAGGCAAAGTGCAGAGAATTACACTATAGGTTGCTTCGCTTATTAGCTCTGTAATGATAGGAGGGATTAGGTTGGCATCATAATGTATACTTTAATGAACTGGAGTCCGTAGCGAGAGTTTGTGTGTCAATATATATGTAATCTTGTTGAGGACGAGATGCATTTTCTAATAGATTGTAATTCATATTCTGATTTGAGAATCCAACTTTTGAAACTTGTCATTGCTGAAAATATAAATGGCAATCTACTATCTATTTCCAATCGAACTACATTTATCATGCTTTGGGAAGATAAATAAAATACAGTAGCTGCTCTTTGAGAGCCTTCATCAGAGTCTATAGTTGCTGAATTGTTTCCTTTGGCTTCGTCCTGTAATATAGCCACACAGAATGATCCGACTTTGATATAGTAATGTAAGGGTTAAGGTAAAAATGTTAACTTTGCTAGTATAGTCTCTCAGTAACTATGCCCTTATCAACAGGTTTTACGCACTACGCAGTAGTTTGCATGCAAACTTCTCATATAGGCGTAAAAAATCACTTATGTTCACTTATATGAAAGGACTCACCAGAAAATAGCCTATTGATAGCAATTTTACATATCTACTTATGTTGGTAATATGATGAGTTTGCAAAGAAACTATTGAAAAGAAATTTCTATTTGTTTCGAGTGGACTTTACATTTACCTTGAATAGAGATCTATTTGTTGATTCCATTGTATGGCAAGGTGTGGATATTGTTAGATTACTGTCAACAGATTTCAGCAAAGATAAGTGGTATATTTATAAAGGTCCTGTATGAGGCATTGTTTGTGGCTTAGTGTGTATATTCAAAAGGTTGTATATGAGATAAGTATTAAGAGGACTTTAGAAGTTGAGTTGTAACAGTAAAGCTGATAAAGTTGTTGTCGAAGCAGTGTTTGTTTACAAAATCTTTGTGTTGAGTGATTTGAACAAAAATATTTTGAAAAATAAGATAGGAATTCTCTTGACTACAATGAAAGGGACAGAGTTGACTGTTGTCTCATCTTTCCAAAAGATACAAATGTGACTTTATAATAAATAAATAAATAAATAAATAAATGAATAAATAAGCAAGACATCCAGCTGATAACCTCTTAAACACTCTCAGTTATTGATTTAGTTATGGACTTGGTGCCATCATTGCTGAACTTCATCAAGAGTGATCAGTTGATCTGGCAACAGGAAAATGTGCCCCCTCATACCGACAATACGCTGACCAAATATTAAATCTCAATCTTCAATTTGGGATAGGTAACTAACAACACAATGTGTAACTTGACATGCATCACATCATGATGGTTGTTATCCAGAACTAAAAACAATATCTGTTCTTCAAATATAAGCCAGTGTCTTGAATGGTTCATATATAGAGGATACTAAACGACCCTTTATTTAATACCATTTTTAGCTCATCAGGCCTGAAAGGCCCGATGGGCTTATGGCATGGGATGGCGTCCGTCCGTCCGTCCGTCCGTCCGTCCGTCCGTCCGTCCGTAAACTTTTCACATTTTCGACTTCTTCTCCAGAACCAATAACTCTAGAGAACTGAAATTTTATGTACAGACTCCTTTGCCAATGGGGATTCTAAATTGTAGATTTGGTGACCCTGTGACTCCAAATAAGGGCCCCAGGGGTCATAACCTTAAAAGCTATTTTCATCTTCTTCTCCAGAACCAATGACTCCAGAGAGCTGAAATTTTATGTACAGACTCCTTGGCCAATGGGGATTCTAAATTGTAGATTTGGTGACCATGTGACCCCAAATAAGGGCCACAGGGGTCATAAGCTATAAAGCTATTTTCATCTTCTTCTCCAGAACCAATGACTCCAGAGAGCTGAAATTATATGTACAGACTCCTTGGCCAATGGGGATTCTAAATTGTAGATTTGGTGACCATGTGACCCCAAATAAGGGCCTCACAGGCCATTACCTAAAATCCTGTTTTCATCTTTTTCTCCGGAACAAAAAGACCTAGAAGGCTGTAATATTGTATGCAAACTCTTTAGCCAATGGGGATTCTAACTTGTAAATTTGGTGACCCTGAGACCCCAAATATGGGCCACAGCCTAAAAAACCTGTCGAAATTGAATTTTGAACTGATATTTTATGTGCACTTCTTTCACTTTATTTGAAATGTATGTCGACTTGAAAGAACAATCTACATTGTGGACATGTTTGTCAAATTGATGTAATCAATGTGAAATGAGAACTGTTGAATAGCCTATGAAATGAAAATTGTGACAAGTCATAAAGGACTAAATTGAAGAGGAGTTAAGAATTCTTTTATTTTACATGAGATATGTGAACTGCATATGACTGGTGATGAAATGATAAGATAAGATTATTTTCATCTTTTTCTCCAGAACGAAAAGACCTAGAAGGTTGTCATGTTGTGTAAAGAGTCTTTAGCTAATGGAGATTCTAAATTATAGATTTGGTGACCCTGTGACCCCAAATAAGGGCCTCACAGGCCATTACCTAAAATCTTGTTTTCATCTTTTTCTCCGGAACAAAAAGATCTAGAAGGCTGTAATATTGTATGCAAACTCTTTAGCCAATGGGGATTCAAACTTGTAAATTTGGTGACCCTGTGACCCCAAATATGGGCCACAGCCTAAAAAAACCCTTTGAAAATGAATTTTGAACTGATATTTTATGACACTTCAGCCACTTTATTTTAAATGTATGTCGACTTTAGATAACAATCTACATTGTGGACATGTTTGTCAAATTGATGTAATCAATGTGAAATGAGAACTTTTGAATAGCCTATGAACTTAAAATTGTGACAAGGCATAAAGGACTAAATTGAAGAGGAGTTAAGAATTCTTTTATTTTACATGAGATATGTGAACTGCATATGACTGGTGATGAAATGATAAGATAAGATTATTTTCATCTTCTCCAGAACGAAAAGACCTAGAAGGTTGTCATGTTGTGTAAAGAGTCTTTAGCCAATGGAGATTCTAAATTGTAGATTTGGTGACCCAGTGGCCCCAAATAAGAGCCCCGTAGGCCATTACCTAAAATCCTGTTTTCATCCAGAACAAACTAGAAGGAATATTTTGTTCAGAATGTTTAGATGTTTGGATGACAAGGCTTAGAACCGAGATTGTTTAGCCAAGGTGATTCAAAATTGTACTATGTACCATGAGATTCATCACATTGCCTGTTCTCTTTAAGCCTTATACAGTTAGATCAGTGCTGCCAGTGTTTAGTGCAAGCAAGAGTCTATTACATAATTTGGCGGTAAAACACAAAAAACACAGCTGGCTTGTAACCAGAGCCAAGGGGTCAGAATATTGCATAATCTCCTGTATGTTGACCTTGCTGAGTGCTCTCTCTCAATTTCAAGACTCAGATTTGTCAGGGTTAGGGATTGTGCATTATATTGAGACAACATATTTCTGTCTTCATCATCAAACAAAATAAACTCTGATGAGCTACAGAGCCCATGGCTCTATTTTTATCAAACGAGTTAATGATTTTGTATAAAACGAGCGAAAGCGAGTTTGATACCAGTCATGCACGAGTTTAATAAAAATGGTATTAAATAGAAGGAAGTTTAGTATTCTGTTTATTACTCGCCCACCTATAATCCAGTGAAATAGCCGACATAGACATGATTCCCGCAAGTTCGATACCACTGTGACGACGTTACTCCCATTGTGACGTCATAACCTCGAATTATTGTGACGTCATACGTACGGCGGTATTACACTAGTTTAATATTGCCGTATAAATATTACACTGCAGTATCTTACACGGGCAAGTAATAAATGTTGTATATTGCAGACCGGCTCCACGTGATTGACTGTCTACCTAACATCTGGATGCTGGACGGAAGAATGATCACATGTAAGTATATATATATATATCAATCAAAGCTGTGCTCTGCAATAAAATATAAGAGAAGCCTCCACCTTGACTAAGGATATGGTGCATGATGGTGACCCACCCTTTTTGAGATTCCAACCCAAAGATTTCCTGATGCTGAGTTAATATTCTACCACAAAGCTGTACCTTCATCGAGCATTGCTGACTTACTTATTTATTTGTCTAATAAATCTTCTTTCAGCTGCAGAGAGATTGCAAGTGAAGAATTTCTTCCAGGATTCTGCTCTCACAGACCACCCGGTTGTAAGTATAGACGTAGACTCCACCATGAAGTATCACAATGTAAAGTACCTGTGTTGAATCAGAGGTTATCCTGTAAAGTACCTGTGATGAATCAGAGGTTATCCTGTAAAGTACCTGTGATGAATCAGAGGTTATCCTGTAAAGTACCTGTGGTGAATCAGAGGATATCCTGTAAAGTACCTGTGATGAATCAGAGGTTATCCTGTAAAGTACCTGTGGTGAATCAGAGGTTATCCTGTAAAGTACCTGTGGTGAATCAGAGGTTATCCTGTAAAGTGTCTGTGATGAATCAGAGGTTATCCTGTAAAGTACCTGTGGTGAATCAGAGGTTATCCTGTAAAGTACCTGTGATGAATCAGAGGTTATTCTGTAAAGTACCTGTGATGAATCAGAGGTTATCCTGTGAAGTACCTGTGATGAATCAGAGGTTATCCTGTAAAGTACCTGTGATGAATCAGAGGTTATCCTGTAAAATACCTGTGATGAATCAGAGGTTATCCTGTAAAGTGTCTGTGATGAATCAGAGGTTATCCTGTAAAGTGTCTGTGATGAATCAGAGGTTATCCTGTAAAGTGTCTGTGATGAATCAGAGGTTATCCTGTAAAGTACCTGTGATGAATCTGAGGTTATCCTGTAAAGTACCTGTGATGAATCAGAGGTTATCCTGTAAAGTACCTGTGATGAATCAGAGGTTATCCTGTAAAGTACCTGTGATGAATCAGAGGTTATCCTGTAAAATACCTGTGATGAATCAGAGGTTATCCTGTAAAGTGTCTGTGATGAATCAGAAGTTATCCTGTAAAGTGTCTGTGATGAATCAGAGGTTATCCTGTAAAGTACCTGTGATGAATCAGAGGTTATCCTGTAAAGTACCTGTGATGAATCAGAGGTTATCCTGTAAAGTACCTGTGATGAATCAGAGGTTATCCTGTAAAGTACCTGTGATGAATCAGAGGTTATCCTGTAAAGTACCTTTGATGAATCAGAGGTTATCCGGTAAAATACCTGTGATGAATCAGAGGTTATCCTGTAAAGTGTCTGTGATGAATCAGAGGTTATCCTGTAAAGTGTCTGTGATGAATCAGAGGTTATCCTATAAAGTACCTGTGATGAATCTGAGGTTATCCTGTAAAGTACCTGTGATGAATCAGAGGTTATCCTGTAAAGTACCTGTGATGAATCTGAGGTTATCCTGTAAAGTACCTGTGATGAATCAGAGGTTATCCTGTAAAGTACCTGTGATGAATCAGAGGTTATCCTGTAAAGTACCTGTGATGAATCAGAGGTTATCCTGTAAAGTGTCTGTGATGAATCAGAGGTTATCCTGTAAAATGTCTGTGATGAATCAGAGGTTATCCTGTAAAGTGTCTGTGATGAATCAGAGGTTATCCTGTAAAGTACCTGTGATGAATCAGAGGTTATCCTGTAAAGTGTCTGTGATGAATCAGAGGTTATCCTGTAAAGTACCTGTGATGAATCAGAGGTTATCCTGTAAAATGTCTGTGATGAATCAGAGGTTATCCTGTAAAGTGTCTGTGATGAATCAGAGGTTATCCTGTAAAGAACCTGTGATGAATCAGAGGTAATCCTGTAAAGTGTCTGTGATGAATCAGAGGTTTGCTGTAAAGTACCTGTGATGAATCAGAGGTTATCCTGTAAAGTACCTGTGATGAATCAGAGGTTATCCTGTAAAATACCTGTGATGAATCAGAGGTTATCCTGTAAAGTGTCTGTGATGAATCAGAGGTTATCCTGTAAAGTGTCTGTGATGAATCAGAGGTTATCCTGTAAAATACCTGTGATGAATCAGAGGTTATCCTGTAAAGTGTCTGTGATGAATCAGAGGTTATCCTGTAAAGTGTCTGTGATGAATCAGAAGTTATCCTGTAAAGTGTCTGTGATGAATCAGAGGTTATCCTGTAAAGTACCTGTGATGAATCTGAGGTTATCCTGTAAAGTACCTGTGATGAATCAGAGGTTATCCTGTGAAGTACCTGTGATGAATCAGAGGTTATCCTGTAAAGTACCTGTGATGAATCAGAGGTTATCCTGTAAAATACCTGTGATGAATCAGAGGTTATCCTGTAAAGTGTCTGTGATGAATCAGAGGTTATCCTGTAAAGTGTCTGTGATGAATCAGAGGTTATCCTGTAAAGTGTCTGTGATGAATCAGAGGTTATCCTGTAAAGTACCTGTGATGAATCTGAGGTTATCCTGTAAAGTACCTGTGATGAATCAGAGGTTATCCTGTAAAGTACCTGTGATGAATCAGAGGTTATCCTGTAAAGTACCTGTGATGAATCAGAGGTTATCCTGTAAAATACCTGTGATGAATCAGAGGTTATCCTGTAAAGTGTCTGTGATGAATCAGAAGTTATCCTGTAAAGTGTCTGTGATGAATCAGAGGTTATCCTGTAAAGTACCTGTGATGAATCTGAGGTTATCCTGTAAAGTACCTGTGATGAATCAGAGGTTATCCTGTGAAGTACCTGTGATGAATCAGAGGTTATCCTGTAAAGTACCTGTGATGAATCAGAGGTTATCCTGTAAAGTACCTTTGATGAATCAGAGGTTATCCGGTAAAATACCTGTGATGAATCAGAAGTTATCCTGTAAAGTGTCTGTGATGAATCAGAGGTTATCCTGTAAAGTGTCTGTGATGAATCAGAGGTTATCCTATAAAGTACCTGTGATGAATCTGAGGTTATCCTGTAAAGTACCTGTGATGAATCAGAGGTTATCCTGTAAAGTACCTGTGATGAATCTGAGGTTATCCTGTAAAGTACCTGTGATGAATCAGAGGTTATCCTGTAAAGTACCTGTGATGAATCAGAGGTTATCCTGTAAAGTACCTGTGATGAATCAGAGGTTATCCTGTAAAGTGTCTGTGATGAATCAGAGGTTATCCTGTAAAATGTCTGTGATGAATCAGAGGTTATCCTGTAAAGTGTCTGTGATGAATCAGAGGTTATCCTGTAAAGTACCTGTGATGAATCAGAGGTTATCCTGTAAAGTGTCTGTGATGAATCAGAGGTTATCCTGTAAAGTACCTGTGATGAATCAGAGGTTATCCTGTAAAATGTCTGTGATGAATCAGAGGTTATCCTGTAAAGTGTCTGTGATGAATCAGAGGTTATCCTGTAAAGAACCTGTGATGAATCAGAGGTAATCCTGTAAAGTGTCTGTGATGAATCAGAGGTTTGCTGTAAAGTACCTGTGATGAATCAGAGGTTATCCTGTAAAGTACCTGTGATGAATCAGAGGTTATCCTGTAAAATACCTGTGATGAATCAGAGGTTATCCTGTAAAGTGTCTGTGATGAATCAGAGGTTATCCTGTAAAGTGTCTGTGATGAATCAGAGGTTATCCTGTAAAATACCTGTGATGAATCAGAGGTTATCCTGTAAAGTGTCTGTGATGAATCAGAGGTTATCCTGTAAAGTGTCTGTGATGAATCAGAGGTTATCCTGTAAAGTACCTGTGATGAATCTGAGGTTATCCTGTAAAATACCTGTGATGAATCAGAGGTTATCCTGTAAAGTGTCTGTGATGAATCAGAGGTTATCCTGTAAAGTGTCTGTGATGAATCAGAGGTTATCCTGTAAAGTACCTGTGATGAATCAGAGGTTATCCTGTAAAGTACCTGTGATGAATCAGAGGTTATCCTGTAAAGTGTCTGTGATGAATCAGAGGTTATCCTGTAAAGTACCTGTGATGAATCAGAGGTTAACCTGTAAAGTACCTGTGATGAATCAGAGGTTATCCTGTAAAGTACCTGTGATGAATCAGAGGTTATCCTGTAAAGTACCTGTGATGAATCAGAGGTTATCCTGTAAAGTACCTGTGATGAATCAGAGGTTAACCTGTATAGTGTCCCAGCTTTACCCATTGGCTAATCCTGGATTCTGAGTTTCTATAAATTGACCACTCAGAACAAGTTGGCACTGATTACTTCAGAAA
This sequence comes from Gibbula magus, assembly GCA_936450465.1. Classification (NCBI taxonomy): domain Eukaryota; kingdom Metazoa; phylum Mollusca; class Gastropoda; order Trochida; family Trochidae; genus Gibbula; species Gibbula magus. Next base: position 17,966,751 of record OW388292.1, read on the forward strand.
CTGAAGTGTTAAACTCAGGAATACATTGAAAATAGAATGAAATTGATTTTTAAAAAAAAATACATTCAAGATAATGTTACAAAAGGATACAAGTAGTCGAAAGCTTGATGGACCAATTATTCCAAGATTTCCCTTAATATGAGTCATTCTCACTGAATGCTGTATACGTGAGAACTCAAACTGGATTGGTGTCTGTGACTAAGTCAAATCCTGACTACAGGCTGTGTTAGACAGGATAATCTTGATTAACGGTGTAAGCGGATTAGGCATTTGTAAATATTTTGCTAAATTGTTAATCTATTCGATAAGTGTGTGATTTATTTTATGTATGATATGTGCATACATTATGTGAGTTCTCAATAAATCAATTGTATATTCTTTCTTGAATATTGTGATAAAAGTAGAAAAGGTCATTAATCACATTCGTTTATACTGACTGTAACCATTAAACCTGTGACCTGTTGGTCTCACACTATTCTATCTATAAGATAGCTTTAACTAGTGACCAATTCTGTGAGGATTATTTGCTTCGTTTACGAGTTCCGATACCTGTAAATAGAATTGTTTGGGAAATAAATTTATCTTCACTTAGATTGCAATAAATAAACTTAATACCATTTAAAAAAGGTTTTCCAGAATTAAACCATCTTTGCAGCATTGTTTATTCAAAACCATATACTTCAACACCTTTAATAATAAAGAAAAGGTTTGGATCATGTTTGTCATTAACAATTCATCAAGGCAATGGAATTGAAAAACAATTCCATTTCTAACTGACTTGAATGAGAAAATTTTAGAAACAATCCATCAATGAAGAACAACAGAGAACCAATCACAAGATGAATATTTGCTCTTGTCAATTCATCATGGTCTAAAATGAAGTAATAACTCATCAGAGAAGAAATATGGAGAAGCAATATTGAGGTGTAATATTTGCCGTATTTGCCAAGCACCTGCTAGTTACAAGCAATGCTATTGACGCTGTGTTGACACTGTCATTACACTTGATTGATGGCCCCACTAATCTCTCTGTCCCAGGCATGCTGTGTACTGTGTAGGCATGGTACAGGTCCCACTGCTAATCTTACACTGGTACTTCTATATACAGCATGTCGGACAAAGTGTCTGGTACATTAACTTATATAAAGTATACAAGTCTAGTTTCCTTGCGGCCTTCTGAGACGTTCACCTGTTTAAGTCTATCTTCAAAGAAAAATAAGGGCTTAACAAATCTGTAAATGGGAGGTCAATGACTTACCAAATTTTACCTCTGACTTGCCTAAAAATTTGCCAATTATCAGTGACTGACCAGACCGAGCTCTCAGACTTTATGGATAAAACTGCTGAAAGTCCCTGACTTTCAGACTCTGAAAATAGTTTTCAAACCCTGAAAATAAATAAACAACAAATATGCATATGAATGAATATGAACAATCATAACATTGCTATATTTATGGTCATCTCATTCTTAATACCTTTTCAGGAAATATCCATTTCAAGATACAGGCCCACACCCTTAGAGTCAGGCACCTATTGATTTCTAACATTACTTTGTTCATGTCTTTTATCTAAATCGAAACGTTCACTTATATGTAAAGAAGTTGATCGTTTATGCAATAAAGACTTGTCATTATTTGTGTTCTGCAAGTTCTCATATACCTGTCAACCACTTAGAATTTTTTCTTTATATTTGTATAACTGTGACTAAAGTTGCCTTTTGAAAAATATTGTTTTCTCTTTGAAAACATCTTTTTTAATCACCAAAACATGGTAAGTCGTGAACAATATGCAAAGGTCTCTATAAGTTGTCGTCCTATCAAACAAACAATAATGATAAATCTTTGAGTGACATATTAGAAATTCTAAATAATTTAAACAAGAAAAAGTACACATGAAGGACAATAATTTCTTTAAAGGTGGCATATACACATCACCTGTTCCTTGTCTCAAAGTTAAAATCGATACAAGAATCTTTATATAAACGTCATTCTCTTGCATTTAATTAAGAAGTTTAAATACTTGTACATAAAATAAAAAGCAATAACAAATGAAAAATATGCTTACTTTTGGGCCTGAATCTTTGAATGTCCGTAATCAATTTCCCTTTACTATATAAAAGATTATAAATTTTAATAAGACATGTTTTTCACCTTGCAGAGACACAAACTAGGGAGAGACTGGTTTGTCCCGAGTGTTATGAAGAAAATACAAGTTAATGGAGTCTTTGGGGAAAAGGTTTGAACTTACAATTTTCAAAACGTATCATCCTGAATGATCAGAATGACATGAAAATGATGAACAGTTACTGCTAGTTAGGACATGTTATTGGTATCCCAAATTAGGATCCTCTGGTTGGGTCGGGATGACCTATAATTCCTGTAGATCAGAAGTTCAGGAAAGGTTGGCACTAAGTATTTACTTTTATTACCTATATGGTTGGAAATAACAAATAACCAATAACCACATGTGCACATATCAAGTTTACCTAGCAAGCATTGTTTCAGCAAGACTTCCCATCTGTGACATCATTAAACAATTGTTCGTGATGTCACTGTAGCTTGCCGTCGCAAGAGTAGTGTGCCGTTCCTGGCTATTTTTACACTATTCAAATGGAATAGATTTGGTAATAAAGACATTATAACACTCGAAAATGTGTCATATGATTATTACGAAATTCATGCAAATTTATGTATAACCATCGCTCTTGCTCGGGCATACACAAATTTACACTCGTTTCGTAAGAATCATATGACACACTTCCTCGGGTAATAATCTCTATTTATGAAACATACATTAAATTGAGATTGGCTCTTTGTGACAGTCTGTCATATCGAATAAAAGGCAAAGCAAACCTATAGCAAGTCAAGAGCTCAATTTACTCTGAATATGAAGGGATCTCAAAGGCTCCTTATATTTTATTCTAATATTTTCATTTTTCAAATTTGAATTTTTTTTCCTGAAATGTTTTTGGTCTTTCTTTGGAATTCAGATGTGAGATATGAAATATTTAAAAAGTTTTTGATTATGTTTTTGTTTATGTTTCAGACTCGACATTTATTAACAAAGTTTCCAGTTAATGCAGTTCATAATATTGGTAGGTATCATTCAGTCTCATAAAGATGAATTGTCTCCTTGTTTATAAATTAGATATTATATGATTTTATACATATTGACAATAGATTTATGAAGATAGATTACATGCTTAACATTGTGACAAATTATGTATATGTTAAGTATTTGCTGTCTTTTTACAGATATTGATAAAAAACGACTCAAGTATTTAGCCTTCAATCTTCAAGAAGATTTAGTTATAGAGAAGAAATATACTAGAAGGTAGGTACTAAAGCTTGTTTTACAATATTTTGAACTTTAAAATATGAGCCACAATCAAAGTCTCAAGTTTCCAATCTGGAATCCTTTTCTTGTTTTGTTCAATCTTGCAATTTAGATTGATAAAAACACTTCAAGCTTAATATTTCAAAACATAAGCAATGAACTGTAGAGCCCCAAACCTAAATTGAAATTGTGGGTGCATTGTGGCCATCTCTACATCAAAGTGTTTTAAACGTGATAAATGTGCAAAAAATATTTTACAAATGGAACTATTATTTTTTTCCATGTGTATACAAGTAATACAAATTTCAATTAGTTTTGGACTATGTTGATAATGGTTTGAAAATTTCGGGACAGCTATTTTTAGCCAGTGACAGATTCTGCATTATTGCTGTTGTTAACAGGTTGTGATTCCTGTAAATAAGCAATTTAGAATGGTTTGGCAATGATTAAATTGTTAATCATGATTATGATACTCTGCTGCAGGGAGATATCTGTGCTGAAGTACCGGCGGACGTTCCTAGAGGATCTGCTGGACGTTCGGCCGACTGACCGGGAGAGATGCAATATGCTGCTGCTGCTTCTTGTGGTCAGTGGGGGGAGTTTTTGTTAGAGTTTTTCCTTTGGGGAAGATAATATCGTTTGGTGAACAAACTGGTCAAACATATACATCTATTCTGGTGAATTAAGGTATTATCTTACTGATATAAACTCTAATGATGGAATATGGAACAATGGAATTTTTGCATTTGCAGATTAGAAGGTCTATTTCTGATTAAATATTGAAAAATATTGTCAAATTGGTTTAGATCAGTAATTCTATATGCCATATTAAAGGACATTAAGAAATAGGACAGTTTGGTCCTATTTGGATTTTGCTCATTTATTGTAAGACACGACAGTGTTAATGTTTAGAGAATTATCATTTAAAGGTTGTGCTATTTGACCAACACCGTGCCCATTCGTTTTCTAATTGAAGTAATATTTTGCATTTTAGGCGTCACTGGAGTTCATTATGCCGACACATCTAGTGAAGGAAACTTTGGAGACGGCAAAACTGAATAAATTTGGGTATGTCATGTCATATCTTTCTGGGTCAATCTGCACGTCTTTGTGACCTACAAATGTTGAATATCTTTCTTTGTAGATTTACATACCAAAGAAAATATTTTATAATTGCATTTGAGGAAGGCATACAAACGGTTCTTTCTGCTCCATTTGTTTCAAATGTATTTTATTCAGGAGATAAATCTATAGTGTGCTTGAAAACCAGAGACATGTTATACTGGATTCCTTGCAAGTAAAATTTGAATTGAAACTGAACTCTTATCCAGCCTTCAGGATAGAATTTTAAAACATTTATTTCTTATATAGTTCTTGTCATCTCTATACTTCAACTTATAGAAATCCTCTCAAACAGTTCAATATTTCCCCACTATTGCAGGAAGGTCTACACAATGGATTTGTTCCTGCTGCCGAAAGATGTGCGATGTCAAGTGGTGTGTTTACTCCTCTCAGCAATCAAAGTGGATAAAGACATACACGAGGTACGTGGAACATAAAGGACAAAGGCTATCGAGCTGGCTTCTGGTTGCTCTCTTTCCATAGTTATCCTCTGAACAAGTTGAATTAACTATGTTTGACAGTAATTATGCATGCATATGAATATCTAGAAATTGGTTAGGTGGTCAGTGCCCAAGTGCAATATTTTGCTTGATTCATATAAAACAAAAATCAAACTAATATGATTATGGTATGTATTCATGGACTATGTAGACTATCAAGCTTGCCACAATTATATATCTCATTTCACATCTTAACTGGTGAACGTTGAATAGACAATGGTAATATGGTCATTGGTTGCACTTAGTGCCTGACTCTGAGGGTGTGGGTTCAAATCCCGTAAGGGACTCATTCCAAAAATAGTACACAAATTTGTACTGTGTTGCAGATTGTGGAATCCCAAATATAAAAATGTAACCTATGTTCACCAACACTAAATGGCATGTACTTTTAAGGAAATAGACAACAAAAACAATTAAAAGCTGAAACATTTTCTTAACCGTATACATTTTTAGCTCATGGCCCGATGGGCTTATGGCATGGGATGGCGTCCGGCGTCCGTCCGTCCATCCGTCCGTAAACTTTTCGCTTTTTCGACTTCTCCTCCAGAACCAATAACTCCACAGAGCTGAAATTTTATGTGCAGACTCCTTGGCCAATGGGGATTCTAAATTGTAGATTTCGTGACCCCATGACCCCAAATGGGGTCACAGGGGTCACATCCTTAAAAACCTATTTTCATCTTCTTCTCCAGTTCCAAAAGGTCTAGAGAGCTGAAAAGTTGTGTGCAGACTCCTTGGCTAATGGGGATTCTAAAATTGTAGATTTCGTGACCCCATGACCCCAAATGGGGTCACAGGGGTCTCATGTTTAAAAACCTATTTTCAGCTTCTTCTCCAGTTCCAAAAGGTCTAGAGAGCTGAAAAGTTGTGTGCAGACTCTTTGGCAAATGGGGATTCTAAATTGTAGATTTCGTGATCCCATGACCCCAAATGGGGTCACAGGGGTCACATCCTTAAAAATCTATTTTCATCTTCTTCTCCAGTTCCAAAAGGTCTAGAGAGCTGAAAAGTTGTGTGCAGACTCCTTGGCTAATGGGGATTCTAAAATTGTAGATTTCGTGACCCCATGACCCCAAATGGGGTCACAGGGGTCTCATGTTTAAAAACCTATTTTCAGCTTCTTCTCCAGTTCCAAAAGGTCTAGAGAGCTGAAAAGTTGTGTGCAGACTCTTTGGCAAATGGGGATTCTAAATTGTAGATTTCGTGATCCCATGACCCCAAATGAGGTCACAGGGGTCACATGTTTAAAAACCTATTTTCACCTTCTTCTCCAGTTCCAAAAGGTCTAGAGAGCTGAAAAGTTGTGTGCAGACTCCTTGGCTAATGGGGATTCTAAATTGTAGATTTTGTGACCCCATGACCCCAAATGGGGTCACAGGGGTCACATGTTTAAAAACCTATTTTCATCTTCTTCTCCAGTTCCAAAAGGTCTAGAGAGCTGAAAAGTTGTATGCAGACTCCTTGGCTAATGGGGATTCTAAAATTGTAGATTTCGTGACCCCATGACCCCAAATGGGGTCACAGGGGTCACATGTTTAAAAACCTATTTTCATCTTCTTCTCCAGTTCCAAAAGGTCTAGAGAGCTGAAAAGTTGTGTGCAGACTCCTTGGCCAATGGGGATTCTAAATTGTAGATTGTGTGACCCCGTGACCCCAAATGGGGTCACAGTGGTCATGATCTAAGAACCTATCTTATGCTTGTAAACAATTACTTAAATAACTTAAAACACTTAAGATAGTAAATCAATGAAATACTGATGAGCTACAGAGCCCATGGCTCTATTTTTAGATGTCTGGCCCTACCTTTGTATTTCAACATATGATCATTATGATCATTTTCTACAGTTTGTAAGGAAATTATTTTGTCCCTGCCAGGACGGCGGCCTATACGACCGGCTGTACCTATGTCTCTTCTACACTGTGGCGGAACTAACCCGACTCAGTCAGTCGGACGGACAGGGGGATTCACCTATACTCATCAAGCTACAGAAAATGTAAGAATGTTTATTTACATCTTAAGCCAAGGGTAAGAACCATCACAAACAAAAGATGAAGACATTTATGTTAAATGTTTTATTTGTTACGTATCGGGTGCCTATCAGCTCCCTTCATCACCTGATGTCAGTGATGGTTCTCTCCCTTTGGTTTAATATTTACCCAATGATCACACTGGTTCCCCATCCAAGCATCCATCAGTTGATCTGGAGGAAGCAGTTGAACTTCCCACTTTTATTATATATTTTGATATCTTTGCAGTAAAATGTAAATATCTAATTGGTAAAACGTTACAGAGACGATATGGAGAATTGAGTATTTTTTTTGTCATTACAGCTGGTAATACTCTCGCCCAAGTAAGACTTTAATTTAAAGCTTGATAAGCATTTAACAGATGTAATATAATGCAAATAAGGATTAATAACTTAATCAACATAATTCCCCCATCTTCCATATTACCACCACCCTCCTCCCCCATAACCACCCTCCTTCCCCATAACCACCCCTCTCACGCCAAAACCCCCATCCACTACCCCTCATCTCATACAACCGCCCTATCCCACCCACCGCCCGCTACTCCCACATAACCACCCTCCTCTCATATAACCCCATTGATAATTGAAGCACATCAAATACAGTACACAATACTGCACGGCTATTATATCACTTGATACATGAGATATACGATACATGATATGTTTCTGTGTTGCAGATACCGAGATTACAAGTGCCTCCTGGCCTCCGAGATTATTCAGCTCATGTGTATTGTGCCAGCGTTCTTCGAGTACATGGAGAGGGATGTTGGTAAGAAGTGAAGTTTTTGTCAGTTAAAAGTTTATATTATGAATTCAGATTTTTTCAATTTTGTTTTCTCAGTCGTTATCAGCTAAGAAAACGATAATAAACAATTATTGACTTCAAGTGAGGTTGATCCAATGATTTATCGACCTTGGACACGTGATATTCACCGAGGCGAAGCCTCGGTGAATATCACGTGTCCAAGGTCGATAAATCATTGGATCAACCGAGTCTGAAGTCTATAATTGTTTTATTATATGAACAATGTCTTAACTTGCTATTCTGATGTGAAATGTAACAGGTATGAGGTGAACGATTTCAGCATGATACATCAAGATTCAATGAAAACAAATCAAGCTTAAATTCAATTGTTTAATGGTAGAATCAATTTGTACTTTTAACAGTTAATAATATTTCAACAATTTCAAAATATCACTGTCGAAAATATTTAAAATAAGTCATTTAATTTCCTTGTCATGGCTACGATATAATCCTACGTACCGTACGTACTTTGTATGATTCAGTGAATTCAGTGGGCCATGAACAATGTTAACACTTGTTCCCGATACGTGCTTAATGTCTGTTAATCCTATGATGAAGGTAAACTAAAGAACTGCGTAGCCGTTCTCTTGTGCCACCTTTGGATACAACTTGGCGAGTATTTTGTCCACTTATATCCAACTTCGAAATTCTTCAAATTCTGGCGACGTTTCCCCTTCATGGTCTTCTCAGCACTGGCTGCTGCCCTCGTGGTGTTCGGCACATCCTTTTTCTTTCAGCAGAAAGTTTATTTCCTCATTACAAACAGTGGCGAATCTTTGCTTTGAAGTTTATTTCTTTGACGTTGTGTCGTTTTACCGTCGACTTCCATATTGTTGATACGAAAGGGACGTAACTCTAATTCAGCACGGTCACAGAGACGAAGCGATGCCTATCGCTTGATTTACAGTACTACACGCGAAGTACGGAGTTCAAGACCGGGATCTCCCAAAGCTATTTTTAGCCACCGGAGGTGTCCGGATTGTTATATCAACCTCTCGCGCGTCACACAGGTTGACATCGCTTGGCGTCAGTGCAGTCATGTGACCAAGTAGACCAATCAGAAAGACGGAAATAATCCATTCATATAATAAATACCTGTGTTTCTGATTGCAGGTGTGATGAACCTGGTGACCACCGGTACAGGTGACAGGAGTGTTATAGACAAGATCAACCAGCTGGCCGAGAGCTGCAGGAGGGAAGGGGTGAGATAATGATGACGTCACTTATATTCTTCATTCTCCTCAGTTATGAATCATGATTAAAACATGATGTGAAATTTGATTTCATGCAGCACCAGTTAATGCACGGATCTTTATTGTAATGCTGTGGGAGCAAGAATCTACAGCTTCAAATGTAAAAAAAAAATTTCTAGTGATACAATGTAAGATAAATAGAATTTTCGGAATTCATTGTCATTCAACATATTTAGTTTAAAACCGCAGCACTAAATCTGAAGGGAGTAACAACTGTGGGAAGAGAATGTCTCTCTTTTGGAGATTTATTTTGTTTGGTATGTTATTGAAGAGATAGTGAAAGTGGAGTGGGTGATGTGACAGTGAGTTGAAGAGAAAATTAATCTGCTAATATATGGGTTAGTGTTAGTAGGATAAATAGGTTGGGGTGGCTTGATTGCAGAATATGTTTTCAATTTAAGGTTAAAAGTGTGGGAAGTCGATCAAAGGTAGGATTCTCTGCTTGATATCATTGCAAAATTTAAGGGACACCTGTTTAATTTCTCAAATGGTCATGCATAAGGTTGCCTCTTACCAACTATTTTATGAGAGCTTCAGTCAGTAATGTCAGCTCAAGTTGTCAACATACAGCAAACAAAATCTGTTGAAAATTGTACCGGTACCTGAATCAGTTTCATACATTTTAGTAATTTTGAATCATTGAAATTCGACAAAATATTGTATCTAATTATTATTTTAATATTCTAATACAGATTTAAAAAAAATGAATTTATAATATTTTCTTTCACATATTGTAGAAAGATGTGCGACTCCTCTATGAAGAGATGGCCGAGATTTTACTTCAGAAGGTCCAGGAACAAACGATGAATCTGACCAACAAGTCTCCTAGAGAGGACTTAGCGGAGAATATTGTTTGTGTAAGTGCTTCAGATAGTTTAAATACTTGATGCTGCTGCTATATGTCAAGCTTTGTCTAATCTTGTTGTACACACTTCAGACCCGAGGGATGAGGAACGGACTGAAGGGGAAGACGCCGGTGGACGTGTCCGACTACCACACTAAGGGGGTGACGAGCCCCAACCTGGACCCCCCTCAGGTACAGGGCATGTCCGCAGGGAAGCACCCCGACAAGTTTCCCCGTGAGTTCATTCATATTTATCATTTTTTTGCTTAGAGTTTGTAGTGACCCTTCGGGCTCATCTGTGAAGGTATTATGCCATATGAACATACTCTATGGGAGATGTCTGTCTGTTGTTTGTTGTCTGGAAATGTTTTGTTACATTGACACCTCCTCTGAAACTGCTCACCCTTGAAGCTGACATTTCTACTGAGGTGATCAAACTTTACATTTAGTCCAACTATGGACATGGTTTTAATGACACACATGTATTTTCGGTCTTTCCAGGGTTCCCAGCAGCACTGGGAACTTCCCAGTATCCATTAGGCAGCTAAACTTTCAGAATAGCAGTATTGTTTCATCAAGATTATACCTAATTACTATGTTTTCCTCCTTCTGATATGGATTGACAAATTTGACCTTTCTGTGTTTTTGTTTGCAGATTTGGGCGATATTGTTTTACTAGGACCTCAGGTAATATAAATTTAAGTTCAATTTTGACATGAAATAATTTGAAATAATTTGTTTATGAATGTGAAAAAACAGTTATCTTAAGGTAAGGAAATGAAACACAAAACTAGATGAAATTGAAAATTTTACAGTCAAAAGAAAGATCCCTATTTCTTTAAGTAAATATTCTTAATGTGTTTGTTTTTTCAGACAGTAGGGAAAATTATTTCATTGCCTCAACCATTCCTTGCTCTGGTTGCCATGGATGCAGTTCCAGGTGGGCATATATTCTAATTGTTCATAACTATCTTCTATAGTAATCAGTATAATTATTTTCCATTATGATAGCAAACTAATAATATTGTGAGAATCAATTTTGAGATTTACCACACCCTCAGAGTGAGGTACCCATTGCAAGCACCGAATGTCTCACCAAATAAACCTCCAAGCCATCGAGCTTCGCTAAAATATGAATCAAACAATAAGTAAAAAGATGAAGATCGAAAGGATACTTTGCCAACAATCTCATCATTGAGATCGTGCGGATGGAACATGTGGAGCTCAAATATCCACCATAGTACAAGGGATTGCCTCTGGTTGGTGATGTCGTTAAATAGCAGGAAACTTTGCCGAGCTCAGAAAGAGGCAGTTAGGATAATGTTACTTTTAGTACCATTAGATAAATTAAGGTAAGGTAAGTAAGGTTTAAAAGCATTATGAATATTTATACAGTAAAGTAAAAGAATTTGTACTATTGCACAGATTTCTCACTAAAAGCTATTGGCGATGTACACCTTGAATATGTCCTTAATTCTTCTGTACACTCAGTTTCGACCGGTGCGATGGTGAGCAAGTTGCGTGACCAGGATGATCACTACACGTACGTCAACATGCGGCAGCTGGAGTGGGACCTGCAGTTTGGCTTCTGGAAACCTCTCGGTACCATCGGAGATAGGTGAGACAAGGGGGATAACTCATGACTGTTCTTCAGATATGATACATAATTAGTGAGACTTTGACATTGTGACTTTGACCTTATTTTCTCGGTCAACTGACACTGGCCACTTTTCAAACTCTTGTTAACGCAAATATTTCATAACCCACACCCAATATCTTCAAATTTGGTGACAGCCTTCATTGAGGTATTACGCTAACACCAGTTGACTTTGACGACCTTGACATACACAAGGTCACACACTTGTTATAGTGATATTTGTGAGCCATTGTACGTAATGTCTTAAAATTAGGTGCCAACATATGATATATAAGAAGAACCATCTTTTTACCAAATAGTTAAAACTAATAAATGTGTCTCACTTGACTCAACGATAATTGCAGGGGACATTTTCATGTTATTGACAAACACTTGATGTCAAAGCCAACACACATTTCTGTTCAGGAGAGTCTGTTAAACACGTTATAGAAGATACATAGAAACTCACTTATCTGCAGTCAATATTTATATCACATGGTCAAGGGGAGAAAACTCTTGCATACTGTGTGATATAAGATCTTCAGGCGTTAAGTCTGTTTAAACTAAGTTAGTAACATTTCCCAAAAACTGTGTTGATTGCTAGTATGTGCTAGATCAGAACAATTTATGTGCTAAAGAAATCGTTCTTGACAGTTTTTTGTAGATGCAACTAGAAATTGTTGTCATGTAATAGTTTTATGACTAATTTCATTTTCAGTTTACCCGAAGAGTTAACGCAGAGGTATTCTTTAGAAAATAGGTATAATGTAATAACTCTGTTATTGTCCTAGCTTCAGTAGATAGTTGATTAACAAGAGGGGTTAGACATAACACATGTAAAAGATGCGTTGCTTCTGCTTCAATCTGGTATCACTTTTGGTGACATTTTCCATAAATCAAAATGTGAAATTAAAGCTTAAAACTTTTTCAGCAAAGCACATCTCAGCAAGCACAATGAGATATACTTTTTTGTAGAGAGGTTTGAGTTCGACATTCTAGATAACACGTGCTTCAATTTGAGGGTGTGGTTTCGAATTCCCCGCAGTAGACTTTTCCTGAAAAGAAAGGGTTTGAACTATTGCTGATTATGTATTATGACTTGTATTTCTAAGAGATTGTTTTGTCCCAATACTGATTTTTTACAAATGTTGATTAAACGCTGTGTAAGTCGAGACACATACAACTCACTTGTAGCTAGACACGGTGCTTACAAAAAGCCATTGACAACTCTAGAACCACATGTTTAGTGTCATGATATTTCAAGATGGCCGCTTATCCAATGAACCAGACCGTCCATCATGTATGAGCTGAACCTGAGCTGTAACAACCATCCTAATTTTAAGGCTAATTCTTCTAAAATCAATATTGAATTATTCATCTTATTTGTTGTTTTGTGTTTGAAATATTTGTTTAAAGCTGTCTTGGTGAGAATATATTCAAACTGTATTTATGGCATTAAATATATGATTGCAGGTGAAATACCGGGATCTATCAATGAAAATAAACTGTGTTATCAGTCACTAGTGAAAATAACAATGGAACGTGTTATCAGTCACTAGTGACTGATATAGTCACTAGTGACTGATATAACAATGACCTGATGTCATAAAACAATGCTCCGACGTCATGACACGTTCATGACGTCATGTTGTTGCTGAGGCGACAGGCTCATTCTGGAGCCGACTTAACATATACATCATGAATAGTATCTTCTACAGACGTAGGAGTCAGTTCTCTTGTACTTCTAGTTATATGCTAATAGATAGATCATTTTCAAAATATTTTTGTTAAAAATCCCTTTTTAGTCAAACAAGATTCAGGGTGAAGTCAAAGGTTAATTGATGTTTTAAAATTAATATTTAAATTTTTATATTAAATGTTTTGAGGTTACCTTTTAAATTGCTTCATTCAACTACTTTGTGAATGTCTTTCTTCATGGATGAACCTATCTTAGTGTTAAGCCAACGATAAATCACAGGTTATTCCTTTTGTTAACAGAATGTGAGTTCTGAAAACTTGTAATTGTTTGGCAGTCAATCATTAATGTATTATCTGACCATCCAGGTACACGATACAGAGTACTGAAGACATGCGGAGAGAGTTGGAACGTAGAGCGGGGGTGGTGGATCATACCTCGCGCCCCAACTCGCCCGACTCACTGATGTTTGAACCCCCAGCGCGGGAACCCACCCCCCTCATCTACACAAGCTTCACCAGACCTGACACACCCACTGATTCTGTTAAATCTAAGGTAGGTAACTCTTGACACACTCACAGATTCTGTTAAATCTAAGGAAGGTAACTCTTTGACACATCTGCTGATAGGTTTATCTTTATGTTAATTGTTGTCTGTTGCGAATATTGTATCCATGAGGATTAATGATTCTGTCTATTGCTCCATTGTCTTCATTCTTTGAAAATCTTGACCACAGTTAATCTTAATGAGTTCCGATTTAACCCTAATGAGTTCACCAATGTTGCTCTAAGACAAATGATTCATGGGTTTAGCAATCTATCTATATTTTGGTTGACTATAAAATTTTCAAACTAATTGAACATATCCATTTTACCCCAAAGAGTACCCGTCAGCCTCGTCCGATGTCATCAGTCCTGAAGGAAAAGCTTGACCTGAAGCTGGACCTAAGTCGGCGAGCTCAATCCGCCAAGGTGACACGGGTCAAGTCAGGAAACAAGCAGCATCGTACGCCCGGCAAACTAGCGGCTTCACAGTCAGCAGAGGAGATATCGGGCAAGAAGAACTTTGTGCGGGTGATTATTGTTTTCTTGATGAAATTTTTGGAACTAATATCCTTTCAAACAAATTGGAATTTGAAGAGAGACAAGGGAAAGGTGTTAATAAGACAGCATATGGTAATTATTGTATTTTGGAAATCACTGATTAAATATTCGAAATAGTTCAGCGTTTTCTTTATCAAAAGAAGAAATTTAATTACATCAATGTAGCCAATGTCAAATTTGGCAACAACATATGCAAAATATGGAGATAAAACTAAACAGTAACTACTAAATGTAAATATGTCTTGTTTGATTCTTCTCTATTGTTGAGGACAATGCTAATTAGCTAATTACGACAATAGCGCCAAACACTTGTTATATTTTGACACATTACCCATAACATACAAGACAAATCTAAATTAAAGTGTCTGAAGATTTTCGATATTTTGTTGTCCATCAGACAATGGCGGAGAGGAGGATGGAGACAGCAGTGAAGACCATAGTGAATGGAACGGTCAACCAGTCCATGGATATAGTGGACGGGGGTCAAGTTGGCCGAGATGCAGAAGGGGACGAGCAGGTAGGATCATTAGAAGTAATTAATTGTGTTACATTAACCCTTCATCTGCTGAATAAATTAGTGTGTAACATTCTGTTGCATGTGGTGGTGAATCTGACGCTGGACAAAAGTTCTTATGTAGTTAATATTAGTTTTATTGCCTATGAGGGCAGTCATGTTGTGGTTTATATTCATGTTTTTAATACGATGCCCTCGGGCAAAATATAACTTTGTCATGGTGACGTGATGTCATTAACAATCTTATGACATCACACTACGTCTGTTGCACTCTAAATGCGGGGACTGTGGGCAGTCAACCTATGCTTGAAAGTAGATGTTAGCGTATTTTTCTAAATTTCATGACTTTCGTAATAGATAGAACAATATATTTGTGTCTACGTCATAATATGTTTTTGACCTTGGCCTGACTATTAGTATATCCCTCACTCTCACTCTGAAACTCCTAATATTCAGCGCTTGTGTTGTAAACAGTACAGTCTTATTAAAATTGATCCTGTTCTGAGGAATAAAATCTGCCAAATAATGCATATTGGGATAAAAACTGGTTCTGTAGATTCTTCACCACATTGTCTGAGGACACAATGTATAGGCGCGTTTTCTGTACCAGTTTGGTGCTGACATAATCCAGTAACATAGCTGGCCAATCACATCGTAGTATTTAATAAAGCATTCAGAATCATACGTTAACGTGTTCCTCATGTTACAGAAACAAACAAACTGATAGCTGTTTGAAGTTAATGTCTGCCCCTAGCTTCTCGCACCGAAAGCTTGTGATTGCGTGCATCAGACAGTTTGATGAGTAAACCTCCGAACAATGTGAGTTCTGATCTCTGTAGAATATTGCCAAATCTTTTCTTCGGAAAATGGTCTGTTTTTATCAGACTATATAATTTATCTACCTTGTTTCCTGTCCTTGGTAGCCAATCCGAGTTCCCTTTGTAAATGATTTATAATTTGGCCATTGAGAAGCACTAGCACAGCTGTATTATTTGCTTCATTATAAACTGATTCAGCAACTGAGGTATGTTTAAATCTCATATTATCCATACAGTGTTTCTGGCACAGATTCCTGTCAATAAAGCACATTATATTTCAATGCTGTGGGATTAAACACCGGCACAATAAGAAACTGAACCTGTTGACACTAATAAATCAGTCATGCCTGAAAAATTGTTGAGCTCATCATTTCTTATGTTGTAATTTACACCATTCTCAACCGACTGCAATCTGCAATTATGAGATTGTTCACAGCATGTTGGGTAATTGCTCTAGCTTCTCTCTCTGGTTTATTTCTGACTAAGGCTGTATAAACTAAATCAGTGTTTCTCTGGCACACTTTTGGCTCATCACAAGCTGAGAGATTGGGGGGCTTAAAGGAGTCAGAAGTTGCTATTAATGCTATATTAACCTCTGTGCTCTTGTGAGAGTCCATACTAGAGACAATAATAAAGTTCACATAAGTAAAATATATTTATAACTTGTTCCTTAAAAGTCACAGGTCAAGTATAATTAATTTTTTTTAGCTCATCATGGCATGGTGTCTGGCATCCATCCTTCCATCCATCCATCCGGCTGTAAACTTTTCGCCTTTTCATCATCTTCTCCAGAACCACATAGAACCAAATAGGGTCACAGCGGTCACAACTTTAAAAACCTATTTTCATCTTCTTCTCCAGTTCCAAAAGGTCTAGAGAGGTGAAAAGTTATGCACAGACTCCTTGGCCAATGGAGATTCTAAATTGTAGATTTCATTACCCTGTGACTCCAAATATGGGTCACAGGGGTCATGACCTGCAAATCTTCTTTATCTTCTATATCAAAAAGCTCTAACAAGCTGAAATGTTGTGTACAGACTCCTTTGCTACAGGAGATTCTAAATTGTAGATTTGGTAAATGTATTACTTGAGCTAACTTAGATTTTCAACCTTAGATAATAAATCAATGAAGTCCTGATGAGCTACAGAGCCCATGGCTCTATTTTGTGTTTACATACTGTGTCCAATGTTGATTATAAATTGTAAATGTTGGTGACTTTACAAATCATAATAGAGACCACATGGGAATTGCTTTATCATTTGATATGTTAGTCTTTACTTTGATATAATTAGGAGATTAACATACTGTGTTTGAAAATCAGAGGCGTATAATGGAATTATCATAGCTCTAAATTAAATTTAAATTCAAAAGCACAGTGTGAGGCTTTAAATGGATAATTCAGAGTTATAATTATTCTGTTATACACTGCTGATGTTCAAACAAAGTATGTTTAAATCCATTCTATCATAACAATTACTATATAACTATATACTTTCACGTTTACTCATCAGTGATGCACAAAAATATTGCCATGTAGATACCACCGCCTGACATTTATACAAGGATGATGTATATCTTAGTAATCTCAAATGGCATTATTTGTTATAAGACCTCGAACAAGAATTTCCGGTTGCATTAAAGGGAGCTCACTCTATTCTGTAGACAAAAGCATTTCGTGACCAGCGACTTTGCATTCGGGATAATTTTCAAAATTGGTATTATATGTCGATCTTGTAAATAGAGTTTGAGATAGTTTAGTATGTATTACGACTGTTTTTGGATGATAAAGCGCCAGGTTTAAACTTTTGCATGACTGTTTCTCGAATATCATGTTGAATGAAAATCATGCAAATTCAACTGCATTGTATATTTTCAGGCCTTGGTTGGATCACATACAGATTTCATAATTGTAGAAACTGACTATGTAGAAATTATTCCATGCCATTTTAATCACATCACCGGCTCATTTTAAAAATGATGTTCATCATATAGCCATTTTGAGAATTTTAGAATTCAATAGCTAGGCAACACGTGTTTACTTGGGCGTGAGACGAAGGAACAGAGAATAACCAAATTATACCATCTCTGATTTTTCACAGTAGCCAATCAGATACAACTATTTCTCAAACAATGAATAATGCAAAACCTGCTGAGGCGCACTAACAAAAGGTATTGCCTGAGAAACAGTTCATTTAAAGCACATGACATGGGCTTATTTCATTGGCCAACTCCCAAATGTCTACATTTTGATAGGTTGGTGGGATCTTATTCTAGATTAAGGTAATGGGTTAGAAACAATCATGTCATATAATAAGTAATATGTATTTACTTCGAATAAATATTTCATAGTACTATTTATGAATATTTCTGTACATATTTGTTGATCTCTGATGAATTTAACGGTTCAACTCTTGCCCTTTAAAGTTCAATTTATTACCCAATGAATCGGCTACAAATTCCTTAACTTTGTGTACACATCAAGTGTTGTTTGCTCATATACTTGTTCTCTCCTTCATGTAATGGCCAAGTAGATGTCGAAAGGTTAAACACTCCAAACTGGCATTTATTAGGAGTTACGAAGAACAAGCTGGAGGCGGATGATGTCATATACGTACATTTCTTAATGTTCTAGCATGTATATAGCATAGTAGGCAAACTCAGCTGTGTTTACTTCGTGGGATTCAAGGCTCGTAAATATGCTAAATAAATATCACCACTCTAGGGAATCAAACTTGTTGGGCTTCATTGGGAGTTTATGTAGAGTGGTCGTTGTTTTATGTGTGTTGTAATTTGTTGTACAATTGTGTTTCTTTTGTTGTGAATTTTAGGTTAAATGATGAGTTATATCATTTGTTAGTAAAGTAAATATAATAGATTTGACAAGTCCTTATGGATATACAACTTGTTTATTACCAAAGCATATCAACAAACACTTGTCATATCTGTACCACCGACTTCAATCAAACAGTTTAAATAACACAGTTTCTAGGTATTCGTTATTTACTTTGTTGACATGTTTGAGTTATTCTGTATCTTTTGATTGATATGTCGTGTTATTGTTGTCCAATTATAAAAATTAAATATATATAACCTTATAATTGTACTCCATTGAGAAGATACTTTTATCTTCTAATGTTTCAATGTCACAATACGTTATTCAGAGGCAAGCATGTAAAATATATTATATATGTCGACCTGACTTGCTGAAATATATACAGAGCACTAAACAAGGAGAGTCAAGTGTTCTAGATAACTTATATTCTGTCATTTAATCGTTTCTACAACGAAATATATTTGAATTATCTTTCATTACAGCAAGCAATGTTGTGGCTATTCTTTTTCAGAGGGGTGCTCTTTGGGGTACTTATTACAGTTCCATATTCCAATGGAAAATATCGCCACTAATGGCTCCGATACTGTCAAAGTGGTGTTAAACAATTACTCACTCACTCACTCATCCAATGGAAAATAACATTAGAATTGACACAAATATTTCCCAAAATATTTTGTAAATTAACACTCTACCTGGTTTGACACCAGATATGCTTGTGGTCGGCTTTTGGGCCTTGTTGGGCCGGGTATCAGCAACGCATATACAAATATTCTGTGTGTCTACTTGACTTACTGTGTCTCAACAAGGGAAGTGAAGGGTTCTTGATATAATGTTTAGTGTAGTAAAACATATTCTGTCATTGGTAGTTGTCTACAAGGAAATGTATTTCAATTGTCTTTGATTACAGCAAACAGTGTTGTAATGGCCTTTCTATGTTGCTCGTATATATATTTCACTAATTGTAGGTTATAATACACCATAGTCTAAGGTAAATAAAACAAAAGAATGTAAAGAATAATAATTTGTATTTGTGACATTTGAATAAATAAGAATAACATTTTTGCATTGAGAGTAATAAACATGTCAAAGAATAGAACTTTGATAATTTATAAGAGATTACATAAATGTTTACAAAAATATCTCCAGTATACCACTGTATTATAGTTAAATGGTTGCCATAATGCTTTTGTTATAAAAATAGATCCTCCATATAAAATAGTTCTAACAATAAATGTAGAAATATAAATATGTATTAAATAGGCTTGTTGACAGAAGATGTTACCTTTAAATGAAATAGGTGCAAGCTATTCTCTTTACAAACTATCTGATGTGTTCACTGAACTTTGCTAATAATGATGTGATGAACACCATCCTTGAATGTTTATCTTTCTTTTTAAGTTGCAAAATATACAGATGGCTTTTCACAAACCTTTTATGATGTGTGAGCTCAGTGATTATCCATTAAAGATTAGTTTCTGTTCTAACATCCGATACGTCTCCACATCAAGTTACGACGTTCCCTCTCCAGTTATAAACACAAGCCACTATTTTGTAACTTTCATATTTTCACCAGCAGACCAATCCTCAAACCTGTTCACCAATCTTGTGTCAACTGTCTCTCCTCTCCCTGGTATAACTTACAGAGCACCTTCCACTAATGCAAGAGGTTTTTTCCATAGAAGAACGACATACCTACTTCTACACCTTCTTGTTCTCTCTAGCTGAGTCCCCTCATTGCCGTGGTAAAGTCAGTATAACTAGTACTCCCATAGCACGAGTCACAAACAGTCTTACTTTGGCATCTGTAGCTTTCATTAGAAGTATTTATATTCAGAATGTCCATAGTTTACCCAATTGCTTGTACAGCCTGTGCAGCATGTGCTTCCAATGCTTGCTGCTTCTGTAACCGAGCAACCAGACGATCGTACGATGCTTTTATCTCTCCAGTCTCGTCGTAATCAAAAGGTGTCTTGTTGTCCTCGTCGCTCAGCGTTACTCTGGCTCCGTTCCGAATGAGCAGCTTTGCCACATCCACGTGACCATTCTGCGTAGCCATGTGAAGTGGCGTCATCTGTCGGCAGTCTGTGTCGTTAACGTTGGACCCGTATTTGATGAGAAGCCTTGCACACTCCAGGTTTCCTGACTGCGCTGTGTAGTGGAGGGCAGTTAGTCCGTGGAGGTCGTGGAGGTTGATCTTGGCTCCAGCCTGGATGAGAAGGAGAGCCACACTGAAGTTTTCTTCCTGGACCGCTATGTGCAGAGGAGTCTTGTTGTTTGTTGTCAGGATGTTCACATTGGTCGTGAATCGAAGAAGAAGCTTTGTGGTTTCTACTCCTCCATACATGGCCGTGAGGTGAAGCGGGGACTTCCTGAAACTTGTGGTTAAAGTTGCGTCTGCTCCGTTTTCAAGCAGAAGTGTGGCTAGCTTGGTATTGTTGTCTACACATGCTAAATGGAGGGGAGTTCTTCCCAGTAGTCTTTCCTTGGTGTTCACATTCATTGTACTCCTTCGTATTATCATTTTAGTGATATCAAAATACTTGCACATGACCGCTATGTGGAGAGGAGTCATCCCACATCTGTCCCGAATAGTCACGTCGGCTTCTTCCTCAATCAACAACTTCGCCATGTCAGTGTTTTTGTAAATCATTGCTGTATGTAAGGGTGTGTTTTCAGCAATGTCAACAGCATTCAGCTCACAACCACTTCTGATCAACAACCTCGCCATCTTGGCATTTCCCTTCACCATGACCAGATGCAGTGGAGATCTTTCTTCTTTATCTTTGGCGTTGACGTCTGCACCATGATCGATCAGCAGACGGACTGCCTTCAGTCTGTTTGCAAACGTCAGTTTATGAAGGAGTGTTGTCCTTGATTTCCTAGACATGAGCATATTGACGTCTCCTCCATATTTCATCAAGAACTTTGCTGTATCAAAGTTTCCATAAAACAGAGCCACGAACAGGGGTGTGCATCCTTCGTTGTTGCGGGTGTTTGGGTCCACTCCCTGGTCAAGTACAAGTTTCATCAGGCTCTGTTTGTGTCTCTGGGCAAGGATGTGTAACGGTGTGTTGCCATTGCTGATGATTGTTGTGAATATATCCTGGCATTCCTTCCCATAATACCCCACTGCATCTTTGATGTCACCTTCACTTCCTGCAATGATCAGCTTTGCAAGAATTTCGGCATCTTTCTCAATTTGATCCAAATTCTTCATTTTGAGTTCAGTTTCACCTTGAGTTCGGTTTGCACAATTACTAAGCACACAACTTAATTTCAAAAATGATCACGGCTTGCTTAATCAAAGGTGATTTGTTTTTTTTTTAAAGTAAATTCAAAAGTGTTCACGATTAGTTGAATAGTCACAAATGAGTTGAGAATAAACCGAATTGAATATTATTGATAACATTGAGTTGTTGATATTTTCTAGTTTAGTCTTTTAGGTATTATTGAATTATCTCTGATCTTCTGATATTAGTCTTCAAACCATCAGTCTGAATAAGTTTAGTCTTTAAGATATTCTTTGCAGCCCCCTAATCTTCTGACATTAGTCTTCAAACCATCCGTCAGATTAAGTTTAGTCTTTATGATATTCTTGGTATCCCTCTGATCTTCCGTCTGTAAGACCATCCATCAGATTAAGTTTAACTGTAAGGACAACGTTTTGATGAATAGAACCTCCCACTTCGATCAAACAATTCCTCCAATCAAAGGCTACAGTACTGCTTTGAAATGACAAGCGTGTATACAAAGAACTTAATGGATTTACAATGTATGTGCAGTCTGCTCCCGTGTTTGTCTAGTGATATAAGCAGGGTTCAGTCAGTGTCACTTATAAGTACGTCTTATCTTGCACAACACTCTTCATGTGCTTATCCTTGAATGCTTATCAATTCTCCCCACAAATGTGATTGTCTGTGTTGGAGGCTTGTAATGCTTTACGAGATTACAACATACTTTCAACTCTTCAGATTCTCTTTCTAGATTTAAAGGAAGCAAACTTCTTAATCACATAGCCATGAATGGTGATTGTCTGTGTTGGAGACTTGTAATGCTTTACGAGATTACAACATACTCTGAATACTTGAGATTTTCTTTTCAAAATTTAAAGGCTGACTCTTCTTAATCACATATCCGTGATCAATTATTTAGAAATGTAAGGTACTTTTTTCTTTGAGCACTGTTACACACTGACTTAAAGTCAAACAACTATGTTCGGTCTGTTGGTATCATGGTGATTTGTATCCTTTGGTACCATGTCTTTATGATTTCCTGTGTTTTTGGCAACACAAGAAATGGTTTCCAATCCCGGGGTAACACACAGAGAATATTTGTTGTCACATTTAATCCATAGTTGTAATAATGTCCTGTACATTTAATGTTCCATATTGCTTAAATCACTGACGGGCACAAATCTGTGTATTTTCCAGTTCAGTGATAAAGTAATCCAGCCATATCTCTCTCCAATCTTATCTCCCTCTGCTTCGACAGAAACAGATCACTTTATCCAGGAGAGATCCAATGACAGTTCACATATCCTTCAATTGCATTAGACACTTGTCGCGTATAGCCGATACCACTCCGTGTTAGATCCCTCTATGTGTTTCAGTGTTGCTTTGCAGAGTAAATATGATTCCATAACCCACACATGCGGTCTCTATAACCACCGAGCAATTCATAACCCTGACTTGTAAATAACACTCACTTGGTCAAACATCCAATCAAATGTTTCCACACTCATAAAAACCGTCTTTGTTGATGGTGGGCCTCTTCAGTACTCCATTATAGGAGGCAAACAAAGAAAGGGTCTTATTTGTCCAAATTGAGAATGCCTGATCCCCAGAAGTAGCATGTGTATGTGATTATTCATGCCAAGTTGCTATTGACGATTTTATCGTCAATTTCGGAATCTCTCTGTCTGTGTATAGTAAGTCTTACCATAATGTCTATTTGTCCTGATTGTTATGAGCCAGTATGCCATACAGCATATCTACGTTCAGATTGTAGATAAAGAGAACTGCAATCTTCTGATCGCCGGCTTGAAGAATCTCTCTTGTCATTTTGTTGAAAGGAATCTCTCTTGTCATTTTGTTGAAAGGAATCTCTCTACAGCATTGTAGTACTGGTCTACTGGCTACATGGAGAGTCGACACAAGAGCACGTACAAACGTAGCCAGGGTTTCACTCAGCTATATACAACTCCTCTCGTCTATTTCGATAGATCAGATAGCACAAAGGATTGTTCGGGCTTGTCATTGAAAGCAGATTAAGTAATTCGAGCTCATGTCATTATTTTCGATAAAGGGCGACAGCTGATTGATTTTTAATTACAGATGTGTCATCTGTTTGATCAATACCATACCGCCTATCTAGTCCCCTGTTTGTTTGGAGTTTAGGAACATACCTTGTATTGATGTTTTGTCACTACTATTCTTGTCATGAAGATTTTATTTTTAAAGTAAACTTGTTCAGTATGAAAATGCTAATCAGTGTGAATGCGTCAACATTTTTAAAAATTAATTATTGTGTTAAGAAATGAAAAGTTACCTTAGGCAACACAAGTTGGTTTATGGATCCTCCTTCAATGATTTGTCAAATTTGAGAAAAAATAAGGCTCAGAATCCCACTTTCTATTCCTGTGATGAACTAAGAAAATCAGTAAAAAATTAGGATTTTCTTTAACAAGTTTGTGACTGTTTGCTTATTTTTTGTTTATGCTAGAGCAAAGTTACTATTCTTTTGGATGTTTTTTTACCTCCTACCTTTGCCCAAATAAATATGTAAACCAAGCAATTAATTTTGCCTGGCCTTATGAATGCAAAATATTACCTGCTATAATTGTTAAGAAATATTTCTGTGATTATTGTTTTCTGTTTGTTTTAAATTCAAACACCAATTGCAAAACCTTATGACTTTTCCCATCACTTGTCTAATTGTACTAGTATATTTTAAACTTCCAATGCCCAGAATATTTTTTGTATAGTTGTATGTCCTGGGTTGTAATTGCTTCATGTTTGTGAATAAGATTAAGCATGTTGGTGGAAGACAAACAAATTAAGACCATATTTGGGTCAAGTCAAGATAAAGAGATATAATGAAGTCAATATATACAGTGAGCACTTGTGGTTAACAGTGACAACACTCTCTCTTGAGAGTGTACACAATTCATCTCAATTACCGGTTCAAGTTTACTTTATAGCTTTCTGATAACTTAATTAGTTCAACTTAATTTGATTTATTCATTTCTTTATTTTAAATGTGTTACACAGAAAGTGTTAAAAAAAGTAAATACAAACATGAATTGCAAGGTGGGATGAAAGAGGATACCAGAACAGGGAATTTATCTTGTGTGACAGTGTGTGATTGGAGATTCTGAACTAGTGACTTAATTCAAAAGTGAATTTCAGTATTAATTTCAAAAAGGTTATGTGATAAATGTTTATTAACAGTCTCCCGAAGAAAATAAATGCATTAACTTAAAATGAGGTATAACTATTTTATAATTTACATTTGCAGCCAAAAAAACCCCAAAGGATTTATAAGCTTGTTTTCTTCACTTAAATTGCCTCATGCAACAAAATTGTTGACAGGAATTTTAAATGAAAGTCAGTATCAGAAAATATAAAATCAATGTATCAATAAATAGAAATAGCAAGATTTTGTGATACCCACTTCTTTGTTGTGACATGACGCACAATTTTTCTAAGTAAATGCTTACTCATTAATCAAGTGTTTGTTGTGTTGTATATATAAATATTGCAATTAGACTACAAATCTCCTTTATTATGACAGATGACTGATGAAACACGTTGATGTCAAAGTGTTTATTCAAGCACGACGAAATGGATACTGTAGATATTTGTCCATGCATAACCCCAACATTCAATTTGATAGTACCATATATCATAAGATTTTGTGATATCTCTAATATCTATCAAGCCAGCACGACAGGCCCTTGTGTTACTGTTCCTTTGTCTGATGGTAAAGTTATATCAGTACCTTTGTTATAAGCAGTAATACTGCTGCAGTATACAAATAGTTGTCCTCAGTTGGTGCATCCAGGTGCTATTGCTAACAAGCTAACTCAGCAAATATTTGAAAATGTTGTTATATGATGTACCTCTTCTGTACCTGTCTTGTATTTATGTCAATTTTACAAGTTTTGAAACTTGTATACAACGGTATTTCACTGGCACTAAATTATTAATGGTCTTCTTTGCAATGTATGGTATGCAAGAAAAATTAAAGCAAAATAATATTAAATACTTATCTTGGACTTATAATTCAATGACATGAATATTTGTGCAGTTGCATATTACGTATCTTTTATTGTCTGTATCATGCAAGTTTCGAATTTCAAATAATTAAATGTAATTTTATTCTGTCAATCTTGTTGTCATCTTCCCTGATTCTTAGTTAAACGATGACTTGGAGCTTACATAAAACTGGCATTAGCCAAGCAATATTTATGGTTAGCTAAAATTTGACTCAGGCTCTTCAAGATCCCAGGGCCAGGGCACTTTACTGTTAGTTCCAAACAAGTGTACAAGCGTAAGTTTTAACGGCTGAGTAAATGGATTGTATTGTTTGTTTGTTCTCAGGTGGGGCTGTCACAGACTTGTCAACCACGAATGTCCAAGAACTGATTATGAACTTGTTAAGAACTTCACAAATTAGTTACGAATAGTTTGCGAAGCAACTATGAATTTTAAATTCGTGAAAACTTTTGAACAAATCAAAATTTGTTCACGAATGCCACAAATTGGAAGAATGTTGCCGAATCATTTATGAATTTCAATAATTAATTACGAATTGTCTACGAATGTGAAAATATTCTCTTTCGTGATGAATCGTGACAATTCGGCTTGTAGTGAAATAGGGGCATTACTTCCAAACAAGTGTACAAGCGTAAGTTTCAACGGCTGAGTAAATGGATTGTATTGTTTGTTTGTTCTCAGGTAGGGCTGTCACAGACTTGTTGTGAGTGTTGCTACCAGTGTCGTGTTTAGTTAACACAATCTGAGTCTGGAGTAAAGTGACTGTAACAGCTTACCTCACTAAGCTTTCAAATGGCTGAATTATAACAGTGTAACTAGTGAGCTGTGACTGGGTTAGTGGTATACACAGTTCGCAGATAAGTTTTGTCATGTTTGTTTTGTATGTTTGTTTCTCTATGTTAGCACTGACAGTCTGACAGTGGTACAAAGTAGGTTAGACTGACTCACAGTTCACACAATAATTTCTCTCCCTCTCCGAGGCTCGGGCCAATATTACATTACCTTGAAAAGCACTATCAACAGTCGGCCTAACATAAGTTTAAAATTTCAATAGTTCAATAGAAATGTTTGTTTCATTTATTATTTGAATCATCATGTTGATCACTGGCAATTCTTATCTTAGATCCTAATTGATTAACAAACTGTTTTGATAAGAGATCGGGAGCAATATTTTGACCACTTTTGTAACACTAATGTAAACCGGATATCTCATGAACCTTTGCACACATTGTCTTCAGAATTTGGTGACAGCCTACATTACGGGAGTACACATATGATGTAAACAGTATTTTATTTTCAAATGACATATAACATACAAGAAATTATGAGAAGTACAATGGAAAAACAAGGATTATCAAATACTTATACCAAATACATATACCAGTCTACTTTGGTGACCTTATCTTCATTACCATTCTTTTGTTTCCTGCAATTTGTCATGACCTTTACAGTTACACCCATTGTCTTTAAATTTGATTAAAACCTACATTGTTGAATACACACAAACTTCTGTTCATGCTATATCTCACAGGAATAATTCTTCTTCAATTATGAAGTGACAGCACATATTTTCATGCTCATTGCAACTCGTTTTACTTTTCAGTAATGCAATACATGAAAAAGTAGTTTCTGACCAAATGATGAAAACTAATATGTTTGTCTTACTTGATTCATTGGTAGCGACAGGGATATTGCAGTGTTAGTGCAAACACTTGTTAAAGCATGAAACAGCCATGTTGAAAGATGTTTCTGAGTTATTTACACTTTGTGAAAAAGCAGTCCTGTCAACCCTTTGGGATTGAAGAAGCAAGAGTTTTACAGAATATTTTTCTTCTTTTCTAGTCAGTGGTTGGTTCTGTGTTTGTGCAGATCGACGGGGAATCAGTCGCACCGAATACACACAAGGAAAACAACAGGTGAGATATTCATGGTTTTAGAAGAGAGAAATAATGGTTAGCATATAATTTGATTTATTCGCTCGTGGACCCTTTTTTTGTTGACATATTGATTGTAGAAAGAACATTTTATATTAAAGACCAATTTTGTTTGGGCTGCAAGTATTAATTTGGCTGAATATATAACATCAATGAAGTTCGATATTGTTACCAATATATAGATTTTGGTAAAGGCTTAATGTAACACATTGTAATGTTTAACCTTTGTTGTTTATGATTAAGAAACAAGAAGTTATCTTAGGCCCATTATTCTTACTAGCTAAACCAAAACTAATTTGATAACAATTCTATAATACTGATGAAGAATTATATTTCAGAGTGAACCCAGATCTGGAGTCGGATGAGGAGCCAGAGCTCCAGTCTCTACAAGCTGACAGTTTCAGCTCCAAGTCAGCAGCTACATCTGGCAAGGGAGGTAATGAAGACAGACCAGCTTGGGGGTGGCCTCCCCCTGCTCACCTTGACATTCAGATGCCCAATATCAAGGATGGAGAGAGTGAGCAGGGTACAGCCAGAGAGAAAGGAAAGAGGGGCAAGTTGGTGAAAGGAATGACGGACAGTGTCAGGAGGCCAATATCAGGGTGAGAAATAAAACAGTTGTGTTGCAAAGTTCAACACCAGGGTACTGGTACTGCAGGGTTCCAGTGATAGTGATTTTATATAGCGAGTGATAGTGATTTGAGATTATAGACGTTAGTGCATTGGTTGATGAAAATATCTAACTCTATCAACACAAACAAATCATTACATGTAAGCATAGTTTATGCATAAATAGAGAAAACATGTTAAACAGAGAAATATAGCCAGTATGTAAATAATAATTGATTGAAAAAGCATTGGAAAATTAAATTAAATTGTTAAAGTTAGGTGATCATTTGGCAAAGTTTTAAGTTGTTTACAGTCAACCCGCGATAATCCGGCCACCGATAATTCGAATCTCGCAGTTTCCGAACGGTAGGAAGATGTAACCAAACTAATCTCTATAGTAGTCCTCATTACTCAGTAGTCCGAACATTTCACTATTTGAACGTTTTTGATGAAAAACGGAAGCGTTCGGATTATCGAGGCCTGACTGTACTTAGAGTTGAGGTAGAAATGCTTGCAATTTATAATAATGATATTTTTGCATACAATGGCATAAAGGTACAAAGGAGGACATCACCTCGAGCTTTGTTTCAACAAAAGACACCATGGCCATGATCAGAGAGCATCCTTTATTAGTTGCAAAAGTTGCCCTACAAAACTTGACAATGGAGTTTATCTTTCTGCTTTTGAATTTTTTTTGTTTTGCAAACTTGTTCATGAGGATAGATAATTACTTTCTTTTGAAGTACCGCACATGGTTAATCAAATTGTTCTCTACGTATACAGTCGTAAGTCGGCACCAGTCCGGAGTAGCCGACCCTTTAGTGCAGTGGACGCCTACCGTTACTTTGTGTCAACCCAGCCTGCCTCTCGCCCAGAGAGTGGCTACAACACGGACTTCCAGCTCGCCCGTATGGATGCGTGGAAGAAAACAGTGACAGCCTCCCATTTACATGCAGGTTAGGAAAAATCTTAGTTTATTCTCAAAGTTGTTTTTATACAAATTTAAATTGCAGATCTTACTTGAAGTAAAGTTTTAAGGAGCTGGAGAATGAAATATCCTGAAAAAACAAAGTTGATTAATAAAGGTGAAGCTGGAAATTCAGGATGAAAATAAAAGTTGATCACTTTTATGTACAAGGGAATCTTGTGTGTGATTCTTTTTTTAATCCATTCACATTCGATTCAACATCTTCCTTCCCAGGTAAGCAACCTCCACCCCAGCGCCCGACCACACCCGCTATCCATGAAGACCAGCAGGGTAGCTCGGGTCGTGTGCACGTCCACGCAGCCAACTACTGGATGGCCGGGGGTCGTGACCTTTACTGGGAGGGGCAGCAGAGGCGGCCCAAGTCTGGACACACCCCCGGATGGAAGGATGGGCTTCCTGACAATATGAAGGTGCGGCCCAAGTCCGCTGTCGCTTCCAGAACATTGAGGTCAGTTTGTTAAAATTCTCTTTCTGGATTTGATAATTTTTAAGATAATGCTTTGAAATCAAAAGCTGTGCTTTTTCAAAAGTAATAGTTAAGATGTTGAAAAAAAGTGTTATTTTGAATTATTTGGAAAAAGCTTGTTAGGGGTATCTTTCATGAGATTTTCACATCAATGATGTTGAAATATTCAGTAGATTACAATTAAAATTACAATTAGAGTTACCGGTAAGATGGCTATTAGAGTTTAAATGGCTATTGACATTTTTTTTCATGTACAGTTGGCTTTGAATTTTGGGTCCGTGGTACATTTACCAAACCTTTTCTTTCTAGTTGGGTCAGAAGGATTATATATATAGTTAGAGTAGGCAAGACATATTAAACCGAGGAAACAATAGGAATGGTCTATTATGAACAATCTCCTTCACACATGTTGAAAGTTGGTCAAATATTTTTTCAGACGATCAAAGGCACCAAATGTTGTGACTCCTTCTTCCATGGCATATGAGGCCATGCTTGCTGGTGAGTGATGAGTACATTGTCCTGTTATTTACCTTTATAAAGAATTGTTCTTTCTTTTACAGTAACATTTGAAATTGGCTCAAGATGTTTTTGCAGAAAATCTGCAATCCAAGGGAAGTAACTGCTGAATCAAATGCTTTAGGCATTTGTGTGGGTTGGTGAAAGAGCTTTGGTGTTTTTAGAATTTCATCAACATTTGCCGATAAGCCATGATTTATATGTTGTACAATGTTCTCTTTGGACATATGTTACCAGTGCCAAACACGCATGTGAAAAGCTGTCAAGAAATCCACCAATGTATAATGTTACAAAATTATAATGGTTACACAATATCTAGAACATGGATGGTCACAAACAAATGAATGGCTCGGGGTAACAAGTAAATGGTAACTTTACCATATTATAGTCAGTTGTCTCCCCTGAACTCATGGTAAATGAGTTGCATCATTCCCATATTTAGGATAAGCCACGTTCCTCCTTTTCATTTTTGCAAGAAGCTGATAAGCCACAAAAAACATGGCGTCCAACATGCTTTCTGATGAGGATGTATTGCCGGAAATGTCATCACTAACCTTTGATAATGACAGCAAAAGTGATCTTACTAATGTGAAACCATCACAGGAATCAGACTATGAAAGTTCTGAAGATATAATTTATATGAAGACTAGATTTTTCACCATCGATTATTTTATGTGGTATATCTTGTTTTTGCTAAAGTTTGATATTTAAACAAATTTGATATCCCACAAAAAACTTTAAACTCGATTTACTCAAAAGTAACTTTTTGTGGGATATCGACTAACTACCCCGAGCCAAACAAATATTTGTTTGTATGGTCTAACTAATGGCTGCTGCTATTCTATTTATCAGTAACTCCAAACTCAGTTTGCTCTTTGAGTTATAACATTTATATTAAAACAAGGGAGATAATTGAAATTCTCTCTGCACCTCAGGCTACTCCACACAAGACCTACCCCAGCTCCCACAGCTGTCTGACTACCGACCTCTCTCCCAGCAGCTCGGGTTGCCACGGCGACTAGGTTCTCCCCCTCCTGGGGAGGATTTCTATGCTGAGCCTGCCCAAGATACAGTGTATAGGTAGAGCTAGCAACACGAGGGAGCCCTGTCTGACACGTGCATGTCTCATTTCCCTCCGTAGTTCGTCATCTCCTCTCCCTGGCGATGAGCCAATCTAGTCGAAATGTGTATCAAATGATCGTTCCTCTAGACATGATGTAAGGAAAGTGCATGGTGCTGATCTCCGCCAATGGAATCGTTCCTGGCTCAGTCTCCAAGATGTACCTCCATTGAGATGTCCTTTGATTGGCCTCATGTGCTAAACACTGATCAGCTGACACTTTCCTTACATCCGATGTGGAGGGGAACGAGCTCTTGATCTATGTTTTGATAAGATTGGACATTGGCGCTGATATTGGCACCAGGAGCTGGTGTGTAAATAGATGTGTGATGATGCATTTGTGACGTATACAGTTTCATGGTCACTACAACTGCTTTTACTTCCCTATATTCCATTATATGAAGACCAATGATAAAAGCTAGTACCTGTGTCCTACTTGATTCATCCTGAGCGGCAGGGGATATTACCATGTAATACCTAACACTTGTTTCCTATGTGTTACTCTCTGTTAACAACTACTAGTTTTCAAATGAAAATTCTAGTTCTATTTTCTATCGTAAGGTTAGGTTTCTGTATCATCTGATTGTTTTATCGTAAGGTTTCTGTATCATCTGATTGTTTTATCGTAAAGTTTCTGTATCATCTGATTGTTTTATTGTAAGGTTTCTGTATCATCTGATTGTTTTATCGTAAAGTTTCTGTATCATCTGATTGTTTTGTAAGGTTTCTGTATCATCTGATTGTTGTATTGTAAGGTGTATGTATCATCTGATTGTTGTATCATAAGGTGTATGTATCATCTGATTGTTGTATTGTAAGGTGTATGTATCATCTGATTGTTGTATCATAAGGTGTATGTATCATCTGATTGTTGTATTGTAAGGTGTATGTATCATCTGATTGTTGTATCATAAGGTGTATGTATCATCTGATTGTTTTGTAAGGTGTATGTATCATCTGATTGTTGTATTATAGGGTTTCAGTATCAGAACAGGAAGATTTTCTGGATAACAACTTCTTTAAAGTAAAAAATATACGACGTTTCGGAGTATGTACTTATTGTGTATCTGATCGTCAGGAGTATGTATTATCACATATCTACTACATTCCCAACTTTCCTTTCAAGTCATAACTTGCACCAGTTTCCATCACTGTCTGATTTAAGCATTTCTGAATTGCCTTCACTTTTCTGTTCGCTATTTAAGGAAAATGAAGGAAAATGAAGCAAGGTTTGAATTAGCCAGCGATGGAAACTGGTCAAGTTATGACTGGCGAGGGAAGTTGCTCCGTCCCTAGCTCCTGGGTCATTACTCTTCCTAGTTGCCATTTTCTGCATGCATGTCATGTCACTCAAATCAACCTAGTCCGTTTTGCCAGTTTATATTTCAGTAGAGTTTTGTCTAGATATTTTGATTTAATAACTTATGATCATATTTATATATGTTAGATACTTTTTTTCCCAGTATAACAATAATCTATGAATACAATTTCATTAAAATAATTCACACACTTTTGCACTCGTTAGCATTTTCACACTAGTGTTAATATTTAATAACTGTTAGATTTCAAATCATGCGAAAGACTTTTGAATATGCAAGTTGTAATACTAATGTTAGTGTTGTTTGTGTTTTGGTAAATGAATCTTATATATCCATATTTCTTGAAATAATCCCTATGTAATGACTTAAGGCATTATACTCTTTGTCATTTATGATTTCTCTCCTCTTGTTATACTGCTTGTGTCCATATATTGAAGGTAGGAGTAAATGACTTTCATTCATATTGAAAGTAACACCTAGATGTATATGCAATTTGTTTTATTTCTTTAGATTTCATGTTTTACATGATAAAATTAGACTTAATCATGATGGAAATAAAAAAAATTGTTAGCAAAGATATATTTATTGATAAAGTTTATGACATTTTGAAAAGTAAGCAAGATACATGTGTATGTTAATATAATGCAATATGATATGAATGTTTCCACAAAGATGGTAAGTATTCAGAATTTCATGACTTGTAGTAGAAAATGTGCCATTTTTATTTGTTTATTTTTGTTGTTGTAGTACATTTAACTATCTGTGATATTTATTTGTTAATGATCAAATGTCATGTTGTGAAATATAACATGGAATCATAAACAAACTTGTACAAACTTTGTGACAATCATTAAATAAATCTTAACAATTGTTTGTAAAGTACTGATTGTTTTGTTTATCAATTAATCAAACATTTTCTTAGCAGCATCTACCATTTATTCCTCATGTATAGAAGTAAAACAAAATGATTTGTGTGTATTTAACAACTCATACTACAATTTTATATTTTATTTTAATAATATTGAATAAAACTTGTGCAAATAAACTTTGCAAATGGTTGTATCATTTTTGTAATAAAAATTCAGTGACAGTTTTATTTAAAGATATAAAAATGAATTTGTCGTTACTGATGCTGATAATTAAAGTGTTTTATCATTGGTTGGTTGGTAAAGTAGACTAGATGTAACCTTGGTGATTGCATGTTGGGAATTCAGACTTATGTACAGCGATTCACAATACACTCTGTGTCCTTTAAAATAGAAAGAGGTCAACAGATTCATTTTGAATTATGTAGCCTTCAGAAAAATAGGAATTAGTCATGTGGCAAGAGTTAAAGGCGCTGAAACTTGTTTTTGGCATATTATGTTTTCTCAACTTTGCCATTGATTTATACAATATGTTGCTACGCTAGAGGGTGAAACTTCTCATTACACAATCCCATTATCTATAGAAAAAAGAAATCTGTATTGAAAGATATCAAAATAGTGCGACTTGTACAGCAACAATTTTGCTGAACTCTTCAGTGACATGTAGATTTGTAGGTCTTATGTGATTATGTGATGTGATTTTGAGAGTTCCGACAGCAAGATTGTTGACCATTTCATCATGGCACCATAATTAAAATACTTCTCTACATCAGTCAGAATACTTGAATTGCCTTCAAGAGTCATTTTTAATGTGAACACTTTAAAATGGCCGCTTGAAGGCAATTGAACCTGTATGATTTAACTGAACCATGTACATTTCTTTTTGAACTCCTTTTATTGGTTCAGAAGTGTTATTTTAACTTTTGGTAACACTTATTTACATTTTCGTGAGAGAACCTTATATTTCATGCTACACCGCCTTTAAACACTTCTGCTGGTAGAATTACTCAGTGGTTTTTTTAATGATATTGGCCACTGATTGAAGATTACTGACATTAGCAGCATTGTAAGAGGAAACACTTGTGACCTAATCTTGTGACTTGGTACCTGTGGGTACCCTAGGATTCTGGGATAGCCTGTCTTTTGCAACTAGCCAATCCTGGTTCATTTGTATGAATTTTGAGTAAGAAATTGACAGAAACCATAAAATCTTGCAGAATGTTTCTTTGTTGAATCACTGGATAAGTCTGAGTTTCTATTACTTATATCAAACATGGTGTTGGAAGCAAACATGTGCCCTGAATCTTCAACAAACTTTTCTCTTGTAACATGGTGCCTTTAGCATGAGCATTACAAATGTTAACTGCAACTGATTGGTAAATATTGAGAATTGCAAATAATTGTTATTCTTGAAGACTACACCACCATGTTTGATTGTACCAATAGATTCACTGCACCGCAATATGCATGGTTTGTTGTACGCATGTTTGCCTACTAGTCTCGAGCAGCTTGTGTGATTTTCAATGCATGCCCTTGACCTTTGTCCTTTTGTCCT
Organism: Gibbula magus; assembly: GCA_936450465.1. Taxonomy (NCBI): domain Eukaryota; kingdom Metazoa; phylum Mollusca; class Gastropoda; order Trochida; family Trochidae; genus Gibbula; species Gibbula magus. The sequence goes on from OW388292.1 coordinate 18,001,892, forward strand.
TGACCCTTGACCTCTGGTGACCCTGGTGTATCTAGCTCCACCATGACTCTAGCTTGATGGTGGGTGGCATCAAACATTTATAATTGATGGATGCTTACATGCTGTCCGTCTGCTTCTACCAAGTTGCTGGCAGCCATTTTGAAATCCTGACTGACAGCTGCTTTAACCCTCATATCCTGATAGAACAGCAGCAGCACCCCTTAACCTCATGCAAGTATTCCAGGTGTGTACCTTGGCAGACGTCAAAGGGGAGATAACTCAATCTTAATAGTCATTTGACTTCTATTAATCAAAACAGGTAGTTTATTTAGAAGCTTTAACACTTATTAATGATCAATGAAGATCTTGTATGACAAATTAAAGCTTGAATTATGTACTGGGTAATGGCAGTCATGCATAGAAATAAGAAGTAAGTTATGGTATTTACTACCTAAAAGTTGACTCCCGTTTGAGTTCTGTTATATAATATTGAGTGACCATGTATCCACTAATAGTGTGTCTTCATATCTTAATGCAAAAATTTATTTCCAACAGACAACATGATATTTTCATTTCTCAGGATGTGTTGAAATTTTTCATTTTGTCGATTTCCATGTTGTATCTTTTCATTTGATGATCATTTCGTTTCAGTGGTCGGCTGGTTGATGGGAAGCCATGTTGTCTCCAGTGCATCTATGAGAAATTCATGAGAGAATACGCAGCAGAGATGGACAGTGACTTGTAGCTCAGACCTCATCATCTTAAAGCATCTTTGAAGATCAATTTCATCACTAATATTCTATTTGAATCATAAATTTCAAGCATATGTACATCAAAAACTGATAATCAATTCTGTTTGGCTCAAAGTGGTGTATATTGCACTGAGTGTTAGCTTCAGTCTGTGACAGTGACTCTGACATCAACACTGAATGACAACAGTATACTTTCAAACAGAAATAAGGATTGCACTTTCTTGTAATCTTAGATTTATGTTAGAAAAGATGAGTTCTATGTCTGTACGACTTCATTTTAGTGAATGTAATATTTAACTACAATTAAACAACTACAATTAAAAAAAATTGATGTGCAAACATGCAGACCAGTGCTGTGAATTAATTGCCATAACAAAGTTGTAATTACATAGAACCTTTCTCTTTAATATAACAAATCCCATAGGCATTCTTTCCCCAAAAGGTTACCCAAATTATTTCTTCCCACATAACCTCTGTTACAAGTCGGTAATTTACTTGCATCTAGGAAAATCCCCAAGCAGTGTAAAACAGATTTATCACCCTTATTTCTATCAAAAATATAATTTGAATTGCAGCCTATCAGGATTCTCTATTATTAAGAAAGTGTGTAATTTGTAACAGAGGTTACGTGGGAAGATATGACTTTAGTAACTTCTGTGGAGAGAGGATGCCATGTAGGATACCGTAGTGTGATATTTATTATTCCAGTGTAATATCACTACAATTACACTTGTGTGATGCAGCTCATATCAAACCATTAACTCATTTAATAAAAATGATGGTATTACACAAGTTAATGTAGTGTCCTCTAATGAATGATATGTACTAGCTGTATGTCCCAGGTGCCTTATTTTGTGCTCCTATTGCCTTTGTGAATGTCAAATTTTGTGTGTAAAATGTATAAAGTTATTTCAGAAATTTAAAAGAAAATGTGATTTTTATTTAACTCCCTCTACGAATTGGAGCCATGTTAGCCATGCTGACTTTTGTCTATTTTGTCTATTTTGAGAGTTTTATGATATTATTTTGAATGTGATAGTCTTTTTATCGATATATGAACTTCAGAGCCTCTACACATGCTGTATATATATATACATATATATGAAAATATTTGATTCTAAATATCCTTCAAGTTACAAATAATAAAACTGTTTATTATCAATTTCTGTCATGCCACATCAAGGCTCTCCACACACCCGTGGATATATTTAATCTGGATTGGGTTTTCATTATTTATCAATAATATATATATACATATATACGGAAGCATCCTAATGCCACAGTGAGATCTTTTTTTATCTCATATAAATTAGGAGATACTATCACCTAATTAGGAGATACTTTTTCCTAATTAGGACTTAGTTATCTCCTAATTAGGACTTAATTATCGCCTTATTAGGACATAACTAAGTCCTAATTAGGAAATAACTAACTCCTAATTAGGAGATACTAACTCCTAATTAGGAGATACTAACTCCTAATTATTCAATTCAATTAGTTAGTATCTCCTAATTAGGAGTTAGTTATTTCCTAATTAGGACTTAGTATCTTAGATATTTATGTCCTAATTAGGAGATATTTATGTCCTAATTATGAGATAAAAAAATCTCACTGTGGCACTAGGATGCTTCCGTACATATATACCATATTTTCATCTTCGTTCGGATTCTCCAGAACGAGATTAGGGTCATAGGCTCATGACCTATCTTCCTCGCCAGAAGGAAAAGACCCAGAAAGCTGAAATCTTGTGTACAGACTGGTCAGGCAATGATGATCATAAATTGTAGATTTCATGCCTCACTGGTCATGCACTTAAATCTTCTTCAGAGCTAAAAGCTTAAATGTATAAATCTTGTGTACAAATTCTTTCACTTCATCCTTCAAGAACTAAAGGTTTGAAAAGCTGAAAGGAGACACCTTGGCCAATATGGATTACAAATTGTAGATTAGATAACCCTCTGACAACTAAAGCCTGATGAGCTACACAGCCACTTGCTCTAAAAAATTTTTATCAAGTTTTAAAACTATTTAACTTAAAGCTAAAACACATAAAAGAGGATCAGCGATTTTCTAGTATTTCAAGCTTTGAAAAATCACGTCTTAATACACATAACGTATGATTCCTACAGGGCATTGGTTGTGTTCAGCAAAACATGCTCTTTGTCTGATAGGACCCTCGTGAATGATAATGTCAACATAGTACTTGAAACTTGGTTTATACACACACCTCCTGCATCAGGGATGTCTCAGCTGAAGACTGGTGTAAGGAAATCAGCTCTAAACTAAATGCACTGACTAATACATCCCTCGTGGGTAACACGTAAACTACATTGCGTTCGCAACTATTTTCTACATAAGACCAACTGTATGTTTGACTGAAGGTTGTGTTTAGTCAATTGCATGATATTTATTACACCTTTTACTCTGTATGATTTATTTATTGAGTTTAAAATTTTTTGAAGTATTTTACAACAGCTTTTATACACTAAAAGCAACCACTCACACTTTATGAAAATCGTAAAAAATTATTGTTGATCTACGTACATGTTTAAATACTTACATAGAGGTAAGAGCTTCAAGTGACACCTGCGTACGGGAGGTCTTTGAAAGCTAGATAGGAAGGTGAATGTTTCATCACCAGCCGCATTTTAAGTACGTATATATGTTGTTTTTTTATCACATTACTATATTTGACAAATCTACATTATCATTCTATTCCTATTCATCGGTGGTAAGTTTAACCGGCACTAATTTTTGTGAATGACGGGTGAGGACATTATTAATACCTGCCATTTAAGTAGTGAATACGTGTAACATTGATCCCAAATGTAAACATGCTGGGGACGGGTTTACCATTTTCACCAGCATTCGCTGTCATCGCTGATTCACCGAATCATTCAATTTTTCCTATTTTTGTGTGCTTTTTGTCGATTTTAACGGAGTTCCTAGAATTCTGACTGTTTTATGGAGTTAAACAATTGTTTTACGAGCTTTTTTTATGGAGTGAATACAAATGTTATATAGTTTATCAATACAATACATTACATTTATATTTACTATTAATATATAAACTATTATTTCAATGCCATCATCAACAAAGACATAGTTAATGTCTATCAACCATGTAACATCCCGGTGTACTAATATAATGTAACACGAAAAGTCGTGTCTTCAGAATGGCTCTTGGTGAACTCCAATTGAATCTTGCCACTTTATTGGTACCAATGGTGTTGACGACACATCATGTGAAGAAACCTTTCGGTGGGAAAATGTGTCAACAGTTTTGCTCTATTGCCGACTGTTCACATCGATTCACATATGAAGACCTCTGTTGTCATGTTGTTTTCAACAAAAACAGTTCGAGGAGTAGAAGATATGAGATAATCTGGAGAGTAAGACAGAACCATTCTGAGGTAAGTGTGATTTACTGAAACTTCATCTGCAATAAAAAACAACTCACTTTAAATCTGTTCTTCATTTTATTAAACGTAACTCACGTACATTCAGCACCAAATGGATCTATTCATTTTGATTACATAACAGAACTGTGCCATTCCACTTACCAATCTGAGCCTGTCCTTTAACATTGTCATAAGATCATAAACGTACTATGTTTGGCTAGTGTAAAGCTTCATACGTAATCAACTTTTAAATTTTGATAACTCCATTTTGACATGACATATATGTATTCTGACAATGGTCACTCTTTTCCTTTCTTTAATTATAGCAGGCAACATTGGGTACCAGGAAGGCTATACCCAGTAAAACCAGTCCGCAAACCAAACTTATCTCTCCCTGTAAGTAAGCAATATGTCTTTCAAACCAACCCACGTCAGTGTGTGGTTCAAATTAAATGTATTTATTTACATGTAATTCTACTCCTATAAATAACTTTACTACCAATATTTAAATTCTTTTAAAATTATTTGTTTTCCATGTTTTGTTCACTAGTCCTCGAAGGCCAAATGGTTTCAAGCATGGGCAGTCTATCGTCTGTAAACTTTTCACATTTTCGAATTTTCCTCCAGAACTGTTATATCCCAGTAGTTAGCATTATTTTGGGGATGTAGAGCGGTGACGGCAGTAATAGGACTTATTGCTGATTTTTAACCAGTGATTAATTAAACACGTGTTTATGCTCAGTAAAGATAGGGACTCTCTAATTATGGATATAGAGTCTCTTGTAAAGACATATGCATTTAGAGTCTCCATCTATCGTCCCAAACCGTGTCCCATATCGTATACTAATGTAAAACTCAACCGTGACCGTGCAGTGACTGAAAATCCAGCATGATACCCATGTCTCCATTCTTTCATTAAATTCAGTCAAGGAATAGGGTTCCCGGTTTTAAGATAATGTATATAATATGATACTATAATAATTGATTTATACAGCCCCTAGTATCTATCTATTAGTCAGTTACTGGCGCATCTGAAGGAGTCAGTTGAGGTAGCCAGAAGTTCGATATCATACGCCGTCTTGAACACGAGAGTTTTAATTTGGGTTTCACAGTTGGTTTCACAGTTGGTTTCACATGTGGTGGTTTTGGGTTCTGGTGGTAAACTGTAAAAGTTTAGGTGCAGTGACCGAGAAGGCTCTCGCACCGATCATGCTGGTGAATACAATGTTAGATTTGTTCACTATCTAAACAGCATATATTTCTAAAAAGAGAGAATGACCTTTTTATCTGCCCAAGTGGCAGTATGTAGATGGTGAATAGCAGAGGACCAAGGACCAAGCACCGATCCATGAGCAACACCACATTCCAAGCTCTGATTTTGTTTCACCATTCTAGATTGTATGGGGTTCGATAGGTATGATTGAAACCACAGAAAAGCTGTTCCATTGGTACCCAAGTTTTCTTTTTACTTAGCAGAACGCCATGGTCGATTGTGTCGCATGCTGATGAAAGATCAAGTGAAACAAACAGTGTGCTGTGTCTACTGTCCATTGGATTATAAATTGGCAATGCCTTACTTTTCGACATGTTACTTTTAACCTTAGAGCTAATGTATAATGTTATACCTGTTGAACCTACAGATCCAAGGTTCTATTCCGATTCTAAGTCCGATTGGCTTATGGCACGGCATGGCGTCCGTCCATCCGTCTGTAAACTTTTAGCTTTTTCGACTTCTTCTCCAGAACCAGTGACTCTAGGCCTAGGGGGATTCAATATTTTAGAAGTGACCCTGTGGCACTGCATCCTCGGTTACCCATGGTTTTATATATGCTCCGTTACTCTCCACTATATCACCAATGGGAAACCTTATCAGGAGAATCTGTACTCAAATTACCCACCCTTGGCCGGCGTGACGAAGTCAGTAACCAAAGAAAATGCTCAATGGGATAAGACGGAAATGGCCAAAGGGAGATAACCGGTGACGGATGGCTAACACAATGACCTCGCTTGCTTTGAAACGAAGTGATATGAATTGTCATTGGCTCGCAGGTCCAAGCTGCGTAGCAGTTTGATTGGCTCACGCCGGCCAAGGGCGGGTAATTTGAGTACAGATTTCTCTGATAAGGTTTCCCATGGGTGATATAGTGGAAAGTAACGGAGCATATATAAAACCATGGGTAACCGAGGATAGTGGCCCTGTGGCAAATAAAGACCTCACAGGCCAAAACTAAAAAAAAAAATGTTCATCTTCTGCTTCAATACATACATAGATTATGTGACCCTGTGACCCCAAATAAGTGCCTCACAGACCATGACCTAAAAACCTATTTTCATCTTCTCCAGAACGAAAAAACCTAGAATTCTGTAATATTGTATGCAGACTCTTTAGCCAATGGAGATTCTAAATTGTAGTTTTGGTGACCCTGTGACCCCAAATAAAGACATCACAAACCATGACCTAAAAACATATTTTCCCCTTCTCAAGGACAAAAAGACCTAGAATATATTTCAGGAATCTTCATACTAGGACAGCCAATTGACTTAAAATGTAGTTTGAAGTCATGTTTCTTCATGCACTGACTCAAAACAACTTTGTTGATCATGAAATTGTTTAAGCTCACATGAAGGGATTGTTATTTATCTAAAGAACAAACTGTTTCAGGCATCAAGAACAAACAATATAAACCCTGAAGAAGGCGAAGATTTTATGGATGATCAACTTCTTTATTAACAATAACTATTGTTAATAAAGAAGTTGATCATCCATAAAATCTATGCCTCCTTCATCACACCAACTTCTAGAATGCCTCTTAAACAGTTAAATAAACCCTGATGAGCTACAGAGCCCGTGGCTTTATTTTTGGTAGTCAGAATGAAGGAAATTCAAAACGAAATTGAAAGACAAATTTTCATACAGAAAACTTCTCGCGATTAAAAAGGTTTGAGCTTTAACAGTTCCTTCGAAATTGAAACATACCCTTACCCAAACAATGTGTAATTGTAAAACACTGATGCCCCCGAATATAAACATATTCTGGAAGATAAGTACTTATGCCCCATGTGGATGATATGGTTAAGTATCAAAGCTGTCATTCTCTTCCCACAGAGGTTACTCCCTTCAGGTTTCCGATCCTACCCTCTGTTGTTTTACGCTTGAAATCGGGGGCAGACAGGGAGTGTTCTGATTGGTTGCAATTGAATCTAGTTGTGCAATCAGCGACGCCGTTGTAAAAGTGAAATTTGCCAATGACACGTCATAATGATAAATTAAACGTAAGACCAACGTTTTCTCGTTTAATGTGTTTTCCTCAAAATATGCTATTTAATTTTGTGAAAACTATTGATCATAAACATGCTTATACAGAAAGAAGACCAAATCAGAGACAACTACCAAAAATAGTTGATTTGTGTTATTTACATTATACATATTCGAAGGACATATGCTAATGAGCAAGACCCTTAAGAGTAAAATGCCAAGATCTTTGAAGTCACTGGGTCGACTTGGCCGCTTAAAGATGAGTTTTCATTGGTTTAGAAGCAGTGATAGCGGATCAAGTTCAGCTTTCCGCCGCTAGGGGAATTTGCTTCCGCTCTCGATTTCAAGAATAAAACAACAGAGGGTAGGATCGGAAATCTGAAGGGAGTAACCTCTGCGGGAAGAGAATGCAAAGCTGTATCACTGAGCAAATGCAACGTTTTGTGACAATGCAACGTGTGTCAAGGTTACGGTCACATTACGACCTCATTCGAAGCCATTTTATCTTCAAATTCTTTAATTCATCTAATTCATTCTGTCACCGATTTGATATAAATGATAAAATGTATTTCAGCTTCAACTGAAGCCTTGGAGCGACCTGTACTGTCAGTGCTCGTTGCGTTTGGCAATAAACTCCTCGAGGTTCCTGTTATTCATCTGACAGTGAGACTATTGGAGGCACGCTTCCTACTGCGAGTTGATGGGGACATCACGGCACTCGTATACTCGAAGACATTCCACCACTTAATACTAGGCACATGGAAACCAGACATGATGTTGACGATTAAGAACATTACTCAGACAAGCAAAACAGAAACCCTTTTCCCCAACTACAAATTATTTTGTTTGGCGATAGACAATAACAGAGACACAGTGTTTATTGGTACAGATCACGGAATCGAAAAACTTACTTTGAGAAATAAGAAAAAGAACGTCATGCTGTTTGAACATTTCACAGTGAAAGCAATAGCCCTTGATACTGAAAATCTTACCATATATTTTGCAAGTTCAAAGGAGATATTCTATGTAGAATATGATGGTATAAGGAAGATACATCTAATTTCGTCATCTCAGGTGATTTCATTAGCGTACAATGAAGCAGCACAGGTCCTGATTTATTTGAAAGGAGGTAAAATAAGTTCAGTTCTGCTTGACACTGTAAAAGGACTACCTATTTCAAGGAATGTGTCCAGTTTTCTGTGTTATCGAGACCTGATGATTTATTGGACATTAACTCCAAATGGACGCCTTTCAGTTCTCAACACAACAAGTAATCAATCCAATTCTAGGTGGTTTGAAGGAGATATTATCCCTGTACTTGCTGTTAGGGAACAATAACGACTTTTTATGCACTAACAACTTGTCTTAAACAAAACAACTTTTCATTCTCAATCTCCCAAACTCCTAACATAAAACATAAGAAGATGATGTCATCGCTTTGACCTCTGATAATCTGAAATGTTTGTGTTTACAATATCCATGAAAAACATACTATAAACATGCCTGGAGGTTTTTGTTGTTTCACGCCGCCGCAATGTCGCGGAGCGGGGGACATGGTAATCAGCTCCGTCCGTCCGTCCGTCCACCCGCCCGTCCGCCCGTTCTGTTTCTTTTCATAAACAACTGCATCTAGAGTCTTCAAATATGGTCCAAGTCTTCATTAGGGAACTATTTAGACACAAGTTCGATTTGGGTGACCTTGACCTCCTTTTCAAGCTCACTGCGGGACTTTGAACATTTGTTGGATAAAATCCTGTTAGCGACATATTTCACGAACAACTGCATCTAGAGTCTTCAAATTTGGTACCAGTCTTCATTTGGAGATTATGTAGATACCAGTTGATTTGGGTTACCTTGACCTCACTTCAAGGTCACTACGATACTTTGACCAGTTTTTAAAAAAATGTGTTGCCCGATATAATAACAATTGAATCAAACATGAAAAGTAACTACTCTGTGGAAACTCTGTGTCCAACCTTTTTGTTCATTTCTTGATTGCGGCGGGGGATATGTTCACGTTTGTGACAACTACTTGTTTCATTTGTTTCCTTAAATAGAATATCTTCAACCAGTTGAATTGTGATTGCTTTTGCTGAGAAGATATATTGGTATATTTCAAACATTACTACAAGCATAAACCCAAACTAGTATGTGTTAATTTTCTTTCGTAAACAGGTTTGACTTTTAGCCGATCAGACCTGAAATGCCCGGTGGGCTTATGACATGGCATAGCGTCCGGCGTTCGTCTATCCATCCGTGAACTTTTTGCTTTTTCGACTTCTCCTCAAGAACCAATGACTCTTAGAGAACTGAAATTTTATGTGCAGACTCCTTGGCCAACGGGGACTCCATATAGTAACTTTGTTGACCCCGTGACCCCAAATAGGATCCTTTAAAAACCTAATCTTCTTCTCCAGTACCAAAAGGCCTAGAAAACTGAAATGGTGTGTACAGACTCCTTGGAAAATGGGGATACTAAATTGTAGATTTGATGATCTTCTGACCTCAAATATGAGTAACAGGGGTCATGACCTAAAAAGCTATTTTTATCTTCTCCATTCTGAAAAGTTCCAGAAAGATAAAAACTCCTCAGCCAATGGACCTTCTAACGTGTAGATTTGGTGATCCTGTGACCCAAAGTATCGGTCACAGGGGTTATTACCTAAAAACCTTATTTTATCTTCTTCTCCAGTAGAAAAGACAATGGTATTATGGATGATCGATGTTTTATTCAACAATGGCCAAGTTTCGGTGTAGACCCAAATACAGAAACAGAAACGTCGCCATTGTTAAATAAAGAAGTTGATCATCCATAAATATCCATGACTTCTCTATAACACCAGCAATTCTAGAAACAGTTTATTCCTAAAGTTCTTTGGTAAATAAATAACAAGGGATGTCATAACATATATTCAATTGTTTATTCGTGATCAAGCATGTGTCATAAGTCAGGACCATTTTGTACAATGGGTCATCCGATGGTTCACATTTAAGTGAATATTTAAAAAAACCCAGGTACAGTTACTCAATTCAATATTTCTCTTTTGAAAGAGTGGAGGCTAAGGACTTTCAATAAGAGATATGCTAGAAACTATTGGAACTTCAACTGCTGAAGGCGTAGAACTTACCATGTCGTGAACATATAAGGAGGGAGGTGTGTAAATAATTATTGATTTCTCGTAACATAAAAATTGTATAACATTATAAGGGGAAATGCTTTGAGCAGTGATATTTAATGGAAAAGATTTTATTTGGTTCTTTGTCAAATAAAAAAGACTTTCCTCCCGTTGGTAGAAATGCATTGATTTCACATGATATATCTTACGTATCAGTTTGATATTTCTACCATCGTATGTAGAGGACATGATGCCCTTTGGACTCGCCCAGTAGATGGTATTGTGTTTTGGATCCAGTGTCAGGGCATTCACCAGTGTAGCAATAATTCTACTCGACATGTTCCAACTAGGAAGTGTAAGTTTAACAATTCCTTCACGTCTACCAATAAACACTGTATCTATTTCGTCGTCGATCGTCATGCAATTAAGGTGAAAGTCACGAAAGAGGATTGTAGGTTCAATTGTCATGTTTGATCCGTTTGACCCTAGTTTTATCTGCTGGGGCCTCATGTTGTCAAAATTAAATACAAGCACCTCATTTGATTGGTTTGTACCCAGTATTAGTTTCTGAAATCTCCTGGAGAACACCATTGCCTTGATCTCAACATCGACGCGGAACAACAGGTGTTTGCTGACAAGATATGGATGCAGGGGAGCTTCCCACAGCTCGTGGGAGGAGGCGACGAGGACAGACACGTTGGTGGGTCTCTTGCGTGCAGCTGCAGTAAAAAAAAACCATTGGTTTAATTTGAACAAAAACCCAAAATATAATTATCTGAAAATACATGCAAATGGGTATGCATACGGTATGCTTTATGTCTATACTATTATTATTAGCTCATCAGGCCTGAGGCAAAGTTTCAAGTTTGTTCATTCTGACTTGACCCCCCATCAAATATGGGCGTGGCAGGGGGTCCACCCTAAAATCTTAAAACGACTTCTCCTCAAGAACCAAGCAATGCTATGAAGTTAATTTTGGAAATATGATCTTTGATAGATGGAGACTCAGATTTGTAAATTTCATTAGCCAACTCTGAAAGAAAAAGGCACAGCAGGGGTGCAATCAAAAGTTGTGTTTTCACCTCAAGAACCAGTTATGCTAGAACTCCCAATTTTGTACAATCTAATCCTTGATGAGATCTGTAAATTTCAATAAATTACTCCAAAAGGTAAGGGCGTGGTAGGGATGCTTTAATGTGTTTTATATTGTTAAATGTATAACATTCGGGGGTCGTTTCAGGTCTTTATGACAATTTTCCCATTTATAGCTAGGATTCATTAATACGGTATACTCACTTGAGTAGGGATTTGTATTGTTTCTCTCCAAGCTATATATAATTTTGTTTAATGATTTGGAGAATATGTTTATTCTATTTTGATTGGGAGGATAACTTTTTCAATATTTTAATATCTTTGCAGGAATTGTGATAATTGGACAACCCATTTAATATAAATTTAGTGTCCACTCATGCTTTTGTTATGCACCGCCAATATAAAGATTGCAATTTTTCAGGGCTGGGGGTTGTGCAATATATTTAGTCTGTCATCCAGACCCCTTGAATTTTGAGCCGAGGCAAGTCTACAATGAGGCAAGTCTACAGAGCTCAGTATAAAATGAACACATCTCAGAAGCTCCTTTTCATTTTATTTTATTTAAATTTTAAAATTTAAACAAAAAATTCATTTCAGAGGCTAATTGTCAGACTACATTATATTGGAAACAATCTATCTCAGTCTTCATTATCAAATAATATAATTCCTGATGAGCTACAGAACCCATGGCTCTATTTATTATTATTATTGACCTTTTGTCAGAATTCACAGTAAATGAGGTTGTGTGATCCCAAACATAACAATTTCTAGACTCTAGAGACAAATATTATGTTTGCATAAAGTTCATAAAGATAAAAATCTATCTCACTGTTCTCAAGATGTTCATGTGCATGCATGGTGATAAAACATTAAAACAGAATAACGTTTGATAGATCCATTTGGAAAGTATTTTAGCTCATCAGGCCCGTAAAGGCCAGATGGGCGCTTGGCATGGCATGGCATGGCGTGCGTCGTCTGTCGTCTGTCTGTCGTCTGTCGTCCATCGTCCGTCGTCCGTAAACTTTTGACATTTTCGACTTTCCAGAATCACTACACCCCCAAAGCGTGGACGTGGCAGGGGATGAGGTAGAGGAGGGATGGGTTGTCAGTTAAACAATTCACTCACTAAGTCATCAACCTGGGATATAAGATCATGCAATTTCTGATGAGGTTTTTTATGCAAGGAGAAAGTATAACGTGATCAATGAATATTCTTTTTCAATTCTAATTTAAGTTGAAAATCTAAAGACTGGTCATGGATCTTGGAAATCGATTTGTAAACACTGGCCATTAGCTAATAAGTTAATAAGAAAATGAACAAGCAGATAGAGTCATATACACTGAAAAGTGGGACAAAATCCAATTAGAGTTGTCATAACATGGAAGCGTAGACAAACAAAGAAATATTGGGAAAAAGTCGCAAAAGGCACATCTACACATGTTGGTTGTTTCACATACCAAATTTTTTTTAGCTATACCTTACAATTATTTTAATTCTGGTCCGGAAATGATAGTCAAAGTAATCAAAACGCGGGAATGTAGGAACGTGAAGAATTTGAAATAAGAAAAGGCAAATGATTACATGCATGAGCTTACATTGATTCTTTCTCTTGTTCTGTGATCTGTTAGAAAGATTCTTGGTGAACTGTCGACCCTGAAAGGAAATGGTATTCATGTGTGTGATGCAAGACGCTGTTGAATATAACATCATGTCTACTGCATTTCTTCTCTGCAGTTACACAATTGTATATATAGAGAATCTCACCACAGTGTCTTCTGGTCTTTGAAGGGCATTTAGAAGTGGTATACATAAGAACAGGAAGGTTTTCTGGATAACAACTTCTTTAATGTGAAACTACACGACGTTTCGGAGTACATACTCCTTCATCAGGTGGACTCAGAACACATTCCACCTGATGAAGGAGTAAGTATGTACTCCGAAACGTCGTGTATTTTCACATTAAAGAAGTTGTTATCCAGAAAACCTTCCTGTTCTCAAGTGTCTTCTGATATCAAATATATCAACACGAGTTGATTAAAGTTACTCTCATCAACGAGTGTTGATATATTTGATATCAGAAGACACGAGGGTGAGATGTTATTTATCATTAAAAATCATTCTTCAACAATTATTAGCAAAATAATGAACATATCTGCAACAAAACTACCATTTGACTACTTCAGCAGTGAGCTCAGTGAGGTAATAGCATTGTGACGTCATCAGCATTGTGACATCATGGCACTGTTACGTCATAAACTTTGTGACGTCATAACATTGTCAGAAGTGTTCTCAGTGATGTCAACGCCTTGTGATGTCATTAACTGATGATGTAATAGGATTGTGACGATTTGATTGTTGCGATATCTACCGTGGGAGCCAGTTGTGGATATATATATATACAATATATATATATATATATATATATATATATATATATATATATATATATATATATATACTATTAAAGAATACTATTCAAGAAGATTGAGTCAGTCAAACCCATCTGTTTACTCTTTTCTATATATAACCTTACTTCACGTGAGAAACGACTCAAGACTCACTCGACTTTGTTCCTGTGTCCTGTTATTCACCTTCGGAATCTGTTTCTATTTACGTTGACTGTAATAGGCCCATTTGCATATATTGTACATAGCAGTTGTTTTACAAATTAGGAATAATTGGCAACACATAATCACGATTCATTTTCAAACACTTGCAAACATATCAGTAGTATCATCATTTCTTATAGAGTTTCTATTTAGAAATTTTATGTGCAGACTCCTTGGCCAACGGGGACTCCATATAGTAACTTTGTTGACCCCGTGACCCCAAATAGGATCCTTTAAAAACCTAATCTTCTTCTCCAGTACCAAAAGGCCTAGAAAGCTGAAATGGTGTGTACAGACTCCTTGGAAAATGGGGATACTAAATTGTAGATTTGATGATCTTCTGACCTCAAATATGAGTAACAGGGGTCATGACCTAAAAAGCTATTTTTATCTTCTCCATTCTGAAAAGTTCCAGAAAGATAAAAACTCCTCAGCCAATGGACCTTCTAACGTGTAGATTTGGTGATCCTGTGACCCAAAGTATCGGTCACAGGGGTTATTACCTAAAAACCTTATTTTATCTTCTTCTCCAGTAGAAAAGACAATGGTATTATGGATGATCGATGTTTTATTCAACAATGGCCAAGTTTCGGTGTAGATCCAAATACAGAAACAGAAACGTCGCCATTGTTAAATAAAGAAGTTGATCATCCATAAATATCCATGACTTCTCTATAACACCAGCAATTCTAGAAACAGTTTATTCCTAAAGTTCTTTGGTAAATAAATAACAAGGGATGTCATAACATATATTCAATTGTTTATTCGTGATCAAGCATGTGTCATAAGTCAGGACCATTTTGTACAATGGGTCATCCGATGGTTCACATTTAAGTGAATATTTAAAAAAACCCAGGTACAGTTACTCAATTCAATATTTCTCTTTTGAAAGAGTGGAGGCTAAGGACTTTCAATAAGAGATATGCTAGAAACTATTGGAACTTCAACTGCTGAAGGCGTAGAACTTACCATGTCGTGAACATATAAGGAGGGAGGTGTGTAAATAATTATTGATTTCTCGTAACATAAAAATTGTATAACATTATAAGGGGAAATGCTTTGAGCAGTGATATTTAATGGAAAAGATTTTATTTGGTTCTTTGTCAAATAAAAAAGACTTTCCTCCCGTTGGTAGAAATGCATTGATTTCACATGATATATCTTACGTATCAGTTTGATATTTCTACCATCGTATGTAGAGGACATGATGCCCTTTGGACTCGCCCAGTAGATGGTATTGTGTTTTGGATCCAGTGTCAGGGCATTCACCAGTGTAGCAATAATTCTACTCGACATGTTCCAACTAGGAAGTGTAAGTTTAACAATTCCTTCACGTCTACCAATAAACACTGTATCTATTTCGTCGTCGATCGTCATGCAATTAAGGTGAAAGTCACGAAAGAGGATTGTAGGTTCAATTGTCATGTTTGATCCGTTTGACCCTAGTTTTATCTGCTGGGGCCTCATGTTGTCAAAATTAAATACAAGCACCTCATTTGATTGGTTTGTACCCAGTATTAGTTTCTGAAATCTCCTGGAGAACACCATTGCCTTGATCTCAACATCGACGCGGAACAACAGGTGTTTGCTGACAAGATATGGATGCAGGGGAGCTTCCCACAGCTCGTGGGAGGAGGCGACGAGGACAGACACGTTGGTGGGTCTCTTGCGTGCAGCTGCAGTAAAAAAAAAAACATTGGTTTAATTTGAACAAAAACCCAAAATATAATTATCTGAAAATACATGCAAATGGGTATGCATACGGTATGCTTTATGTCTATACTATTATTATTAGCTCATCAGGCCTGAGGCAAAGTTTCAAGTTTGTTCATTCTGACTTGACCCCCCATCAAATATGGGCGTGGCAGGGGGTCCACCCTAAAATCTTAAAACGACTTCTCCTCAAGAACCAAGCAATGCTATGAAGTTAATTTTGGAAATATGATCTTTGATAGATGGAGACTCAGATTTGTAAATTTCATTAGCCAACTCTGAAAGAAAAAGGCACAGCAGGGGTGCAATCAAAAGTTGTGTTTTCACCTCAAGAACCAGTTATGCTAGAACTCCCAATTTTGTACAATCTAATCCTTGATGAGATCTGTAAATTTCAATAAATTACTCCAAAAGGTAAGGGCGTGGTAGGGATGCTTTAATGTGTTTTATATTGTTAAATGTATAACATTCGGGGGTCGTTTCAGGTCTTTATGACAATTTTCCCATTTATAGCTAGGATTCATTAATACGGTATACTCACTTGAGTAGGGATTTGTATTGTTTCTCTCCAAGCTATATATAATTTTGTTTAATGATTTGGAGAATATGTTTATTCTATTTTGATTGGGAGGATAACTTTTTCAATATTTTAATATCTTTGCAGGAATTGTGATAATTGGACAACCCATTTAATATAAATTTAGTGTCCACTCATGCTTTTGTTATGCACCGCCAATATAAAGATTGCAATTTTTCAGGGCTGGGGGTTGTGCAATATATTTAGTCTGTCATCCAGACCCCTTGAATTTTGAGCCGAGGCAAGTCTACAATGAGGCAAGTCTACAGAGCTCAGTATAAAATGAACACATCTCAGAAGCTCCTTTTCATTTTATTTTATTTAAATTTTAAAATTTAAACAAAAAATTCATTTCAGAGGCTAATTGTCAGACTACATTATATTGGAAACAATCTATCTCAGTCTTCATTATCAAATAATATAATTCCTGATGAGCTACAGAACCCATGGCTCTATTTATTATTATTATTGACCTTTTGTCAGAATTCACAGTAAATGAGGTTGTGTGATCCCAAACATAACAATTTCTAGACTCTAGAGACAAATATTATGTTTGCATAAAGTTCATAAAGATAAAAATCTATCTCACTGTTCTCAAGATGTTCATGTGCATGCATGGTGATAAAACATTAAAACAGAATAACGTTTGATAGATCCATTTGGAAAGTATTTTAGCTCATCAGGCCCGTAAAGGCCAGATGGGCGCTTGGCATGGCATGGCATGGCGTGCGTCGTCTGTCGTCTGTCTGTCGTCTGTCGTCCATCGTCCGTCGTCCGTAAACTTTTGACATTTGACAGAATCACTACACCCCCAAAGCGTGGACGTGGCAGGGGATGAGGTAGAGGAGGGATGGGTTGTCAGTTAAACAATTCACTCACTAAGTCATCAACCTGGGATATAAGATCATGCAATTTCTGATGAGGTTTTTTATGCAAGGAGAAAGTATAACGTGATCAATGAATATTCTTTTTCAATTCTAATTTAAGTTGAAAATCTAAAGACTGGTCATGGATCTTGGAAATCGATTTGTAAACACTGGCCATTAGCTAATAAGTTAATAAGAAAATGAACAAGCAGATAGAGTCATATACACTGAAAAGTGGGACAAAATCCAATTAGAGTTGTCATAACATGGAAGCGTAGACAAACAAAGAAATATTGGGAAAAAAGTCGCAAAAGGCACATCTACACATGTTGGTTGTTTCACATACCAAATTTTTTTTAGCTATACCTTACAATTATTTTAATTCTGGTCCGGAAATGATAGTCAAAGTAATCAAAACGCGGGAATGTAGGAACGTGAAGAATTTGAAATAAGAAAAGGCAAATGATTACATGCATGAGCTTACATTGATTCTTTCTCTTGTTCTGTGATCTGTTAGAAAGATTCTTGGTGAACTGTCGATCCTGAAAGGAAATGGTATTCATGTGTGTGATGCAAGACGCTGTTGAATATAACATCATGTCTACTGCATTTCTTCTCTGCAGTTACACAATTGTATATATAGAGAATCTCACCACAGTGTCTTCTGGTCTTTAATGGGCATTTAGAAGTGGTATACATAAGAACAGGAAGGTTTTCTGGATAACAACTTCTTTAATGTGAAACTACACGACGTTTCGGAGTACATACTCCTTCATCAGGTGGACTCAGAACACATTCCACCTGATGAAGGAGTAAGTATGTACTCCGAAACGTCGTGTATTTTCACATTAAAGAAGTTGTTATCCAGAAAACCTTCCTGTTCTCAAGTGTCTTCTGATATCAAATATATCAACACGAGTTGATTAAAGTTACTCTCATCAACGAGTGTTGATATATTTGATATCAGAAGACACGAGGGTGAGATGTTATTTATCATTAAAAATCATTCTTCAACAATTATTAGCAAAATAATGAACATATCTGCAACAAAACTACCATTTGACTACTTCAGCAGTGAGCTCAGTGAGGTAATAGCATTGTGACGTCATCAGCATTGTGACATCATGGCACTGTTACGTCATTAGCTTTGTGACGTCATAACATTGTCAGAAGTGTTCTCAGTGATGTCAACGCCTTGTGATGTCATTAACTGATGATGTAATAGGATTGTGACGATTTGATTGTTGCGATATCTACCATGGGAGCCAGTTGTGGATATATATATATACAATATATATATATATATATATAAATATATATATATATATATATATATATATATATATATATATATATATATATATATACCATTAAAGAATACTATTCAAGAAGATTGAGTCAGTCAAACCCATCTGTTTACTCTTTTCTATATATAACCTTACTTCACGTGAGAAACGACTCAAGACTCACTCGACTTTGTTCCTGTGTCCTGTTATTCACCTTCGGAATCTGTTTCTATTTACGTTGACTGTAATAGGCCCATTTGCATATATTGTACATAGCAGTTGTTTTACAAATTAGGAATAATTGGCAACACATAATCACGATTCATTTTCAAACACTTGCAAACATATCAGTAGTATCATCATTTCTTATAGAGTTTCTATTTAGAGCTATGACATTTCAGAGATTAGGTTATCGGTTTAAGATGTTCCACATATTGATGAAGTCATTGCAGGGAGGCATTGATAATGATAGATTGTGATAGATAGATAGATAAGTGTTAACAAATTTATTAATATTTATAAAAAAAACCCTATTTTATAACGATAAATAATATACATTTTAAGATGACATGGTGATGAGACTGTTGTGGATTCAGACAATACTGTAAAGTTGCCTTTGAACCACTCTATAACGTCATCATTACATATATTGAATAAATATACATCATATTGCAAGACATATTTATGAAGCACGAGCGAAATCCATTTGACGAATAAAGTAATTTGAACATTTGATGGTTTCATGTGATCAACATAAAACCTTGTTATTTAAGCGTCCAGGCGTATCACCTATTTGCTACAAACGCACGACACGATGATGCCGATGTCAGAAAAAGTTATTAAACATATATATATTGCCTCTTTGTGTTTTGTGGAGTATTTAGATTTTTATCTTTTGGCCTTCTTTTGCTGCTTGGTCAGATCTTTGGGCAGGCATCTGAAGGTGTTTATTAGATTTTCCCTGTAGGTTTAGTTGTATGGTGTGGAGAATTTGTGATGTATTGTCTGTATGATATTTGGTCGATTCGTGTTTAAATGCTTCCATCCCACTGAGTGAGTCTGAAAGTATAAGTATTTTGGTTTGCTATTGTATGATTGGTAGTTTTAGTGCTGCCACGAACACTTTACTTTTGGATAATTCCATCAATGAGTTTTAACTTTTCTTCTCAAAATAGCCCAAGTCTTACCTTTGTATGGTCTAATCTCCAGACAACTTCATACTTGCGACTGTTTTTGGTGTTTGTGTTAAAAAGCACTCGACAGGATAGATCTTCAAATGTGAAGTTTTGTGAACAGTCGGCCTTCATGCAATATTGTTGACACATTTTTCTACCGTATGGTGTCTTCAGCTGATCAGAGCTGAATACCATGGGAAGGAAGAGCAGGACACCAACCGTCATCTGGATTCGACCCACAGACATTGTGGTCAACTGTCTTGCTTTTAGACTGTGCTAAATCAACTGTCAATATAATTATTAAAAAATATTACACGTAGTTATTATTTTACTCTGCAGTGGACATGGAATCAGTGACATATTTACTACATCGTTGTGTATGTTATGTCTATAGTTTTCTACTTTTAAAGAGACAGAATGTTGACAGCGTTTTTCAGTAAACATATAAAAAAACATATGCCATTGATATATATACATACATACATATATATATATATATATATGTATTGGCAACATTTATTTGATGGATCTTTTCTGAGGCTGTCAGTTTCAAAGCCTAGAGAATCCTTGTTATTGTGTTCTACGTCACTTAGTGGCGGGTGCCAGTCTTGAAGGTAGGAGGCTTTGAAATAGGATATGAACATTATTTATGATCTATCATGTTTCAGATTTTAAGATTTTTCTTTCGATTGGTATGATTTATAGAAAGGATAACACTTTTTGTTCTAGAAACACTAACATACTCAATAAGTTATGACGACAAAAGTATTAAAAAAGAAAACCTTTGCAAAGACTTAATCATTACGAATAGAAAACGAACAGGTTTAACTTATATTCTAGAAGGAAACCTCTTAAACACATTAACCTTTGAAAACTATCTCACCCACCTTTACCACATCCACCTACTTCCAAAGGAATGCTCCTGTAATGAAAAACTTGGAAACAATTTTAAATAACTGTTATTTCAGTATATTAATGTTTCATGTTTTGGGAATATCGAATTAAGGTTAGATGTCGCAGTTGGTCCCTTAATGGACACATTTTTCAGGTCAGTGTATTAATTGATTGGATTTCTTACATAGAAGTCGTTCATATACCCCGACCAACGTTTGGGGATATTTAATAATAATAACGATTCCCGCCAGTTCTTCCGTCTGTCCAAAGACATTTTTTGTACGATCGATTACAGAAAAACCTGTTTGTTATTGGTATATTAATGTTTACTTACAGTTTTCAACTGGCAGGATATTTTTATTTGTATGTTGATTAATTTTCATTAAAACCTTTGCATAAAATGCATATGAACTGGACAAATTAAAAAATAGTAGCCTACACTATTGAAATTTATCAAAAATAAAAAATTCAGTTACAAGAATATAAAAAAAACCTTAGAAATCTGTGTAGAAAATTAAAAAATTCTGATCCCAAAAGGCTTCATTTGTTACAGTGTAGTTCTCAAAATCCACTACAGTTACAGACGTGGTTCCTAAAATACCAGTATTTATATACCATATACAATTATCAAAACGTTCGCCTTCCAACAGATTTCATCCCTTTCGTTCTATTTATAGATTCTCCCGCCAAACGGGCTAGCCCATTAAATAATAGGGGAGGCAGGTTGTCAGTGAATTTCTCAGTACCCTGTCAAAATCTGTTTGCTTGATTTATTAAATTTATGATGATGAATCCAAAAAATATTTTCCTCCTGCAAGGTGGTAACTAGTGCTTTAAAGTTTCATACTGCATGTTGTCTCCCGATTGCTGGCTAAATTATCCCTCTTTGTCAATTCACAAAAAATTAACATTAGTTCACATGTTTTGCCCCTTATCCTGAAATAAACTATCGGAACTTTGATTTTAAGCAACATTTTGATAGAAAATCACCTATCATCCCTCAAGTAAAATAGATCGGCCCTATCAATATGCCATCATCATTTGTGTACGTCTGTGAGCATGGGGAGATTTACATGTATGAAAGAATTTTTCAAGCTAATTTTATCTAGAAATTTCTAAATTTATAGCTCATTGTTAGTCAAAATAATGACTTTCTTGAAACTTATAATTTAAAAATACTTTGTAATAATGTTCCTGTTGGCGCAAAGAGACCGTGAATGTACTCTAAAAGCACTGAGTTTGTATGTCACCCATAAGTTGTCAGATTCAATATTTTGTTAGTTGAAGTAGGTCTTTTTTGTACAATTGGAAAAGTTGTGTCAGTATATCTTATTTATATTTATTTAGTATTCTATAAATAAGGTCGGCGGTAATTTAATAAGGGCAACTTTGAAAAAAAAATTCCACTACGGTCGGCGGATCCGTAAACCAAGTAAAAAACGTGTGGCCCAACTTTCATTAAAATCTACTTCTGTTTTGTCTTTTGTTGACTTTATTAACTTCTTCATTAACTTCTTTATTAACTTTATTAGCTTTCTTCAAAAACTACTTATTTGTTTAATTTTCTTTCCTTCCAGCCTCAAACTGCTGTACATCCCTCACTGTGCTTACACGGGTGTTGTTTCATGTACTTGTTGTTTCAAGTCATCCGAATGAATCATTATGATGAATCCAAATTATAAAATAACAATGTCAAACTACAACTGTTGGCGGTATTAGTGAGCCATGCTTATAAGATTGCTTGTTTAATATAGTGTTACGAAAGGCCGATTCATTAATGAGAAATATATTCATGTATATTAAAACACATGCATGTTTATCAAATTTCCATATTTTTTCTGTAATGGTTTAAAAAAAAATATTCCAGAAAAGAGCATGTGCAGTTAAAGCGAGACGATTGACAACAAATCTACAGAATCAGATCGAATTCCCTGGTTGTAAATCTTTGAGAGTGGAGACCATTTCCTATCAAATGCATTAGACTTTTCAATGACAAGGTTGGCCTTATAGGCTACTTAAGCTCTTTTCACATGGACACATTTGCTTATGTGTTTAAAATACTCATGTAAGTAACTCTACTTAGGGTGGCATGTGAACGCATTTACTTACATGAGTAAATATACTCCTGGAGTAAATATACCTAAGTAAAAGTATATTTACTAGACCCCTAGAGGTTTAGTAAAAGTATATTTACTCATAAGTATAAATACTTCTGAAGTATTTGTGGTCATGTGAACATAATTTATGTTTGCTTAGGTGTGTATTTCACCCAAAAGTTATGTGTGTTATGTTTATATAATATCAAATTATTTTTTAAAAACATACAAATAATACGAATCGCTAGAGAAATATTTCATCTATGACATGGAGTATGAGAAATAATTTTCATACAAGGACAATCCAGTTTCGAAGACACGTACCTGGATTAGCGTGCACCACTGAATGTAATGTCATTAGACATATTTTCCTTTATTGCATGCATGATGTTGAACACAATAGAAAGTGTGCAAGTTAAACTGATATAAATGCCGGAGCAGTTTAACTTGAACTTTTTAAACAGTTTATAAGCCAGTGAACAAACACATTATTAAACATATTTCTTATAAATTCAAACTTTGCAATTTAAGCAAATTTTAATCAGGAAATAACTTTTGAAAATAAAAAAATCTGTGCAAAAAATGTACAGTACATGATAAAACAAATGCCTGTAGTATTGTCTTAGATCGCGTATATTTCAAAGTCTGTATTTATATTAATTAATGCTTCAAGAAAAATATCTTGTTGGCAAAAACAGCCATTTCAATTTCATTAGGACCTACATATCGCCAAATTTCACTTTCTATGAACAGCACTACTCATAAACTGTCTTTCTCTTTTGTTGGTTTACTGTGTGAGAGTCGACAACAATGCTTTGCACTTGAAAATAAAAGACTTAATATATATTTAGACTGGAAAATACCTTTACTAATTAATCAATTTACTAATTATCTTTCAATGAGAAATATTTTGGGAATGTGTCCTGAATTTTTATCAACATTATCAATGGTTCTTGAAGACATCATAAGATATCGCTGAGGGTAGTTACATCAATACTAAATTAAGTGACAAAAAGAACATAAAATGTCTCTCTAGTCATGCAAAAGTTCTCATCCAAATTGTGTAATAAAAAGACATTTTCGTGGTTTAAGACCACCAATGGTGAGATCGTTATCTCCATACACCTATCTCCCACGACATACCCCAGGTATGAGCAGCTTTCTCAATGACATGGTATCAAGTGATAAAAATTCTGTTATTCTAATCACACTATTATGTTTACTTATACCGCGCGATTACAACATGTGAACATGATGTAATTTTATTTTTACATATTTGAGTATAATTACTCATATAAGTAAATTGCTTATGTAAGTAAAATGTGTCCATGTGAAAGAGGCTATATGATCACAGTTCAAGAAAACATGAGACAAATTTTCCTTCTCTGTTTTAAAGAAAAATCATCATTATCATCATTAACATCTTGGTATAGACTATGCCGTAAAGGAATTTGAATTTGATCTCTAATAATTTAACATCCTTTGTACAGAATCTGCACTGAAGAAAAATATCTTCCCACTTTTGCGAAGGGCGATTATAGTGTGTGTCCCACTTTTCACATATTTTTGGGTAATTATCACAAGTGATGATAAGATCATAGAAAAATATTGAGCCCTTACCAGGTTTAAGCAAGTGAAGGGCATTATTATTGATTATCAAGTCATACTTTGCTATACACGTTTGTTGATTTATGCATTGTTTCTACTTAGGAGAAAGTAACTAATAATCTAAGATAATCTAAGAATGTCCCTCGAGTGTTGTATACAGTTTTGAATACATCATTAATCATTAAATCTCTGGACTTACAAATATCCTTGACACAATGAACATATTCACTGTACCAATTTTGAATAAATAGGGTCTTATCTATAAAATAATGATTCAGCCAGAGGGGTTGAGATAAGATATAATCAATATTATCAGGAATCTCTCTTCCAAGCCTTAGGAATTTAGACCATGCATCTAAACATCTTTCCGATAAGGGTTCTTACAATCCTTTTGAAAATTTATATAGCCCCCAATGTAAAGATTTTATCCAAAGGGAAACGACTTGGGATGATAGAGTTTCGAGGCTTGAATAATTGAGTTAAGATCAATCATTCTTAACCCACCACCATCATATTTTCTGATCATATTATTTATTTTAATCTTATATCTTTTCCCGGACCATAAGAAGTTAAAAAATATCTAATACAATAGAAATATCTTTAACACAATCTGCTGGAGGGATTAGGAAGGGCTGAACATACATGTACTAAAGTTGACATAGTTAAGGATTCAAAAACTGCTATTGTTCCAATCAAAGTTAGTGGTCTGTGTTTCCATGATGCAAGATGCAATTACCTATGTGCCAATCAAGGTCAAAGTTTACAAAGTTTATTTTTCTCCCGCCATAGAACCTTACCAGATAGTTTGTGTTTTTTTGACATTCATCTTGAGGCCTGACATTTTGTAAAAGGTATTCAAAGTTTCAATAGCAACTTTAAGACTTCACAACCATTTGAGTGTCATCTGCATAATGGTCTAAATCAATATCCAGACTGTTGTCTGACTAATGTCCTCATTTTGTCTAAGCATACTGCCAAGAGTTTATGTCACAAACAAGAAAAGGTAGGGGTTTATTGAGTGTCAATGTCTGCAACCACGTTCATTATTGAATGGTGAGGACAAATGGTCATTCTGAATAACAAAGGAGGTGGCATTGTTAGATAAAATTGTGATCCACTTTCGAAATTGGTTCCAAAGCCAAATTTTCAAGCACTAACATAATGAAATCTTTAGAACAGTGTCAAAAGCTTTTTCAAAATATATTAGAAGCAACATTCCACGTTTATTTTGGTTCTTCATCTCAAATAGTATGTCAAAAAGTAATCCTGTGTTATCACTAATACATCTACCGGTTATAAAGCCAGTTTGATTTTTTTATGAATAAGAAGGTAGAGTTTTCTTTATCCAAATAGTTAAACATGTACTGATAATTCTATACACAGAATTCAAGAGAGAAACAGGTTTTCTAATTTTCCGTTTTTGTTGGCTTTGGTTATAAAAGGAATACCCCTGTATTCATAGTTATCGGTAACATTAAAAAAGAGAGAAAAAATCAATTGGAAATCTGTCTAATCCAGAAGATTTATTGTTTGTCATCGATTTTACTTCAGAGGCTATTTCTCTGAGATCAAAGGGTTTTTCCAATGTCTCTTTCATTTTAATATCTAAAGATGGAACTGTAATGTATTCAGAATATTTTGAGTTTCCTAAAAAAAAAACCGGCACCCCGAGACTTGAATAGCTCCTCATAAAACGATTTCTCCATTATCCTTAATTAAAGTAGTCATTAATTTGCTTGTGAAGTGGCGGTTTCACAATTGACAAAAGTACCTTGTAGGCTTCTCACCTTCTTCAAAGAGCTCTATTTTAAAATTCGCTATTGTCTTATATGTTTTTGTTTAATATTTTAATGAGTTATCTGATGATAATTCTGCAAGATATTTTTCATCAATTACTTGATAATTATTTCTTATTCTTCTTTCTTTTCTTTGAGTTTATTTACAAATCAATTGTAATGTTTCAGTACTTCTTTTCGCATTAGTGATAGTTTAGCCTCTAACTTTCATGATAAAAGTCTCCCAAAGAAGTTGGTCACTGATAGTGAGTTCCAGATATGTATCCTCAATCTCAGTCATTTCTTCTTTACTATAATGATTCTTCGCATATTCTTTCTTTGTTTCTAAAAGTGTTTCTCTTTCCAAATCAGCACATTCAGTTATCCTTAAATGGGATGTATTAAATTTCCAGTATCCTTTTCCTCAATTCTTACTTAAAACATTAGTGAGGATTAATGTTACAACTGAAATATCTGGGAGAATATTTGCAGGAACTGTAAGGTTGGCTAAATCACGAGAAACTAGGACTTTTTATTTATTAGCAGCCCTGACTAAGCCGCCGCCGCAGCCGCAACCACTGCCGGCGCGTTTTGTATTGGCTACAACTTTTTTCCAAGAAGGTTTTAAGAACTCATATACACAAGTCCTCTTCTTAAATCCCTGGGGATATGGTTTTGACATGTTTACATTCAAGGGCAAACATTTGAAAAGGATTTCAGTAAACAGCAGTATATCAACAGTCAAGGTCACAACGAGGTCATTTACGAATATGCCTTACTTTTACTTTGAACACTTTGATTCATTACATGATTGTTATACACAGTAAAAAGGGATCATAGATTGTGTGACCTTGGAGATCAAAGGTAAAGGTCACGAGATATGGGTTAAGGTCATGAAATGAGAGATTTAAGTTTTAAAAACAAACTTGTGTTAAGTGACTCCAGTGATGATTCAATTTCTTAGTAATAACTTCAGTAATGAATGAATTTTTTTTAAAAATATGTGCCTTATTGCGGCTGTGCAAAAGGAACAGCGAAGTCGAGACCCTCAGTTTCAGGGCTGTTCTGCTTTTGCGGTGTTCCGCAAATGCTAATCTAGATAATACAAAATTTGCAAATGCTTCACGGCGATAACTTAACACCTCCTATTTTATACCACTAAGGATGAAGAAAAACAATATGTCATTCATTGTTCATGTGAATTTTCTGTTAGTAGTGAATTGTTCTATTCGACAAGTTAAAAACATCCATGATTCTTTTTCCAGGTTGATCATTTTAGAATTTCTCCAGTGTGGTCTGTTTATACAGTTAAAGCATACCAAATATACTAAAGCAATATAATACTCTTTAAGGACTAATATAGAGTTTAAACTTTCTGTAACTAGGGTTGACTTTACATTATAAATAACCCAGGCACATATTTTATACATCTCTAGGGTCATTGAAATCAATACCATGTGAACTGGGAATCATCTAAGGGTTGGAGTTTCAACACATTCTTCAGCGTTAGCTTTAAGTTTCAGAGCATATTTATAGAGTATATTTTATTTTATATATTTGATTTATACTGAACACATTTATCTCCTAAACTGTGTAGGGAAAAACAAACAAAATTATTTACTAAAACTCACACAGTTCTTCACTTAGGTCATATCAATATATCCTGCACTATCTCGTAACTTGTATCACTTTGAACGAGGTAAAAAAGAGAGTTATTCATGTGAAAAGGACACAATAGGGAAATGGAAATATGTTAGTTTAAAGAGAGGCTCATCGCCCAACGACTGGGTGACATCTGTAAACGAATTATTTTTTCTGCACTAAATCATAGTGGCCTTGTCGGGAGCATAGTGGCGTTTATAGTCGACAACAACTAACTTGAAAGAATGAGCAGTCAACGATAAATCCCCTATAAAGTAAAGGGATGTAATGAAGTCAACATGTCCGTTTGAAATGATATTTCAAAATGTTCTAATATGTATTGTCCTACCATATTATCATTTCAAAAGCCAATGCATTTTCCTTTTGAATAAACCATAAAATACCAAAATGTCAGCTATAAGTAGCCCAGTTTCAAAACATAAAACTCGGTGCATCAGATCGTGCAAGAATATAACATGTCGGACTTCCAGGTGCCACACTCATGCATGTTTACGTTTAGCCCAATGACAAATATTATTTCTACAACTCATAATAAACGATTTTTACAGTCATGTTTTTTTTTATTTGCTTAATTGTTGTACTGTGTTTTTTTTAACTGGCTACAATACATTTCCTATGAATGTTACATATGTGATGGTGTTGTGACTCTTTGAAATCCAAGGTTTAAATAATTGTTGACAGCAGGGATTCCAAACTACGACGTGTAGTTGAAAAGGCATTTACTACATTAAACATTTCTCACTTGAAGAAATAAGAACTAAGGACGCTTTATAAGATACATAGTGGAGACTATTGGAACTTCAATGGATGAAGTATAACTGCTAGTTCTATTACAAACATATAACGTGACATTGGGAGATGAACAAAAAATGGTCAAGTTCTTGTAACATAAAAACTGTAAAACATCATTAAAGGGAATAATTACTTTAGCGATATTTGCAGGAACAGATTCTACATGACCTTGTCCTTTTTTCAAATAAAATAGAACTTCCTCCTGTTGGTAGAAATGCATTGATTTCACTTGCATTATCTTACTTATTAATCTAATATTTTCCCCATCGTACGTAGATGACATCACGCCCTTTAAACCCGCCCAATAGATGGTGTGATTTTTTGGGTCTAGTGTCAAGGCATAAACCAGTGTGGCAATAATTCTACTTGAAATGTTCCAACTCGGAAGTGTAAGTTTAACAATACCTACATGTCTACCAATGAACACTGTATCTAATACGTCGTCAATCGCCATGCAATTAAGAGGGTAGTCATGAAAAAGGGTTGTAGGTTTATGTTCATAGTCCCTAAATGACCTGTTTGGTATGTTTGCATCCAGTTTTATTCGTTGGAACTTCATATTGTCAAATACATGCACACTGTTTAGTTTGGTTGTGCCCAATATTATTTTCTGGAATCTCCTGGAGAACACCAGCGCCTTGATCTCACCATCAACCCGGACCAAAATGTGCTTGCTGACAGGGAATCCAAAAGGATTCAGAAGGACTTCCCACAGCTCATTGGAGGAGGCAACTAGTACAGACAAATTGGTTTGTCTCTTGGTTTCATCTGTGGATAGGAACATTGGTTGTAATTTAAAATAAAGATATATAGTTCTCTGCAAATGATACATTCTTGTAGCATTATATATGTGAGATCACGTAATCTACAACATTACACATTTCTGAACTTATTTTCAGAATGCACAAGTTCTGTTGCACAAATTACAAATACACTTCTCGTTTTACACTACATTCAATATAGGGAAAAACGCCATTATGCCGATGTCGTGTCAGTTTGTGAAAATGACTGTGATGATACAAGATGTTGTTCATATGCAGTGGTCGTTCCCT
The DNA here is from genome assembly GCA_936450465.1 of Gibbula magus. NCBI lineage: Eukaryota > Metazoa > Mollusca > Gastropoda > Trochida > Trochidae > Gibbula > Gibbula magus. The sequence goes on from OW388292.1 coordinate 18,031,594, forward strand.
GAATGACATATGGATATGACAATATGACGAATTCAATGGTAAAACTAATTGGAAAGATTTACTTTTGTTTAAATTAAAAGAAAACAAAATAGCCACTGTCTCCACAAAACGCATGATCCTAGAATAAAAAAGGGAACAAAACATTGTTGATGTTTTCCCTAAGTGTTGATGTTTCATCTTGATAATAATATGTATTTAAAACAAGCAAAAACGTGAGCAATGATTCACCAATACTCCCGACCCTTATGAGCGATCTCTTTAATTATACCTGTGAGCAATTGTCTTGAGAAAATCCCTTCGGATCAAACAAATCAAGTTTGACATGATTCAGATTAATACATTTGTTTTATGCATTATGTAGTTATCAGTGTCCAATCGGTCTTTGTTTCTGTTTCTGCAATCAGTCGGACAAATTTCGATCTCAGAAAAATGACAGAGCACAATATGCAGATTTCGTTAAAAAATATTAAAATTCACGAAATCACTTTTAATGTACCACTGAACGTGTCCTAGAAGTGTACAAGACACGTTTGAAAAGAAACTGGATGAATAGTCTTCCTGCAAACTGTTGGACAATGTCCTTAGGACAGATGGAAGGTCGGAGGGTATACTAACTTTGTTAGACGTTACTATCAGAAGACGTCCCATCTCATTCAATAGAGTAACGACTTTGGAAAGAGAAACTAATATCGATGTGTTGAAAATCTAAAGATTGAACATTGAACATAAAAATATATCGTAAATGTCAACATCTTTCAACTTGAAAAATTCATCAGACATAATTTAATAAGTAACATATGAATAATTTAATAATTTCATTACGAGCTTACCTTGAATATTTCTATTGTTCTGTGCCCTGTTTGAAACATTATTATTCCTCCTCGGCCTGGCGTTGAACTGGAACACATGAAAGAAAAATTGCTGCCATGTATGTGATGTAAGAATATTATGGCCAGTACACCATGTCTTTTCCATCATAATTCATGTTTTCTCTAAACAGAGTTAAACATTAAAAACTGTTTGATATAATGTTTCGATTCAACCTTTATATAACGTTTGGCATAACCACCATCATAAGTAGCATATGTGGTTTTATATGCACTAGCACAATTATTTCTCCTGTTTCGTAACCATGATCGCCCCTTATGGTTGGCATATCGACAGGTGGCCTTAAAAATAACTCACTCACTTACTCTCTAGTAACCTGGTATCTGAACGGAAACTGGAGAAAACTGAAAGAGGGAAAAGGGCAATTGTATGCTAGAAAACGGCCATCAACAGAGCTAAAAAAGAAATTTGCTTTACTCGTATGCAAACGCTCGCCGTATAAACAGGGCTTAAGGCCTGGGGTAGTACTAATGTCCATCAAACAGTACATGGATCATGAGGGTCAATCAAAGGCTTTGGTCAATATTTGATTGAATGTTCGTTGATTATGATGTTTTTCATTTACAGATGGGAAATTTAACAACGTAAACCGTTTTGGTATATAATCTACAATGAGATTGACTATTTTCTCAAGATAGGTTAATCACTAAATCCAGAATCAATGATCGTTTTCTCCTCCTATAAGTCTGTTTTCTCTCATTGGACATTGTTCTACTAGGACGAATCACTGTCATAGATAACGCACCTGAATTTGATGTCACTGCAGAGGCCAAGTGCGCCTTGCAAGTTATGTGTTTCATCGTGCGTGTAACCTAATGAGTAAGATGGCATGGTATTAATTATCCTTGGCAGTTCATATGACACTTGACTATTGTTTCTTCCACAATAAGTGAGTTCTGATAATTACTTCTCTCATTAACACAATTATTACCTCTGAATGGGCTAATCTCCATATAACTTGATGCTTTTGACTGTTCGTACTGTTCCTGTTAAACACCACATGGCAAGATAGATCTTCAAATGTGTAGTTTTGAGAACAGCCAGCAACAATGCAAAATGCTTGACACATCTTTCTTCCATATGGTGTCAGCTGGTCAGAACTAAACACCATGGGAAGGAAGAGCAAGACACCAACCTTTATCTGGATTCGACCCACAGACATAGTGGTCGACGGGCTAGCTTTTAGATTGTGCTAAATCGTCTGTAAATAGTAAAGGACAATGCAACTATTTACTTTCAAAATGCAATTTAAAAATGAAAACATTAAGGGCATTTGAATAAATTGCTTAACATATACTACTTTTAAATATTCGGACGATGCAAATCTCACTCTTGGTGGATAAAGAAAAATTAACTTAAAATACCTGGGCGGTATTGAACCCTTTACGATTAAACAAAAGTCAAAGTAAAATGTAACCAAATTCTCTCTCACCACGTTCACCTAGTGTTTCATATGCAGCTTGTCAAACTTGGGGACCGATTGAAAATAAAACTTAATAACACTTGTTTTTAGGATTTTGGTAATTGGGAATTTAGCTTAAATCTCGCATGTTAAAATGTTTAAATTGTGTAGAAATATGCAACTCTGGTTTCAACTTGCTATGTCTCTTGAGAGACATGTACTCTTCACACACACATAATGAACGCAAAGACTACATTTTAACAGATTTATATGGATTTGTGAAAGACAACGTTTTTTTAAAAATATGAGTGAGCATACACTACGAAAGAATTTTTTTCTTTTCAAAATGATGATATTTCCCATTTTCATAATCATTTTCAGTTTGGTGTATTTTTTTAGTTGAAAAGTATCAAAACCTAAGAGGGAAACTATTTTAAAGGATCCCCGTAGAGCATCAGCTTACTGTTATTATGGCTGACAATATATAATAAATGAAACAATTGATATAAGGTAGGTACCTCTCATGGGGCAACAGAAAACAACACCATTTGAAACGGGAATCGTATCATTTCAACAGTTGTTTCTGTAGCTTACACCTTGATATTCCGCTTCCTCTCAAAGGGATTTTAAAGAAACCGTTAAATGTGTGGCTGTTACACTAGAAATGCAAAGGGTAGTTGTGTGTATCAGCTTAATTTACTAAATATTTGCAAACAGAACATGATATGGTTAATTTTCTTAGACTGACAAAGCTTTTCACGAAGGTCATATCAATATACAGTGCTCATTCTCTCAAATGGCATCCCCTGAGACAAAGTGAACAAGTTAAGGGTATCTGGTAAAGAAAAGGTTTTAATATGATCACATTTGGGAACACATATATACGTCAGTTTCAAGGAATTGAATTGGGGAGTATGTTATAGATAGTGCATCGCATCCAGTTTCTGAAATTATTCGTGAACATTTCCCTTAGGTACTTGAAGCATTCATCAAATTTCAAATAAAGACTGAAAATGAAGTGATATGCATGATATTAGGCATATCCTTGATAAGAATCATCATCATCATAAATGTATATTTCATTTGCATCTTGTGACCTTGGCATGAGTTCCAGAGTTCCATATTCGAGTCTCTGTTTTAAATGTTTTAAGTTGTCACATAAGCATTCTCTTAACGTAGCCAGTGCTAGCAATATGTACATGTACCTTATTACCCCAAAGCTTTCAACATAAAAGAGAAAGTGCAAAATGCAAATTTCCCATCAACACTCAACTTCCAAACGCAAGGCATAACTCTTGCCAGTCTGCATTACTGGCTGATTTAACCCTTGCGGTATTTCCCTATCTTTCTTGTGTCGAGGCAGTGAATCGCTGCACTGGAAATGCATAGCGGGCCTGGATATCTAAACACAGATCTCTTAAGGAAATACTGCAAGGCCTAAATCAGCCAGTAATGGAGACTGGCAAGAGTTATGCCTTGCATGGGGAAGTTTATCATCACTAAGTATTTGTTTAATTGTTATGTACTCATTCTGGAGAAGAAATACTTCCTTTGTAGTTCTTTCATCCAATACCTCAAACATTGACAAAAGTAATCATTCAATTCTATTTCTATTTCTAAATATCAACTTGATGACTACTAGGTATACACAAAGTGTTAACCTAAAATGGTTTCAATATAAGACAACTAAGAATATTTTTACAACTAATAATGTTCTGCATAAGATGGGATATATTAATTCACCATTGTGTTCTTTTTGTAAACAAGAGGCTCATAACATAATTTAACTCCAACTAATTGTGGAAGGAGTTAGTGATGTAACAATTGTATTCATAAATCTCCTCATTACATGTTTATAAATCAGAATTAGTGCTCACCTTACCACATTTGCTTGATCAAGGTATAAGAAACTATACCAAAACGTCGCCTTTCACATAAACAAACAGGTTACGACCGGCTCAAAGTAGATAAGTAAGGCCAGGTAATATGTACATTATGCTTTTTGTATAAATTGTAAAACCCAATGTTTTGATCACGACTGTCATGTCATTCTACATTGTGAAACTTATATGAAGCAACGTAACGCATTTTATAGTTTTCTAATTGATACACTTGATATTGACTTGTATGTTCGTATTGAAATGATTGATGATGATGATAATCTAATAGTTTTTTTATGTGGAGCAAATATCATACCTGAAATGACTACATCAGACAGAAACAATGTTATATTGCATTTTGCTTTGTACATTCATTCATTGAAATCATCTCTTTTATACAGGTTCTGATATCTATTTTGTTTTATGAATCCTGTTTCTATGCCTTGTTTATGACCATGTAAATACAACCTTGTGATCTTCGCCATATCGGAGGAAATAAAGACATTCATTCATTCATTCATTCATTGATTCTGTATATAAATTATTGTCAATGCATATACTGTTATCCCCTTATTTCGCCTGACTGCAATTGGTCTGATTGTCAATATTGTTAAAATAGCCAACGTTAATGTCAAGAATATACCAGGTATGGTCAACAATGATTCGGAAGATGCTTAGCAAGCAAAACGAGTATGTACATGTTACAGTCAATATGTCAAATCAGTCATTTGGCCAAATGACTGATATTTTACTCTGTTTTTGACAAATTGACTGTAAGTGTTTAGGCATTATGTCAAAAGGGTTAAAAGGTATGTCGCATGTTATGTTATTTGGAGATTTTACAAACGCTTCCTGCGGAGCTGATCGCACTTGTGTTCCGCAGAACCTCGACTGAAAAGAAAACAAGTCATGAGCTAGAGATGACTGACCAGGGAAAGTCGTCAGTCTGCCAGTAGAATGAATAAGTAGCATATAGTCAAGCATGTTAGAAGTCTTTGTTTAGAGTATTTGAACTAATTAATAAAGATTAACGCGTTTTGAACCAATTACCATATGTGTAACGCTGAACATCATTCTAATGTGCCACAGTGGCAAATGCCATAGAAACCAATTATGATAAAGCACATAGCTTTAATTAGCTTAATTCCGATTATGATATAATGGCAACAGATGTATTAACAGACCATGTATGCATGTATTTGAAACGTATTCAGCCTTGGGAGCTGTGTCACGTTACATCTATGAAAGGGTTACTGAATGTAAAAATACTTATTATATAACTATCGGTTTTTGGACCTCGTTTTTGTTGAGATGACGGTGGCTGAAATGGTAAGTTGTTGGTACAATCAGTGCTGGCGTTTGGTGCCTGACTCTGGGGATGTGGGATCGAATCCCGTCAGAGACTCGTTGTACTCGATGCACGTAGTTATAACGTTTTTCAATTATGATTCTTCAAAATAAAATACATACTAAATTTAATTTTTTACCTTTTAAATAACAAATAATTTATCCAAAAGAAAAGACAATTACAAAACGAAATTATCGGTTTTATTGACTCGAGGTTGTCAAAAAAATGTATTGGCAATATATTCATCATTTATTGATCCTACACTTGTTCTTATTCGTTGTGTATTCATTGAGAGTGTAGTGTAAAATGCTGATGCACGAACTACATGTACGAAAGGGGAATATAATATTTATATAATACATGTACATCATATAATACGTATACAATTCGTCAAGTGGAGCTGTGTTAAGAAAATAAATGAATTATGATGGTATATACATGTACATGACGTATTGGTCTTACATCACATATATGGCAATAATTTTCTTTCATGTACACTATTTCGACACCAGCCCGAGGAAGAATATCTCAAACAGTTCAGAACCCAAGAGAGCGAATTTAACCAAATTTAATTTTAATGATAAATGACGAATATCAGCTTAGGCAGTGCAACATAATGAAGTTGACTGCATTGAAGTTCCCAAGAATTTTGATAAAAAAATATCACAAAACCTGTTTCAGAGAGCTCCCTTTATAATGCAAATATGACAACTCGATGGAGTCATGTCATGCCTAATTTAACCAGGAGAAGCAGTCCTGCTCAATGACTCTAAGCTGACGTCACCTTTGCTGCGGGAAGATGTCCCTATATATTCATTTGTTCCCTTTACATATGAGTAATTCTTATAACACATCCAAGGAGCCGCTTCAACAAGTCCCATGTGATGTCAGCTTAGAGGATCGTAACTTGGAATTGATATCACCTTAGTGAATACCTTTGCGAATTTTAGCAAATAAGGCATACATAAAAGTATCATGTTCTGTCTACAATCTTGAGTAAATATTAAGTGAGTGTAAGTAACAGTCATTTAGTTTTATAATGCAAACATACACCGTTTATTGTTTTTAAAATTCCACTCACAGAAAACTGAATCTCCCGGTACAATCTGAAGAAGCGATTTGTTGAAAAACAACTCTCAGATTTCGCATGTTGGCTCTAGAGAGGTATACACTTTGTACGATTTCGAATTTCTGATTTAAAGTCATTTTTATCCAATCATTACACTTATTCTCTAAGAAGATATTGTTATGCATGAACTATTTGCAAAATTGAAAATAATATTTGAACATCCTTAAAGCTCAAAATTGGATGCTCTATGTTTTTTCGTCAACAATTTTGAGATATAATAAAATGTTGCTTAAATTTTACCATACTGTTACACAAGCATGCTAGCATACATTTGATAAATTTCTATGTTTTGTCCGTTATTTATCTATCTAATATGTATGATGTACACTGAATCATTTATTGTCTTCAGTTCTCTGTCTGCGGATACATTCCTATGAACTTTTAATGTCTTTATGAAAATCTGTTCTTGTACAATCCAATGGGATTTGAACTGATACCAGTGCATGAATTTCAGCTGATATCAGCTTCGTAAAGGCGCATATTCTAAAATAAAACAATGAAGAGGTATTCGAAAATGATGATAATTCGTTCGAATGCCCCAGTATTTAAAAGAAATGTTGAAATAACAATTCAAAGTAATTTATACGGCATGATCTTCCATAGACTAAATTGAGACTAGTACATATTTTTATAACAATGCTCCACTCATTTATGTTTTTTTTCTTGGTCTACCATGTTGATTAAGACGAGCCTGGAGTTGTTGAATGATGACATTTAATATATTAAATGCTCTTACCTTATATACAGTCATTGAGTAGGACTAATCCTACCGGTTACGCATTACATGTCTCGTTCTCAATTACTATGGAATTTACTCGTGCATTGAATGTGTTTTTTGACTGAAAACTGGTTTTGTGATATTGTTGTATCAAAATTATTCGGAACCGAAATGCAATTTACTTCACTTTGTATTGAAACCTCAATGTCATACACGTTTGTCAGTACATCGCAGTATGTATCGCTGTTAAATTTTTAGCATCTTTCACATGGTTGGTTAGTTTGGATATACATCGGGCACGATGTCAATATCACAAAAAGTATTTACATTTATGTTGTTATATGTAACAAATTTAAATTCAAGAAGGTACAATATGTCAACTACATATCTTTTAATTTCATTTCCATATTTCAAATGACAGTGGACCCCAAAAACAACACCATCTAGTGGGCGGGTCCAAAGGGCATCATGTCATCTGCGTATGATGGTATGAATATCAAACTGATAAGTAAGATAGTTAACGTGAAATCAATGCATTTCTACCAACAGAAGAACATTTCATTGAAAAAAGATAGAATAGAATCTTTTCCACCACATATTGCTGAAACCATGTATTGCATTTTTTTTATATCACAAACATTTAATCATTGTTTACTTAACAATTAAGTTATTTGTTCTTGACAGAATTACTGGTAATTGTGTATCAACGGTTGATGTTCCAATAGTTTCAACAATGTCTCTTGTAGCGCATCCTTAGCCCCCTCTTTCAATTGAGAAATATGTACTGTACATGTACATGTAAAACATGCTTTAATCATTATTTTTGGGCGTGTCGGATTTGGGCTTTCGACCCATTGAACAGGGTTGTCAAGATATATCCTTGATAATGTCTTTGAAGCGCATTTAGAAGTGGTATACATAAGAACATGAAGATTTTCTGGATAACAACTTCTTTAATGTGAAAATACACGACATTTCGGAGTACATACTCACTCCTTCATCAGGTGGAATGTAAGGAAATAACAAAATATGGTACATTTATATAGCAAACAAAACAATGGTGAGGAAACTCAATCAGGGAGATTAACATGCATGAGTATGGTATATTTCCTTACATTCCACCTGATGAAGGAGTGAGTATGTACTCCGAAACGTTGTGTATTTTCACATTAAAGAAGTTGTTATCCAGAAAATCTTCATGTTCTTATCCTTGATACTGTTATCATGATGTATACCAAACCGTTGCATCCAGAATAAAAATATTGACAATCCATACAATTTTGTGCTTTATCGCTCCCTCAACTTTAGGAATGCCACTCGAAATCGGTTTATACATAGACATGTACATTCTCTTCCAACAGAGGTTTCTCCCTTCAGATTTCCGATCCTAACGTATGTTCTATATCGCTTGAAATGGAGGATTCCAGCAAAATTCCCTAGCGAGGGAAATGGGAACCTCATAGTGTATCCCTGCTTTCTAACTAATCAAAACTCATCTTTCAGCGGCCATGTCGACCGATTGACTTCAAAGATCTAGGCATTTGACTCTTAAGGGTCTTGTCCATTAGTATATGTCCTTCCAAATATGTCTGATATAAATAAAACAATTGAACTATTTTGGGTATTTATTTTTGATTTGGTCTTCTTTATTTGTAAGCATGTTTATGATCAATAGCATATTTCCAGGAAAACACTTTGAACGAGGAAATGTTTATCTCATATTTATTTTATCCTAATGACGTGTCAATGGCAAATGTCCCTTTAACAACGGGGTCGTTTATTGCACAACTAGATTCAATGGCAACCAGTCAGGACACTCTATTTCAGCCCTCGTTTTCAAGCGATATAGAACAGAGGTTAGGATCGGAAATCTGAAGGAGTAACCTCTGTAGGAAGAGAATGAGACATGTCTGAATAATAACAAAATACTTTGGTTACACTAATCTCTGCAAATCACGCGATTTCATAATATGTGTTACTGTTATACTTCTTTGGGGGTTTAAAACATGTAAAATGTAAAAAAGTCCTAAAGTGCAAATAGTTCTTAAATCACTTACTGTTAATCATCTTCATGATAAAATTTCATACACTGCTGAAATTCAATTATGTTGAAAAATAGATTTGCATTTGCGGGACACCATAAAAGCAGAGAAACCCTGAACCTGAAGGTCTTGCCTCCTCGTTCCGCCTTCACCACAGCCACGATAATATGATAAATTTTATAAATTCTAACCACAAAAGACAATTGAACATTAAATTCAGGAAATGCAGGACGGATATTCTGACGTGACGACTGGCGGATTAGCACGTTGGGGTTCCCCATTGCACTTACAACTAGTACCATTCAGATCTCATGACTATTACTTGGCTGACTTCCCACACTATTGAATGTCATTGGAATCATTACTAACATGTTGAATGATCACTTAGGTCACTTCACACAAGTTGAATCGTCACTCGAGTCATGACTCATAAGTTTGAATCAATCATCACTGAGGTCAATGCACGTTTGATTTTGATTGTGAATATGGCAAAATAATTCCCGAGTGAATAATCAACACATTATTAATATGAGCTCTTAAAAACTATTCCTGATTTCAAAATTTGTAAACAATGCCTTAATCAATACCTCGTAACCATGACCTTTGACCTTCATGTCCACACAATCAATGGTCGTTATATATGACAATTATGTTATGATTCAAAGTGTTAATAGTTAACATATGGCATAATCCCAAATGTATGGTTAAACTTGTGACCTTGGCTATATCTCGTTATCTTGACCTTTGACTTTCAAGGTCAGACAATCAATGATCACATTTTGATGTGTATACAATTAGGCATTGATACAAAGTGTTCATAGACTTTCAAGACATATTCACAAATAAATGCTTATATCGTGACCTCGTTTTGACCTTGTTCTTTGACGGATTTAAGCGAGAACCTTTTCGAATCTTGGTTTTTCTCCATAGTTGATATGTACTAAATAAGAGTTCGGTAGTAAATGTTTTTATCGTATTTTAGTGACTTCAGAACTTGTGACCTTGACCTTTGTCCTAGAATGTGAACGTGTAAAAAATTCCTCAGGGGTATAAGTATAAATGTATAAAATGAAAATGAGTTCTTAAAACCTTATTGGAAAAACGTTTTTGCCAAAATAAAACCCGGCGGCGACGGAAACTGTACAAAAACTAATAGCATGTATTAGCATTACGGGAATATTGTAAGAACCATACGAATAACTTGATTGTATCACAGGGGCTTGTATTGCTGAAAACAAACAGTTCCAAGGTTCAATACTATGATGCGATATACCTTTACAAACATCAACACAATCGTTCCATTATTTCTAAAGTTATGACACTTCAAACACGATTTTTTGCTCTTCAAACTCCAGTGGGCCAAAATGGTGTCTCAGCAATACATCGACAAAAATCAAGGAAAAAGTCAATATTTCATTGCTAGCAAAAGCAATCAATCTCGAAAAGAGTTTTCTACTATCACTTTTACATCCCTGATGCATTTGTCATACTTGAATAGTTTGGTTATCTTACCGTAACAACTTTATTGCAACTTTATAGTAACTACAGGCAAATGTAGGTCATTTCTTCCAAGGTTCCGGATCAGTTCTTACCAAAACCGTTTCCACTCAAAACGGGGTGAACCGACCAATACAAACAAACCCTGGGACGAACCTGTTTCAGTACGAACTGATCCGGATCCTCCTCCAATATGGCGCAGGTCGCTCAAAAAATTGCCTGTAGTTACTGTAAAGTTGCAATAAAGTTGTTACGGTTAAGGGCTTTTTGGCTTGTTTTATGTATAAATATATTTCATAAAATGTTACCTTGAATATCAAACATCATGTACAGAAATCTACTTTGAAAAACAATTTCAGCACCCCTTGTGTGTTGAACAGATATAAAATGTTAAGTATTATACTCTAATAAATGAAATGTTTACGAGATATTTCATCGAGATATATCATCATCGCAGATGGACAAAATCGATTTTATGCCGATGAAATAGTTTGTGTCGAAAATGTTGTACTGTTTCTTTTGGCCCTCGGTGTACTTCAGATCGATAAATACATCAATAAGGAAGATGATTATGATAATCTGAAATGTTTATCTTGAAAACATTTTGAAGCCTTTATATATTCACTAATATCATCACTAACCTTTACTTTTGGTTTTATAAATTAAAATATACTTGTCATAAATATCGTCAAAGAAGTCAGGCTTGCATATTTCACCACTTCTGTAGAACTATTTTGTAACTTTTGAAAACTTTTTAACTTGGTTAGATAAAGCTCAATTTCCTTGTCACAAAACATCAAAGCAAGTTTATTAAAATCTGTCGATAGGTTTGACAAGCTGCAGTTCTCTTGAGTAGATGAATGCGGTAAGAGAAAATTTGGTTTGTCTTTGCTTGGTTGTGTAACAACTTCTTTCATGTGAAAATAGTGTATTTTGACATTAAATAAGTTATCATCCAGAAAATCTTCCTGTTCCTATGTATGCGACTTCCAAATGCCCTTCAAATTTGCTTTGTTGTTTTCTTATTCGCTATGAGTTTATAGTAATTATCCTGTTTTGTCTGCATATCTAAAAGAGTCAATAGATATATTTGCGTTTTTTTTTATTATTTCAAAATTGTGCTACCAATATGCATGAATTATCGGCAACCAGAATTTAGACTGTTATCCGCTATTCGTCATTCGTCATTCGAATGACGAATAGCACATTTATTTGATATTCGTCTTTCATTTTGTTCATATATTTGAATGACGAAAAGCAAATTTATTTGCTATTCGTCTTCCGTACTGAAGTGAAAAATGAATGACGAAAAGCAAATTTATTTGCTATTCGCCTTTATATTGTTCACATATTTGAATGACGAAAAGCAAATTTATTTTCTGTTCGTCTTTCATACCGACTTGATAAATGAATGACGAAAAGCAAATTTATTTACTATTTGTCTTTCGTACTGAAGTGATAAATGAATGTCGAAAAGCAAATTTATTTGCTATTCGTCTTTCGTACTGTGGTGAAAAATTAATGACGAAAAGATAATTTATTTCCTATTCATCTTTCACAATAATAGCAAATGTTTTTGCTTTTTGATTTTCATTTTTCATTATTGGTCATTCGCCATTCAAAATCAATACTCTCTTAGGTAAATGAGATCAGCTCCATATATTTCTGAAAGCTTTTTACCAGTTTGATGCAAAATTATTAAATATTTTAATCAAATAGTTTATTTTATCACCAATTAAAGCCCCACGATTTGCTATGGGAGCAATCTGAATTAGTGGGAAGACTTACCCCCTAAAACGGAAAAGCTCAGAACAACTAGGACTTCACTTTGAATAATAATGTATGTGTACAACCTTTAAATATATTTCTTTAAATAAAGATTTGATCCCAAATAACACTTTCTTTTATTTATTTAGAACAAAAAATAGCAAAATTAATTTCTGTTTGCCTTTCAAACTTTTTTTTTGCCTTTCGCCTTTGAATGACGAATAGCAAATTTGTTCGCTTTTCGTTGTCCGTCATTTGCCATTCACCATTCAAACTCATTATGCTCTTAGGTAAATGAGGAAAGTTCCATACATTTCTCTTAGCTTTTTACCAGTTTCATGCCCAATAATTAAATATTTTAAGATAATATTTCATTTTATCACCAATTATAACCTGGGGATTTGCTCTGGGAGCAATCTGAATTTGTGAGAAGACTTTCTCCCTAGAATGGACAAACTCAGAACAAAGAGGACCTAACTTTGAATCAAAATGTGTGTTCAAAACATTAAAATTTGTTCTATAAATCACACTTTGATCCAAAATAACACTTAGTTTTAATTATTGAGAATATAAAATAGCAAAAGTTATCTCTGTTTTTTTGCCTTTCGCCTTTGAATGACGAATAGCAAATTTTTTTGCTTTTCGTTATTCGTCATTCGTCAATCGCCTTTCGCCATTCAAACTCAATACTCTCTTCGGTAAATGAGATCAATTCCATATATATTTCTCTAAGCTTTTTACCAGTTTGATGCCAAATTATTAAATATTTTAATCAAATATTTTATTTTATCACCAATTGAAGACCCAGGATTTGCTCTGGGAGCAGTCTGAATTAGTGGGAAGACTTTCCCCCTAGAATGGAAAAGCTCAGAACAACTAGGACTTCACTTTGAATAATAATGTATGTGTAAAACATTAAAATATGTTTCTTTAAATCAAGATTTGATCCCAAATAACACTTACTTTTATTTATTTAGAACTAAAAAAGGTAAAAGTAATTTATGTTTGCCTTTTCAAACTTTGTTTTCGCCTTTCGCCTTTGAATGACGAATAGCATTTTTATTTGCTTTTAGTCATTCGTCATTCGTCATTTGCCATTCGACATTCATACTCATTATGCCTTTAGGTAAATGAGGAAAGTTCCATACATTTCTCTAAGCTTTTATGCAATACATTTCTCTAAGCTTTCATGACTAATAAATAAATATTTTAATATACTATTTCATTTTATCACCAGTTATAACCTGGGGATTTGCTCTGGGAGCAATCTTAATTAGTGGGAAGACTTTCCCCTAGAGTGGGCAAACTCAGAACAAATAGAGCATACCTTTGGAATGAAAATGTGTGTGCAAAACCTTAAATCATTTTCTATAAATCACACATTGATCACAAATAAGACTTAGTTTTAAAAATTTAGAAAATAAAATAACAAAAGTTATCTCTGTTTATAAGATTTAAGAAGTCCTGAGGTATTTAAAGAAATTAAATCTTTTTGTCATTGAATTGTTTCTACCATGTACATTTTCTCTAGATTAAGCTATTTCATAACATCTACAAGATCAAGTGATTAAATCTTATCTAAACCATATTTCTTGCCTTGGGATTGTAATATTTTTATATTCTTATATCTTATATTTCATCTATAGTTATGGATTCATTGTCATAATAACAAATGCTTTCAAATATAATAGAATCATCAGTGTTTGTTTGTAAGTGTAATCTTTCCCCCCGAATGGTTATATCAGCAATTATATAATTTCATCCGTCATCTTCGTTTGTTATATGTATATTTAGATCAATATTACTGTTAAAAAGTATAGACATTCCACTTGAGTTAGATCTACATGGTGCAATTATACTTTGCAAACCCAATTAATTTTTCATTAAGTCTATATATTCCTTTCCTATATGAATGTCTTCTAAAGACTATAGAATATTAGCTAATCCTCTACAATTAACTGTAGCCGTTTTAATTTGTTGTTTTAATATGACACATAATTATTATTATTAAGTAAAAAGGCTTTGGCTGATGTCATATCTAATGTGAGAAAAATATTGCCGTTCACAGTATATTGCTGATTCAGTAACTAGAACGTTCTTGTATTACAAGCACATGAGATACTTTATATCAGCTGTAAAATCCATGTGGGAATAGTTTTTTTTTTTAATGTAAAAGAAAGAAAAACAGAAAATATAGTCACAGGTGACAATAAAAGGATCCAGCGCATAAATGAATCAAATACAATGAAGCTAACCATCCTTTTATTGTAATTGCGCAACTTTTGAAGAAAGCTGAAAGTCTCTAACATGTATGTAGCATTATTGAGACCCAAATTTCCAATGTCAAAATGGCTTATTTGTAAACAAAATCAAAATTGGGGCACGTGACCTCGCCATGATTTACTTTATTGCTTGTATCGTTATTGCAAAAAATCTAAATTCTATCTACATTTTGATTTGTTTTGCCATGTTAAAAATGGACATTTAGATTCGAACTGGACCTTAATGATTGGACCAAAAATTCATGCTGTGGGCTCTCGTAGTGGCTGAAACCAGGTAAAAAAAAAAATACAAGAGAAAATTCGACTTAAACACAGTCTAAAGCTGGAGGTGCGGGGCCTCGATGGAAAAATCACATATTAATTGACCCCTACATTAAGTATGTTTCTCAGGATTAAGATAACGGTTAATATTTTCATACTCTGGACTGGGTAGCATAGAAAACATTGTTCTGTAATTTCCGCTTAAGTATATCTAATTATCATTTAGATTGCATACATAATTAATGCGTTATGTACTTCTGAATATTCAGGAAAATACTTTAACATGCTTATTTTCGGACCCTTAGATTACGTTTGCGGTGTTTGAAGCTTAACCATAAACTTGTTTGAACTCTACTTCAAAATTAGCTATTAAACATAACGGTATCTTCGAGAATTCATATTTTGGTGAAGTTTATGAAATTATCTTATTTAGTCTTTGAGCTTTTGAGGTTTGAAGTTTGCACTTTGGGCAAATTTTTCCAGATTTCTAGTACTAACTGGGGAAACAGTATTGCGAAATAGAGCCCGTATTTCAGAGGATGAAATTGTCAAAGGAGCAGGGAGCAGGATATTTTCAATAGTGCGAAAAAACAAATATGGCGGTGAAACCACGTGACCTACGCATTTGTCATGATTTACTTTTGTGTTCGCTGTGTCATAAACAAAAAAAGCAAGTCTCTAGCTGCATTTTGAAAATTTGTCCAATGTTAAAAAAAATGTAGATTCGGACTGGACCTTTAATGGGCGGGCAAAGTTTGGTTGCATTATCTGCATTCCTTCTGGTTGAATTGCTGGGTAAAACATTCGGTGGAATAATAATAACTCTTCACAATAACAATAAGAATTCAGCGCTGTAGCGTTGAATCCTTAATAATCAATACAACGAAAAAGGAGACATTGTGTTTTTTTATCCACCCAAAATAATATCTATACATTTGTAAATATATAGTCATCTGTAAACAGAAAGTGAAAAGAGTAAGATAATCACCAAAAAATCATGTCCATGTCCATCATGTATCTGAATTGAAAGAAGATACTTCTACATTAATTACCTAATACAAGATACAGGTTTGTAACAGATAATATCTTTTATATTTTATTTCCATTTAATCTTTACCCTTTTAATGATTCATTGAGATTGTTAACTATAAACTACTATATAGCTACTTTACATAACTATAATAGTTGTCTATGGAATTGTGGAACTGTTTGTTTAATAGTGTTAATTTTTAGTAGTGTAGTCTTTTGAAAAACATAATTTACTATTTACCCTGAACATAAAGAGTTCATTTTTCTTGAAGGCGCTGTAGCACGTATTTGGCATATTTTGTTTTCTCAAATTTGCTATTCATTATTAAAGGTACATCCATTGTGTTGTTGGGGGTCACATATTCCAAACGTTATAAATGGTGTTAATTTATCGAGATGTACCGACTGTTACCGAAAACTAGCATTTTGATTATAGTCGACTTAGTATATTGACGATATGAAGCTAAATGTAGTTGTTTCTGATCGAAAACCGGACAATGCATCGCGATTGACGCTCGCCAATGAATCAAACGTAATTTTGGAATCTTATTTATAACACACACAATGATAAATTTGGATTGATCATGTTCTTTAGGTCATATAACTACTGTGCATGTAAATGGAACGTGCATTTTCAGTTTCTGCACATGCATAATGATGTTTTAATCGATTTAATAGGATACTAGTAATTATGATATATTTGGCGATTTAGGATGAATATGCAAGCTGAGGTAATTTATTTGCACTGTAAACAGCACATATGGTGAGTCGGAACGCATTAAAGCATATATAACAATTTATGCAACACAATGGATGCACTTTTAACGTATATACAATATATTGTTATTTTAGGGGGTACAATATCTCACTACTTGACCTGATAAGCCGTATCAATAGAAAACGATTATCCGTATTGAAAGAAAATGGTGTGACGTATAAAGCGACAGTGGCGTGGAACTCTTCAGTGTGAGAGGTAGATTTGTAAATCTCTTGCGAATTTGAGAGTTTAGACATCAAAATGGTTGACCATTCTATCATGGTACCATATTTAAAACTCTACTCTAAGTGTTTGAATATCGCTACATCAGTCAGATCGGCCATTTTAGTGTGAACACCTTAAACTGTCTCTCGGAGGGAAATGGATTCGCATGGTTTACCTAACAATGTACATTCGTTTTTATTGATTCATGAGCATTATTTAACCATTGGTATTACTTATTTACCTTTTAATTTTAGTAAAAAAATGTGCTATAGCGCCTGTAAATCTCCATTTTATGGCAATATGTTGCCCTTGCTGTGTGGACAATACTAATGCAGTATTTGCAAAGGGCAAATATTGGTTTGTCTATTTCTATGTACAGGTTTGTACTATATGAGTGCAAAGCATTTACGTATCAGAGACGTGTCCCCTATTGGAGCATCACATTAAATAGTATTACCAAGTTCAACTACAGGTTCAGAATCAATAACCTCATCAAATAAAACGTCGGGGTATCAAGAGTATCATCAGGCTACCTACGTAAGAACCTAGATGTAATAGTTTCTCAGAAAGCTCGTCCCAATTGTAATATCACACAATTTACTCTTAATTAGTTCAATTTCAGATTCAAGGGTCAAACTCTGCAAAAGCTAAACTGTAACATTTGGTACTGTCTTTCGAACTCGATCATGATAATCATTGCTAAATCATCATCAACCTTGATGTTATAGTTTCCGAAAACTTATTGTCAAAATAAGAGTGTTTATTCGTACAAAATCCATTCCTGGTGTAAGGGTAATGACTCTAAAATTAGAATATAAAGTCCCAAAATTTACGTTTTCATGAAAACGACAAAATATGTTTTTCCAAGAAAACTGCAAACTGGCCGTACGTTATAGGACGGATATGGCTTACAATTGTACAAAGTTTGGTTAATGCACACCTCAGTTATTTTGGATGTACCGGACAGAAGGACGGATGGACGGACGAACAGAAAGACTACTTTATACCCCCAGCCAATTCGTAGCATAGGTAAAATAATTAATGATACATGTATGTCATTTGATGTAGCTAAAGAGTAATTGACTGGGTCTAGAACATCTTTAGGACTTCCTTTTCTTTGTACCACTAAAACGTTTCACTTAAGCATATGTAGGAAAATAACCTGAACTGTGCACATGAACTCAGATGTAAAAAAGACACAGATGTTTCCATATGATTCAAACTTTAGGATCTTATTTCTTTGGTAGTTCGGCTTCATTATCAATGTATGTAAAGTTTTCCCATTTAGCCTTCAGAGAGAATGACTACATTGTCTATGACGTCACATTATTTTTGAGTTACAATGCTGAACATGTTCATTGAACTATCCCCAATGTAGTGCCAGCTCTGACGTTATAATATCCTTATAATGCTCAGCACATAGCACGAAAGAAACAACTCCCATCGTTTAATGTCATTTCGTGTAACACTTCGGGGAATCTATCATTGACCTACCGGGTGATCGCCGGACGCAAAACGAGCTTAGTTAGTTAATAATACTATCTGACATTTGACATTGACTATGTTAACTCAATTTGAATCTACAATCCCAAGTGTAAGCCATACAATTTGCACAAACATGTGTGTGATATACAGGAACTATTTTAAAGATTGTTTACACAATATTACCACTCAATCTGACTCATAGATCTCATAGATACAACGCGTCTGCAGTTTGTGGTTCATAAGAACTATAGGGATTATACATTAATGATGCATTCATTGTGTTTCTTTGGCTTTAAAGGTACAGCCATTGTGTTGTTATGGGTCACATATGCCAAACATAATAAATTATGTTAATCTTTTGAGAAGAACTGACTCCAACCATAAATTGGCATGTTGATGATAGTTGACTCAGTAAACATACAATATAAAGGTAAAAGTGTCGATTTCTGATCGAAAATCGGACAATGCACCGCTTGTAGCGCGCGTCAATTAGTCAAATGTAATTTTGGAAATTTTGTTTATCCCAGACAAACAGGCAACTTTGGGTTTATAATGTTAAAGAGGTGTTATAACTACTGTGCATGAAAATGGCATGTGTACAGTTTTGGTTTCTGGACATATATAAGGATGTTACTCAATTTGAATTATTAGGCATTAAACTGGTAAAAAGCTTAGACAAATGTATGGAACTCTTCATTTAGCTAAGAGCATAATGAGTTTGAATGGCGAATGACGAATGACGAATAACGAAAAGCGAACAAAATTGCTATTCGTCATTCAAAGGCGAAAGGCAAAAAAACAGAGATAACTTTTGCTATTTTATATTCTCAATAATTAAAACTAAGTGTTATTTTGGATCAAAGTGTGATTTATAGAACAAATTTTAATGTTTTGAACACACATTTTGATTCAAAGTTAGGTCCTCTTTGTTCTGAGTTTGTCCATTCTAGGGAGAAAGTCTTCTCACAAATTCAGATTGCTCCCAGAGCAAATCCCCAGGTTATAATTGGTGATAAAATGAAATATCATCTTAAAATATTTGATTATTGGGCATGAAACTGGTAAAAAGCTAAGAGAAATGTATGGAACTTTCCTCATTTACCTAAGAGCATAATGAGTTTGAATGGTGAATGGCAAATGACGCACAACGAAAAGCGAAAACAAAAATTGCTATTCTTCATTCAAAGGCGAAAGGCGAAAAAAAAGTTTGAAAAGCAAACAGAAATAACTTTTGCTATTTTATTTTCTAAATTATTACAACTAAGAGTTATTTGGGATCAAAGAGTGATTAATAGAAAATAATCAAAAGTTTTGTTAAAAAATATTATTAAAAGTTAGGTCCTAGTTGTTCTGAGCTTTTCCATTCTAGGGGGAATGTATTCCCACTAATTCAGACTGCTCCCAGAGCAAATCCTCGGGCTTTAATTGGTGTTAAAATAAAATATTTGATTAAATATTTCATAAGTAGGCATCAAACATGTTAAAAGCTCAGAGAATGTAGGGAACTGATCTCATTTACCTAAGAGAGCAATGAGTTTGAATGGCGAATGACGAATAACGAAAACCGAACAAATTTGCTATTCGTCATTCAAAGGCGAAAGGCGAAAAAAAGTTTGAAAAGCATACAGAAATAACTCTTGCTTTTTTTTGTTCTAAATAAATAAAAGTAAGTGTTATTTGGGATCAAATCTTTATTCAAAGAAAAATATTTAAATGTTTTACACATACATTATTATTCAAAGTTCAGTCCTAGTTGTTCTGAGCTTTTCCATTCTAGGGGGAAAGTCTTCCAACTAATTCAGACTGCTCCCACAGCAAATCCTTGGTCTTTAATTGGTGATAAAATAAAAAAATTGATTAAAATATTTAATAATTTGGCATCAAACTGGTAAAAAGCTTAGAGAAATATATATGGAATTGATCTCATTTACCTAAGAGAGTATTGAGTTTGAATGGCGAAAGGTGAATGACAATTGACGAATAACGAAAACCGAACAAATTTGCTATTCGTTATTCAAAGGCGAAAGGCGAAAAAAAGGTTTGAATGGCAAACAGAAATAACTTTTGCTATTTTTTGTTCTAAATAAATAAAAGTAAGTGTTATTTGGGATCAAATCTTTATTTAAAGAAAAATATTTTAATGTTTTACACATACAGTATTATTCAAAGTTAAGTCCTAGTTGTTCTGAGCTTTTCCATTCTAGGGGGAAAGTCTTCCCACTAATTCAGATTGCTCCTAGAGCAAATCCTGGGTCTTCAATTGGTGATAAAATAAAATATTTGATTAAAATATTTAATAATTTGGCATCAAACTGGTAAAAAGCTTAGAGAAATATATATGGAATTGATCTCATTTACCGAAGAGAGTATTGAGTTTGAATGGCGAAAGGCGAATGACGAATTACGAATAACGAAAAGCGAACAAATTTGCTATTCGTCATTCAAAGGCGAAAGGCAAAAAAAAAGTTTGAAAGGCAAACAGAAATTGCTTTTGCTATTTTTTGTTCTAAATAAATAAAAGAAAGTGTTATTTGGGATCAAATCTTTATTTAAAGAATAATATTTAAAGGTTGTACACATACATTATTATTCAAAGTGAAGTCCTAGTTGTTCTGAGCTTTTCCGTTTTACGGGGGTAAGTCTTCCCACTAATTCAGATTGCTCCCATAGCAAATCGTGGGTCTTTAATTGGTGATAAAATAAACTATTTGATTAAAATATTTAATAATTTTGCATCAAACTGGTAAAAAGCTTTCAGAAATATATGGAGCTGATCTCATTTAACTAAGAGAGTAATGATTTTGAATGGCGAATGACCAATAATGAAAAATGAAAATAAAAAAGCAGAAACATTTGCTATTATTGTGAAAGATGAATAGGAAATAAATTATCTTTTCGTCATTCATTTTTTACCACAGTACGAAAGACAAATAGCAAATAAATTTGCTTTTCGTCATTCATTTATCACGTCAGTATGAAAGACGAACAGCAAATAAATTTGCTTTTCGTCATTCAAATATGTGAACAATATGAAAGGCGAATAGCAAATAAATTTGCTTTTCGTCATTCAAATATGTGAACAAAATGAAAGACTTAATAGCAAATAAATGTGCTTTTCGTCATTCGAATGACGAATGACGAATAATGAATAACAGTCTAAATTCTGGTTGCCGAATTATCACTAGAAATATCTTTCATCTCTCACATGACAAATCGGAAAATATTTTCATATTACAGCAAGTCATTTCAAAGACATCAACTTTCAAGATTAGCGTGAGCCAATGAATGCTTTAATGTACACTGCAAGAACAAGGATTCACAAGGCTTTCAAACTGACAGCTCAGAAAGTGAATGTCTGTGCAATGTTCCAGTTGACCACAATACTTGGCGAGTATAAAATGGATTTTGAATGTATTTCATAGACACGTCTTTTGTAAACATGTACTCAAAATTGTATACAACAGAGTATGATACTTTTATTTCGATGTCTGTTCAAATATTCAGGGGGTGCTTCAATCGCTTTTTCAAGATGTATTTTGGCAAAAATGTTTGGTAGTTGTAAGGAACATTTTGAAATAAATGTATAAAGGTTATTGCAGTTATGATTGCGTCCGCTCAAAGTGAAAAATGTCCGTAGATTGGCGATTTAGGGTGGTATACGAGTTTCTGTCAGTTTGCCCTAATGTCCTTCCAAAATGCTTTCGTTTCCGGGCTATATCTCAAAAACTGTTAAATATTTTCATTACACTTGTTATGTGGTTAAAATTGATGGACTTTTTCATTTTGCTATTTAGGTTATTTTGATTTTTATATATTTTCTGGTTACCATGGTAAAAAATTTAACTTAGTGACATTTTCCTATCTTAAAGTCTGTGCAGTATTTCTTTTACGAAACTTTGTGCGTGATTAGACCTAGTGGTGGAGTGGTTCCTTTTCCTACTTTGATTATTCTTATTTTTATATTTGTTTCTGGTTTTCTGGAAATAGTACCAGTCTTTTGCTACTTGGAGGTCGACTCCATTACACCATTGCACTTTCAATATTCATTGAAAGAACATTTTAATTTGAGAAATATCCGACTTTGAATTTCTGAAATCGACGCTGAATTTACTTACGGGTTTTTAATAACACCCCTTAATTAGTAACGACTGATTTTTCCCCCATAGAAACACTTTATCAAAGAGTCCATAAAGGGACATAAACAAAGATGCTAAAAAAAGAACCCATATATATGGGAACAAGTTCATTTATTCTAATATTTTAACCTTTTTGGATTGTCTTCTTTTGGGTTGTCTCTGCCATATGTGGCATATAAGTCTTAGATGACTAAGTTGGATCCAAAGCTGGATCGGGGGACATCACATTGCATCTCATGCACGTATTTCGTCATCAATACAATGTTGATATTTTTAAAACAATTTGATATTACATCTGTTGCAATTAGTATTTCTAGTGTTGATGCATACTTATTTGAAATAATTTCTAAGTCAGCCATAACCTTTTCGAATAATCTTGGTGAATGAACATAATGTTTTATCTAAGGTATAAGTCGTTCCAAATTTTAACTCATACTTTCTTTATCAAATTTATGAATAGGGTTTCAGCATGAACATGTTGACGGAGTTGTTCATGTGTTTATTTTTTATTATTCTATCTATATTGCCATAGTTTTCTCGCAAAATTAGTTAGCAAGTCTAGCTCCTGATCCACTAAGAATAAATTTCGAATCGTCAACATTTAAAAAAATTGCATATCTATAAGTGTCAATGTCCTTTATGATTTTATTCTATCTAATTGCATTTCTAATCCTGATCAAAGCTGGCATCTTGGTCTTCGTTCCAATGGTATTTAGCTCTTCTCGTGTGATGATACCTTATGGTAAAAAAATGTGTCAAGCCTACTGCATTACGGCAGGCTGTTATCAAAACTTCACATTTGAAGATCTGTCCTGCCATGTGAATTTTAACAAAAACAGCAGGAACCGTAAAAAACATGAAGTTTTCTGGAGATTAGACCATACAAAGGTAAGAATTGGCTTATTCAGAGATGTCATCATCATACCCTATTGATTGTGGAAAACGTCAAATGTAGAATGAACGGACAAGTTAAGTACTTTGAAGTAAACAAGATAATTATTGTCTATCCACGTAAACATGCTTATTGAATCCGATGCTACAACACATGCTGCCCTATAACAGGCTAGTTGTGACAGCAGTGACAGCTGATTCTATGTTGTTGTCATTTATGATAATGTCAAATATGATGATATGAGCACGAGAAATGCGGAACAAAAGCAGTAGTCACACTGGTGTTCATAAAGATGAGCTTTCTTGTTTATCCTACATCTAACTCAGTAAGATTGAGAGTGGGAGTTAGAGATGTTACTGTACACTTAATGACGCGAATGAATATGGTATTTATTCTTCAAAATATTTGACAATTTGCTGTGCTATCTTGTTAAGAAAAACAATTAAATATAACGGGAAAGACATGAGGTATTAGTTATAATTTCAACAATTTCCTTTCATGTGTTCCAGTTCACCACAAGCTTGAGGAAAACTATTTCTATCAGGCCACAGAACAAGAGACAGGATCAGTGTAAGCTAGTTTATAAAATATTCAATTATCTAATTTATTGATTACTTTATTATTATTTATTTAGTTTATTGTATACTTTAGTTATTAGTATAAGATTGTGTCTAATATATGTTTTACAAATTACACTTCTTGACAATTTAAAATTTTGATTTTCAAAATCATTCAAAAGAATCTTATTCTTCCATTAGATAGTTTAGAAGTTTTCTGATGGTAACAATGACTTATTTCCGAATTTTGAATAGATTAAGCCTTACCAGTGTTGTGCTCCCCACTCGTTCTTAATTTTACTTTTGAGATCTGATGCCTTAAGGAGGTTCCTAGCAATAATCAAAATAAATGAAGAATTGCTGTAAATTGGCATGATGCAAGCTGAAAATGTATTATTCGAGATTCAAAAAGAAAAAGTGCATGTCAGGGACCTTTTTTCCTGCAAAATGATTTTTGTTTGGTAATGACTAAAAAAAATGGCAAACTTGTTTTATTTTGTTAAGTCACTTTAAAAAAATGATAATCATTCAGAGCTATATTGTTGTTTTCTTTCATAAATGAAATGTTATTAGACTAGAAAAGTGATAAAATACAATGTCAACGATGGATTCTGCATGAATAACTTGAATAAGTCCTGTTCAAGAATGAAAATAAATGAAAAATAATTCAAACATGATAAAACTTGTGGAAAACCTACCGCTGAAGAATAATAGAAAATATAAAAATAAAATTTCACGGACCTTTTTTGTGAGTAATTTGATGCTGAAGTTGAATATTTATAAAAATATTGGCAAAGGGAGATGACTATTCACTGGAAAATTAATATTTTATTACATAATTCATTTTATAAGGTTGCAGAGCTGATACATTTCATTTCACACAACCATAATACTATTACCTTTCTTTCTTAGTATTCAAAGGTAATTTGATTGTTAATGTTTCTCACAACACATGAAAAGTATTGACAAAGGGAGATAACCCTTCACTGGAAAATTTTATTTTTTATTACATAATTCATTTATATAAGGTTGAAGAGCAGAATTTGTTTTACCATAGAACATAATTTATTAAACACAACCATAATACCACTACCTTTTTTTGTTAGTATCCAAATGTTATTTGATTTTTAATGTTTCTCACAACACACTGTTGATGAAAAATGTACCTGAGCTATTTACTTCTGAAAGCGAAAATCTGACAATTGGAGATGTGCGTGGGCAATTGTTACGATCCTCTTTAAGAGTGTTTCGAGACAGTAAATTTTAGCCCTTTTGCCTTTAGATTTTGAAAAAAATTATTTCTATTCATTTCTTCTTATTGATTCGAACGTATATCCAATGGACAAATAAATTAAAGGAACCTTCCTCTGATATGTAACATCACCCCCTGGGACCCTGTACTGCAGGCCTCCAGTGATAGCGATTTTGTACAGCGAGAGATGCAGTGATAGTGATCGAATTTGCAAGTATATTTGCTGTATGTGCAGCTGTAAAGCAACATATGGGTAATACACAGAACATGATTATGACTGATAGCATGCTGAATCTATGGCCCATTCATAAGTGTATTTACTTTAACCTTTTAATAATAATAATAATAATACTAATAAAAATAATATGTCATCTTGTATAGCGCACTTATCAAACTACTCAGCAGTTTCTCAAAGCGCTGACATTATTACCCTGACGGAATTGTATTTCGGAGCAGCAATAAGCGCTTCACAAAACCAACCGTTAATTCAGGTACCAAATTATACAGCTGTGTGGACTGAGTGCAATGTGGATAAAGTGACTTGCCCAAGGACACAACACAGAGAGAGACCCAGGCTACAAATTGTAGGTGCCTCCACCGGGAATCGAACCCGGGTCGTTGGCGTGAGAGGCCAGCATGCTAACCACTACACCACTGTAATGATGCATATGTTTGTGGTCATGTGGTTTAATTAGTCGTGGCCGTCACAATAAAACCTTATTTGAATACGTATGCAAATACTACGCACCATATCGACCAAATTATAGAATTAACACAAACTTTATTCTTCAGAAACCACATTGTATAACTTTGGGAGTAGATAAGGTAGTGGTGTGTTTGAGTCTGCGGCAGATCCGCTGTGGCAGTTAGCATTGAGCTTGCCAGAGATCGCTTCGTTTAATTGAGCCTGCCACAATGACCTACCTGGCTCGACTAGATAGCCCTACCTGTGAGAGCTAACCTGACCTGTGGATCTTATTTATTAGAATCTATTTTTGACTTCAACCGTATTTACAAGGAGGGGACCTGACCCGACGGAAGATATGAATAATGGAAATAAGACGATGCATTTCGACTATGTGAATATTGTATTCTGTGTTGATTTAATTGGACGTACAATGAGTTATTATCGAAGGAAAATAAATTCTTATGATGGTTTCAGGACCACTTCATATCCTTAAAGGGGCAGTAGCACGTTTTTTCGCTCAAAAAAGTCAATGAAATGTATTTGAAAAATAATGTCACCAATGATAAAACATTCTTATTACTTCGGAAAATCAAGTTACAAAATGAGTGTACATGGTTCCATAAAGCCATGGGAATCGTTTTTGTCATTCAAAATAATAAAATGTGTTCACAATAAAATGGCTGCCATGCACTAATAATTGGTTTGTGTAATAAGATGTTTAACCCTTTAAAGTAAATGTAAATGACATAAATTACCATTATAAATGGGAAATTTGAAAACATAAAATTTGTAAAAATGTGCGACTGCCCCTTTAAAATAAAGTAGATGTTTTTAATTGAAGTAATTATACATTCAATACCAAACCTAATTTCATGGGGTTTTGCTTTTGGGTTTTTAAATTGTTTTTATTCATTATTATGATCGAGAACAAATTGACAAATTTCAAGACTATGTGAAATATTGTATTCTGTGTTGATGTTGATGATGATGATGTAGACATATAGTCAAGATATCTTTGGTGGTTGAGATTAGCCATCCACGATATCTCTATCACATGTGCAATCCCCTATGACCTAAAAAATTATCTATTTTTTAAAATCAATGACCTACAGTGTTGATAGCCACTATATTTACACATGGTCAACATCACTGACCCCGGGAGGTATTTCATTGATAAGGGACTATCAACAACAAGTTACTCTGTGAACTATAATCGGGGCAAGCCATATCTATACATATTTGTCTGTCTGTCCCAATAAAACGTTGCGATATTTTGAATTTAAGTCATGACTTATAGTATTGAGGTTCATTCCAGATGAAAGGAAAAGACATATCCGTTTATCTGTACTTGTTGCCTCCTCCAATGAAGTGTTAAATGTCCCCATGAGTACATTTTCTAACCCTTCGGCTCCCCTCTTCTTGTTCCGAGTCGATGGTGAGATCAAGACACTGGTGTACTCAAGGAGATTGCAGAAAATAGTACTTGGCACAACCAAACCAAACAGTCTACTTGCGTTTCATGTTGACATCACGGGGTCCCAGCAAATAAAACTTCGTGCAAACAGATCATACAGAGTGAACACGCAAAACAACCCTATAACCCTTTTTCGTGACTACAGCCTTAACTGT
Source organism: Gibbula magus (assembly GCA_936450465.1). Taxonomy (NCBI): domain Eukaryota; kingdom Metazoa; phylum Mollusca; class Gastropoda; order Trochida; family Trochidae; genus Gibbula; species Gibbula magus. Next base: position 18,059,458 of record OW388292.1, read on the forward strand.
ATGTCGATTGACGACGAAATAGATACAGTTTTTATTGGTAGACGTGAAGGAATTCATAAATTTATTCTAACTAGTCTAAACATGTCGAGTAGAATTATTGCCAAAATGGTATTTGCTCTGGCGCTAGACCCACAACAAAACATCATCTACTGGGCCGGTTCAAAGGGCATCATGTCATCTACCTACGATGGTATAAACATCACACTAATAAGGAAGATATTTCAAGTGAAATCAATGCATTTCTACCAACAGGAGAGAAGTTTATTTTATTTGAATGAAGGACTAATAAAATCTATTCCGCCAAATGTTGCTAAACGCATTTCTCCCTTCAGTAAAGTTTTACAATTTTCATGTTACAAGCATTTGATTATAGTTATCATTACTCCCAATTTACACGTTTTTAACAGAAACAGTAGTTCACTTTCAATGATTACGGTTCCAAAAGTGTCCACTATGTATCTTATGGAGCGTCCGTAGTCCCCGTTCTTTCGATAAATAAATATCCAATTGATTGAATGCTTCAATGTTGACGGAATCATTGCAACATTTGGGATGGCACTCGATGGTTGAAACACACCTGATTAAATAATGAGAACAGCTTTGTTTTACTCAGTTCTTTCATCCTCATTTTGCGCCATATCATTCAATTTGTGACTGTTGTGATTGTGAATGCAGACAATGCTCCATCACTCACTGAATGTCACGGGTTATGCTGTGGAAATGCTTTGAGGTCGATAAGCATATTCAATAGTCCCTTACTCAGATATATAATCACTGAAAAATCTCAATGATTCACTACTAGTCAAATTCATCGAGAATTACGGGGAAAATTTTATCCAATTGTGTAAGAAAACTGGACTAAACATTACTGACGATGGTCGAGGCCACAACAAGGACTGTAGGACACTAACGCGCAAGGATGCAATCAATGTGTCTTGAAAACACTTCTTCGTCTTCGTCTTTTTCCACATTGATGATTGAGAAAGATTTCGATCCAGTGTACTGGGACGTACATTGCAGTGTGCCATTTTCTTTTTGGTGAAGGATCTCCTTACATGTACTCGTACATGAAATAGCAGTGTGCAAAAAAGTACACAAGGTACAAATGTAAATAAGTGTGATAATACTAATCGTCGTAATTTTGTAAATAATATTAATATATTTTGTAAACTGGCTGTGTACATACTGTGTAAATGGAAAATGTTTGACTGATAATGTTTAATCATCGTTACTTGTGTTAGTACTGATTTGTCAAACGTCGTTTATTTGTGCTGCTAGGAACACATTTGTGCTTCGACTAAAGTTAACACAATAAACTCCTAATAAACATAATAAACTCTGTTTAACAATACGTGTAGAGCCATGAGGCGTAATTACCACCTTTCAAAACGTGCTTTTGGACACTGTCAGTAGTAAGTAGAAAGTGGTAAGAAGTAATTCAAATGGTTTAAAGTGTTTAAAGGAAGGCAAAAATTACAGAAAAATATCAGAGAGTTCATGTAGGGTTTAAACTAAAGTGCGTTGAAAACATATAAAATTAACATAGTAACGATCCAAAATATTGTTGGAAAACTAAATCTGAAAAGGCATTTAGTATTGTCTAGGATCAATCCTATTGAAGCCAATCAGAAGAAAGGTCACATTTGGTGTCAAGGCCAACCTGACCGCCTGTATCACTGGGACAAGTCAAATCGTGTAACGTAGTGGTGCTTAATTATGCTCCGATTTTAGTCAGATTGTGATGAGGATACGCTGTTTGATTATTTCAAAGTTTTGCGTGCATGCCAACTATGCGATGTTGAGTGTGAGGTCTCATGAACGCTTGTTACAATAATCCACTTTGAAATTCTGTAATTATTGACAAGATTTCTTTGGTTGTCCTTTGCCTTAAACAAATTTTGAAGGTTAGATAACACAATAAACAAGTATATTAAGTCCTATATTTGTGTCATCACACCTGTATATGTGTATGATAAAGCAAAATGACCTCAAGCATACATTTAATTTTCGGCTATTCTCGATTTGAAACAGTGTTTTTTTAGTGTCAGTTATCGGTGTTCAAACCAAAACCAAGACCGTAGTTATAAGACTGACTAACGAACCCATATAATCACCTCATCAACCGTGGTGCAGGGATATGAAAATTAATAATCATATGTCATGTTGTTGACGACAGATTTCTCTAGTGATTCATGTATTTTGAAAAAAAATATTTGAAACACTAACATACTAGACGGCTCTTTAATCAGTATAGAATCCATATTGTAAAATTGTTGATTTTAGCAACGCCTTACATATTGTGTGTCGTCGTTGTCTATAGCGTGATTGTTTTGATAATGGTATTTAATTTCATAAAAACACGTGTTACCGAATGTTTTCCCGTTTAATGCTTGTGTTAGACAAGGTGAAACCCGTTCTAAATTTCTGTTTGCTCTTTATATAATATAAGTATCCTCAGTATTATTATTATTATGTTCTTAAATTATTGGTAACTTACGTTTTACGCTAACATTAAGTACTCCCGTCTGAATCCCATTCTGATTTGAAACTCTGTTTTGAAGCTTTTGATGCTTTTATTATTTGCAAGAGGAATTAGACACAATAATTATAGTTATAGTTGTATTCTCTTAATACTGTTTTGATGTATTATGCACAAGCACTGGTCGCTTCTGTAAGGCAATAAAACGACTTAATGAACAATATTCACGTGCAATGCTTTTCTATATTTAGAAAACTCGCTTGGAATGATTGTTGATTGTCAACTTACACTTTCCAATAAACTTGGTATGCCAACATTATTATATGACAGTTACATATGGGGCTATGAAAACACAATCAACTAAAACACAATCAACTAAGAAAGCAGTCAGTTTCATTTTAAAAAACAATAATATTTTGAAGGATAAACCATCAACTCAAGATTTTATGGTTTACGGGGAACTTGGAAGACACCAACTAAGTAGTACAATCAAATAGAAAATGTTAACGTATCGGTCGAAACAATTGCTTTCTCAAGGTAAATTATCATTTAATCATTGTCGTTTAATGCCAAATTCTCATAAATAATAGAAATCAAATTTATATGATAAACTATAGGGTATCATATATAGTTACATTTGGTAAATACAATATATCAAAGCAATCATTGGTTGAGAAGTGAGAAGATAATTTACTATGAAATTCATGAATAGTATCGTTATCTAGCTCGCTTTCGCTCGTTATAAGTATCCGACCACTCACTCATTTCATAGATATGCTGTTAAACAGGATATCTTTAGTAATCTCTATTACATACAATATATGTTGTATTACTATTCATGTAAATTTCTCCACTCTGCGTAATTTGAATATCTTCAGAGAATAAACTTTGACTTGAGTTTGGTAGCCTTGTTGTGTTTCTGTCTGTTGGAGGTCGGGGGTGGTAAGGACTGGCTGTGTGATTGGAGGCGACTGGCCGATGCCGGGTCTTTGTTAATACATGCAGAGTGTCGTCAACACTGTTCAATAGGGGTCGGTAATTGTGAATGGGGATATCATGCTTTATCACCCAAAACTGTGTTCCACAGGAGATATCGCTTGTGTGAGATCAAGCGATATCTCCTAGGAGATATCATTTTGTCAGTAGATTTTGCACAATGCCCTGTCACCGTCAACTACATGACATCACAATGCTTTTACATCATCAAGTAATGACATCACAATGCTATGACGTTATAATCATGATGACGTCACAATGCTATGACCTCGCCGCACTGGAAGTCAAATGGCAGAGATGTGCTCACTATTTTCCCTTAAACGTAATAAGAATGATTTTGAAAGATAAATAGAATCTCACTGATAAAAGCAAGCCGCGGATATTATTAACTTTTATCAACTCGTGTTGATATATTTGATATCAGAGGACACTTGGGTGAGATTCTCTATGTGGGAACAATAAGATTCTGGTTAACTGGTGCAGAGAGGGGATAAGCTAGACGTTAGGATTCGTATTTTGTGGTTGAGGCTATAGATATCCCTGGTTGGGTGAATAGAGATGATTTAAGACATAGAAGACGAGTTGACGTTCTTTATCGTTGAAAAAAACATAGCAGGGAGCATAAAACACGAAGGGCGGTTTTATTCTACGATAAAGTACAACAAGGAGTCTTCTATTTCTTATATGAGATGCCCTTAAACGGTTACTCGCTTTATATACAAATTCCTCCCGTCATAGAACACATTCACTAGCATTGAACAATCAAAGTGACTTAACATATGACGTCATTTGCCAAGCGACGCTCAAACTGACATCTAAAATCACGAGCATGTTTTATTGTCTCATAAAGCACGCCGTCGGTCCCTTTGACCGCCTGTGTTTTATTGCCGTGGGTATCTTATATTAGGATTTAGTACATGGTATTGGAGCAGGTCATTGCGTGGGAACTGAGGATGGGAGTTGGACTAATATGGTGTCTAGAATGTCATTGATGGCGTGTGCCTGGACGTGGGTACTACTGGGAACACAGAGAAGAGGCCCATATAACCGGGACGTCTGGAGTATATCTGGGACTGAGGAACTAGGAATATAAATATACCTAAGTGACTCGTGGTTGGATTTCTATAGGTAAATATGTTCGATTTGCTCATTAACTACATACTGTATGGTTTTAAAAATAAACGAAGTCTGATGTAACACGAAATGGACGTCAATTCTGAAAAGGCCAACCACTCACGACAGATGACAACAATGTCAACAGCAAAGAAGGCACTAGGATTGTTGGCGAAGTAGGTGTACATAATTTTTCACAGCAATATACATACCTCGTAACATAGCGGAAACTAAAAAAAATGGAAATATGGACCATTCATCTCAAAATGAGTGATGACCTTGAAAGCACAAAAATACAGCGATGAAGTTTGACAGGTCTACACGCACGATAATATTGCCTCAAACACCTCAACTGACAAAGTACTTTTTGTATAACGCTAACCTCATTTTTTTGCCAAAATGGTCTCCCGAAATGAATCAGATAAACACTTATGAGACTTCCTTAATCGATAAATCAGAACACTTCCAATGCCACCTATCATCAATTAAAAACTGAAAAATGACTGCAACAGATATTGCGATGGTGGTCACACTCATTACCAATTTAACATTCAAGAACACTCGAAAAATCACAACTTGTTGGTTTGTGTGAAACTACGGATTCTGATATAACATGAAGTTTTTTTCCATATATGTTTCTCAATTCTTGTCATTCCAATTTTCCCAATTCAATTCCCCTCAAAGAATATATGAGAAGAGTCTATATCTCTTACATCATCTTGCCCTTTGTATCCATAACTGTGAACATTCAATTCATCATTTTTCGTTACAAGTCCTCATTAGAGAGAGTTATGCCAAACGATGTATTTTTATACTAAAAGTTTCTACCTCAATCAGTTGTGATTTTTTGAAAACATTTAAATATAATTCATACATTCACCATGGCATGTTTATTCTTTTGTTTAATGTCGGAGTGGTATGCATACAAGCTTGTGCTTGTTACCAACCCAGCTCCTAGCGTTCTATCGGGGCATTTTTTGTGGAAACGAAATTCGGAGGATATTCCTGTTTACACATATATGTTATTATTACATGATTAAAACACAGTGAAATTGAAAGATACTAATGAAGGTAACATTTTGATGACTTTGTGTTTCACAACTTGATAAACACAAGCGCACATTTGTTGAAAAATAAAACAATAAGAACTGAAGCCATTCATTGGGAAAACTTCGCTACAGCATAACAGCAACTTGTTTATTACTTTTATTACATGTTATGTGTTACTATGTGAATACTCTATCAGTGTATGTCTTTAGTTATCAAAAACTTGCAAAATTGTGTACAATATAGCGTGTTTTCATTTCGCGTAATGAAAAATATCCAATATGGCGACAGAACCCTACTTACTTTGAAGTTTCAGTCTTTGTCATCGTTTATATTTGTGTCACATGTCAAAATCCTAAGGCCATTTTCATATAGAATACTAAACGATGTCCCGTTTGATAACATGTTTATTAAATGAGTGGATGGTTTGGTATTTTAACGAGCGAAAGCGAGTTAAATACCTATGCCATTCACGAGTTTCATAAACATGTTATCGAACGGGACCGAGTTTACTATTTTATTTATTACTCAATGATGTAAATAGCGTTGAATTGCAAGAAAATCGTTTTTAGTGACGCTCACTTGCATATAGGCCACCCGCTATTCCAGTCGCGCGGCTAACATTGTGACGTCAACCAAAAACGACTATGACGTCACGCGCTGATTATGACGTTACGGCAGCACGCGGTGGTATCATACATGTGTGTAACCAACTCATTGTTATCTAATGAGTGATCTCACCACGTTTGAGTAATAAAAAGTATTTACTAAATTGAATACTTCTCTATTGAAAGAGTTGCCGCTAATGGCTGCAATACTGCCGAAGCGGCGTTAAACAATAACTCACTCACTCACTATTGAAAGAGTGGAGACTAAGGACGCCCCAAAAACACATATATAGTAGTAACCGAACTACTGGTTCTGTTGAGAACGTGTAAATGTGGAGTTACAATAATATTTATCAAATGCTTTTAACATAAAAAATGTAAAACTTTACTAAAGGGAGAAATGCATTAAGAAACATTTGGCGTAATAGATTCTATTAGTCTTTCATATATTCCTACCATATTCAATCGTATCATTCACTGACTGCGATGAATCCTTCAACATTGGAGCATTCAATCAATTTAATATTTATTAATTGAAAGAACGGGGACTACGGACGCTTTATAAGATACATAGTGGTAACTTTTGGAACTTTAATCATTGAAAGCGAACTAATGTTTATGTTAAAAACTTGTAATTGGCGAGTAATGATAACAATTATCAAATGCTTGTAACATAAAAATTGTAAAACTTGACTGAAGGGAGAAATGTGTTTAGCAACATTTGGCGGAATCGATTGTATTAGTAAATCATACAAATAAAATAAACTTCCCTCCTGTTGGTAGAAATGCATTGATTTCACATGAAGTATCTTCCTTATTAGTGTGATATGTTTACCATCGTACGTAGATGACATCATGCCCTTTGGACAGGCCCAGTAGATGATATTTTGTTGTGGGTTAAGTGCCATAGCATACGCCATAGTGGCAATAATTCTATTCGACATGTTTAGACTATTTAGTGTAAGTTTAACAATTCCATTACGTCTACCAATAAACAATGTATCGATTTCGTCGTCAATCGCCAGGCAATTAAGAGGATAGTCATGGAAAAGGGTTATAGATTTGTTTTCATTGTATCTAAGTTTGCCGGTTGATCTTTTTGCATCAAGTTTTATTTGTTTGGACCTCATGTCAGCATGAAATACAAGCACACTGTGTGGTTGGGTTGTACCGAGTATTATTTTCTGGAATCTCCTGGAGTACACCAGTGCCTTGATCTCACCATCGACTCGGAACAACAGGTGCTTGCTGACAGGGAATCCGTAAGGATTCAACAGAACTTCCCACATCTCATTAGAGGAGGCAAGGAGTACAGACAATTTGGTTGGTCTCTTGCCTTCATCTGAAGTAAAAAAAAAGCTGTAAAACATATGAAATTTAGATAATGAACAAGTGCGATGTTGGAAAAAAACACTATACGTAATATAACAAGTTCTTGTGCGCACTTTAGACAGAAAACAAATCGATAATTGTACATTTCCAAAATTTGCAAAATGGCAGATTGCGTGATCCGAAGTATATCAATTTTCGGTTCTCTCGACGTTTCATCTAAGGAAAAGACCATGACAACTGAATCGTAAAATTACCATGCTATCTCAATGATGATACCTGTGAAATTACGAAGATTTTGATGATCAGTAAAAAAGGGATTGTTTTTAGATTTTTGTATTAACTAACTCCAAGATACCTCACACGAGATCTGACTATCAAATTATGAACAGGAATGGGGAAACACTCTTTGGTTTTTTTCTTCGGTTACAATGCTCTTTATATTGGTATATTGTTTCATTCACGAGGTTGAAAGTAACAGAACTTAAAATAAGAGAATATTCAGCAACGTAGATTGTATATTTTGTATATTTTGTATATTTTATCGATTTTGATCGATTTTAAGTTGGAACAATGAATGATTTCTTCTAATTGAACATGATACAATGTGATAATGTGAAATGTTAAAATGATAAGGTAGTATCTAAAAAGTAAACAAAAACGTAAATAATTTGAATGGCATAAGCACGATCTTACATTGATTCTTCCTCTTGCTCTGTGACCTGCTTGACATATTCTTCCTCTTCGGGCTGGTATTGAGCTGGTGCACCTGAAATAACATTGTTGCAATGTATGTGATGAAGGTCACTGTCATAGGCGGATCCATGGGTGATGGGGTCAAGTGGGTTAAGTGTTTTGAGGAGCGACTACAACTTTTATCTGATACAATAAGACACAAATCTCATATTCTACTTTTAAAGAGCATACACTAACATTCTACCTTAGAAATTACCTCTCCTAATATAGTTGAGTAAGATTTGGAAAAAAACCGAAAAGAGTTCAATTTTAGGATATTCGATATCATCACTATAATTTTGTGGGTTTATATGCGATATTAACTCATGTTTAGTAATTATTATCTCTGCATACGGTTAAACGTATTTGACTAAATAAATCAATCGAATGTGACGTTACTGCATAGTCACAGAATACTAAGTATTACAAGAGTACATGAATATACAATCATTACAAGACTATAAAACGCATGGCGCATTTCCATAATCAGTTGGTTGTGAGATTGACTCCACTTATATAACCAATTCTTACCTTTGTATGACCTGATCTTCTGATAACTTCATACCCGAGACTGTTCGTGCTGTTTGTGTTACAAACCACATGGCATGAAAGATCTTCAAATGTTAATTTTTGTGAGCAGCCGGCAATAATGCAATGTGCTTGACACAGTTTTCTTCCATATGGTGTAATCAGCTGATAAGAGCTGAATACCATGGGAAGGAAGAGCAGGACACAAACTTTCATCTGGATTCGACCCTCAGACATTGCTAGACTTGCTAGCTTTTTGACTTTGCTAAATCAACTGTAAATGGTTAAGAAGTGTGATATTACTCATCAAAACACTCGTTTCTTTTATATTAATTACAAAACTCATTTATGTCTAAATTTTGAACTCTTTTAATTAATATATAATAAATAAATAAACGCATTAAATGATCTGAAATAAGGAATGTATTTGCAAAACTAGAGCCATTGGCCTCTGAAGATCATCAGGCCTTAAATAAAACATATATGAAGTTGAACATTTCTAGAATTACTTGTAAGAGATTTATATAATCTACAATTTAAGCTTTCCTGGGATTTTAGTTCTTGAAAACAAAATGAAGCATAAGCCATTTTAAAAGCTTAATATAATTCTTTATATCACAACTCACTTTGAATTAGCAAAGTATATTCCTCCAGCAAGATGCTCACTTAAAAATTACTAAGAAATTCATTTCTAAAAAATATTAAAATTAAAATTAAAATACATTGACAGTCATTGTCTGTTTTATGAACTGATTAAGATTTAACATTTAAAACATATTCCAGAAGGAAAATAATCAACCATTTGAAATCACTCTTACCACACACATCAACCATGAAAGGAAAGCTCTTACAAGGAAAGAAAATTCTCGAAAGGCAGCACATGAAACTTGGAGACACTTAAAGTAACTCTCAATTTCAATATACTCGTTTTTCATACATTGGGAAGTTTAAAATACAAGTTTCACTGCAATGGAGAAATATGCAACTCTTTAATTAATTACGACCATACTGTATGTATGTATTGGAGACATGAATCTTGGGAAATATTTTTTGAAAAATGTTTGTAATGGATAGTAGTATTGCATTTGTTGTACCATTTATTTATTTTTTATTATTGTTTAGTTGGACAGATTCTTGTCATAGATGAAAAGGGTTTGTACAAGTCTTTGGTTTAAAGACCATTTTATTAGGTGGAATTATGCAAAATGTTCATTCCAAAACTGTTTTATCTTTATGAAAATAAAACTGCAGTAATAAACGTAGTGAATATGTAGTTTACACATGAACAAAATAACATGAATAAATATATTGTGTCGTTTTTTATGAGTTTATTCTCATAATAATGAAAATTAGTAAAATCGCTAATTTGTTCCTTTTGAACATGTTCAGACTAAATTACTGAGTTCCTTTCAAGATAATCATTTCAGGAATTCCCAAGTGATGTTTATTTCTCGAGTTGGAACAACACAAATTATGGACGTAAAAGTTTACTTAGACAACGCGATTTAAAACTCCTAAAAGACTCCAACAGAGTATAATCTAACTAACAAGGATTGATGTCACATCAGACATTTAAATAGCGTACTTGATATCTCCCTGTAGCTATTGAAACTAGCACCATGATAAATGGGAATCATCTTAGAGTTCAAGTTTCAACACATCAGTTAATATCATAACTCCTCGAGATTAAGTTTTCTGTGAGTGAAATGTTTTCTAGATTAGACATGGCAGATATATTCGGAAGATTGATTAACTTTATATTTTTAAATGGAACATGATACTGCACTGTACATTTTCTTAAATTCATAAAGGTATCCATAAAAGGTATTAATATATCAATAGAGAATACTAAACGTACTTCCATGAAGAACCATTTTCATTAAAAGAATTAATGATTTGGTAACCATCGATCAAAAGGATTGTGACGTGAAAACTGCTAACTTTTGTGACGTCATACACGTAGTGGTTTTACATTAGTCTAATGTTGCAATATAAATATTATCCTGCGTATTTTCCAAGGGCCGAGAATAGGTAAAACTATATATGTCAATATAAGATACCCACAGAAGTAAGCATAGGCGGTCAATAGGACCGACAATGTGCTTTATGACACATAATTATACCTATTTTAAAGTTGTAAGAATTCCATTGGTCAGTACACACCACGTGATAAAAAATTATACATTTGTACATTGACCCCCTCTACAATTGACGAGGTCAGTTTTGTAACATAAATTTCTGTCACTGACCTGAGATATTGACTCGTCACGTGATTTGTGTCACGTGACTGTTTTGACTTTTTTTGTCGCTGATTTTGTAATGAGGTAATATTTTCGATTTACCGGTATGGCTATGTGTTGATTGCAATATTTAAAATGTTAAATACAAAAGTCTGAAGAAAAAATAATTTCGGTATAATAAAACACTTAATTACTCATGGTGAGCTCATAAAGTGAAATACTCGGCGGTTTGACCTGCGGTCTTGGTCAGGTCAAACCGCCTCGGGAGTCAGGTCTCGAGTCCTTGTATTTCACATAATGACCTCACCATGAGTAATTAAGTATCTAATAAAACATGCTCGTGATTTAATACGTCAATTTAAACGTCAATCGTACACGTTTGAGTAAATAATAAACAACCAACGAAAAATTCTGTATTCTGAATCAGTATTCACACTGTAGGTGCAACTTACATCCTATAAAGGAAATACATTATCACTTACTAGCATTATTACTTACAGAAGCCATATTGTCCTAGAGAAGCTCTGCAGTTTACTATCTGACGAAGGAGGGCGTTCAGTAAATTAAATGTCTTGAAGAACAGCGAAGCAAGTATTTGTTCTTTTCTTTCGAAACAAGTTTTAACTTCAACACATTTCACGGGACAAAAAGTGGTGAAATCCGCTTGCCGGATCCTTCTGGATTATTTTGGATTCTTCAGGAACTGGAGAATCCGGCAAATGGATTCCACCACTTTTTGTCCTGTGTTTATAGGATGAATAGATGCGTTTGTAAAATATCTCGGATTCATTGATATTCAACGAACATATGTTTAATTTTAAACCGAAGACGTTTCCCAGAGGTTTTAATCACCGAAATGTGTGGGTACTGAATTAATTAATCTTATTTAAACCAATGAAAAAAGGTTTTGCAGAAGATGATCGGGTTACATTTAATCGTTTCACAGATTGGTTTACACGAATCAAGGGCGGGCCGGATTTCAGTTCGATGATATGTGACAGTAACAGGAAAATTAAACCATACCTCATAAGTGATCGAGGAAGACGACTATCATATCCGTTTGTTAAAATATAAACCATCATAAATATGTGAAAATTAATGCATCGAACCAACTCCAACAAGTGTAAGATATACGCATACAATGTTTATGAGAATCTTATATTGAACGCCGGAGGAGCGACTGCGACCGATTATCTCCTTTATTTTGTTTCACACGTCAATTCAACAGTCTGACTGTAACTAATACAAGTCGACCCAAGTATGTCCTTCAGTTACAAAATAAACTTGTAAAATTCAAATTTCTTCTAGTCAATATTATTATTTGGTCGCTACAAATCTTAAATGTTAAATGTAAAATTTAGGTTCATATAATCTGCTGCCAAAGGTAAAGTGCATATTTCACTTCATAAATATTCTGTCTGAAAATTATTAGCATGTGTATTTGTTTTATACATTACTACCTTTTGAATTCGTAGTGTAAAGGATACACAACTTAGAGGTTTTAAGAAAATCCATGGAGAGAAAACGAATCTTGAAGTATAAGTTGAAAAAATGTGTTGAAACCTCAACCCTCAGATGATTCCAATTTGACATGGTGCTGATTTCTATGACCTTAGAGACGTATAACATGTACGACATTTTGAATTTCTGGTGTAAAGGAAACCTTAGTCACGATAAGTGAGTCTCTGTGAGTCCTTAAAGTGTTACATGCCACAAAATTTCTGTGACGTTTTTCACTGTTCATAATGTGAAGCTGACAAATTTTTCCCATTGTTATATATACAATATTGACCAAGGACGATGTCCGCGGTCAATATTGTCTTCTCGGGTCCACAAAAACATGGTAATGAACGAATTCATCAGTCCATAATTGTTTTATTATGTTTTTAATACAGAAAGGAAAGTAAAAGATAAAATTACAGTCAAAAGGGTAATTTGATTTGAAGAGTTAGGACTATGACGTCTCGATAACAATAGCATGACGTCATGCAACAATCGTTTGACGTCACTCAAGATAATATGTCTTTTGTTTGGACTCGGGCTGGAGTCAATATGATTTTCTGTCGACGGTCACGTGATCGCCTCTGGACTAATCAGATCGCTGGAAAAATATGCTGACATAATAACACCCTGTGTTTAGATAAAAATACAATAAAATAACGCCAACGTAGACACATAGCTATGGATCTGGAAATTATGAGAAAAAAAAGTTACAATATAAAAAATGTGTCTGTAATCAAAATAAGTGTCATCCCCTAAGTCTAAATCCTAGGACCACCTTTACCATTGGTCAAGAACAATGAGTTTTTTTAATTCAATATAGAATGTAACCTACCATTGAATAGATCGCATCGAGGTAATTCCAAATTAACGGTCAATGCACCCTTGACTAGTGGTCAAGAACAATGTTTTGTAATCCGATATAGAGTGTGATCCATTGTTGGAAAGATCTGGTCCAGACATATCCAAATGTCAGTGATGCCTTGACAGATGTTTTTTTTATTCGATGAAGAGTGTGACCCATCGTTCAATACAGACAGACAAATGTTTTAATATAGTCTCACTTCAATCAATAACATAAAAATAAACAAATATTAACTCATACAGGTAGTAAAATGAGCCACCCTGTAGAGGGTTATGAGAGACTTAAAATCTTAAAATGTATACAATTATAACCTAAAATACATGATTTTGATATTGATAACCACGTGACCTTCATACTTGTGTAAAATCACGTGACACATTGGTAACATTGCTACACATTATTAATGTTGGATATCCCATCTGTGAAAACACCTAAAATTCGCCAAAATATAACACCAGAAAAACGTGAATAACTTCTGAAATATGACAAAAGCTAGACAATGGATACCAAAGCTACACGAATCTCCCTTGTTCTTGCATTTCTAATGTCAATGTGTTGTCACATTACAGCCGAGTTGGGTAACTATAATCCAATCCCAGAACACAAAAAAACAATGGTGTTTTTGCCCCATGAAGATTTAGATCTGCTTGCGTTAGACCGCCGCAAATGCTATCTCTGAGTGACGTCATTAACGGCGACCACCATAAACCGGCGTGTCACTATGCACACGTGCACCAGAAGACCTTTAACTGATAGAGTAGAAGTTTTTCGACTGCTCAATAAACATATACTGACCGCTGAACTTTGATGTATGGCTAATGTTATTATGGCTGTGACAACGTCTGTTTGACTTACAACGTTACAGCTTCACAATAATTGGGGGGTGAGGGTACCAATAAGTGGTGGAGGTGGAAGCCAGAGTGAGTAGATTGGATTAATCATTTGTGGATTAAGCGGTTGTAAGCTGATGGGATGAAATAACCTTGATCCCTATTCATAGAGGGCTTATGTCTAACAATATGCACGGCTTCAGCAAAACGCCGGTGAGTGTAGTCATGTTTGTTGTTTTTGAGTCTTTTAACAGTGTCCCAATGGATGATGTGTTGTGGAAATTTGGTGATGTGTTCCGAAATGGCTGATTTGTTGTCTCCCTTGATTGTTGATGTTTTGTGTTTTTTGATGTGTATGTTGAGCGGTATTGATGTTTCCCCAATGTAGTTGCTGCCGCAGTCGCAGCTAATGTTGTAAACAACTCCTTTGGGTTGTATTTGTTTGTGGGTGTATTTACTGCCAAGGGAGACAACAAATCAGCCATTTCGGAACACATCACCAAATTATCATTAAAGTTTAGGATTTTGACGTTTTCCGAAATGAATGAACTGTCCAACGTACCTTATCTCAAACTTCTACCATATTTAGAATTTTATTTATAGTGATTAAAAAAGAGGTGTTCACTTTCTTTTGCCTGCCGGTTTATATAGAGAATACAAGAGACCAAAAGATACAATAAAAGAATAAGGAATAAGAATAAGTTTTATTTGTTTGGACCTCATGTCAGCATGAAATACAAGCACACTGTGTGGTTGGGTTGTACCGAGTATTATTTTCTGGAATCTCCTGGAGTACACCAGTGCCTTGATCTCACCATCGACTCGGAACAACAGGTGCTTGCTGACAGGGAATCCGTAAGGATTCAACAGAACTTCCCACATCTCATTAGAGGAGGCAAGGAGTACAGACAATTTGGTTGGTCTCTTGCCTTCATCTGAAGTAAAAAAAAAGCTGTAAAACATATGAAATTTAGATAATGAACAAGTGCGATGTTGTTAAATTGGAAAAAAACACTATACGTAATATAACAAGTTCTTGTGCGCACTTTAGACAGAAAACAAATCGATAATTGTACATTTCCAAAATTTGCAAAATGGCAGATTGCGTGATCCGAAGTATATCAATTTTCGGTTCTCTCGACGTTTCATCTAAGGAAAAGACCATGACAACTGAATCGTAAAATTACCATGCTATCTCAATGATGATACCTGTGAAATTACGAAGATTTTGATGATCAGTAAAAAAGGGATTGTTTTTAGATTTTTGTATTAACTAACTCCAAGATACCTCACACGAGATCTGACTATCAAATTATGAACAGGAATGGGGAAACACTCTTTGGTTTTTTTCTTCGGTTACAATGCTCTTTATATTGGTATATTGTTTCATTCACGAGGTTGAAAGTAACAGAACTTAAAATAAGAGAATATTCAGCAACGTAGATTGTATATTTTGTATATTTTGTATATTTTATCGATTTTGATCGATTTTAAGTTGGAACAATGAATGATTTCTTCTAATTGAACATGATACAATGTGATAATGTGAAATGTTAAAATGATAAGGTAGTATCTAAAAAGTAAACAAAAACGTAAATAATTTGAATGGCATAAGCACGATCTTACATTGATTCTTCCTCTTGCTCTGTGACCTGCTTGACATATTCTTCCTCTTCGGGCTGGTATTGAGCTGGTGCACCTGAAATAACATTGTTGCAATGTATGTGATGAAGGTCACTGTCATAGGCGGATCCATGGGTGATGGGGTCAAGTGGGTTAAGTGTTTTGAGGAGCGACTACAACTTTTATCTGATACAATAAGACACAAATCTCATATTCTACTTTTAAAGAGCATACACTAACATTCTACCTTAGAAATTACCTCTCCTAATATAGTTGAGTAAGATTTGGAAAAAACCCGAAAAGAGTTCAATTTTAGGATATTCGATATCATCACTATAATTTTGTGGGTTTATATGCGATATTAACTCATGTTTAGTAATTATTATCTCTGCATACGGTTAAACGTATTTGACTAAATAAATCAATCGAATGTGACGTTACTGCATAGTCACAGAATACTAAGTATTACAAGAGTACATGAATATACAACCATTACAAGACTATAAAACGCATGGCGCATTTCCATAATCAGTTGGTTGTAAGATTGACTCCACTTATATAACCAATTCTTACCTTTGTATGACCTGATCTTCTGATAACTTCATACCCGAGACTGTTCGTGCTGTTTGTGTTACAAACCACATGGCATGAAAGATCTTCAAATGTTAATTTTTGTGAGCAGCCGGCAATAATGCAATGTGCTTGACACAGTTTTCTTCCATATGGTGTAATCAGCTGATAAGAGCTGAATACCATGGGAAGGAAGAGCAGGACACAAACTTTCATCTGGATTCGACCCTCAGACATTGCTAGACTTGCTAGCTTTTTGACTTTGCTAAATCAACTGTAAATGGTTAAGAAGTGTGATATTACTCATCAAAACACTCGTTTCTTTTATATTAATTACAAAACTCATTTATGTCTAAATTTTGAACTCTTTTAATTAATATATAATAAATAAATAAACGCATTAAATGATCTGAAATAAGGAATGTATTTGCAAAACTAGAGCCATTGGCCTCTGAAGATCATCAGGCCTTAAATAAAACATATATGAAGTTGAACATTTCTAGAATTACTTGTAAGAGATTTATATAATCTACAATTTAAGCTTTCCTGGGATTTTAGTTCTTGAAAACAAAATGAAGCATAAGCCATTTTAAAAGCTTAATATAATTCTTTATATCACAACTCACTTTGAATTAGCAAAGTATATTCCTCCAGCAAGATGCTCACTTAAAAATTACTAAGAAATTCATTT
Organism: Gibbula magus; assembly: GCA_936450465.1. NCBI lineage: Eukaryota > Metazoa > Mollusca > Gastropoda > Trochida > Trochidae > Gibbula > Gibbula magus. The sequence continues at coordinate 18,076,612 of OW388292.1, forward strand.
CTAAAAAATATTAAAATTAAAATTAAAATACATTGACAGTCATTGTCTGTTTTATGAACTGATTAAGATTTAACATTTAAAACATATTCCAGAAGGAAAATAATCAACCATTTGAAATCACTCTTACCACACACATCAACCATGAAAGGAAAGCTCTTACAAGGAAAGAAAATTCTCGAAAGGCAGCACATGAAACTTGGAGACACTTAAAGTAACTCTCAATTTCAATATACTCGTTTTTCATACATTGGGAAGTTTAAAATACAAGTTTCACTGCAATGGAGAAATATGCAACTCTTTAATTAATTACGACCATACTGTATGTATGTATTGGAGACATGAATCTTGGGAAATATTTTTTGAAAAATGTTTGTAATGGATAGTAGTATTGCATTTGTTGTACCATTTATTTATTTTTTATTATTGTTTAGTTGGACAGATTCTTGTCATAGATGAAAAGGGTTTGTACAAGTCTTTGGTTTAAAGACCATTTTTTTAGGTGGAATTATGCAAAATGTTCATTCCAAAACTGTTTTATCTTTATGAAAATAAAACTGCAGTAATAAACGTAGTGAATATGTAGTTTACACATGAACAAAATAACATGAATAAATATATTGTGTCGTTTTTTATGAGTTTATTCTCATAATAATGAAAATTAGTAAAATCGCTAATTTGTTCCTTTTGAACATGTTTAGACTAAATTACTGAGTTCCTTTCAAGATAATCATTTCAGGAATTCCCAAGTGATGTTTATTTCTCGAGTTGGAACAACACAAATTATGGACGTAAAAGTTTACTTAGACAACGCGATTTAAAACTCCTAAAAGACTCCAACAGAGTATAATCTAACTAACAAGGATTGATGTCACATCAGACATTTAAATAGTGTACTTGATATCTCCCTGTAGCTATTGAAACTAGCACCATGATAAATGGGAATCATCTTAGAGTTCAAGTTTCAACACATCAGTTAATATCATAACTCCTCGAGATTAAGTTTTCTGTGAGTGAAATGTTTTCTAGATTAGACATGGCAGATATATTCGGAAGATTGATTAACTTTATATTTTTAAATGGAACATGATACTGCACTGTACATTTTCTTAAATTCATAAAGGTATCCATAAAAGGTATTAATATATCAATAGAGAATACTAAACGTACTTCCATGAAGAACCATTTTCATTAAAAGAATTAATGATTTGGTAACCATCGATCAAAAGGATTGTGACGTGAAAACTGCTAACTATTGTGACGTCATACACGTAGTGGTTTTACATTAGTCTAATGTTGAAATATAAATATTATCCTGCGTATTTTCCAAGGGCCGAGAATAGGTAAAACTATATATGTCAATATAAGATACCCACAGAAGTAAGCATAGGCGGTCAATAGGACCGACAATGTGCTTTATGACACATAATTATACCTATTTTAAAGTTGTAAGAATTCCATTGGTCAGTACACACCACGTGATAAAAAATTATACATTTGTACATTGACCCCCTCTACAATTGACGAGGTCAGTTTTGTAACATAAATTTCTGTCACTGACCTGAGATATTGACTCGTCACGTGATTTGTGTCACGTGACTGTTTTGACTTTTTTTGTCGCTGATTTTGTAATGAGGTAATATTTTCGATTTACCGGTATGGCTATGTGTTGATTGCAATATTTAAAATGTTAAATACAAAAGTCTGAAGAAAAAATAATTTCGGTATAATAAAACACTTAATTACTCATGGTGAGCTCATAAAGTGAAATACTCGGCGGTTTGACTTGCGGTCTTGGTCAGGTCAAACCGCCTCGGGAGTCAGGTCTCGAGTCCTTGTATTTCACATAATGACCTCACCATGAGTAATTAAGTATCTAATAAAACATGCTCGTGATTTAATACGTCAATTTAAACGTCAATCGTACACGTTTGAGTAAATAATAAACAACCAACGAAAAATTCTGTATTCTGAATCAGTATTCACACTGTAGGTGCAACTTACATCCTATAAAGGAAATACATTATCACTTACTAGCATTATTACTTACAGAAGCCATATTGTCCTAGAGAAGCTCTGCAGTTTACTATCTGACGAAGGAGGGCGTTCAGTAAATTAAATGTCTTGAAGAACAGCGAAGCAAGTATTTGTTCTTTTCTTTCGAAACAAGTTTTAACTTCAACACATTTCACGGGACAAAAAGTGGTGAAATCCGCTTGCCGGATCCTTCTGGATTATTTTGGATTCTTCAGGAACTGGAGAATCCGGCAAATGGATTCCACCACTTTTTGTCCTGTGTTTATAGGATGAATAGATGCGTTTGTAAAATATCTCGGATTCATTGATATTCAACGAACATATGTTTAATTTTAAACCGAAGACGTTTCCCAGAGGTTTTAATCACCGAAATGTGTGGGTACTGAATTAATTAATCTTATTTAAACCAATGAAAAAAGGTTTTGCAGAAGATGATCGGGTTACATTTAATCGTTTCACAGATTGGTTTACACGAATCAAGGGCGGGCCGGATTTCAGTTCGATGATATGTGACAGTAACAGGAAAATTAAACCATACCTCATAAGTGATCGAGGAAGACGACTATCATATCCGTTTGTTAAAATATAAACCATCATAAATATGTGAAAATTAATGCATCGAACCAACTCCAACAAGTGTAAGATATACGCATACAATGTTTATGAGAATCTTATATTGAACGCCGGAGGAGCGACTGCGACCGATTATCTCCTTTATTTTGTTTCACACGTCAATTCAACAGTCTGACTGTAACTAATACAAGTCGACCCAAGTATGTCCTTCAGTTACAAAATAAACTTGTAAAATTCAAATTTCTTCTAGTCAATATTATTATTTGGTCGCTACAAATCTTAAATGTTAAATGTAAAATTTAGGTTCATATAATCTGGTGCCATAGGTAAAGTGCATATTTCACTTCATAAATATTCTGTCTGAAAATTATTAGCATGTGTATTTGTTTTATACATTACTACCTTTTGAATTCGTAGTGTAAAGGATACACAACTTAGAGGTTTTAAGAAAATCCATGGAGAGAAAACGAATCTTGAAGTATAAGTTGAAAAAATGTGTTGAAACCTCAACCCTCAGATGATTCCAATTTGACATGGTGCTGATTTCTATGACCTTAGAGACGTATATAACATGTACGACATTTTGAATTTCTGGTGTAAAGGAAACCTTAGTCACGATAAGTGAGTCTCTGTGAGTCCTTAAAGTGTTACATGCCACAAAATTTCTGTGACGTTTTTCACTGTTCATAATGTGAAGCTGACAAATTTTTCCCATTGTTATATATACAATATTGACCAAGGACGATGTCCGCGGTCAATATTGTCTTCTCGGGTCCACAAAAACATGGTAATGAACGAATTCATCAGTCCATAATTGTTTTATTATGTTTTTAATACAGAAAGGAAAGTAAAAGATAAAATTACAGTCAAAAGGGTAATTTGATTTGAAGAGTTAGGACTATGACGTCTCGATAACAATAGCATGACGTCATGCAACAATCGTTTGACGTCACTCAAGATAATATGTCTTTTGTTTGGACTCGGGCTGGAGTCAATATGATTTTCTGTCGACGGTCACGTGATCGCCTCTGGACTAATCAGATCGCTGGAAAAATATGCTGACATAATAACACCCTGTGTTTAGATAAAAATACAATAAAATAACGCCAACGTAGACACATAGCTATGGATCTGGAAATTATGAGAAAAAAAAGTTACAATATAAAAAATGTGTCTGTAATCAAAATAAGTGTCATCCCCTAAGTCTAAATCCTAGGACCACCTTTACCATTGGTCAAGAACAATGAGTTTTTTTAATTCAATATAGAATGTAACCTACCATTGAATAGATCGCATCGAGGTAATTCCAAATTAACGGTCAATGCACCCTTGACTAGTGGTCAAGAACAATGTTTTGTAATCCGATATAGAGTGTGATCCATTGTTGGAAAGATCTGGTCCAGACATATCCAAATGTCAGTGATGCCTTGACAGATGTTTTTTTTATTCGATGAAGAGTGTGACCCATCGTTCAATACAGACAGACAAATGTTTTAATATAGTCTCACTTCAATCAATAACATAAAAATAAACAAATATTAACTCATACAGGTAGTAAAATGAGCCACCCTGTAGAGGGTTATGAGAGACTTAAAATCTTAAAATGTATACAATTATAACCTAAAATACATGATTTTGATATTGATAACCACGTGACCTTCATACTTGTGTAAAATCACGTGACACATTGGTAACATTGCTACACATTATTAATGTTGGATATCCCATCTGTGAAAACACCTAAAATTCGCCAAAATATAACACCAGAAAAACGTGAATAACTTCTGAAATTTGACAAAAGCTAGACAATGGATACCAAAGCTACACGAATCTCCCTTGTTCTTGCATTTCTAATGTCAATGTGTTGTCACATTACAGCCGAGTTGGGTAACTATAATCCAATCCCAGAACACAAAAAAACAATGGTGTTTTTGCCCCATGAAGATTTAGATCTGCTTGCGTTAGACCGCCGCAAATGCTATCTCTGAGTGACGTCATTAACGGCGACCACCATAAACCGGCGTGTCACTATGCACACGTGCACCAGAAGACCTTTAACTGAACGAGTAGAAGTTTTTCGACTGCTCAATAAACATATACTGACCGCTGAACTTTGATGTATGGCTAATGTTATTATGGCTGTGACAACGTCTGTTTGACTTACAACGTTACAGCTTCACAATAATTGGGGGGTGAGGGTACCAATAAGTGGTGGAGGTGGAAGCCAGAGTGAGTAGATTGGATTAATCATTTGTGGATTAAGCGGTTGTAAGCTGATGGGATGAAATAACCTTGATCCCTATTCATAGAGGGCTTATGTCTAACAATATGCACGGCTTCAGCAAAACGCCGGTGAGTGTAGTCATGTTTGTTGTTTTTGAGTCTTTTAACAGTGTCCCAATGGATGATGTGTTGTGGAAATTTGGTGATGTGTTCCGAAATGGCTGATTTGTTGTCTCCCTTGATTGTTGATGTTTTGTGTTTTTTGATGTGTATGTTGAGCGGTATTGATGTTTCCCCAATGTAGTTGCTGCCGCAGTCGCAGCTAATGTTGTAAACAACTCCTTTGGGTTGTATTTGTTTGTGGGTGTATTTACTGCCAAGGGAGACAACAAATCAGCCATTTCGGAACACATCACCAAATTATCATTAAAGTTTAGGATTTTGACGTTTTCCGAAATGAATGAACTGTCCAACGTACCTTATCTCAAACTCCTACCATATTTAGAATTTTATTTATAGTGATTAAAAAAGAGGTGTTCACTTTCTTTTGCCTGCCGGTTTATATAGAGAATACAAGAGACCAAAAGATACAATAAAAGAATAAGGAAAGTCAAAGCTCCACTGTGACCTTGACAAAAATGTCAAGGTCATCAAATCTAATCAACCCTTTGTCTTTCCTAGGAGGTGCATTATGTAAGATATGATGGAATTCCGGTGAATGGTTCTTGAGATATCCCGCTGACAACCTTTAAATGTACATTAACATGTCGAAAAATTTAAAATTCCACTGTGACCTTGAGAATAATGTCAAGGTCACCATAATCTTATCAGTCCTTTTGCTTTGTGTAAGATATGATGAAATCTGGTGAATGGTTCTTGAGATATCCCGCTGACAAGCTTTACATGTACATTAACATGTCGAAAAATTCAAAGTTCCGCTGTGACCTTGAAAATACTGTCAAGGTCACCAAAATCTAATCAGCCCGTCGTCTTCCCTGGAAGGTGCTTTGTGTAAGAAATGGTGGAATTCCGGTGAATGGTTCTTGAGATATCCCGCTGACAAGCTTTACATGTACATTAACATGTCGAAAAATTCAAAGTTCCGTTGTGACCTTTAAGATAATGTCAAGGTCACCAAAATCTAATCAGCCCGTCGTCTTCCCTAGAAGGTGCTTTGTGTAAGAAATGATGGAATTCCAGTGAATGGTTCTTGAGATATCCCGCTGACAAGCTTTACATGTACATTATCATGTCGAAAAATTCAAAGTTCCGCTGTGACCTTGAAAATAATGTCAAAGTCACTGAGCATTAAAAAGTCAGGGCATGCTAAAATACATTTACTGTATATCAGATCCCTTTGTTCTTGATACATTGGGCAGTGGAGTTACACATTCTTTTGGGGTATTAGTGTATCTTCCTGTCTCAATCTTGAGGGGTGCAACTCCGCACCTAAACCTTGAAAAGGCGCTTCTTTGGGAGTTTGACGCAACGTTTTGCATACTCCGATACTCTGACTTAAAAGTAGTTCGAAGTTAATTTCCTCCAGTTCCACCTGCAGCAGTGATATCTGTTCTCCATTGTATAAACATGTTCCTTAACCTTGTTTACCACAAAGTGCTCACCATATTTCCTCTCAGGTGGGATGGAGTGGGTGAGTCCGAGGAGAGTAAACTTGTTATTGACTTTAAAGCATTGGTTGTGTTTACGTCGTAATGCCCACTGGGTACTGCAAGCGAAATTTCTTTGTGCGATTCTACAGGAATGAATATTACGTATACGTAGGCGCATGTAGAGTCTGGGGACACATCCCCACTGTCTCACTATCGGCGGGACCCAGCCAAAGCAAAAGCGTAATGCCTCAATCCAAGATGGAACCAGATTGCCCGGTTTTGCACGGCCTCGAGGTTTTCCATAACTCTCTTAGGTTCGCTGCTAATAGTTCTATTTTCACACTTTACATCCATAGGTAAAGTATTTTGCCTTTCATACCCTACACCGATCTTCCCTATCTTTCTCCAGAATTGCCCAGTATCAGAGTATCACAAATCTTCAATTGCCTCTATATTCTTTCCGTTGTGAGTGCGTTTTTCTCTTTTTATCGTTTATCAAACTCGTTCCTTTTCCCAACGTATAAGCATTTAAAAACTGCCTTCCTTACACCCTTCGCCCGACACAGTTCATTCAACATGTCAGTCAACCCCTTATTCCACCACTTCTTCTTGGTCCTACATCTCCTGTTACTTTTCCGCCAGTTTAAAATGAATATCCTTGAAGGTAAAATATTCTTCATTTCATTAATCACGACACCTGTAAACGCACATACATTCACCGAAAACGAAACAGTTTCAATTTCAACAGTGTGAAACACGAAATACTCCTCTCGGAAAAGTAGATTTTGATGCATCATTACTGTAATCATAAAACAGCCATTATTGACTCTGCTATCTCTTCTAGATATTGGGATTTTAAAACAATGATTTCTTAAAACACATGACTGTTTATAATGCATTGTTATAACTCAGGTGCCCCTAAACTAGACTGAAATATGTTCATCATATGTAAGTAATTTTCAGTTTCATATTTTGAATAACGAATACGTAAATAGGAAAAATTGCTTACTTCACAGACCAAAACTTTATTAGGTTTATAGGTTCAAGTCGATAAATAAACCATACTGTAGAATGTCTGAAATTATTTTTTTTTGGACTTGTTGACTTGACAGTTTCAGACTATAATCTGAGATTAAAGACGTCTTATGTTCACTTAATCTTTTTAAAAATAGATATTCAACGACAAAATATCTTTTGTCTTGGTTTAGTGATAAAGAATTGTTTTTCATGTATAAAATACATATACACTACGTAAACTCACTGGCAAAAGAAAGTATATGTTCTTTTCAACAGAGTCAAACACAAAATATTTCTGCCGGATAAACTTAATACTTGATATTTTATATCTGTTCGAGCACACATGGGGTGCTAAAATAACTATTTCAAAAGTTATTTTGGGAAATAATTTTGGGTATTTAATTAAAAAAATTATGAAATATGAAAATTATGTTAGTACAAGATGGTATCGACATTATGTACTTCCTTTGACTTTAAATCAATGTCGCATCGTTGCTGTAGGACGTCATAAAACAAGCCAGAATGCCATATTTCACTCCCCTATCTCGCCTGGATAAGGAGATTCTATAACGACGATTTTGTTTATGAATTATGAACAGATAATTTTTCAAAATTTACAGACAACGTTAGTTTGCTTTTTGAGACATGGTGTAACTATGTTTCAATCCTGTTCATCACTCGTTGATTAAACTATCTTGCGTTGTTGTACCTATACTTTCTTTTGGCCGTGAGTTTATATTACTATAGTAATTGCCTAATAAAGAGCATGCTATAGTTATTTTCGAATGTATCATTTAAAAACTTGGACATGTATTTATGACATCAAAATTGTACAGGCCATTTGTATCCATAATGAGATATCTGTTCATCAAAACAAGTAAGTTATCCCGCTCTTAGTGTGTTTAATGATATATGGTGAAATAACAACTCAATATGGCAGTACTATTAGTATGCGATTTTTCTTGATAACTTGTTTGGATATAATATTTTCTGAAAATTCCTTGGTTTTAAAATCCAACCAGCTTAACTATGTTACACTATCCCAATGACGAACATTTTGATTCTTGAATTACGAAACAGCATATTTTTAATGTCACATAGATAAGGTTGAGAGTAATAAATGCAGGAAGGAACATGTATTCCCGGTGGATTGCAAACCAATCTCGGTATGAAAAATATTGAAAAAGAGATGATTTCCAGCATAAACATTTACAGTGTCTTCACATTTTTGTGATCGGTTAAAAGAAATAGACGACCAAAGACCGATGGGACATTAACCGAATAAGCAAGTTTGTAGTAGTTTTCAGACAATAATACATTAAGAAAATATAAAACATTGTCAAAAGATCGAAAATAAGTTTGATCTATGAAAATAATGTTTCCCTTATATCTCTTAACCCGTATCAACCCTTCGTCATGCTTTTGCAGATTCAAGTCTGTGTTCATATCCATTTAACATTTAATTGATAAGATAATTGTGTCAGAATGTAATACAGTGTTATTATCGGTGCTTTAAGTGTTGATATCCTTGTACTGCTGTTTTTTTTCTTCAGGTGTTTGAAGTGAAGCAGCTCAGCAAAATACCTCTCGACTCGTTCACTGCAAGCCTTTGATCACGTATCCCTTCTAAAGTACTCTTGGCAAGTTCAAATTTTAATCCTTTGTTCTCTCTTGGGTAAATTAAGAGCCATTTCCACTTTGTTTGCTATCGAAATCTATAAAAAAAACGACCATCATATTATTTACTACACACTTCTTTAAGAGCATAGTGTGTGAAACATATCATTTGACAGAACTTTATATATTAAGGAAATATATTCTTATCATGTCAAGGTTTTGAATGGTGAAGCTGGTAATATGTTATTAATTATTTAGGGCGTTAAGTAAGGCATAATTAATTAATCACGTGGTTACCATTGCCATTTCATTTACAATTTTATATGTGATAGGATTTTACTTAGATGCAATCGTATATCCAAATATCATATCATCTGAGGGTCATAAAGTCTCAATTACAACAATTGAAATATTGGCTGTAACTTTAAAGAAATGATAATCCTTAAGATAAGCGTAATCCACTTGGACATAACATCAAACTACATCGTATTCAACGACGTGCATGCAAATTACACCTCTTGAAATATACATGTTCTAAATCTGTACCAGAAGACTGGTTATAGAAATCTATGTAGGTAACATTGTTCATTATTACCAAGCAAGCAAGTGTGACATTTGTAACAGCCTAAATCAACACCAATAGTAATTCGAAATCAAATAGTCGGAATGGCTTCGACGTTATTGCTAACCACTTAAAGGAACTATGGATGGAAGCTCTTTCCTGAATAAACAATGGAAAACGAGAATTAATTTGGTCACAGCGAGTCAAATCTCAATTAACATTATGCCCACTGAGTGATGATTCTTTGCACAGCGGCTTATGTCTTTCAATCGAAACAAATATAACAAATAATGCTTTCGTTTAACATGGTAATGATTTGTTATCTTGATAGGAAAGAAGCTGATCGGCACACCAGCCAATGACTTATGTATCGCTCAAGAGAAAACATACATACCTTTGTAAAAAAAAAAGGTACATACATGTATAATCACTTTTATACATTATGATGATTGTGGAAATATTTTGCACACGAATAGCAATCTGTGTCAATGTGGCTAAATACATAAGGCATATGCTCTAAGCGCTGTAATCGAATAAGTGTTACCAATAGCTAAATAACACTTCCGGATCAATAAAACGAGTTCTAAAAGGAATGTACGTAATATGAAAAAAACGTGCTACAGCGTCTTTAAGGAGAGATGGGATGATGAAATCAAATATTTTAGAATTCGTTTATTTTTTCAAAATTGCAAGTTTATTATGTCTTTTATCCAAAAATGTAAGAAAATTTGGGAGTCACCGAACGATTTAAACAGTTATCGGCATTAATAATAATACACCCGTCGGCAAATTATGTCATTTTTGACTGATTTGGTGTATTTAAATTAAGCGCTCGCTTTCAATGAAAAAAATCCTAATCCATTAAGATACATTTCAATCACACACGGGGATGTATAGCAAATCTATATTTTGAAAATTAATGACGCTGGAAAGAGAAATAAAATAAAATTAAGCACTTTTTAATTAAAAACGGCATTTTATCATCGTGTTTCGCATGTTCAACAGGTTTGTTTACTAACACACATATTTTAGATATTGCTAAAACTTTAATATGATGTGCGCAGTTAACTGAACAAACGAATTCAAAAATAATAATAGGGGGTCACCGAACGTTTTTCATCACTTTAACGTCATTTTTTAAATTACCTACATAAACGTAAAAACCTGACGTCACGGCAGTTTTGATGATTTCAAGTTTAACTTTGGCCGCCTACCGTGTAATCATTATTGAACATATTATCAATCTAAGCGTGCACGATGAAAGAATAACTATCAGTTGATTATACCAGGCTATTTAGATTCGTCATTAATTTGAGATACGCATGTAATTCGAATAACACACGTAGTAACATATTTACCGCGGGAATGTGAGGAGACTCAGATATTTTGGACAAACTTGCAAAATTGGATTAACAATTTATATCCTAATCCTTTGATGTTTTCAAAAGAGCTGGTTTGGTTTGGTACTCTGCATCAAAACAGATTATTGAATCATATCATCATTGCTGCAAAAAGACATATCTACATTTGCAATATCAATAGTATATCTCCCAATTTTCATTCATATTTAAAAACTCTTAAGCAAATATTCTTTGTGGAAAATCATATTGCAAACAAAAATAATAAAATTAAAGAATTTAATCACAAATGGAGCCTTCTCTTCCCAGTACTTAGATGATTACAAAGTATGTTCATTCATTACCATGTACCTAATTTATGCTGCAAACATGTTTTATGTTTTAGTTTAAACATATTTATTTCCAAGAACGGAACCGGATTGGTAAACAAGCCAAAGCTTATGTGAATACCGCTCCGGGATACAAAGAGTTATAAACATGACATGATGGATATACAATTTCAATAAAGTGTTTGAAAGAAAAGAACACAAATCATTGCAAAATAATGAATACACAACAAGAATAATAGGTCTGAGAAAAAATCATCAATCATTGCTAAATATCATTATTCATTGTAATACTACTTAGAGTCAAATCTGCCTGTTAAGTTTATAAACGAGTGAACGGATATTAAAAGTTCTTTATTTTCATTCGGGGATGATAATTGACTTCCAAAAAGAACTGATTTTAGGTCGAATCCTTTCGTATAATAGTACATGGTTTGACGTATGCTGCTATATAGAGGACAAAGAAAGAAATAATGCAATGAATCTTCATAATAATGGCCACAAGGGCAAGATGCAGAAGGGAATATAAATCGTTCGTATTTGTGTGCATTAAGGTCACTACATTCCAGCCGTAGTCGAGTATGTGTAATTTGACAAAATCTACTACCACTGTTCAAATCAAAATGACTGTATATATAAGTATCTTTTTTAATCACATTTAAACGCTGTCAGTGACTGTATTTCTCTTAAATCAATCGGCAATGAATTCCATAAATTGACGGAGCTTGGAAGAAACGATCTTGCATAATTCACAGTTTTACATTGTAAGGTCTGAAGATTAGAATCATTACGTAGATTATAATCACTTACCTCAGATAACCTAGGCGGTACTAGATCACTTAGATAACTTGGCGTTATATTATTGACCATTTTATAAAACATAGTCATTTTATAAACATATCTTCTTTCGCAAAGTGGCTGACTATTAGTTTCTTTATAGATCTTATTATGACTAGTACCACGAACAGCACCACAAATAGTTCTTAAAGCATCAATATTAAGCTTTTCGAGGGTATCTGCTTGTTGGATGGTACAGTTGTCCCAAATATGACTGCAATAATCAAAAATAGGAAGTATAAATTGTTTGTACATGGTTTCTAGTGTTTTCCGATTTAAACGATATTTAAGACTCCTGAGGCAATTTACCATTGGCGCAACCTTTTTTTGCAATATCGTGTATGTGCTCATTCCATGAGCAGTCATGCTGTAAAATGAGGCCTAAGTGTTTATGATGTTGAACAGAAGTAATGTCCTTCCCATTCATGTTTAGATTCGGCATCGGAGTTGGTTGTGATTTACGTGTAAAGTGAACAGATTCTGTCTTAGTTGGGTTAAACGATACTTGCCACTTTTCTGCCCATTCAGCAATACGCTGTAGATCCTCGTTCATATTGATAGCTGTTTCCTCGGGATCACCAATGATTGCATACAAAGAAGTATCATCCGCAAAAAGGCGTATGTTACAACTTATTCCTTTAACTATATCATTCATATAAATAATGAATAACAGTGGTCCTAACACTGAGCCCTGGGGTACGCCAGCAAAAATAGTACTATTATCTGATCTACATCCATTAATAACAACACGTTGTACTCTTTTATCAAGATAACTCTCAAACCATTTTAGAAGATTACCATTTATACCATATCTTTTTAATTTTTATGTTTTATGTGCCTCATTACCTGATGTATAAACATGAAATCTTGGGAACCAATAAAAAAAAACCAAAAAAACAAAAACAAACATATTTACCGCTAATATAGGTGACGGTAACGTTATGCAGCATGTCGTAAAATGACCGTTATAAAGGCGTTATGATAAATGTAAGCGCTTCCCGTTAGTGTACTGATAAGCCTATGCCCAAAACATCGTAATCCATATATTTTGGGACTTATTCACAAAAATAAATTGTTGTCGTAAAATGTTGCCGTAGGCGAGTTCCATTTCTGGGTCCCATCTCACCTTAAACGAACTGTGCAACGCATAAGAAAAGTACACAGAAAGGATAATAATGTAACCCCTGAACACATTCCTGGACATCCGCGTCTCTTTTACGGCTATGACTGTCTATTATGGCGTTAAGCCGTTTGCTCCAATGCCATCAACATTTATCAGTCAAGTCACTTTGTGACAGATGGGGGCCAATGATAAATCTGAAACCTTCACGGGAAACGGTCAACAGGAGGTTATTGCAACGAAGTTACTGTGTAAGAAGACTTTTCAGACGACCAATGCTGACACATCTACACACACTCCTTCATCTTTTTGATTGACGTATGTGTGTGCTCAGAGTGGAAGGGGTAGGATTCAGAGTTGACTGTCTAGAAGGCGCCATTACCAGTGGAGGTGCGCACGGTTATCATTTGAGCCAGTATTGCTCCTGAAACAAACCCCCTACCCTTCAAATAGATAAAGTCCAAATGGAGACCAAAAAAAAAGAATTAGAAACAAATCTGAGCGACATAATACAGCTGAAACATGTGACCCTCCCCTACCGGTCTGCGTAATCGGATCAGTGGTTGGTCCACATCTGGAACAGTGTGGCCATAGCAGATGTTAACAGATTGGTTGCAGTATGCCCGGAGAATTACCTCCCTTAAGCGGGAACACGGTGACGTCACGCAATATCAATATGAATATTCAATTGACATCAACAATAAGCAACAACCTTCTGACCATTACCTTATCTGTGACCTCTTGATATTTGAACACAATGGGGTTTTGTAGCATCATGTAGATATGCACAGTTAAGGTTATTTCTTAAATTACCCTTTTTGCAGAAAAAGACCAAGCTTTGACTTTGCACATATTTCACTCTCAGTACTGTTCAAATCCACATGCAAGTCATTAAAACAGGGGTATGTAGGGGTATACCATGGGTACAAGTGGTAGGTAATAAGCTATTAGTTTAATTATTCATCATTCTTTATGAATTGCGTGATTTATCATTGATTGTAAACATGTTCAACAAATGTTCATTACATTAATAAGTATGTCTTGCATATAATGTTTTGCATCAAATCTACTTACAACATATAATATAACACACCACATACCAGCTGAGTTAGTTTGAACTTTCATTCCTGATGAAACGAGCAATGTGCTTGTGAAACGTTGAAAATGTATTTATTTGGATGTTTTCTGACAATGTTTTAATATAAATATAACACAATTGTATCATATATTTGTTGTATTTGTTTATATAATTAATCAACATCAATACTGTTGAATTATCATTCACATTAATCGGTTATTTGTTTGGAGTGTTGCAGGGTGTCTTGTACTTGGGTTGGATTGCAATCAAGTCATCGACTTCATTCGCATGCAACATTGGTTCTACGTGGACGAAGTGCCCAACTACAAATGCATCATACAGCTTTAATGTCAGTGTGTCGATTACAGATGGGAATCGTCCTTTTGTTCTTTCTACCTATGGGTTTGATGACCAACCATGTAAAGACACCGTATGGAATTAAAATGTGTCAACAGTTCTGTGAGGTTGTCGGCTGTTCACAGAACTTCGCAGTTGAGGATCTCTCCTGTCATGTGGTGTTCAACAAAAACAGTTCAAGAAATAACAGATATGAAGTCATCTGGAGAGAAGCAGAAACGTACATGGCGGTGAGTGCTATAGTGTCAGTAATGTTATTCACAAAACGTCATTGAGGTCATTTCTTGTATGATTTCAACAATTCAACTATCAATGACAATGCATATTGATCGTTTATGGGTAGAACAAGATAGCATAAAATTTAAAGAAATTAGAAGCAAGTACAAATAGTCGTACGGGATATGTTTTGCAGAAAAGTTCATGACAACAGCTACGAAAATGATACACCCAATAGGAAATAAAAAAGAGTGAAATTAAAAAACAAAACAAAACATTATTAGCCCATCCCGTCCTGCCATTTTTTCGCTAAAGAACTGTTGAAGTTGCTAGAAAAATGCCTTTTTGACATCAAATCAGAATAATCACGTTTCAAGATTTGTCTTGAATTTCACCGTAAAACCACCAGAAAAGTCTATTTACAGGTAAAATTACGAAAAACATGTGGCACGTATTCTGGAACAGGCAATAATGTGGCTGATGACATAAGCTTGACATTGCCTTGCCGAACAATCACACGTGCATCTTCCATTCATGGGCCATCTCAAAGAATTTTGAAGAGTCATGCATCCACGGAACAACTACGGATAAGCTGCGGAAGAGCTATAGAACGTTAACGGATTGGGCGGAATACCTACGGCGTCGTCACGGCACGATGCGTAAACATACGAAAATGCCCTAGAAAGAAGCACCGAAATTTATGGGTGACTTACGAAAGCACCACGGAAAACCTACGGGACAGCAACAGCAATCTTTGATTTCATTGACACCAGGTTTCTAAGCCATGGGGGCAAAGGAATTGGAAATTGTCATATCCACTGTCAGTTTGGCATCAGTCTGTCCAGATCTAGAATTTCCTAGCCGGGTCCTTAAGCTGTTGAACCATTGCTTTGTTTTTCCTTCAATCTGTACAGCAGTTATACTTGCCCTTACCACAGCCTCGCCTTAGTGTGCTTGTCGGACCAGGACCACAGTTTTCATTGTACAGGCATTTGTTAATATGGATGAATTCGACCATCATGTCTTCGTCATAATCGGAGAGTTTAATGCTTCAGGTTTCTTGCTTGGACCAGGTTGTGGCTCCGTATCTGTTTGTTCCTCAAACACCACATCAACAATTTCAGACCTTGAATCCATATTTATCTGTATGGTCTGGCGTTTCTTGTGTCATCAGGGCTCGGGGACCATGCCCTCTTTGTACACCCTATCTTAGTTTTTGCATCTCGACAGAATGAATGTCGTCCATAAACTGACTGGGAGTTCTTTTTTTTATAGTGTGCAGATTTCTGTAACTCTTCTGTAAGTATAACGTCCGTTGTTCCGTTCTTGCTAACCGGCAGTCTGCCACAACTACACCTCACATGCCGTACCTCTTCCATATGCCTTTTGTCTGGTTTTCTTGTGAAACCTTAACTATACTGTGTGAAACAGTAACTGTACTGTGAACACTGATAATAATAATAGGATACGCTGAACTCCACAACACAAAGGGCCATGCTCAAAGCGCTACACACATTATTACCCTAGCATAAGGACCAACATCGTTCCTTTTTATTCTCAACCCCCTTTGGAGTATGAAACCTGGGCTACCAATTAAGGCGCTCGAAGGTTATGTGTCACATTGCCTGCACTTCCAAACCAGGTACTCAATTGTACTGCTAAGTGAACAGAGGCACATTTCGAATAAAGTCCCTTGCCTAAGGTCTCAGTGTGGGGCGGGGAATAACCCTTAAAACTCTCAATATTCATTCTGCAATGAGGCGGGTAACCCACCAATCCAGCGAGCCACACCCGTTGTTGCTGAACTTAACTGATAGCCGTCGACTTAGCTATGCACAGGACCACGTGCCACCACGTGATACAACCGTATCACATTGTGTGCTAATGTATCTCTGCCGTGTGAAACCGTATTTCTACCATATGAAACCGTACCTCAACATTAATAAAACGAAAATCGAGGAAAGATGCAGAAATATCAATAAGACTTACGGAAAACGAATGGCGGAATCATGAAAGAACTAAGAAAAACTTACTTGGCTTTGTGCCCAATGGAAGATTTACGGACTGGAAAACCGTGTGGGTTTTTTTTTGGAGGGGGGAGTATCCAATAGTGCAGCTTAAGTTTTAAAACCGTTCATTACTTTTCGAATATCCATTAGATATTAGATTCTATCAATTTCAATATTAGACATTTTTCTCCAACTTCGTTTTGAGATGGTCCTCTCATTGTCTCCAGCAGACGACAGGCTCCATGTTGCTCTTTTTGTACTTTAAAACTTCGTCCATTTCGCAAAATAGGTCCGGAATCTTATTCTCTTAAACTCCAGTTCTCGTCTTGGAACAGTTATCAACCATGTTTATTGAAGGCATGTCTCTTTCCCATGACATATAGAGGAATGCGACCATTCACGGAGAGTATTGTACTAGTGAACGTCACCATAATCTGTCTATGACGTCATCAACCTACTTCTAGCATGCGCAGTAGAGCCAACTTCGTTTATCGATTAAATTATGTTCTTTACGCACTTTGAACATTAACATATTCTTAATAAGAGGACCTATCGATACCTGTTTGGGACAATTTGCGGTTGACACTATTGTCTTTATGAAAACATAAATTAAAACCGAATAAAGAAATGGATTATTGGTTCATTAAGTACTAAAATACTACATAAGCTAAAGCTGAGAATTAATGACAATTTAAAATTATATTGGAAACACAGCATTGCATTCCTATTAATGTAGAATTCATAACAAGATGAGCTCGTTGAAAGATAAACAATGTTTTGTTGTTCAAGCATAAGCATGTTCATGTTGTAACCTTTACAACTGAGAGTATATAACCCGTACTTTAATTTCATATACAGCAGACATTTACTCGTCTCACACGGGTTGTGCCATACAACACCAGTTCACGAAGACAAAGGGTTTGCTCTTGTAAGTTCACAATAATTTGTTCTTACAAAACGATTTGACCATTTTTACGTGATTCTCCTCAAACCTATCCAACTGACAGTATACGAACATTGAATTTAACATTCGCATTTGCAGTTTCAATGTGACACCATTATTTCTGACAGATGTTCAACTTTCTTTACACCTTTTAAGTTTACATCCAAAATAATTTAAGTAAATAATGAATATGATTATTACCTGGGATAGTTCAATGTAATCTAATCTTATTTAATTTTCCATTAAAGAGACATTGAATATATTTCATAATATCTTATATGGCTTTCATATGTGACGAAATAACACATTTGCTGATGTTAGTTCAAATAAGTTCACTAGACTTGCATATGCATCGCCAAATATATGACAATCACTTGTTTTCGATGAAAATCGAGCAACAGCATTATATATGTGAATAAACCGAAACTATACCTCCCAATAGTTACCTCCCAATTACATACACAGTAGTTATATGCCCTAATAAACATTACCAACCCATTTTTTTCTGTTATATATAAGTTTCCAAAATTACGTTTGATGAATTGACGCGCGTCAGCCTTGGTGCATTGTCCGGTTTTCGATGTGAAATCACTATTTTCACCTTCATTATCACAATACTGAGTCGACTATCATTAACGTGTTATTTTTCTGCAAAAACTGAGCACTTCCCGTTAACATTACATAATTTATAATGATTTTCCTCCTTTTTCTTCCTTTTTTCATGTAGTTTGGAAAGCGACTACAGTGTCGGTACTCTATGCTTTCGACAAAAAGATCTACGAAATACCCGTTGTCCCGACGATGGAGGAACGCTTTCTGTTTCAAGTTGAAGGGGACATCAAGGCACTTGTGTATTCCCGGACATTCAAACAAATAATACTGGGAATAAGGAAACCAGACATGATAATAGCATTTAATAACAATACTCTTGGCAACAAACCTGAAATCTTGGTAGCCAAGTACAAACTAGTGTGTGTGACAATTGACAATAACAAAAATACTGTTTTCATTGGCAGAAATACCGGAATCGACAAACTTTCATTGATGAACAAAAAAAAAGCAAAAGTGATCATTCACGCTCTAGTTATTACTATGACACTCGATACAAAAAAGCAAATTATATATTTTGCAAGTTCTTTTGATGTAAGGTATGTACATTATGATGGTGGCAGGGAAACCGACCTAAAACCAAAGTTGCATGTGATATCCTTGGGGTACATTGATGGCAAGTTGTACTATTTGAAAAGAGGTAAATTACTACCACGTCTGTCAAAGCCATTTAAAGGTTTTTCTCCGGGAAAGGTTTCAAGTTTTGTATGTGACGAAGATCTGATGATTTATACTTCATTTAAACCAAAACGTCGTCTAACTATTTTCAACACAACAAGTTTCACACAAACACATAAGGAAATCAGAAAGGATGTAACTCCTATCCTGGCTGTCCGGCGAAATTGTTGACACAAATTCTAACCTCAAAATGATGTGGTTACACATGACTTAGATACAATTAAGGACAGTGCTTTTTTCGCAAGATATAAAGTTGTTGTTATTACGCTCGTTCAGGTAGAGAAACAAGGCGTTGTAATAAATTTTCGTTTTCAAAATGAAGGTTTTGAAAACTATGTGTATTGTTCTAAATGTTTGTTATTTAGAGATCAATGTGTTCAAGAAGAGAATAACACTTTTTATCTTTGATGATGCCAATTTCATACACTTTGGATTAGGATTGTAGATATCTTTTATCAGCTAATATTGAAAATTATTTGCTTGAAATCGCCTACAAAGCTTTTCCAGTATATGTATAACTTTGTCATGAGTGGAAAGTTTAAATTTTATCGAAAGTTTACTCTGAGAACAAATCGATAGATAGCAATCTTTTACACGTTGTAAACACTTCGCATATGCAGTTTCAATGTTACACCATTATTCTGACACATGTTGAACTTTCTTTACATCTTTTAAATTTACATCCAAAATAATTTAAGTAAATAATAACTATGATCGTTACCCGGGATATTTCAATGTTATCTAATGTAATTTTCCATTAAAGAACATGTTCGTTACTGTGCACTGGTCACCGCAGAGATCTCAACTATGAATTGTCTCTTGGTTCATTAAGGTCTCAAGAGTTATGTCCCTTATTATATTTTATTAGCGCTTTAGTCAGAGGTAAGGGCTATCTTGCGAAAGTCGCCAATTCTTCAATCTTGGGTATTGATCATCATTTCAGGCATTTTCTACTGGGTTTATTTCTCGAGTTGAGAAACCACAAACTATGGTCTTAAAATGTAACTTAAATACGCGATTTCAAACTCATAAATGACCCAACAGAGTATAAGCTTACTGTAACCAGTATTGATGTTAGATAATGAATTAAAATGGTATACTTTATGTCTCCTTGGGGTCATTGAAATCATCACAATGTGAAATTGGAATCATCTAAGCGTTGAAGTTTCAACACATCGATTATTTTTTATTAATCCTCGAGATTTAGTCTTCTGTCAATAGAACTAAAAAAAGCCCGTTACCCATGGCAGTTATATTTGAAAGATCGATCTAAATATTTTCAATATTAACCCAATACTGCATGATACATGTAAACTTTAATTCAAGTTTACATTGTGTAATATTGGCACGTTCAGTGTGGTTGTTACAGTTTGTAGATCCGGGCTAAGCCCCACCCCCCTTGGTTACTGTTGCTAGTTCACGCATGGTTTCGCACAAAATGGCCACCGCGATTGTCAGCCTTGTCACCTTGTCTTATATCTTGCATTCCTGAAAGCTTTTATGTGTCCTTTTTTTTACCAAACTCTGATCAAATATCGACCAAGAGTTTGGAAAAAGGACTTAACTAGATTAGCGTTTGCGGGACACCGCAAAAGCAGAGCAGCTCCGAAACTTAGGGTCTCGCCTTTCCCTGTTCCGCCTTCTCGTCAGCATCAATACAATGGGAATTCTTTTTAACAAAAATTTGTTCATTATTCGAGTTATTACTAATCATCACTGGGGTCACTTTTCACAAGTTTGTTCTTAAAACCTATTTCTTCTTTCAAAATTGTATCCAAGGATTAACGTGGCTTTAACCAATATCTCATGACCTTGACCTTGACCATCAATGATCACTTTTCATCGCGTATAACAATCATGCAATGACTCAAAGTGTTCATAGTTAAAATATGGCATATTCTCAAAAGCATGCTAAAGTTTTGACCTCACTGTGACCTTGACCTTTGACAGATTTTAGCGAAAACGTTTACAAATCTTGGTCTTTCTCCATAGTTCATATATACCAAATAAGAGCCTAATAGCACAAAACAGTTTGAAGTTATCATGTATACAAGGATTGTTGTAGTGATTTCAGAACTCATGACCTTGACCTTTGACCTTGAATGTGAACATGTCAAAATCATTCACCAGGTGTATAAGAAAGAAATTAAGCTATCTATATGAGGTGTTAATATCTTCATGGGAAAAAGTTACTTAGTGATTTCAGAACTGGTCAGCATGACCATATCTCGTGACCTTGACCTTTAAAATTCAAGGTCACACAATCAGTGATCACTTTTCATTGTGTATCACAATCATGTAATGATTCAAAGTGTTAATAGTTGAAATAAGACATTTTCGCAAAAGCATGCTTAAGTTGTGACCTCGCTATGACCTTGACCTTTGACCGATGTTAGTGAAAACCTTTTCAAATTTTGGCCTTTCTCCATAGTTGATATACACCAAATAACAGCCTGATAGCACAAATATTTTTCAAGTTATCGTGTTTACAAGGATTTTTTTTAGCGATTTCAGAACTCGTGACCTTGACCTTTGACCTTGAATGTGAACATGTCAAAAAAATTCCCCAGGGGTATAAGTAAGAAGTTATGTATATGAGTTCTCAAAACCTTATTGGAAAAAAAGTTATAGCAAATACAAAACGCGGCGGCGGCGGCGGCGGCGGCGGCGGCGGCGGCGGCGGCGGCGATGGAAACTGCACAAAAACTGATAGCAGCTCCGACTTAGTCGGAGCTGCTAATTACCACCAACAAGGTTACATTCATGATATACTATTACATTTCCCAACCGTATCTGCCCCTAAATGTTGGCCATCGGCATCGCTCCAAAAAACGATCCTCCTCATTTGTTATCACTTGAATCATCGAAACAAAGAATCCCTCCGATTATTGTTCTTTCAAAGCGGGGCAAGTCACCAAAAAAAAAAAAAAAAAACCTTTGTGAATTTTATGATTTGATGTTACAGGAATTGCTTTTGGCAGAAATATTTAGGATAATTTGGACACTAGGCTACAGTACCAATTGATTTGATGTTTGGGTCCTCAACCCAATTTTTAGAATATATCCCAGATTTTGTTCTTTATTTTTCTGATGTTAGTGAGGTGTATCAAATTTAAAATTAAAGGTATTTCAAATTTAAGTTTAGAATAACACCACGGTGCCAAAAGCGTTGCAAATATCGCCCTTTTCCATAAGGTCCCATGTTATTTCAGTGTAGCATAACTAATTTTCATGATGGTGACAGTGAACGAAAACTTTTGACTAGGTATTTTTACAGTAACGTCTCTTTCCCTCAGTAATAAATTAACCGTTTTGTTAAATAACGTTGTATCCAAAATCATAATTTGTTACGTGTTGCAGAGTAGATTTCCTGTTTCCATGTCTATTTTCAGTGAAATATTTTGAAAACTGAGTTAATAAATTATCTATGCTACACTGAAATAACATGGTACCTTATGGGAAAAGAGTGATTCTTACAACACTTTTTGCACCGTGCTCTGGCAAAAACACAGGAAATTTGACCATGTTTGACATTTTGAGAACAAACTTCAAACCACTCTTATAAACCCTTGAAGAATTGATTTATGATGGTTTTGTTTAGTTGGTATGAGTACAGTCACTATCAAACTACAGACTACTATAAACTGAGATAATAATAATTTTGCATGTATAACTAGTTTTCGGAGTCTCCAAAACAGATAATTATTATTTTGCATGTATTACTAGTTTTCGGAGTCTCCAAAACTCCCAGGTGTGTTTGAAAAAACTAACGAACAACACACATTTTGTTTAACAGAAAATGTATTTATTACATAAACTAGAAATCTATACATCGAATAAACAATTTGTATGTCATAGTTAAATGAAAAACAGGCCTGTTAATTTCATTTAAAATACTTATTTTTATCTTGGTTGTCATTATGTTAATTTTATCTAAAATATGTATTGATATCTTGGTTGTCATGATGAGTCGAAATGCAAATACTAGGCCTACATCTACTCACAACAGAGACCTAACACAGTTGAATACACATCTCAATTACATTAATATTATTCTTCCAGATCTGAAACATGCCATAATTTTGTAAGGATCATTATTACGTACAGTTTTATTGAATTTTAAAAACATTAATCGTCTCAACTGTAAATTAATTGAACAATGTTTATGTCCTTACTCTTACAGTGGTACGCCTATTGTTTTTTTTGTTTTTTGTTTTTATAAATTGACATTTTATTCAGTAGCCAACATGACCATTGACTAAAATACATACATTAGCAGATACAATTTAATATTGCATCAGTTTAAAAAAAAAATTCTGGCATGAGCCGGGGGATACCTAACCTGAGTTAAATTACACTTGTGACGTCATCCTATTGTTCTTTCACTCCATTACTTTTCAGTAGTGGAGAGTTACACATCACATCATATGTTTTAAGTAGCGTTTTAACTTTTTAAAGCAATTGTGATAAAAGAGCAGTACTTTGAGTGTAATTTAAGTAGGGTAATATCCTCGTAACTCCCCATTCCTTAAAAATAATGGGCCTCGGCTCCACAGCACTGTTCTTTTCCGTTAGAAATCATAGTTCATAAACTTGAAAAATACCGTAAATTCGTCGCCATATTTGATTTTTTGCAATACGTGAACTAAAAACACGCTATATTGTAACTTATTTTGCAACTAAGAACATACACTGACAGAGTATTCACATAGTAACACATAACATGTCATAAAACTAATAAACACTTTGCTGTTATGCTGCAGCGAAGTTTTACCCACTCGCAGCGCCGATGAATTGCTTCAGTTCTCATTGTTTTTATTTTTCAACAAATATACGCTTGTCTTAATCAAGTTATTAAATATAAAGTCATCAAAATAGTACCTTAGTACTTAGTATCTTTCAATTTGATTGTGTTTTAATCATGTATTTATAACATATATGTGTAAACAGGAATATCCTCTCGAATTTCGTTTCCAAAACCCTCGTTTCCAAAAGCCTCCTTTTAAGATTGGACGAGGAAGCGAATCAGAAAATCCCGCTGGAAATTAGATGATTTAGCCAAACAGTTACAACTACAAGGAGCGTGCAAATACAACCGATGCATATAAGATATAATAGTGTATCACATAACTTTTACAAAACGAGCTTGTAATCATAAAAAAATAGAGACATGGGCTCTGAGGCTCATCAGGACTCATTATCTAAGGTTGAATATATAAGCTGTCTCAAGTAATACATTAACCAAATCTACAATTTAGAAATCCCATTGGCCAAGGAGTCTGCACATACAAGTTCAGCTCTTTAGACCTTTTGAACTGTGGAAGATGAAGAAACTAGGTTTTTGAGGTCGTGACCCCTATGAGTCTATTTGGTGTCACAGGGTCACACAATCTACAATTTAGAATCACCATTGACCAAGGAGTCCGCACACAACTGTTCACCTTTCTTGACCTTTTAGTACTGTAGAAGAAGATGAACATAGTTTTTAAGGTTTTGTTCCCCATGACCCACTTTTGGGTGTTACTTGGTCACCAAATCTACAATTTAGAATCCCCATTGTCCAGGTACACAATATTTTAACTTTCTGGGCCTGTTGGAACTGGAGGATAAGATGAAAATAGGTTATTAAGGTTGTGACGCCTGTGACGCTATTTCGGTTTTCAATGGGTCACAAATCTAAAATTTAGAATCCCCATTGGCCAAGGAGTCTGCACACAGTTTTTCAGCTCTCCAGACCTTTTTGAACTGGAGAAGAAGATGAAAATAGATTTTTAAGGTCGTGACCCTAGTAACCGTTCTTTGGGTCACGGGGTCACAAAATCTACAATTTAGAATCCCCATTGGCCAAGGAGTCTGCATACATCTTTTCAGCTCTCAAGACATTTTGGTACTGGTGAAGAAGATGAAAATAGGTTTTAAGGTTGTGACCCCTGTGGCGCTATTTGTTACAGAAAGTTCTCTGGGATTATTTTAAGAGTAGGCGTGTAAATTTGAAGTATTTTATTAAAAATAAATAAACCACTGTGTAAAATGTCTGAACATATTATCTTGAAAACTATTTGAGTATATCAATTGTAAACGTGTAAGTAGAAAAGGATGGCTTATGTTCATTACTTTTTAAAACCAATAAATAGTCAATCATAAATTATCTATCGTCTTGGTTTACTTATATGTATACTATACTATTTACTAATTTAATGTTGTCATGAAGACTATTTTTGAATAAGCCCTTTAAAATATGGATACAAATATTTAAACAGTCTTAAAAATAAAAATTGTATTTATCCATTTTCAACCATAATGAGGAATTTATTAAAATAACAAGTCATTGCTCCCACTCTAAGTGTGTTTAATGATAAATGGTCATGTAACAACAATGTAATTTGATTTTTTTGGAAAACTTCTTGAGATGCCATTTGTTTTACAAAATTCCTCTTGAAATGCAATCAACTTAACTATGTAACATTACCTAAATGACGAATATTTTAATTCTTAAATTACGAGAAACGTATATGTCACAATGTCACAAAGAGAAGGTTGAAAGTAATTAAAGCAGCAAGGAAACTAGTATTCACCGTGTATCGCACACCTACCTCAATGAAATGAATATCTACAGAAATATTTACAGTATCTTGACATTTTTGTGATCAGATTTAGAAAAAAAGATGATCTAAGACCGCTGGGACAACAGCAAAACAAGCAAGTTTGTAGCTGTTTTCATACTATGACACATTAAGAAAAATGTAAAAAGATATATATAAAATGTAAATAATTCTTATTTAGTCTTAAAATAATGTTTTGCGTTTGTGTTAACACATTCGGGGGTCAGTACTTAATCATGAATTGATTTCAGTTGTATTAATGTCAAGACATGAAATGCACAACGAAAAATAGTGTTTTTATTGTGTATATCATTGTATTAGAAATACTTGCCATTTACATAGTGAAGAAATATAACATGGTTATATTTGGGATAACACTACCTTCAATAGTACAAATTCGTGTACTTTTTTGGGCCGAGTCCCATGCGGGATTTGAACCCACGCCCTCAGAGTAAGGCAACTATCGCCAGCATTGACTGTACCAACGTGGGTTCGAATCCCGCATGAGACTCGGCCCGAAAAAGTACAAGAATGTGTACTATTGAAGGTAGTGTTATCCCAAATAAAACCATGTTATATATCATTGTACTTATGTTTTTCTTCCCCAGGTGTTTTAATTTCAGGGTGTCAGCGAAACACCAAATTGCAAGTCTTTGATCACGTACCCCTTCTATTGTACTATGATTTGACTCCTTAGGTAGTTCAGATTACTATCATTTGTGATCTTTATATTTAAGCAAGATAAACTCTCGCTTTGCATGCTTTCTAAGTCAATAACGACTATCTGCATTTACGTTTCTCTACACTGCTGTAACTAGCTTTTCTCTTTTTGAGAATCGCAGCGTCAGACCAGCAACTACTCCCGTTTTCATCACCATCTACAATTTATCAAACATTTCTTAATGTATAACTTATCAATTGATATATGATTTTTATCTGATGTCCTCCTTGTCATTCATTTTAGATCCATGTGTCATAATTGGTCTGAAATTTCCTCCTAGATGAATCTAGTTGCTAATCACTTGTTTCATATACATTATTGTGTACCTTATAGCTATGGGGAATAGCGTTTTCAAATCATGAAATAATATTACATTGGTTTTATCATACAATTTGATCAATATTTACATGGTCAAACCTCGTTTATCCAAATGATTTGGATAAGTTGAAAATCGAAAGCGAGTCGGTCAATAGAATCATTATTTACATACTCTAGTTGATAACTCACAGTAGCCAATTGAAGCAATTATTTTCTCCTTGCAAAGCGATATCGATGCAATCAATCTCTATTTTAACGGCGTAGGTGTTAAACTAGTTGATAGTCATCTTGGGTATAAATTTCAAGTGATCGTAAATGGAATGATCACATCGATAATATCATTAAACTAACATCAACAGTGATATCTTCTCTACGCAAGCTTAAGTTTTTGTGTTGAATAGAATTAATATAATTTTCATTAAACCTCATTTTGAATATGCTTGCGAGGTATGGACTGGATGTGCTCAGTATCAAGCAAATAAATTAGAACAGCTGCAGCTAGAAGCATCAATAATTGTAAAGTGATTGCCGAGATGCTCACCATGAGTATCTATATTATAAAACAGGATTGGAAACTTTAGCAGAACGCAGGCCTAGGAGAAAGCGTAAACTCAATATTTTCTATAAAATACAAAATAATATGGCACCAACAAGATTTTATTCCTGTTAATGTGGCATCAAAAAGTAACTATAATCTAATAATTCTAATGATATTTCACTCCCTTTCTCAAGACTAAAATATTCGTATGCATCCTACAATAATAATGTATTGTTATCTTGGTTGTCATTATGAGTCGAAATGCAAATACTAGGCCTACAACTTCTCACAACAGAGACCTAAAACAGTTGAATACACATCTCAATTACATTAATATTATTCTTCCAGATCTGAAACATGCCATAATTTTGTAAGGATCATTATTATGTACAGTTTTATTGAATTTTAAAAACATTAATCGTCTCAACTGTAAATTAATTGAACAATGTTTATGTCCTTACTCTTACAGTGGTAGGCCTATTGTTTTTTTTGTTTTTTGTTTTTATAAATGGACATTTTAGTCAGTAGCCAACATGACCATTGACTAAAATACATACATTAGCAGATACAATTTAATTTTGCATCAGTTTAAAAAAATAAAATTCTGGCTTGAGCCGGGGGATACCTAACCTGAGTTAAATTACACTTGTGACGTCATCCTATTGTTCTTTCACTCCATTACTTTTCAGTAGTGGAGAGTTACACATCACATCATATGTTTTAAGTAGCGTTTTAACTTTTTAAAGCAATTGTGATAAAAGAGCAGTACTTTGAGTGTAATTTAAGTAGGGTAATATCCTCGTAACTCCCCATTCCTTAAAAATAATGGGCCTCGGCTCCACAGCACTGTTCTTTTTCGTTAGAAATCATAGTTCATAAACTTGAAAAATACCGTAAATTCGTCGCCATATTTGATTTTTTGCAATACGTGAACTAAAAAATGCTATATTGTAACTTATTTTGCAACTAAGAACATACACTGACAGAGTATTCACATAGTAACACATAACATGTCATAAAACTAATAAACACTTTGCTGTTATGCTGCAGCGAAGTTTTACCCACTCGCAGCGCCGATGAATTGCTTCAGTTCTCATTGTTTTTATTTTTCAACAAATATACGCTTGTCTTAATCAAGTTATTAAATATAAAGTCATCAAAATAGTACCTTAGTACTTAGTATCTTTCAATTTGATTGTGTTTTAATCATGTATTTATAACATATATGTGTAAACAGGAATATCCTCTCGAATTTCGTTTCCAAAACCCTCGTTTCCAAAAGCCTCCTTTTAAGATTGGACGAGGAAGCGAATCAGAAAATCCCGCTTGAAAATCAGATGATTTAGCCAAACAGTTACAACTACAAGGAGCGTGCAAATACAACCGATGCATATAAGATATAATAGTGTATCACATAACTTTTACAAAACGAGCTTATTATCATAAAAAATAGAGACATGGGCTCTGAGGCTCATCAGGACTCATTATCTAAGGTTGAATATATAAGCTGTCTCAAGTAATACATTAACCAAATCTACAATTTAGAAATCCCATTGGCCAAGGAGTCTGCACATACAAGTTCAGCTCTTTAGACCTTTTGAACTGTGGAAGATGAAGAAACTAGGTTTTTGAGGTCGTGACCCCTATGAGTCTATTTGGTGTCACAGGGTCACACAATCTACAATTTAGAATCACCATTGACCAAGGAGTCCGCACACAACTGTTCACCTTTCTTGACCTTTTAGTACTGTAGAAGAAGATGAACATAGTTTTTAAGGTTTTGTTCCCCATTACCCACTTTTGGGTGTTATTTGGTCACCAAATCTACAATTTAGAATCCCCATTGTCCAGGTACACAATATTTTAACTTTCTGGGCCATTTGGAACTTGAGGATAAGATGAAAATAGGTTATTAAGGTTGTGACGCCTGTGACGCTATTTCGGTTTTCAATGGGTCACAAATCTAAAATTTAGAATCCCCATTGGCCAAGGAGTCTGCACACAGTTTTTCAGCTCTCCAGACCTTTTTGAACTGGAGAAGAAGATGAAAATAGATTTTTAAGGTCGTGACCCTAGTAACCGT
Source organism: Gibbula magus (assembly GCA_936450465.1). NCBI lineage: Eukaryota > Metazoa > Mollusca > Gastropoda > Trochida > Trochidae > Gibbula > Gibbula magus. Next base: position 18,106,041 of record OW388292.1, read on the forward strand.
TCTTTGGGTCACGGGGTCACAAAATCTACAATTTAGAATCCCCATTGGCCAAGGAGTCTGCATACATCTTTTCAGCTCTCAAGACATTTTGGTACTGGTGAAGAAGATGAAAATAGGTTTTAAGGTTGTGACCCCTGTGGCGCTATTTGTTACAGAAAGTTCTCTGGGATTATTTTAAGAGTAGGCGTGTAAATTTGAAGTATTTTATTAAAAATAAATAAACCACTGTGTAAAATGTCTGAACATATTATCTTGAAAACTATTTGAGTATATCAATTGTAAACGTGTAAGTAGAAAAGGATGGCTTATGTTCATTACTTTTTAAAACCAATAAATAGTCAATCATAAATTATCTATCGTCTTGGTTTACTTATATGTATACTATACTATTTACTAATTTAATGCTGTCATGAAGACCATGCTATTTTTGAATAAGCCCTTTAAAATATGGATACACATATTTAAACAGTCTTAAAAATAAAAATTGTATTTATACAATTTCAACAATGAGGAATTTATTAAAATAACAAGTCATTGCTCCCACTCAAAGTGTGTTTAATGATAAATGGTCATGTAACAACAATGTAATTTGATTTTTTTGGAAAACTTCTTGAGATGCCATTTGTTTTACAAAATTCCTCTTGAAATGCAATCAACTTAACTATGTAACATTACCTAAATGACGAATATTTTAATTCTTAAATTACGAGAAACGTATATGTCACAATGTCACAAAGAGAAGGTTGAAAGTAATTAAAGCAGCAAGGAAACTAGTATTCACCGTGTATCGCACACCTACCTCAATGAAATGAATATCTACAGAAATATTTACAGTTTCTTAACATTTTTGATCAGATTTAGAAAAAAAGATGATCTAAGACCGCTGGGACAACAGCAAAACAAGCAAGTTTGTAGCTGTTTTCATACTATGACACATTAAGAAAAATGTAAAAAGATATATATAAAATGTAAATAATTCTTATTTAGTCTTAAAATAATGTTTTGCGTTTGTGTTAACACATTCGGGGGTCAGTACTTAATCATGAATTGGTTTCAGTTGTATTCATGTCAAGACATGAAATGCACAACGAAAAATAGTGTTTTTATTGTGTATATCATTGTATTAGAAATACTTGCCATTTACATAGTGAAGAAATATAACATGGTTATATTTGGGATAACACTACCTTCAATAGTACAAATTCGTGTACTTTTTTGGGCCGAGTCCCATGCGGGATTTGAACCCACGCCCTCAGAGTAAGGCAACTATCGCCAGCATTGACTGTACCAACGTGGGTTCGAATCCCGCATGAGACTCGGCCCGAAAAAGTACAAGAATGTGTACTATTGAAGGTAGTGTTATCCCAAATAAAACCATGTTATATATCATTGTACTTATGTTTTTCTTCCCCAGGTGTTTTAATTTCAGGGTGTCAGCGAAACACCAAATTGCAAGTCTTTGATCACGTACCCCTTCTATTGTACTATGATTTGACTCCTTAGGTAGTTCAGATTACTATCATTTGTGATCTTTATATTTAAGCAAGATAAACTCTCGCTTTGCATGCTTTCTAAGTCAATAACGACTATCTGCATTTACGTTTCTCTACACTGCTGTAACTAGCTTTTCTCTTTTTGAGAATCGCAGCGTCAGACCAGCAACTACTCCCGTTTTCATCACCATCTACAATTTATCAAACATTTCTTAATGTATAACTTATCAATTGATATATGATTTTTATCTGATGTCCTCCTTGGCATTCATTGTAGATCCATGTGTCATAATTGGTCTGTAATTTCCTTCTAGATGAATCTAGTTGCTAATCACTTGTTTCATATACATTATTGTGTACCTTATAGCTATGGGGAATAGCGTTTTCAAATCATGAACTAATATTACATTGGTTTTATCATACAATTTGATCAATATTTACATGGTCAAACCCCGTTTATCCAAATGATTTGGATAAGTTGAAAATCGAAAGCGAGTCGGTCAATAGAATCATTATTTACATACTCTAGTTGATAACTCACAGTAGCCAATTGAAGCAATTATTTTCTCCTTGCAAAGCGATATCGATGCAATCAATCTCTATTTTAACGGCGTAGGTGTTAAACTAGTTGATAGTCATCTTGGGTATAAATTTCAAGTGATCGTAAATGGAATGATCACATCGATAATATCATTAAACTAACATCAACAGTGATATCTTCTCTACGCAAGCTTAAGTTTTTGTGTTGAATAGATTTAATATACTTTTCATTAAACCTCATTTTGAATATGCTCGCGAGGTATGGACTGGATGTGCTCAGTATCAAGCAAATAAATTAGAACAGCTGCAACTAGAAGCATCAATAATTGTAACGTGATTTCCGAGATGCTCACCATGAGTATCTATATTATGAAACAGGATGGGAAACTTTAACAGAACGCAGGAGAAAGCGTAAACTCAATCTTTTCTATAAAATACAAAATGATATGGCACCAACAAGATTTTATTCCTGTTAATGTGGCATCAAAAAGTAACTATAATCTAATAATTCTAATGATATTTCACTCCCTTTCTCAAGACTAAAATATTCGTATGCATCCTACAATAATAATGTGGAACGAAATCCCTGTGGAAATGAGGAATTGTGGGATATTTTAATCTGTTAAATCTAATATTATCATTAAACATAAAGCTGCACCCAAATATTTTGATTTTGGACCAAGAAACTATTATATCATACTTACAAAATAACGTTAAATGAGTAGTCCGTTAAATTATGATCTCTTTCGTGTTGGTATTGTCGATATCCCAAGTTGTTCCTGTGGAAATGTTTGTGAAAAGTCCTACCACTATATATTGGGGAGGCGAATCTATACCGGGTGTGATGTACATACATAGATATTATAAGAGGGGGCGAATCTATACCGGGTGTGATGTACATACATATATATTATAAGAGGGGGCGAATCTATACCGGGTGTGATGTAGATAGAGAGATAGTTAGAGGGGAGGTGAATCTATACCTGGTGTGATGTACATACATAAAGATAGTCAGAGGGGGCGAATCTATACCGGGTGTGATGTAGATAGAGAGATAGTTAGAGGGGAGGCGAATCTATACCGGGTGTGATGTACATACATAGAGATAGTTAGAGGGGAGACGAATCTATACCGGGTGTGATGTAGATAGAGAGATAGTTAGAGGGGAGGCGAATCTATACCGGGTGTGATGTACATACATAGAGATAGTTAGAGGGGAGGTGAATCTATACCGGGTGTGATGAACATACATAGAGATAGTTAGAGGGGAGGCGAATCTATACCGGGTGCGATGTACATACATAGAGAAAGTTAGAGGGGAGGTGAATCTATACCGGGTGTGATGTACATACATAGAGATAGTTAGAGGGGAGACGAATCTATACCGGGTGTGATGTAGATAGAGAGATAGTTAGAGGGGGCGAATCTATACCGGGTGTGATGTACATACATAGAGATAGTTAGAGGTGGCGAATCTATACAAGGTGTGATGTGGATAGAGAGATAGTTAGAGGGGGCGAATCTATACAGGGTGTGATGTACATACATAGAGATAGTTAGAGGGGAGGTGAATCTATACCGGATGTGATGTAGATAGAGAGATAGTTAGAGGGGGCGAATCTATACCGGGTGTGATGTAGATAGAGAGATAGTTAGAGGGGAGGTAATTCTATACCGGGTGTGATGAACAAACATAGATATTATAAGAGGCGGCGAATCTATACCGGGTGTGATGTAGATACATATATATTATAAGAGGGGGCGTATCTATACCGGGTGTGATATAGATACATAGATATTATAAGAGGGGGCGAATCTATACCGGGTGTTATGAACATACATAGAGATAGTTAGAGGGGGCGAATCTATACCGGGTGTGATGTACATACACAGATATTATAAGAGGGGGCGAATCTCTACCGGGTGTGATGAACATACATAGAGATAGTTAGAGGGGCGAATCTATACCGGGTGTGATGTAGATAGAGAGCTAGTTAGAGGGGAGGGGAATCTATACCGGGTGTGATGAACAAACATAGATATTATAAGAGGGGGCGAATCTAGGCCGGGTGTGATGTACATACATAGATATAGTTAGAGTGGGTGAATCTATACCGTATCTCTATGTACACACACATATGTAATTAAATAAGTTAATAAGTTAATCGCACTTTACTCCTTTACCTCCTAAATACTCCATAGAGGGGAATATAATAAAAACCATCAACAGCACGCGTATAATAATAAGGTCATAATAAGGTTGCAATACCAGAAAATGTATTATTTAGGTAAAGAAAATGAGTTATCAATTGTGAGTATAAATAATGACGTTGACTAAAAAACGTATTATTATTTTCTTTTAGAAATGCTACTATGCTTAGGGACATTTTCTTGGCATACAGGGTTCGGGTAAACAAGTCTCACTGGACATGCATCAATACTGTTATCCTGCAATCACATGGTAGGTTTCAATTGTCTTGTTATCATTATGATTTAAATTAACTGATTGTGTATGTATTGTTGCAGGGTGTGTGTTTTCCTAGTCACCAAGTTATCGACTTCATCTCAAAGACAACGTGGTTTTAGTTTGAGCAAGTGCTTTGCTACTTATGTATCTTACATCTGTAATGTTGGTGTGTCGAATACAGATGGGAATTGTCCTTTCGTTCTTTCTACCAACGGTTTTGGTGAACATCCATGTAAAGACACCCTATGGAATAAAAATGTGTCAACAGTTTTGTCAGCTTGCCGACTGTTCACAGAATTTCACAGTTAAGGATCTCTCCTGCCATGTAGTTTTCAACAAAAACAGTTTGAAAAGTAAAAAACATGAAGTCATCTCGAGATATGCAGAAAAATACATGGCGGTAAGTGGGAGAGATGCTATGGCATCTTTTGTTAATACAATTCATAATTGAGGACCTGTCTACTTTAATTTTAACAAAGACTGTTTCAGTAGAAGAAAATGATTGATAAACTGTAGAGAGAAGGCGAAAACCATGAAGACAAGTGGGAATCTACCTGAAACAATAAATTTGATCTTCATTATTATCAATAATTATTATTGACTATATTGCTGGTTTAAGGGTTAAACTAGATAGATATGAACGGGTTGGCTTTCAATACTGATTTTTAATAAGCTTATAAGGAGATTCACATACTGTGTTTGAAAATCAGTAAGTTTCTGCAGTATTTTCAAATTGAAAATGGTATTATTGCATCGATTTTGTAAATGAAGCTTTTGGTTTAGTTTATTCTGTATTCCGAGAGTTTTCGGAACATATACTGCCGGGCTTTGAAATTTAATTCAAGAACCTTTCTAAAATAATGAAATGCCATGTTGTTGAATGAAAGATATTTCCAACGTCATTGTTATCTTTCACCGTCCCCGATCTTATTTGGATAACTTTCAGATTATTATCTAAATTATTTATTTGATGCTATTTCAATCACAACAGTGGCTTTTTTCAAACCATGCTCGTGCATGTAAGCATTTTGAGAATTATCGCATTCGCTCATGTTGCTTGGCAACAAGTGTATTCTTGAGAAAAAAACGAAGTAAACAGAGCACTTTATAACCAAATTATACTCTCTGATTTTGTACACCAAAGTTATGGTAGAATGAGAGTAAGGCTTTAAAACATAACTAAAGTTTTGTGGTTGTGAATTACAAATGTTCAGCTTATACCCTTACATACATACAACCCACAGTGTAAAGCCTATAATAATCCGTTCACATATTAGCAGACAATTACCCGTCCAACGAAGGTTCGACCCATCGACACCAGTCAACGAAGCAAAAGTCTTTCCTCCAGTAAGTTCATAATATTTTTTCTTGACAACTTAAGATGGTTCACATTAATGCACGAAATCCATCCATTCTGTCAGTGTACAAACATTGAATTAAACTTCGGTTATGCAGTTTCATGTTAAGCCATTAATTCTGACAGATATTAAACTTTCTTTACATCTTTAAAGTATACATCCAGAAGAACTTAAGTAGAAATATGATGATGATGATTATTATTATTTACATTTTCATTATAGAGCCATTGGGTATATTTTATAACATCGTATATGGATTTCGTATGTATCGAAATAGCACATTTACTGATTTAATTTCAATTTAAATTCAAAGTTAATCCGACTTGCATATTCATACCCAATAAATCGTCAAATATATGACAATCACTAGTTTTCGATGGAAATCCAGCAACATCATTATAAACTCACGTGCAAAAGAAACGTCCCCATACAAAAAACAAGATATTTCAATCCACGGGCGATATGTCTTCAGAACCCAACAATACTTAATAAGACTTTTCAAAACATTATCTGTTCCTATTTCTGAGAAACACACTTTTTAAAAAATTGTCGTTTTGGTATCTCCTTAACTAGACGATGTAGAAGCATAAAATAGCTAATTTTGGCTTTTTTGTGTCATCCTAGAGAACATTCTCTTCCCACAGAGGTTCCCCCCTTCAGATTTCCGATCCTACCCTCTGTTGTTTTTCGCTTGAAATCGAGAGCAGAAGCCAATTTCCTAAGAGGAGGAAAGCTGACCTCCATCCTCTATCACTGCTTCTAAACCAATGAAACCTCATCTTTCAGCGACCATGTTGACCGAGTGACTTCAAACATCTTGGCATTTTACTCTTAAGGGTCTTGCTCGTTAGCAGATGTCCTTCGAATATGTCTAATAACACAAATGAACTATTTTTGGTAGTTTTCTCTGATTTGGTCTTCTTTATTTATAAGCATTTTTATGAACAATACTTTTCACAATATTAAATAGCATATTTCGAGGAAAACACATTAAACGAAAAAAAAACGTTGGTCTTACGTTTATTTTATCATTATGACGTGTCATTGGCAAATGTCACTTTTAGAACGGCGTCGCTGATTGCACAACAAGATTCAATTGCAACCAATCAGGACACTCCCTTTCTGTTCCCGATTTCAAGCGTAAAACAACAGAGGGTAGGATCGGAAACCTGAAGGGAGTAACCTCTGTGGGAAGAGAATGCCTAGATTAATGATGCGTAAAAGTGAAATTAATTTATTAAAGGTACATCCATTGTGTTGTTGGGGGTCAAATATTGCAAACGTTATAATTGGTGTAACTTTATCGAGAAGTACCGACTGTTACTGAAAACTACCATTTTGATGATAGTAGACTCAGCATTTTTGACGATATGAAGGTAAAAGTAGTGATTTCTGATCGAAAACCGGACAATGCACAGCGTGTGGCGCGCGTCAATGAGTCAAACGTAATTTTGGAATCTTATTTATAACAGAAAATAAGACAAATTTGAGTTGATAATGTTTAATAGGTCACATAACTACTGTGCATGTACATGGGACGTGCAGTTTCGGTTTCTGCACATGCATAATGATGTTACTCAATTTTAATTGGAAACTAGTAATTATGATATATTTGTCGATTGGGGATAGATATGCAAGCTGAGTGAATTTATTTGTATTGTAGACATCATATTTGGTGAGTTGAACGTATTATAGCCAAATCAAATTTTATGAAACACAATGGATGCACCTTTAATGTCAACGACATCTTTTCTTTTCTATTTTTTTGTTTGTTTTTTAAACTTAAATACCAAACCATATATTGTCTGTCATAGATAAGTTTCCGAAATTATGATCGACGAATTGACGAAACCCAAGCCGTGATATAGATGCATTGTCCGGTTTTCGTTCAGATATCACTACTTTACTTTATATCACATCTTTACTGAATCGACTATCATTAAATTGTTTTCAGGAACATAATTTATAACGTTTTGACATGTGTGACTTAATGGCTATTTAAAGATTCGATTTAAAGGGGCAGTAGCATGTTTTTTTCGCTCAAATAAGTCGATGAAATGTATTTGAAAAATAATGTCACCAAAAGTAAAACATCATTCTCTCTCCGGAAAATCAAATTGAAAATGAGTGTACATGGTTCGGTAAAGCCATGGGGATCATTTTTGTAATGCGAAATGATTAAATTGTATTCACAATAAAATGTCCGCCATGCAATTTTTGCTTTATACGCAACACTGTTATTATCAATACGGATAATTGGTTTGTGTAATAACATGTTTTACCCTCTAAAGTTAATATAAATGACATAAACTATCATTATAAATGGGAAATGTGAAACAATTAAAGTTTTCTCAATTTTTTCAGAAGTGTGGAAGGCGACTACAGTGTCAGTGCTCCTTTCTTTTGACAAAAAGGTCTACGAGATTCCTGTTGTCCCTGTGAAAGTGGAACGTTTACTGTTTCGTGCTGAAGGAGAGATCAAAGCACTTGTGTACTCGCGGACATTCCAACAAATAATACTGGGCATAAGTGAACCAGACATGATTCTAGCATTTCAGGTGGGCAAAATACGTGAAATCCTGGTCCGCAAGTACAAAATGCTTTGTATGGCGATTGACAATAACGTAGATACTGTCTTTATTGGCAGAAAAATCGGAATCTTCAAACTTTCCTTGACGAACAGAAAAAGAGCCATGTTGATGATGCACCTTCGAGTAATTACTATAACTGTAGATACAAAAAAGAAAATTATTTATTTTGCAGATTCTTCTGACATATTCTATGTGAATTATAAAGTTCGCAAGAGAATCAAACTAAAACCAAAGATGCAAGTGGTATCCTTGGGGTATATTCATAACACCTTGTACTATTTGACAAAAGGTAAATTAGTTTCACTTCTGTCCAAGCCAATTAAGGAATTTTCTCCGAAGAAAGTTTCACATTTTGCATGTGAAGAAAATCTTATAATTTATACTTCTTATGAAACAAAAGGTCGTCTTACTATTTTCAACACAACAAGTTACAAACAAATATATAAGGGAGTCAGAAGGGATAAAAGTCCTATCCTGGCAATCATGCAACATCGTTGACTAAATGCGATATTTAAATTGTTCAAAGCTCAAGGTCGTGTTCGTACACTAGACTTAGCATGACACATGTTGTTGGTTGATTGTTGATCAGGCCTAGGTCGTTGTGTATCGATTAAATCATTTGAACTATGAAGGCAGTATGTATGGTGTAGTAAAGGGAATATATTGCAACTGCCTAATTATATCATAATATACTATATACTATAAAATCATTTAGAACTTTTGTCTTAAGGTTAAAATTTAAGAGTTTTAATATAAGTTTTCACACAAGATCACTTTTAATTTCAGAGAAAGTTTCGCAGAGTATAGTTTTGAAATCGTTTAACCTTTTAGGTCTTTGAAGGGCATTAAGACGAGGAATACACAAGAAGCGATTAAAAGTATTTGTTGATAATAACTTCTTTATTGTAAACATACACAGCATTTCGGAACATACACTTACGCCTTCAAATATTCCACCTGATGAAGGAGTAAGCATGTAATCCAAACGTCATGTATGTTCACGATAAAAAAACTTGTTTTATCCAGTACTTTAGATTCATTAAACATTTAAAAAACATTTCACACATGAGGATTTGGAATTTGCGAAAATGTCTTAAATAAGAGGAACGATAAATTGTGTATAAACTCTATCGAGAGATATTAACAAAATGTTTTCAAAGTATTTATCACAGTGGAAAATTACTTAAATGTATACCTTGAAAGTGAAATTAATGACATTGTTTTTTTTGCAAGAGATGAAGTTATTGTAAGGCTCTTTCAGTTTGAAAAACAAAGCGTTGTAATAAGGGTTCCTTTTTTTGAATAAACGTTTATAAAAGTAAATGTTTTGTTCTAAATATTCGTTTTTAATACAAAAAATTGTTGAAGAAAAGAGATACACCCTTACTCTTTGATAATGCTAATTTCTTATACTTATAGCTTTCTTAGTATAAGATATTAAAATCTGTGTACTTGAAATAGCCTACAGAAGTTTTTCCAACTTGCTGATTATCAATCTTCATCAGGTTAATTAATTTTGACACATTCGTGTTCACATACTATTCAATTATGAATATGAAAGCTTACCACATAATAATGTACATGCTATTTTGTTCAAACGATGGCAATGTAAGTGAATACAGTATTTAAACATACTTTAAAATTTGGTAGTAGTTTATAATGCATTAAAAACCAAAATAAGATTCTCTATATGACACCGTATACATTATGAATAGATGTGTTGTGTTTATCATAACAAACAAATGTCTTTAAATTTCTTCACTCCTAAATTATATAAAAGTCTGTCTTGGGCGTCTAAATATAAATCATCGGCAATGACCTATTGTCGGAATCAAAATACACTCATCAAAATATGAAACGCAACAGACAAAACTTTGAGAATTTTCTTTTGGAAGCAAAAGCATCTGAATGATTGAGGTAGAGGTAAGCTCACTGTAACACGGATTGACTATAGATCAGAAATAGTATAGTTTTATATCCCTGTTGCTGTTGAAATCATCACCATGTGAAATGGGAATCATCTAAGCGTTGAAGTTTCAACACATTTCTTCTTTTCATTACCCCTCGAAATTCAGTTTCTGTCAACAGAATGTTAAAAACCAGAAATGGAGCCAATTTTACAGTAGACATGACAGTTATATTCGAAAGACCGATTAATTAAATATGTTCTTAAAGAAGTGGATACTGCATGGTAAATTTGCTTAGATACGTAAAGCTATTCACAAAATTATGAATATCTCAATATATCAAAAAGAATTCTAAAGATACAGAAGAAACATTAGAAGAGTAAATGATTTACTTGCCATCGATTATATATCAAATCATTAATTTATTAAAAAAAACATCATAAAAAAATAGTACATGGAAAGAAGTACAGTTTTCTGTTTGTATTCGGCCACATCAATATGAAACTGAATGTTCACGAGTATGATACAACTGTGATGGTGGTTATAACAAAAGGACGCTTAGAACTGCTAACTATTGTGATGTCATATGCCCAGTGGATTTTCAATAGTTTAATATTACCGTTTAAATATTTCAATGAATTATTTCTACAGACAAGGGGTAAATATACAGTGCATTCGTCAAAACCGACAGGAGACTAGGTAAAACTGTACATTTCATTGATGAAAGTCAACCATATGAAATGGACTCATTCGCAACACAACGGTTGAACTAGTTTGTGAAACAGTACACACAGGTAATATCAACAAATATATGGCAGCCTTGCTCATGGTAGTGTTGAAGTATTCAGCAATCAAATTTTAAACAAAGTATTAAGCACATCCTTGGTAGTAATATGACCATGCATGTATCATTTAATTAAGGATTCAGCCATTAGGCTGAATCCTTATTGTTATTGGCGTGTTTCTTTTTATTATTATTATTTAAAAATTCTTGTGGAATCGACTTCTACAAAAAGGATTGCAGCTATTACAACCAAACTTTACAGGCTGATAGCCCTTACTATGCAGTTATGCAGCGGAGCTTTTGGGCCCAATTGGTACAGCCATGTAGGGTCCAGTTCGAATCTAAAAGTAAATTAAAAATGAAAAAATGCAGCTAGAGACTTGCAACTTCTTCTAAAAGATGCGCAATACAAATGCGAGCAAAAAAATAAATCATGACGAATCTGTATGTCACGTGGTTTCGCCGCCATCTTGATTTTAAAAACTTTTTAAAATCTTCGGACCCCATGCACCTTTGACGATCTTCTCCTCTGAAGATATAAGCTCTACAGAGCTGATATTTGCACATAATGTAGCGGAAGCATTATATTCATCGTGAATCCCCTCATGGGCACTTATTGGAAATACTCTTTTCACAGCGAGTACTTGAAATCTGGCAATTTTGAAAAAAGTGTAAATTTCAAAACTGAATAACTCGAAAACTTAACAAGATAATTTCATAAAACTTTCACCAAAATGTGGGCAACGTTTTCCCCCATCGATTTTTCGGCCGTAACAATAGGTTTTTTGCTATTTCGAAAAACCTGAAAAACAGGTGAACCAATAAAGATAGAAACATGAGTCTTATATCATTTCAAAGCGGAAATATATTATATTTAAGCAGAATATTTTTCAAGCATGGATCTATAAAGGTTTCCATGTTACATTCCATTGAATATTGCCATTTTTCGAAAATCGTAATTTTCGACAAACTTCAAACGTACACAAGAACTTAACTATATGAAGAAGTGTCACATGTGTTATACGTGCGTATGCACAATTTCATGAGCAACAACTTTTGTATTGAACCCTTTCAGCAAAAAGTTGATAGTTAAGCTTCAAGCATCGCAAATGTCGTATGAGGGTCCGAAAATAACATTTTTTAGTATTTTCTTGAATATTTAAAACAATATTACTCATTAATTATGTATTTAATCTATATGGTGATTATATCTACTTAAGTGGAAATACAAGCCCAACATTTCCTATGTTACACCTTAGTATGAACATATTAACCGTTTTATCATAATCATGAGAAACATAATGTAGTGGTCAACTAGTGTGTGACTTTTTCATTTTAACTTAGAGACATTGGCAAAACTTTCAAAATAACTCTACCGACTTGCAACTTGTTTTGAACGATGGACAATGTCCTCGGGATACAATTAGATATCGAAAGTTCTAATTCCCGGGAAATCGCGCCAAAGACCTCTGTGGCTTTGCTTGACATATTCATAAAACGGCGGACGCCTGTAAGCAGCGGAAGCCGAACGTCACTGATGGAGAAATCATTTGTCTGCTAGAAATGTACAGTGAATGGAAGAATACACTGCAGTCACCTTTGACCAATTCCGTAACAAATAGACAGAAACAGGGGGAGTGGAGAAAAATCGCGGCTGTGATCAACTCCATATCGACTGTTGCAAATCGTGACGTTGAAGAGATAATTTTTTTAGAAAGATCCACTTGGAAGAGCGAAGCGGGATGTCAGTGTTATGAATTACCCGTAGCCTGGCTGTGGGCCTCGGCCTAAAGAGTCAACATACACGTCATGGGTGTTGGACATCATTGGAACAGACTCGTCGTCGCTAGTGGGGATGGAGAAGGGAGTTGAGGCGGGTCAACCTGACACCGCGCTTGATCTGCCCCAGACGTCGACCGGGTCCCCAGTGCCATCAACCTCTGTTGCTGCTACACTTGTTTCATCTCCGGCACTCAGCACCCCCTCGGTACCACCCAAGAGTGGTAAGTAGAGCCTAATTCTAAATATACACGAATTCTCATCGATTATAGAGAAGTGATAACAAATTTAAACTAGCCACGGGTTTGTTAAATTAACTTTGACAAATAAGCACTAACTTCTCAAACAGTGTTGTACACTGTATTTGTGCCACGTTGGCACATATGTTAAATTTGTGTATGCATATATGAATGCAACTCAACACAAAGGTTATCTTTTCTCTTGATTCGTTTTGATCCATGAGATGTATGTAACTCTTAATTTTGAGAGGAGATTAAAAGTTAAACTTGAAATCAAGTTATTACAGAGACAATTAGAAGCTAAGGTTTACACCATACCAATTCAGGCCATTTCTGCACGTGTCCTTCATTGACATATGTATAAATACACAATAACAATAAGGAAATAATGATACATTTATGGATCATTATCCCCCGCCGCGCGTTTAGCGCGAAGCGGGGGATATAGTATTCGGCTGCGTCCGTCCGTCCGTACGAAATGGAATAACTCAAATACTGTTCTCTGGATTCTTTTCATATTTTGCATATGGGTTCATCATGGGAAGAGTAATGTTCCTACAGAGGTTTGTGAGCTTGACCTTCATTTCAAGGTCACGTTACCCTTGTCAGCGGGATATCACAAGAACCATTCACTGGATTCTCTTCATATTTTACACATAGCTTCTCCAAGGAAAGACAAAGGGTTGATTAGATTTTGGTGACCTTGACCAAGGTCACTACGGAACTTTGAATTTTTCGACATGCTAATGTACATGTAATTTTTGTCAGCGGGATATCTCCAGAAACATTCACAGGAATTCCATCATATCTTACACAAAGCACCTCCAAGGGAAGATGACGGGCTGATTAGATTTTGGTGACTTTGACATTATTCTCAAGGTCACAGTGGAACTTTGAATTTTTCGACATGCTAATGTACATGTAATTTTTGTCAGCGGGATATCTCAAGAACCATTCACAGGAATTCCATCATATCTTACACAAAGCACCTCCTAGGGCAGACGATGGGCTGATTAGATTTTGGTGACCTTGACATTATTCTCAAGGTCACTACGGAACTTTGAATTTGTTTACATGCTAATGTACTTGTAATTCTTGTCAGCGGGATATCTCAAGAACCATTCACAGGAATTCCATCATATCTTACACAAAGCACCTCCTAGGGAAGACGACGGGCTGATTAGATTTTGGTGACCTTGACATCATTCTCAAGGTCACAGTGGAACTGATTTTTTCAACATGATAATGTACATGTAAATCTTGTCAGCGGGATATCTCCAGAACCATTCACAGGAATTCCATAATATCTTACACAAAGCACCTCCTTGGGAAGACAAAGCGCTGATTAGATTTTGGTGACCTTGACATTATTCTCAAGGTCACAGTGGAGCTTTGACTTTTCCGACATGTTTGACAGTCGATTTTGCTGATTTTGACATTATTTTTAAATTTTGAAGTATTAATTTGCGGCGGGGGATTATGTCACCTTAGTGACAACCACTTGTTTATATTGAAATAAATACATTTTGTCACGACTATTTGTTTGAGTTGATTATCTAATATTAGTGCCAACAGGAGTGTCATTTCATTTCACTATGCAAAGAATCTCTGTATTATGCGATCTTTCTTCAAATTTACATTCTGAGGCTCTGGTATGTTGTGAATGGTGTCACCTCCATCACCATCAATATCATATTCTCCTACAAAGGGAGTGCCGAACTCAACAGCCATGCTGTGTAATACCAACACTGCGCTGATGATAGACCAGCAACGTTTTGACGGGTACCTCAGCTCCGAGTGGAGGCAGTGAAAGCGACGTTTTATGACACCGAAACATCTCTCTATAGAGTTTCTTGTGGAGGCATGGGAGCAGTTGAATCACTCTTCTTGTCTCGTGGAGGGATTTCTCAAATATGTCATTTGCAGTGTACGGAGTGTGTAGACACTGTCACCGAGAATAATACCTATTAGTCTGTTTTCAACGTCATCATACATGGGACTCTCGGTCAACAAACGGGCGTCATGAACGGACCCAGGCCACCTCACTACACAGTTCAACAGTCTCAACTTCGAGTTCACAAATTGCATGCACATTTACAGAATGATATCCCTTACGGTTGACAAATTTGTATTCTTGTTCTCTCGGAGCTTGAATGCGAACATCTGTTCGACACAACCGATCACACCCGGAAAAGCGGCCAGAATAAAGAAGTTGTCTTTAATTCGTGTTAGTTTATTGGCATCTGGGGAAAATATCCAGTTGTTCAGTTTACCTTGTAGTGAAAGAGATACTCTTCGAACAATACTACTCACGGTTGACTGATGCACATTAATAGTATCACCGACTATGTTCTGAAATGAACCAGTGGCGTAGAAGTGTAAGGTGACTAGCACTTGTAACGTGAGAGACAGAGTGGATCTGTGGTAAACATTGTATTCAATATCGTCCCTGACTGCATGAACAATCTTGAATATGTCAATTCCCTGAACTCTGAACCGCCTGTAGAGCTCTACAATTTCAATGGGTTCACTTATTCTCTAAATATCCGGTTCCTGTTTAAGTTTCGTCTGTGGTATCGATAGACTACAGCCGCCATTGCTGATCTACGCTTTACCTACGCCTGCTAGGTAGGTGGCGTAAATATGAAGTATAAAGCATGAGGTAACTTCTCTAACATCAGGGATGTGCATTAGGCTGTAGACTAGCGTTCGGGCGCAACTCTTACTTATGCCTGGACTAAGACTTATGCCCGAGATATGCATACGGCCACTGTATTTTGAAAATATATTCATATACAAACTTATTGTCTTGAACATAGTAGTTAATAATTTATAAGTGTTAGACTGTTTAAGGCAGTTTTGCTTACAGAAGCCCCCGGCCTTCAATTAACTGTCTGACGAAGGAGTGCAGTTGAAAAGACAATGGGCTTCTGCAAATGAAAATGCCTTGAACAGTACAACCCAAACGGCAGCAATGTTCACATTCTTAAGAAGACCTGATTCATAAACCTGAAAAATGTTATAAACTCATAACTTTAAGAAGGGGACGCGAGAGCAAGCAAATTTGCAGGAGTTTCGTAAAGGTAATATGACATACTTCATGTCGCGTTGCAACAATGGTTGCCAGGCAAACCTATTATGTGCACATCGATTATGTTCAACTACAGTATACATTGTATGGGAAATTCATCAATGATATACTCGATGTGTATTGTTACAGACTAGTTTCAGAAACTAGATGCAGTGTTATTATCTAAACCAACATCCTTCTAATCAAACCCCCCTAACCCTATCCCGACAGATTAAGTCTATAAACTTTTAAAAAAAATCATAGTGTATTCAATTAACATGCATATATCGCCTCCCTTGAATTAATTTATCCTTAATGTGTTCTTTTCCCGTGAACAACTCTCTCTTATGCGACATCATCCACAGCAGTTTTACGAGGGGTGTCCCAAACAGTATTTAGAACATTTTCATCAATTTTCAATGATAAAACATCTTTCGTCTTTGTTTAGTTAAATAACTTGTGTCCATGTGTAAAATACAACAAACTACGTGTAATATTACAGTAATTTCTTCATTAAGAACGTGCTATTTCTTAATGAACCATTTACAAAATTGAAAATACTTTATAACGAACAATTCTTCACACTTCAAGATGGTAACGGCAATTTTTATCCATAATGATAAATCTATTAATAAATTCTAGCCATTCCCCTCGCTCTAAGTGATAGATGGTTAAGTAAAAAAAATGCATTGTACTTTCTATGACAGCTACTACCACCATTTGGTTGTTATTATTTCATTAATTAGTGAATTCACTCCTAAGATCTATGCAATTATTCCTGGAAACGTTCTTGGAGGAATAATCTTGTGAAAATGTTTTAGTTTTGAAATTCAATCAGCATAACTGGTTAAAAACTTGCTTATTTTACATCACCTGAATAACGAACATTCTTTAACCTTAGATTATGAACAGCATAGGTCACAATGGCAGATGGAGAAGGTTGAAGTAATTAAAGCAACAAAGAAAATAGTACCTGCCAATGGCAAATCAATGTCAATTTGAGACAATACTTTTAAAAAGGAAAATGAATATATGCAGAAATTATTATGTGTTTTCGGTTGTTAGGAAAAGACAATAAAAAACCGAGGGGACGTCAACGAAATAGGCAAGTAAGTAGTAGTTGTCAAAATAAGATGTTAAATGTTTACCAAATAATTTTGATCCATAAAAATGTCATTATGCTTTTGCATATTCCAGTTTGAGGACATATAATTTACAAGATATGTGTCAGAAATAATATTGTCTAATTTTCATTGTTTAATATATCCTTGTACTAATGTACCTTTTTACGTGTGCAATCACGTTGATTTATTCCAATCATGATGTACAAACTCAGATCATGCTACAAAGTATGTCCAAATATTGTAATGCACATTATGATGTATTGCATTACATCTACTAAGACAATCTAAGACATATTATGTTCATATATTTTTGGTATCTGCTTATGCAATTCAATCAATATTTATACATACAATAATACTGTTATCCTGAAATTATATTTTATGTATAATTTGTTTTAATATACTCACATTAACTGATTGTATCTGCTGTTGCAGGGTGTCTGTTTTACTAGTGGGGAATTTGCTAACAGGACAGCAAGTAACCGAGACAATCCTCCATCAAATTGATTATACTTTGACCAAATGATGTCTGTACACACATATTTAATGTCGGTGTGTCGATGACAGATGAGAATATATAATGCACCAATATTTATATTGTTTTGTTATCAGTTCTTTGTATGCATTGATGTAGGATGTCCGTTTTCCTAGTGGTGCATTTCCGTCGTGTCACCAAGTG